>OX465297.1:56084815-57564815 GCA_949987735.1 Leucophora obtusa
TATATATACCGCAGGACGCCTTTCATGCGATACCCATATTGAGTATGCTGTCTTCAGCTAAAATGCAAAATTCTTACAAAAACTAAAAAAAGACCTTTTTCAAAATGGTCCACCTCGTGAGATCTCATTACTAGACCCGAAATATTTTGGGAATCATCATGAAACAAACTAAGGTTTATTTTGAGGGGGTACTTTTTTTCTGTTTATATAAGGTGAGTCACTCTACCAGAGCTTCGAAGAATTAATTCCGTAATTCCCTTTTTTTGAACTGAATTTTTATTTTGGGAATAAATTCCCTGACCAAACTTAAGGAATTGAATGAATTCCTTTTTTTTTCATTCGATTTATCTTAAAGGAATTCATTAATTTTTTTCTAATGCCTTCATAAAATTTAATGAATTCATTCAACAAGGAATTCATTCAATTCTAGTTAATTCAACTTTTGGTCAAGGAATTCATTCAATTCTAGTTAATTCAACTTTTGGTCAAGGAATTCATTCAATTCTAGTTAATTCAACTTTTGGTCAAGGAATTCATTCAACTCTAGTTAACATAGGGGTTACACGATCAATTCTTGCCTTTCAAGTTTCAATACACTCACATTTTTTTACTAACACAATCACATTTTAAAAATTGAACAGCAACTTGATATCAATTTTTGCTTTCAAGTTTTGAGAAAACTTGACGGTCAAGTTTTAAACAGCTGATCAATTTCTTGTAAATTTGTTTTTCTTTTTACAAATATTGTGCCGCAATAAAACACGATTGACGAAATACGGAATGTGAATATTTCGGTATATCGACGAAAGGATTTAAAAATAAAAATAAATAAAAAATCAATTTCTGCTGACATGAAAATGTCTGTGGAATATGTGTCGAACAGCCTACAGTGCGGAAACCAGAGCTTTGAAGAATTAATTCCTTAATTCAATTTTTCAATTCTGAATTAAAAATTCCATGAATTAATTCACTAAGTACTATATATTGAATGGAATTAATTCATATTTGCTTTCGTTCGATTTATTTTGTTACGAATTAATTCAATTGCAATAGTTCTTTTTATTAAATCAAATGAATTAATTCACTGGTGAACACGTTCAATTTTATAAATCGAACGGAAAAAAAGTGAATTAATTCCTTACTGAATTAATTCACTACTGAATTCGTTCAATTTCATTTTAGTTCAGTGAATTAAAAAAAATAAAATTATGTTCAGTGAATTAAATAAGAAATAAAATTACGTTCAGTGAATTAGATAAATTTGGAAAAAAAAATATAACTATTAATTTTTCAAACTAGTTATACAGTTATATTTTTTTTCCAAATTTATCTATATCTGTAAAGTTTTTATTTTTAATAGTAAGTAAAAGGCTTTATTTTTGAATCATGTAGGTTGATAAACAGCATCCGGTTTCTAATTTCTTCATTTTTACTAGCACACGCTGTAAAATTGCTTATTTAAAAATTTTATTTGTACATTATTGTTTTCTTCTACTGAACGGCAGAAAACGGGCTTTGAATTCAGTGAACTTATTTTATTATACCCTACACCACTATGTGGTCAGGGTATTATAAGTTTGTGCTGATGTTTGTAACACCAAAAAATCGGTTCAGAATTTTTTTTTATTTCGATTTAACGATGTCCGTCTGTCCGTCCGTCCGTCTGTCTGTCTGTCCATGCAATCTTGAGCGCACTCTACAGGTCGCAAATATTAAGATATTTTGATGAAATTTGGTACGCAGACCCATGTTGGCCCAAGGACGAACAAGTTTGATTTTGGTTAACATCGGTCCATGTTTAGACCTAGTGCCCATATAAGGGTCCTACCAAAATTATACTGTTTATACGCTGCAGGTCGTAAATATTAAGATATTTGATGAAATTTGGTACACAGCCCTATATTGGCCCAATAACGCAGCCTATTGATTTTGGTGAACATCGGTCCATGTTTAGACCTAGTGCCCATATAAGGGTCCTACCAAAATTATACTGTTTATACGCGCAGGTCGCAAATATTAAGATATTTTGATGAAATTTGGTACACCAACCTATGTCAGCCCAAGGACGAAGCCTATTGATTTTGGTTAACACTGGTCCATGTTTAGACCTAGTGCCCCCCCAAAATTGGCTTGGTTACAAACTGCAGGTCGGAAATATTAAGATATTTTAATGAAATTTGTTGCGCTGACTCACATTATAGAAAATTTTGACACAAGCCCCATTTTAACCCGATCGAATTTCGGATCCAAACAATACACCAGACTGGTGTAGGGTATTGTATAGTCGGCATGCCCGACTTTAACCTTTTTACTCGTTTTTTTTTAATTCAGTGAACTTATTTTATTTTTTTTTTTCAATTCAGTGAACTTCTTATTTTTTTTTTTAATTCACTGAACGTAATTTTATTTTTTTTTAATTCACTGAACGAAAATGAAATTGAACGAATTCAGTAGTGAATTAATTCAGTAAGGAATTAATTCACTTTTTTCCGTTCGATTTATAAAATTGAACGCGTTCACCGGTGAATTAATTCATTTGATTTAATAAAAAGAACTATTGCAATTGAATTAATTCTTTGAATTTGTTGTTTGATGAACGCATTCAGTTGAACGAATTCAGTGAATTACTTAAGAAAAGGAATTCATTCAATTCTAGAGAAAAGTGAATTCTATTGGTAGTGAATTCATTCAAAAAGGAATTAATTCTTCAAAGCTCTGGCGGAAACAGCCCACAGAGGCGAGCATTTTTAGTTCTTTCCTTGACGACGGCATCTGGAAAGCAAAATTGACTATCAAGTTGCATGCAGCCTACGTCACAGCTTCAAGTTCAACTGAATTTGACAAGCAGTATGTGTTATCAACTTGAAAGCAAAATCTTGATCGTGTAACCTCACTGTAATTCAACTTTTGGTCAAGGAATTCATTCAATTCTAGTTAATTCAACTTTTGGTCAATGAATTCATTCAAGTTAATTCTACTTTTGGTCAAGGAATTCATTCAATTCTAGTTAATTCAACTTTTAGTCAAGGAATTAAATTTATTTCGTTTAATTCCCTAAGGAATTAAATTTTTTCGTTTAATTCACTAGGAATTAAATTAAATTAAATAAAATAATTCCCTGAAATTAAGTTTCAATTCCTAGGGAATTAAACAAAAATATTTAATTCCTAGGGAATTAAACGAAAAAAATTTAATTTCTTAGGAAATTAAACGAACTAAATTTAATTCCTTGACTAAAAGTTGAATTAACTAGAATTGAATGAAATCCTTGACCAGAAGTTGAATTAACTAGAAATGAATGAATTCCTTAACCAAAAGTGAATTAACTAGAATTGAATGAATTCTTTGACCAAAAGTTGAATTAACTAGAATTGAATGAATACCTTGACCAAAACTTGAATCAACTAGAATTGAATGAATTCCTTCACCAAAAGTTGAATTAAATAGAATTGAATGAATTCCTTCACTCAAATAAAAAAGTCTGTAAAAGTTACAGAAAAAACTGTAATATTACAGAAAAATTAACTAATATTAGGCCAGCAGACCGATTAGCTAATTTTAGCAAAATGCATCTGTAATTATTAGTAAAGTCAAAGTTATGGAAAAAATGTGTAATAGTTACTAAAATTTAGTATAATTTAAGTATATTCATAATAGAAATCAATTTGCTAAAATTAGCCAAATTTCTTACTAAATATTAGTGAAATTCATTTAGAAGCAAAAATTAGTAATTTTACTATATATTAGTAAAATTTCTGTAAATTTAAAATGGAAATAAAATAGTAATTATACTAAATATTAGTATGCATACTGTATTTTATTTCCAAAAAATCTAAAATAAAATCCATAAAAAATGCTTACGAATAGTAAAATTTATTTCTTTTTAGTTATAAAATGAAATTTAATTTTAAATACGATTTAATTATAAGTAAAGTTTTAAAATTTAAATAACTTTTAGATGAATGATACATTGAATGTATGTATACACTAAAAAAAAAAGTTAGTATAAAAATTAGTAAAACGGTTTCCAATTTTATTATACTAGTATTATACTAATTTTTAGTATAAAGTTGTTTTTTAGTAAAATAATTTGGTATTCTCATTTTACAAATTACAGAATTTTTTACTAATTTGAGTTGCTAAATCTACAAATTTAATTTTACTAAATTTTGAAACCCGATTAGCTAAAATTAGCAAAAAAAATTACTAATCTTTTTTATTTTGGAAGTTTAAATTTTTTTTTTTTGAAAATATACACAACCTGATAGAAATTTTTGTTGCAATATGATTACCAGAAAACCAAGTTGTTTTTAAGCGTTTTTTTTCCATTTATAATAAAAATAGATTTGTTCTCTAAATTTTTTTGTTGTTTTTTAATGTTTATATTTCCACGTTTTTTTTTGCTTTTTTTCAAATATTTCTTTGCTATAAATACAAATTAGTTTGCAATTTTTTCAATATGTATTTTTATCATCCATATTCGTACACTCGGTGAAAAAAAGAGTTATCATATTGATGAAACTGCTTCATAAATCAATCATCGGCAATAAATATGACAAAGCATTTCATAAAGCAGATGATCTTTTTTATACGAAAATTGATGCCAAAACGTCTTTCAAATTAGTTCGTATTAACCGATAATTCGTCTTTAACCAAGTTTAGCTTAAAAGAATTTTACTGTCAATGGTACAATTGTTTTCTATTCTAAAGCTGCCTACACACGAAGGAACATTCGTCACAAAATGCCCTTCGTGTATAGCGACCTATAGAAAATCAAGCATGCTGTACAGCATGCTGGACGGCTGTATGAATTTGATCATGTAGTGTCTAATTTGACAGCTTGTCAAACATGTTGGACGAAAAACAAAATTTTTTGATTTTTCGGCAGGTTTGACAAACACGCTTTACAGTGTAATGGAAAATATCATCAAGCAGAAAGGGATAACGTTAATAAAAAAACTAAAAAATGGAAAAACAGAAGAAAAAAAATTAAAAAAATAATTTCGTCATTATCATCCGCTGTGTTAATTTTGTGTTTTGAAGGTACATTTTACAGCATGCTTGACCGTGTATTTGATCGTATAAAGTCCGCTTATGTCAATAGCGGCCTATATACGAGCAAGCATGCTGTCCAGCTTGTTTGACAAACAAAAAATGGTTTTTGGTATACACGGACAAGCATGCTGTAAAACTTTACTTCAAAACCACAAAATCAACACAGCGGATGATAATGACGAAATTATTTTTATTAATTTTTTTCTTGGAATTTCAGTTTTGAATTTCTGTTTTTGCATTTTTTAGTTTATTTTAGGCATGTGCGATTAATCGATTAATCAAACTTCCTGATTAATCAAATGTTGATTAATCAATTAGTCGATAATTCAATAATTTTGATTAATCAAAAACATAATTAATCGATTAATCAGTTATTTCGATTATTCAAAATAATGATTAATTGATTAATCATGATTTTGATTAATCAAATTTATGAATAATTGAATATCTTGTTTTTCTCCATTGACGATGCTTTTTAACGCCAGTTCAAAATAGAGACTTTAAATTTAGGAACGGAGTTGGTCAAGTCTGACCAGTGAGCAAACAACCTTTGTTATTCTCTTTATTTGGAGCTATATAAAGTATCGCCACAAAACAAGGATAAAATTTCCGTATTTTTCTATTTTAAATATTAATTGAAATTATTCAAGTTTTGATTAATCAAAATTCAAATTAATCGATTAATCATAATTCTGATTAATCAAATTTTCAACTAATCAAATAATTGACTAATCAAAGTTCTGATTAATCATACTGTTTGATTAATCGATTAATCGCACATCCCTAGTTTATTTATTAACGTTATCCCTTTCTTGTCACAAAATAACTTATTAAAAATGTAAAATTCTCCAATGTTTGATAATTTTTTTCAATATACGGTAAAGCGTGTTTGTCAAACTTGCCGAAAAATCAAAAAATTTTGTTTTTCGTCCAACATGCTTGACAAACCGTCAAATTAGACATTACATGGTCAAATTCATACAGCCGGCCAGCATGCTGTACAGCATACTTGGAAGTCTATATGGCCGCTAATGTATCGTGTTGACATTCGTGTTATCAAAATTTTTTGATATTTTGTGTTTCCTAACTCAATTTTCCATCGTGGTTATCGATGTTACTGTTTTTGCTGTTTTAGTTCATTAAGAGCAGTCGTACTGGGAGGTGCTTTTGTAATTGCGCATTATGGCGACTATTACAAATAATGAAAACTGCATTAATTTTTATAAATGAATATAAAAATTTATAGACAATTAAGAAAAAAATCCTTAAATATAAATTGTAACAAAATATTGACCAGTTTTCCTTTAAACATATATAATATAAACAACTGTAAATTGCACGCGTGCTAACCCGGTGTCTTCAAATGCAATAAATTATATGATATGAAATGTCAAAACCATTGCAGCGAAACGTCAAAATGATATCAATTGCAAAGGAGAACACTTGACCATTTCATGGATAAGAAATATCATAGATTTTTTTCGAAAAACAACAAATTTTATGAAACATTAATATTTACCGACAAATAATAAAAAACTAAACACTTTTCCATTCTTTTTTACCAAATTTTTTGTTGTTTTTCTATTACAAAATTAAAATGAAAACTAAAATCGACATTTGAACTCTGGCATCACTGCAAGAGCCGATTGCATGTCAGCGATATGATGTTTGTATTAATTTTATTGTGCATAGACTAATAGCGTCAGAAAATTACAATTTTATTAAAAATTTTAAATTATTAAGAAAAACATTAAATTCTGTAATAAAATTAATAATACAAATTTTCTGACTAAAAAAAATAACGAAATAAACGATTGAACGAAATGAACGATTGAACGAAAAGAACGAATAATGGTGAACGATGTCATATCGTTCAATGAACTGAACCGTTCAAATGAACTAGTTCGTTCATGAACGACACAACTCTAAGCACGAGGTTTTTCAACAAAAACATTCGGTAGTGTTTTGATAGTTAAAAAAATAAAGTGAATTAAAATAATAACTTGTAAAAATCAATAACAATGGTACATATTGGACCAGTACATGGTGGTCATCCTGGGGTACTTGCTCCACAACATATGCCCACCGCACCCAGTGGTCCTCTTCAAACATCATCTTCAAACATACTCTTCAAACATCATCTTCGACCGGAACAACATCCTCATCTTCAAATAAATCGTCTTTATCCGTAAAACCCAATTATACTTTAAAGTTTACTTTGGCTGGTCATACCAAGGCAGTATAAGCTGTTTTCACCCAATGGGGAATGGTTGGCGAGTTCATGTGAGTACCAGAAGTGGGAAAAGAAATAATTTCGAAATCTTATGAATTGACCTGTCCCGGCCGTTCATTTTAATCGTGATGGTTCGTTAATTGTCTCTTCTAGCTATGTTGGCTTATGTCGTATTTGGGATACAGCCAGTGGTCAGTGTTTGAAGACTTTAATAGATGATGGCAAGTATATATTGGCGGCTACTTTGGATAATTCTTTGAAATTATTGGACTATTCAAAAGGAAAATGTTTAAAAACCTACACTGGACGTAAAAATGAAAAATATTGTATTTTTGCAAATTTTTCAGTAACTGGAGGAAATTTTAGTTAAAGGCAAGAATTTTTTTTATCTATAAATTTGTTTTAAATGTTTGTAATATTTTTTTGTGGGTTGTTTCCTGCAGTTAATATGGTTTACATCTGGAATCTACAATCGAAAGAGGTGGTCCAGAAATGACAGGGTCACACCGACACTGTGTTGTATACTGCTTGTCATCCAACAGAGAATATTATTGCTTCGGTGGCTTTGGAAAATGACAAAACCATAAAATTATGGAAAAGCGATACATAATTTTACAATTACATATGGTTATCCCAATATTGGTACCATACGTGAATTGGTATTTAAAAAGGTTTTGCTCGTATCAATGGCAAAAAATCATCCATTATTTGTTTGGAAGATATTATTCATGAGATATTTACAGTGGGTACAAAGGTTCAAGCTGTTAGTGAATTTATGTGTGCATTTTTAGGAAGTTTATTGTCTTTATATTAATTTATATGTAGTAAAAATTAACTTCAATTTTTTTATCTACAGTTTTGTAGCCCACGTGAAGCTTGGAAGAATAAAGTTTCGGTATCCTTTAAGCGTGGAGGCGAATACGGCGATCGTGGTAATGGTATCAATGATTTAATAGCACGCAGTTTATAAATATATTTTTGTAAAATTTGACACTGTTACTTATAAACTAGAAAGTATTTTAGAGGCTTTGACATGTCTTTTTCATATTTATGTGGTTTTTCATTTTAAATATCCGATTGAATGTAAACATGTATGGCTCTTCAATCACATTTTTTTGGAATCAATTTTCCTAAAGACAAGTTATCAACAGCAACTTAGCCTGACAACTTATCTAAAAAATATAAATGAAGAGAAAAATTTCTAAATTTTACTCCTATGTTAGTTAATTTGATAATTTCACATTTTAAGTCGTTTAAAACATGTTATTTTTCGCTGTTTTCGCATCAATTTATTAATTAAAGGAAACAACAATTGCCTACTTTTGTTAACTTTGAAATTCTTAATTTCTAATTATAATCTTTACAGCTGAGTTTCACTATTTAACTTCACTATTAAACAAAAGAAAATGCCAAGAAATTTATGTACGAAACAACAAAAAATTATGGATTAATAAAAGTAAACTCAAAAACCTACACGGTGGTTTTCATACTGAAGGTTTCTGAGTTAAGCATTAGTTATTTAATTTGTTATTTCGTATACAATTTTTTACATTTTATCTTTCAATATCGTTAAGTTCAAGTTAACTTTAAATATGAAACCGAGCGTAATAGATAAATAATAAAATGTACCTACATTAATTTGGAATAAATGTGGGCATTTTTTTATACTTTTAAAAGTGAATACTTATAAAAATTTGCATTAAATGAATGTGTGACTTTCTTTTAAATACTTATATATATTAATACTCCAAAAATTAATTTAAATGAGAATATCAATTTGATATTGATCTCAAAAGCCTACACTAAAAAAAAAAAGTTAGTATAAAAATTAGTAAAACGGTTTCCAATTTTATTATACTAGTATTATACTAATTTTTAGTATAAAGTTGTTTTTTAGTAAAATAATTTGGTATTCTCATTTTACAAATTACAGAATTTTTTACTAATTTGAGTTGCTAAATCTACAAATTTAATTTTACTAAATTTTGAAACCCGATTAGCTAAAATTAGCAAAAAAAATTACTAATCTTTGTTATTTTGAAAGTTTAAATTTTTTTTTTTTTTGAAAATATACACAACCTGATAGAAATTTTTGTTGCAATATGATTACCAGAAAGACCAAGTTGTTTTTAAGCGTTTTTTTTTCATTTATAATAAAAATAGATTTGTTCTTAAATTTTTGTGTTGTTTTTCAATGTTTATATTTCCACGTTTTTTTTTTTTTTTGCTTTTATCGAATATTTCTTTGCTATAAATACAATTAGTTTTGCAATTTTTTCAATATGTATTTTTATCATCCATATTCGTGCACTCGGTGAAAAAAAGAGTTATCATATTGATGAAACTGCTTCATAAATCGTTCATCGGCAATAAATATGACGAAGCGTTTCATAAAGCGGGTGATGTTTTTTATACGAAAATTGATGGCAAAACGTCTTTCAAATTAGTTCGTATTAACCGATAGTTCGTCTTAACCAAGTTTAGCTCAAAAGAATTTTACTGTAAATGGTACAATTGTTTTCTATTCTAAAGCTGCCTACACACGAAGGAACATTCGTCACAAAATGCACTTGTGTATAGCGACCTATAGAAAATCAAGCATGCTGTACAGCATGCTGGACGGCTGTATGAATTTGATCATGTAGTGTCTAATTTGACAGCTTGTTAAACATGGCAGAATTGACAAACACGCTTTACAGTGTAATGGAAACATTTTTTTATAACAAAAAAGGGATAACGTTAATAAATGAACTAAAAAATGCAAAAACAGAAAAAAAAATTAAATTCAAAGAAAAAAAATGATTGACATAAGCGGCCTTTATACGATCAAGCATGCTGTAAAACTTTACTTCAAAACCACAAAATCAACACAGCGGATGATAATGACGAAATTATTTTTATTAATTTTTTTCTTGGAATTTCATTTTTGAATTTCTGTTTTTGCATTTTTTATTTTATTTATTAACGCTATCCCTTTCTTGTTACAAAATAACTTATTAAAAATCCAATGATTGATGATTTTTTTCAATAGACGGTAAAGCGTGTTTGTCAAACTTGCCGAAAAATCAAAAAATTTTGTTTTTCGTCCAACATGCTTGACAAACCGTCAAATTAGACATTACATGGTCAAATTCGTGTTATCAAAATTTTTTGATATTTTGTATTTCCAAACTCAATTTTCCATCGTGTGTATCGATGTTACTGTTTTTGCTGTTTTAGTACATTGAGAGCAGTCGTACTGGGAGGTGCTTTTGTAATTGCGCATTATGGCGACAATTACAAATAATGAAAACTGCATTAATTTTACAAATTAATATAAAAATTTATAGACAATTAAGAAAAAAATCCTTAAATATAAATTGTAACAAAATATTGACCAGTTTTCCTTTAAACATATATAATTCTTATAAACAACTGTAAATTGCACGCGTGCTAACCCGGTGTATTTAAATGCAATAAATTATATGATTTGAAATGTCAAAACCATTGCAGAAAAACGTCAAAATGATATCAATTGCAAAGTGGTGGGGAACACTTGACATTTTCATGGATAAGAAATATCATAGATTTTTCTTCGAAAAATACCAAATTTTATGAAACATTAATTTTTACCGACAAATAATAAAAAACTAAACACTTTTCCATTCTTTTTTAAAAAAATTTTTGTTGTTTTTCTATTACAAAATTAAAATGAAAACTAAAAGTGACATTTGATCTCTGGCATCACTGCAAGAGCCGATTGCATGTCAGCGATATATTAATTTTATTGAGCATAGACTAATAGCGTCAGAAAATTACAATTTTATTAAAATTTTTAAATTATTAAGAAAAACATTTAATTCTGTAATAAAATCAATAAGAAAAGGATACAAATTTTCTGACTAAAAAAAATAACGAAATGAACGAAAAGAACGAATAATGGTGAACGATGTCATATCGTTCAATGAGCTGAACCGTTCAAATGAACTAGTTCGTTCATGAACGACATAACTCTTAGCACGAGGTTTTTCTAACAAAAACATTCGGTAGTGTTTTAATAGTTAAAAAAACAAAGTGAATTAAAATAATAACTTGTAAAAATCAATAACAATGGTTCCTATTGGACCAGTACATGGTGGTCATCCTGGGGTACATGCTCCACAACCTATGTCCACCGCATCCAGTGATCCTAATACTCTTCAAACATCATCTTCGACCGTAACAACATCCTCATCTTCAAATAAATCGTCTTTATCCATAAAAACTAATTATACTTTAAAGTTTACTTTGGCTGGTCATACCAAGGCAGTATCAACTGTTTTCACCCAATGGGGAATGGTTGCCGAGTTCATGTGAGTACCAGAAGTGGGAAAAGAAATAATTTCGAAATCTTATGAATTGACCTGTTTCGGCCGTTCATTTTAATCGTGATGGTTCGTTAATTGCTCTTCTAGCTATATTGGCTTATGTAGTATTTGGGATACAGCCAGTGGTCAGTGTTTGAAGACTTTAATAGATGATGGCAAGTATATATTGGCGGCTACTTTGGATAATACTTTGAAATTATGAGACTATTCAAAAGAAAAATGTTTAAAAACCTACACTGGACATAAAAATGAAAAATATTGTATTTTTGCAAATTTTTCAGTAACTGGAGGAAATGTTAGTTAAAGGCAAGAATTTTTTTTATCTATAAATTTGTTTTAAATGTTTGTAATATTTTTTTGTGGGTTGTTTGCGGCAGTTAATATGGTTTACATCTGGAATCTACAATCGAAAGAGGTGGTCCAGAAATGTCAGGGTCACACCGACACTGTGTTGTATACTGCTTGTCATCCAACAGAGAATACTATTGCTTCGGCGGCTTTGGAAAATGACAAAACCATAAAATTATGGAAAAGCGATACATAATTTTACAATTACATATGGTTATCCCAATATTGGTACCATACGTGAATTGGTATTTAAAAAGGTTTTGCTCTTATCAATGGCAAAAAATCACCCATTATTTGTTTGGAAGATATTATTCATGAGATATTTACAGTGGGTACAAAGGTTCAAGCTGTTAGTGAATTTATGTGTGCATTTTTAGTAAGTTTATTGTCTTTATATTAATTTATATGTAGCAAAAATCAACTTCTATTTTTTTATCTACAGTTTTGTAGCCCACGTGAAGCTTGGAAGAATAAAGTGTCGGTATCCTTTAAGCGTGGAGGCGAATACGGCGATCGTGGTAATGGTATCAATGATTTAATAGCATGCAGTTTATAAATATATTTTTGTAAAAATTTGACACTGTTACTTATAAACTAGAAAGTATTTTAGGGGCTTTGACATATCTTTTTCATATTTATGTAGTTTTTCATTTTAAATATCCGATTGAATGTAAACATGTATGGCTCTGCAATCACATTTTTTTGGAATCAATTTTCCTAAAGACAAGTTATCAACAGCAATCCTTAGCCTGACAACTTATCTAAAAAATATAAATGAATAGAAAAATTTATAAATTTTACTCCTATATTAGTTAATTTGATAATTTCACATTTTAAGTCGTTTAAAACATGTTATTTTTCGCTGTTTTCGCATCAATTTATTAATTAAAGGAAATAACATTTGCCTACTTTTGTTAACTTTGAAACTCTTAATTTCTAATTATAATCTTTACAGCTGAGTTTCATACTGAAGACTTTAACTTCACTATTAAACAAAAGAAAATGTCAAGAAATTTGTGTACAAAACAACAAAAAATTATGGATAAAAGTAAACTCAAAAACCTACACGGTGGTTTTCATACTGAAGGTTTTTGAGTTAACCATTAGTTATTTAATTTGTTATTTCGTATATAATTTTTGACATTTTATCTTTCAATATCGTTAAGTTCAAGTTAAATTTAAATATGAAACCGAGCGTAATAGATAAATAATAAAATGTACCTACATTAATTTGGAATAAATGTGGGCATTTTTTTAATACTTTTATGGTGGGTCTCGTACTGTAAGTTTAACTTTAACTTAACTATAAACAAAAGAAAATTTCAAAAAAATGTACACAAAACAACAACAAATTTTTGGGTTAACTATTAACTAAAGTTTAAGCCTGCAGTATGAGACCCGCCGTTAAAAGTGAATACTTATAAAAATTTGCATTAAATGAATGTGTGACTTTCTTTTAAATACTTATATATATTAATACTCCAAAAATTAATTTAAATGTGAATATCAATTTGATATTGATCTCAAAAGCCTATTATTTAGTACATATATTTATAATAAATCTTTTTATCCTTTTATATACATACATTCAATGTTTCATTCATCTAAAAGTTATTTAAATTTTAAAACTTTACTTATAATTAAATCGTATTTAAAATTACATTTCATTTTATAACTAAAAAGAAATAAATGTTTGTTTAAAAAACTTTACTATTCGTAAGCATTTTTTATGGATTTTGTTTTAGATTTTTTGGAAATAAAATACAGTATGCATACTAATATTTAGTATAAGTACTATTTTATTTCCATTTTAAATTTACAGAAATTTTACTAATATATAGTAAAATTACTAATTTTTGCTTCTAAATGAATTTCACTAATATTTAGTAAGAAATTTGGCTAATTTTAGCAAATTGATTTCCATTATGAATATACTAAAATTATACTAAATTTTAGTAACTATTACAAATTTTTTCCACAACTTTGACTTTACTAATAATTACAGACACATTTTGCTAAAATTAGCTAATCGGTCTGCTGGCCTAATATTAGTTAATTTTTCTGTAATATTACAGTTTTTTCTGTAACTTTTACAGACTTTTTTGTTTGAGTGTATTATTTAGTACATATATTTATAATAAATCTTTTTATATACATACATTCAATGTATCATTCATCTAAAAGTTATTTAAATTTTAAAACTTTACTTATAATTAAATCGTATTTAAAATTACATTTCATTTTATAACTAAAAAGAAATAAATTTTACTATTCGTAAGCATTTTTTATGGATTTTATTTTAGATTTTTTGGAAATAAAATACAGTATGCATACTAATATTTAGTATAAGTACTATTTTATTTCCATTTTAAATTTACAGAAATTTTACTAATATATAGTAAAATTACTAATTTTTGCTTCTAAATGAATTTCACTAATATTTAGTAAGAAATTTGGCTAATTTTAGCAAATTGATTTCCATTATGAATATACTAAAATTATACTAAATTTTAGTAACTATTACAAATTTTTTCCACAACTTTGACTTTACTAATAATTACAGACACATTTTGCTAAAATTAGCTAATCGGTCTGCTGGCCTAATATTAGTTAATTTTTCTGTAATATTACAGTTTTTTCTGTAACTTTTACAGACTTTTTTATTTGAGTGTATAAAAAGATAAAAAGATTTATTATAAATATATGTACTAAATAATAGGCTTTTGAGATCAATATCAAATTGATATTCACATTTAAATTAATTTTTGGAGTATTAATATATATAAGTATTTAAAAGAAAGTCACACATTCATTTAATGCAAATTTTTATAAGTATTCACTTTTAAAAGTATAAAAAAAATGCCCACATTTATTCCAAATTAATGTAGGTACATTTTATTATTTATCTATTACGCTCGGTTTCATATTTAAAGTTAACTTGAACTTAACGATATTGAAAGATAAAATGTAAAAAATTGTATACGAAATAACAAATTAAATAACTAATGCTTAACTCAAAAACCTTCAGTATGAAAACCACCGTGTAGGTTTTTGAGTTTACTTTTATTAATCCATAATTTTTTGTTGTTTCGTACACAAATTTCTTGGCATTTTCTTTTGTTTAATAGTGAAGTTAAAGACTTCAGTATGAAACTCAGCTGTAAAGATTATAATTAGAAATTAAGAGTTTCAAAGTTAACAAAAGTAGGCAATTGTTATTTCCTTTAATTAATAAATTGATGCGAAAAAAGCGAAAAATACCATGTTTTAAACGACTTAAAATGTGAAATTATCAAATTAACTAACATAGGAGTAAAATTTATACATTTTTCTCTTCATTTATATTTTTTAGATAAGTTGTCAGGCTAAGGATTGCTGTTGATAACTTGTCTTTAGGAAAATTGATTCCAAAAAAATGTGATTGAAGAGCCATACATGTTTACATTCAATCGGATATTTAAAATGAAAAACCACATAAATATGTAAAAGACATGTCAAAGCCCCTAAAATACTTTCTAGTTTATAAGTAACAGTGTCAAATTTTACAAAAATATATTTATAAACTGCGTGCTATTAAATCATTGATACCATTACCACGATCGCCGTATTCGCCTCCACGCTTAAAGGATACCGACACTTTATTCTTCCAAGCTTCACGTGGGCTACAAAACTGTAGATAAAAAAATAGAAGTTAATTTTTGCTACATATAAATTAATATAAAGACAATAAACTTACTAAAAATGCACACATAAATTCACTAACAGCTTGAACCTTTGAACCCACTCATGAATAATATCTTCCAAACAAATAATGGATGATTTTTTGCCATTGATACGAGCAAAACCTTTTTAAATACCAATTCACGTATGGTACCAATATTGGGATAACCATATGTAATTGTAAAATTATGTATCGCTTTTCCATAATTTTATGGTTTTCTCATTTTCCAAAGCCGCCGAAGCAATAATATTCTCTGTTGGATGACAAGCAGTATACAACACAGTGTCGGTATGACCCTGTCATTTCTGGACCACCTCTTTCGATTGTAGATTCCACATGTAAACCATATTAACTGCCGGAAACAACCCACAAAAAAATATTACAAACATTTAAAACAAATTTATAGATAAAAAAAATTCTTGCATTTAACTAACATTTCCTCCAGTTACTGAAAAATTTGCAAAAATACAATATTTTTCATATTTATGTCTAGTGTAGGTTTTTAAACATTTTCCTTTTGAATAGTCCCATAATTTCAAAGTATTATCCAAAGTAGCCGCCAATATATACTTGCCATCATCTATTAAAGTCTTCAAACACTGGCTGTATCCCAAATACGACATAAGCCAACATAGCTAGAAGAGACAATTAACGAACCATTACGATTAAAATGAACGGCCGAGACAGGTCAATTCATAAGATTTCGAAATTATTTCTTTTCCCACTTCTGGTACTCACATGAACTCGCCAACCCTTCCCCATTGGGTGAAAACAGCTGATACTGCCTTGGTATGACCAGCCAAAGTAAACTTTAAAGTATAATTGGGTTTTACGGATAAAGACGATTTATTTGAAGATGAGGATGTTGTTCCGGTCGAAGATGATGTTTGAAGAGTATTAGGACCACTGGGTGCGGTGGGCATATGTTGTGGAGCTAGTACCCCAGGATGACCACCATGTACTGGTCCAATATGTACCATTGTTATTGATTTTTACAAGTTATTATTTTAATTCACTTTATTTTTTTAACTATCAAAACACTACCGAATGTTTTTGTTGAAAAACCTCGTGCTTAGAGGTGTGTCGTTCATGAACGAACTAGTTCATTTGAACGGTTCAGTTCATTGAACGATATGACATCGTTCACCATTATTCGTTCTTTTCGTTCAATCGTTCATTTCGTTCAATCGTTTATTTCGTTATTTTTTTTAGTCATAGAAAATTTGTATTATTAATTTTATTACAGAATTTAATGTTTTTCTTAATAATTTAAAATTTTTAATAAAATTGTAATTTTCTGACGCTATTAGTCTATGCACAATAAAATTAATACAAACATCATATCGCTGACATGCAATCGGCTCTTGCAGTGATGCCAGAGTTCAAATGTCGATTTTAGTTTTCATTTTAATTTTGTAATAGAAAAACAACAAAAAATTTGGTAAAAAAGAATGGAAAAGTGTTTAGTTTTTTATTATTTGTCGGTAAATATTAATGTTTCATAAAATTTGTTGTTTTTCGAAAAAAAATCTATGATATTTCTTATCCATGAAATGGTCAAGTGTTCTCCTTTGCAATTGATATCATTTTGACGTTTCGCTGCAATGGTTTTGACATTTCATATCATATAATTTATTGCATTTGAAGACACCGGGTTAGCACGCGTGCAATTTACAGTTGTTTAT
Source organism: Leucophora obtusa (assembly GCA_949987735.1). Taxonomy (NCBI): domain Eukaryota; kingdom Metazoa; phylum Arthropoda; class Insecta; order Diptera; family Anthomyiidae; genus Leucophora; species Leucophora obtusa. The sequence goes on from OX465297.1 coordinate 56,102,204, forward strand.
ATTATATATGTTTAAAGGAAAACTGGTCAATATTTTGTTACAATTTATATTTAAGGATTTTTTTCTTAATTGTCTATAAATTTTTATATTCATTTATAAAAATTAATGCAGTTTTCATTATTTGTAATAGTCGCCATAATGCGCAATTACAAAAGCACCTCCCAGTACGACTGCTCTTAATGAACTAAAACAGCAAAAACAGTAACATCGATAACCACGATGGAAAATTGAGTTAGGAAACACAAAATATCAAAAAATTTTGATAACACGAATGTCAACACGATACATTAGCGGCCATATAGACTTCCAAGTATGCTGTACAGCATGCTGGCCGGCTGTATGAATTTGACCATGTAATGTCTAATTTGACGGTTTGTCAAGCATGTTGGACGAAAAACAAAATTTTTTGATTTTTCGGCAAGTTTGACAAACCGTATATTGAAAAAAATCATCAAACATTGGAGAATTTTACATTTTTAATAAGTTATTTTGTGACAAGAAAGGGATAACGTTAGTAAATAAACTAGGGATGTGCGATTAATCGATTAATCAAACAGTATGATTAATCAGAAGAACTTTGATTAGTCAATTAATTGATTAGTTGAAAATTTGATTAATCAGAATTATGATTAATCGATTAATTTGAATTTTGATTAATCAAAACTTGAATAACTTCAATTAATATTTAAAATAGAAAAATACGGAAATTTTATCCTTGTTTTGTGGCGATACTTTATATAGCTCCAAATAAAGAGAATAACAAAGGTTATTTGCTCACTGGTCAGACTTGACCAACTCCGTTCCTAAATTTAAAGTCTCTATTTTGAACTGGCGTTAAAAAGCGTCGTCAATGGAGAAAAACAAGATATTATTCAATTATTCATAAATTTGATTAATCAAAATCATGATTAATCAATTAATCATTATTTTGAATAATCGAAATAACTGATTAATCGATTAATTATGTTTTTGATTAATCAAAATTATTGAATAATCGATTAATTGATTAATCAGAATTTTGATTAATCAGGTGAATAATCGATTAATTGATTAATCAGAATTTTGATTAATCAGGAAGTTTGATTAATCGATTAATCGCACATCCCTAAAATAAACTAAAAAATGCAAAAACAGAAATTCAAAACTGAAATTCCAAGAAAAAAATTAATAAAAATAATTTCGTCATTATCATCCACTGTGTTGATTTTGTGGTTTTGAAGTAAAGTTTTACAGCATGCTTGTCCGTGTATACCAAAAACCATTTTTTGTTTGTCAAACAAGCTGGACAGCATGCTTGCTCGTATATAGGCCGCTATTGACTTAAGCGGACTTTATACGATCAAATACACGGTCAAGCATGCTGTAAAATGTACCTTCAAAAACACAAAATTAACACAGCGGATGATAATGACGAAATTATTTTTTTAATTTTTTTCTTCTGTTTTTCCATTTTTTAGTTTTTTTATTAACGTTATCCCTTTCTGCTTGATGATATTTTCCATTACACTGTAAAGCGTGTTTGTCAAACCTGCCGAAAAATCAAAAAATTTTGTTTTTCGTCCAACATGTTTGACAAGCTGTCAAATTAGACACTACATGATCAAATTCATACAGCCGTCCAGCATGCTGTACAGCATGCTTGATTTTCTATAGGTCGCTATACACGAAGGGCATTTTGTGACGAATGTTCCTTCGTGTGTAGGCAGCTTTAGAATAGAAAACAATTGTACCATTGACAGTAAAATTCTTTTAAGCTAAACTTGGTTAAAGACGAATTATCGGTTAATACGAACTAATTTGAAAGACGTTTTGGCATCAATTTTCGTATAAAAAAGATCATCTGCTTTATGAAATGCTTCGTCATATTTATTGCCGATGATTGATTTATGAAGCAGTTTCATCAATATGATAACTCTTTTTTTCACCGAGTGTACGAATATGGATGATAAAAATACATATTGAAAAAATTGCAAACTAATTTGTATTTATAGCAAAGAAATATTTGAAAAAAAGCAAAAAAAAAACGTGGAAATATAAACATTAAAAAACAACAAAAAAATTTAGAGAACAAATCTATTTTTATTATAAATGGAAAAAAACGCTTAAAAACAACTTGGTTTTCTGGTAATCATATTGCAACAAAAATTTCTATCAGGTTGTGTATATTTTCAAAAAAAAAAAATTTAAACTTCCAAAATAAAAAAGATTAGTAATTTTTTTTGCTAATTTTAGCTAATCGGGTTTCAAAATTTAGTAAAATTAAATTTGTAGATTTAGCAACTCAAATTAGTAAAAAATTCTGTAATTTGTAAAATGAGAATACCAAATTATTTTACTAAAAAAACAACTTTATACTAAAAATTAGTATAATAATAGTATAATAAAATTGGAAACCGTTTTACTAATTTTTATACTAACTTTTTTTTTTTAGTGTTGACCAAAAGTTGAATTAACTAGAATTGAATGAATTCCTCGACCAAAAGTTGAATTAGCTAGAATTGAATGATATCCGCCTATCCGTCCGTCTTTGTCTATCCATATATTTTTGTGCGTACGGATAAGATATCTTTACAAAACTTGGTATACTAAATTATTTCAGCTCAAGGACAAAGCCTATTGATTTTGGTTAAAATCGGTCCATGGTTAGACCTAGTGCCTATATAAAGGTTCCCACAAAATTATATTGTTTGCACACTATAGATCTAAAATACGAAGATATTTTAATGAAATTTGGGACACCAATTCAAATGGGCTCATATTTAAAGCCTATTGATTTTATATGGAATCGGTCCATGTTTAGACCTACTGCCCTAATAAAGGTCCCCCAAAAATGGGCACATTTGCACGCTAAAGGTCGCAAATATTGAAATACTTTGATAAAATTTGGTACACAGACTTATAGCGGCCCAAGGACGAAGCATATCGGGCATGCCGACTATACGATACACTACACTAGTCTGGTTGAAAGCCAGCTGAAATTCGAACGGCTTGAAATGTCAAAATTTGTCTATAAAATGATAAAAAAAAAAATTAGAATAATCCCTACGGGGAAAGGGACCGGTCCCAGATGACACGCAGGATAGGTCCCAAGGGGGCGGAGGCCGTTGATCGGTCTTTTTATTTGAAAGAAACATATCACTTTAACATGGCGTTGTCATGGGAAATGACCAATTGCCACAGTTTAGACACCTTGTGACACGTAAGGTGGTGTGTCTAAAAATATCTGCTTGTAAGGCAAACGCTCTGAGCTAATGTTGCTTGTGGATAGATGCCTGGCTGATGGTAAAGTTATGTTTTTCGTTTCTGTTCAAATAAAAAGATAAAACAAACACTACAAGCAAATAAAAAACGAAAAAGAAAAAAATAGAAAAGAAAACAACATTAACACACACACAAATATAGTGGAAGTGCCTTGAATATGCCCCCGATTGACCGGTCATGGGATAGGTCCTTTATTGGCAGTAAAACAAATAAAAAAAATATTTTTAAAAATATGCCGCGAATTTTGTTTTTTATTTCGGTATCGGTCAAGTTTTTTAAAAGCAACAGTGAAAATAATGGATCAAGAAATACTTAATTCATTCTCTTTTGTTCATATTTGTACTAATTTAGTAATATGCCTTCGGTTGACCGGCCACTGGATAGGTCCTTGGAGGGCAATTGACTCCTCATTCCCCGTAGAGAATTTAGTAATATGCTTTCGGTTGACCGGTCACGGGATAGGTCCCTGGAGGGCAATTGATCCCACATTCCCCGTAAAGATAGTAAGAAATTTTGATTTTGTCTAATGTTAGATATATTTAAGAGAAAATCGGAAATATAGTCCAGGAAAATTTTTTACAATCGGTAGCCAACCACACCTAGTATACAACTGGTTCCATTGCAACCGATTCCATCGAACTGGTTCCGGAACCAGTTCCAGGGATCCTAAATGGAAGGTATGACTGACGTAGAATCAGTTCTATAACTAGTTCCAGAACTGATCTGGGGCAACCGGTTCCACTTTGGAGCTATAGAAGTGGTTGCTTTTGGGACAATTTCAAACAAAAATAATCGGTGTTAGAATCGACAGTAGAAGGGGTTGTAAAGGAAAAGTAGCTATTCTACAACCGATTCTTTGGAACAGAAAATTTTCCTGGGTATGGGCGATAGGTTCAAATATGGACCGATACTATCTAGAAACAATACGCTTTGTCCTTGGGGTTAACGTACCAAATTTCATTAAAATATCTTCGTATTTGCGACCTGTAGCATGCGAAATATCAATTTTTGTGTGACCTTTATATGACCACTAGGCGTATGGACCGATTTTAACCATAACGCATAGACTTCTTCCTTGGCCAACATAAGTCGATGTACCAAATTTCATCACAATATCTTAATATTTGCGAAGTGTAGCTTGTGGATATGCAAATTTTTGGGTGACCTTTATACAAGCACTAGGTCTAAAAATGGACCAATTCTAAAAAAAATCAAAACGCTTTGTCCGTAGGCCTATGTAAATCAGCGTAACTAATTTCATTCAGATTTATTCGTATTTGAGACCTGTAGCGTGCGAAAAAGCCAATTTTGTGAGGAACCTTTATATGGGCACTAGGTCTAAACATGAACCGATTTCAACCAAAATTAATATGCTTCGTCACTGGATTGACAAAGTCGGAATACCAAATTTCATCAAAATATCTTAACATTTCCAACCTGTAGCGTGCGTTAATTTTTAGGCTGATTTATGGCATCTGTTTAGCATTTTAGTCAAAAATAAAAATATTTTGACTTTTCTTATAATAAGGCCAGCCGATGAAGACTACTTTCTAAAAATTCCAGAACTATTATCCTCGTTCACAATACTTACAAACTTACATTTTAAATTTTACACAAACATTGCAAAGTTCCTTAGAATTCTACGATTTTTTATTATTTTTGCCTCCATACAAATTGACCCGCCTTAATATATGTATATATTTTTTTTATTTACGAAAGAAAGTAAAGTGTACCTTTTTATTATAGATACCATTATTTTTTATTTTTTAAAACCTTTTTTGCAACAGACTCCGAAGGAGCTTTTAAACACTTAAAAATGTTTACGTTTCGATGTATTTTAAAACACAGTTGATTTTGTAAACTAAAAAAAATTTAATAATCTCAAAAAAAAAAAAAAACAATTTAAAGGTTTTCGTTTGTGTTCTAGAATTATTCACTTTGTGGCTAAACCAAATTTCCTAAACTATACGAAGGATCGTATATTCCACGAAAAAAATCACTAATTTTTTTTTTTTTTTTTAAATGTCGGAAGTATTTTTTTCAGTGTCAGGACCCAAAAAATCGACGCGGTTAATCCTAGATTACTTTTTCTGTCCCCTATCCAAATTTTATCAAAATTGAAGTTTAGCTCTGAGTAAATTTCTGTATACGTATATTTGCAATTTAGGCATGAGTATTATCATCTTCAACAAAATCTTTAGCTTGTTCTTTCGTGACACAGTCTATGTGACTGACTTTATTTCTAAACCGAACACCATAAAATTTGTGAGCATTTTCCAAAAGTTCGGGTCGAAATGTTGTAGTAATAAATTGCGCCTTGTCACTCAACTCGTGAATCATATCCGCAACAGCCTTTCTGTGTTGAGCGTCTAATGCCTGAAAAATAAATGAAAAAAAATATATTTAAGTCTTATATTTTCTGAGAAATAACGATTTTTGAGAATTAATAAATTATATACAGAATTTTATTTGCACTAAAACAACTGTAACGATTCTTTAACTTGGGTTGATTTATAAAAGGGAACGGCTACCTACTGGTTCGGCTGTGCTCGTCGATGGGGGGGGGGGGGGGGGGTTTATTATGTTCCCAAAAGAATTTATATTTACTGAATCGTTTACTGTAGATTTTAAATTTAGGTAGCAAGTCAAAAATAAGGGTGATACATTAAAAAAAATAATAAATAAACAAATAACAAAAAAAAAAAAATATCGAAAATGAACCGAAAAATGTTGATGATAGAAATGTAGCTCATGATGGAATTTGCTACATTATTCCTTTGCCCACCCTCCATGCTGACTGTAGGGTAAATTTCAGTCAGCCCAAAAAAAAATATAAACCTACATACTCACATACCTAGGACTTTACCTTTCGTAATAAAATAAGAAAGTTTAAATTTCCATCTTAGAAATAATAGCAAGAAAATTTATTTATAATAATAGTAAGAATTATGGACATATTTTAATAAGTAAATAGTATTCAGATAACAAATAGACAAATAAAAAAAAATAGATGGTCACCTTCTTTAAAGGTTTTCCAATTTAAAAAAATTATTAAAAAAAAAAAATTTTCAATAGTTCAAAAAAATGTAAAAAAATTTTGTAAACTAGTGTAAAAAAAATTTTTTTTTTTTTTAAATGTAAGACATGATAATGGTTAACTTAAGAACCAAATTTTTATAATGGTTGAACAAAAAAAAATATTATGTTTGTGATCTAGTGTAAAATTTATTTATTTAAAAGAAATTTAAGATTTGACCCCAGAAGACAAAATTAATTATTAATGATATATTAAACATGAATAAATACTATAAAACCCAATTATTGGAATTAAATTAATTGTAAAATAAAATTTACGGGAATAAAATTAAACAAAGAAAATCTTTAATATTTTGTTTTTCTTTAATATGTATTTTAAAAGAAAAAGAAAATTATTTCATTAATTAAAAGTTTAAATTTTAAAATATATAAACGAATAGATTGCATTTAAGTCAATCCCAAAAAAAAATCTTAATCCCGCAAAAGCTTGAAATTATTGAATTATGGCAACCCTAATTGCAAATACAAATTCAATGTTCATCACGTTAAGATACGTGAATCACTCAATCTAATAGTTATTCATGTTTATTATCATAGTATTTCAAATAAAAAAAATTTGAGAAAAAAAATGTGTATCAATCAGTGTTGCCACTTTTTGAATTATTATTCAAAAACGGGACTGTGTACACATTCCTTGGATAATTTTTGAATAATGACATTTTTGTGTAGTTTTTGTGTAACTTCGCTTTTTGCTGAAAATTTTACTAAATTCCATGCATTCAATTCCCACAGCTGATAAAATGAGTTTGTTTGTGTAACATCTACCAAAAATTTCAAGTCACTGGTGAATTATTTTTGTAAATTTGTTCAAGACGAAACCCAATTTAGTTAGGAGAAGTCAAAAATGTTGATTTATATTGTCAAAAATGTATTGTAATTATATTGTTTTATATTATTTGTATACAAACCCGTATTTTGTTCATTTTTTGAGAAAATATTTTTCAAAATGTTAGCAAAACAAATATTTTTGTCTTGTGTGGCCAGACCATTTAAAATTAAGCAAAAGAAATTTGACCGAAAAAAACTAATAGTTTTCAAAGTTTACAGCAGCACAGTGGGACAGATCAAAATATTTTCTAAATTCTAATTCAGTCTTTATTAATTCGCAAAGGCTATTTTTACTAGGTAAACTGTGTCTAAATATTAACCGATTTTCTTGAAATTTAGCACATAGTTATCAGAGCTTTGAAGAATTAATTCCTTAATTCAATTTTTCAATTCTGAATTAAAAATTCGATGAATTAATTCACTAAGTACCATATATTGAATGGAATTAATTCATATTTGCTTTCGTTCGATTTATTTTGTTCCGAATTAATTCAATTGCAATAGTTCTTTTTATTAAATCAAATGAATTAATTCACTGGTGAACACGTTCAATTTTATAAATCGAACGGAAAAAAGTGAATTAATTCCTTACTGAATTAATTCACTACTGAATTCGTTCAATTTCATTTTCGTTCAGTGAATTAAAAAAAAATAAAATTACGTTCAGTGAATTAAGAAAAAATAGAATTACGTTCAGTGACCTAAAAAAAAAAAATAATAAGTTCACTGAATTGAAAAAAAAAATAAAATAAGTTCACTGAATTAAAAAAAAATAAAATAAGTTCACTGAATTCAAAGCCTGTTTTCTGCCGTTCAGTAGAAGAAAACAATAATGTACAAATAAAATTTTTAAATAAGCAATTTTACAGCGTGTGCTAGTAAAAATAAGCAAATTAGAAACCGGATGCTGTTTATCAACCTACATGATTCAAAAATAAAGCCTTTTACTATTAAAAATAAAAACTTTACAGATATAGATACATTAACTGGTTTGAAAAATTAATAGTTATATTTTTTTTCCAAATTTATCTATAAAAGTAAAGTTTTTATTTTTAATAGTAAAAGGCTTTATTTTTGAATCATGTAGGTTGATAAACAGCATCCGGTTTCTAATTTGTTTATTTTTAATAGCACACGCTGCAAAATTGCTTATTTAAAAATTGTATTTGTACGTTATTGTTTTCTTCTACTGAACGGCAGAAAACAAGTTTGAATTCAGTGAACTTATTTTATTTTTTTTCAATTCAGTGAACTTATTTTATTTTTTTTTTTCAATTCAGTGAACTTATTATTTTTTTTTTAATTCACTGAACGAAAATGAAATTGAACGAATTCAGTAGTGAATTAATTCAGTAAGGAATTAATTCACTTTTTTTTCCGTTCGATTTATAAAATTGAACGCGTTCACCGGTGAATTAATTCATTTGATTTAATAAAAGAACAATTGCAAATTGAATTAATTCTTTGAATTTGCTGTTTGATGAACGCGTTCATTTGAACGAATTCAGTGAATTACTTAAGAAAAGGAATTCATTCAATTCTAGAGAAAATTGAATTCGATTGGTAGTGAATTCATTCAAAAAGGAATTAATTCTTCAAAGCTCTGATAGTTATTAGTGAAATGTAATTCAAACACTATTTGTAAATGTATTTTTTTTTACGTTTTTAAAATCTGTTGATAAATCGAAAAATGGCAGGATTTCAAAATTTTTACATTTTAGAGGTGCCTTTCTTTGGAGATGAATGGCACAGGTCCCGTTGGGTCCGTGTGTTCGGGCCTCAAAGCTTTAGCTCTATGACAGTGTGAAATTTCATAGCAATATAACCAGCCGGTAAGAAGGCTGCATCATTTCCAAATTATTTAGATTCTTGCCCACTGTGCGCAAGAGAGTCCAAAGGGGCACATATTGTGCATGAATTTAAACTAGTAAAAAATAAATAATTTTTTGTGTAATTCCATACGGTTTTGGATAATTTTTGACCTACGGCTGTGTACTTTTTCGTTTTACTGGTGGCAACACTGGTATCAATATATATAAATACAAAATTTGAATAAACTTACGGTTTCTTATCCCTTGTTGTCATCAAGCGCTTGTGGACGAAGAATAATTTTATTCGGCTGTAAGTTTTATTCAAAATAGTTAATAGGTATGTAATTTACTCATTCAGAGCCTAAAAGCATCTGATTGAGTGAGTGAGAGGAGTTATTGTTGCATGGGGATGATAGATTAGTGTGTATGGTTATATGTTATATGTTTAATATAAAAATTAAAAAAAAACTTCTAAAACGAAACAATGGGTTGTATGTTTGGTTGAAATGAGTTTAATGTATATATGGAAGATAATTAAGTGTTAATGAAGTTTGTGTTGTTTATTGTAAAATCGAAAATTCAAATAAGGTGACCATATCACAAATATCAAAAATATTTAAAAATTACAACAAGTAACACAAATGATTATTTATTTTTTTTTTTTTTTTAAGGACAAATTTAAAAGAAATGTTTAAGAAGTTAAATGTGAGTTAAAACTCACAACTAAATTTCGCTTTTCGTTAAACTAAAAAAATTTTATATCTTCTTTCTTTCTCTTTCCCTTCTATACCACAGCAGGCAAGAAGATTATACAACAATTTCGTTCGTTTATAAACTTAACGCGAAAACAAATTTAAGAAACTATAAAAAAAATTTTACCTAATTTGTCACCTTTTTTACTTTTTGTTGCATCAATGTCATCTAACAAATTTTCTTTTTGTTTCCCAAAACAGAACTGATCAACACCGGGTGGTATAAGTTTATTATGTTGAACTAGCTGCAATCTTGTAACTCTTTCCAGATTTTGTTGCTCAATTAATTTCTTAAACTCCAAATGGTATTTATCAATTTTTGTTGAGTGTATTTGATCTTAGGCAGCAGACATCTCCATGAATGAATTTCCTTTTTATTATTGGTTTCTGGTTTTCCCGTACTATCTCCTTTCTGTTTCACTATGCCGTTATATTAATTTTCGTTTTGATCCAGCTTCCAAAATAACCATCTAAATTCCCTTGGGGAATATGTATATACCAAACACCTTTTATTGTATATAAATATTACCAGTTGCCTTTTCCCCTTTTTCCTCTTCCTTTCCTCTTCCCACAAGTTTACTATTACAAAATATTTGCACTATTTCATAATTAGATATGGTAAAGAAGTTCAAAAATATTCCATCTTCCCTTTTCCTCTCTTTAATTTTCAAATTTTTTTCTTTTTCCAAACAATTCCAATTCTCAATCAATGAAAAAAATTTTTTTTTAATTTTTCTTGACAACATCAACCAATTTTTTTCAAGCAAAGCTTTCTAGTAAAATATTTTTCCAAATTTACACCCAAAGAAAATTTTAGTCTATTTAAAATAAAGTGAATTTCTCATCAAAATTCGGCTACAAATAGAAGTTTCCCTCACAAAAAAAATGTTAGTACGGTCAATAGCAAACACATATGAACTCAAACCAAATAAAAATTATTACACAACAAATCTTCGCCATCACAAAGCAGATAAAGAGAAAAGCGTGCTGCAGAACTTTATCTGAAAAAGGCGCATTATGTTTAGGAACTCTTAATCAATATCATCAGGTCCAAATGTCCTTGATATGGTATATTCCCTTATGCCTGCTGTCAACATCTTCCAATTCATAATTGACATTACCTATTTTCCTTATTACTACCGCCTTTGTTCCAGTAGGTGCAAGTTTGGCATTAAACTTATTTATTAAAGAACTTTGAACAAAATTTCGGTGAATCACATTTTGACCAATATTAAACTCTCTTGTTCTAGCTCTCAAGTTGTAAGAATTAACATTTCTTTCGTAAGCCTCTTTTATTTTCTTTCTAATCGAATCTCTAAGAAGCGAGAACTGATCTTGACGTTCTAATTGAGTATCTGTTTCGGATAAAAGTTTCAAATTTCTCAATATTTTGTAATCATATCCATGTCCTACCATAGATTGACCAAAAACTAATTCATAAGGCGTACGGCCTGTTGTTTGGTGTATACTAGACCTAATTGCACTATTAACACTTCCTATGTACTCATCCCATAGACGTTGGTCATTACGAATATATGAACGGAGTGCCTCATTAATCGACCTGTTTACTCTTTCACTCGCATTCGATTGTGGGCTATGTACAGCGGTAAATTGATGCTTAATTCCAAATTTATCCATTAAAGCTTTCAGATCCTTTGACTTAAATTGACTTCCGTTATCAGTGACAATCACCTCTGGAACGCCATAACAATTAAATATTTCGTTTTTCAAATACTCTACGATAGGTTTTGTAACAAATTTTCTTAGTGGTTTCAAAAACGTGAATTTCGTAAAGTGATCCAGAATAATCAAAATACCAATATTCCCATTTCTCGTGCGGGGTAAAGGACCTATTAAATCTAGATATAACCTTTGGAATGGTCTCTCCGACTCAACAAATTGTCCCATTGGTGGTTTCAAAGAAGATGTTGGAGTTTTGGATGTCCGACATAATTCACATTTTTGCACGTATTCTTTTATATCCGAAACCAGCCTTGGCCAAAAGAAAAATTGACGTATTCGGTGAACGGTTTTGGCGATTCCGCCATGAGCAGCATTTGGTATATCGTGAGCAGCAAATATCACATCTTTGCGTAATTCCTCAGGTACGAGTAGCTTCCAGGAATCGGACTCATCAACTTCACCTGTTGAGAAGTTAACTCTTTTATAAATATATTTATCCAGAACTTTGTAATCGGGTAATTCTGCTACAGTAAAATTATCTCTCAGTTTAGCATATTCTTGACTATCAAAAGCTGTTGAGTTAAGGTCAATGGAAGGTAAAGTTGGTAAATTTATTTCGTTTATAATTGCTTCGCCTTCAAAGGCTCTGGATAAAGCATCCGGCACTACATTTTCTTTGCCTTTGCGGTGTTCAATTGAAAAATCAAACCCCTGCAATTTCAACGCCCATCTGGCTAATCTTCCCGAGAGATCCTTTTGTCGCATTAGCCATTTAAGGCTTGCATGATCAGTTATTACCTTAAACTCTTGACCCTCTATGTATGCTCTAAATTTTCTAATTGCTAAAATCACTGCAAGACATTCTAATTCCGTAATAGAATAATTTCTTTGCGCCTTGTTAAGCTTTTGTGACATGTAAGCTATTGGCCGTTCATAACCCTCTTCATCAAGTTGAGCTAAAACTGCCCCAACTCCATAGGTGCTTGCGTCACATTGTAGAATAAATGGCTTTTCGTGGACTAATATGGGAGCTGAAGTTAATTTTTGTTTCAAAATGACGAAAGCTTTTTGAGCTTCTTCTGACCAAGAAAATCTTTTATGTTTTGAAAGGAGTTCTGTCATAGGAAATGTAATGGTAGCATATTCATCGATGAATCGACGATACCAACCGGCCATACCGAGAAATTGGCGCAATTGTTTTACTGTATTAGGAACCGGAAATTCCGAAATCGCCCTAACCTTTTCTGGGTCGATTTTCATAGCTCCCTCACCTACAATGTATCCCAAATATTGTACCTGTTTAATAGCAAAGCAACTTTTCTTAATGTTTATCGTCAAATTAGCTTTCCTAAGTTGAGTGGCCATTTCGTGTAAATGTCGAATGTGTTCGTTAAAGTCTTTCGAAACTATTAATAAGTCGTCAGGATAAACAAGTACGTTCGTCTTCAATTCATACGGAATAACTTGGTCCATCAGTCTGCACATCGTTTGCGGTGCATTGCACAATCCAAACGGCATTCTTGTAAATTGATACAATGGCCGATTAGGGATTGTGAAAGCTGTCTTAGGTCTTGAGGATTCGTCCAATTTTATTTGCCAAAATGCATCTTTTAAATCCACTTTGGAAATAAAGTAAACTGGAGGAAGCCTTGAAATTAGTCCGTCCAAATTAGGTATCGGATAAGCGTCTTTTGTCGTCCCGGAATTTAATTTTCTACTGTCCAAGCAAAAACGAACTTTTCCTGGTTTCACAATCAAAACACCAGGAGATGACCACGGTGAAGTTGGACACTCTTCGATAACTCCTAATTCTAACATTCGATCAATTTCCCCGCATAAAAGTTTCTCCCTAGCTGGCGAAATGGGATAAAATCGTTGTTTTATTGGAACTGCCTTATCCGTATCAATTCTATGTTCCAATAAGGTTGTACAACCCAGACCATCACGATCGGAAGTGGGAAAACTATCAATAACTCCCTGTAGCTGTTGTTTCTGAAGGGCATTCAATGGAATTTTATCAGAATCTTCCTTCTCTAGGATAATTTATTCCAAATTTCTCCCAAAAATCTATACCACATATAACCTCCTGTTTTATATTTGGAATTGTTAAAAACTCAACAGATTTTGTTTGTCCGTTATATTCTACATCTAATTTCACAGTACCTAAAACACGTTGTTGTTCTCCATCAGCTGTTTTTACATAACCGACTCCCTGTTTAAATTTTCCGAATTTATTATTTCCTCGCAAAGCTTGCCACCAATCACGCTAACATTAGCGCCACTGTCCAATAATGAAAAATATTTCGTATGTCTTATATTCAACAAAATATATGGCATATTGTCATTCTCTATATTCACTAATGACGAAATTGTATATTTACTAAATTGTTTTCTCCTCATATAGTAATCGCGTAATCGTTTAGACGACCTAGTAAGTTTTTTGTGATTGTCAATTTCATTAAAAATTCGATTTCTAATTCGGTTATATTCTTCTAGGCGAACATGGTATGGTCTCTGTAATGGATGAATTTTTGTCACGTTAGGTTGTTTGGTTACATCAGGTTGGTTAATCATATTAGATACGTCTAATTTTCTATCTTCGGATGTCCGCGCTTTTTCGTTCGGACATCCCTCAACAAGTTTCCCTGCTCACTTGTACATTTGACACATTGTGGTCTATACGTATTTTTTATCCCGCATCCATAACAAAATACGGTTCGAGGCTTAACACAATCCATAAAACTGTGTCCTATTTCATCGCAGTTCCAGCATTTGCCAGAACGAACTACGACACATATTTCCGTGTCATCTATATCTAAATTATCCTCAATATTCCTCCGAGTATTATCGGTTATTTCCGACACCTGACCCCTTTGAAACAATCGTTTATTATGACTTCCATGTGACATATCTTTAACGAATTTTTCATGTCTTCGAACTGCACGTCTTAACTCCGAAACACGAACTATGTCCAAATGTAATAGTTCGTGCCTTACCTCCGGTTTCAAGTTTCGCTGGATAGTTTCGCACAGTTCATAGTCCGACATTGGTGTTCTTAGTCTATCACATAAATTTATGATTTCATCGTAGAACTCATCAAATGATTCGCTAGGTTTTTGTTTCCTACGACGAATGTCATCCTTAATGTCAAAGTCTGTATAAAATTCTTTAAACTGATGTTTCAAAGCTAGACATAAATCATCCCAGTTCATAGCGGATGAACTTTTATGGAACCGCCAATACCATTTTAAGGCTTTGCCTTCAAAAAGAATATGAGCGTGTTCACATAAAAGAGAAAAATTACCCCGAAGATTGGATTCCGTTAATGAATCAACTCTATATATAAACTCATCCACGGATATGTCTGTCACTTCACCGGAAAATCGAATTCGCCAATTACGAATTAAATTTAGTATCTTTTCCGAACTACGTTCAAGATCGACTACTGAATATCGACGGTCTCTTTCTATATTTCGCTCAGGCTGTGAATCACTACTACGATTATCCCGGTTATTTCGTATATTCGGCGTACTATCATGTGTTCGCAAGTTTTGTATATTATCGTTACTAACTTGTTCTCTACGTAATGTCTGGTGATCCGGTACAGAATTTGCCAAGGCCAATTCACGAAAATTATTAGTTATTAGGGAACTTATCTCTTCCCTAAATTCTCTCATAGAATCCTGCATTAAGTTTCGTACTCTGTTATCATTATCGTTCCTCTGTTGGCTAGCTTCTGCCCGAGTCTGTTGCCGTGTCCTTGGTCTATCCGCTCTAATCCTCGGAGTCAATAAATTGTCTCCGGCACCTTGCTCTTCAACAAAAGTTGCATTACCGTCCTCTTGATTAACAAGGGATGGTAAACTACTTCACTATTTCTAACCAACAGCATTTTATACAGAATAAAAGAAAATATTTCTAACCGTTACACAAAATGATGTTCTCAAATTCAATATGAGTAATTCTTTAGAGAAAGTATTAATTCGCAATTAAATTATACCCGTAAAACGTAATCAAAAAAAATTTTTCAACCCTCAATAAAAATTACAATATAAATATCACTACTCAGTGAAGTCCTTCGGTATATGAAATGGAAGCAAAAAAAAATTTAAGAAAAGAAATATAAAAATGAAGATATGAAAAAAAATCTATCTATCATCAACAACAATTTATAAAAAAAATACAAAACTTCCCATTCCCGCAAGAAATCTTTCGACGCTAATCAAAAAGAAATAAATCCTAACACAAAAATGAGAAAAGAAAAATGAATGAAATAGGTTGATAATCTATTGTGGAAAGAATCCGATTAAATGAAGATCAGAAACTTTGTATCCAAATCAAAAGCTCAAATCAAACCAAAAAAAAATTTTAAGAGGAAAATCAAATAAAAAAAAATACAAGAGAAAAAAAAATGGATAAGGCTCTCACGAGTATTGTACCGATATACACCAGTAAACAAACAACATCTCGAGTTCGAACCCAAACCCTGTTAATGCTTTTGTATTAAAATAATATCAAGTAAGGATATGAAACCAGGTAAACCATAACTACATATTTTCCAAACCAATAATTATAAAAACACAGAAGCCAGAAGAAAGGTAAATAAAACAAAAAAAAAATGAATATGTATCACCACATATACGGATTCAAAGGCCCTCAGCTTCAAGATGTAAGTGCACCATAAAAATTTAAAATAAAAACGCAACTGAAGCCCCACGTTGGGCGCCAAAAATCTCTGTAACGATTCTTTAACTTGGGTTGATTTATAAAAGGGAACGGCTACCTACTGGTTCGGCTGTGCTCGTCGATGGGGGGGTTTATTATGTTCCCAAAAGAATTTATATTTACTGAATCGTTTACTGTAGATTTTAAATTTAGGTAGCAAGTCAAAAATAAGGGTGATACATTAAAAAAAATAATAAATAAACAAATAAAAAAAAAAAAAAAATATCGAAAATGAACCGAAAAATGTTGATGATAGAAATGTAGCTCATGATGGAATTTGCTACATTATTCCTTTGCCCACCCTCCATGCTGACTGTAGGGTAAACTTCAGTCAGCCCAAAAAAAATATAAACCTATATACTCACATACCTAGGACTTTACCTTTCGTAATAAAATAAGAAAGTTTAAATTTCCATCTTAGAAATAATAGCAAGAAAATTTATTTATAATAATAGTAAGAATTATGGACATATTTTAATAAGTAAATAGTATTCAGATAACAAATAGACAAATAAAAAAAAAAATAGATGGTCACCTTCTTTAAAGGTTTTCCAATTTAAAAAAATTATTCAAAAAAAAAATTTTCAATAGTTCAAAAAAATGTAAAAAAATTTTGTAAACTAGTGTAAAAAAAATTTTTTTTTTTAAATGTAAGACATGATAATGGTTAACTTAAGAACCAAATTTTTATAATGGTTGAACAAAAAAAAATATTATGTTTGTGATCTAGTGTAAAATTTATTTATTTAAAAGAAATTTAAGATTTGACCCCAGAAGACAAAATTAATTATTAATGATATATTAAACATGAATAAATACTATAAAACCCAATTATTGGAATTAAATTAATTGTAAAATAAAATTTACGGGAATAAAATTAAACAAAGAAAATCTTTAATATTTTGTTTTTCTTTTATTTTAAAAGAAAAAGAAAATTATTTCATTAATTAAAAGTTTAAATTTTAAAATATATAAACGAATAGATTGCATTTAAGTCAATCCCAAAAAAAAATCTTATTCCCGCAAAAGCTTGAAATTATTGAATTATGGCAACCCTAATTGCAAATACAAATTCAATGTTCATCACGTTAAGATACGTGAATCACTCAATCTAATAGTTATTCATGTTTATTATCATAGTATTTCAAATAAAAAAAATTTGAGAAAAAAAATGTGTATCAATATATATAAATACAAAATTTGAATAAACTTACGGTTTCTTATCCCTTGTTGTCATCAAGCGCTTGTGGACGAAGAATAATTTTATTCGGCTGTAAGTTTTATTCAAAATAGTTAATAGGTATGTTAATGTATGTTAGTTCGTATGTAATTTACTCATTCAGAGCCAAAAAGCATCTGATTGAGTGAGTGAGAGGAGTTATTGTTGCATGGGGATGATAGATTAGTGTGTATGGTTGTTTATATGTTTAATATAAAAATTAAAAAAAAACTTCTAAAACGAAACAATGGGTTGTATGTTTGGTTGAAATGAGTTTAATGTATATATGGAAGATAATTAAGTGTTAATGAAGTTTGTGTTGTTTATTGTAAAATCGAAATTTCAAATAAGGTGACCATATCACAAATATCAAAAATATTTAAAAATTACAACAAGTAACACAAATGATTATTTTTTTTTTTTTTTTTTAAAGACAAATTTAAAAGAAATGTTTAAGAAGTTAAATGTGAGTTAAAACTCACAACTAAATTTCGCTTTTCGTTAAACTAAAAAAATTTTATATCTTCTTTCTTTCTCTTTCCCTTCTATACCACAGAAGGCAAGAAGATTATACAACAATTTCGTTCGTTTATAAACTTAACGCGAAAGTAAAAATTTAAGAAACTATAAAAAAAATTTTACCTAATTTGTCACCTTTTTTACTTTTTGTTGCATCAATGTCATCTAACAAATTTTCTTTTTGTTTCCCAAAACAGAACTGATCAACACCGGGTGGTATAAGTTTATTATGTTGAACTAGCTGCAATCTTGTAACTCTTTCCAGATTTTGTTGTTCAATTAATTTCTTAAACTCCAAATGGTATTTATCAATTTTTGTTGAGTGTATTTGATCTTAGGCAGCAGACATCTCCATGAATGAATTTCCTTTTTATTATTGGTTTCTGGTTTTCCCGTACTATCTCCTTTCTGTTTCACTATGCCGTTATATTAATTTTCGTTTTGATCCAGCTTCCAAAATAACCATCTAAATTCCCTTGGGGAATATGTATATACCAAACACCTTTTATTGTATATAAATATTACCAGTTGCCTTTTCCCCTTTTTCCTCTTCCTTTCCTCTTCCCACAAGTTTACTATTACAAAATATTTGCACTATTTCATAATTAGATATGGTAAAGAAGTTCAAAAATATTCCATCTTCCCTTTTCCTCTCTTTAATTTTCAAATTTCACAAATTTTTTTCTTTTTCCAAACAATTCCAATTCTCAATCAATGAAAAAATTTTTTTTTTAAATTTTTCTTGACAACATCAACCAATTTTTTTCAAGCAAAGCTTTCTAGTAAAATATTTTTCCAAATTTACACCCAAAGAAAATTTTAGTCTATTTAAAATAAAGTGAATTTCCCATCAAAATTCGGCTACAAATAGAAGTTTCCCTCACAAAAAAAATGTTAGTACGGTCAATAGCAAACACATATGAACTCAAACCAAATAAAAATTATTACACAACAAATCTTCGCCATCACACAACCGATTTAAAAAATTTTTTTTTTTTTTTTAACTTTATTTCTTTATTTATTGGATCTTTCTTATTTCAGAAAATAACAATAAGTATTAAAATCTTAAATCAACTAATAATTTCTGGGTCTATTGCCATTGCAATAGAAAATCCATTTTTCGTTGCGTAAAATGTTCATCTTTCATGTGGTTCCGCGAGGGCCAATGTGTCGACCCTCTTGAGGCGAATATGTCCATTATAACATAGTAGATCCTGTGCAAGAGGGTTTGGATGAGTTGCCAGTTTTCGTACATATTTAGAGCAGGTTTTTATTTCGTCGCGAACAAATGGAATACTAAGGTCCTTATGAATAATCACGTTATTAATATACCACGGGTCACCAGTAATTAGCCGCAATATTTTATTTTGTCGTCTTTGTAATTTTTCTATATTAGAAGCAGAAGCTGTTCCCCATAGTTGGATTCCATAGGTCCATATTGGCTTAATAATAGCTTTGTAGAGTAGAACCTTGTAGTTTAGCTTGAGAGCAGAATGGGGACAAAGGAGCCACTGAAGCTGTAAAGTTTTAAGTTTAAGTTGTGTGGATTTGGATTCAATATGTTTAGACCAGGTAAGGCGACGATCAAGGTGTATACCGAGATATTTTATGTGATTTTGCTCAGGGATATCGATGTTATTTATCTTCAGTTTGGGACAGTTTCCCTTTCTCAAGGTGAAAGTAACATGTGCGCACTTTGTTGGATTTACTTTTATTTTCCACTTGTGAAGCCATTTTTCGAGTTCCTTAATATGAGCCTGCAGACAACTAGAAGCAATTACTGGATTTTTATGTAAGCTTATAAACGATGTATCGTGTCATGTCTGAAGTAAAGAGTATATACATGAGAGGACCAAGTACTGCCTTGGGGAACTCCTGCTGTGATTTTTCTTGAGTCTGAGATGTGGTCTTTGTACTTTACTACAAATGAACGATCCATTAAATAATTTCGCAGTAACTTGTGGGTATTTAGGGGTAACAAGGAGCTTATTTTATATAATAACCCATCATGCCAGACTTTGTCGAAGGCTTGAGAAATATCTATGAAGAGTGCTGAGCAATAGAGTTTGTCCTCGAAAGCCTTTCTGATAAGAGTAACTATTCGATGAACCTGTTCTATGGTGCCATGATCCTTTCGGAATCCAAACTGATGAACGGGAATGATGTGGTGGTCGTTTAGGTATGGGGTCAACGCATTTAAAAATACTTTTTTAAAGAGCTTTGATAAAGTTGAAAGTAAGCTTATCGGGCGATAAGATGATACTTGGCTAACGTCCTTACCTGGCTTAGGTATCATAATTATTTCTGATATTTTCCATGATTTAGGGCAGAAACCAGTTCGCAAGATAGAATTGAAAATGAATAAAACTAGTTTAAGGGCAGATGTTGGTAGCTCACGAATCATTTTTCCTGAAATTTTGTCCATGCCAGGGGCTTTATTTGTTTTCAATTTTTTAACTGCTGAAGTTAAGGACGAGAATCGAATTTTCATTGGGGAAACAACAAGGTCTTCAATAGCTGGCAAAGTTATGTCTGAGCTAGAAATATTAGGCGTGAACACTCTTTCGAGGTGATCGGCAAAAACTTCTGCTTCCTCTTTATGGGACGTAGCCCAATTACCATCGCTATAACGAATAGCAGATTCGTATCTAGTTGGGTTTTTAAGTTTTTTGGTGACTTTCCAAAGACTATAATCCGTGGATTTAGTTGGATTTAGACCTTCTAAATATGCCTTTAGAGCTGACTGTTTATCCTCCAAAAGAGCACTGTGAAGGGTTCTTTGACAGTGGTTTAGTTGACTTTTCAAGGTAGGAGAGCGATGTAGTTGCCACTGTCTTCTAAGATTTCTCTTTTCCTTTATAAGATTTTGAATAGTTGTTGAATATTTATTATTTTTAGGGCCGTCGTAGCGTTTAAAAGGTGTAGCTACTTTAGCTGCAGTTGATAATGTTTCCGAGAACACGTTTATTGCATCTTGTATTTCATCATCGGATTTCAGTGAAATATTTCGAGATACGTGTGAGCTTACATACTTTCTATATTTGAGCCAGTTAGTATGTCTATTATGGAAACAAAAACTTTTTCGATGGTTTGTCCATTAAGCATTGAAATAATAGTGGGAGAGTGGTCAGAAGACAGGTCGAACAAAGAGACTGCAGAAAGCTGATCGCGTCTGATATTTTTAATGACTGCAAAATCTATTAAATCAGGAGTCTTTTGTAGATCTGAAGGCCAATAAGTGGGCTGTCCTCCAGATATAACGTCAAGTTTAAGGGTGCGTACAGAGTGGCCGCTTGTTGCCGAGCCGAGCCGACTGACGCTTATTGCGAGAACTTGTTCATGCGAGCAACAAGTTTGGCTGTGCATAGTGGATGCGAGAATCAGCGCTGATATTTTATCTATTATTTGTGTTTTATGTATGTTTGTATGCATTTGGGTTTGTTGTTCATTCGTGTTTGAGAAAAACAAATTTTACTTATTAATTATTCTTGAAATTTTTATTACATTTTTTTTTAATTTTGTTTATAAGTTTTTTTTAATTTTTTTATAATTGTTATAATTTTATTTAATTTTTATTTTATCAACATAACATAAACAATGTTTTCGGCGCTGAAAAACACTTTGGAACTGTTTGTATAGTACCAGTTTTCTCGCATTGGTTCTCGCAATAAGCGTCAGTCGGCTCGGCTCGGCAACAAGCGGCCACTCTGTACGCACCTTAAGAGATGAGATGCTTTTAATAGCTGTCTATCCTTAGGAGTAGTGAGTCGTGAGCCCAACGTGTGCTTTGCATTGTAATCTCCTGCCGCTATAAATTTATTGCCTAGAGTTTTGTAAAAATTAATAAATTGATCATCTGTTATTTTGTGTCTTGGGGGACAGTATAAAGAAGATATGGTGATGTTTGTGGCCGAGAGGCATATTGATGAGGCTTGAATATGATCTGTTTTATATTCCAGCATTGGAAAATGGCTAATTTGATTACTAATTATTATAGCTGCACCAGCACACGCTTTACCACTTGGATGTTTTGTGTCGTATATAGAGTAACCTTTAATTCGAAAACAGTTTTTTAATGTAAAATGCGTTTCAGAAACCAGCAATATGTCAATAGACTGTGACTTTAGAAAACTTTCTACTTCTATCATATGTTGGCTTAAGCCGTTTGCATTCCAGTAACATATTCTTATCTGGTTCATTGTTTATAGGCAAATGTACACTTTTAAAATCCTGTACTATAATTATAAGACTTAGTCTTGTTGTGCAGGAAATCAAATAAATAAATAAATAAATAAATAAATAAATAAATAAATAAATAAATAAATAAATAAATAAATAAATAAATAAATAAATAGATAAATAAATAAATAAATAAATGCTTGAAGTAGCATACCCTGATTTCTTAACAACTCCTGCATCATGACTTGCATATTTGATATAAAGTTGTTCATAGTTTGTATCAGAAGTTCTATTGAGCTTTCTAAGGGCGATTTCTGTGATGATTCATTAGGAGTTCGAGATTCTGGGATTTTGTGAGCGACCAATTTTTCAAAAGGCATACTACTGGATTGAGCGGTTTGAGCATACGTCGTGTTATTCGTAGGATTCGGAGGTGGGTTAGAAGTATAATTAGCGTGGTTGTTATTAGTTTGACCAGAAGGCCTATGTTGTGTGGATATATTATTTTTTGAAATATATGGGAAATCATTTGATTGGAAGCGCCGGTAAGAGGGTTTATTAGGAGCGTTATTCTTTATCTGTATAAAGACTGGACATCCTCTATAATTTGCAGTGTGGTTACCACCACAGTTGCTACATTTTTTATTACTTGGGTCGTTTTTAGATTTCAAGTAATCGGAAGTTTTATGGACATCACCGCAGATTACACATACTGCTGGAAGCTTGCAATAACTTTTAGTATGACCGAATTCCTGGCAGTTAAAGCATTGAGGTGGGTCTTTGCGTTTGCGCGGTTCTTCTACAGTGATTCTTCGGTGAAGCAGGTATCGAAGATTATAAATTGGATGTGGCTCGTTTCCTTTTAATTTGCTGGACTCAAAGGCAATTTCGACTTTAAAAAGTGGTTGCGGTATTTTGTCCTTATTTTTTATATTGTGTACTGATTTTACCTTGTAGCCTTCATTTTCTATAGCATTTGTTATTTCACTTGTTGGAACGTTGCTTTCAATGCCTTTTATGACGATTGATAAACCTTTTGAGCTTTTAAGTTGATGAGTGTAATAACTTTTATTTTCTGAATCGAGATAAGAAGCAATTTTACGGAAATTAGTTTCTGTAAATGTCTGAATTTTCGTTTCAAGAACGTTTCCTCTGCGCAGAGATTCTACAAAAAAATTATCTTTTCCGACTGTTGCTGTTATGGAATTTACTAAAAAGTTAGAGTTTTGTTCGCGTGAGAAAATTGCTGGGGGCTTGTGCTGTTTAACTATTTCATCTGCATCTTCTTCAACATCGTTAGTAGCTAACAAAGAAAAACGATTTTGGCTCATCGTTTGAGTAGTGACTGCCTTTTTTGTTTGTTTCGGAGTGGGGTTATTTTTGGAGGAATTGGGGCTACGCTTTCGCTTTAATATTGTAAAGTATCGATCAATCCCTTTCAATGTTTTGTTGCCATCTTTTATAGAATCTACTTTGGTTGTCTTAGGTATAGCACCTTTTGAGGCGACCATTACCGACTCATTTGTGGTAAGATCAGTTGATTGTAAATTCAGTGTAAGAGAATTTTTAAGAGCTTCACTTGTTTGCTCTTTATTAATGTTAGTTTGTTTAATAATGTTGTGTGTATTAGTGGGAGTATTAGTAAAGAGCGAATTACCTACTGACATAATCGGTGTTGATAAAGAGTTTGATGATGTTGTAATTGTGGTAGTTGTACATGCTTGAGTTGTAACTGTTGAACAAGTATTTACACTAGCTGAGTAAGGAAAGGTGTTTGTAGGTTGAGGTAAGGGGAAAGAAAAAATATTTTTTGGTGTAATTGTAGTTAATGTAGGAGTTGTGCATTGAGAACTCCACGATACACTGTGGGAAAAATGAGCAATCTAGCTTATAAAAAATATTTTTTTTTTTACAAATTTATAAACCTATAGCATATAATAATTCAATGATAGTTGATACTTAAAACTGCATTCAACATTTTTCGATTTATATGTTAGTTATGAAAATACAGGGCTGTAAATGTATGTAATGGATAAGTAGCACGTTCATGAGTGATTTTGGTTTCACGTTTCCCCCAATGTATTATGAAAAGTTTTATTGCGCTATTGAACCTATATATTTTTTTTTTGCTAAAACAAGTCCTAAAGAGTACGTGGACACGATGTATTGTATAGAAAATGATTTTAGTAATACCCCTTGCGAGAAAGTACATAAAAGTATATTTTTGTCAAAATTCCTTAATGTGTAAAGAGATTAGAAAAAAGGACCGCTAAGTACCGCCAAACTAATTTTTGAATTTGAAACTAGACCTAATGAGGTAAGTCTGGAGAAAAATTTGGGTGCCACAAACCGCCACAAAGTAGAGTTTTAAGGGCTTGTTTAAACAAATATTACTTGTTGGCGATATTCAAGTGCTTTCACATAAATGCATTTTTCCTTTTTATACAATTGCAATATACGGCAAAGGAAATATCGGAAATTTAATTAATATTTCTTTATAAGTTGCGTTTCACTAAGCTTAAAGCTACAGTTTTTTTGAAAATGCAAATTACTTATAAAGAATGTTTTGAAGTTTGGCGAAATGCCAATTCAAGTTCACAAAAGATGATTTTTGTGATTAGTCACGGTTTTTCGAAGCTTGGACTAGTCAATGATAAAGGAAGTGAAAAGTGTAAAAAACTTGAAAAAACCTTAAAATTGTTGTGTAGCAGATTCACCAAAAAATCGAGCGAATGCAAACGAACAACACAAGTTTTTGAACGAAATCACAAGGAATGGTTAAACACATACATTGATTTGTCTTGTCTTGAAAATGACGATATACCGGGTCCTTCACAATACCGAGGACGTCCATCTAAAGCCTTCACAGAATCAAGCGACGTATCTAAAAAACTGAAGGTGGCTGATCTTGTAAAAACTACAAGTAAAGAGGAATTGATTTTCGCTACCAGTGTAAGGTTTAATAAAAGATATACAAAAATCTCCAGGAAGGGCATCCAAAATTAAAAGAGCCCTCTCCATTCCTGATAAAACTTGCATACCATATACACCTGACGAAGCCTTAGCGATATATATAGACGGAGACTATACTAAAAGTTCGTATATGCTAACGCAATCAGGAGCTAAAAGTCGTAATGCAAACATTTATCCACCATACAATGTAATTCGTGAGGCAAAAAAAAATGTTATCCCAAAGACTCCTCAATATATGTTACAAACTTTTCTGCAGAAGTCAGTCTTCAAGTTCTAGTGGACCACATAGCTAGCAGAATCGTAGAATACCAAAAAGACGTAATTATGAAATCGAGAAATATGTCATCGTCAAAAAATATTACAATGATATACAAATGGGGTTGTGATGGAAGTAGTGGACACTCCACATATAAGCAAAAATGTCCAGAAGGTAAGTCTGATGAGAATTTATTCGCAATTTGCTTAGTCCCATTGCAACTTAAAGATAAAGATAATATTTTGTGGCAAAATCCTCGACCGTCATCAACCCGATTCTTTCGGCCGATTAAATTAACATTTGAAAAAGAAACAATTGACCTTATAAAAAATGAAGTAAATAAAATAAAACATCAAATTGAAAGTATAATAGAAACAAAAGTTACAGACTTAGATCTGAACGTGGATCATAAATTCTGTCTTACCATGATTGATGGTAAGGCATTTAGAGCAATCGCAGAAACATCAACACAATCATGTGGAATATGCGGAGCTACTCCAAAAATCATGAATGATTTAAATAAGATTAAAGATTTAAAGCCAAATGAATTCTTGTATGCCTATGGACTTTCCACACTGCATGCATGGATAAAGTGTTTTGAGTGTATTTTGCACATAGCCTATAGGCTTGACACAAAAAAATGGCAAATAAGAGGCGATGACGATAAATTAGCCGTTGCACAAAGAAAAAAAAAATTATTGATGATTTAAAAAAAATATATGAACCTACTTGTAGATATACCAAAGCCAGGGTTTGGAACAACCAATGACGGCAATACGGATAGGATGTTCTTCAAAAACCCTGGCTTGGCATCAATTACAGGAGTCGACGAAAAATTAATAAGTAATTTGGGTGTTATATTAAAAACAATGGCATGTGGTTACGCAATAAATACAGATTCCTTTAAAAAAATTACTGAAAGTACATCCAAATTGTACGTGGATTTATACCCCTGGTATAACATGCCATCCAACGTACATAAAATTTTAATGCATGGGGCTGATGTTATCAAATACGCGTGTTTGCCAATTGGAATGCATTCGGAAGAAGCAATGGAATGCAGAAATAAAGATTTCCGTAATTACCGGCAATTCCACACTCGAAAAATGACGCGTGACAAAACTATGCAAGATTTACTCAATACACTGCTTTATTCATCGGATCCTTATATTTCATCAATATCAAAAAAGTCATCCATCAACTATCAAGCCTTGGAGCCTCTTTCCAGCGAAGTTCGTGAGCTGCTTTGTGACCCAATGATTCCCGATCAATGCGAAGAAGCCCAGGACTCAGGCTCTGAAAGCGAATAATTTGCAATATTTTTTTTTCATGAAACAATTATTTTAAGTATTATTTTTTTAAGTTTTATTTATTGTTGAATGTAATTTATTTAGTTTAAAAAATAAAAATTAAATAAATATAAGTTTGAATTTGGTTTTATGCAATATTTTTTTTTTCTTAATTTGTATTATATATATTTTGATAATATTAGCAAATGTTTTTGTTGATCTTTAAATAAATAAAAATAATAATGAATGAATTAAAACTTAGTACATTAGTTTCATTTTTAATGTCAACTTAAATGTTTTCTCTAATTTTAAAAACAGAAGGTTTGATCCTTTTTTTGTTACGAATAAATAAAATTGTATATATTTAATTATTAAAAATACGAAAAGTTTATTTTTTTAAAGTTTAACTCATATCCATATTTGATGACAGTAATTTTTGATATAAATATATATTGCAAAATTCTATTTCTGTGATTTAATGTACATATAAAAAGGTTTTTAATTGTGTTTTGTTTAACAAAAAATTTTAATTTATTTTGTATAACTAAATACATTGCTCTTCGGAGCTACATCGTATTTGAAATGTTACTAAATATATTAACAGCAACCCCTATCGGTGAATGATTAAATCTATCAAATTACATAAATGCAACATAGGGCAATACTTTCGGAAAATAAAAAGAACATTCATTTACTTAAAAATCAGAGATCAACTAAATATTCCCCCATTCATCTTAAAACACATTGACACGGTGCAAAAATATAATTTAAATAATATACATTTAAATTTAACGGTTCGTTGTAATTCAAAAAAATCTGTGGTTATCATACACAGAGTTGAATAGAATCAGCTGAGATATCTTAAGAATTAAGGTTCAAAGCAAAATAGAGTAATAATAACAAAGGATAAAAATAGCATTGTTAAATTTCGTTGATGGTAGTCTAAGTTGAGTTGTTGATACGAAATTAGATTTTCTTTCAGCGGTCACATAAGTAGACAACATTAAAATATTAGCCCACACAAGACAAAATACACTGATGATGGCTTTGTAGCGAAAGCCGAAAATACGTATTCTGTATAGCTGGTCTTATCGAATTCTTTCAAATATATTTTTATTCTTTGTAATTTACTTGTAAAAATTGTATCATCTTTCTTTGATTTGAAAATAATTTAAACAGAAAGTGATATTAATTTATGATCTAGAGTCAAACTAAAAAGAACATTCATTTACTTAAAAATAAGAGATCAACTAAATATTCCCCCATTCATCTTATTTTAAATGATTTTTGAACTTTTTTTACAAGAATTAACTTGAGTTGTTTTTAATTTTTCTTTTATATAATTTTAGTTAATAAAATGAACTGAATTCATAATTAGAGATGACTTATTTTTAGTCTAATTGTAAAATTTTTTTTAGCATTTTTATGCAAAAAATCTAGCATTTTTTCCTAAATAAGTGTTGGCAACACTGATTGTGTCGCATACATGTTAGTCAACTTTAACGTGTTAGATGTTTTTGTTTATTTTCTTTGTACGTAAAAAGTTTGTTTTATACCTTATATGTATAAATGTATAAACAAGTTGACAAAGAACACCTTACCAAGACATTACATAGAATGTACGGTGCAAACGAATGTGTTTTTAAAAATAGAGTTGAAAATAATAGAATAATTGCCGAAAAATATTAAAAAAAAGTCTACATGCATATTTTTGATTTTTATATGGTGATTTTTAAGTACAAATATTTAAAAAAAAAATAAGAAAATATTTATACTTGAAGATTTCAAGTAAAAATATTTTATTATATTTCATTGAAATTATAAAATTTATGTATTTCCTTGAAATATAGGATTTTGTTCCGATGTCAAGATTTGAAAGAATTTTTTTAAATGAAAATATTTAGTTAAATTTTTTTCTTTTTATTTTAATAAAAATATTATGTAAATTTTTTTTTAAAATAAAAATACTTGATAACATTTTTCCAAAAAAAAAAAAAAAAAAAAATATTTTAAATATTTGAAAACATGTTTAGCTGTATTTTCGTTCATACTTATCAACGTTAAGTATTTAAAGGAAATCTACGTTTAACCGATTAAAGTATAAATTATAAATTAAAGTATAAATTATAAAGAGTTAATGTTCCCGGCAATAATAGTTCTGGGCATCACTTCTTTTCTGATGGTTTCATCGATGAATTTAACATTGCGTTCTCATAGAACGGAAGCATTCATAGTTACTTTCCACTACTTATGTTTTATATTAAGGAAGTAATGAAAATGCAATGTTTAGATATTCATTAATAGTGTAAAATATTCATATAGCAATTATACTGGCTACTAAGTAAAGACTCCAAGCTATCAATTTAAAACAAACTACTAATCTGCAATACAATATAATATCCCTCATTTGGAAGTACGGAGTGGAATTATGGGCAACTGCAGGTAATTCAAATATAAAAATTATACAAAGTATCCAATCTAAAATTCTAAGAACTGCTGTGAATGCAGAATGGTATATCTCAGATGAGGAACTTCATCGCAATCCAGGCATTAAACCCGTAAAAGAAGTTATGCGAAATTACAGCTTAAAACATACCAATCGCCTCAATCTACACTCAAACTACGAACTAAGACGACTTCGAGAAAATGAGACTGTGATGCCCAGAAGACTAAAGCGGTTTACTCAAACGGGACTACCTAATCGCTTCCTTTGATGTTAAAAATGTATGATATATGTTATCCCATTAACTATTACTCATTTGATTGAATTATATCAAGAAGCATATATAACTAGGAGAAACAATCGCTTGTCAGAGAACATTATGGCGTGGTCTGACAAGGTCATAATTTTCTGTGCGATGTTCGGTCCGATGTGCGATCCGATAGCGATTGTATCTCCTAGTTATATATGCTTCTTGATTATACTAATATAGATCCTAATTATCTTAGGCATTGATTTAGTATAATTTACACCCCATTTAACAGTAAGATAAATTACTTATTATCATTATTAACAGGTCTAATTAGTATTGGGAAAATAAAAAAAAAATTTCGTCATATGTCGGTTTTTAGCCGGGTATTGCATTTTTTCTGAAAACAAGCACTTTATTTTGTCCAGCTATCACGTTCTAAATTTAACACTGTGCAGAGTAATGGGTATTCTTACCTAGTGGCTTCAAATGCAATAAAAAATGCCATAAAATTTGCAAATTACACACAAATCAACAACAAAATTACTTACGCTGTTGTTGCTTTGTGAATAATTTTCAAATTTTTTTCCACATTTTATGTCATATGTAGACACAGCAATTGATTAACTTACCTGATCAATTTCATCAAATAAATAAAATGGAGCGGGATCACATTTTTGTATAGCGAATATTAGGGCTAATGCAACAAGAGATTTTTGTCCCCCGGATAACTGATTCATTTCTCTCATTTCTGCTTCCACTCCAGTAAATGAAACCCTTATACCAATTCCAGTGAAGGCATCTGAATTTGCTACTTCTTTTTCAGGATCTTCGCCATCATTATCTTTAGTTTTAAGAATTAAATAACCAGCCCCCTGAGGTACTAGTTTCTTAAATACTAAAGTGAAATTTTTTGCCACTTGCTTGAACGTAAATTGAATTGCTTCAACTTTTTGCATTTCCAGTGACTGCATAAGCTCTCTTATTTTTTCATCACCCACATCTAATTCCTCTTTTCTTTTATATAATTTTTCTTTTTGCTCCGAAAAACTCAGAAATTGATCTAACGCTTTCTTGTTAACATGATTGTACTTTTTTAGGTGTTGATTAGACTTTTCTAATTCTTTAAATAAATTTTTTAAAGACATTTTTGCATATACAGGATCTGTTTGTGGTAATGCTCCAAGCGACGCAATTTTTTCGGTATATTCATCAATTTTTTGAAGCAACAGATTCTCTTTTGCAGCCCATTTTTCAACCTTTTTAGAATCCTCGTTAATTTTTTCTTCAATTTCCTTTTCATTCTTTATCCAATTTTCCAGCTCGTGTTGAAGAGATTTTTGTAAATTTACTGCATCTTGCACCCTTAAAAGACAAGCAAAATATATATAATATAGCTAAACACTACTACCCAAGTAAAAAAGTTTTGATATAGTCATATATTATCATATAAGATTTTGTATAATTATATATTGGAACATATATACCAAGATATAGTTATATAAAATTTTACGAAATTATATCCTATATCTATAAATATATAACTATATCTTGTTATATATTGCACAATATATAGTGAAACATCCCGAGTAAAAAAGGGTATATATTGAGACGAGCAAAAGTCAGTGCATTCGTTTTTGCGTCTCATGTATATATATAAAATTAATTTTATTATTGGTTCCTTATCAGTGTTCTAATTTATTTAAATTATATTTGAATTTAACAGTATAATATTCAAAGTGCCATCTAGATGTCAAACATAGCATTGAACATTAAAAAATACTATAAAATGTATCATTGTACTACAAATTGTAACACTCCTGTAATTGTTCTCTACTGTGTAGTACATATGTGTGAATGTTTATGTGTCATCGATCAACATGTATAAAAGCTGCTGCATTGATCGATTTTGGAAGAATTAGCCAGTGGACGGCAACGAGGTAAGATCTTCTACAAGTGCGTGAAATATCTTTCTGCATTTAAAGAAGATTTTAACTAAGTAGCTTAAAGGTGTCTAACTATCGTTCAACACCTTTAACCAACTCGACCACCTAAGACAGCTGACGATAGGGACGGCAACGTGAGCTATCGCTCTGTGCTATAATACGGACTAACAGCTGGAGCGTGAACTATCGTTCTGTTCCCCATTCCGACGCGAGCGTGAACTATCGTTCTGCTCAGTGACAACTCTCGCCGTGAGCGTGAGCTATCGCTCTGCTCAATCCTCGCCGTGAGCGTGAGCTATCGCTCTGCTCAAACCCTCGCCGTGAGCGTGAGCTATCGCTCTGCTCAAACCCTCGCCGTGAGCGTGAGCTATCGCTCTGCTCAAACCCTCGCCGTGAGCGTGAGCTATCGCTCTGCTCAATCCTCGCCGTGAACGTGAGCTATCGCTCTGCTCAAATCTTCGCCGTGAGCATGGGCTATCGCTCTGCTCAATCATCGCCGTGAGCGTGAGCTATCGTTCTGCTCTACCCCACTACAAAGAACTGTCGTTTGCTACTTGTCCGACTTCTACTGGCTATAAAAATAAATATACGTGTCGTGTCGTGTCAACTTGTTACGTGTTAAGAACAATTAAATAATAAAGTTTATAACGTGTTATGAAAAAATTGTTAAATTGCACAGTGTTTTCTTCTCTTATCGAAATATAAATAGTTTGTAATGGATCCTGGGCACGCTGAGTATGCCCCAGCTTAAAAAGTGAAAACACGTCGTTACAATATAATATATATTTTTTAATATTAAAATATATTATAATATAAAATATTGTATGCGACCTTATATGTTTTTATATTTTTTTTTTTTTTATTTAATTTAATTTAAAAAGATTTACAATTCATTTGCCTATATACCTTACAAAGCCATAGTAGCTTATCTGCAGGTTAAAAGTTAAACAAGTTTGTAGTAATCTACTTAATAAAGTTAGTATTCATTGCAAGTTCAAAAATGTTTTCTTAATTATTTTTTTAATTTTATTTGTGTTAGTAGTATTTATGATGTCTGGTGGCATCATGTTAAAAATTGTGGGTAACATAACGTTAAGTGTGCTTTTGCCATAATGGTTTTTGTACTTCCGGACGCTGTATCTTCCATCAGCTTTTCTTCTGGTGTTGTATTTATGGTCTATCTTGTGTAGAAATCTGGTATCGTTGTAAAATTCGATGGCCACTGTAGTATAATAGATACTTTTAACATTCAAAATATGTTCTTCAGTAGCTATTTTTTGTTGTTGACATTTGTTAGGTTGTTTCTCGAGATGTTGTTGTTATTACTTAGCGCATTTGCGGTGTAATAATTGTTGTTGGTATTGTTGTTTGTGTTGTTATCGGTGCTTTCATTGTTTGTGGTATTTGTTTGATGAATGTTGTTGGCTGAGTTGTTTTCTGATATGTTGTTGTTAGTATTGTTTCTGATATTTGTTGTGATGTTGTTCAAATTTGTTATGATAGTTTGTATAGTTGCATTATTGGGTTGTATCGTTTTCGTGTTTTTTTTTTAAGTATTTTTAGAAGTTTGTTTTGGGTCTCTTGTAGGATTCTACAACGTTTTGAATTTCCCCATGCAGTTATTCCATGACGTATATGTGATTCCACGAGTGAGTAATAAGCTTGTCGCAGTACAGCAATACTAGAGCAGTTTTTTAATTGGTATAGCATATACGGAGCTTTCCTCAATTTCTTTCTTACTTCATCTATATGTACATTCCAAGTAAAATTATGATCGACATGTACTCCTAGATATTTGTATGTATTAACAAGTTCGATTGTAGTAGAGCATTCACCACTTTCGCATAAAAGATCGTTCAATTTGTTTTTGTGTAAGCATTTCGTTTCATGGAATTTCAACTGTATGTCCGTATACAGTATATGAGGTGGTTTAATATGCATGACTTTAGTCTTTGTAGCGTTTATTACAAGTCCGTGATCATGACACCATTTAGTTGCCATATTCAGTTGATGTTGCATTATCTGGTTAGTAGGCCGGGTCGATTTGTGGGGAGGCAAAAAAATCGCTCAGGGAAAATCGTATTCTAGGGATCAACTTTGCCGAAGGAACCATACCTCTAAAACGAATTCTACTACCCCCCAACTGTTGACTTTTGTCCCGTATGGTCAAGTTTTGAAAAATCACACTTTGACCCATTTAGAGTGCCCCAATCGAGTCCAAATGTATGACCGACCCCCACTAACTTTGGAGGGCCGATCCACCCATGCCAGTGGCACACCCCCTGGAACTCCCCTGGGGGGTTCCCCATACAAACATTTTAAAAAATCACCATTTTTGGCACTTTATTTTATTATTTTTTATTTATTTTATTTATTTTTATTATTTTATTTATTTTTTCTCCTTAGAAATTTATTTAGTCAGAACATATGTAAATGAAAAAATTAATTTAACTTAGTAATAGAAAAGAAAAAAGAAAAAATTACTGTTTGAAGTCTTTTTTGCTTTCAAGTCTGGGCAATTTCGCACGGCTCTCTAATGTCGTCGCCATAACAGCCTCTACATTTTCCGGTATAACTCGTTTGGAAACGCTAGCTAGCAATTAAACGTGTCGTTCTGTTTCTTGTATGTGTGATGGAATTTTTGGATCATTAAACGGTGGATCATCTTGATTTAAATATTCTTTCAAAGTATCGTATGGAATGCTTCGCGTGAATGGTGGTTCAAATACGTCATTTATGTCATTCATATTGATCATTTCCGTGTAACTTGTGCAATAAAAGTTTATATCTGGTTTTTTATAAGCTCTAAGTCCCGTTGGGTCGTCAACATCGGTTCGATAGCGTAGAATTATCTTGATAGCACAGTCGCGCTTTTCTTTGCTATCATCAAACAACATTGATAACAAGATATTTTCCGAATGCGCATAATATGAATTATCTGTAATTACTTTATTGACAATTTTGCGTAAACGAGGTTCTAGAAATCTTGACCAACTAATGAATTTGAAAAATAATCTACTACCGTACACGACAGAGCTGTAATACTTGATATTGAAGTACATTGGCACATAACATGTAATTATAAATTCAACCAGTATTCTTAAATTTGCATCTGGATTTTCCGTTGTCACATATAATCGTAATAGTCTAGCGGCCTTGGTGAGCCACCGAGAATGTACAATTTTCCCTGGTTTGATGTTTGCCAGATCCACTGAAACCACGCCGCTAGAAATTGCATGGGCCATGTCGTATAAGTACTTGGAATCGGTGGAAAATTCAATTTTTTCTGGAGCAGGGGGCATATTTTTCAACTCAATTTTCTGAAAGCCGTCCACCACCTGAAAATATATAAAAATAAAACAATTAAAAACGGTTGACAATTATAACAAATGAGTGATAGCAATAACTTACCGGAAGAGTTTCACAAGTTTCGATTTGACGGCTCAATTTTCCGGTTGCCGATCTTGGTCCAGTGCTGGTTGATTTATCCAAAGCTTCAAACAAATGCCGAAACGGAAGTTCGTTGAAGTGTAGAAGGCAAACGAACCAATGCAATGGTCTTTTTAACAGCAATTCGAATCGTCGTATAATTCCACCGTTTGGGCCAGTGTTTGTTGGCTCACCGTCAGTGCATATGCCAATTAATGCATCCAGTGATATATTTTTATCGTTGAAAAAATCATTTAATTTGGTTGTTTTGTATTCAGCGGTTTCATGTTCCAGTCTTACGTAACCAATCAATTCAGAATTCGGTTCTCTCAAAATAACAAGATGAGGTTCTTTTACCATTCTAGTATGATACTTCTCATCAATTGTATCTCTCGTTAAAGTATCATCTTTTCTGCCATCGAATGAAAATGCTAACAAATTGGTATCATCTAACCGTTTGCGAAGCACTTCTTGTCTGCATTTCTCTTTTTCTCGGCGAACTTTCGATTTATCCATGATGAGAGGTTTGCCATGGATATCTTTCATTTTAAAATCTTGGAAAAGAGCTGTTCCCATTGCTGATGCTACTCTATCAGGCACGCCAAATCTGTCACATACCAAGGCAAAGTTAAAACAATCGTATCTCTGTGTGTATTGTGAACTTGTGCTTATATCCAAATCTTCTTGAACCGGTGGCGGTGCGTATGTTGAATCATCGGGATCTTGGTATGTTGGCATTGATGACATAGACGTTGCTCCTTGCTCTTCAATTTCCATCGCAAATCCATCCATTGTTAGACTTCTCTGATTATGTTGATCGTGCATAAACTCTTTGAGGCGTTCGGGAACCAAACCGCATGCACATGGAGCTGCCTTCAAATCGCATTTACATGTTCCAATGAAAAAAATTGTTTCCAGAGATTTTACATACGCTGTAAATTGTTGGGGTTTGTTTCTTCTCTTGATTTGCTCGAGTTCTTCACAACGACTTAATGCATTCACAAAAACTGTTGCGTTATATATGGTCTAGGAGACGAGGTAATAAGAATGAAATGGTAATTTCAATTCTACCTGTAACCGATTTTGTTGTCAAAACAGCCCATAAAGTACTTACATGTAAATTAAACGTTAATCTGACTACAAATTCTGTTAAGCAAGTGCGCCTTTTATTACTTCTGGAAAATCCTTTATGATAATTTTATGCTCAATTCTACCTGTAACCGATTTTGTTGTCAAAACTGCCCATAAAGTACTTACATGTAAATTAAACGTTAATCTGACCACAAATTCTGTTAAGCAAGTGCGCCTTTTATTACTTCTGGAAAATCCTTTATGATAATTTTATGCTCAATTCTACCTGTAACCGATTTAGCTTAAGTAAGTTTACGACATGCAGCTGTGTCTTGTGGTGGCTTAAAAAACCCACACAACCTATTTTATGACCTGCAACAGAACGACACGTTCAATTGCTAGCTAGCGTTTCCAAACGAGTTATACCGGAAAATGTAGAGGCTGTTATGGTGACGACATTAGAGAGCCGTGCGAAATTGCCCAGACTTGAAAGCAAAAAAGACTTCAAACAGTAATTTTTTTTATTTTCTTTTCTATTACTAAGTTAAATTAATTTTTTCATTTACATATGTTCTGACTAAATAAATTTCTAAAGAGAAAAAATAAATAAAATAATAAAAATAAATAAAATAAATAAAAAATAATAAAATAAAGTGCCAAAAATGGTGATTTTTTAAAATGTTTGTATGGGGAACCCCCCAGGGGAGTTCCAGGGGGTGTGCCACTGGCATGGGTGGATCGGCCCTCCAAAGTTAGTGGGGGTCGGTCATACATTTGGACTCGATTGGGGCACTCTAAATGGGTCAAAGTGGGATTTTTCAAAACTTGACCCTACGGGACAAAAGTCAACAGTTTAGAGGTATGGTTCCTTCGGCAAAGTTTCTTATTTTGATCCCTAGAATACGATTTTTACTGAGCCATGGGCGATTATTAAATCGACCCGCCCTACTGGTTAGCGTTTTCAATATTTTTGTGAGCTACGACAATTGCAGTATCATCGGCATATGCGAAGGTTTTGCTCCTATCAAGAATATTCATTAACTCATTTGAATAAATTATGTATAGCATTGGTCCCAATTTTGAACCTTGTGGAACGCCATAGTTAAATTTTGTTTCAGTGCTAAATTTTGTTGAGACTTTTACGTAATACGTTCTAAGATTTAGATAGTTTCTAAACCACTCTAAACAATT
This sequence comes from Leucophora obtusa, assembly GCA_949987735.1. Lineage (NCBI taxonomy): Eukaryota > Metazoa > Arthropoda > Insecta > Diptera > Anthomyiidae > Leucophora > Leucophora obtusa. Next base: position 56,139,122 of record OX465297.1, read on the forward strand.
CCCTCTTATACCGTTTTTTTCGAGCATTTGTAATAGTTTAGTATGGCAAAGAGTGTCGAATGCTTTACTAAAATCTATGTATAGCGTAAGACAGTGATGGTTTTTATTCAGTTGTTGATTGATAAAATTTGCAAAATTGCCGAGAAGTTTGTTAATATTTTTTCCCTTTTGGAAACCAAATTGATTTTTGCTAATGATATTATTATTGGTTATAAATTCAGTAAGCCTTTTGCATACAATCTCCTCCATAATTTTTTCAATGACTGCACACAGAAAAAAAACAGGGGGAACTTTATCTAAGTGCTATGTAATTATACAACTACATAAGTTCGAAGTAAGTTTTACAATTTTCTAGCAAAATATATGTATTTTTTCGGATATTTTCCACTACACATGTATATATTTTGCAAGGATTGTATATATTTTACAAAACAATGTGTATACTTTACTAGAACTTTGTAAAACTAACTTGAAAATTATGTAGTTGTATAATTACATAGCACTTAGGTAATATTCCCCCAGTTTTTTTCTGCGTGTGGTAGAATTGCTATTGGTCTGTAATTGTTGATTTTAGAAATTTTTTCATATGTAATGATATTATATAATACATCAGTATTTACTTTATTGCAAAATGTATTTATAGGAATATATTATTGGCCGGCACATAAAATCCTTCCACTGAACCCTCCTCGGGGGTGCTGGCTGGAAACGGGTACCAGACGGTACGCGGCTAAGGTCAGGGTTTTGATCATAGTGGGACAATGTAAGGTCTATTGTCTGCATTACTGAGATGGGCTCTGACTATAGGTGGAAGGTAACCGCGGCTAGGTATCGGTCCGAGTGTCTGTTTTTCTCACATTGAGCGGCTTGGGACGCTTCCTTTCTCGTGGTTCCTCAAATCCAGGCGCGTCTGTTTCCCATAGTGGGCGGCTTCCTGGTCCGCGTCTGTTTTTACCTAGTAGGTCGGCGGTAAGAATTTTTTAACGATGTTGGTAGAGGAAAGAATATGGGAACACAACAAGAGAAAAAGGAAATCCGGGCGGTAATATACGCCCAAACGTCGGTGTTAGCAGTGACTGCGACCACCGGCGGGCACGGTGGAGACAGCGGGTCTCCTCTGCGTGTCGCCAGCAGTCACACAACGGATACGGTAACGGACACGGCAACGGCAACGGCAAATTCGCAACTGGGGTCATCTCTCGACAGACAGGAGGCCATGGAGGTGCACTCGGACAGTGACACCAACGACCAACTATTGGGTTTGGAGGAACTCTTCTTATACCAGACGGATGAGGAGGATATTCGTATGATATCCTCCCAGCCGGTGGTCAGTGAGTCCAACAATCCCAAGAAAATGATCGTTGGAGGCACCGAAGAGAGCAAATCCACTGGCAGTCCTCTGCCGGCAAATGACTCGAAAAGAGTGGCAGGCTACAAGCGTTTTATCCGGTATTTGAAGCAGCTGGCTCGTCGAGATCCATCTGCCTTAACTGCCAGAGAAAAGCGATTGAGGCGGAAACATGAATTCCATGTGCGGAAGTATGAATCCATGGCGAAGAATACTTCCGTAGTGGAATCCAGGCCACACACAAAGGCGCAAGATCAGAGCAAAGCCATGGGAAAACCGCATAAAACCGGATCCCATGGCCACTCTGAGGCGCGGCGAACGGACTCCAAGGTTCCTGCGGAGTCCGGGAAGCGTTCGACCAACCAAACCGAAGCACCCTCAACGCGACCGTCCACCTCACGTGGCAATGTTGGGGGTACGAAGTTTGGCGGTGATCCTGGCGACAATGCCGGACCTGACGGCGGAAAATCCGAAGTGCGGGCCGTACCGTCCTCATCAAAAGAAAGTACGGCTATCTCCAAGGACAAAGCCTTCAGGCCCGGTGGAAAGCGACAGAGGTCAGGTGAGACGCAGGTGTCAGAGGGTAAGCGGTTGAAACCATCGGCTAGCTTTCCATCTGCACCTGAGCTACAAGTAGCCATTGTGGACCGGAGTCATCCTGAAGGTAGGATGGCAACGGACAGATGGCTGGTGTTGGAGGAACGAATACTGAGGGCACTAGTTGACGCACTCGCACACAGTGAAGATGTTTCCTTCACTGCGTTCGATGGCGCCAAGTGGCAGAAAGGTGTGAAGATAGTGGGTTGTGGCAATGAGAAAGCGTTGAACTTTCTCAAAAGCACAATCCAGGATCTTGACGAGCTTTGGCCGGGTATGAATGTCGATATCGTTCCCATTGATCAGGTCCCTTTTCAGACGACCGTGAAGGTGTGGGTTCCTCCTCCAGTAATAGAGGATGAAGCCATTCTGACACTACTGAAACGTCAGAACAAAGGACTTGGTTCAGATGATTGGAGAATCATCAGGGGACGAGCGAGGGACAAAGGAGACGGAAAGGACCTCTGGCTAAAAGTCGGCTCGGAGTCTTTGCGCCTCCTGCGCCTCTCCAACGGATCGGTGAAGTTTGGGTTGAACCATCTTAAGATGATTCTACCCAAGGAGGATACCAGCAATGCGTCCTAGATGCATCAAGGTGGTGCAGATAAACCTGCATCACTGCGAGGCAGCGACCGATGAATTGCTGCGTTTCATGGAGACGAAGAGGATGGACGTAGCCCTGATCCAGGAACCTTGGCTTTCTGGCAACAGGGTTCGGGGACTTGGATCACGCAACTTCATGCTTCTCTCTCCGCTGTGTGAAGGTAAGATCAGAAGCTGTATATTGTATAGGAAGGGCATTAATCTTTTTCTTATGTCTCATTACAGCAATGGGGACCTAACGGTGGCGGCACTTGAGCGCAGGGGCATGCCCACTCTGCTCCTTGCCTCGATGTATCTCCCGTATGAGGAAGACAACCCTCCATCACAGGCAGTCCGTAATCTGGTCGAGGTGGGCATAACCAAGGGCCATGATCTGGTGATGGGGGGTGATGCCAATGCTCATCACTCTTTATGGGGCAGCACTGACATTAATGACCGAGGTGAGTCACTGTTTGATTACCTAATGTCCACTAATCTGATTATATGTAATAGGGGCAATAGGCCAACATTCTATAATAGGATTAGGGAAGAGGTTATTGATATAACCATGGTATCGAATACCGACTCTGTTGAAGTCCAAGACTGGAGAGTTTCACAAGAATGTTCATTCTCTGATCATTATAGGATTCTCTTCAGCGTTGATCTTTCTGTTAGGGAAATGATTCCATATAGGAATCCTAGGAAGACAAACTGGGCCAGATTTCGTAGTCTTGTTCAGACGATACCGGGCCCAGAACGGGACACCCCGGTCAGTGTGCGAGACGTGGACGGTTCAGTTCGTCTATTGACGGATAATCTTAGGGAAGCATTTCTGAACTCGTGTCCTGAGCGCTTGCCACCGAGAAAAATTCACCAACCATGGTGGACTCCGGAGCTTAAGAAACTTAGGACGGAGAGCAGAAAACTCTTCAATAAGGCGAAGAAGGAGAACAAACCTGAGGACTGGGAGCGGTACCGTCTCAGTTTTAATGCCTTTAAGAAGGCGACTCGAAGGGCAAAAAGGGAATCGTGGTCTAAATTCTGTGGGGAAGTGGAGGGCACTACGGAGGCAGCGAGGCTTCGTAAGGTTCTTTCTAAGGCACCCAGTGCACCAGGATCCCTTATGAGGCCTGATGGTACTTTCACGGAGGGTAATAGGGAAACCATTGAGCTCCTGATGGAGACTCACTTTCCGGGTTGCAGAGAGGATGTGATGTCCAATGTCCCGTTGGACGCACTCTCATCGACTGCAATTCAGATAGGTGAGCACATCTGGTCAATGGTAGACGAACGCAAAATTGCTTGGGCGATACGGTCTTTTAAGCCCTACAAATCAGCAGGGCCGGATGGTATTTTCCCGGCACTTTTGCGGGAGTCCCTGGACATTATCATGCCATGGCTGCTGCGTATTTTTACTGGCAGCCTGGCATCGGGGTATATACCCTCTGGGTGGAGAGAGGTCAGGGTGGTCTTCATCCCGAAAGCGGGGAGGATAAACCACAGCACCGCCAGGGACTACAGGCCGATTAGTCTCTCGTCGTTTTTATTGAAAACGCTGGAGAGACTGGTGGACGTTCATGTGAGGAGCATCCTCTCTGCAGACAATTTCAGCAGAGCCCAACACGCATACCTCAAGGGAAGGTCGGTGGAAACGGCTCTGAGTGAGGTTGTCGGCACAATTGAGGATGCTCTTCACGACCGTGAGTATGTGTTGGCGTCCTTCCTGGATGTAGAAGGGGCTTTCAACAACGTGAGTATATCATCGATCACTAGTGCCTTGGAGGGTATTGGCACTGACCCGCAGATAACCCTGTGGACGGGCAATATGCTCAGGAGTAGGGCTATAAACTCGGACATAGGCGGTGATGGGGCGCGGAAGGTGGTCACAAGGGGTACTCCACAAGGGGGGGTCATTTCTCCTCTTCTGTGGAATCTGGTGATCAATGGAATCCTTGACTCATTGGGGAGAACGGGGACGAAGGTTGTGGCATACGCCGATGACGTTGTGCTACTGATCAGGGGGAAATTTCTCCAGACGGTCAGTGATCTCATGGAGTCGGCGCTTACCATGCTATGCAGGTGGGCAAGGGAGAACGGTCTGGGAGTCAATCCATCTAAAACCGAACTTGTTTTGTTCACAAGGAAGTACAAACCGGAGAGATTTGATCTCCCTAGATTGGACGGAGTTACTCTTCAACTCTCGGGGGAGGCAAAGTATCTGGGTGTCATTCTTGACTCTAAACTTTCCTGGAAGAGGAATACCGAGGAGAGAATGAGAAAAGCCCTATGTGCTTTTTACACCTGTAGAAGGACCTTTGGGAAGAGATGGGGTCTACAGCCGTATATCATTCACTGGATGTATGCGGCGATTATCAGACCAATCTTGACCTACGGGGCACTGGTGTGGTGGAGGGCGGTGGACACGGGTTCATATCTCTCCACTCTCGCAAAGGTGCAACGACTGGCTTGTCTGGGTATTACGGGGGCGGCTCGTTCTACACCCCAGGCAAGTTTGGAGGTGATGCTTGGCATCCCACCACTGGATATTTATATCAGGGGCACGGCGGCAAAGGCAGCTCTCAGACTCAGGGAGATGCAGGAGCTGAGGCAACGCACTTGGGGGGCACAGTACCATTCTGCATGGGATTGGTGGTGCACTACTGGATCGTGAAACGGACTCTATTGTACCGGTCACGAATTTCCAGAGGACTTTTGAGGTGATTGTACCGACCAGGGGAGACTGGGCAGCCGACTCCGTTATTCGGAGTGGTGATATCTCAGTGTTCACAGACGGTTCGAAGACGGACATGGGGACAGGGTCGGGAGTTTACTCCGGCGAACTGGACCTTCGAATCTCCATACGACTCTCGGACGATTGTAGCGTGTTCCAGGCGGAAGTGTATGCAATTGACGTGGCCGCACGGATGATAATGGAACGGGATTTGGATCCATCGTCCATTAGCATCTTTGCGGACAGTCTTGCTGCTTTGAAAGCCCTGGAATCCGATACTGTCAGATCGGGGTGTATGCGGCACTGTATTGAATCCCTCGACCGTATTAGTCGACACTCGGTAAGGCTGGCGTGGGTCCCTGGACACGCTGGGATTGCGGGGAACGAGCGGGCTGACGAGTGTGCGAGGAATGGCTCCGAGTCGGTTGAGGACCCTATACAGACGGAGGTCCTGGTTCCTCTGGTGGAGCTATTCGGTGTGATAGGGGATATATCGGATAGGGAGACGAGGACAAGGTGGACAACCTTGACCAATTGTAGGATATCTCGGACCCTATGGCCACTGCCAGATCCGGGGAGGACAAAGATTCTTCTTGGATTTGGCAAGCGGACGGTCGGGATGCTTGTAGGGGTTCTAACGGGACACTGCGCGATAGGCCGAATGGCTGCGCGTTGGGGTTACGCCCAGGCGGACTACTGCAGGGGCTGTGGGGACGAGGAGGAGGAGACAGTACATCATCTGCTTTGTGAATCTCCGGGACTGAAGGAACGGCGACTCAGATATCTGGGGTGCAGGTTCTTCGACGACCTGGACAGTCTACGCGATGTTTCTCTGTCTGGTCTTGCGAACTTCTTAAGGGGATCGGGATGGTTCTAGATTTCTCGGGTCGTGGTATTTCTTTCCATGCGGGGGAAACTAAGGGAATCACAATGGGCCCTATGGCCTCCGAGTGAACTCGCCGTTCTGGCGGGCTCCCATTCAACCTAAACCTAAACCTAATATATTATTGATAAAACCGTTAAAAATTTTATATACAAATAGATACGAAAAATATTTTTAATTTTAAATATAATATTTTATCAAAAACAATTTTTTTATATGTTTTACTCAATTTTTTCATTGAATTAATATTTTCTGAGCTTTTTGTTGCATCTAAAAGTTCTTTTTTTTATTTAAAAAATCTAATTTAAAAAAATTAACATTGAAAATCGTGGCCCGGCTCGTAATGGGTTAATAAGTCTAGACATGTTGCATATCATTGGTAAGGTATTTCAAGTACCTTTTTCAACGATATAAATATTTTGTTCTGGTCCGATAAGTTTTGAATGGAGAAACAAGCCATTGAATTTTTTGTTGGAGGCTCATAGTTCCATAAATCGGGAACTATGAGCCTTCAACAAAAAAGAAGTGCATTAAAATTTTATTTAAAATAAAAAAGCTTAACATATTAAAATTTCCATATTTCATAAAAAATTATCTACCCTATTAAAAAAAATTAATATCGAGCTTTATATGGTAATATATAACTTAATGTGATCCATATACCATTTCATCCGAAAAATGGCCCGATATAATTGCGTCAGTTGGTTATCACTAGGGCAAGGAATTCCATGCAAATGCATGTTATTCCTCGATAATCCAAACCTAATATGGACTAAACATTTATCCGACTCATCAAATTTAGAACAAACTGGCATCGATTTGTAGTTGCATTTTTTTGCATATTTCGACTTTAAATGCATATTTGGTGGATTTTTAATGCATATTTAGTGCTTTTTAATGCACATTTGTGTATATTTTTCATTTTTAGTAGCATTTTTTATTGTGTAAAAAAATATACAAAATTTATACGTTTTCATATTTTGATTCAATCAAAATAAACATTTTTAAAACTTTATTGACCTATGGGAAATCTTCGAGTTCTGTGTCTGTTTGCAAAATAACTAACTTAAATATATTTTTAAGTTTTAAAGTGCATTATTTTTGCAAAAATTATAGTTTTTAGTGCATATTTCTTATATTGTTAGTGCATATTTTTCTTTTTCAACCGCATATTTTAGGCGCATATTTTTAATTTTTAAGTGCATGAAATTCCTTGCCCTAGTTATCACATTTTATCTAATTGCATCAGTTTATTGATTAGATTATATATTAAGCAGATGAAATTTTATCTGATTTTTGACCTGATACAATTTTATGGGTTTATGTCGCATGGTATTAATTTAGATCCAAATAGATAAATTACTATACAAACTTATATAGTAATATCTGAATTTTGACCTCATGCAATTATATCTGCTTTAAAACTTTGATACAATTATATAAGGCAAATGTCCGATACAAATATATTTTATTTATATAAAATTGTACCAACTACGATCTAAACAGACACCATTTGATATAAACCGGTAAAATTGTATCAGGTCAAAAATTGGATATAATTTCATTTGAATAACGTATAATTTTATTAGTTGCGATCTAAACTAATACAATTAGATAAAAACTGATACAATTACATCGGGCCATTTTTCGGATGAAAGAGTATATTTATACAGATATAACTTAATCGCATTTTATACGACTACATGTAACTGTTTTTACTCGGGTAGTCTTTAAATAATAACGGATTTATGTATATATTAACGTCTTTAATATAGGGTTGTTCAACAGGGACGCTACAAAAGTAGAAAGACAGGGACAGCAAACGACGCCATATTTCTTGCCGCTCTTTTGACATTTCTCTTCAGTAAGGTTTGCCATTTCATGATGGAAAGATATACGAGCCAACACAAAGAGTCGAAATTATTAAAATTTACTACCGAAATTCGGAGTCAGTGGCCTCAACGTTAAGAGCGCTACGTCCAATTTATGGTCGTCATAATCGTCCTAGGAGATCAACAATTGAGCGTGGGGCTACGTCAAATCTATGGTCTATGCCAACAAGCCAGCGACGATTGATGAACTTCGTATGAATATCGAACGTGAAATTGCAGCAGTATCGGCCGATTTATGCTTGAAAACTGTCGAAAATTGGGTTCAGTGTCTGGACTTCTGCAAGCGTGCCCGTGGTGGCCATGCAAAAAAGATCGATTTCCATACATAATGACATCGAACGTACTTTCACAGGAATAAAGAATTTCATTGATATCCAAAACCGTTTTTGTTTTATTTAAACTTTTTTACTTTTGTAGCGCTCTTATTGAAAAACCCTTTAGTTACTGATTATCAACAGTAGCCCTCGGCTGATAGTCAGGCATGTGATGAATATCGAAAACGAAAACGATCTGATTTCCATGGTTAATACTTTACGATCTGTACAATACCAATTATTTTTTATTTCCTAATTTAGACGTCCGGAGTCAAATAAAACTGTAAATAATAATTTGAACCCAATTTGATTTTCGCGAAACTAATTATTCTAGATTAAAAATTGTTCGTTATCGTTTTCGATTTTCATTACACCCCTGAGTGTGTAGGACCTGAAATCCTGCTGCCCTCCAATACAAAGTTTTTTTAATTATTTGAATTTAATCATATCGTATTGTATTATCTTATATCCAATTTGATCGGGACAAAATTCGGATATAAGTTTATCATCCCGAGTTAAAAAAAACTATATATAATCATATGTGGCATATATTACAATATATAATTAGACATGTCGTTATGTATATCCATATATAATTATATATGATGTCTTTTTCCAAAATTGTTCCTTATATTATGCCATATATAATTTCAAATATTACATGTCGAGATAGCTCAGATGGTACAGCTATGGACTGGCAGCCTGGAGTCCCAGGTTCGATTCCCACACAAGAAAATTTTATTTAAAAAAATTTTTACATTAAAAAACTATTTTTTTTTATAAAACTTATTTTTTTAAAATCTATTTTTAGAATCATTATTTTAGTCAATACTGGTAAGCAAATAGGTAATGTAATATTTTTTGATTTTTCGTATTCTGGTGTGTAACTCATTATTTTTCGCGACATCGCCATATAAAGGTAATAAGAAATATAATAATAAAAGTAACTACCCGAGTAAAAAAAATTATATATAATCATATGTGGCATATATTACAATATATAATTAGACATGTGGTTATGTATATCCATATATAATTATATATGACGTTTTTTCCGAAAAATTTTCCTTATATTATGCCATATATAATTTCATCTAATTAGATATCGGCCTTCGTAATATTAGATATGGCATATATAATTATATATTACATAACATGGTTGATCTTATTGCATATACAGTTATATATAGAACTATATCTTAATATATATGGTGGCATTTTAGCAATATATAATTATATATAGTATCATTTAAACAATATATAATTATATATGGTGACAGTTAAACTAGATATTATCATATATGGTGCCATTTAAACAATATATGGTCATATATGGTACCTCATAAACCAAATCTTTAATTCAGTTCCAGATATGATAATATATGGTACTATATATAGTGCGATATATATTTATATATGGTGTTATTTAAGCTATATGTTATCATATATGGTGCCATTCAAACCATATATTATCATATATGGTGCAATTTCAACAATATATGCCCATATATGGTACCTCATGAACAATATTTTTAATACAGTTCCAGATTTGATAATATATGCTACTATATAGTGTCATATATGTTTATATATGCTGTTATTTAAGAAATACATTAACATATTTGGTGCCATTTAAACCATATATTGTCATATATGGTGCCATTTCAACAATATATGCTCATTTATGGTACCTTATGAACGACATATCATACAGATGCAGATATGATAATATATGCTACCATATATAGTCCCATATATATTGATATATGGTGTCATTTAAACAATATTAATATATAGACATATATGGTATCATTTAAACAATATATTGTCATATATGGCACAATTTAAACAATATATGGTCAAATTTGGTACCACATCAACATTTTGAATACAATTCCATATATGGTTTAATTTGAATAATGTAAAACTGTATGGCGCTATAAAAAATATTATCAGATATGTTACTTCATTAACAATATTTATAATACAGTGTCATATATTGTAATATATGTATATCATTCAATATATATTGATGTATGGTAATCAGTGTTGCCAAAACTTATTTAGGAAAAATGCTAGATTTTTGTGAGAAAAATGCTAAAAAGTGCTAAAAGATAAAAAAATATGCCAGAAAAAATATGCTAAAAAAATTTATAAGATATGTTCTAATTTGTTCAAAAAAAAAGTATTTTAGTAACTTTTTACAATTTTATTGAAAATAAGTGACCTACAGTTATGCCTTCAGTTCATTTTATTAACTAAAGTTATATAAAAGAAGATAAAAACAACTCAAAAGTTCTTGTAATAAAATTCAAAAAGCCATTAATATAAGTTTAAGAAATTAATTTTTTTACGAGGAAGTGCAGGTGATGTGAAACACCCATTTTGTTTTTACAGTTTTCTGCCAAAGTAAAAATGGTAAATGTGCAGTCAACATTAATCTCCTTATTATTCGATTTCTCAACTGCTTCACAGAAAATATTTTATTTCAAAAAGTTGCACGCGGATAAATTCAAGTACCTTAAATGTTTTATTTTAAAAATGGAATAATTTGGCGGGTAATATGAATTTCGCATTAGCATTATCAGATAAAAAAGTTAGTAAACAAATTTGTAAACAGTTTTCAATCGCACTTTACTATTTTTGTACTGATTTTTGCTATTATCTTATTTTTTACTAATTTTCGTTGTTGATTTCAGCAATACATTTTACTAATTTTTCAAAACCGAGTGCTAAACTTAGCAAAAAAAAAATATACTAATGTAACAACAAGAGGATACTTAAGGAAATCTTATTCACAATAATTCGTTTGCAATTTTTACTCCAATTTTCAAGTATGATGAAGTAATTATACAATTTTAACAATCGAAAGAAAAAAATTTTTTTTTTTTTATTAAATTTGATTTTATTTGTTTTTTAGATTATACAATTTGTTTATATTTTAGTATTACAATTACGGTTTACAACAATTTACTGAAATTTAGGAGCGGTGACTATTTATACTAATTTCATTATGCTTACATAACACTATGCGACAGTCAAAATCGGGATGGGATGAAACCAACGGGAAATGTTATATCGGTCAAAAACAAGTTATACGTGTCCCGGCGTTTCGCTGGGGCAACCCTAGGAATCGAGATATATCTTTTTTTGACATAACTCGAGAACCACTAGTCCGATTTTGCTCAAACAATTTTAAAAAAATTAAAAATTATAATTCCTTTAATCTGTTCATATAAAGTTTTTCTATATACTCAACAGTTTTGCCGGTAAAAATAAATGTTTGTTACCGCTACCATAAAAATCAATAACCTTTTGTTTATTACTTTTTTTTATATTTTAGGCAAAAAATATTTTTTTCTTCATACATTTATTTTTACCGGCAAAACGCTATATGAACAGATTAAAGGAATTGTAATTTTTAATTTTTTTAAAATTGTTTGAGCAAAATCGGACTAGTGGTTCTCGAGTTATGTCAAAAAAAAAGACCACCAAAGGTCAAATCGATATATCTCGATTCCTAGGGGTGACCCAGCGAAACGCCGGGACACGTATAACTTCTTTTTTACCGATATAACTTTCCCCGGTAGTTTGAACCCTTCCCGATCACTGACCCCTACCATTTGTCTCACAGTGTAATTGATATTTAGTAAATTCTTCAACTGATTTTATCAAATAGAATTGCAGTTTACAATTTTGCTAAAATTTAGTAGAGGCTATAAATTTCTCCTACTAATTTTATTGTACTAGAAATTAGTGGACATGTGTTGCTGAAATTAGCAAAAAATACCGCTGGGCTCAAAACAGTTAAATTTGCCATAATAACAGCAAAATTTTCAGTAGCCATTACAGACTTTTTTGGTTTTACTTCAAATTAATTTTATGATTTATAGGGCATGCTCTGTTTCCGGTTTTCAAAGTTCTGCATCTTTGGGCTTATTTGCATGAAGTTATTTAAAAAAATAATTTTGCGGTCAGGTTTAATAGTTTTTGTGGTATTGGTTTACTTTGAGGGTATTCACAGTTTAAGTGCTAATGTGCTATCGTTGTAAAATAGCATGATTTTTGAAGTTTAACCCATAGGAAATTGTCAAATTTAGGACAAATGCTAATTTAGTACTTAATATTGTACGAACTGTGAATTCTGGCATTGTAAGATTTTTTGTCGACCTTTTTGTTGTAACTTATTAATAAATAGTCAAGTTCGTGGTCAGTTTTAAGTAAGATTATTCCTTTATTTTTATCCTGAATATTTAGCTATCCTCTGAACAGCATCTTCTGGAAATACGAATAAGATGCTGTCTAGAGGATAGAGGATTTAAGACTGACCTCGAGCTTGATTATTTATTAATAAAAATAGTCAATAGTCATAAGTAATAATATTTTAAAAGCAAAAAACTAAATTAATTCAAAGTATTCTAAAAACGCAAATAAAATTTAAAAAATGCTAAAAATATGCTAAATTTTTTTGGAAAAATGCTAAAAAAAATGCTATATGCTAGATGCATTTTTTTCATGCTAAATGATTTTAAAAAATGCTAAATCTAGCATTAAATATGCTAAATTGGCAACACTGATGGTAATGGTACAATAATTCCAATATCAGTTGAGATACAATTTGTGGGTCCATATCAACAATTTGTTCACGTACATTTAACATATATATATACAGTTGTGGCCAAGCATTTAAGTCAATTCAAGTTTTTTCTAATATTATAGTTGTTGCCTTTATTTTTAAAGATCAAAATAGTGGCTAAATTCGCCACGAAAGGCTAGGAGATGGTTCAGAAAATTGTACAGAATTTTATCGTAATGTTTGTTTTTTCATTTTGTCACTTGTTTTAAGTGGGCGTGGCTTTTAACGAAAAATTAGCGATATAAACCTCTTATCAAATTTTTATAAATTTTAATTGTATATCACAAAATATTATTTGCACTTTAGAAACTACAATATTACGCAAATTTAATTATTTATTTATTTAGTTGTGTCCAGAAATAATGAAATCTATTTCAGAATTTCATAGCTAATAGAGAAAAATTTCTCAAATACATTTCATAATTTCGGAAATACGATTGATAATTTCTGAAATACAGTTTGATAATTTCTGAAATACAGTTGTGAATTTCGGAAATACAATTAATAATTTCTGAAAAATAATTGATAAAACTGAACTTCAATTGACTAGTTCTGAAATACAATTCATAAATGTGAAAAATAATTGATGAGTTCTGAAACACAATTGATAAAAATGAAATTCAATTGATTATTTCTGAAATACAATTGATAAATTTTAAAACAATTAACACAATTGGAAATGGTGTAGAGCGTCAAAAAGATGTAAATAAAATTATTTTATTCAAAGATTTGAATTTAATAAAAAAATAAATATATAATTTTATAAAAAAATTTATAGAAAAAAAATTTTTAATTTTATAAAAAGAAATTCATTTTGTAAAAGAAATGCATATTGAACTCGAGCCCTTCTGAGTTTAAACCTTATTTTAACAAAATATTGTAATTTTTATACAATCAGTACTCTGCCAGTCTATTATTTTGTGAACAGTTGGCAATATATGTCTGGGATCTTATTTAATCCCAAATAAATGGAGATCTTACGTAGTACCCAAATATAATGCGGCATCTAATTTTATCTGTCATTTTTATGGATACTTTTAGATGTCAATCCCCAAATATATTGTTGTTTCTAATTCGATCTGCCATTTTAATACCGAAATAAATTGCTGGATCTAATTCGATCTGCCATTTTTCTGATAAATTTAGAGCCAAGTTTATCCCCAAATATATTGCTGGATCTAATTTGATCTGCCATTTTTCGGTTAAATTTAGATCCAAGTTTATCCCCATATATATTGCTGGATCTAATTCGATTAGAAATTTTTCGGATAAATTTAGATCTAAGTTTATCCACATATATATTGCTGGATCTAATTCGATGTGCCATTTTTCGGATCAAATTTGATCTAAGTTTATCCCCAAATATATAGCTAGATCTAATTCGATCTGCCACTTTTTCGGATCAAATTAGATATACGTTTATCCACAAATATATTGCGGGATCTAATTTGATCTGCCAAAATTGAGATCAAATTAGATCTAAGTTTATCCCCAAATATATAGCTGGATCTAATTGGATCCGCCATTTTTCGGATCAAATTAGATCTAAAAATATCCGCAAATATATAGCTGGATCCGCCAATTTTCGGATCAAAATAGATCTAGGTTTATCCGCAAAGATATCACTGGACCTCCCAATTTTGAGATATAACTTGATCTTAGTTTATCCCCATATATACAATGGGATCTAATACGATATGATTGGATACACCCAATTTTGAGATCTAATTGGATCAGCTAGATATTACAGCAGATCTTAAACAATATCAAATTGGATATAATTAGATATTGCGCGAGATCAATTTTTTTTACTCGGGTAGTTACCACATACATAACCACATATCTGGTAATGATTTTCTACACTGGTATTTTTAATATAGATTAAAAGTTGATTCGGTTAAGAATGTAAGATATAATTGCAATTAAAGTGAAAACTTCACTTATTTTCCTATTTTGCAAATCTAGTAAAATCTCTTCATCGGATTAGCAAAATCTTAACACATAACATAAATTCGTATTCCACTAAATGCATTTTATCAAAAGAATTACATCTTTTGCACCAACATTTGCAGAAAATTCAATCTGAAATCCAAATTTTATATCTTTTTTATTTCAAATTAATTTTATATGAATTTACTGTGTTAGCTGTATTTTCGCTCATACCTTGAAGTATAAAAAAATTATAAACAGCTTATGTGTATAATAGTTGCGGTATAATCCCAGTGTAGAAAATCATTACCAGATATGTGGTTATATAACTACATACTTCCCAGTGTAGAAAATCATTACCAGATATGTGGTTATGTAACTACATACTTGGTAATAGTAACTAGTTACTTTTGTTATTACGTTTCTTATTACCTTTATATGGCGATGTCGCGAAAAATAATGAGTTATGGTTACACAACAGCATACGAAAAATCAAAAAATATGTGGTTACCTATGTGCTTACCAGTACTGACAAAAATAATGAGTCTAAAAATAGATTTTCAAAAAAATAAATTATATAAATAAATGAATGTTATTTTTAGTTTGACTCAAGATCATAAATTAATATCACTTTCTGTTTAAATTATTTTTCAAATCAAAGAAAGATGATACAATTTTTACAAGTAAATTACAAAGAATAAAAATTATTGAAAAATTCGATAAGACCAGCAAGGCAGAATGCGCATTTTCGGCTTTCGCTACAAAGCCATCATCAGTGCCTTTCGCCTTTGAGTGGGTTAATATTTGATAGTCGTCTACTTATATGACTGTTGAAAGCAAATCGAGTTTGTTATCAACAACTCAACTTAGACTAACATCAACGAAATTTAACAATGCTATGCTATTTTTATCCTTTTGTTATTATTACTCTTTTTTGCTTTGAACCTTAATTCTTAAGATATCTCAGCTGATTCTATTCAACTCTGTGTATGATAAACACAGATGTTTGAATTACAACGAACCGTTAAATTTAAATTTAAATGTATGTTATTAAATTATATTTTTTGCACCGTGTCAATGTGTTTAAGATGAATGGAGGAAATGTTTTTAGTTGATCTGTTATTGAAAGTAAATGAATGTTATTTTTAGTTTGACTCAAGATCATAAATTAATATCACTTTCTGTTTAAATTATTTTTCAAATCAAAGAAAGATGATACAATTTTTACAAGTAAATTACAAAGAATAAAAATTATTGAAAAATTCGATAAGACCAGCAAGGCAGAATGCGCATTTTCGGCTTTCGCTACAAAGCCATCATCAGTGCCTTTCGCCTTTGAGTGGGTTAATATTTGATAGTCGTCTACTTATATGACTGTTGAAAGCAAATCGAGTTTGTTATCAACAACTCAACTTAGACTAACATCAACGAAATTTAACAATGCTATGCTATTTTTATCCTTTTGTTATTATTACTCTTTTTTGCTTTGAACCTTAATTCTTAAGATATCTCAGCTGATTCTATTCAACTCTGTGTATGATAAACACAGATGTTTGAATTACAACGAACCGTTAAATTTAAATTTAAATGTATGTTATTAAATTATATTTTTTGCACCGTGTCACCGATTTGAAAAATAATTTAAACAGAAAGTGATATTAATTTATGATCTTGAGTCAAACTAAAAATAACATTCATTTACTTTCAATAACAGATCAACTAAAAACATTTCCTCCATTCATCTTAAACACATTGACACGGTGCAAAAAATATAATTTAATAACCCGGTTGAAAATGAGCATATATGTTCATATATTGGCATATATGGTTGCATATATGAACATATATGAGCCATATATGAACATATCTGACATATATGGAAACATATATGGGCTAATACATTCAAATATAAGGGCCATATATGGAGATGTATGACATCATATATGATAATATATTGCATATATTGTTCCATATATGGCATATATCTTCATATATGAATTCATATATTATTCCATATATGAATCGAATTTTCTCATTTTAATGTCAGAAATGTCAATATATGGAGGAATAGATTTTTTTAAATTTAACACTTATCCCGAACCTGGAAGGAATTTTGATACGAACATAGACTTTAACCCAAATATGAATTTTCAGTAATTCTTATCGTACAACATTTTCTAGAGGAATAACAATTTAAGCAGGTGTATCTGCTCAATAGATTGAAATGCAGAAACTGAGTTAATAAAGTAAACTGTTTTATGATTCAAATATGTTTATTTTTATCAATGTTCTTAAATAACTGTATTATATGTGTTTAGTGTTTTACATAAATAATTTCCAACTTGCATAATATGGTTTATGCTTAATATATCATCAATTTTTATAATTTTGAAATCATTTGAAACAGTAAATGGTATTAAATGTTCAACTATTGAATTAGTCGTTGTGTGGATAAAGCTATTCGTTCTTATCAAATTTAAATATTGAACTAGCATATAACAAGTTGTACTACTTTTTACGAAACAGTTAATTACAGCGTATTTAACATCATCATTAAATTTTATTTTGACTGTAAAATTATTAGTTTTGGTTTTTTTGTACAAATTTGATGTGAAAATTGAGTTAAATATTTTTGCTCTATCATAAAATGAACATGTTTTTGGATCAATATCATTAAAAATAAATAAATCTTTTTGAAAAGAGTTTGCTTTAAAAACTTTATCTCTTCCAAGAAGTTCAATGTTTGCAGCGGCATTAGGAATATCACATTCATTTCGATTTTTCATTATTGTGGCTCCTTGTGCTATTTTTATGTTGTTTATCATTTCTTGGTGTAAATGACGGGTACCGTGAACACTTTTTGCAATTAACCCATTTTGGTCTTCAAATGGAAAGGCTGAAGTGGCCCATAAAGGACCCCAACGGCGAACGGCCAGCCCCAAATGCAAAAGTTGGTGAGTGTTGTACGATAATTCGCGATTTCCGTAAAGGCAGGAAATTTTTTTAACAAATAAGTCCAAAAGTTTTTCAGACTGTTTAATGTGAGTGCTTATTCGAACACGTTCACCAAGTAAATTATATATCGCTATTACAAGTAGCATCCAATGTTGGAAATATTTTTCGGGAAGTATCCCTTTAAGTACGGGAAGGGAGTAGTAAAGTAGCCAATTAAATAATTCAGTCGCTTTAAACAAATAAAAGTTCTGTAAAGAACGAGGCACTCGACCAAATCTCTGAAGTGGTCGAATATTTAACAAGATGCTATCAATATTTTTTATATGTTTTTTTATTCTCCATTCTCCTTTTTTGTTTATCCAAACATTTAAAAACTGTTTCGTTACACCTAACAATACCGAATGCATAAATTCGGGTACCACGCAGGTGGAAATATCAACCTTAGGTAAGCAAGATATGACTGTGGTCCCTTTAACTCCCTTGCAGTGCTTCAGAGCTTCATTTTGTGCGACAATCATTGCCTGTTTTTCCATTTTTTTTCCTTTTCGCAAATTTAAAATTTTCTTATATGGATAAACTCTAACAAGCCTCTTTCCAGTCATATTTTTACAAGCAACTGTTTTTAATTGACAAATATTGCAACCGTATTCTCCATTGAAATTTAAAATATTTAGTATTTGTGCTCTTGCTGGAGCGTCAGCAATAAAAAGAGGAGCAGTTATTTTAGAGCTGTTTCTTTCTCCAGTAACAGGATTTTTCCATTTGATTATTTGTTGTTTAAAAATTTTTTCACAAAAGGGTCTTAAGAAAAGATTCATCGGTGGCTTTATTTTCTTATCATACCAAACTCCGGCAGTAATAATATGTTTGTATCTTATTTGTGGGGGAAGTTCGGCAATTACAAACATCAGCGGCCAACAATGGCTATTAGAGCTTTTAATAAGAGAGATACCGTCAGTGTACATGATAAGAGTTAAATCATATTCTTGCCTGGTAGCATTAACACGACGATATTCTGATCCATCAGTTATATCGGTAATGTAATCTTCTTTAAAAGAAATACTCATAATTTTTTTAGCAAGGTCACCAGTTTCAAAAAGTCGTATTATTTGTTCTATGATATCTATTTCATAAAAAAATGATATGTTGTTATCGTCACAAAATTTGCAAATATTTACTTCTTTCGAAAGATATATTAAGCAATTTCGGCAAAAAAAATGCTTAATAGTTGTGCAAGATGGCGCTTGATTTTCTAAAAATTTGAAAAAGTGGAAAAGCGTTTTTGGCATTTTGTGTCCATCTGGTAATATTGAATCTATAAGGCTTAATTGGGCACTCAATGCAGTTTTTGATAATTTATGTTTTAGTAGCATGTCTAAAACTCTCAATACTGCTTTTTCAACACTTATTTTACTATTTTCATACAAATTATTTTGGTTGTTTTCACAAGAATCTAAAGAATTATCTGAGGCATTTGATGAAGTTGATTCTGAATCAGTTGTACTTGAATCTGTTTCAGATGTTATTGATTGTGTGTCGCCATCAGTATCAGAACATGAATCTTCATTATTATCATCAGGACATGAATCATCATTATCACCTTCAGATTCAGAAGATGAATCATCATTATCATCTTCAGAATTAGAACTTTTATCACCACAATTACCATTAGATTCTAAACTAGCATTATCACTGTCAGAATATTGCTCACAATCTAAACAGTCGTCACTATTAGAATATAAATTTCCGTCACTATTAACATCCTCATCATCCCTTGGATCAGCATTTTCATCACTATCAACATCTTTATTACCATCAGAATAAGAATTCTCGCCATTGAAAGACTGTTGTTGTACTGTTTTACTTGATTTTGTTGTTTCTGGTAAAGCTTTTTGTTGCTGTCGGTCCCACCTTTCCCTTGTCTTCAGCGGAACCTATTTATCAAACAGCAAGTTTTTAGTGCTAGTTATTTAATAATTACGAGTACACAAGGAACAGAGAAATAGTTTCACCCGTTTTTCTATTTTAAAGCTAATATATATATGTAAATAATGAAAAACAACTAAATTTTCTCATTTTTAAATTATTTTCAAGTGGAGACTTTACTCTGTCACTATTTGTAAAAACTTTATAGTTATACTAACCAAAGCAGAGGATTCTTGTTTCCAAATTTTGTATTGGGCCTTCTTTTCAAGATTGCCGTGATTTCCAATAGATGTATCATCATTATCAATAATTAAATCACCATATTTTCTTTTTTTGGAACAAGCTGGTTTTTCAGTGTCCATATTGGTATTTCCTTCAATTATTTAACAAATTAATTTTTTAAATGGCGGTTTACTTTTATCATTTCCATTAATTAATGTTAATAATTTGAATACCTATAATTCCGTCCAGATACAAGGCCGCAGCAGCAGACGACAAACAAAATTCTGATGTTTATATGAAGAACCTTAAAGAGCGTTGCTGCTTGCTGCTGCCGCTTTGAATGTGATTACGGTTGACGGTTACATGTTACGGAATGTGGTACTGTAGTGTTACGGTTACTTTTCGACTCTCGATACCAATGGTTACTTTTATATTTTATATATATTTAGTTAGAATATTCTTCTACCTCAAGTCCAAATTCTAATATGATATTGTCATATTAGATTTTTATTTGTTGTTTCAAAAAGGGTTGATCATTTTCATGATAGACAATACAATTGTTTCGTAGACATCACTCTACTCTTCAGTTGTCCGCTAAGAAAATGATAACTTTCCTACTCAAGTACATATTAAAATATAAATAAAGTACTTAAAAGATATTTAAATACAATAATACACTAATATTATACAAAACGAAAGTTTAAAAAAATTATAAAGAATACTGTAAATTTTAATTTTCTCCATACACACTTTATGGCGTTTCCTTTTATAAAATATGGATATTTATCATATGTTTAAAATGTAATTCCTGAATTCGATTTTAAAATCTTATTCAATTTGTAACGAATCGATTCACAAAACTCATCTTATTGATTGAATCATTTGTTTATTCTCATCATAAGCTGCCCACACGCTAGGGAACATTCTTAAAAAAAGAGCATTTTTTTGTGAATGTGTGAGTGCGTTTGTGTGTGTGTGCGTGTTGAGATCGTGCAATTCCTGTTTACAAAATTTTTTGATATTTTTTGTTCCGTCACGCATGTTCCCTAGTGTGTGGGCAGCTATAGAATCAAACGAATTGATTCAATTTTAACAAACCACTTTAACCAAAGATGGTTGCTTTGATTTATAGTTCGCGAATCAAATCATAACATAAATAGTTCAATCGATTAAAAATTGAATCAATATGTTTAAATAAATCATATCTAACTTTATTCAATTTAAAATATTGCTTTAAAATAATATTATATCATATTATATCATAAAACGAATCAAATTTTTTGAAAAAGAATTTATCTTTAAATTTTTTGTATTTATATGAGATATACATTTTAAAATAAAATTGAATATTGCAAATAATTCAATGAGTAAAAATGCTCGATACCCAGTAACCATTTATACTCAAAACTATTGCATCACTAACCCATAATAATAAAAAGAAAGAAGATCAAAAAGGACGCCTAAATTTTGAAAAATAAAATTTTTAATAGAAATATGCCTAAACACGGTAAGTAAATACATCTATTATAATTATTGTTATATTGTTTATTCTAAATTAATTTTGTATTTCAGTAAAAAAAGAAAAGAAGGACAAAAAAGCAAAGAAAAATCTTTTGCAAAATCAGACGGACAAATTCGTTGCTAAAAAGACTCAGCACCTTTCGCCATCGCCATCAGTATCCTCGAGTGAATCTTTTCACGGCTTTGGTAATTTCAGAGTAAGTAATTTCAATTTATTTTTATTATTATAATAATTTAACTCTGCATATACATATGTAGGTAAAACCTGAAACAGCTGATTTACGAAGCCAAATGATAGATTTGCAAAAAAGAATCGACGAAATAGATGCTCAAAGCCAGCAAAATCATGTTGCTGGTAATATAGCTGAACTCGAAAATAGTGGAGATGAAGGTGATAACAACAACCAGCTCTATGGAAAAGATTATAAAGATGAAGCCGTAAGTAGGAATAGTTTAATTTTATTATCAACTGACAAAGGAGGTCTCCAGGGAGAACCCTCAGATTTTAATGAAACTAAGATAGATAGAGGGGGCAAAATCTATAAATATTCGGGAAGGAGCATAGCTGTCCAATATTTTAATTGGTCCTTTAACAGATCTTCAAAACACCATTACTTTGAAACCCTATTTGTATATAGTTTCTTTATAACCATACATTGAAAAATGGGCTAATTATTGATCCGCTATTACGAAATATAATAGCTAAAAAAATATATGTCTTAGCCCTGCTAACTTATCTCTAAATAAACTGAGTTTAACGATTAACCATCGTTATGAATGTCAAATTTATATGGAGATATCTGTGGTTAACGTTTAACCTTGGTTATATTGGAAATAAGTTACTCGCCCTTAGTTGTTTCTTCTCTAAAACATATGCAAGTTTCATTAAGAAAAAAGGTCCACTCCAGGATACCTCCCTTGTATATTGTAACTTGTAAAAAAAGATCAGTAAGAACCCAATCAAAATATAATTGTTGGATATTTTCTGTTAATTACTTTTTGATCTTATCTTAGTAACTTTTTAAACACTATAACATTCATTTATATTTTTAGATGGTTCTTTTGAAGGATGAAATATACTGTCGTAAAAGAATATTTGAAATGGCAAAAGGATGCTCATTTAAGCCATCGCATGTGGCTAGACGCCTTTTAGAAGGAGTTTACAAAAAAGAGGCCATTTTGAAAAGTACCCTTACAGGACAGCCTCCCAAGTCCCAAGGGCGAGAGCGTCAAATGGGGCAATACGAATGTTTGGACCCCAGAGCAAAAAGTGCTATTGTTGGTAAGTTTATACAACAATAAATTTTGTAATTTAATGACTTGATTGTATTTTTTACAGAATTTTCAATAGAGAGAGGCATAAAAAAAGGGTGGATAGTACAGAATGAGTACGAAATTAATAGAGCCCTAAGCCAAAAAATTGGTGAGCTGAAACGACTCTACAATCGTCAAGCTGTCTAATAAAAAAACTTTTTGTAACTAATAATTTATTTAGTTAAGTCATTTTCAATTTATATCTTGATCTCGGTATTCAAAGAATACATTTTATTTTCCTTATAAAATAGTTTTACCTAAATGAATTTTTTTTTTTATTCGTACTTTTTTGACTTTTATAAAATCGGATATTCTTTAGACCATTTGCAATTGTACTTAATGAAAGTATTTAATAATTAAATCAACACCATTTACATATGTATTTTAAAAATAATAAAATTATTTTAAAATTATATTTAAAGGATGAATAAGAAGTTAGTCTATTTCTCCACGCATATCTAATATTTCCTAGTATTGGTGTTGTAAATTTTTTTAATAAATTTTATTTTGAAAATACATACCCTCAATTTACGGATCCGAACATATATGGAGCCATATATGGAATCATATATGCGCCAATATATGTTGCCATATATGATCATATATGAACAATTTTAGCCGGGAACATACATTTAAATTTAAATTTAACGGTTCGTTGTAATTCAAACATCAGTGTTTATCATACACAGAGTTGAATAGAATCAGCTGAGATATCTTAAGAATTAAGGTTCAAAGCAAAAAAGAGTAATAATAACAAAAGGATAAAAATAGCATAGCATTGTTAAATTTCGTTGATGTTAGTCTAAGTTGAGTTGTTGATAACAAACTCGATTTGCTTTCAACAGTCATATAAGTAGACGACTATCAAATATTAACCCACTCAAAGGCGAAAGGCACTGATGATGGCTTTGTAGCGAAAGCCGAAAATGCGCATTCTGCCTTGCTGGTCTTATCGAATTTTTCAATAATTTTTATTCTTTGTAATTTACTTGTAAAAATTGTATCATCTTTCTTTGATTTGAAAAATAATTTAAACAGAAAGTGATATTAATTTATGATCTTGAGTCAAACTAAAAATAACATTCATTTACTTTCAATAACAGATCAACTAAAAACATTTCCTCCATTCATCTTAAACACATTGACACGGTGCAAAAAATATAATTTAATAACATACATTTAAATTTAAATTTAACGGTTCGTTGTAATTCAAACATCTGTGTTTATCATACACAGAGTTGAATAGAATCAGCTGAGATATCTTAAGAATTAAGGTTCAAAGCAAAAAAGAGTAATAATAACAAAAGGATAAAAATAGCATAGCATTGTTAAATTTCGTTGATGTTAGTCTAAGTTGAGTTGTTGATAACAAACTCGATTTGCTTTCAACAGTCATATAAGTAGACGACTATCAAATATTAACCCACTCAAAGGCGAAAGGCACTGATGATGGCTTTGTAGCGAAAGCCGAAAATGCGCATTCTGCCTTGCTGGTCTTATCGAATTTTTCAATAATTTTTATTCTTTGTAATTTACTTGTAAAAATTGTATCATCTTTCTTTGATTTGAAAAATAATTTAAACAGAAAGTGATATTAATTTATGATCTTGAGTCAAACTAAAAATAACATTCATTTACTTTCAATAACAGATCAACTAAAAACATTTCCTCTATAAATAAAAATATTTTTTATTGTATTTTTTTTTTTAAATAAAATTTCCTGGTGCGGGAATCGAACCTGGGTCTACAGATTGCTAGTCAATAGCTCTACCATCTGAGCTATATCGACATGTAATATTTAATAGATAAAAACATAATTGACCTGCTGCACACAAGTAAGCTTACTCGCCAACATACAAAAAATCGAAAAATATGTGGTTACTATCCTTACCAGTGTTTAAAAAATATTGAGTCTAAAAATAGATTTCAAAAAATTTTAAAAAAATCTAGAAAATTATTTTCTATTTGAAATAATGATAAAAATAAGTCATTATCATTACTATATGTTTTAAAATAATGCAGAAGGTAAGTGGGTGTCATTACTGGTGGTCCAAAAAATAATGATATGTCATTATCGTTTCTACACTGGAATCGAACGTATGCCACCAAAACTTTTTAGGAAGTAACGCGAAAAAGTTACGTATATGCGAAAATCTATAAAAGCTGAGTTTTCAACGTTCATAATTATCCACGTTGCGAGTTAACGTGCATACGAAAAGTAATGTGTTAGTTTTCGTCTTAAACACGTTTTTGTGTACTTTGAGTTTTTTTCTGCGTTAACGGATATAGTTAAGTCGAAAACACAGCTTATGGCAAAAGGAAATAAAGTACATTTTTGAACATGCATATTTTAAAACCGTAATTTTTTAAGGAATTTGCACTTCAATTGTCTAAAACTTCGTTGAAATTGATTAGAAAATATATGTTTTACATTTCTAAATGGTTCTCCTTAATTTGTAGGTATTAAAAAATTCAATCTTATTTAGTCAATATTAACTTAAAATTAAAAAAGAAAATGCGAAATTTTTTTGATAAATTAAGTAATATGATATCCCAGCAAAATTTTGGTAATGACACCTCATTGCTGTCTGCATTACCAATAATGGTATATCATTACCTTTTGCATTATTTTGTAATATAAAATAATGACTTCCTAATAACGGCCTATTGTAGTCATTGCTTTTAAATATAAAATAATGACTTACTCACAATGGTTTAAGTTAGTACTTTTTACAAAGTTAAATTTTATACATTTATATTTATTACTTGTAAATATGTTTTGTGTTTAAATTTTTATGACGAGTTCTAAAATTACACACTAGCAAAAACTTTAATTTCTCTGAATGTATTTCCTAAAGCTAATATTATTTGTGTAACTCCTTATTTTTAAGAATCAAGTAAGCAGTCGGATAACCACTTATAATTCAACTTTTTGTAAGCATGTTTGTAACCACTTATTATTCAGAATCTCATAACTACTTATTTCTCACTTTTTCGTAAGCGAGCGGATAAGCGTGACTACTTATAAAAACGACCACGCCAAACAAAAATAATGAGTTTAGACGCCAAAAAATAAGTTGTGCGGAGCTATGAATTTCTATTATATAACCACTTATTTGGTAATGAAAGCTTTTGCTGGGATGTTTACTAAATGTACAAATTCAAATATTCGATATTTTTTCATCGCGAATTATTTATTAACGAAATCGTGAAGAAAGATAAATTTCAGATTTAAATGCATGTATAGGGAATATTATAGCAGCTGTCAAAACGTGCAATATATCAAATTAAAGGGCATATTTCATCATTTTAAAATATTGCGAAAAATAGCGTTATTACTTTCAATTCTGTATTTTTTTGCAAAAAGTTTATTAAAATAATTTGCAAATATTTCTTAAACTAAAGCTAACTTTAAAATTCTAGGGACATATTCGGGATCTGTAATGCTTACTCTAGATTTACTTACACTACTGTTTTTCCAAAATCACTTCAATTCATATGAATTGGAAATGAATTGCAAATTAATTTTTCTAATTCATTTGAATTCATTCAAAATTAATTCAATTCAAATGAATTAGAGATGAATTGCAATTCATTTTGCCAATTCATTTGAATTGAAAATGAATTGCAATTCATTTTGCAAAAATTCTATGAAAAATTTTGTTTTCGATTTTATTTTATTTTATTTGGATAGAGCATACTCTTCAGTATATGCTCAGAAAATATTAATTAAAAATTCGAAGAAATAAAATTTCCACATGTTTTTTGTAAAATATATTTTAGTCACAAAGTAATATTCTATGCATTAAATTTGTACACAAAATTTTTTGGGAGCGTTTTTTATTATTGTCTTTATTATAAATCTTATTTCGCATAATACAGCAGAACACAAAGGAAAAGCTACATCAAAAGATGCAAAAATTGCTCGCAGTCTTTAAAGAAAAGCCAAAGACGATTCCTCGATGGTGGGCGAAGGCACGTTATATGAGGCAGATACTGATCGCTTTTTATAAGCCATAAAAGTAATCAATGTATATAAAAAATAAAAAAACAAATAAAGAAATATACGAAACAAAAGATTTTGACCGAAATGAAATGTTTAATAAATTCTCTACCATCGTTTTTAAGAATATTTGGGTTAATATATAAAATACTCTTTATCCGATTCTTCTCAAATTTGGTGCATATGTAGAAAACTGCGAGATATAAATTTTGTTTATACACGGTTTTTTGAAATTTTACAGTTTTCTTAGCGTAAAATTTTAAATAATTATTTTAATTTTTGCATTACAAAATACAAAAATTGTTTTTTCGGACTTTCTATATTTTCATATATTTAGTTAGAATATTCTTCCACCTCAAGCCCAAATTCTAATATGATATTGTCATATTAGAATTTGTCTCAATGTCTCAATTTTATATAAAATTGTACCAACTACGATCTAAACAGATACCATTAGATATAAACCGCTAAAATTGTATCAGGTCAAAAATCGGATATAATTTCATCTGAATAATGTATAATTTTATTAGTTGAGATCTAAACTAATACAATTAGATAAAAACTGATAAACAACTGATACATTACATTACATCGGGCCATTTTTCGGATGAAACAGTATATTTATACAGATATAACTTAATCGCATTTTATACGACTATATGTAACTCTTTTTACTCGGGTAAAAAAAATTTTCTATTACTTGTAATTGTAATTGTTCTTTTTTGAATTGCAATTACAAATAATATTTAATTATAGATGAGTTTTTTTTTCAATTACAATTACATGTAATTGTGTAATTGCATGTGTAATTAATTAAAAAATGTAATGATTAACCCCAGACCTGCTGGAGATCTCATAATTTCGATAAATCTTCCATTACTTTTATCCAGATTTATCATGACAGTGCAATAAACATGAAAAAAAATTTCTTTTAATTTAGTAATTTTAAAATAAAGTTAACAACACTGAAATTTTAAAGTTAATAGGATTGTGATATACAACCAAGATATAAGAAATCAGTAAACGTTATAGTATAGAGAATTTCGTATTAAAGATTCAGTGTTGTTAATGTTATGGGTGCGGTGCGTAAGTCATTTTTGACTCATGCTCAAAAAAAAAACAAAAAAAAACAAATTACTCACGCACGAGCATTTCGTTTCTTACTTAGCACACATGAGTATATTAAAAACTTACAATCAGAAAATTCTCACGCAAAACAGTAAAAATTACTAAAAACATATGATGCAAAAAATAAACTCACACACGAATCATGTACGGGTTATTCTTACTCACGCTCACGCACGAATCACTTAAGTATGGTAATTATTACTCACGATCACGTGTGAATAACGTGACTCACGAACATTTCGTGTCACGCGCCAATCCCTAGTAATTACTAAATATAAAACTAGTTCAAAATCATTGATAACATGGAACCAAATATAATACAATACGGTTTTATATGGACCTTATATATTTGTATATAAAATCACTTTGAAAAAATTGCCTATGTGGGATGATATATAATTATAGATGATTTTATAAAGAACGTTATAAGTTATATATGGGTTCATATTCGTCAATATATAATAATAACTAACACAAATTATAAAATATTTCTTATATGGAACCACATAGTTTTATATTATTATGTATAGTGTCATACTAAATTATATATAAACGTACATGTAATTATATCTTTTATATGTTACTTTATGTACTTATATATAGCACATACATATATATGTAGGCCAATATGTAATAATATAAAATCACATATGTCTCCATATTAAAACCTTTGAGGAAAAAATATCTAACATGTGACTATATAAAAGTATATCTGCTTGAATTTAAAAGCATATGTGGCCATATGTAACTATAAGTTACTATATGCAATTACATAAAATAATATATGATTATATCAAAACTTTTTTTACTCGGGGCCGTGAAAAAAAATTTATTCGGTAGCATATCTTTTTTTATTTGACATCATACTAAATTATATAAAATTTTACCCGGAAAATGGATTAATCAAATTGCATATAAACGAATAAAAAAGATATTTGAATTGATATAATTTTATCCAATTTTATCGGAGTTTTGGTATTATTCAATTCCCGAGTAAAAAAGTTTATATAAAATTATATGTGAATGGATATATTTGCAATATGTAACTGGATATAATTTCATCCGAAAAATGGTTATATTAAATTGTATCAAATCGGATATAATTGTATTTACAAAGTTATATCAAATGATAAACTTATATCAGAATTTTGTCCCGATCAAATTGGATATAAGTTAATACAATATGATATAATTAAATTTAAATGATAAAAAAAAACTTTATATTGGATGGCAGCAGGATTTCAGGTCCTACACACTCCGGGGTGTGATGAAAATCGAAAACGAAAACGAACAGTTTTTCTATCTAGAATAATTAGTTTCGCGAAAATCAAATTCGCTTCAAATTATTATTTATCGTTTTATTTGACTCCGGACATCTAAATTAGGAAATAAAACATAATTGGTAATGTACAGATCGTAATATATTAACCATTAAAAAACAGATCGTTTTCGATATTCATCATATGCCTGACTATCAGCCGAGGGCTACTGTAGATAATGAGTAACTATTAAAGACGTTAATGTATACATAAATCCGTTATTCGTTAAAAACTAGATAATTTTTTGTCAAATATGGAAATTTTCTTTGGACTTTGGACCCCCCCCCCCCAGTTTTATTGGAAATGGTCCAAAATGGAAGAAATCAATTTAATTTTTTTTGGGAAACGTTAAAAATTCTGTAAATTTCCAAGTGGGTATTTTTTGCCGAAAAGTGAAAACATTAACCCTATATGGATCAAGTTACACAAAATAATAATTTTTATCAAGTGGGAAAAAGATTTTGTTGGAAGTGTTATTTTGGCCAAAAGTATAAAAATTAACTCCATATGGAGCACGTTACATATAATAATTATTTTTATCCAGTTAAGTTTTTTTTTTAATCAATATGATGGCTTTACAATCTCGTAGTCATAATTAATATTAAGTTTCATGGGTCTTTTTCGACCCCAGGCAACTAAGGGTTAAATACTTTTTAAACAAATATAAAGATAATTATAATCTAACCAAATTAAAGTGATCTTTTTCCGAAAACTGTGTAAAATTTGATGAAAACATTCAAATTTTGTTAAATTTTTGATAAAATGAGAAATTTTTGTAAAATGTCCTGGAAAGCAGTCGCTCCAAACATAAACTCGAATTATCATTTTTCCAATTTATTTTTTTATTTTTTTAATATCAACTATTGCATGGTACAAATATCAATCGACATCTCCAAATTAGGCATTTTAAAAAATATTTAAAATTAATTTAAAAAAACACGCTTTTGCATTTTTATCAAATTCGTGGGTCATTTTTGATTCCAGGCAAAAGTGGGTTAATAATATCCGATGAAGTCACAATTCAATATCTGAATAATTTTGACTATATTAAATGAGTAGTTGAAATAAAAAATTAATTTTTTCGAAATTTAGAATTTTGGGAATTTTTAATTGTAATATATTTTTTCCAAAATGGGCCATTTTCGTTCAACTGTCGGCACGGAATAACGTTTTCCAAAAAAAAAAAAAAAATTCTTTCTTCCATTTGAGACCATTTCCAAGAAAACTGGGGAGTGTAATGAACGAAAATCGACTAATCGCTATTTTTAAGGACAGTGTAATATATATCATTGGAAAGGTACTTGAAATACCTTACCAATGATATGCAACATGCCTAGACTTATTAACCCATTACGAGCCGGGCCATGATTTTAAATGTTAATTTTTTTAAATTAGATGTTAAAGAACACATAACACTACTTGCAGGCAAGCCGATGATATAGTTATATATAAAATAAAATTAAAAATATTTTTCGTATCTACTTATATATAAAATTTTGAACGGTTTTATCAATAATATATTCCTATATATACAATTTGCAATAAAGCAAATACTGATATATGATTTAATATGATTACATATGATTACATATGAGAAAATTTCTAAAAAATTTTCTAATATATCATCATATAAAAACATATAAGATCGCATACAATATTTTATATTATCATATATTTTAATATTAAAAAATATATGTTATATATACCATTTTTTACTCGGGTTGCATTAAATTTTGTTTGTTTATATGAATATGTATAGTATAGAAAAACAACCAATTAACTGAAAGAATTATCTGAATGATATTAATAAATTTTTGCACAAAACCGATAAAATTCACTAGGCCTCGTCCATTGAAACTTTTTATTAAATTAATGGAATTTTTGATAAAATGTTGTCAAAATATTAATTTTATTTATTAAAAGTTTCATTAAAAAGCTTCATTAAAACTAAATTCATAAAATATGTAAAGCTTTTCCATCAAATTTAAGAAATTTTTCATTTACCTTGTGAAGAAAACTATTATTTTACTAAAAAATTTCATTAAAACTGGTCCAGCAAACTTCTCTGTGTGTAGGTTAAATAATCCACTAGTAATTGATTTAACTATTATTTTTTTCTCTGTGTAGTTACTTTTCTTATTATTTCTTTCATTAGATTTAAGATTAGATATTATAATTAAAAAAGTGTGACATTGGTATGTCTCATTTATCCCAGAAATGAAAAAAATTCTGGGTCATTAGAAACCCTAGATGCAAAATAAAACATAACCTCAGCTTTTAAATTTTGTATTGAATTATTAGGTATATAATTGTATTTAAATCCACGTACATTTTGTTCGATTCGAGATAGTAAATAATTTTATCTAAAATATTCTTGGGTCACATTTAGTTTTATAAAGTGTTGTTCGAAACAATATATTATGTTGTATATGTATTTGTATATGGCATATAAAATGATATAAGAGAAAAGATATTTTAAGATATGATTATATAAGGTAACGAATAAGAAAATTTTGAAAATCGAAATCGCAGGTAAACTCATATTTAATTTTATACGTTGTTTTTCACTCTCTAATATGAATAGATACAATTGGATTAAACCTAACTTTATCAAATCTAATCGTTTTTTCACGGGAATTGAATTTTTGACAACTGTTCAAATATGCCCTTTAAAATGCTGTTATTACAGTATTTAACCCCCTTAAACAGTAAAAAAAAACGAATTGCATTCCTATAAAATTAATTCAATAAAAAGTTTCAGTGGCCGAGGCCCAGTGGAAATTCATCGGTTTTATACAAAAATGTATTAATATCATTCAGATAATTCTCTCACTTAATTAGTTCGTTGTTTTCCTACACTACATAATATTCATATAAGACAAAAAAAATTTAATGCAGTTGAATAAGACCAAAACTCCGATAAAATTGGATGAAATTATATCAATTCAAATATCTTTTTTATTCGTTTATATACAATTTTATTAATCCATTTTCCGGATGAAATTTTATATAATTTAGTATGATGAAAAATAAAAAAAGATATGCTACCGAATAAATTTTTTTTCACAGGTTGTTAAAATGTTTACTAGATTTCGTTTTGAAATCCAATTCGAAATCTATATCGTTTACATATATTTGACATATGAATGGGATTTCGATCGGGCAACAACAATTTTTTTGTAAAGAACTAACCTTAAAAAATAACCAAAATTAAAAGATTTTCTAAAAACCATTTTATTTAATGGCGGAACACAAAAATCATTTATTATATTATGACCCCTGAAGATTTCCTTAGGCAAGAATGAAATCCGGATAGGGACATGCCTACAACGGATTATTTTTCACAATTTGTTAAATACGTTTGGGATTTTAGCATATTTAATTCCTTTAATGCAATTAATGTAAATCGCGATAAAATAAAATTTAAAAAACTAATATGCAAGTGCTTGTGCAAATTTAAATGTTACTAACACTTTAAAAAACATTGTTTTCTATTGTTGTTTCTACAGGAATGGATAGATCTGTCAAAACAACAGAGTAGTACATTGGAAGATGACAAAGCAAATTGCGTAAAATTTTCTGTTGTTTTTGTTTTTTCTTTGATATTTTAAATGTTTAATAACGCTTCTAGAAGAAAACAAGAAATTCTCATTGAGTTTGTAATTTAACTTAACAAATATTTCCAGAAATTCTAAAAACATCGTCCCCTGACGATTTCCTTAGGCAAGAATAAAATCCAGATAGGGACATGCCTACAACGGATTATTTTTCACAATTTGTTAAATACGTTTGGGATTTTAGCATATTTAATTCCTTTGGTACAATGTTATATTTCCTAAGAAATGTGTTTTAGTATAGGGATGATTAGTTGAAAGCTAAAATATTCAATGTTTTGTCAGTGGTCTTGCCGGCACCATCAAATGATTTTTCATAGTTTCTCTTCGTAGGATACA
Source organism: Leucophora obtusa (assembly GCA_949987735.1). Classification (NCBI taxonomy): domain Eukaryota; kingdom Metazoa; phylum Arthropoda; class Insecta; order Diptera; family Anthomyiidae; genus Leucophora; species Leucophora obtusa. Next base: position 56,172,375 of record OX465297.1, read on the forward strand.
ATAAAATAGCCGCTTTCAACTTTAAATATTTCTTTCGATTAAATATAACAGACTTTATTATGTCATTCCTTAATTTTTTAAAGTTATTAAAATTTATTGTTTACTAATTTGTGGGCGCTGTGGTGTAATGGTTAGCGCGTTGGACTGTTACACGTGAGGTTGCGGGAGCCCCAACCAAGGCAACATCAATTTATGAAAAATAGTAGTATGTATGAGTTTTTTCTATCCCTCATACATATCGAAGCGTCCTCCTTCGGTGTTTCCATAGCACTTAACCCCACCGAAGTAAATTATATAAATTAAAGTTCGCCAACTTACCATCAGATGGCGCGCAACAACTGTTCTAAAAAATTAAACATCTCGCGCAATTACAGTGTTGCCATATTTGAAGCCCTTCATCTTTCACCACCTTTCACTTCTTCTCTATCCCCTTTCCAAAGGAAGCAACACGTTAATTAATAGGAAGAATTTCTGTTGCGTTGCTTCACTTTAAAAAAAAAAAAATTTTTTATGACATAAACAGCTTCTAAATGTTGCCACTTTTTCTGCAAACCTCCCTACTTTTCTGCAAATATGGGAGAAAAGTCGGATTTCAATTTGAATTTCGATGAGATTTCGCTGAAATCTAAATTAAATTGGAATTTCATTTCCTATGGGAAATCTGTTTGAAATCCCAAATTTTTTTTTGCATTTCCGTCTAAATCTATCGAAATATACTTTGCACTCGATTTCGATCATAATGTAAATTCGCTATTATGTGAACAGTTTTGATTAGTTTCCAAATCTAATTGCTAAATTGCCTAGAAAACTTGCTTGTGATAAAATAAACCATACATCGCTGGTTTCTGATATTACTTCATTATCAGTTGGCAGTAGGGTTTATGTCCCGGGAATTCCCGGGAATCTTACCCTTTTTTCAACCCCGCAATCCCAGGAATTCTGTGCGGGATTTCCAGGGATTTTTTTATTCTTCTACAGGAGTTTTAGCTGGTATATTACAATTTTGGAAGCTAAATAAAGCTTATAGCATTGATTTTTTAAAGTAATGTAAGTAAAATATATATTTAAAATTTAAAAATGCGATTTAAAATTCAATGAACAGAATTAGTATTAAAAAAAATATTATTTAGGCCGAGTTTTTTTTTTATTGAATTTGTTTTAGTTGAATTTGGTTTAGTTAAACCGAAAACAAATTTTATCAGCCATTACCAAGTTTATCAACAAAATTTCTCGTACCTAGCAAAAAACTTGTTCTTTAAAATGATGATCTTTGTTCAAATAACACAATATATACAACATTTCAACATAAGCATTTCAGTTCTAAATACCTCCAAAAACCTCGGCATTAAAATTAAGTAATATTTTCGTAATTTTCATTGATATAAGTTTTTTTACTTCAATTTCCTTAGGCAAGAATGAAATCCGGATAGGGACATGCCTACAACGGATTATTTTTTACAATTTGTTAAATAGGTTTAAATGAAATTAATTCCTTTAATTTCATTTAAATTGATATTCCTTTATTTCAATTGTAAAAATGTAAAAATTTTATTTATTTTTAAAATAATGCATCAAAAGTTTTTTTAAATTATTTTTGATTTTTTTTATGTTAATTTAAAATGCAACTATGAAATTAAATAGCTGTGGCATAAAAATTTCTATTCAAAAAATAACAATTGAAGTTAAAAAACTATTTAATAATATTTTACTGTTTATTTGTATAAAAAGATTTAGGCGAATTTTCCTAAAAATTTGTGTGAAAAATTCTCACTTCTAAACTTTTTATAAAAATAACTCTAAACGAATACTTCTAAAAATCTACATAGTAACAAAATATCTAGAAATATAAATTTTTTAGTTCCATATTTAAGAAATATGTAAGCAAAAAATCGATCTTAGGTCTGACTATAGAACTGGCCCTAAGTATCGTTTTATATCGTAATACCTAAAACAGGGCTGCAATTTAAAATTTGTGTAAGACATAAAAAGAAAAAATAAAGAAAAATAAAGGTTTTCATATAAGAAACATCTAAAAATATTTTTTTTAATCTCTCTAAAATTTTATTTTAATAAATTTGTTATTTCACCGTCCGACACAAGCACCCATTAACAATTCCAATATATCCTGAAAGAAGGGATGAAAAAATAGCCATGTATTTCACTTTTTCTAAATCAGATCGTTTATCTTAAGAGTGGATTCTGGTACCTAAAAGGGTGTAGAGTAAGATGAAATGAGTTAGATTTCTGGTAAAAATTTATTTACCCCATAAAAACGTACAAAACGAACTTGGAAAAATCGATAAAAATGAGAAAAACATTAAAATCCACTCTTAAGTCCAAACCCTTTTTTGACACACTAGGTCCCTTTTCTCGGAGAAGGTCACATATAGTTAATATAATTCAAAGGGTTTTTTAATTAAGACGGCCTTCCATAAAAATTCTTTACCTAATATCAATTCGTTTTTTAAACTGTTAAACGACCCAGTCAGAAAAATACAAACGGGAAAGCGGTGGCAAATCACTTTAACATGTGGTACAAGTACTGGCAAAAAGTGCTTTCCCATTCCCAAAATGATAGCATCATTAGACAAAAGGACCGGATGTTCAAAAAGTGCAGGAAAAGCACTGGAGGAACAAAATTTTTGAACGTTGGCAAAATGCTGGCAAAACTAATAAAAAAGTGGTCTGGAAATATATTTTCCAAAAAAAAATTTTAAAAAAGTTCATATGTATTTTTTTTTGGTCCTGCCGTGATTTGAACCCAGGCCATCAGATTGGCAGACGATTGCTCTACTCAATGAGCTAACGAGACATATAATATTTGATGGCTAAACACATAAATGAGTGATAATAGCTGGACAACTACTGGCTGTGCCAAAATGCTAGTACTGGCAAACAAATTTTTGTAACTAGTATGCCAGTGTTGGGAGGGCAAAAAAAATTTGGTCTGGAAATTTCCCACAAACAAAAAAATTAATTTTATTAAACAAAAAAAATTTTAAATTAAAAAATCGAAAAAAAATGTTTGCTTGCAACCGGATTTGAACTCGGAACCTTCTGACTACAAACATTTTTTAACGAAGTGTCAGCATTTTTATAAAATCATTGGTCTACCAGTGAATTGATTTTTGTACGAAAGGTAGCATTGGCTAGGTAGCACTGGATAACCACTGGTTGAAAACCTTGGCATATCACTCTAAGCCAATTCTTTGCCAGTGGTTTTTTTTATAAACCACCGAAATTTTTGTAAAACAAATAATGGTAAAACGCTTTTTGCAAACGCTTACAAAGCGTCCCAAATGAGTGTTCTGCCAGTCATTGATTTTTTATCACTGGCGATTTCTGACTGGGGAATTGATCTAGAAAAAGTAGAAGATATGGCTATTTTATATTTAGCCCTTCTTTTAGAATACATTAAGTAAATTAAGTTTTCCAAGTACAACATACGTCGGATTTATTTATTTTCCAACGAGCGGGAATTCCCGGGATCCCGGGAAATCCCGCTGTCCCGGGAAATGAAAAAGTCCGGGAAAAGAAAAACCCTAGTTGGCAGAAAGCCTTTGTCCACCATACTACCATCATTATCTTTCCAACAAACTTTACTTCCGCTTCTATTTTCTTCAGAATTTATCTTTTTGTTTAGAGGTGCAGTTTACTAGCATGACTTATCTATTTTTTCAGTAAAAAATTTTCCCAATAGAATCGATTCGTAAAAAGTAGCTTTGACGCTAGGCCTGAAATTTATTCAAATATTGCTTAAATATTTTCAGTAGATATATTTACGTTGTAGGTAATACAATGAACACATAAGATCAGTTTTTGAAATCATGTGAGTTACGATATCATATTTTTACACTAAGCCCTTCAATTCTTATATTTAACGACACCAATTTTTTAGATAAAGTTGTTGTTGTGTAATTTTCTCATTAATAAATTTTCGGTTTTAAGCAAATGATTTATGTATAAAAGGCAAGTTATTTTTACAATAACACATTTTAATGTGTAATGGTTAGCGCGTTGGACTCTTATACGTGAGGTTGCGGGTTCGAGCCCCAACCAATGCAACATCAATTTATGAAAAATAGTAATATGTATGAGTTTTTTCTATCCCTCATACATATCGCAGCGTCCTCCTTCGGTGTTCCCATAGCATTTTAACCCCACCGAAGTAAAATAATATAAACTATGAACTAAAAAGCTTTAACAAAGTTCGCCAACTCACCATCAGATGGTGCGCAACAACTGTTCTAAAAAATTCAACATCTCGCGCAATTACAGTGTTGCCATATTTGAAGCCCTACATCTTTCACCACCTTTCACTTGTTCTCTATCCCCTTTCCAAAGAAAGCAACTCGTTAATTAATAGGAAGGAATTTCCTGAGTGTTGCTTCTCTTTAAAAAAATAAAAAAAAATTAAAAAAAAAAATAGGGCTCACCTCTTTTCAATATCTTCTAAGTCCTGATTAACCTTTTTTATCCTCTTTTCAGTAGAATTAAGCTCATTTTTGCAATTTATTAACTTTCTTTTTCTATCTTCAACGGATATTTCTTGCAAAGCTTGTATTAGCTCGTCTCTTCTTCTAAACAAATTGTTCACTAACAAGTTGTCAAGTTTATTTTTTATGACTTCAAGTTGCATTCGTTGCGTAAACGCTTCTTTATTTTCTTGGTTTAGTTTTCGTATATCTTCATTAAGTTGGTCTATTTCACGCTGATCAAGTACTGAAAGAGTAGACAACAACTCCTGATTTAATTCTGTTTCCAATCCAGTCTTAGTACTGTTCATAGCTTCAAGACTTGCCTTACACTGAGCTAAAGATCGCTCTTTAGGTGTTCTGTACTTTTCAATTCTTAACAATTCTTCCTTCATTAGTCTTATTTCGCCTTGAACTTTTTCAAAAATATCCTTTGATTTGCCCTGTTTTGTTTCAGTCTTTTGCATTTCTGAAACGACACCGTTTATACTATTTTCTATTTGTTTTAAATCATTTCGGATTTTATTTAACTCTTTCTCGAAATCTCGAATTTGGCAATTCAGTTCTGTGCGTTTTTTTTGCATTTCAAGTCGAGACCGTGAAGTATTAAAATAACCTCCGGTGAGGGAGCCTTTTGATGATACCTGATCCCCGTCTAGAGTTACGCAATCTAATCCTGTACATTTAGCAAGCTCTGTAGCTCTCTCTAAATTTCGACATATTAAAGTCTTTCCAAAAATATAACACAATGCTTTTCCATGTTGTTCATCATATTTAAGTTTCGAAATCATTGGAATTGAGTCCGGATCATCGGGATAATCATGGTTTTTTACTTGCAACCTATTCAGTGGCATAAATGTCACTTCTCCAGGAAGTTTAAGTTTGTTCATTTCTTTTAATATATGAGTTCCAACCTTATCAGATTCAACTATATGATGGAAAAGTCTATTCCCCGCTGTAACTTCTACAGCAGTATATATAGTCTTATCGCAACTAAAATTTTCAATAACAGGGCCATAATAAGCTTTAGCAATATCTGCAAATGGACTTCCCTTTTCTAAAAAGCTATCTAAAACTTTGCGAACTGAATCTCGTCCGTTAAGTATAGGCTTTCCAGCCATACTACGTAGAGCTTGATCTGTTTTAGAGAGCTCCTCTTTGTGAGATTGCAGTTGTTGTGTCATCTGAGTTTCTTTTCGCCATAACTCATTTCTGGTAGCTTGGTAATGATCTTTAGTTTTCTTAAGTTCGTAATATTTGTTATTATGTTCATCTATTTGAAGACGAAGTTGTTCTAGCTCTGCGGAATGCTCCTCAATTTTCCGTCCCAGTTCCATTTCAGCATTTGCATCCTTTTTAAGATCTTCCACCAATTTAGAATGATGATTTATTTTATCTTTTATTTGCTTACTAATAGACTTCAGTTCAGTGTTTATCCATTTATCACGTTCCTCTCTTGATGAAAACTGAGAACCACGACCTTGCTTGGCATAAAGTTCTTTTCGTTTTTGTTCTTTAAGTGACAATTCACGAGAGCATTCTTCTTCTTTTCGTTTCATTGCCTCATACTTAGGTTTCACCTCTTCTAGTTCTCTCTCTTTTTCGGTAATAGTTATCTTTAACTTTTTTAACTCTTGATCGGCACGTTCTTTAGATTTGTTATCACCTTGAACTTCATCGTTGAGATCTACAATTGTAAGATCTAATTTTGTTTTTTCCCGGAGTAATTGTTGTTGTTCTGTTAAAAGAATCGAACGCTCCTCTTTAGTACTTGTAACGTTTTTTTTAGCTTCTTTTAAATTTTTCTGAATATCTTTAATTTTTTCTTGTGCTTTTTGAATTTCTAAATTATAAAATTTCTTTTTGTCGAAAGAAGACTTGCGCTGTTGTTGTATATCATCAAGGGATTTTTTAGTATCTTTTAGCTCTGTTTCGTGTATTATATACTCCAATGTTCTTCTTGCTTTATCCCACTTTTGGTATTCTTTTAGCTCTTCTTTTTCTTCTTCTAATGTTTGTAAGCGATCTTCTATAGTTTTTAAATATTCAGAAATTTTTTCTAATTTTCCTTCAGTTTCTCGGAGTATATTTACCGATTCCTCTTTCCTTTCATCATATACGCGAGTTCCAGCTACTTCGCGTAATAATTTTAACCTATAAGAATCTGCTGCAGTTGCCATTTGATTTATTTTTCCTTGTTTTACAATATAATATGGATTTGAGTTAGAAAATCCAGCTGATTCTAACAAATTCACCACTTCGGTCCTTGGAACGACTTTTTTATTTAAGAAGTATTGATCTTTTTTAGCTCCAATAACTCTTCGCAAATATATTTCATCCTTGTCAATCTACAAAAAAATATATATATTATTGCAATGTATCTTTTATATCGGAGAATAATAAAATGAAAATAACAATAAATGGACAATACGAGGGAACCACATCAACTACATCGACAAAAAAACATTTATGGTTCTCAGATATTTTCAAAATTAATGAAACTGACATTTTTCGTTCTTAAAGGTATATTTTTGTGGCTAGCTACTCTTTTATTTCTTAACATTTATTACACCTGTAAATACTTGACAATAAGTAATTAAAGAAGCAACCAGGAAGTCACGATGGAGTAAAGCGCTTTAGAATTCAGATCATCAAAGCCTCATTTTCGGGCAGTCATCTTAAGTAGTTCGGGCAGTCATCTAAGAGGCGATTGGTATTTTTTAAGCTGCAGTTTGCAATAATTTTCTTTACCATTTTAACGCCTCGATCGAGATGAAAGCCCTCATCTGTTATATACAATTCTAAATAGACAATAATTTTTTGAATTTTAGATATAATACGTTGTATGACTTTTATATTTGAATTACTTGAAGTTTTCAATAGTTATACTCTTTACTTCCGAATGCGGGATATTGTTGTATAGTAGATTAGCAATTTGTTTGGAATTATTGTCTGAATTTCTTGTTTAGTTCATTTCAACAACAAAAATGTTTATAATTATCGGACTAAAAAATTATTTTTTCTCTATTTTTGTATAAAAAATTATTTATCCATTTTCCGTCTGACGCTTCGTTGGATATTTTTATTAAATTTGGCAACATTAAATCTAATAATTAACCCGCTGTTTTTATAAAGCGAACGGAATTATTCCTCCAGAGGAATTGTGCGTATTTTATTTTATTACAATAACAAAATACACACCATCCTCAGGCGGAATTATTCCGCTCGCTTTATAAAAACAGGGGCTAAGAAAAACAATGGTTTTAAATGCCATATATCGAGACCCTAGATTCAATACTCTACGTCGTCAATTTCGTCCAAAATGAGTTTTCGATGGCAAAGTCATTGATGATATTAACCCTTTCACTACCGACTTTGAGGATGTATCGTTATTTTGACTTCAGATACTTGTTAAGAGTCATCAAAGTAGAAAACAAATATGTACTATGTTGCCTGCTCCCCCTCCTATCCACCAAAAATTACGTTCGAAAATCGATTTTTTGATACTTCTCATCCACGTTTTACCTCTTAAACATTCGAATAGCCAAAAATGTCCCTCGAGGACAAAAAAAATTGTTCCTCAAATAATGATATGTGCGACAACACGATTAATTTTTTAAATAGACGATTTAGAATTTCACATTAAACAATCATTTTTAATTTTGTGTAGATTCTTGGATTAAAGAAAGAATTTGTTTTGTTCAGAAAACCTGACAGATTCTACATTTTTTCAAGAGATAGTTCTCAAAATTTTTTATAATTAGCTTGTTTTTATAGAATTATTATGAAACTATTAACCATTTTTTCTTTTTTTTAATTGAACAAATTTTTTGTGGCATTTTAGTTAAAAATTAATATTATAATAACTTACTTAAAAAATATTCAATCGTGCTTAGTTCTGACTATAGAACTGGCCCTTATATTTTAAAGTTACAAGTTTTTTTTTTGTTTTGAAATTTAATTGCACTACTACTTAAACCTCTTAAGTGAATTTCTTAATTAATTTTTTAGATTTCATGGTCTTAGGATCACCATCTCAACCATAAGTAATGCTCAGAAACACCTTAAAATCTGTGAAAAAATTTCAATTAAGTATTTGGTTTTATTTAAGTGTTTACTATAATATCGGCCCTTAGATTTTTTGATAGGAAACATCTCAAATTCCGACATTTATCTGGAAAAACTCCTCATATTTTTTTGACCTTTTAAAAAATATCAGATTTGGAGTCATATTTTTGTAAAAAAAAAAAGCAAACATATAAGCAAAAATTACCCCATTTTAAATATTTTTAGTGCTTTTTCGTATTATTTCAAAGAAATTTTAGACAAATTGAACATCATTGTATATTTTCTAGTGTTTTACAAGTTTTTTTTTATTCGAAAAACTGGCGTTTTTTAAAACTTTTAGGAATTTGACAAGTGAATACAAGTAGTTTTTAAAAACTACTATTTCTTGGTTAACTGTAAAAGTAGTATTAAAAATATGTTCATTTTAATTTAATACACGAATAAAAAATATTGAAATGGAAAAAAAACTCAATGCTTTTAACCTACACTGCGAGAATTATCTGCAGGATATTAATGAGTTTTTGCATAAAACCAATGAAGTTTCACTGAAACAACTATTCATTGAATTAATGGAATTTTTCATAAAATGTTGTGAAAAATTAAATTTTATTTATTACAAGTATCATATACTCAATGAAAAAGTTTCATAAAATATATGGAGCTTTTCCATCAATTCCAAGAATTTTTTTATTCATTTTGTGAAGAAACTTCATTAGTTGAGCAAAATTCTGTCTGTATAGAGGTAATGAGAGTTTTTTTAGGGAGTTACCGCGATTGAAATGCCCTTGCTAAAATAATACACTCAAAAAAATAAGTTAGTAGAAAAATTAGCTTTTTTTAGTTGGCATTTATTGAATATAGGAGCTCGATATATTATTTTCGATTATGTACTAAATAGGTATATATAACGTCATATAAAATTGAAATATCTTTATCTAATTGTAAATGCAATATACAATTATATACTGATCGATATGTAATAAGATGCAACTAAATATGACATCATATTACAATTTTTTGAGAAAGAAAAGTTTATAATATGCACTTGGTGCTTACGTTAGCACCATGTGCATGCGCTACTTAATTTACTATGGTATGTTTATGTTACTCCTCCCTTCTTCAGAGGTTTCAATGTACTCATTCATTCTTCTTACACATTTAGTCTTAATATTATTTAATAATTTTGTTCTCTGTGTTATTAATATTATTAGAATTAATATTATAAAAAAGATTAATACGTATATAATATAATTGTTTTCTTTTTTTGAATAATGTTCTTGATAATCGTTTCTCTTAATTCTAGTTTGGTAACATAATCTTTGGTATTCTATATAAGATTTTCGGATGTTTTTACAAATGGAACAATGGATGTTTGTGCAATATGCATTTTACTTTCAATTTCAAAAAATAAAATTTTAAGTTTACAGTTATTAATAGTTATCAAATTATTTCCAAAAATTAATATATCTAAATCGTTACAATTTTGATGCACTGCTGTTTCATTAAAATTTTTGGTCAATACCATATTAGGGGGTACAAAAGTTACACTTGTTACTTTATTTGTCTTAAAATTACAGTTTGATAATTGCCTATTTAATAAATTTTCTAAACATAGGTCATTTAAAGGTTTAATTTTCCGGTTTTCTAATCTAAACAATTTTTCATTTTTCTTAGTATAATCTATGGCTGAATTTAATACTAGTTCTTGATTATCATCATCTGGAATTGGTAGTATTTTGAATTTACAATACTTTGTAAAGGTTTTAAGAACAGTTAAAACAAAATACACTATATTTTACTTTATCCAAACGGACGTTCTAATTAATTCAAATTGTTCGGTATTTAAATGGGATATGGTTTACAATGCCCAATTTAGACAATTGAATTCCCATTTGAACATCTTGAATATGTTCCATATAGGTTTTCACATTGTCAATAAAAGTATCAGAAATAATCTTAGTAACAAGTGCATTCTGAAGAGTATTCGTTGAATTTTTCAATTCATTTAACAACGCAATTCCACCATTCACGTTCTCAATGATAATATTTGTATCCAAATCATTGTTATCAATTCTGTTCTTTATATCACTTATGGGATCTTCTATCACATCCCTATCCTCACTATCAAGAGTTACAAAAAGAAATTTCAGGCCACTACCCAGAGCATTAAAAAGACCCGTTTTATCTCGCCTAATAAATAACCGTTTCTCCTGTTCAGCCATTTTGAGATATTTAGTTATGATATCAGACTGTAAAAATTCGTGTTCATAGTATTCACTATACAATGTATTATATGCTGTTTCCAATTCGGTGGTTTTAATCTCTATAATATGATTATTATATTCGGTAGGAATCATGACCTCCCCTGATGTAGCCAAAACTATTCCTTATATTGTCAATATTAATTCTGAGCAATAAGTTCCGATATAAAATGCAGCAAAGCCGTGACCGTGACAAGTTTCCCAAAAGTCCTAAGTTCAGTGGGATGATTCCGGGCTCTCTTCGGTTTGGGGCGCTCCCTCGTTATTCCTGGAATCATAATTACAGTTGCGAGCATAAAAAATGCAACACGGCGCTAAATCATCTAAGTATGCTTTGATTTCTTCTAATGGATTTTTATTTGCACTTATATTTTGTTATTATATTCGTTGATGTGTAGTTTTATATTTTAAATGGTTAGATTTGCATTTATTTATGTAAATTAGTTTTTACTAACTTTTTTATTAAACTAGTGCCTATTTTGTGCGAGCAAAAAAAATGCAACTTTTATGTAATTTACATTTAATCGATTTTATTTGTTAAAAAATTCAGCACATTAATTAAATTTTTATTATTTAGTGGATTAGACATTATTTTTAATTACTCCTGTGAAGGCATAGAATCCACGAGCGCAACTAATTTTGTTACGGTATGCCTTGCTACACCTGTTTGGCAACAATTTCGAAATCCCTTAAATTTATCACTTGATAGTTGTTTTTTGTAAAGAATAAGCAATTTAGTTAATTTTGGCTAATTGAGGTCAAATTTCGTGAATAAATAAAATTTTTATACTTACCTGATACATATTATTCTTTCGTTGCATTTTTTTTGCTCGCACAAAATAGGCACTACCCGGTGAAAAATACTCATATTCGCTCAAACATGTTCATATATGGTTTACTAGCCGGCGCAGCCCGCTACGTTGTTAGCGTGCCTTAAAGTTTAGGGGGGGGGGGGGCGCAGCAGGGTTGGAAAGCATTTTATAATATTAAAAATAGCGGGCAAAGCCCGCTGCGTTCTTAGTGTGTCTTAAAGTTTTTTTTTTAATTCCAGTTTATGTAAAGGTAGACTTGGCAATTCAAGTAACTTCACAAATTCAGTTGGAAAATTTACTGCGTCGGTTTCTTCCACCGGTGCTTCGTTACATGAAGTTTAAATATCGGAATATATAAGTTACATTCCTTTTCTAAGGTTTTTTCTTTTTTAGAAAATTTGTTTAACTTTTTGGAGAGTATGTTTCTATGCTACATAAGTTTCATATTCCGTGGATAGTGTTTGAACAGGTAATTCCCTCTTCCAATCCATTTGCATTGTCTATAATTTCAATTCCACTCGTTCAACGTTTATATCCATTTCATTCCACTTGTGTAGTGTTTCATTTCCACTCGTTTCCTATTTAGTTTCTTAATTTTAGTGTTTCATATACACTTGTTCTTTAAGTTTTAGGTTTCTAGCTAAAAACGCAGACGTTAAGGGGGGGGGGGCAATTTTCCGCTTTTGAACCACCATTTTTACCACGTTCCTGTCCAAAGTCCTAGAAATGCCTTGTCGATAAGTTAGCCCATACTCCAAGGAAAACATATTATATATTACAGGTTTCTAGCCGAAGGGTTCGGTTAGGCCATCAAGGGGGAGAATTATTCCGTTTTTACCCCTTCCGGTAGGAATTTCCAAAAATTCCGTCTTAGAGGACGTCTGCGTTGGAGGAGGAACCTACTACATACATAATTTTAGGTCTCTATATCCAGCAGTTTGGCCAGGCCGTCAAGGGGGAAGTTTTTTCCCTTTTTACCCCTCCCGGTATGAATTTCCAAAAATACCATCTTAGGGGACGTCAACGTTGGAGAAGGAACCCAAATACCGAATTTAAGATCCCTTGTTCCAGCAGTTTGGCCAGGCCGTTAAGGGGGAGACTTTTCCTGTTTTTGACCCTACCTGTAGAAATTTCCAAAAATCTCATCTTAGCGGATGTCTACAATAGAGGAGGAACTTTAATACCAAATTTCAACTTCCTACCTCCAGCGGTTTGGGCAGGGCTTTAAGCGGCACTTTTCGCTTCATTAATCCCCATTTTTGCAATGTCCCTGTCCAAAAAGCACCCTCCCGGTAAGTGAGCCCATACTCCAAGTAACATATGATTTACATTTCAGGTTTCTAGCCAACTTTTACTATTTGTGCCCCTCTCGGTAGGAATTTCCGAAAATCCATCGACAGGGAATTTCAGCTTCCTAGTTCCAGCAGTTGGAGCAGGCTGTCAAGGGGGACACTTTTTCTTTTTTTGTCCCTCCCGGTTGGAATTAGGCTGGAAGAGGAACCTAAGTACCGAATTTCAGCTTCCTAGTTCCAGCAGTTTGGACAGGTCGTTAAGGGGCCACTTGCCCTTTTTGAGCCCCCATTTTATAACGTCCCTGTCCAAAATTCAAAAAAGTATCTTTCTAATAAGTTAGCCCCTACTCCAGGGACCCACATTTTAAGTTTCAGGTTTCTAGCCGAAGGGGTTTTTACAGGCCCCCAAGGTGAGGCTTTTCTTCTTTTTGCCCCTCCCTTTAGGAATTTACAAAAATTCCATCTTCGCGGCTATCTGCGATGGATGAGGAACATTCATACCAAATTTCAACTGCATTGCCTAAGCGGTTTGGGCAGGCCGTTAGTGGGGACATTTTTCCCTTTCAACCACCATTTTTACTATGTTGCTGTTCCAAAATAGAAAAATTACGTTGCCGGTGAGTTAGTCCTACTCCAAGGAATACATACTTAAAATTTTAGGTTTGCCAAAAGGGATTGGGCAAGCCGTCAGGAGGAGACTTTTACCTTATTTCCCCTCCCGATAGGAATTTCAAAAATTCCGTCTAAGCGGACGCCTACACAGAAGGAGGAACTCACATACCGAGTTTCCTTTTGGGATATCCTGTAGAGAATTCCAAAAATACAAACTTAGTCGATGTCTACGACAGTGGAGGAACCTTTATACCAAATTTCAACTTCTTACCTCCAGTGGTTTGGGCAGGCACTTTTCCAATTTGTGAGACTGTTTATGGGGAGACTTTTCCCCTTTTTGCCCGTTCCGGTAGGAATTTCCAAAAATTCCGTCTTAGCGCACGTCAATGCGAATATCAAGAAACCTTGTTTTAGTGGAGATATCCGTGGGGGGAGGAAAAAAAGTAGTTTTTTTGAAATTATATATTATTTTAAATGGTACTTTTTGGAAAAACGAAATTTTTGGAAAAAGATACTTTGTTTTTACAAAGTACTTTATTTGTACTTTTTTTGGAAAAGGTATTTTTTTTAAAAAGGTGTTTTTTTTGGAAAAATGTATGTTTTTTGGAAAAAGGTACTTTTTTTGGAAAAGGTACTTCTTTTGGAAAAGGAACATTTTTTTAGAAAAAGGTACTTTTTTTTTGGGAAAAGGTACTTTTTTTTGGAAAAGGTACTTTTTTGAAAAAGGTATTTTTTGAAAAAATTTACGTTTTTTGGGAAAAGGAACATTTTTTAGAAAAGGGTACTTTTTTTGGGAAAAGGCACTTTTTTTGGAAAAGGTACTTTTTTTGAAAAAGGTATTTTTTTGGAAAAATGTATGTTTTTTGGGAAAAGGTACTTTTTTTGGAATAGGTACTTTTTTTTGGAAAAGGTACAATTTTTTAGAAAAAGGTACATTTTTTGGAAAAAGGTACTTTTTTTAAAAAAGGTACTTTTTTTGGAAAAAGGTACTTTTTTGAAAAAAGGTACTTTTTTGAAAAAAGGTACTTTTTTTGAAAAAGGTACTTTTTTTGAAAAAGGAATTTTTTTTGGAAAAAGGTACTTTTTTGGAAAAATGTACTTTTTTTGGAAAAAGGTACTTTTTTCGGGAAAAGGTACTTTTTTCGGGAAAAGGTACTTTTTTTTGAAAAAAGGTACTTTTTTTGGAAAAAGGAACTTTTTTTGGAAAAAGGTACTTTTTTGGAAAAGGTACTTTTTTTTGGAAAAGGGTACTTTTTTTGGAAAAAGGTACTTTTTTGGAAAAAGGTACTTTTTTGGAAAAAGGTACTTTTTTGGAAAAAGGCACTTTTTTGGAAAAAGGTACTTTTTTTGGAAAAAGGTACTTTTTTTTGGAAAAAGGTACTTTTTTCGGAAAAAGGTACTTTTTTGGAAAAAGGTACTTTTTTTGGAAAAAGGTACTTTTTGGGAAAAAGGTACTTTTTTTGGGAAAAGGTACTTTTTTTGTCCCCTTTTTGCCCCTCCCGATAAGAATTTCCAAAAATGCCGTCTCAACGGCCGTCTACACCGGTCCAGGAACCTACATACCAAATTTCAACTTCATAGCTCCAGCAGTTTGAGCAGGCCGTCAAGGGGGAGACTTTTTCCCCTTTTTGCCCGTCCCTGTAAAAATTTCCAAAATTCCCGTCTTGGTGGATGTCTACGATAGTGGAGGAACCTTTATACCAAATTTCAACTTCCTACCTCCAGCGGTTTGGGCAGGCCGTCAAGGGGGGCCTTTTTCCCCTTTTTAATCCCCATTTTTACAACGTCCCTGTCCAAAATTCTAGAAAGTACTTTCCAGAAAAGTTAGCCCCTACTCCGAGGAACACATATCTTAAATTTCAGCTTTCTAGCCAAAGGGGTTTTGGCAGGCCGTCAAGGGGGACACTTTCCCCCTTTTTGCCCGTTCCGGTAGGAATTTCCAAAAATCCCGTCTTAGCGGACGTCTACACCGAAAGAGGAACCTACATACCAAATTTCAACTTCCTAGCTTCAGCGGTTTGGGCTGGGCGATGTTGAGTCAGTCAGTCAGTCAGTCAATCAGTCAGTCAGTCACGTTATGCTTTTATATATAGAGATGTTTGGACACATATGATACATATTATTCTTTCGTTGCATTTTTTTTTGCTCGCACAAAATAGGCACTACCCGGTGAAAAATACTCATATTTGCTCAAACATTGGTTTATGTTTGGACACATATGAACAAATATGGATTTTTTATGAACATATATGGATTTTATGTAAACATATATGGAAGTATATGTGATTCCATATATGGAGAAAGATTTCATATACAGACATATATGGAGGCATCTGTTATTTCATATATGGAAATGGCACTCATATATGGACAAATATGGAAGTATATGGGCATTACCACCGAAAAGTTCCACCGAGACTAAAATATTAAAAGTTCTTGAAAACACTTTGTTTTATCATATTTTTATAGGGAAGCAATCAAATTTAAATACCGTAAAAAGATTTTGCATTTATTCATAACCCATTTCGAGGTATTCGAATTCAAAGTCGCACCATCGCATCTTTTCTTATTTGGATATTTCTATTGCACATTTTGTTTTGATAAAAGTTTTTAAACAGAGACGTTATGCATTGACTTTTGCTCTCTAAAATATTTCCAAAGGTACAAAGCGTCATAAAAAAATGCATAAGAAACAATGCGATTGAAAATAACTGTAAGTTTTTGATTTGCATTGTCGCATATTTCGGTGTCCCGTGCGACATCGAAAAACAATATTTGTTATCAGTGCGTCGAAAGTACGCACAGAAAGCTCATCAAATATTGATTACAAACAGAGATTTTTTATACAATTAAAATAAAAAAAACCTACCTGAAAAATAAGAAGAATTGTGGTCTTGGTACTTATACACAGTTGGTCACGTGCGACATCGTAAGTGTAAAATTTAAAAATTTGAATTTTTTTTCTTTTGTAAATGATTTATTTATGTAAATACATACTTTTAAAATTTTTTAAATTGGCATACGCCATGGTCAAGAAGTAAAAGCAGCTAGGACTGCCTATTCTAAAAAAACTGTGTTATATAAATTTATTTTTGTTTATTTTATTTAACCCTCTAATACCCAAGGCCGCCAAAAGGTGGGACTTGTATATGAACGGGACTTGTATATGAACATATTTGGAAGAATACATTTTTCCATATGTGTAAAAGGAACTCATATTTGAATAAATATGGAATTACATTTAATGCCATGAATAAAAAAAGGAACATATGTAGCGCCTAATTTGAATGTCATACATAAATTTATATCTATAGTACATACAACCTTATAATAAAGGACAGCAACGTTCGCATGTATTTGCATATATTTAATTAATGTATATGTTCGTATATGTCCATTAGGGCGGGTCGATTTAATAATCGCCCATGGCTCAGTGAAAATCGTATTCTAGGGATCAAAATAAGAAACTTTGCCGAAGGAACCATACCTCTAAACTGTTGACTTTTGTCCCGTAGGGTCAAGTTTTGAAAAATCCCACTTTGACCCATTTAGAGTGCCCCAATCGAGTCCAAATGTATGACCGACCCCCACTAACTTTGGAGGGCCGATCCACCCATGCCAGTGGCACACCCCCTGGAACTCCCCTGGGGGGTTCCCCATACAAACATTTTAAAAAATCACCATTTTTGGCACTTTATTTTATTATTTTTTATTTATTTTATTTATTTTTATTATTTTATTTATTTTTTCTCTTTAGAAATTTATTTAGTCAGAACATATGTAAATGAAAAAATTAATTTAACTTAGTAATAGAAAAGAAAATAAAAAAATTACTGTTTGAAGTCTTTTTTGCTTTCAAGTCTGGGCAATTTCGCACGGCTCTCTAATGTCGTCACCATAACAGCCTCTACATTTTCCGGTATAACTCGTTTGGAAACGCTAGCTAGCAATTGAACGTGTCGTTCTGTTGCAGGTCGTAAAATAGGTTGTGTGGGTTTTTTAAGCCACCACAAGACACAGCTGCATGTCGTAAACTTACTTAAGCTAAATCGGTTACAGGTAGAATTGAGCATAAAATTATCATAAAGGATTTTCCAGAAGTAATAAAAGGCGCACTTGCTTAACAGAATTTGTGGTCAGATTAACGTTTAATTTACATGTAAGTACTTTATGGGCAGTTTTGACAACAAAATCGGTTACAGGTAGAATAGAGCATAAAATTATCATAAAGGATTTTCCAGAAGTAATAAATAAAGCTTATGTACGCTATGTACCAAAAAATGAAAAATTTGTCCCCTGCGGCGCTTGTCCCGCAATACACAAAAAACCCCCAAACATTCATTAAATTTTAATTTTTTCCAAAAAAAACTCCAACTTTTACCAAACTTTACCAACTTATGTACGCTATACAAAACACCCCCTAAAACTCGTAAAATTTTCACTTTTTCCTAAAAAAAATCCCACACTTTTATCACCAAAAAGTTTACGTACATTTTTCTAAATAGTATTTTTTAACACCCAAAATGACAAAAATGCATCTAGCCCGAATTCTATTTTCCGGATCTTAAAACAAAATGCATATTTGGAATCGTGAGAAAATTTTCTTTAATTTGAGTCATCACACGTGCCATTTTGGGCGTGTATTGTTTTTGGACTTAGCGGGTCCTGGGGGCCCCGGCCCCCTTAACTCCATATTGAAAAAAAATTTATTTTTTAATTCCAGAGGGGGTCATATATATTTTTTTTTTTGAGGGGTGCCCCATAAGTTAAAGTTTTGCCATTTTTTTTGATAATCTTTACAAAAATCTAAGCTGTTCCGAAATTTTAGATATATATATACTAGGGCGGGTCGATTTAATAATCGCCCATGGCTCAGTGAAAATCGGATCAAAATAAGAAACTTTGCCTAAGGAACCATACCTCTAAAACGAATTCTACTACCCCCCCCCCCCCCCCCCAACTGTTGACTTTTGTCCCGTAGGGTCAAGTTTTGAAAAATCCCACTTTGACCCATTTAGAGTGCCCCAATCGAGTCCAAATGTATGTCCGACCCCCACTAACTTTGGAGGGCCGATCCACCCATGCCAGTGGCACACCCCCTGGAACTCCCCTGGGGGGTTCCCCATACAAACATTTTAAAAAATCACCATTTTTGGCACTTTATTTTATTATTTTTTATTTATTTTATTTATTTTTATTATTTTATTTATTTTTTCTCTTTAGAAATTTATTTAGTCAGAACATATGTAAATGAAAAAATTAATTTAACTTAGTAATAGAAAAGAAAATAAAAAAAATTACTGTTTGAAGTCTTTTTTGCTTTCAAGTCTGGGCAATTTCGCACGGCTCTCTAATGTCGTCACCATAACAGCCTCTACATTTTCCGGTATAACTCGTTTGGAAACGCTAGTTAGCAATTGAACGTGTCGTTCTATTGCAGGTCGTAAAATAGGTTGTGTGGGTTTTTTAAGCCACCACAAGACACAACTGCATGTCGTAAACTTACTTAAGCTAAATCGGTTACAGGTAGAATTGAGCATAAAATTATCATAAAGGATTTTCCAGAAGTAATAAAAGGCGCACTTGCTTAACAGAATTTGTGGTCAGATTAACGTTTAATTTACATGTAAGTACTTTATGGGCAGTTTTGACAACAAAATCGGTTACAGGTAGAATAGAGCATAAAATTATCATAAAGGATTTTCCAGAAGTAATAAAAGTCGCACTTGCTTAACAGAATTTGTAGTCAGATTAACGTTTAATTTACATGTAAGTACTTTATGGGCAGTTTTGACAACAAAATCGGTTACAGGTAGAATTGAAATTACCATTTCATTCTTATTACCTCGTCTCCTAGATCATATATAACGCAACAGTTTTTGTGAATGCATTAAGTCGTTGTGAAGAACTCGAAGTGTGAAGTGCTAATTTGAGATAAAAAAATATTTAAAAAAAATCATTCCAAATCAAGAAATTTACAATGAATCCACCATCCTCTACACCGCAAGATGAAGCAATAACAACATCAACAACTATCGAAAACCCAATGAGTCATATACCCAGGCATGATGTTACTGTTTTTGGTGTGTCTACTGATTTGACTGATCTTAATTTACCAACCCATCTGGATATCTTGAGATATTATTTTTACTTGAGCAAACAAAAAAAGTTGTCCTATAAAGCATTCACTATTCAAGTACAAGATAAGTTGATTGGAATTTGGGAAAAACTTGGTATGGAAATAATGCTGAAAAAAAGTGTATGTAATAAATTGAATAGATTGCTTGACAAATATCAAGAGCAAATCAAGAGAAGAAACAAACCCCAACAATTTACAGAGTATGTAAAATCTCTGGAAACAATTTTTTTCATTGGAACATGTAAATGCGATTTGAAGGCAGCTCCATGTGCATGCGGTTTGGTTCCCGAACGCCTCAGAGTTTATGCACGATCAACATAATCAGAGAAATCTAACAATGGATGGATTTGCGATGGAAATTGAAGAGCAAGGAGCAACGTCTATGTCATCAATGCCAACATACCAAGATCCCGATGATTCAACATACGCACCGCCACCGGTTCAAGAAGATTTGGATATAAGCACAAGTTCACAATACACACAGAGATACGATTGTTTTAACTTTGCCTTGGGATGTGACAGATTTGGCGTGCCTGATAGAGTAGCATCAGCAATGGGAACAGCTCTTTTCCAAGATTTTAAAATGAAAGATATCCATGGCAAACCTCTCATCATGGATAAATCGAAAGTTCGCCGAGAAAAAGAGAAATGCAGACAAGAAGTGCTTCGCAAACGGTTAGATGATACCAATTTGTTAGCATTTTCATTCGATGGCAGAAAAGATGATACTTTAACGAGAGATACAATTGATGAGAAGTATCATACTAGAATGGTAAAAGAACCTCATCTTGTTATTTTGAGAGAACCGAATTCTGAATTGATTGGTTACGTAAGACTGGAACATGAAACCGCTGAATACAAAACAACCAAATTAAATGATTTTTTCAACGATAAAAATATATCACTGGATGCATTAATTGGCATATGCACTGACGGTGAGCCAACAAACACTGGCTCAAACGGTGGAATTATACGACGATTCGAATTGCTGTTAAAAAGACCATTGCATTGGTTCGTTTGCCTTCTACACTTCAACGAACTTCCGTTTCGGCATTTGTTTGAAGCTTTGGATAAATCAACCAGCACTGGACCAAGATCGGCAACCGGAAAATTGAGCCGTCAAATCGAAACTTGTGAAACTCTTCTGGTAAGTTATTGCTATCACTCATTTATTATAATTGTCAACCGTTTTTAATTGTTTTATTTTTATATATTTTCAGGTGGTGGACGGCTTTCAGAAAATTGAGTTGAAAAATATGCCCCCTGCTCCAGAAAAAATTGAATTTTCCACCGATTCCAAGTACTTATACGACATGGCCCATGCAATTTATAGCGGCGTGGTTTCAGTGGATCTGGCAAACATCAAACCAGGGAAAATTGTACATTCTCGGTGGCTCACCAAGGCCGCTAGACTATTACGATTATATGTGACAACGGAAAATCCAGATGCAAATTTAAGAATACTGGTTGAATTTATAATTACATGTTATGTGCCAATGTACTTCAATATCAAGTATTACAGCTCTGTCGTGTACGGTAGTAGATTATTTTTCAAATTCATTAGTTGGTCAAGATTTCTAGAACCTCGTTTACGCAAAATTGTCAACAAAGTAATTACAGATAATTCATATTATGCGCATTCAGAAAATATCTTGTTATCAATGTTGTTTGATGATAGCAAAGAAAAGCGCGACTGTGCTATCAAGATAATTCTACGCTATCGAACCGATGTTGACGACCCAACGGGACTTAGAGCTTATAAAAAACCAGATATAAACTTTTATTGCACAAGTTACACGGAAATGATCAATATGAATGACATAAATGACGTATTTGAACCACCATTCACGCGAAGCATTCCATACGATACTTTGAAAGAATATTTAAATCAAGATGATCCACCGTTTAATGATCCAAAAATTCCATCACACATACAAGAAACAGAGCGACACGTTCAATTGCTAGCTAGCGTTTCCAAACGAGTTATACCGGAAAATGTAGAGGCTGTTATGGCGACGACATTAGAGAGCAGTGCGAAATTGCCCAGACTTGAAAGCAAAAAAGACTTCAAAAAGTAATTTTTTATTTTTTCTTTTCTATTACTAAGTTAAATTAATTTTTTCATTTACATATGTTCTGACTAAATAAATTTCTAAGGAGAAAAATAAATAAAATAATAAAAATAAATAAAATAAATAAAAAATAAAGTGCCAAAAATGGTGATTTTTTAAAATGTTTGTATGGGGAACCCGCCAGGGGAGTTCCAGGGGGTGTGCCACTGGCATGGGTGGATCGGCCCTCCAAAGTTAGTGGGGGTCGGTCATACATTTGGACTCGATTGGCGCACTCTAAATGGGTCAAAGTGTGATTTTTCAAAACTTGACCCTACGGGACAAAAGTCAACAGTTGGGGGGTAGTAGAATTCGTTTTAGAGGTATGGTTCCTTCGGCAAAGTTTCTTATTTTGATCCCTAGAATACGATTTTCCCCACAAATCGACCCGGCCTAATGTCCATATATGAACATATACTTAGGTGTTACCTCATTTTTCGGATCCCTACATATATGGTTGAACCATAAATGTTCATATATGGACATTTTTCACCGGGTAGTTTCAAAAAAAAGTTCGTAAAAACTAATATACATAAATAAATGCAAATCAAACCACTTGAAATATGAAATTACACATTAATGAATATTATAAAAGATAAGCGCAAATAAAAAACCATTAGAAGAAATCAAAGCATACTTAGACGATTTAGCGTAGTGTTGAATATTTTATGCTCGCAACTGTATGTTATTCTATTATTTCTATATTTATTTCTACATTTTACAATAAAATGTTCCCCATCTTCCTCTTGTTCTAGTACTTTTGCATTCTTAAACGGATTATCTATCTTACTCAATATATTTTTACTATTTTCTGCGTTAACAAATTTCGTATTGATCGGATTTTAAATTCTCTTTCTATTCCCATTATCGATTCTAATTTTTTTTAAATTATTTCGGGTCGATAGAAGGGTTTGATATATTGAAAAAAATATTGTAAGGTTTCTCATTAGTACTCAAGCGAATTATAATTGTGATTGTACACAAAGATTGCTTGTTCCACACTCATGTAAATCAATTCCAAGCCTTTTGACGTATTAATAATTCTAAGCTTCTCATTCAGTGTTTCATGTAAACGTTCAATATCACCTATACCGGTTTTCCCAGTAGTAATTTCCAAAGCCACATTCAATTGCTCACACCACCTTTTTATGTTCACATTATTCATACCCTGATCCTGAACAATTTTCAAAGTTTTCGGAGGCCCCATAGTATTGAATATTTTAAGCAAAGCCCGTTTCGTTTCCAGCCAAGTAAGATTCGAAACTTTTTCAGCCGTTGCAAATTTTGAATAGAGGTCAATACAGGTTAAATAATTCTGCTTATCACATTGTCAAAAATCGGTAACTAATTTTTCCCGTGTTTCGTATACCGTTGGTGTCAGTTTGAAAGGTAACTTATGGGCTATGTGATCGGACTTGCGTAAATTACATAATTCACATGCATTGATGACCTTCGAAATTTCCTTAACGTAATTTGGATAATAGTACTTTCTCGAAAACACATTCAAAATCTTCTCTATTCCCTGATGCAACCCCTCCAAATGAAATTCAGTAATAATAGTCTTAAACGTAGAGTATTCAGTGACATTATCCAATTCCCTCATTGCCCTCACTAGTCTAGTGCCTTTTGCCTGTATCAACTCCTTATATACATTTTGGAATCGGACAAAATCAACATTGTCCGGCATAAAGATGGCAGAGTTACTTCCAACTAAGTGCCCGCATTCAAGGCAAACGATACTGATGATGCCTTTGTAGCGAAAGCCGAAAATACGTATTCTATCTTGCTGGCCTTATCGAATTCTTTGAAAATGTTTATTCTTTGTAATTTACTTGAAAAAATTGTATGATCTTTCTTTAATTTGAAAATAATTTAAACAGAAAGTGATATTAATTTATGATCTAGAGTCAAACTAAAAAACACTCTTTTACCAGAATAAAAGATCAACTAAAAATTCCTCTCATTCAGCCCTGATACTATCATCATCTAATTCTATATAGTCTAGTTGTCACTGCATTTGAAAATAGTTTCCGCTTTGAAATTCCCTCAGAATTGGATCTAATAAGTCCTCCTTAAATTCTCGCCTTCCTTATAAAAAATGTCATTGTATTTACTTAACAATCTGTTTAAAACTTTGCGTTCTTCTGAGTTGAGATTGTCCGTCCGAAATTTGGATTTCCCTTCGTCTGGCTCAAGTTCATGAATATTCAACCTATGTTTCACTAGCTCATAACCACTACCGTTAATGGTGTCATTCCCCATTCTATACTCGAATCCATCTAAGACTAAACGACCGTTGGCAACATCAATCTGTGCATTCAACATTTTCAGTGAATCATAACCCAGTAATCCCTCATAGTTATCCGAAAAATCATATACATAAAGTCTCAACCATTTACTACCAAAACCAATATGCTGAATTTTATCTAAAATTATTGAGTCCATAGCTGTTCCCAAATTAAGTGGAACTGTTTCCTCTACCGCCGACGGTAAAACGTTTGCCCTAATAATGCTAACGGAAGATCCCGAATCAATTAGAAAAATATATGGTCTATGATCTATATAAATGGGGTATGAAGTGACCATTTGCCGTCTGTGGATAGTCAAGATATGTGACATTTCCACCCTTTTTGATTTTTCTATCTCTAAATTCAAATAAGTACGAACCAATTTCCCTTAATAGTTTAAGGGCAGTTTTAAAATCTGCCACGGGGTTTTTTCGTAAAGCACTAATATGGTAAGGTAACCCTTTTTTAAGATTTCCAAGCTAAATCTACCTACTTCCGTTTTATACATATCCTTTCTAGTTTCGCTATCTTCACTCAATTTTATGCAATCTCTAATTCTGGAAATTTCACTATTCAAACTATCGCAAAATAATGTAACACTATTGGTAAATTAAATATTATTTAATTCTAATATCGTTGGCTTAGTCGGCAACCTGTCAAGTCCGTTTTTTTTTTAATTTTTCAGAACAGACAAAAACTGTCGTAACTTTTTTTGGGTTAACTTTTCTTAAATCTGTAAACGCAGTTTTCTTCTTTAGTTCATCTTGTTTAACCACAAAAAATCATAGAATTCCAAAATAAAAGTTGGCAGACTTATAGGCTCTTTTTTGACTTCGCTCGTTTTATTTCGAGCTTTCTCAGAGATCGCACTATTCGTGTTGTTATAGATGGGATCTCATCCGACGAGTTTCAGCTGAATTCAGGGCTACCGCAGGGTTCTGTTCTTTCTCCTTCCCTATTTCTTATCTTTCTCAACGACCTTCTTGGTCAAACTTTCAACCCTATCTACTCTTTTGCAGATGACAGCAACATTTGTCATTCATTTTCCTTCAATAGTAGGCCACGCCTTGAGGAGATTGGGGGCAAAAAATGAATGATTATGATCAAATTATGAATGACACACTCAATCGTGACCTTTCTACAATCTCAGAGTGGGGTCGTGTGAATAAGGTCGACTTGAATGCACGCAAGACCCAATGTTGTATGTTGACCCATAGGGCTGTGGGGTCAACACTGCCATCTGTAAATATGGGTGATATCGATATTGAAGAATCGGATACTCTTGATGTTCTGGGCATGAAGATTCAATGTGACGTCCGTTGGAATAAGCATGTTTTCCAAGTGTCGAAAGAAGCATTCAAGTGTCTAGGTTTTCTACGTCGGTGCAAGAAGTACTTCACTCCATCCGATTTACTCAATATTTATACCACCTATATCCGACCGAAAATGGAATACAACTCCCATATATGGGCAGGAGCTTCGAAGTCTATTTTGGAGCTTCTGGACCGTGTGCAAGGGAGGGCGTCGGCGCTTATCAATGACAGTAGAGTATCCAGCTCTATTGACTCATTGGAGCATCGTCGGAATGTGGGTTGTGTGACTCTGTTCTATCGATATTACTATGGGAAGTGTTCTGCTGAGATAAGTGAACTTATCCCCAGAGCCCGAGTTTTTAATCGTAATACTCGCCTATCAAGTAGAGCACATCGGTTTGTAGTCGATTGTCCAGTGGATCGCACAACGCATTACAGAGAGAATTCGTTTATCAGTCGCACCAGCCGTATGTGGAATAAACTCCCCGCAGAAGTCTTCCTTGTTACTTACAATGTAGAGAAATTCAAATCAAATATTCACAAACACTACTCCCTCTTTCCTCCTCCCCATAACCTATTTTCCTAATACCAACTGCGTTAATAGGGGGCATCCCCTGAGTGTTGGTTAAAAAAAAAAAAAAAAAAAAAAAAAAAGTCGCATTTAATTCTATTGAAGAAATTTGTTGAAACAAAATGTGTGTTGTTTTCAGCTGGACTTAGCATGTGGTTTTCGATGTTTTGTTTTTTTTTGGACTTGACAGAATTGCTTACCACTGCATAACAACAAGAAAAAACAACATAACGGCATTTTTTTTTTGTAAATGATGTGTTTTGAGTTACACTAGCATACTACATCAAAAACTCAATTTGCATAAAAATTGGACTTGACAGGTTTGCCGACTAAGCCAACGATATAAGTGTTGATATTGACTTTTTCTCACCAAATTCTTCAATAAATATGGTCCTCCAGTCGCTGGGATTCTCCCTACTATGTAGATCCGCTTCTGGCCCACATAACTTTCTCTGAATGGCGTTGAAAAAAGTTGTTTTTCTTCGGCAGCCAGGCACATTATCGAGGACACTATAGAGTCTATGTGCGCGATGAACAATGCAAGCGCTGTGGTATCTCCATTAAAGGATTCAATGAAGTTACGATTTTAAAGAGCAAACTCCTTTTTCTCCCTGTTATCTGGCATATCACTTGGATCACTGGAGATATTAATATTGTTTAAAAGTTCGTTTATTTGTGCTATTGACATAAATTGTTTATGCTTTCAGTTCTTTACACTTTAATTAATTTAAATTTTTATTTATGTATACTAATCTATACTAATATAATAAAGAGGTAATGTGTGTATATTTGTTTGTTTGTTTGTAGGAGGTAATCTCCGTAACTATTCATCTGATTTCAAAAACATTTGTTCCACTATTTAGAATGGTCCTTAAGGATGGACATAGGCTTTATATCGTTCACTTTTGTGTTTTCTTTTTTTTTTTTCAAATATATAATATTAACTTATAAAATAAATGCAGGTTCGCCAATTAAATAAACACAATGGTTTGTGGGTTTTTTATCAACTAACTTTATTTTTACAAAATATTCTTATTCAGTATGTGAAAATGATGTGTTTTCATTTTGTTCTTAAATAACAAAAGGCAACAACATCATTCTTACAGCGCATGTACTTAGTAGACGCTTACGTCAGCACCAAGTGCATGCGCTACTTAATTTACTATGGTATGTTTATGTTACTTACACTATTATATACAAACTTTTTACTCGGGTGGCGACATGTCTGAAAGAAAAGAAAAAGTTTGATGCCCATATTGCCTATGTGAAGTAGTCAGGTTCCCAAATCTTTAAAAATATAGATCTTCGGGAAAATTCGTCTCAAACCCGAAGTAGGCCGAATATCGAAATAAGCCTTTCGGCCCACCCCCTCACTTAAATATTATAAGGATTAATATTTATATGTGAATTAACTCTGTATAGATCCCCATATAAAAACACTTAAAATTTTGATGTTTTGTGTTATACCATAAACAAATAAGAATGCTTAAGCATGTTTTATACATCGGTAAATAGACCTCTCAAAAACCTTTTTTGACACCATATCTTCTTTTATTTTGGAACAAATATAAAATAAACAGAAAAAACGAAAAATTGGGTAATTTTTAACCCCACATTTTAACCCCTAAAATTTTGCGGCTGCACATAAAAAAAATTTGTCAACTTAAGATTGTTCTTATTTTTTTATTTTATTTTTATTTATTCAGTCTATAGATTAACAATCCTTACAAACTAATCGCTACACTATTTCTTATATGCTAACATTTCATTTAAAATTGATTTAAATTTATTCTTAGAATAGCAAAAATCTAACAAGGAATTATCAGGTAACTTATTAAAAAATATCTATCATATATCCGAGTTTCATTAAAATCGGCGTGTACCACATTCCTAGTACATTCCTTGTAAGTCGTTCTACATTACAAACCATTATTAATATAGAAACTATAATAAAAAAATAAATAAAGTCAACCTCAATCTGGCCGACAGAAAAAGCTGTAACGACGCGATATTAGCAGTATTTTTAAAGAAGTAAAAAAGGATCCGAAAATTAGTGCCCCAAAACTGGCGGAACACATTGAAAAACGTTACAATAAGAATGCCACCCAAAAACTATACAAAGAACTTTGCATGAGAATGGCTTTAAAAGCTGAGTTTCATGGAAAAAAACGACTTATATCTGCTAAAAACCGAAAACTCCGTCTTAAATTTGCGTAAACCATGTTTATAAGGATACGGAATTCTGGAAACTTGTCTTATTCACCGTTGGAAGTAAATACAACATTTTTGGAAGCGAAGGCCGTTCCAAAGTGTGGAGAAAACTCAACACAATCTCTATATATAAAAGAATAACGTGACTGACTGACTCAACATCGTCCAGCCGAAACCGCTGAAACTAGGAAGTTGAAATTTGGTATGTAGGTTCCTCTTTCGGCGTAGACGTCCGCTAAGACGGGATTTTTGGAAATTCCTACCGGAACGGGCAAAAAGGGGGAAAGTCTCCCCCTTGACGGCCTGCCAAAACCCCTTTGGCTGGAAAGCTGAAATTTAAGATATATGTTCCTTGGAGTAGGGGCTAACTTTCCTGGAAAGTGCTTTCTAGAATTTTGGACAGGGACGTTGTAAAAATGGGGGGTTACAAAGGGAAAAATGTCCCCCCCTTGACGGCCTGCCCAAACCGCTGGAGGTAGGAAGTTGAAATTTGGTATAAACGTTCCTCCATTATTGTAGACAGCCACCAAGACGGGATTTTTGGCAATTTTTACACGGAGGGGGAAAAAGTCTCCCTGCAGGAGCTATGATGTTGAAATTTGATATGTAGGTTCCTCGATCGGTGTAGACGTCCGTTGAGACGGCATTTTTGGAAATTCTTATCGGGAGGGGCAAAAAGGGTACCTTTTTCCAAAAAAGTACCTTTTTCCAAAAAAAAAGTACCTTTTTCCAAAAAAGGACTTTTTTCATAAAAAGTACCGTTTTCCACAAAAAAGTACCTTTTTCAGAAAAAAATACTTTTTCAGAAAAAAGGTACTTTTTCAAAAAAGTACTTTTTTCCAAAAAAAAGTACCTTTTTCTAAAAAAATTTACCTTTTAAAAAAAAGTACCTTTTCCAAAAAAGGTACCTTTTTCCAAAAACATACCTTTTTCAAAAAAAGTACCTTTTCCAACACAAGTACCTTTTTCCAAAAAAAATACATTTTTCCAAAAAAAATACATTTTTGCAAAAAAATACCTTTTTCAAAAAAAGTACCTTTTCAAAAAAAAGGACCTTTTCAAAAAGAGTACCTTTTTCCAAAACACATTTTGCCAAAAAAATACCTTTTTCAAAAAAAGTACCTTTTCCAAAAAAAATACATTTTTCCAAAGAAATACCTTTTTCAAAAAGAGTACAAATAAAGTACTTTGCAAAAACAAAGCATCTTTTTCCAAAAAATTTCGCTTTTTCCAAAAAGTACCATTCAAATAAATACCATTTAAAAAATATAATTTCAAAAAAAGTACTTTTTTTCCTCCCTCCAAGGATATCTCTAACTAAAACAAGGTTTCTTGATATTCGGCATAGACGTGCGCTTGACGGATTTTTGGAAATTCCTACCGGAACGGGCAAAAAGGGGAAAAGTCTCCCCATAAACAGTCTCACAAATTGGAAAAGTGCCTGCCCAAACCGCTGGAGGTATGAAGTTGAATACCGCTAATATAAAATTTTAATAACAAGTACCTACAACAGAGACCTTTAAAACTTAAAAATCTGAACAAATTAAATATATCTGTAAAATAACTGTAAATACAGCTGTAGTTTGACTATTGTGTTCTTAAATTTAAATTTGTTAAATTTAACAAAAATATTGTTAAAACTAACAAATCGGTTCTAAGCCAAAAAACTGGAATGCATTTTGTTAAACTTAATTAATTTTCTTGTGAGCGAACCGACATATTATTTTGAGTGTAATTAAGTATACCTGCATTGGTAAACAAGTTTAAAAATACGTTTATAAATTTAAATATTGAATTAGCGTACACATTTACAAAGAATTTTATTTAAAAAATTTAAAATTTTAAATTTACCAATACTATTTTAAAAGACGGAAGATTTTTTAATAAATATGAACCAAATTTCCATTTTTATGTTTTATAGATAAGATTTTATAAATTTAAATTACAAAACATAACATTTTCCACATATTTACATTACGTTTATATAATTGAACTCAATTGAACAAAGATATACAATTACCCCTTTTTTATATGAGCACCTTTGTATTTTACTTGTATACCCTTCCTTTAACAAAAAACACAAGAAAGGAAAGCTCGCAAGAAAACTACCAGAAAAACGCGCACAAAAACTTGCATTGTTTTATTTAATAACTACATATATCAATCAAGTAAACAAAACTCGATTGTGAGTTGTTTTTTAGCTATAACTATGACTCTGTGTGTATGTTTCTTTTTGTTTTTTAGCTATAACTATTTATAACTCCGTTTGTGTTTACTAGTTGTAGCTGTAAGAAAAGGTCGCAGAAGAAAAACAAAACTATTCAAAAACATTAGCCGTATTTTCTAATCACTTGGATTTAATAAATCCAAAAAGTAGTTCTAAAAGTGCTCAACAGATGGGGTTAGATTCTCCCTATTTTAAAAAGAATTTTCTGTCCGACACTTCTTTCACCCTAATTTTTAATACCGAATTCGATGATGAAGGATTTTACTTTAACTTTTAAGTTTTAATTATATTTTATATAAAACAGCGATTTTTTTTATTGAATTTATATTTTTACACAATTGAAAAATTTAATATTCACTAATTGGATTTAATTAAATTACTTACAGTAGAGTGAAAAATGGCCATTTCTATTTGAGGTATTTCTCCATGTCCAACATGTAAAATATGTATTTGGTGAGGTGTAGTTTTTTTTTCTAAACACATTTCTAGAGTTTGCTGTTCGGTTTTAATCAAAACCGAAACCGCAGTTTTTGAGGCCTCAAAACCGAAACCGAAAACCGACAGAAATAAGTCGGGTTTTAGCACATACTTAAAGCAATTAAAATTTTACATTTTCTATTTTACAAAATTCTGTATTTACTTAATTGTAGTGAACAATTTCTCCATTAAATATTACTTTAAAGATTTTTCGTTTTTACTACTATAGATAATATAAGCTGAGGATTATAATTTTATAAAAAAAATCGCACCAAAAGTCATGTAGTTTAAGAGATATTGAGTTTCACGTTTTCAGTTCAGATTTTCACTGCTTATTTTTCAAAAAGTTTTATTTCGTAGTTCGCGAAATTTAAAGTATAAAATTTTAACTTTATATTGTTTAAAAACAAATTGCTAAATTCCAAATTTAAACTCTGCCGAAAAAAGAATAAAAAACTCAAGCTCAAACCTACTTAATCAAAATTAATAAAAATGCATATTAATTACAATATTAATTGCATTTGGTCTATATGACGCGTTTGAAAAAACAACACTTTACTAGAAAAATAAAAATGCCCTGCTGGCAGTCCGTCTACGATATACACAAATTCCCTGCACTTGTACGGAAACCATACGTCAGTGTGGCAACATTTGTGAAAAAGGTGACAAAGAGGAGATAAGAAGAGAAACAAAAAACCTAAAGTAGAATGTTTGTATGTCTGTTTGATCACTTCTGAGAGTAAATTATCACATAGCGACAATCTGATAATAAAATATAAACAATAATACAATTTAATGGAAAATCACTGATGAAGCCTGTCCATAAAAAATGCAGAAACTAGACTAGTCTGATTTGCAAATTAATAATAGCCGTTTTTTCTAATCACTTGAATTTAATAAATCCAAAAAGTATTTCTAAAAGTGCTCAACAGATGGGGTTAGATTCTTCCTATTTTTAAAAAATTTTCTGTCCGACACTTCTTTCACCCTAATTTTTAATACCGAATTCGATGATGAAGGATTCTACTTTAACTTTTAATTTATAATTATATTTTACATAAAACAGCGATAAACAGTCTGCCTTTTCAGTTTTATCACTTCAATTTATATTTTTACACAATTGAAAAATTCCATTGCAATATTTAATATTTACTAATTGGATTTAATTAAATTACTTACTGTAGAGTGAAAAATTGCCATTTCTATTTGAGCTATTTCTCCATGTCCAAGATGAAAAATATGTATTTGGTGAGGTGTAGTTTTTTTTCTAAACATATTTCATAAAAAAATTTAAGAAAAACCTTTTATTTGTTAGTTTTTCAATTTTTTTGTTTCTCTTTTAATTTTCATTCGTATTTTTTTCTGACATTAAATTAATAGGCTGTTTCATATATTTGTGCTTTTATTGTGGATTTATTAAATCCAGCTTTTTTTTGGATTTAATAAATCCATTTTTTGTATGAAAAATTCTAAATCCATATTTTTGCGGTTCTTTTATCAAAATTTTTTATTTTAATGAAAATAAGAGGTTTTACTAAAAATAAGAGGCATTTTCTCTTCACGGAAAACTATGCAGGAATATTGTCCTTTTGAAAAGGCATGATTTTAAATAGTTGAAAAGCTTTATAATATGCACTTCCGAGAAGGCATGAATTATCGGCATTTAAAAAAAACAGGAGCACTAATTAAAAGCGGTGAATTCATTCGAAACAAGTGCTTTCACGCGAGCTATCTCGAACAAAAATCAGGCATGATATCATCAACAATGCAATCGCTTCACTGCTCCACTTTCCCTCACAAAACTGCTTCCAAGCAAGCAGTAATTTCTGCTGGGAAACAAAACTACGCAGTTATGTTTGCTACTGCTACGAAATGTTTTGTAGTTGTAGCAATAGCTAGAAACAAAAATATGATTTCAATTAGAGATTTATTAACCCTTATCAAAACAACAAAAGCAGCTTTTCTGTTACGAGGGGTACTATTTATATTTCGGGAACTGGCAATACTAATGTCAATAGCTAAAATCTGGCAACAACATAATAAAATTTTACATTTTTTAGCATAAACGTACTCACAAGGTCTTGATGTACAAGAACTACATGTTTTGTTTACAGTAAGTTAAGAAAATCAATTTGGCCAAAAAATGGAAATTTCAAGAGAAGGTTTTCGTTGTATTATTTTTCACAACTTTCGACGTGGATTATCTCAACAAGAATGTGTCGATGAACTCAGTTTTTTGTATGGCGATAAAGCACCATCAAAAACCACAGTATATCGCTTGTATAGTTAATTCAATCGTGGTTGCAGTTCGGTCGCCGACGAATTCCGTAATGGTCGTCCAAAATCGGTTGTTGTGCCACAAAACATCGATGCAGTGCGTGAACTGTTAATGCAAGCTCGTCATGTGACATATCGTGAGATAGAGGCATCCTTGCACATTAGTTTCACTTCAATACATTCGATTTTGCATGAACACTTAGTTGTAAAAAAGTTTGCTCTCGTTGGATACCCCATAACACTGCATGACAAAATCTTGACTTTTAAAAATTAATAGGGCTCTGACCATCAATTCTATATATTTCGGACATGCTGATTACAATGGCGTACTTTATTTTTCGTTCAATGGTACAGATTTTTCGCTAATTGTCTATAAAGTTTGGCGGTTTTCCATTTAGTTTTTTATATACAAAAATTTTGAAATGCAATCAAAATAAATTTTTTGTGGTGAATTGTAGGCACAGGACCTGTATTCATATTTCGGCTTAAAATTTGATGCATAAAACTTGATATTAAAATCACTGTTCGCGTTTTAGATGGATTTTTACGGTTTTTTAAGGTTTTAGCCAATTGAATCGCTGAAAGCAAAATCGGCCTTAATTAATGATATGGCTTAGTAAAGAAGCACTTAAAAGGAAAACAAGCCGAACAAAATAATCGGCGGCGGTGGCGCAAGCAAAAAATCGGCGGCGGCGATTAAGGTTGAGCCGGATAAAAATCGGCGGCGGCGGCTTGATCGGCTTGATAGAACATTATACACGTATTTTAAAGATGTTTAAGGTTTTTTCCAAAATATAGCAGTAGAAAATTGTGCAAAAAATTTGGAATTATCAAATAAAAAATAATTTTAAGTTAAATTCATCGATAAAATTTACAAATTTAGGATTTTTAGTTTTTGAACGGAGCTAGAAGGAGAGATAGTTGGGCTTTCCAAATATATACAAGTTAAGACAAAATACATTTAAAACTAAATATAAAATAGCAACGACGATATTTGATGACTTAATGAAAAGTATTGTTAAAAACGTTCACATGCTGACTCTGCGTCTAGACAGACTTAAGCAATACAGCAATGTTCACCAACACGAGCCTGGATTGTATTACAACGTGAGAAACAACAAACGACAATACAACGGTGTGCAGTAGAATATAAATTAGGGTAGTTTGTAAGAAACTTTGCTCTTTTGTAATCTGAAAATCAATAAAGAAACAACTGTTGAGCTAATCACTCAGCAGTTGAACATTTTTTTAAAACAAAACTCGTAACAATAAATTAATTGGCGCCCGAGCGAGCAGGGACCCACGAGTGTTCCTTCGGATTCAGAAAGTCAATCCTTGACGGGTTCCTGAGTAGGAAACAAAAAGGAGTAGACGTACGTCACTGCCCGTCAAGCCCGGTAAAACGGTTCTCTAAAGTTTAAGTGAATAAAATTTAAGAAAATAAATTAAAAGAAAATTATTGAATATAAAAGAAATCAAGTGAATTTAAACAAAGATAAATTTAACTTGTGAACATAAAAAAATTTTTTAAGAAAAATTTAAAAGAAAACAAAGATAAATTTAACTATACAACATAAAAATTTTAAGAAAATTAAATAAATTAAAAACAAAGATAAAGAAAAATAAACTATTGAACATAAAAAATTTAAACAAACAAATCTAAAAACTATCGAACGAAAAAATTGTTGTTCAAGAAAACTTAATGAGGAAAAAATTTTTCATACGAACAATATCTAATAATAAAACAGTGCAACATAAACTATAAACATCAACTAAAGTAGCTGTAAACTTCAAGGATCAAGCTAAAGTAGCTGTAAACTTCAAGCATCAGCCAAATGGAGAAATTTATCCCGATAATGTAAGAATTAGTTATAAGATTCATAGTCACAATTTATTTTTACATTTTTAATCCAAGTTTTATAAATTTAAATCTAAAAAGAAAAAAGAGAATTAAAAAGGAACAAAATGTTTTCCAATTTTTACGTTATTACAAATTTAACTCAAACTTAAAGAAATCTTTTTATCTTATTGAAAGTTACCAAATATTTTAATCCAAGTTTTATAAATTTAAATCTAAAAAGAAAAAAGAGAATTAAAAAGGAACAAAAATTTTCCCAATTTTTACGTTATTACAAATTTAACTCAAGCTTAAAGAAATTTTTTATCTTATTGAAAGTTACCAAATATTCTAATCCAAGTTTTATAAATTTAAATCAAAAAAAGAAAAGAGAGAATTAAAAAAAATGGTTACTAAATATTCCAATTTTCTTTTTTTTGACTCAAAATGCCAGAGGACACTATTGAAGAAATAACTGAAAGATTGTCCAGAAGTTTAAACATGTCTCAGGCTAATTCATTCGGTTCGACGAACGCTAATCAGGGATTAACTAACTTACAGATCGGACAGATTAGGGAATTGATTAATGAAATTATAAGGACACCACAGGATTCTCTCCTAGATGAGGGATCATCCAATTGGTACCACCACTTCTAGACTGGAAGAACTGGACAAAGTCCCAGACATTGTGCGATCCATACGCGAATTTTCTGGTAGACCAGGAGAATTCAACTCCTGGCGCAAATCAGTTGATAGGGTGTTAGAACTCTTCAAATCCCTTAGTGGGACGGCACGCTACTATGCAATCTTGCATACAATTCGGACGAAGATAGTGGGGGATGCGGACACCGCACTAGAATCTTACAGGACCCCATTGGATTGGCCTAGAATTGGAAAGTGTCTAAATATGCATTACTCGGACAAACGGGATATCGGTACGCTAGAATACCAAATGACCGTGCTCTGTCAAGGGCAGAAATCCATCTCAGAATTCTATCAAGTTGTATATCAACACTTGTCTTTGATTCTGGATAAAGTCTCTTGCCTAGAATTGGATGAGAACAGTCTTCGCGCAATGACCAACACATATAGGGATAAGGCGCTGGACACTTTTATTAGGGGGCTAAATGGAGATCTTCCAAGACTACTGAGTGTTAGGGAACCAGGATCTCTACCCCAGGCTCTGCACATCTGCCTGAAATTAGACAATATGAACTTCAGGAGAGACTACGCTCATGGGAAAACTTCGAAAGTAGATATGCGTGCGCATAGTGGGGGGAAGCCAAGATTCTTTTCAGAATTGGCTCACATTGGGGGTACTTCCAATAATAAAGTAGCATTACAACCTCGTTTTGTACCAGCTACTACACTGAATTCAGATTACCAGCAGCGGTATAATAGTCCGGACTTTCAACCATATCCACGGAATAATGCTGGGAATTTGCAGTTTCCTCCACAACAGACTTTTCAGCGTCCTCAATATCGGACACCCCAACAGAACTTTCAGAGACAACCTCCACCGGAACCAATGTAAAGACCTCACTATAATCCAACCTACAAGAGACCTGCCGAAAATTCTATTCAGACTCCCATGAATAAAATACAAAGAAACTTTCATTTGGACACTCAAAACACAAACGAACAATATTACGCACCCCAGCAATGCTTTGCGACTGAACATTCCGCACCTGAGGAATATTTCGGTGATGGAACTTTGGGGGAAAATGAAGTAGATGGCGCATGCGGTATATCTGATAGCATTGAAGATTACCTACAATATTGCCCAGATGAATGTAAGGACGGACAGGATCGACATCCCTCTGATATCTCACAGGCAGTTAATTTTTTAGATTAAATTGTTCTTCGCTACCCTATTTTCAGGCAAAGGCGAAGAACGGACAGACACTGAGAATATTATTGGACACCGGAAGCAACAAGAATTATATAAAACCAAGCTTAGTAAAGAACCCAAGATGCAACGAAAATCCCTTTTATGCAAAGTCCGTAAAGGGCGATATTAAAATCACCCAACACGCCTTTATTGATATCTTCGGAATTGATAGTACTCCGATAAAATTTTTCCTGCTACCAGGATTTGATTCATTTGATGGGATACTGGGAAATGACAGTTTGAAACAACTTTCAGCGGTCATACACACAGCGGAAAACTATTTTTCTATTGAGGGAAAAAGGAAAATCCCAATAGAACAACAAATTACTCAGGATGTAAATAATCTCGAATTGGGAACTCAACATATGTCTAATTGTCAAAGATTATCTTTGGAGAACATCGTTGGAAAACATAGTTACCTTTTCTCAGACCCTGACGAGAAACTGACTTATACTACTGTGGTATTGGGCGACATTCGTACGGAAAATGAGTCACCAATTTATGCGAAAAGTTATCCTTATCCAATGGCTTTAAAAGAAGTCGTAGAAGAGGAAATTAGTCGACTTTTGCGTGATGGTATTATAAGACCGTCTCGCTCTCCATATAATTCACCCATATGGGTGGTTCCGAAAAAGGAGGACCTTTCTGGGAAAAGGAAGTATGGATTAGTAGTAGATTTTAGACGGTTAAATGCTGTAACAATAGCCGATAAATATCCGATTCCAGAGATAAATGACGTTTTGTCCAATTTGGGCGGAAATGAATATTTTACAGTACTAGATCTCAAGAGTGGATTCCATCAGATACCCTTAAGGGAAAGCGATTGGGAAAAAACTGCATTTTCCGTGAACAATGGTAAATATGAATATACCAGATTACCCTTTGGACTGGGAAACGCACCATCAATTTTTCAAAGGGCACTTGATGATATATTGAGGGAGTTCATTGGCAAAATATGCTATGTCTATGTGGATGACATTATAATCTTTAGCAAGGATGAGAAGTCTCATCTTGAAAACGTTGATAAAATATTCGGAACATTGGAAAGGGCCAATATGAAAATCCATTTGGATAAATGTGAATTCTTCAAACACGAAGTGGAATTTTTGGGGTTCATAGTATCCAAAGAAGGCATAAGGACAATTCCTAAGAAGGTTGACTCAATCTTGAAATTTTGTTATCCCAACACTTTGAAGGAATTGCGGTCGTTCCTCGGACTCTCCGGATATTATAGGAGATTTATAAGAGGCTATGCAGATATTGCAAAACCATTGACAACTCTTTTAAGAGGAGAAGAAGGAAGAGTTTTGAAATCGGTATCAAGTCGAACGAGGATTGAACTAGACGAATCTGCTAAAGCTGCATTTGACCTACTTAAAAACGCATCGGCTGACTTACCCAAACTTTGAGAAGGATTTTCATCTCACTACAGATGCTTCCAATGTTGCAATTGGAGCAGTATTGAGTCAAGGGGAAAAACCTATTACATTCATATCTAGGACATTGAACAAGACCGAGGAGCATTATGCCACAAATGAAAGGGAAATGTTGGCAATCATATGGGCACTCGGTTCTCTTAGGAATTATTTATATGGATCGAGGAAAGTGATCATTTATACGGATCATCAACACTTAACATATGCCCTCAGTAACAACAACCATAATTCGAAAATGAAGAGATGGAAATGTATATTAGAGGAATATAACTACGAACTTAAGTATAAACCGGGAAGAACGAATGTAGTGGCTGACGCCTTATCGAGAGTCCCAACTGAATCGGATCCTTTTAATATTCAGGTGAATTCTCTAACTCCCACTCAACATAGTGCGGAAATCTCATCGGAAAACTTAATACCCACCGTTGAAACTCCGATAAATGTCGTTAAAAACCAAATGTTTATCAGTATCGATGATGCTTCATCATACCAATTCAAAATTATATTCCCGAGAGTACATCGGAATGTTATCAAGGAGACTCATTATGATGACCAGAATCTCTTAGATACATTTCACTCGACAACGAATAGGAAACCGATTGATCTTTATTTTGGACGTACGGTTGATTTTTCTCCTCAATATTATGAAACAACGAGATTAGCAAACATCGAAAGGTTGAAAACCAGGCAGGAAAAGGACTTAGCTTACCACAATAAGGAAAAGAGGGCAAGTAAAGAATATCTACCGGGACAACTTATCTATGTTAGAACAAATAAAAGATTAGGGACAAAATTAGGTAATAGGTTCAAAGAGGAAATAGTGAAGGAGAATCGCAATACTACCGTAATTACCGAAAGTGGCCGGAAGATTCATAAAAGCCACATTCGCAACTAAATTCCTTATTTTTTTTGTTTCAGACTAATTTTGGGAGGTGCTATGGCGGATTTCAATGTTCTTGATTATTCTAACTCAAGGTTAATTACTATTCAAACCGGAATCGCAAGAACACAAAATGGGACATTTAAGGTCGTACACTCCATTGACATAGACCAATATCGAGCTTTTTCAAATGATATTGAATCAGTTGTAGAAAATAATATTACATATAGTCATCCACTCCGTTCATTTTTAGTACAACAAGTCTTTGAGATAAAAGGGCTTCTTAAACGCCTAAGCCCAACTATAAGGAAAAGGTCAATTGATTTTATAGGCAGCGCATGGAAATGGGTTGCTGGAACCCCAGACAGTCATGACTTTGAGATCTTAAACCAGAAAATTAAGAATGTCCTGGAGAATAATAACCGACAAATGATCATTAATGACTTGACTATTAACCGAATTAGGGAAATATCAAACATAACGAACGAAATATTGAAGATAAAAAGAGAAGATTGGAATAATAAACTAGCAGAAAATTTACAACACAAATTAAACTTAATAGAAAAAGAATTACAAAATATTGAATATGCCATACAATGGGCAAAAGTAAATGTAGTGAACTCATTTATCTTGTCAAGAACAGAAATAGAAACCTTAAATAATGTAATGAGAGATTATAATATCCCAATATTTAATATAGACGAATTACTGTCGTTTGCAAATGTTAAAATAGTAACAAACAATAGAGAAATTTTGTATATTTTGAGCATTCCAATCACGCATAATAATGTTTGTAATACTCTAATTGTAAGACCGGTAAAGAATGGTAATATGATAGACAAAATTGAATTCAGTAATATTCTGGAGTGTAATGAAAATTTATTTGCCATAAAAAAGAATTGTAAAAGTTCCAATGATCCAATGACTATTTGTAATAAAGATAATTTGGTAGAATTAAGAGAAAACAATTGTATAACTAACCTAATTAAGAATAGAGTAGGGAACTGCACACAAGTAAATAATGAACATATTCCCACGGTTGAAGAAATCGGTAGTGATCTATTGTTGCTAAACCAATTCAACGGAAAACTCAAAGTGAACGAAGAAGAAATAACTCTAAACGGAACATACCTCATAAAATATCACAATACAACAATTCAAGTTGACCAAGAATACTATTCAAAGGAAATAAGTGGAAGTAAACCACTTCCAGCTTTTTTGCAACCAAAATCCATTAATTCTAAAACCGAGGAAATTCTATCTCTGGAAAGACTCACCAAAGTAAATATCGGAAATATTAAAAGATTAGAATTATTGGAAGATACGAATAAATTACTCTTCACATCAAGCAGCCTATTAATATTTTTTATTCTAAGTGCCATTTTCTGGATAGTCATTCGATTATTAAAAAACAAAGAAAGTAAAGGAAATGAGATATTACCGAAACAAACAGAAGAAGCTCCCACTCCAGGAAATGACCAAATCTTATCAGAAGCTGAAACCACCAAAACAGCAAAAACAAATATCGAAAAAAGAACTAGTATTTACGATCTACATGCATTTTGAACAATCGGGACGATTGTATTTGAGAGGGGAGGAGTTAAGACAAAATACATTTAAAACTTAAATATAAAATAGCAACGACGATATTTGATGACTTAATGAAAAGTATTGTTAAAAACGTTCACATGCTGACTCTGCGTCTAGACAGACTTAAGCAATACAGCAATGTTCACCAACACGAGCCTGGATTGTATTACAACGTGAGAAACAACAAACGACAATACAACGGTGTGCAGTAGAATATAAATTAGGGTAGTTTGTAAGAAACTTTGCTCTTTTGTAATCTGAAAATCAATAAAGAAACAACTGTTGAGCTAATCACTCAGCAGTTGAATATTTTTTTAAAACAAAACTCGTAACAATAAATTAATTTACATATGTTTATATATTCAACAAAATTGTGTGGAAATATTTTCAAATAAAACTGATTTTCTTAATTTTTTGTTATTTTGTTTAATTTTGACGGCTTTTAATTGCAATATTTTGTTTAAAAAAAAACAAATTTTTATCTAATTTATTCTTTATTCAGGGCAAAATGAAGTTCTATTTTAATCGCTTTAAAATTGTCAAAGTTATACATTTTTTTATAAACATGGAATCTCTGCATTTATAAGAAAATTGAAAATATTAACCTTAATGATTCTGCAAACAAGAATCTCGAGTTGCTGAAATTAAATGTTTAGAAAAATTACGATAACTTTTTCAATTTTCAATTAATTTAAACAAAAGAATCTGATTTTACTAAAAACTAAACCCACTTTCAGAATGAATTACAATAGTAAAGAATTGTTTAATACTGTAAAAAAGCCGTCAAAGTATACAAATTAAAAAAAAAAATAATTTTAATATTTAAAAAAAAAACTGTCAACTTATTTCAGTTACAAATAAATAAATCTATATATATTTGGAAAGCTAAATTTTTTGTCTTTCCAAGAACGTTACAATATTCAAAATCGGTTGAAAAATTGCTGAATTTCAAATTGTTAAGTGCTTGAAGTCGCTCAAAAACAGAGTTTTGACACTATCACCCCTGTTCTGAATTCCGAAACTTTTTAATTAGAGTGGTTTTGTAAAATCACACAAAATTCAAAATGTCGGAAATTGACTGTTTCAACAAATTTTAAAATAAATTTTAACATATTAATTTTTGCAACAAAATATTCCTTTTACTTTCACCAAGCTTTTCCAACACGAAATAAAACGAAGAAAATAATGCGGATGTGGATCACAGAACAGCAAAAAAATTCGGAATGTGTTTCTTTTTAGAATTTTTTATGTGGATTCGGAACTTAGAAATAAACAAACTCTATTTTCACTCAAAATTAAATGTGTTTTTAGAATAAACTAGAAAAAAATATGGTTCGAAAAAAATTATGCTCGAAAAGATGTCAAAGTTGATAAACTTAGAAGAAAAGTTAAAAAATTCAGATATTCACCCCTGTTCTTAGTTCCGAAACTTTTTAATTAGAGTTGATTTGTAAAATCACACGGAATTAAAAATTTCGAAAATTTGTTGTTTCTACCAAATTTTAATATTCTATAATTTTAAAATAAATTATTATATTATAATTGTTGTTAAAAAATATATATTCGTTTCACTATCATCAAGGTTTTTCTACACGAAATAAAAGGAAAAAAAATTCGGATGTGGATCACGGAACAGCAAAAAAAATTCGGAATGTTTCACTTTAGAATTTTTTTGTGGATGCGGAACTCAGAACAGCGTCGATTATTGTAAATATCTTCGTCCGCAATGTCTTAAAAATGTGTCTTTCGATAATAATTTCAGGTGTACTGAAAGTTCTGAAAAATGTGATGTGATCTACTTAACCAAACCTACGACCATAAATTCGAATGAATTAATTCTTTAATTCACTTTTGGACTTTTAATTAAAATTTACTAATATATCTTACGATTACACCATTCCTTATGAATTCATTCACTGGCTTCATTCTTTTAATTTTCATGCATAGGGAATGAATTCTTTCATGAATTCATTCTTTTTATAATGATCTTTCACGTTTCATTCGGTTTGTAAAAGTTTAAAATAAATGTTGCGTTTTTAATTATTTTTATGGGTTGTGTATATGATATCAATATTAAATCCCTAAAATAAGCCACATTTTTATTTAATTTGTAATTATAAACTAAAGTGTTGTCAGAATCATTAGTATATTCATACCTTAGATCTTTTATTGATTTAATAAAATGACAATTTTGATAAGCCATTTTGTAAAAGATTAGAATTAATGAAAAAATTAATTATTTAAATTGATTGTAATTCTATAAGGAATGTATTCAACATAAGAATGCATTCTGTTTAATATTAAAATTTGGGAATGAAACCTATGAATTAATTATAAAGGAATGTTTTGATGGAATAATATATATTCAATTTCTAAAGCTGAATTCGGTTTTGTGCGAATAAACCAAAAATTGAATTAATTCTTTCGAAGCTCTGCCTACAATCTACACTTGGTCATTTGAAAAGTATATATGTATATTGTTTATTTGGATTCTCTCCTCTATTGCATATCCAAATTTCAGCGAAATCTGTCAGAAGTTTTCAAGCAAAACTTCCAACTTAAGAAATATTTATGACAAAAATCCTTCTTAGCTCTGACTATAAAACTGGTTCTTTTATTTTTTTTAACTAAAAAAAAATACTCTTGATGGTTCAGGAAATGATGAAGTAGAAAATTTGTTTTAAAATGACATTTGCTTTTAATTTTTTTATTTTGGAAAATTGATACTTCCAGCCGAAATGAGCCGAGAAAAATCGGCGGCGGCGGCTGAGGCAAAAATGACCGGCGGCGGCGGTTTAAACGGCTTACGGCGGCTGGCTTGTTTCTCTGCTTCAGGGCTCGAGCCCCCCCCCCCCCCCCCCCCGAAATGATTTGACAAATTTAAAACGTAACAAAATACGTCGAAAATAACAATGTTTTTCATAAAATTTAATAAAAAATATTTATTTTTAGTTAAAATCAAATAGCAAGTAGCCAAGTTTCTGACGTTTTCATAAATAAAATGGACTCGAAATCCAATTGCGAAAACTGTTTTCTAAAAAAATTTTTAAGCTGTTTGGTGCCCAACGAAAATTTTTGTTAAAGGCGTTTTTGTAAAAATCCTTATTAGTTAAGTGTGCTAAGCATAATCAAAGAGGTTAGAAAATAAAG
Source organism: Leucophora obtusa (assembly GCA_949987735.1). NCBI lineage: Eukaryota > Metazoa > Arthropoda > Insecta > Diptera > Anthomyiidae > Leucophora > Leucophora obtusa. The sequence continues at coordinate 56,216,293 of OX465297.1, forward strand.
AGAATGCAATCCTCCAAATTACTGAATAAAACTTTATAAAATGTACCTGCAAATAGGAAACCGACATTTTTTTCGCACCTTTTAATTGATAAGTGGCTATTTTTTATTTTTAATACTAATATTTTTCGTCATATTTGTTATTATTATTATTTAAACATAAAATTGATGAATTAACCTTTGGTTTTCCTTGTACAAGCTATTTCCTTGCCCAAGCTATTACACTCAACCAAAAAAGTCCGTAATGGCTATTGAAAATGTTGCTGTTATTATGGGAAATTTAACTGTTTTTAATCCAGCGGTATTTTTTTGCTAATTTTAGCAACATATGTATACTGATCTTAAATAAATTTTAGAAAAATTGTTGCAATTCAAAATAGAATTGCTAAAATAAGTTAAAAGATTTACTAAATATCAATAATTTTAGTACAATGAAATTGGTATAAATAACACTGCATGACACTTAAAAAAATTAATGGAGATCTGAGCATCAGTTCTATATATTTCGAACATGCTGATTACAATAGCGTACTTTATTTTTGAATCTAAAGTGCAGATAATTCGCTAAATGTCTTTAAAGTTTGGCGTTTTTGCATTTATTTTTTTATAAACAAAGATTTTTAAATGCAATCAATATAAATTGTTTGTGGTGAAATGTAGGCACAGGACCTGAATTCATATTTAGGCTTAAAATTTGATTAATAAAACTTGATATTAAAATCATTGTTCGCATTTTGTATGGATTTTTACGATTTTTTAAGGTTTAGGCTAATTGAATCGCTGAAAGCAAAATCGGCCTTAATAAATGCTATGGCTTAGTAAAGAAGCAATTAAAAGGAAAATATTTCAAGCAAAAAATTTATTCATCTATAGCGGCCTATACGTTAAAATCGCGACATTTCAAAAATTTTATATGGCGCATAGCTTTCCAAGTTTTCTCCAAAAATTATTCTGGAAGTGACTGTAAATTAAATACATATATAAATTCGGATTTGTCCCAACAAGATTCTTGCAGTATATTTAACAAAAATAGATTCTGCGGTTTTAGAAGACCTTGCAAAATAATCATCGCGGCTAGCTTGTTGCTAAAACAAAATCCTCAAAGGGTTTTGCACATCTAGCGTGGGTTTTAATTTAATGTCCTCTTGAAATTTTAATCACGTTCACGTAACAAAGACGCACTATCAGTTGCTTATTTTTATTCAAATTGTTTGTTGTAACCAGTTTGGTGTTAAAAATTGTCGAATCCGTTTAGAAATTGTGAATAAAAATGTCAGGACACCCGGAAATTTCCATACAAAATGAAACATTTTGTACAAACAAAAAATCGGAATAAAAATGACTATAACTGGGCATTATAGTTCACAGTTCATTTCAATCAATTTTATTTTTAAGCTAATGTACTCTTTTAGTTCACTAGTTCATTCGAGAAATTTTTTCAATTGTTCATACACTAATATAAAAGTCTTCAAAAATTTTCCTGTAAAAACAGCTGAACTCAGCGGAACATTTCCTAAAAATTAGAAAAGTACAAACAGCAAGAAAAAATCTCTTAAATTTACAAAATTTCAGCTATATTTTAGTTAATCGAAAATAACAATTTACACTGCTAACATCGGCAAAAATTTTCATGGATATTAGTCGACAAAAACATCATAAACAATTTTAAGTTTTTATTTTTTTTTTAATTTCTTAATGCGAATAAAAATCTACACTGCAAAAAACAGTCCACTATTTTCTATAAAATATTTCTGTTTCTTGTAGCAGGAGAGACCGTTATTTATATTCAACTCAATTAAATTTAAAGATAAATCAACTTTTGAATATATATAGCGACTTATACTAATATTCATCAACATTTCTTTGCCGATATTAGCAAGGTAAATTTGCAATTCGCTAAACAAAATTTAGCTCAAATATTACTAATATTTCGTACACTTAACAGTTGCATTTTTGCTGTTCTTATCTCACTAATATTTAGCAAAAACGATTTACTAATTTCAAAAGCTTTCTTTGCAGGGCCCCTTTTAACTAATTTTGAGTATCTTTTTTGTTTGCTAATTTTACAGAATTTTTTCTATCAGTATAAGATTATATAATGGCAATGGTTTGCTTGATAATTCAGAATAAAATAAAAGAACCGAAAGGAACAGTTGAAATTTAACTTATTCGTGAACGCCAGAGAGTTCCTAACTCTAAAAATGAACAATATTTTTGGGGTTTCGCGCCACACAGATATTTCAAGAGGCCATAAAATAAAAAACCGAGCTAACTTTGCAAAATCCTCCGGAATTTTGCTCTTCATTTACTATTGGAAACTGAAAATTCACACGGCAAAAATGGGTAAAAGAACATACTCCATATCGGAAACGGATGGCAAACAATTTTAAATATTGACAAAAAAACTAAAATTTTTGAAAATTGAATCACATAGAAATTAAATTACACTCAAAATATAGAATTTAGTTTAGAACTTAGAAAATGCGTTAAAAATTAAATTTTATCTTATGGGTATTAGCCATTCTTAATTGTAATATTTAAAAAGTTTATTTCTTCCTTTACCAATATCATGCAATTAATAAAAGAAATTTGTCTTTTAATTTTTCTGCTGAATTAGCACATAAAAGGCCTGTTCCTCTATGTTACCGCGGAAACCATTCTTACCAAAAAGTGTTCCCGTACTCGAAAATTGAGCAAATGAAAGCGCTCAAAATGGTGTATTTGTGTCTCTTTTTACTATTAACTTCGGAAAATTATAAGGGACAGCTGGTGTAATTATAAACAAACAATACCATTGTGAACAAATTTTAATGAAGCAAAGAAATACGCAAAATAAAACTTTTATATATAAAAATTTACTGAACAAAGTTAAAAAACTTTTAAATGTAAAAAATATGTGCATATGTGCGATTTATCAGCCTAAATCCAAATGCATTTTAATTTATTTCTTTTGACTAAGTTTTGGGCTAGAAAAGTGATTTTGTGCGTTCCCATACTTTTGGGCAATTTTGTCATTTAGGATTTTGTGCTTACCCGAGTAAAAATAGTTATATAGGAAATTATATAATTTAATATGGACTAATATGTTTATATATAGTCAAGTTTAACACTATATCTTTGCGGATATAATTATGTATGAGTTTTTCAAAAATTTCTTATATGATGTCATATATGTATAATGTCAGTATAAATATACATGTCCCCATATATATTTGTATGTGCCATATCTATTTACATATGCTATGACAATTTTAATAAATCGTCATATATAATTAAAAATGGCTTTATCGGAAAATATATAAAGTTTTATATAGCTCAATGTTAAATTTTTTTCTAAGTTGTTTTAGATATGTTTAAGTATAGCGCAATGTAAAAAAAAATCTATGTTTTTTTGAGATATATTTATGTATGATTTCAAAATATAAAAGGCGTACTCATTATAACTTCCATTGCAATATTTAATATTTACTAATTGGATTTAATTAAATTACTTACTGTAGAGTGAAAAATTGCCATTTCTATTTGAGCTATTTCTCCATGTCCAAGATAAAAAATATGTATTTGGTGAGGTGTAGTTTTTTTTCTAAACATATTTCATAAAAAAATTTAAGAAAAACCTTTTATTTGTTAGTTTTTCAATTTTTTTGTTTCTCTTTTAATTTTCATTCGCATTTTTTTCTGACATTAAATATTAATTTAATGTTTATTTAATTTAATGTTTTATTAAGGCTGTTTCATATATTTGTGCTTTTATTGTGGATTTATTAAATCCAGCTTTTTTTTGGATTTAATAAATCCATTTTTTGTATGAAAAATTCTAAATCCATATTTTTGCGGTTCTTTTATCAAAATTTTTTATTTTAATGAAAATAAGAGGTTTTACTAAAAATAAGAGGCATTTTCTCTTCACGGAAAACTATGCAGGAATATTGTCCTTTTGATAAGGCATGATTTTAAATAGTTGAAAAGCTTTATAATATGCACTTCCGAGAAGGCATGAATTATCGGCATTTAAAAAAAACAGGAGCACTAATTAAAAGCGGTGAATTCATTCGAAACAAGTGCTTTCACGCGAGCTATCTCGAACAAAAATCAGGCATGATATCATCAACAATGCAATCGCTTCACTGCTCCACTTTCCCTGACAAAACTGCTTCCAAGCAAGCAGTAATTTCTGCTGGGAAACAAAACTACGCAGTTATGTTTGCTACTGCTACGAAATGTTTTGTAGTTGTAGCAATAGCTAGAAACAAAAATATGATTTCAATTAGAGTTTTATTAACCCTTATCAAAACAACAAAAGCAGCTTTTCTGTTACGAGGGGTACTATTTATATTTCGGGAACTGGCAATACTAATGTCAATAGCTAAAATCTGGCAACAACATAATAAAATTTTACATTTTTTAGCATAAACGTACTCACAAGGCCTTGATGTACAAGAACTACATGTTTTGTTTACAGTGAGTTAAGAAAATCAATTTGGCCAAAAAATGGATATTTCAAGAGGTTTTCGTTGTATTATTTTTCACAACTTTCGACGTGGATTATCTCAACAAGAATGTGTCGATGAACTCAGTTCTTTGTATGGCGATAAAGCACCATCAAAAACCACAGTATATCGCTTGTATAGTTAATTCAATCGTGGTTGCAGTTCGGTCGCCGACGAATTCCGTAATGGTCGTCCAAAATCGGTTGTTGTGCCACAAAACATCGATGCAGTGCGTGAACTGTTAATGCAAGCTCGTCATGTGACATATCGTGAGATAGAGGCATCCTTGCACATTAGTTTCACTTCAATACATTCGATTTTGCATGAACACTTAGTTGTAAAAAAGTTTGCTCTCGTTGGATACCCCATAACACTGCATGACAAAATCTTGACTTTTAAAAATTAATAGGGCTCTGACCATCAATTCTATATATTTCGGACATGCTGATTACAATGGCGTACTTTATTTTTCGTTCAATGGTACAGATTTTTCGCTAATTGTCTATAAAGTTTGGCGGTTTTCCATTTAGTTTTTTATATACAAAAATTTTGAAATGCAATCAAAATAAATTTTTTGTGGTGAATTGTAGGCACAGGACCTGTATTCATATTTCGGCTTAAAATTTGATGCATAAAACTTGATATTAAAATCACTGTTCGCGTTTTAGATGGATTTTTACGGTTTTTTAAGGTTTTAGCCAATTGAATCGCTGAAAGCAAAATCGGCCTTAATTAATGATATGGCTTAGTAAAGAAGCACTTAAAAGGAAAATATTTCAACAAACAAAATGTATTCATCTATAGCGGCCTATACGTTAAAATCGCGATTTATAAAAAATTTTGTATTGGAGCATAGCTTTCCAAGATGTCCCCAAAGTCCAACTTTTAGTATAATATGGGGTCACCTCTAAAATCTGTTCTTGCAAATGTCAAGCGAAACAGTTTCCATTTGCAAAAGTTATCACAATAAATACATTTTTTATTAAGGTTAGTATCGTACTAAACAGGCACGTAGCTAAGGGGGGGGGGGATTGGGGGCAGGAAAACAAGCCGAACAAAATAATCGGCGGCGGTGGCGCAAGCAAAAAATCGGCGGCGGCGATTAAGGTTGAGCCGGATAAAAATCGGCGGCGGCGGCTTGATCGGCTTGATCGGCTTGATAGAACATTATACACGTATTTTAAAGATGTTTAAGGTTTTTTCCAAAATATAGCAGTAGAAAATTGTGCAAAAAATTTGGAATTATCAAATAAAAAATAATTTTAAGTTAAATTCATCGATAAAATTTACAAATTTAGGATTTTTAGTTTTTGAACGGAGCTAGAAGGAGAGATAGTTGGGCTTTCCAAATATATACAAGATAAGACAAAATACATTTAAAACTTAAATATAAAATAGCAACGACGATATTTGATGACTTAATGAAAAGTATTGTTAAAAACGTTCACATGCTGACTCTGCGTCTAGACAGACTTAAGCAATACAGCAATGTTCACCAACACGAGCCTGGATTGTATTACAACGTGAGAAACAACAAACGACAATACAACGGTGTGCAGTAGAATATAAATTAGGGTAGTTTGTAAGAAACTTTGCTCTTTTGTAATCTGAAAATCAATAAAGAAACAACTGTTGAGCTAATCACTCAGCAGTTGAACATTTTTTTAAAACAAAACTCGTAACAATAAATTAATTGGCACCCGAGCGAGCAGGGACCCACGAGTGTTCCTTCGGATTCAGAAAGTCAAGCCTTGACGGGTTCCTGAGTAGGAAACAAAAAGGGGTAGACGTACGTCACTGCCCGTCAAGCCCGGTAAAACGGTTCTCTAAAGTTTAAGTGAATAAAATTTAAGAAAATAAATTAAAAGAAAATTATTGAATATAAAAGAAATCAAGTGAATTTAAACAAAGATAAATTTAACTTGTGAACATAAAAAAATTTTTTAAGAAAAATTTAAAAGAAAACAAAGATAAATTTAACTATACAACATAAAAATTTTAAGAAAATTAAATAAATTAAAAACAAAGATAAAGAAAAATAAACTATTGAACATAAAAAATTTAAACAAACAAATCTAAAAACTATCGAACGAAAAAATTGTTGTTCAAGAAAACTTAATGAGGAAAAAATTTTTCATACGAACAATATCTAATAATAAAACAGTGCAACATAAACTATAAACATCAACTAAAGTAGCTGTAAACTTCAAGGATCAAGCTAAAGTAGCTGTAAACTTCAAGCATCAGCCAAATGGAGAAATTTATCCCGATAATGTAAGAATTAGTTATAAGATTCATAGTCACAATTTATTTTTACATTTTTAATCCAAGTTTTATAAATTTAAATCTAAAAAGAAAAAAGAGAATTAAAAAGGAACAAAATGTTTTCCAATTTTTACGTTATTACAAATTTAACTCAAACTTAAAGAAATCTTTTTATCTTATTGAAAGTTACCAAATATTTTAATCCAAGTTTTATAAATTTAAATCTAAAACGAAAAAAGAGAATTAAAAAGGAACAAAAATTTTCCCAATTTTTACGTTATTACAAATTTAACTCAAGCTTAAAGAAATTTTTTATCTTATTGAAAGTTACCAAATATTCTAATCCAAGTTTTATAAATTTAAATCAAAAAAAGAAAAGAGAGAATTAAAAAAAAAGGTTACTAAATATTCCAATTTTCTTTTTTTTGACTCAAAATGCCAGAGGACACTATTGAAGAAATAACTGAAAGATTGTCCAGAAGTTTAAACATGTCTCAGGCTAATTCATCCGGTTCGACGAACGCTAATCAGGGATTAACTAACTTACAGATCGGACAGATTAGGGAATTGATTAATGAAATTATAAGGACACCACAGGATTCTCTCCTAGATGAAGGGAGGGATCATCCAATTGGTACCACCACTTCTAGACTGGAAGAACTGGACAAAGTCCCAGCCATTGTGCGATCCATACGCGAATTTTCTGGTAGACCAGGAGAATTCAACTCCTGGCGCAAATCAGTTGATAGGGTGTTAGAACTCTTCAAATCCCTTAGTGGGACGGCACGCTACTATGCAATCTTGCATACAATTCGGACGAAGATAGTGGGGGATGCGGACACCGCACTAGAATCTTACAGGACCCCAGTGGATTGGCCTAGAATTGGAAAGTGTCTAAATATGCATTACTCGGACAAACGGGATATCGGTACGCTAGAGTACCAAATGACCGTGCTCTGTCAAGGGCAGAAATCCATCTCAGAATTCTATCAAGTTGTATATCAACACTTGTCTTTGATTCTGGATAAAGTCTCTTGCCTAGAATTGGATGAGAACAGTCATCGCGCAATGACCAACACATATAGGGATAAGGCGCTGGACACTTTTATTAGGGGGCTAAATGGAGATCTTCCAAGACTACTGAGTGTTAGGGAACCAGGATCTCTACCCCAGGCTCTGCACATCTGCCTGAAATTAGACAATATGAACTTCAGGAGAGACTACGCTCATGGGAAAACTTCGAAAGTTGATATGCGTGCGCATAGTGGGGGGAAGCCAAGATTCTTTCCAGAATTGGCTCACATTGGGGGTACTTCCAATAATAAAGTAGCATTACAACCTCGTTTTGTACCAGCTACTACACTGAATTCAGATTACCAGCAGCGGTATAATAGTCCGGACTTTCAACCATATCCACGGAATAATGCTGGGAATTTGCAGTTTCCTCCACAACAGACTTTTCAGCGTCCTCAATATCGGACACCCCAACAGAACTTTCAGAGACAACCTCCACCGGAACCAATGTAAAGACCTCAATATAATCCAACCTACAAGAGACCTGCCGAAAATTCTATTCAGACTCCCATGAATAAAATACAAAGAAACTTTCATTTGGACACTCAAAACACAAACGAACAATATTACGCACCCCAGCAATGCTTTGCGACTGAACATTCCGCACCTGAGGAATATTTCGGTGATGGAACTTTGGGGGAAAATGAAGTAGATGGCGCATGCGGTATATCTGATAGCATTGAAGATTACCTACAATATTGCCCAGATGAATGTAAGGACGGACAGGATCGACATCCCTCTGATATCTCACAGGCAGTTAATTTTTTAGATTAAATTGTTCTTCGCTACCCTATTTTCAGGCAAAGGCGAAGAACGGACAGACACTGAGAATATTATTGGACACCGGAAGCAACAAGAATTATATAAAACCAAGCTTAGTACAGAACCCAAGATGCAACGAAAATCCCTTTTATGCAAAGTCCGTAAAGGGCGATATTAAAATCACCCAACACGCCTTTATTGATATCTTCGGAATTGATAGTACTCCGATAAAATTTTTCCTGCTACCAGGATTTGATTCATTTGATGGGATACTGGGAAATGACAGTTTGAAACAACTTTCAGCGGTCATACACACAGCGGAAAACTATTTTTCTATTGAGGGAAAAAGGAAAATCCCAATAGAACAACAAATTACTCAGGATGTAAATAATCTCGAATTGGGAACTCAACATATGTCTAATTGTCAAAGATTATCTTTGGAGAACATCGTTGGAAAACATAGTTACCTTTTCTCAGACCCTGACGAGAAACTGACTTATACTACTGTGGTATTGGGCGACATTCGTACGGAAAATGAGTCACCAATTTATGCGAAAAGTTATCCTTATCCAATGGCTTTAAAAGAAGTCGTAGAAGAGGAAATTAGTCGACTATTGCGTGATGGTATTATAAGACCGTCTCGCTCTCCATATAATTCACCCATATGGGTGGTTCCGAAAAAGGAGGACCTTTCTGGGAAAAGGAAGTATGGATTAGTAGTAGATTTTAGACGGTTAAATGCTGTAACAATAGCCGATAAATATCCGATTCCAGATTTGTCCAATTTGGGCGGAAATGAATATTTTACAGTACTAGATCTCAAGAGTGGATTCCATCAGATACCCTTAAGGGAAAGCGATTGGGAAAAACTGCATTTTCCGTGAACAATGGTAAATATGAATATACCAGATTACCCTTTGGACTGGGAAACGCACCATCAATTTTTCAAAGGGCACTTGATGATATATTGAGGGAGTTCATTGGCAAAATATGCTATGTCTATGTGGATGACATTATAATCTTTAGCAAGGATGAGAAGTCTCATCTTGAAAACGTTGATAAAATATTCGGAACATTGGAAAGGGCCAATATGAAAATCCAGTTGGATAAATGTGAATTCTTCAAACACGAAGTGGAATTTTTGGGGTTCATAGTATCCAAAGAAGGCATAAGGACAATTCCTAAGAAGGTTGACTCAATCTTGAAATTTTGTTATCCCAACACTTTGAAGGAATTGCGGTCGTTCCCCGGACTCTCCGGATATTATAGGAGATTTATAAGAGGATATGCAGATATTGCAAAACCATTGACAACTCTTTTAAGAGGAGAAGAAGGAAGAGTTTTGAAATCGGTATCAAGTCGAACGAGGATTGAACTAGACGAATCTGCTAAAGCTGCATTTGACCTACTTAAAAACGCATCGGCCTCTCGCGAGGTATTGCTGGCTTACCCAAACTTTGAGAAGGATTTTCATCTCACTACAGATGCTTCCAATGTTGCAATTGGAGCAGTATTGAGTCAAGGGGAAAAACCTATTACATTCATATCTAGGACATTGAACAAGACCGAGGAGCATTATGCCACAAATGAAAGGGAAATGTTGGCAATCATATGGGCACTCGGTTCTCTTAGGAATTATTTATATGGATCGAGGAAAGTGATCATTTATACGGATCATCAACACTTAACATATGCCCTCAGTAACAACAACCATAATTCGAAAATGAAGAGATGGAAATGTATATTAGAGGAATATAACTACGAACTTAAGTATAAACCGGGAAGAACGAATGTAGTGGCTGACGCCTTATCGAGAGTCCCAACTGAATCGGATCCTTTTAATATTCAGGTGAATTCTCTAACTCCCACTCAACATAGTGCGGAAATCTCATCGGAAAACTTAATACCCACCGTTGAAACTCCGATAAATGTCGTTAAAAACCAAATGTTTACCAGTATCGATGATGCTTCATCATACCAATTCAAAATTATATTCCCGAGAGTACATCGGCATGTTATCAAGGAGACTCATTATGATGACCAGAATCTCTTAGATACATTTCACTCGACAACGAATAGGAAACCGATTGATCTTTATTTTGGACGTACGGTTGATTTTTCTCCTCAATATTATGAAACAACGAGATTAGCAAACATCGAAAGGTTGAAAACCAGGCAGGAAAAGGACTTAGCTTACCACAATAAGGAAAAGAGGGCAAGTAAAGAATATCTACCGGGACAACTTATCTATGTTAGAACAAATAAAAGATTAGGGACAAAATTAGGTAATAGGTTCAAAGAGGAAATAGTGAAGGAGAATCGCAATACTACCGTAATTACCGAAAGTGGCCGGAAGATTCATAAAAGCCACATTCGCAACTAAATTCCTTATTTTTTTTGTTTCAGACTAATTTTGGGAGGTGCTATGGCGGATTTCAATGTTCTTGATTATTCTAACTCAAGGTTAATTACTATTCAAACCGGAATCGCAAGAACACAAAATGGGACATTTAAGGTCGTACACTCCATTGACATAGACCAATATCGAGCTTTTTCAAATGATATTGAATCAGTTGTAGAAAATAATATTACATATAGTCATCCACTCCGTTCATTTTTAGTACAACAAGTCTTTGAGATAAAAGGGCTTCTTAAACGCCTAAGCCCAACTATAAGGAAAAGGTCAATTGATTTTATAGGCAGCGCATGGAAATGGGTTGCTGGAACCCCAGACAGTCATGACTTTGAGATCTTAAACCAGAAAATTAAGAATGTCCTGGAGAATAATAACCGACAAATGATCATTAATGACTTGACTATTAACCGAATTAGGGAAATATCAAACATAACGAACGAAATATTGAAGATAAAAAGAGAAGATTGGAATAATAAACTAGCAGAAAATTTACAACACAAATTAAACTTAATAGAAAAAGAATTACAAAATATTGAATATGCCATACAATGGGCAAAAGTAAATGTAGTGAACTCATTTATCTTGTCAAGAACAGAAATAGAAACCTTAAATAATGTAATGAGAGATTATAATATCCCAATATTTAATATAGACGAATTACTGTCGTTTGCAAATGTTAAAATAGTAACAAACAATAGAGAAATTTTGTATATTTTGAGCATTCCAATCACGCATAATAATGTTTGTAATACTCTAATTGTAAGACCGGTAAAGAATGGTAATATGATAGACAAAATTGAATTCAGTAATATTCTGGAGTGTAATGAAAATTTATTTGCCATAAAAAAGAATTGTAAAAGTTCCAATGATCCAATGACTATTTGTAATAAAGATAATTTGGTAGAATTAAGAGAAAACAATTGTATAACTAACCTAATTAAGAATAGAGTAGGGAACTGCACACAAGTAAATAATGAACATATTCCCACGGTTGAAGAAATCGGTAGTGATCTATTGTTGCTAAACCAATTCAACGGAAAACTCAAAGTGAACGAAGAAGAAATAACTCTAAACGGAACATACCTCATAAAATATCACAATACAACAATTCAAGTTGACCAAGAATACTATTCAAAGGAAATAAGTGGAAGTAAACCACTTCCAGCTTTTTTGCAACCAAAATCCATTAATTCTAAAACCGAGGAAATTCTATCTCTGGAAAGACTCACCAAAGTAAATATCGGAAATATTAAAAGATTAGAATTATTGGAAGATACGAATAAATTACTCTTCACATCAAGCAGCCTATTAATATTTTTTATTCTAAGTGCCATTTTCTGGATAGTCATTCGATTATTAAAAAACAAAGAAAGTAAAGGAAATGAGATATTACCGAAACAAACAGAAGAAGCTCCCACTCCAGGAAATGACCAAATCTTATCAGAAGCTGAAACCACCAAAACAGCAAAAACAAATATCGAAAAAAGAACTAGTATTTACGATCTACATGCATTTTGAACAATCGGGACGATTGTATTTGAGAGGGGAGGAGTTAAGACAAAATACATTTAAAACTTAAATATAAAATAGCAACGACGATATTTGATGACTTAATGAAAAGTATTGTTAAAAACGTTCACATGCTGACTCTGCGTCTAGACAGACTTAAGCAATACAGCAATGTTCACCAACACGAGCCTGGATTGTATTACAACGTGAGAAACAACAAACGACAATACAACGGTGTGCAGTAGAATATAAATTAGGGTAGTTTGTAAGAAACTTTGCTCTTTTGTAATCTGAAAATCAATAAAGAAACAACTGTTGAGCTAATCACTCAGCAGTTGAATATTTTTTTAAAACAAAACTCGTAACAATAAATTAATTTACATATGTTTATATATTCAACAAAATTGTGTGGAAATATTTTCAAATAAAACTGATTTTCTTAATTTTTTCTTATTTTGTTTAATTTTGACGGCTTTTAATTGCAATATTTTGTTTAAAAAAAAACAAATTTTTATCTAATTTATTCTTTATTCAGGGCAAAATGAAGTTCTATTTTAATCGCTTTAAAATTGTCAAAGTTATACATTTTTTTATAAACATGGAATCTCTGCATTTATAAGAAAATTGAAAATATTAACCTTAATGATTCTGCAAACAAGAATCTCGAGTTGCTGAAATTAAATGTTTAGAAAAATTACGATAACTTTTTCAATTTTCAATTAATTTAAACAAAAGAATCTGATTTTACTAAAAACTAAACCCACTTTCAGAATGAATTACAATAGTAAAGAATTGTTTAATACTGTAAAAAAGCCGTCAAAGTATACAAATTAAAAAAAAAAATAATTTTAATATTTAAAAAAAAAACTGTCAACATATTTCAGTTACAAATAAATAAATCTATATATATTTGGAAAGCTAAATTTTTTGTCTTTCCAAGAACGTTACAATATTCAAAATCGGTTGAAAAATTGCTGAATTTCAAATTGTTAAGTGCTTGAAGTCGCTCAAAAACAGAGTTTTGACACTATCACCCCTGTTCTGAATTCCGAAACTTTTTAATTAGAGTGGTTTTGTAAAATCACACAAAATTCAAAATGTCGGAAATTGACTGTTTCAACAAATTTTAAAATAAATTTTAACATATTAATTTTTGCAACAAAATATTCCTTTTACTTTCACCAAGCTTTTCCAACACGAAATAAAACGAAGAAAATAATGCGGATGTGGATCACAGAACAGCAAAAAAATTCGGAATGTGTTTCTTTTTAGAATTTTTTATGTGGATTCGGAACTTAGAAATAAACAAACTCTATTTTCACTCAAAATTAAATGTGTTTTTAGAATAAACTAGAAAAAAATATGGTTCGAAAAAAATTATGCTTGAAAAGATGTCAAAGTTGATAAACTTAGAAGAAAAGTTAAAAAATTCAGATATTCACCCCTGTTCTTAGTTCCGAAACTTTTTAATTAGAGTTGATTTGTAAAATCACACGGAATTAAAAATTTAGAAAATTTGTTGTTTCTACCAAATTTTAATATTCTATAATTTTAAAATAAATTATTATATTATAATTGTTGTTAAAAAATATATATTCGTTTCACTATCATCAAGGTTTTTCTACACGAAATAAAAGGAAAAAAAAATTCGGATGTGGATCACGGAACAGCAAAAAAAATTCGGAATGTTTCACTTTAGAATTTTTTTGTGGATGCGGAACTCAGAACAGCGTCGATTATTGTAAATATCTTCGTCCGCAATGTCTTAAAAATGTGTCTTTCGATAATAATTTCAGGTGTACTGAAAGTTCTGAAAAATGTGATGTGATCTACTTAACCAAACCTACGACCATAAATTCGAATGAATTAATTCTTTAATTCACTTTTGGACTTTTAATTAAAATTTACTAATATATCTTACGATTACACCATTCCTTATGAATTCATTCACTGGCTTCATTCTTTTAATTTTCATGCATAGGGAATGAATTCTTTCATGAATTCATTCTTTTTATAATGATCTTTCACGTTTCATTCGGTTTGTAAAAGTTTAAAATAAATGTTGCGTTTTTAATTATTTTTATGGGTTGTGTATATGATATCAATATTAAATCCCTAAAATAAGCCACATTTTTATTTAATTTGTAATTATAAACTAAAGTGTTGTCAGAATCATTAGTATATTCATACCTTAGATCTTTTACTGATTTAATAAAATGACAATTTTGATAAGCCATTTTGTAAAAGATTAGAATTAATGAAAAAATTAATTATTTAAATTGATTGTAATTCTATAAGGAATGTATTCAACATAAGAATGCATTCTGTTTAATATTAAAATTTGGGAATGAAACCTATGAATTAATTATAAAGGAATGTTTTGATGGAATAATATATATTCAATTTCTAAAGCTGAATTCGGTTTTGTGCGAATAAACCAAAAATTGAATTAATTCTTTCGAAGCTCTGCCTACAATCTACACTCGGTCATTTGAAAAGTATATATGTATATTGTTTATTTGGATTCTCTCCTCTATTGCATATCCAAATTTCAGCGAAATCTGTCAGAAGTTTTCAAGCAAAACTTCCAACTTAAGAAATATTTATGACAAAAATCCTTCTTAGCTCTGACTATAAAACTGGTTCTTTTATTTTTTTTAACTAAAAAAAAATACTCTTGATGGTTCAGGAAATGATGAAGTAGAAAATTTGTTTTAAAATGACATTTGCTTTTAATTTTTTTATTTTGGAAAATTGATACTTCCAGCCGAAATGAGCCGAGAAAAATCGGCGGCGGCGGCTGAGGCAAAAATGACCGGCGGCGGCGGTTTAAACGGCTTACGGCGGCTGGCTTGTTTCTCTGCTTCAGGGCTCGAGCCCCCCCCCCCCCCCCCCCCCGAAATGATTTGACAAATTTAAAACGTAACAAAATACGTCGAAAATAACAATGTTTTTCATAAAATTTAATAAAAAAAATTTTTTTTAGTTAAAATCAAATAGCAAGTAGCCAAGTTTCTGACGTTTTCATAAATAAAATGGACTCGAAATCCAATTGCGAAAACTGTTTTCTAAAAAAATTTTTAAGCTGTTTGGTGCCCAACGAAAATTTTTGTTAAAGGCGTTTTTGTAAAAATCCTTATTAGTTAAGTGTGCTAAGCATAATCAAAGAGGTTAGAAAATAAAGAGAATGCAATCCTCCAAATTACTGAATAAAACTTTATAAAATGTACCTGCAAATAGGAAACCGACATTTTTTTCGCACCTTTTAATTGATAAGTGGCTATTTTTTATTTTTAATACTAATATTTTTCGTCATATTTGTTATAATTTAAACATAAAATTGATGAATTAACCTTTGGTTTTCCTTGTACAAGCTATTTCCTTGCCCAAGCTATTACACTCAACCAAAAAAGTCCGTAATGGCTATTGAAAATGTTGCTGTTATTATGGGAAATTTAACTGTTTTTAATCCAGCGGTATTTTTTTGCTAATTTTAGCAACATATGTATACTGATCTTAAATAAATTTTAGAAAAATTGTTGCAATTCAAAATAGAATTGCTAAAATAAGTTAAAAGATTTACTAAATATCAATAATTTTAGTACAATGAAATTGGTATAAATAACACTGCATGACACTTAAAAAAATTAATGGAGATCTGAGCATCAGTTCTATATATTTCGAACATGCTGATTACAATAGCGTACTTTATTTTTGAATCTAAAGTGCAGATAATTCGCTAAATGTCTTTAAAGTTTGGCGTTTTTGCATTTATTTTTTTATAAACAAAGATTTTTAAATGCAATCAATATAAATTGTTTGTGGTGAAATGTAGGCACAGGACCTGAATTCATATTTAGGCTTAAAATTTGATTAATAAAACTTGATATTAAAATCATTGTTCGCATTTTGTATGGATTTTTACGATTTTTTAAGGTTTAGGCTAATTGAATCGCTGAAAGCAAAATCGGCCTTAATAAATGCTATGGCTTAGTAAAGAAGCAATTAAAAGGAAAATATTTCAAGCAAAAAATTTATTCATCTATAGCGGCCTATACGTTAAAATCGCGACATTTCAAAAATTTTATATGGCAGCATAGCTTTCCAAGTTTTCTCCAAAAATTATTCTGGAAGTGACTGTAAATTAAATACATATATAAATTCGGATTTTTCCCAACAAGATTCTTGCAGTATATTTAACAAAAATAGATTCTGCGGTTTTAGAAGACCTTGCAAAATAATCATCGCGGCTAGCTTGTTGCTAAAACAAAATCCTCAAAGGGTTTTGCACATCTAGCGTGGGTTTTAATTTAATGTCCTCTTGAAATTTTAATCACGTTCACGTAACAAAGACGCACTATCAGTTGCTTATTTTTATTCAAATTGTTTGTTGTAACCAGTTTGGTGTTAAAAATTGTCGAATCCGTTTAGAAATTGTGAATAAAAATGTCAGGACACCCGGAAATTTCCATACAAAATGAAACATTTTGTACAAACAAAAAATCGGAATAAAAATGACTATAACTGGGCATTATAGTTCACAGTTCATTTCAATCAATTTTATTTTTAAGCTAATGTACTCTTTTAGTTCACTAGTTCATTCGAGAAATTTTTTCAATTGTTCATACACTAATATAAAAGTCTTCAAAAATGTTCCTGTAAAAACAGCTGAACTCAGCGGAACATTTCCTAAAAATTAGAAAAGTACAAACAGCAAGAAAAAATCTCTTAAATTTACAAAATTTCAGCTATATTTTAGTTAATCGAAAATAACAATTTACACTGCTAACATCGGCAAAAATTTTCATGGATATTAGTCGACAAAAACATCATAAACAATTTTAAGTTTTTATTTTTTTTTTAATTTCTTAATGCGAATAAAAATCTACACTGCAAAAAACAGTCCACTATTTTCTATAAAATATTTCTGTTTCTTGTAGCAGGAGAGACCGTTATTTATATTCAACTCAATTAAATTTAAAGATAAATCAACTTTTGAATATATATAGCGACTTATACTAATATTCATCAACATTTCTTTGCCGATATTAGCAAGGTAAATTTGCAATTCGCTAAACAAAATTTAGCTCAAATATTACTAATATTTCGTACACTTAACAGTTGCATTTTTGCTGTTCTTATCTCACTAATATTTAGCAAAAACGATTTACTAATTTCAAAAGCTTTCTTTGCAGGGCCCCTTTTAACTAATTTTGAGTATCTTTTTTGTTTGCTAATTTTACAGAATTTTTTCTATCAGTATAAGATTATATAATGGCAATGGTTTGCTTGATAATTCAGAATAAAATAAAAGAACCGAAAGGAACAGTTGAAATTTAACTTATTCGTGAACGCCAGAGAGTTCCTAACTCTAAAAATGAACAATATTTTTGGGGTTTCGCGCCACACAGATATTTCAAGAGGCCATAAAATAAAAAACCGAGCTAACTTTGCAAAATCCTCCGGAATTTTGCTCTTCATTTACTATTGGAAACTGAAAATTCACACGGCAAAAATGGGTAAAAGAACATACTCCATATCGGAAACGGATGGCAAACAATTTTAAATATTGACAAAAAAACTAAAATTTTTGAAAATTGAATCACATAGAAATTAAATTACACTCAAAATATAGAATTTAGTTTAGAACTTAGAAAATGCGTTAAAAATTAAATTTTATCTTATGGGTATTAGCCATTCTTAATTGTAATATTTAAAAAGTTTATTTCTTCCTTTACCAATATCATGCAATTAATAAAAGAAATTTGTCTTTTAATTTTTCTGCTGAATTAGCACATAAAAGGCCTGTTCCTCTATGTTACCGCGGAAACCATTCTTACCAAAAAGTGTTCCCGTACTCGAAAATTGAGCAAATGAAAGCGCTCAAAATGGTGTATTTGTGTCTCTTTTTACTATTAACTTCGGAAAATTATAAGGGACAGCTGGTGTAATTATAAACAAACAATACCATTGTGAACAAATTTTAATGAAGCAAAGAAATACGCAAAATAAAACTTTTATATATAAAAATTTACTGAACAAAGTTAAAAAACTTTTAAATGTAAAAAATATGTGCATATGTGCGATTTATCAGCCTAAATCCAAATGCATTTTAATTTATTTCTTTTAACTAAGTTTTGGGCTAGAAAAGTGATTTTGTGCGTTCCCATACTTTTGGGCAATTTTGTCATTTAGGATTTTGTGCTTACCCGAGTAAAAATAGTTATATAGGAAATTATATAATTTAATATGGACTAATATGTTTATATATAGTCAAGTTTAACACTATATCTTTGCGGATATAATTATGTATAGCTTTGAGTTTTTCAAAAATTTCTTATATGATGTCATATATAGATCAGTATAAATATACATGTCCCCGTATATATTTGTATGTGCCATATCTATTTACATATGCTATGACAATTTTAATACATCGTCATATATAATTAAAAATGGCTTTATCGGAAAATATATAAAGTTTTATATAGCTCAATGTTAAATTTTTTTCTAAGTTGTTTTAGATATGTTTAAGTATAGCGCAATGTAAAAAAAATTCTATGTTTTTTTGAGATATATTTATGTATGATTTCAAAATATAAAAGGCGTACTCATTATAACTCCTAAATTCCTTGTAAACCTTGTATAAATACAAGCAATATTTTTATGTATGGAATTTGACATTAAACTCATAAACATACCAGGTTTACACAGTTTACGGGTAGAATACAAGTTTATATGAGAAGGCTTAAAATGCTTGGTTAGAATTATGTACAACTTCTTTTAAATTTTTATTTCAATTTTTAATTCTTAACTTAAGGGTGTTATTTTTCAGAACTTTTTAATAGTTTTTGTTTTGATTTTGAAGTATGAAGCGTTATATAATTATGTCTTTCTACATCAAATTAGATATAATTATATCGGGTCAAAATCCGGATAAGATTCTATATGATTCAATATATTTAGATCTTATCCGATATAATTTTATCCACCATTTTTCGGATCATAGCATATCTCCAATTATATTAAATAAGATATCATTACATATGACATCATATTATTTTTTTTTACCCGGGTACTCTCATTTTACTGAACTTTACACAAAACAAGTAAAGGAGCACACATAACTTAAAATAACGAATTTTTGGTAAGGGTTATAAATTTTTCAACTGTGTACATAGTTTTCCCTATTATACCAAAAAAAAAAAAAAAAACACGGGAAAAATTAACCAAAAAAATTTGAAAAAGCCCCCCCCCCCCCTGAAATAAATTCCTAGCTACGTGCCTGGTACTAAAGACACTTTAGTATCTTAAAATGACTTTAGTACGATACCAACCTTCCCGAGTAAAAAAAATAATATGATGTCATATGTAATAATATCTTATTTAATATAATTGGAGATATGCTATGATCCGAAAAATGGTGGATAAAATTATATCGGATAAGATCTAAATATATTGAATCATATAGAATCTTATCCGGATTTTGACCCGATATAATCATATCTAATTTGATGTAGAGAGACATAATTATATAACGCTTTATATTTCAGGCTCAAAACAAAAACTAATAAAAAGTACTAAAAAATAACACCCTTAAGAATTCAAAATTTAAATAAAAATTTAAGTATTTAGAAGAAGTTGACATACACAGAACGAATTTACAAAATTCTAATTAAATTTTTAAACACCTTTCTCATACCAAATTTGTAAATACAAAAAAAATCTTTTTAAAAAGGCACCAACAAAGAAATTTGTAAATCCAAAAAAAAATTTATTTTATTTTTTGTAACTTTGAATGTTTATTTTTAAACAATTTTTATATGAAAGATAACAATTTACAAACTACCCAGTCAGAAATCGCCAGTGGTACAAAAAATCAAGCACTTGCATACCACTGGGTAACCATGGTATTAAAAATAAATGACTGGTAGAGCACTCATTTGGGACGCTTTGCCAGCGTTTGCGAAAAGCGTTTTACCAGTATTTGTTTTACAAAAATTTCGGTGGTTTATAAAAAAAACCACTGGCAAAGAATTGGCTTAGAGTGATATGCCAAGGTTTGCTACCAGTGGTTATCCATTGCTACCTAGCCAATGCTACCAGGCGTACAAAAATCAATTCACTGGAAAACCAATGATTTTATAAAAATGCTGACGCTTCGTTAAAAAATGTTTGTAGTCGGAAGGTTCCGAGTTCAAATCCGGTTGCAAGGAAAAAAAAATTTTCGATTTTTTTTAATTTAAAATTTTTTTTGTTTCATTAAATTAATTTTTTTGTTTGTGGGAAAGCTCCTTCAAGACCAACTTTCTTTTTGCCCTCCAAACACTGGCATACTAGTTACTAAAAATTGTTTGCCAGTACTATCATTTTGGCACAGCCAGTAGTTGTCCAGCTATTATCACTCATTTATGTGTTTAGCCATTAAATATTATATGTCTCGTTAGCTCAGTGGGTAGAGCAATCGTCTGCCAATCTGACGGCCTGGGTTCAAATCACGGCAGGGTCAAAAAAATACATATGAACTTTTTTTTAATTTTATTTTGGAAAATATATTTCCAGACCACCTATTTATTGGTTTTGCCAGCGTTTTGCCAACGTTTAAAAATTTTGTTCCTCCAGTGCTTTTCCGGCGCTTTTTGAACAGCCGGTCCTTTTGTCTAATGATGTTATCATTTTGGGAATGGGAAAGCACTTTTTGCCAATACTTGTACCACCTGTTAAAGTGCTTTACCACCGCTTTCCCGTTTGTATTTTTCTGACTGGGTAGTTACAAATATTTCAAACAAAAAAAATGTTGGGAATAAAATTTCAATTTAAAAGAAAATGTGATTGCTTTTACAAATTCCCATTGTTGGTGCCTACTATTTTTTCTGTGTAATTGTAATTTTCAAAGCACGATTTGATATTTTTAACATATGACTTCCGAATTCAACAAATAGATCAGACCTGTTACTATCGAGAGTTTAAGCGTATGAACCATAATTTGTTACGTCATGATGTTTTTCAAATTGACTGGAGTAATATTTATTTTATGTCTAATGTTGATCAACAATTGTCATTTCTTGAGAATAATTTTCAGCGACTCTACGATGATGCTGTCCCATTAAAATCTAAAAACATTACGGGAAATAGTAAACCCTGGTTTTCAGCAGATATAAAACTATTTATTGAAAAAAGAGATGTTGCGTACTCACGATGGAAAAGATTCAAAACTCCCGAACTGAAAGCTGAATATCGTGTTGCTAGAAGCAAGGTCAATAATAAAATTAGAATTGCAAAAAGAGAATATTACTCAAAACGCTTTGAACAGGCTATTGATTCGAAAAAAACTTGGAAAACTATCCGTGAAATCGGCATTGGAAAGGTTGAAAAAACTAACAACTTCTATATTGATGCTAATGATTTAAACCGTGCCTTTACTAATTTACCAGTGGTTCAAATTAACTATAACTTCTACAATTTCACGTCAACTACAAACAAATCCGGTCTCGATTATGATATGTTTGAATTTTCTTGTGTCACCCAGTTTGATATTATGATAACTAGGGTTTGGGGTTCGGGAATTCCCGGGCGGGAATTCCCGGGAAAATAATATATTTTTCCCGGGAAAACGGGAAATTTTAAAAATATTAAATTTTTTAAATTGTTTTTGTTTCGAATAGGATTTTTTAATTTTAGTCATAAAAAACATTTTAAATACCAAAACAAAAATGTCATTGTTAAAATCTTTTAAAAAGGAATACATTTATTTGACACACAAAAAAAATCTTTGCCAAGTAATAAGGAGCATTTCAACTAATAAAGATTTTTCGCATAACTTATTCAAAATTTAAGTAGTAAAACCTAAAAACTTGATAAAATGTTTAAAAGAAATATGAAAAAAAAGCTTTGTTTCTTACTAATAATCGCTCTTACTATCTAAATTTTTCAAATGTATAATTTAGGTAAAGTCGACTTTAGTTATAATATTGGGTGGCAGTATACCTTGACTTGGTTTATTTTTGGAGCATTCTGATTGGTTAATTTATTTTCAACCAATCAAAATATTTGAAAATATAATTATTTTTGTAAGGTTTTCATACACAAAATGAACAAAACCGTTTGATTAAAAATAAAGTGGACTTTAAATTTAAAATACGCCTTTGTATTAAGGGTCAATAATTTTATAAGTAATGTTTTCATTAATAAATGTGAAAAGAAAAGACTAATGGTTAACGGTGGTATTTAAATTTGGTTGTCCGACATCTAAATTTGGTTCACAAAAAAAAAAAAAATTGATGGTCATGCAACTTCTCTTGAAGAAAACAACAAGAATAACGTTTCAGCTAAAATTAGCAAAGTACCTGAAGAAAAAAGTGTAAGCTGAATAGGCATTAAAGGTTTTATGGTAGGGCAAACATTTCCTGAAATGGTATCCAAATTAGCTGCAGTCAATCCGCACCATAACTAGATCTTCGTTTATTCGAGAAAATTTTTATAATAAAAACCTGGCATTGCAAAAAAATGAAACCGATGTACAGAACATTATATTAAATTACTATAATCATGTAAAAGATATCATGATAAAAGAAATATCGAGCAATATTTCTAACAATAGGAGATTTACTATAATCTTAGATGAATGGACAAGAATATCACAAAAGAGATATTTGAACATATGTATAAACGGAAATAATTCATTTTATAACCTGGGGTTGGTTTATATATCAGGCAAATGCAATGCTGATTAAATAAGAAGAATTGTAGAAATAAGACTAGAAGAGTTTTATTTGTCTTTGGAAAATAACATTGTGGCCAAGTGTGATGAAACGGTTTGTTTCCGACAGTCCAGTAGTAGGTGCTTTCTGCTGTAATCATGCAATTCATTTGTCACTGCTGGGAGTAATTTATGTGAAATCAAATTTTCAACATTCTGATATTTTTACTTTGAATTCTCACTACACAGACTGCATTTGTACTGAAATAGTGTTTTTTTTAACAAAAATTACTTATATAGGTAGTTTTCATTAACAATTTTGT
This sequence comes from Leucophora obtusa, assembly GCA_949987735.1. Lineage (NCBI taxonomy): Eukaryota > Metazoa > Arthropoda > Insecta > Diptera > Anthomyiidae > Leucophora > Leucophora obtusa. The sequence continues at coordinate 56,239,828 of OX465297.1, forward strand.
TCAAAAATATTTCCCGGGAATCCCGGGAATCAAATTTTTTCATTCCCGTTTCCCGGGAAATAAAAAAGTCCGGGAAATCCCAAACCCTAATGACAACTCTTTCATTAATAAAATCCGAAGCAGTAGGATACGATAATATGCACCCAAAATTTTTAAAGATAATTATGCCATTTCTTCTGCCGTATATTACACATTTTTTTAATACCATCATTACCACAAGCACTTTTCCGCTGAAATGGAAGCACGCTAAAATTATACCAATCCCGAAAACAAATACTGAGTTTCGACCAATTGCCATTTTATGCTTTCTTTCAAAAGTATTAGAGAAGATTTTACATTTGCAAATCAGTAAATATATAGAGAATAAAGGTCTGATGTTCGATAAACAATCTGGCTTTCGCCCAAATCATAGCTGTGTCACAGCTTTGATCGATGTATCGGAAAATATTCGACGTGAACTAGATGATGGTAAAGTAAATTTCCTAGTACTGCTCGACCACTCTAAAGCCTTTGATATGGTGGACCACTTCATTTTATGTATGAAATTAAGAAATTTTTTCAAATTTTCTTCTACAGCAACTCAGCTTTTATTTTCATATCTATCTGAATGTACGCAATCTGTATTTGTAAATGATATTTGGTCCAATTCGTTAACCCTTACTAGAGGAGTGCCACAAGGGTCGATTCTTGGCCCTCTCCTTTTTTCGTTGTATGTGAATGATTTGCCTAATCAGCTATCATATTGTAAACTGCACATGTATGCAGATGACGTCCAATTGTATTTGAGTAGCCCAATGCAATCGATTGAGGAAAACATTAAGAACATTAATTATGATCTGGATAAAATACATTCATGGGCTTCAGCAAATGGGCTTTGTCTAAATCCAAAAAATCTAAGTGTATATTAGTTCATAGACAACGTAGTGTACCGGGTTTGGAGAGTGAAATAGTTTTAAATGGAGGAAGAATTGAGATCGTTGAAGTAGCTAAAAATCTCGGAATACTGTTTAACAAACATTTAACTTGGACAAACCATATAAACTCACTTGTTGGTCAAAACTATGCTAAATTAAGGTCCCTCTGGTCAGCACAGTTTTTCACCCCATTAAAAATTAGAATACTACTCGCAAAATCGTATCTAATTCCTGGCTTAATATATGGTTGTGAGCTTTTTGAAAATTGTGATGCTGTAAGTAAGCGCAAGTTAACTGTGTTGCACAACAATATCGTCAGATATGTCTATGGATTAAGGAGGCTTGAACGTATTTCATCATTTGCGACTAAACTCTATGGCGTATCTTTTGAAAATCTTCTAAAAATTCGGGTACTTTTATTTTACCCTAAAATTATTTACAAGAAAAACCCTCTATATCTGTATACTGTTATAGAATTTGCCTTATCCCCTAGGGGTAAAAAGACTATAATAGCAAATCATCGATATCATGTGTCTGAATGGCATTTTTATATAAATGCTGCACGTCTTTGGAGATACCTTCCAGCAAACCAACAACTCAACAGCAACGCATACAACTTTAAACAATTTCTTTTCAATTTGTTTGCCGATGTTTAGTTTTGTTTCTATCTTTGTTGACATTTTGACGAAATTACCAAATTATTTTATATTTGTTTTTAACAATTTGTGATAATAAAATAAATTATGATACTTATATGTTAAAATGTAGTTTTAAGTTTTATAAAATTTGCAATGTCTAATTTCCACAAACTGCTTTCCTGTACTTTAATTATAAGATTTAATCTTGTTGTGCAGGATATGTGAAAAATTAAAAATTAACTAAAAATTAAATAAATAAATAAAAAAAAAATAAATTGTAACCAAGCATTTTAAACCTTCTCATATAAAATTGTATTCTACCCGGAAACTGTGTAAACCTGGTATGTTTAAACCTCTAATGCTTTTCTGATTGCGATAATATTTAAACTATATATTTTTTTACTACTGGATTTGTTGATTCGTCTTCAACCTTGCGATATCGCCTACATAAAGCGATAAATTAAAATTTTAATATTTCTTCTATAGTAGATTTTCAATGCCAAATATTAGTGTTAATGTCAAATTCCATACATAAAAAATATGGCTTGTATATTTATACAAGGTTTACAAGGAAATTACGAGTTATAATGAGTACGCCTTTTATATTTTGAAATCATATTTTTTACATTGCGCTATACTTAAATATCTAAAACAACTTAGAAAAAAAATTCACATTGAGCTATATAAAACTTTATATGTTTACCGATAAAGCCATTTTTAGTTATATATGACGCTGTATGAAAATTGTCATAGCATATGTAACTAAATATGGTACACCTCTATATATAAAAGAATAACGTGACTGACTGACTGACTCAACATCGCCCAAACCGCTGAAGCTAGGAAGTTGAAATTTGGTATGTAGGTTCCTCTTCGTCTACACGTCCGCTAAGACGGGATTTTTGGAAATTCCTACCGGAACGGGCAAAAAGGGGGAAAGTCTCATCCTTGACGGCCTGCCAAAACCCCTTTGGCTAGAAAGCTGAAATTTTAGATATGTGTTCCTTGGAATAGGGGATAACTTTTCTAGAAAGTACTTTCAAGAATTGGGGACAGGGACGTTGTAAAAATGGGGGTTAAAAAGGGGAAAAGAGCCCCCCTTGACGGCCTGCCCAAACCGCTGGAGGTAGGAAGTTGAAATTTGGTATAAAAGTTCCTCCACTATCGTAGACATCCACCAAGACGGGATTTTTTGTAAATTTTTACAGGTATGGGCAAAAAGTTTCCCCCTTGACGGCCTGATCAAACTGTTGGAGCTATGAAGTTGAAATTTGGTATGTAGGTTCCTCGACCGGTGTAGACGTCCGTTGAGACGGAATTTTTGAAAATTCTTATCGGGAGGGGCAAAAAGGGGACAAAAAAGTACCTTTTTCCAAAAAAAAGTGCCTTTTTCCAAAAAAAGTGCCTTTTTCCAAAAAAGTACCGTTTTCAAAAAAGTACCTTTTTCCACAAAAAGTACCTTTTTCCAAAAAAAGTACCTTTTTCCAAAAAAAGTACCTTTTTCCAAAAAAAGTACCTTTTTCCAAAAGAAGTACCTTTTTCCTAAAGAAGTACCTTTTTCCAAAAAAAGTACCTTTTTCCAAAAAAGTACCTTTTTCCAAAAAAAGTACCTTTTTCCAAAAAAGTACCTTTTTCCAAAAAAGTACCTTTTTCCAAAAAAGTACCTTTTTCCGAAAAAAGTACCTTTTTCCAAAAAAAAGTACCTTTTTCCAAAAAAAAGTACCTTTTTCCAAAAAAGTACCTTTTTCAAAAAAGTACCTTTTTCAAAAAAGTTCATTTTTCCAAAAAAGTACCTTTTTCCACAAAAAGTATCTTATTCCACAAAAAGTACCTTTTCCACAAAAGTACCTTTTTCCAAAAAGAGTACCTTTTTCCAAAAAAAAGTACCTTTTTCCAAAAAAAAAGTACCTTATCCAAAAAAAGTACCTTATCCAAAAAAGTACCCTTTTATAAAAAAATACATTTTTCCAAAACAATACCTTTTTCCAAAAAAATACCTTTTCCATAAAAGGACCTTTTTCCAAAAAAAGGAACTTTTCCCAAAAAAGGACCTTTTTCCAAAAAAAAAATAATTTTTCCTAAAAATAACTTTTTCAAAAAAAGTACCTTCTTCCAATAAAGTACTTTGTAAAAATAAAGTATCTTTTTCCAAAAAATTTCGCTTTTTCCAAAACATTCCATTTAAAAAAATATAATTTCACAAAAAGTACTTTTTTTCCTCCCCCCACAGATATCTCCACTAAAACAAGGTTTCTTGATATTCGGCATAGACGTCCGCTAAGACGGGATTTTTGGAAATTCCTACCGGAACGGGCAAAAAGGGGAAAAGTCTCCCCATAAACAGTCTCACAAATTGGAAAAGTGCCTGTCCAAACCACTGGAGGTAAGAAGTTGAAATTTGGTACAAGGGTTCCTCCACTGTAGTAGACATCGACTAAGTTTGTATTTTTGGAATTTTCTACAGGATATCCCAAAAGGGGGATGTCTCCCCCTTGACGGCCTGCCCAAACTGCTGAAACTATGTAGCCGAAATTCGGTATGTGAGTTCCTCCTTCTGTGTAGGCGTCCGCTTAGACGGAATTTTTGAAATTCCTATCGGGAGGGAGATAAGGGGAAAGTATTCTCCTTGACGGCCTGCCCAATCCCTTCTGGCCAACCTAAAATTTTAAATATGTATTCCCTGGAGTAGGACTAACTCACCGGCAACGTAATTTTTCTATTTTGGAACAGAAACATAGTAAAAATGTGGATTGAAAGGGAAAAATGTCCCCAATAACGGCCTGCTCAAACCGCTGAGGCAATGAAGTTGAAATTTGGTATGAATGTTCCTCATCCATCGCAGAGAGCCGCGAAGATCGAATTTTTGTAAATTCCTAAAGGGAGGGGCAAAAAGAAGAAAGCCTCCCCTTGGTGGCCTGTAAAAACCCCTTCGGCTAGAAACCTGAAATTTAAAATGTGGGTCCCTAGAGTAAGGGCTAACTTATTAGAAAGATACTATTTTGAATTTTGGACAGGGTCGATATAAAATAGGGGCTCAAAAAGGGAAAGTGGCCCCTTAACGACCTGTCCAAACTGCTGGAACTAAGAAGCTGAAATTCGGTACTTAGGTTCCTGTTCCAGCCTAATTCCAACTGGGAGGGACAAAAAAGAAAAAGTGTCCCACTTGACAGCCTGCTCAAACTGCTGGAACTAGGAAGCTGAAATTCCCTGTCGATGGATTTTCGGAAATTCCTACCCAGCGGGGCACAAATAGTAAAAGTTGGCTAGAAACCTGAAATGTAAAACATATGTTCCTTGGAGTATGGGCTCACTTATCGGGAAGGTGCTTTGTGGAATTTTGGACAGGGACATTGCAAAAATGGGGATTAATGAAGCTAAAAGTGCCGCTTAAAGGCCTGCCCAAACTGCTGGAGGTAGGAAATTGAAATTTGCTAAGATGAGATTTTTGGAAATTTCCACAGGTAGGGGCAAAAACAGGAAAAGTCTCCCCCCTTGCCAAACTGCTGGAACTAGGGAGCTTAAATTCGGTATTTGGGTTCCTTCTCCAATGTAGACGTCCCCTAAGACGTTATTTTTGGAAACTCATACCGGGAGGCGTAAAAAGTGAAAAAACTTCCCCCTTGCCGAGTTGGGCAAACTGATGGATATAGAGACCTAAAATTATGTATGTAGTAGGTTCCTCCTCCAACGCAGACGTTCTCGGAATTTTTGGAAATTCCTACCGGGAGGGGTAAAAACGGAATAATTCTCCCCCTTGATGGCCTAACCGAACCCTTCGGCTAGAAACCCGTAATCTATAATATGTTTTCCTTGGAGTATGGGCTAACTTATCGACAAGGCATTTTTAGGACTTTGCACAGGAACGTGGTAAAAATGGTGGCTCAAAAGGGGGAAATTGCCCCCCCCCTGAACATCTGCGTCTTTAGCTAGAAACCTAAAATTTAAAGAACGAGTGTATATGGAACACTAAAATTAAGAAACTAAATAGGAAACGAGTGGATTTGAAACACTACACAAGTGGAACGAAATGGATATAAACGTTGAACGAGCGGAATTGAAATTGTAGACAATGGAAATGGATTGGAAGAGGGAACGAAAAGGAATGGACTATAGAAAGAAATGGATGAGGAGCTAGATGGCATAGAATGGGGAACGAGTGGAATTGAAACACTGCAGTTAAAAGAGGAATGGAACGGAGCAAGTGCAAAGAAATGGAATGGAAAGAGAAGCGACTGATATCAATATCGATACACAAGACAGTACGAACGAAATGGAATGAAACGGGGAACGAGTGGAATTGGAATAACAGACACTGAAATTGTTAAACAAAATGGAATGGAATTTGAATGACTCAAACTGCCGGAGTTTGGTACTTGAAATTTCGCATGCGATTGAGGCAGATTATATATATTTGGGATTTTTACTGGGAGGAACAAAAAGGGGTGAAGAACCTCTTTTAATTACCTATTCAAACACTATCCACGGAATATGAAACTTATGTAGCATTGAAACATACTCTCCAAAAAGTTAAACAAATTTTCTAAAAGAGAAAACACCTAAGAAAAAGAATGGAACTTATATATTCTAATATTTAAACTGCAGGTAACGAAGCACCGGTGGAAGAAACCGACGCAGTAAATTTTCCAACTGAATTTGTGAATTTACTTGAATTGCCAGGTCTACCTTTACATAAATTGGAATTAAAAAAAACTTCAATGCACGCTAACAACGAAGATACTAAAGGGCTGAACGATTCATCTTAAATGAGATTTCAAGACACATGATAGCATACAAGCCATAACGAGTTGTGTGGTTTTACTTTTTATAACGATTGAATCAGTACAAACAACAACAACAAAAAAAACAACATGGCAAAAAAGCATATGTATAGTGAGACGAATCACATCATGAATCGTTTATCACGGATGACAACAGTACATTACCACATCATATTATTGTGAACTTAAGCAACCAACACAATATCAACACCATCGTTTTAGTGTTACTGAAAACTTTTGTATAACAGTGTTGCCAGTTTGGGGGATTTATCATCAATGGGGATAAAAACTTCCGTTTGTAGAACTGGGGATTTATTGGGGATGATACGAAATTTTAGGGGATCATTTGGGGATAAAATATATTATTGCTTTTTCATATTTTTATGAATTTAAGAATTTAATCCTGATAATTTTTTTAAAGTTATTTAAATTTAATAAGAGTTATAAGAAGCTCTTCTTAAAATAAATATATTCTTTACAAGTTACTCAATTGCCAAAAGTTTAATCCATCTGCTGAAATGCTAAAACTTTTTAATGCAGTACCATGCACAACAAAATGTCTGAAGCTGATGAATCAGACAATTTTTATTCTTAGATATTTAAAATGAAAAATTTTGGTTCAAATTTTCTTTGCTGTTACTTAAATTTATTTGTTCTTTTTTATAATTTGTTGCAAGCACAAATTTATTGAGTCTGAGTGTACAACTTACCGCAAAAAATAAACGAATATGGTATTTTCCACTAATTTTTCAAAAAAATAAACGAATTTTTCCAGAAAATAAAAGTTGGGTATTTTTTGGGATGGCAAATTGAAAATTGGGGATAAGGTATAAAAAAACTGGCAACACTAATGTATGTAACCGAAATACGTACCTTCTTTGTTGAAAGCTATCATGCTAACGACGGAATATTTTTATTTGTTATTCTTTTAGTTGAGAGTTTTGTTGTCATTCGTGTTATGTACGTATGAAAAGCCGATTATGATCGGCCACTAGTGGCTATGGGTGACGACCACTGATATATATATAATGAAAAAACTAAAATAGACAAATGTCTACCCCCAAATCGTAATGAATATTTCAACTATTTAATATGTGAAATACTCTAATGATACCAAAAATAAAAGCTCTAAAGCGGCGAATACATTAAGGAACATTGAGTAGGGTTTTTAGCAAACTCTACTACGTATTGGTTTTATTATATTATTTATTTTTAATTTTATTTTTCAATATTGTTTAATTATACCACCGATTTTTTTTAAATGTTTTTTTTTTGAATGAATTTGGTAAATTTTATTTTATAGAATTTCGTTATATCGTTAAGTTATTTTAGGGTTAACGGTATTTTAATTTATTTCGTTAGGATATTTTAAGGTTAACGGTATTTTAAGTTATTTCGTTAGTGATATTTTAGGGTTAAAAATAGTTCGTTGAAAGGGTTTCGAATCGTTAACGGTATTTTACGGTTAGTGTTTGCCAACCAAGTTAAAAATTTTAAAAATTGCCAAAATTAAAAAAATCGTTTAAATTTAAAAATTGTCAAAATTTGAAAAAATTATAAAAAACCGCCAAAATTTTGAAAATAGCAAAATTTAGAAAAAAAAAACAAAAATCGGCAAAATTAAAGAAATCGTCGAAAATTAAAAAAATATCATCAAAATTAAAAAAATCATCGACATTAAAAAAATCGCCAAAAAGCTTTATGAAGAACAATTCGAAAGTCGAACAAAAAAAAAATCCTGTCAACAGAGTAGGTCTATGTCGCTTTGTTTGACAAAATAAGTACACAGATAATATTTTGCAACAACCAATGAAATTAAAATATATGTATGTATAAAACTTAAAAATCTCTGCATTATAATTGTTTATGTTAAAAACAATTACAACGCAGAGATTTTTAACTTTCTTGTATTTAATAAGAATTAATATAAATTATTTTTTTTTTGTTTTTATAATTTATTATGCATTAACATTATTAATTTATTTTTTTACTAACTTTTTTATATAATAATATAAAAATTGTAAAACAAACATTGAATTGAAAATAAAGAACAACTAACTTCTAACTTTTTTATCTGAGTGTACATTTATACTTTTTCGTTTTATAAAACCTACATATTATAACACAACACACCATCGCACCATAGCATTCATTGTGATACTTAAACACTAGTTCAAAGTACTAATTGCTATGTTATGGTAGCGAACTATCGTGTGTCACAACAATCACTTATTGTTTTTTTCGTTGCCATGTCTAATGCTTAAGCTCGCTTACGTTTTGATTTGTTGTCTAGTCGTAACAGGGTGGTTTAAATCGTAATGCACACACACTAGCACCATGTGATTTAATGACTACAACAAACCGATTGCACTCATGCAGCCCTTTAGTAGATACGTAGCTTTGCCCGCTATCTTTAATATTATAAATCGCTTGCCTACCCTGCTTTACGTTATTTATTTTCATTCAAAACACAAATGAATAAAACTACTTACGGGTATATCTACCTAAGTTCGCACTTTACCAAATTATCTTGACATACACACGTATATTGCAATTTGTAATGGATTCGTTAATAACAATCCACTTTCATGAGAAAAACTGATCAAATATTTATTTATTTTAAACCCATTGTTGTGTCAGAATTATTTATTTGTGGTGGCTGGGTGAAGGCTTTTATTATAAAAACTGTACTTTAAATAAACAAAGCGAATTTACCCACCCAACCACGAATACGACCTATATACGCCGATGGCTTGAACAACAGACAATTAGTTGTTACATGCTCACGTGTTGGTATACTAAATGATTTATTTATATAAAAATGAAGAGGCAAAAAATAGTGTTTGTACTTAAACATTACAATAAATTTACCTTAACAATTATTTTATCTTAATAACAAATATTGTGTTTTATTTAATCGAAAAGAAATTTAATTCTAAACTTTAAGGCACGCTAACAACGTAGCGGGCTGCTTTAAATGTTTTTTTTTTTATTTTCATTCAAAACACAAATGAACAAAACTATTTACGGGTCCATCTACCTATGTGCGCACTTTACCAAATTATCTTGACATACACACTTATATTGTCAAGAATTATTGTTGTGTCAGAATTATATATTTCTGGTGGCTGGGTGAGTGAAGGTTTTTATTATAAAAACTGTATTTAAAAAAAGCAAATTTTAAGAAAATCAACCACGAATATGACTTATCTATAATAAATTTACCTTAACATTTATTTTACCTTAGCAACAAATATTTTGATTTATTTTATATAAAAGAAATTTAATTCTAACCTTTAAGGCACGCTAACAACGTAGCGGGCTACGCCCGCTAGTATTAATTTATATTGGGACATATATATTTATACTGATCTATATATGACATCATATAAGAAATTTTTTAAAAACTAAAAGCTATTCATAATTATATCCACAAAGATATAGTGTCACACTTGACTATATACTATAAACATATTAGTCCATATTAAATTATATAATTTCCTATATAACTATTTTTACTCGGGTTAATGTATTTTTACTCGGTAAAATGTATTTATTGTAATAACTTTTGCAAATGGAAACTGTTTCGCTTGACATTTTGCAAGAACAGTTTTTAGAGGTGACCCCATATTATACTAAAAGTTGGACTTTGGGGACATCTTGAAAAGCTATGCTGCCATGCAAAATTTTTGAAAAATCGCGATTTTAACGTATAGGCCGCTATTGAGGAATACATTTTGTTTATTGAAATATTTTCTTTTTAATTACTTCCTTACTAAGGCATTGCATTTATTGAGGTCGATTGTGCATTCGGCGACTAAATTTGCTGAAATGGCGAAAAAATATGGCCACAGGTCCTGTGCTTAGATTTTAACACAAAAAAATTCATATTAATTGAATTTAAAAAAATTTTTTATATAAAAAACTGAATGGACAACCGCCAAACTTTAAAGACATTTAGCGAAAAATCTGTACCATTGATCGAAAAATAGAGTACGCCATTGTAATCAGCATGTCCAAAATATATAGAACTGATGGTCAGATCTCCATTAATTTTTTGAGTGTCATGCAGTGTAATTAATCAATCGCTCAAAAAAAGGCTCGCGTCGATTGGTGTAAGGGAATGATTAAAAAGTTCGACCGTGGTGCTTCAAAAGACGTATATAAAATCCTGACAGGTGACGAATCATGGATATATGCGTATGAGCCGGAAACAAAACAGCAATCGACCGTGTGGGTATTCCAAGACGAACGAAATCCATCAAAAGTTGTTCGTGGAAGAAGCACAGCAAAGCAAATGGTCGCCTGTTTCTTCGGCCGAATGGGTCATGTGGCCACTGTTCCGCTTGAGCAACATGTCGGTCAATTGTAAGTGGTACACGCCCATTTGTTTGCCGGAAGTCTTCGGAGAAATTCGTAAAACCAACCGCCAAAGACGAATCATTCTCCATCATGACAATGCGAGCTCTCACACATCTCGTCAAACAGGAGAATTTTGGAGCAGTCAAAACATCGAATTAATGACGCATCCTCCGTACAGTCCTGATTTGGCACCCAACGACTTCTTCTTGTTCCCGAATATCAAAGGTAAACTGCGTGATCAACGATTTACGAGCACCGAAGAAGCAGTTGAAACGTTCCAACTACCCAGTCAGAAAAATACAAACGGGAAAGCGGTAGCAAAGCACTTTAACAGGTGGTACAAGTACTGGCAAAAAGTGCTTTCCCATTCCCAAAATGATAACATCATTAGACAAAAGGACCGGCTGTTCAAAAAGCCCCGGAAAAGCACTGGAGGAACAAAATTTTTAAACGTTGGCAAAACGCTGGCAAAACCAATAAATAGGTGGTCTGGAAATATATTTTCCAAAATAAAATTTAAAAAAAGTTCATATGTATTTTTTTTTGCCCTCCCGTGATTTGAACCCAGGCCGTCAGATTGGCAGACGATTGCTCTACCCACTGAGCTAACGAGACATATAATATTTAATGGCTAAACACATAAATGAGTGATAATAGCTGGACAACTACTGGCTGTGCCAAAATGCTAGTACTGGCAAACAATTTTTAGTAACTAGTATGCCAGTGTTGGGAGGGCAAAAAAAAAGTTGGTCTTGAAGGAGCTTTCCCACAAACAAAAAAATTGATTTTATAAAACAAAAAAAATTTTAAATTAAAAAAAATCCAAAAAAATTTTTTGCTTGCAACCGGATTTGAACTCGGAACCTTCCGACTAATCATTGGTCTACCAGTGAATTGATTTTTATACCAGTGGTAGCATTGGCTAGGTAGCACTGGATAACCACTGGTTGCAAACCTTGGCATATCACTCTAAGCCAATTCTTTGCTAGTGGTTTTTTTTATAAACCACCGGAATTTTTGTAAAAAAAATACTGGTAAGACGCTTGTCGCAAACGCTGGCAAAGCGTCCCAAATGAATGTTCTGCCAGTCATTTATTTATTTTTAATACCGTGGTTACCCAGTGGTATGCCAGTGCTTGATTTTTTGTACCACTGGCGATTTCTGACTGGGCCCAGTCAGAAAAATACAAACGGGAAAGCGGTGGCAAAGCACTTTAACAGGTGGTATAAGTACTGGCAAAAAGTGCTTTCCCATTCCCAAAATGATAACATCATTAGACAAAAGGACCGGCTGTTCAAAAAGCGCCGGAAAAGCACTGGAGGAACAAAATTTTTAAATATTGGCAAAACGCTGGCAAAACCAATAAATAGGTGGTCTGGAAATATATTTTCCAAAATAAAATTTAAAAAAAGTTCATATGTATTTTTTTTGGTCCTGCCGTGATTTGAACCCAGGCCGTCAGATTGGCAGACGATTGCTCTACCCACTGAGCTAACGAGACATATAATATTTAATGGCTAAACACATAAATGAGTGATAATAGCTGGACAACTACTGGCTGTGCCAAAATGCTAGTACTGGCAAACAATTTTTAGTAACTAGTATGCCAGTGTTGGGGGGGCAAAAAAAAAAGTTGGTCTTGAAGGAGCTTTCCCACAAACAAAAAAATTGATTTTATAAAACAAAAAAAATTTTAAATTAAAAAAAATCCAAAAAAAATTTTTTGTTTGCAACCGGATTTGAACTCGGAACCTTCCGACTACAATCATTTTTTAACGAAGCGTCAGCATTTTTATAAAATCATTGGTTTTCCAGTGAATTGATTTTTGTATGCCTGGTAGCATTGGCTAGGTAGCACTGGATAACCACTGGTTGCAAACCTTGGCATATCACTCTAAGCCAATTCTTTGCCAGTGGTTTTTTTTATAAACCACCGAAATTTTTGTAAAAAAAATACTGGTAAAACGCTTTTTGCAAACGCTGGCAAAGCGTCCCAAATGAGTGTTCTGCCCGTCATTTATTTTTAATACCGTGGTTACCCAGTGGTATGCCAGTGCTTGATTTTTTGTACCACTGGCGATTTCTGACTGGGTTAATGTATGTATGTATGTTGTGGTTCTGTTTTTTTCTATTGCACTTTAAGGTATTTGTTTATTGAATGGACTCTTTTGTCCTTCAATGAATTTGTATTGGGTTTTTTATCGAGGCAGTATCACCAAGATAAAATTTGGAGCAACTCAAGCACTTGAACTTGGTTGCAGCGGAGAAAAAGTGGAAAGAAGTTGAGACACTAACGAGTTGTGAATTTCTGACGACTTTATTGATAAATTTTCTTTCTTAAATACTAAATTATTGCTAAGTTTACAATTTGTTGTTTTTTATTCTATAGTGTGTTCCCTTTGGATAAATGGGAACGCTGCTTATTTAATTAAACATACATACATACATACATGTGATATTTTTTTTTTATAATTCATTGCTAAGTTTACAATTTATTATTGGTGCATTGACCAGTGTGGTTCATTGGACTATTGCGACAATTTTATTTGTTTACATAAAGTTTTTATGCAAGTGTGTGTGTGTGTGTTTATTATTGGGGCAAATAAATAAATTTTTGAGTCAGCGTAAATAATTAACAAAAATATAAAGAAAATAAAGAAAACAAAAACAAGCGATGTGAATGTATGAACAGTATTTATGTTGTTATTGTTATTTTCGTTAATTCTTGCTTTCTGGTGTTTTGTTATTTGTTTGTTAAATGTGATCTTGTATTTTGTTGCAAATTTATTTTATTTATTATTATTGTCTATTGCACTAATGTTTTTTGTCTTTTTTTTTTATATCACGGGTAAACGGACGACACTATTATTTTAAAACATTAAACAATTAAAAATAAAAAGACAAAGGACTGCGACGACAAATTAGCGTGTTCACAGCACGCCGGACAAACAAACACCCAAACAATTTTGAACGAATGCAAAAGTGTATTGATCATCAAGGGGAATATTTTGAAAAACAATAAAGCCGTTTTCATTTAAAAATGTTTGTTATTATTAGCTATTTCTGAAATATAAATAGTACCCCTCGTACAATAAAGTATTCCCCGAACCACTAACAAATAACCGCGAAATGAATTTTTAGAAATGGCAAGGTTTCTGCAGTTGGTGGACCCAATAGTTATAAACATCATCTATACCTCTCAGATTTTAATTATTTTAAACGATTTTAACAACGTTTAAGCGATGAATGGAAGAAACTCCACAATTTATAATTTTATTTACTTTGTTGTGAAAGAATTACTTATTTTTTGTGAGGGTGTGGTTGATTTGGTGTTACCTGGTACTCGGATGAGATCATTGGAATATACTTAAATCCTGGAAGAGAAACTATGCATTTTGTAGGAAAAAACGGTCATAAAAACTGACTTTTTTAACCTGGCAACCAGGGATGGAAAATCTCGCTCGGACTCTTGCTCTTTTCAAAAAAAGAGCAGAGCCCAAAAAAAAGCTCGCTCTTTTTTTTAAAACGAGCTAAAAAATTTAGCTCGCTCTTATATAAAAATGAAAGTAGCTAAAAAATATAGCTTCCTCAATTTTTTAAAACAAGCGAGCTCAATGATTACGCTCAAAAAATGAAAAAGAGCTTCAAAAAAAAAGGCTCTTTTCCAAAAAATAAATCGAGTATTATGAAAACGTAAGCTCTTTTCAAGTAAATTTGAAAACTCTTTTGGCTTGTTTACAAAAAAAAAAAATTTATATTTAGATATTAAATACAGCATTTCCAATAGAATTTCAAAATAAATGTTAAAAATTGTTAACTAAATAGATATGTAAGGGACTAAAATACCCAAATTGTAAACAAAGTATGGTGGTTGTTTGCAAATAAATTTTTACAAAAATGAAAATATTTGCATTAACATATTCGTTTGCAGAATGTTAATCGCCAATTAAGTCTTTAAATTTATTTTTTGTACCACAAAGCCTTTTTTCGCATTACGCCATTATTTTGCAATTTTTTAAGTGCGGTTTTTTGAAATTCATAACCCAAGGACATAACACCCATATCTTATGCCAAAAAAACAAAATTGCGATAAAAATTTTTTTTTATCAATATAAGCTGTATTTTCGTTCATACCTATCAACGTTAAGTATTTATAGCAAATCTACGTTAAACTGATTGGAGTATCAAATTTTTTTAAATAGTTAGTATTTATGATAGTTCCGGTATAGTCGAACGTGCGTCAGCAAAACTTTTTAGGTAGTAACGCGAAGAAGTTACGCTAGGTGTGAAAATATATAAACGTTGAGTTTTCAACGTTGATAATTATCCACGTTGTAAGTTAACGTGCATACGAAAAGTAATATGTTAGTTTTCGTCTAAAAAACGTTTCTATGCACTTTGTGCTTTTTTGAAAGTTAAGGGATACAGTTAAGTCGAAAATACAGCTATAGTTGTTTGCAGAATGTAAGTTGCTGATTAAGTTTTTAATAAAATTTTTGCACCATAATGTCTTTTTTAGCGTTCCGCCATTATTTTGCAATTTTTTAAGTTCGGATTTTTAAAATTTATAATCTAGGGACTAAAATACCCATTTCATGAATCAAAGTTTGGTGGCTAGGTGAAAAAAAAAAATCGCGAAAAAAAAATTTGGAAAAAAGAAAATTTTTCCATCAACATATTTGTTTGCAGAATGTAAATAGCTGATTAAGTTTTTTAATAAAATTTTTTTTTTAAGTTCGCTTCTTTTAAATTTATAATTTAGGGACTATAACACCTATTTCGTAAAACAAAGTTTGACGCCTACTTGCAAAAAAAAAATCGTTAAAATAATCACGAAAAAAAAATTTACAAAAAGGAAAATTTTTACATCAACAAATGTTTGCAGAATGTAATTTGCTGATTAATTTAACTTTTTGCATCATAAAGTCTTTTTTCGCGTTCCACCATTATTTTGCAATTTTTTAAGTGTGTTTTATTTGAATTCATAATCCAGGGAATGCAATACAAATTTCATACACCAAAGTTTAATAATGCTCAGTTTGAAAAAAAATCGGGAAAAAAAATTTTTACAAAAAAGAAAATTTTTCCATCATTGTATTCGTTTGCAGAATGTTAATCGCTGATTCAGTGTTTTAATTAACTTTTTCTACCATAAAGTCTTTTTTCGCGTTCCACCATAATTTTGCAATTCTTTAAGAGCGGTTTTTTAAAATTTGTAATCTGGGGACGTTAACACCCATTTCATACAACAAAGTTTGGTGGTTTGTTGCAAAAAAGAAAAATTGCATTTTTTGAACCACAAAGCATATTTGCACATTCCGCCATTATTTTGTAATTTTTACGTGTGGGTTTCTAAAATTCAAAATCTAGGGACTATAATACTGCTGGATATAGTGTAACTAAGTTACCGTTTTTGTTTTTAAGTAACTTATTTTAATGGGAGCGAGCTTTTTTAGCGGCTCGATTTCAAAAAACTCAATTAAATTTCTTTAAAGAGCTGCTCGGTAAAAAAAGCTCTATGAAATTTTTTATACGAGCTGCTCGATTTAAAAAACTCTATTCAGTTTTGTAAACGAGCCTTTTCATTTTTATAAGCTCTTTATTTTTTTTAGTTGCGAGCTTTTTTTATTTGAGCAGCTCTTTTAATTTTGGCTTCCGAGCTTTTTAAAAAAATTTATATATTTTTGGATCGCTCCGAGCTTTCTTTCCATCACTGCTGGCAACACATCAGGTCTTAAAGATCTACTTTCTCAGGGATGCTTTCAAACTAAAAACTCTAAAGCAATGGAATGACCCATATATTTTCCGGATAAGAGCCAACGGATATTTATTATGTAATTTTTTTCCAGAAAATCGATAATATCAAACAGTTTTTGATCTCAAAAAAAGCAGAATTAACACGTGGTAACAAAATTGGTGGATAGTGGACAATGGTGGATGCCAAATACGATTTTTGGTATTATTCAAAATCAGATAAACTTTAACTAACATTAAATTACTTTATTTAATATTTTACGCAAATATTTTTAACTTTGAAATCAATTTTTCTGAAAGTGCGTCTATACTAGGGTGACCATTCGTACTGATTTGATCAGTACATGTACTGATTTTTTGTCACGTGTACTGATGAAAAAGTCGTGTACTGATTTTTTAAAATTTGTACTGATTGTACATTGTGCAAGTACAATGTAGTTTTTTTATAGGATAAATTTTTGTGAATGTGAGAGGTTTTCTCTACTTGAAAGCATTCAAAATGATTTTCCTACATGTAAATTTCTTAATCTAATATGTAGTTTCATACACAGAGAATATTCGAGGTGACAGCCGAATTTATCAAATGGTTCCATTGCGATAATAGAAAATCAGTAGACTGTGATAAAAATAAAACGTTTTGAGAACGTTTGGAAAATACCATTTTTAAAATGCTTTGATAACGGTTTTTAACAAATTTTACAACAATTGATTAAAAGAAAGATTGTATGTGTTTTAGTACTAAAAACTATTTTTATTACTTTTGTAATGTTTTGTTACATTATTTATGTAAAAGAGAAATAGCAATTGATTCATTATAAAATGTTGTAAGGATGAATTTAGCTTCCAACATTTGGGAAAATCTACGAAACAAGTCGATTTCAGATTTTAAAAATGAAAAATTTCAAATTAGTGGCACATATTTCTTTTCTAGATTAACTTATTTAAAATACATTAAAAAGAAATAATCTGTTCGCGTGAATAAATTTTTTTGAGTGCTAAAAAAGTTATAAACAAAAAACCGCACACATTTTCGCTACTAAATATTTTTAAATTTTTGGATTTTTCGGGCATGCGACCACACATTTTCAAGTAACTTTTCCGTGCTGAATCCGAATTTGGTTTCCAAATTCTTCAGCACATCTGGTTTTTGAGCAAATTGAGGTCAAAGTTACCAAAAACCTTTTTTGGCTATATTTGAGTTGTTTTTACACACTTTTAACTCGATGAAATGAAAAAAGATGATCAATCATCACGGTAATTTTATTCGAAAATGCATAGTCGCGCTATATTTCCATTATTGATTATAAGTAGAGTTGTTTTTTTTCATTTTTCCGTCCGTCCGTCTGTCTCTCCATGTATTTTTGTGCGCACGCTACACGTCGCAAATATTAAGATTTTTTGATAAAATTTTGGTAGACCGATTTATATCGGCCCAATGACGAAGTCTATTGATTTTGGTTTAAATCGGTATATGTTTGGACTTGTGCCCATATAAATTTCCCTCAAAACTGCAGCACAAAATTGAATGGCACATCCACGGTTTAAATATCTGAAAGTGCTAAACGGATCGGACGAATTTCGTATTCTCTACAATATATCTTTCTCCAAAATTCGCTAAAAGGTTAAATTCAAATTGAAGGCACATCCACAGTTTTAAGAATTATGGAGTCCAATCTATCTGGAACGGTAAATCTTATCATAGCTGTCATTATGTGAAAGTGCTAAACAGATCGGATTTTATTTTTAGGCTTTACATCAATTTTCGCTGTACAATACGCTAAAAATCCAACTTTAAATTGACTAGCACATCCACAGATAAAAAAATTAATGGCTGAAATCTGGCTTATATGATATATATCTAGGGTGACCATTCGTACTGATTTGATCAGTACATGTACTGATTTTTGGTCACATGTACTGATGAAAAAGTCGTGTACTGATTTCTAATGATTTTTTAAAATTTGTACTGATTGTACTGATTTTTGGCATTTAAAAAAATATTACATTTTTTTAGTAAAAAAAAAGCCAAAATGCATGTACAATATAGTTTTTTTAAAGGATAAATTTTTGTGAATGTGAGAAGTTTTCTCTACCAGAAAGCATTCAAAATGATTTTATACCGAATTTAGCAAATGGTTCCATTGCAATAATAATCATCAGTTGATACAACAGCTATTTGACTGTGATAAAAATATTTTAATTATCCGTTTGTCAGAGCGGTTGTCAGAATGATTCTGTTGTCGGAGAGTAGGAAACGATATCAAAAGCTGAAGATTTTTCCGTACAAAAATCCTTAAAATCTAAAGAAATATATGTGGGTATTTCCATGGAAAATTTTTCGAATCTGTGGGATTTTCAATAGAAAAAGGGACACAAAACCTTAAGATTTTCATTTTTAAAAACGTTGCGTGTTTTTGTAGAACAACGTAGCCAAAATGTAAAGTTTTTCTATTTTAGAAATCATGCAGAAATTACGAAAGAGAAAAAAGATTTGTTCTGACAGCTAAATTTGTATCCAATCTATTGGTTAGTTTGTATCTACAGAAAATTAGTTTAGGCAATGCAAAATTGCAAATTTGCTCGTGACAACAAAAATTCATTACCCAGAATAAAAACTCGGAAGAATTAACGTTCATGCTGGAATGGTAACTAGTGCTGGTAAATTCGATTACTTTGCATACTCGATACTACTCGATATTTTTAATTTGGATACTCGATACTTTTAACGGTTTTTAAATTTGAAATTTTTTTAAATGTTTTATTAAAATCCTTTGGCCATGTGTACGCTGATTCAATATTTAAATTTATAAGCATATTTTTTAACTTTTATAGCAACTATCTATTAATAATGTGATTTTTCAAACAGATCCATTCCATCTACATGAATTATGATTTTAATTCCTTTTTCATTATAATAAAGCTTGGGATCAAAAATGATATCAAGATTAGACTTTATTCCAAAATAGTGAAATTTTCTTCTAAAGTACCGTCTAAACCTAGCATATCATTTTAGAATCGCCGCTCAAAGTAGAAGTTCTTAATAAAGTCAGATCTCAGTACCATTAATATTTCGTCTATAGAGGTTTGTGCGAGTGTTTTGATTTTCCTTACAACCCAATTTTTCAGTATTTTCTCAATATGACCACATGTAAGTGTGCTTAAATCACTATTAAATAAATTCATCCGAACTGGTTTATCCAAGTGTGCTTAAACTGGAACTACCAACGTCCTCATCATCGGAATCTAAATTTTCCTCTCCTACTTCTTCGTCACACACTTCAGTTTTAACGATTTCATTGTCGTCAGAACCCTACACCACCAAAAGATTGAACCCATATACATTTCTCTTAATATCTTATAATTTTTTAACTTAATCATTTAAAACTAATTTAAGTTCTAATTAAATATATAAAAAAAATTACAAATGTTTTTTAGTACTAAGAAATTACTTCATTTTTTGTATTTAGAGTACTGGAAAATTGCTCTACTTTTCGTTTTTAAAATTCTCGGAAGACACTCCACTTTTGTATTAATGTACTTTAAAATCACTTTATTTTTAGTTTTTTTAATGTTTTAAAAACGTTCTATAAACAAAAATTCTAACGCTTTAAAATCACTTTATTTCTTGCATTTTCAACGTTTCTAAAGTACTACTCTAAATACAAATATGAGACCGTAATCATGGTTATCATTTTAGTGTTCTGAGAACACTATAAAACCCAAAAATATGTTGCTTTGAAAACGCTTCAACCACCATACAAAGTGCTTTCAGAACGCTTTTATGTTTGTCAATTTCTGGCTGGGTAATTATGCAACACTAATAATTACAAAAATTTTTTATGTGGAAATATATGTGTTTTAGATTTTCCTTTTAGTTATAAGATCTTTTATAGGTCTAAATAATTTAGAACCTCACATATCAGCTATTTTATAGGCGCTTGTATAGTTATGATACGCAGTGTATAACCCACGTTTTGTACTTAGGCCTGATGACTTATCTTAAAATAAAATAAGTTTATTGCTGAACTGTAGTTATGAATGTCAAACTTATATGGAAATATCTCAAATTTATATGGAAATAATATAACGTTTGAAAGGAGTGCGTCATTAGAAATGTGTGCATCGAAAAATAAAAATATCTCAGTAACTACTTGATCGATTTTCAAAAAGTTTACATTTTATTAAAGGAAATTTTATTCAAAGTAATAAAAACAAAAAGATACAAAAAATAATTAATCAATGATAAAATTGTTCTTTTAGTTTGACTCTAGATCATAAATTAATATCACTTTCTGATAAAATTATTTTCAAATCAAAGAAAGATGATACAATTTTTACAAGTAAATTACAAAGAATAAAAATATTTGAAAGAATTCGATAAGACCAGCAATACAGAATACGTATTTTCGGCTTTCGCTACAAAGCCATCATCAGTGTATTTCGTCTCGAGTGGGTTAATATTTAATGATTGTCTACTTATGTGACCGCTGAAAGAAAATCGAATTTCTTATCAACAACTCAACTTAGACTAACATCAACAAAATTTTAACAATGCTATTTTTATCCTTTGTTATTATTACTCTATTTTGCTTTGAACCTTAATTCTTAAGATATCTCAGCTGATTCTATTCAACTCTGTGCATGATAACCACAGAATTTGAATTACAACGAACCATTAAATTTAAATTTAAATGTATATCATTTAAATTATATTTTTGCACCATGTCAATGTGTTTTAAGATGAATGGGGGAATATTTTAGTTGATCTCTTGTTTTTAAGTAAATGAATGTTCTTTTAGTTTGACTATATTTGAAAATAGCTTGTGCGGTGTGTGCGGACGTGTTCTTTAATTTGATCCGACAAAAAACCGAATGATACTACGTTAAAGTGACTTAATATTACTAAAAATTGCGAAAAGACGCTTAAAGTTATATTTTATTTTAAATGAAGCCTAAATATTACCTGAAAAAAATCATTAAGGAAACAAATTACAAGAAAAATAAAATCAAAGAAAAAATAAATAAACAAAATTCTAAATACTAAAGCTCTTTAGTTCTACTAAATAAAACAAAAACAATGCCAATAGAGCGTTCTCCACCATATTTAACATTGCAAAATCTAACAACAAAAAATGTTATTTCACCCGCGCAAATTGCGTCGCCCTCTAACAACACAAATAACTCTCTCTCTCTCTGCGCATGTGCAAAAAACACCACTATCGTGGAGTTCTCAATGCACAACTCCTACATTAACTACAATTACACCAAAAAAAAAATTTTCTTTCCCCTTACCTCAACCTACAAACACCTTTCCTTACTCAGCTAGTGTAAATACTTGTTCAACAGTTACAACTCATGCATTAAACACATAGACGACTGCGGCTACATGACTACACGACTACAAATGCTGCTGGCTGCAATTGTAGTCGTGTAGTCAGCTACTTAATTTTTTTGAAAACGACAGCAACATAGTAAACAGATGATGCAAAAAATTTGACGTTTTGATAATGTTAATCTTTTTTGGTTTTGTGCTTCTAAAATAATGGCTGAGGAATATTTTGTTAATTTTGTAAGATCCATTTTTTTTTTACAAAACATCACAATAAAATTACAATTACAAAACATCACAATTCCAAATATAAATTAATGAAACCTTCAAACAATTGTAAAATATAAACAGCTGTTTCTTTAGTGTTCCCATAACGGTGATTTTTTTAGTCAGAACTAGCGATTTTATTTCGCCTCTAGCGATAAAAATTGTCCTGTTTTACATATTTTGTTATATTGTCAACACTATTTTTGTTTTGTAGCCAACAAAAATAGAAATTATCCTAAGTTGACTACAGCGGCAAAAGTAGTCGTGTAGCCGTGTAGCTGTGTTGGTGTCAAAATAATCGTTTTCATATAAACGTGTGTATTTTATTTTTGACAGGCTGTAGTCGTGTAGCTGCAGTCGTATATGTGTTTAATGCTTCAAGCATGTACAACTACCACAATTACAACATCATCAAACTCTTTATCAACACCGATTATGTCAGTAGGTAATTCGCTCTTTACTAATACTCCCACT
Source organism: Leucophora obtusa (assembly GCA_949987735.1). NCBI lineage: Eukaryota > Metazoa > Arthropoda > Insecta > Diptera > Anthomyiidae > Leucophora > Leucophora obtusa. The sequence continues at coordinate 56,262,345 of OX465297.1, forward strand.
AATATACAGAACATTATTACACAAACTAACATTAATAAAGAGCAAACAAGTGAAGCTCTTAAAAATTCTCTTACACTGAATTTACAATCAACTCAACTTACCAGAAATTAGTCGGTAATGGTCGCCTCAAAAGGTGCTATACCTAAAACAACCAAAGTAGATTCTATAAAAGATAGCAACAAAACATTGAAAGGGATTGATCGATACTTTACAATATTAAAGCGAAAGCGTAGCCCCAAAAATAACCCCACTCCGAAACAAACAAAAAAGGCAGTCACTACTCAAACGATTAGCCAAAATCGTTTTTCTTTGTTAGCTACTAACGATGTCGAAGAAGATACAGATGAAATAGTTAATCAGCACAAGCCCCCAGCAATTTTCTTATGCGAACAAAACTCTAACTTTTTAGTAAATTCCATAACAGCAACAGTCGGAAAAGATAATTTTTTTGTAGAATCTCTGCGGAGAGGAAACGTTCTTGAAACGAAAATTCTGACATTTACAGAAACTAATTTCCGTAAAATTGCTTCTTATCTCGATTCAGAAAATAAAAGTTATTACACTCATGAACTTAAAAGCTCAAAAGGTTTATCAATCGTCATAAAAGGCATTCAAAGCAACGTCCCAAATAACAAATGCTATAGAAAATGAAGGCTACAAGGTAAAATCAATGCACAATATAAAAAATAAGGACAAAATACCGCAACCACTTTTTAAAGTCGAAATTGCCTTTGAGTCCAGCAAATTAAGAGGCAACGAGCCACATCCAATTTATAATCTTCGATACCTGCTTCACCTAAGAATCACTGTAGAAGAACCACGCAAACGCAAAGACCCACCTCAATGCTTTAACCGCCAGGAATTCGGTCACACTAAAAGTTATTGCAAGCTTCCAGCAGTATGTGTAATCTGCGGTGATGTCCATAAAACTTCCGATTGCTTGAAATCTAAAAACGACCCAAGTAATAAAAAATGTAGCAACTGTGGTGGTAGCCACACTGCAAATTATAGGGGATGTCCAGTCTTTATACAGATAAAGAATAACGCTCCTAATAAACCCTCTTACCGTCGCTTTCATGATTTCCCATATATTTCAAAAAAATAATATATCCACACAACGTAGGCCTTCTGGTCAAACTAATAACAACCACGCCAATTATACTTCTAACCCACCTCCGAATCATACGAATAACACGTCGTATGCTCAAACCGCTCAATCCAGTAGTATGCCTTTTGAAAAATTTGTCGCTCACAAAATCCCAGAATCTCGAACTCCTAATGAATCATCACAGAAATCGCCCTTAGAAAGCTCAATAGAGCTTCTGATGCAAACTATGAACAACTTTATATCAAATTTGCAAGTCATGGTGCAGGAGTTGTTAAGAAATCAGGGATGCTACTTCAAGCATTTGCCTACAAACAATAAACCAGATAAGAATATGTTACTGGAATGCAAACGGCTTAAGCCAACATAAGATAGAAGTAGAAAGTTTTCTAAAGTCACAGTCTATTGACATATTGCTGGTTTCTGAAACGCATTTTACATTAAAAAACTGTTTTCGAATTAAAGGTTACAAAGCACACGTTCTGGGGCTCACGACTCACTACTCCTAAGGGTAGACAGCTATTAAAAGCTATCTCATCTCTTAAACTTGACGTTATATCTGGAGGACAGCCCACTTATTGGCCTTCAGATCTACAAAAGACTCCTGATTTAATAGATTTTGCAGTCATTAAAAATATCAGACTCGATCAGCTTTCTGCAGTCTCTTTGTTCGACCTGTCTTCTGACCACTCTCCCACTATTATTTCAATGCTTAATGGGCAAACCATCGAAAAACCTTTTTGTTTCCCTAATAGACATACTAACTGGCTCAAATATAGAAAGTATATAAGCTCACACGTATCCCAAAATATTTCACTGAAATCCGATGATGAAATATAAGATGCTATAAACGTGTTCTCGAAAACATTATCAACTGCAGCTAAAGTAGCTACACCTTTTAAACGCTACGACGGCCCTAAAAATTATAAATATTCAACAACTATTCAAAATCTTATAAAGGAAAAGATAAATCTTAGAAGACAATGGCAACTACATCGCTCTCCTACCTTGAAAAGTCAACTAAACAACTGTCAAAGAACCCTTCACAGTGCTCTTTTGGAGGATAAACAGTCAGCTCTAAAGGCATATTTAGAAGGTCTAAATCCAACTAAATCCACGGATTATAGTCTTTGGAAAGTCACCAAAAAACTTAAAAACCCAACTAGATATAAATCTGCTATTCGTTATAGCGATGGTAATTGGGCTAGGTCCCATAAAGAGAAAGCAGAAGTTTTTGCCGATCACCTCGAAAGAGTGTTCACGCCTAATATTTCTAGCTCAGACATAAGTTTGCCAGATATTGAAGACCTTGTTGTTTCCCCAATGAAAATTCGATTCTCGTCGTTAACTTCAGCAGTTAAAAAATTGAAAACAAATAAAGCCCCTGGCATGGACAAAATTGCAGGAAAAATGATTCGTGAGCTACCAACATCTGCCCTTAAACTAGTTTTATTCATTTTCAATTCTATCTTGCGAACTGGTTTCTACCCTAAATCATGGAAAATATCAGAAATAATTATGATACCTAAGCCAGGTAAGGACGCTAGCCAAGTATCATCTTATCGCCCGATAAGCTTACTTTCAACTTTATCAAAGCTCTTTTAGAAATTATTTTTAAATGCGTTGACCCCATACCTAAACGACCACCACATCATTCCCGTTCATCAGTTTGGATTCCGAAAGGATCATGGCACCATAGAACAGGTTCATCGAATAGTTACTCTTATCAGAAAGGCTTTCGAGGACAAACTCTATTGCTCAGCACTCTTCATAGATATTTCTCAAGCCTTCGACAAAGTCTGGCATGATGGGTTATTATATAAAATAAGCTCCTTGTTACCCCTAAATACCCACAAGTTACTGCGAAATTATTTAATGGATCGTTCATTTGTAGTAAAGTACAAAGACCACATCTCAGACTTAAGAAAAATCACAGCATTAGTTCCCCAAGGCAGTATACTTGGTCCTCTCATGTATATACTCTTTACTTCAGATATGCCTACTAATAACCTGATACACACGTCAACTTTTGCAGACGATACAGCGTTTATAAGCGTACATAAAAATCCAGTAATTGCTCCTAGTTGTCTGCAGGCTTATATTAAGGAACTCGAAAAATGGCTTCACAACTGGAAAATAAAAGTAAATCCAACAAAGTGCGCACATGTTACTTTCACCTTGAGAAAGGGAAACTGCCAAAGCCATCATCAGTGTATTTCGTCTTGAGAGGGTTAATATTTAATGATTGTCTACTTATATGACCGCTGAAAGAAAATCGAATTTCATATCAACAACTCAACTTAGACTAACATCAACGAAATTTTAACAATGCTATTTTTATCCTTTGTTATTATTACTCTATTTTGCTTTGAACCTTAATTCTTAAGATATCTCAACTGATTCTATTCAAGTTTGTGTATGATAACCACAGATTTTGAATTACAACGAACCGTTAAATTTAAATTTAAATGTATATTATTTAAATTATATTTTTGAACCGTGTCAATGTGTTTTAAGATGTATGGGGGAATATTTTAGTTGATCTCTTATTTTTAAGTAAATGAATGTTCTTTTAGTTTGACTCTAGATCATAAATTAATATCACTTTCTGTTTAAATTATTTTCAAATCAAAAAAAGATGATACAATTTTTACAAGTAAATTACAAAGAATAAAAATATTTGAAGTTATTGACTTTTTCTGTAACTCCTATCATTAGGGCCTTTACAGTGTCTTCCTTGATCCTTTGGCTTGCAACACACCATTGACGCCGAAAATCTACAACGTCCTTAGATACTCATTTGGTGGTCTTCTTATAAATAAGTATTTACGAAAAAAGTAACAAAAATGTTCCAAGAGATATTTGAAAAACTTGAATGCCAATGTGTTCCATAAGATGTCTTCTACCTAGGGTTTTGCGACTGTTTGCGACCGTTCATAAACTTTCGAGATTTTGCCCTTTAACTGAAAAATTACCTTCAGATCTTGCTGATTTCCAGCATTCCAGAGTTTCAGTAAAAACTAAAAAATAGCACTAAAAATTACCTTGAATGAAGGTCCTGGTTTTCTCACACAGACTAGCCCCCTAAAGTCCAGGTTTGTGGGCCATTTGAGTGCCAATTCTGGATAAGTACGAAATTAACCCTTAAACACATTTTAAGTTTTGACTTATTTCTGGTATTGAAGTTAAATTTTCAACTTTGACGTCTTCAGAGACTTATAGTATAATTTCATGACAAATATTTTTGCGGAACATTTTAACCCTCTAACTCTTGACTTTTTTGACACTTTTTAAAAAGGGCCAAAAGAGACCTGTTAATCAGGGTTGAAAAAGCTACGACTAAAGTAGCAGTAGTAACTAAAAATGACAATTATTGTAGTAAAAAAAACAACAAAACTAAGTCATCACATCGCTACTACTACCACTATGCAAACTTTTCTGTAGCTCAGCAGTAGCACATAGCTTTGTTTTGAAATTGAAAACCACCACAGCATCAATCGATGTGTCTGCTACTAAATTCAACAAGTAGCAGTAGCAGCCAAATAGACAAGACTCCCAAATTACTACTCAGCTACTACTACCACTACACAAAAATTTTATTAGCTAAGCAGTAGCACACATCTTTGTTTTGAAATTGAAAACTACCGCAGCACCAATCGTCTACTTACAAATTAAGTAAGAGCAGTAGCAGCCAAACATACATGACTCCCAAATTACTACTCAGCAGAGTAGTCATAGAAATATTTTTGGTTGTTTAAAAATGAATAATTTGTTTGGTTTTTCCAGTACTGTGTGTATGTGTGTGTATTAGGGTGGGTCAAATTGTATGGAGAAACATTTTTTGATATTGCGTCATCGATTTTTCGAAAGCTTTTAGCATGGGGAAAAAAAGTTTCACTACGACATATCAAAAAAATCATTTTCGAGGCTCCCAAATTTAAATTTTTTGCAATTTTCTAATAAATGCTAGATTAGCGCCATCTTGAGGTGGCTTTTTGAAACAACTAATAAAGTTGTAAACAATATAACATTACAACCTTTCCAGAAAGGTATTACTTATGAAAATCGGATAAAAAATGTGGCAACTAGAGGTAAAAGTATATAAGTAAAATTATTTTCTCCTTGTTGTCATCAACATCATTATCATCATTTCTCATCATTATCATCATTTCATCATCAAGCAGAAAATAATTTTACTTATATACTTTTACCTCCAGTCGCCACATTTTTTATCCGATTTTCATAAGTAATACCTTTCTGGAAAGGTTGTAATGTTATATTGTTTACAACTTCATTAGTTGTTTCAAAAAGTCATCGCAAGATGGCACTAATCTAGCATTTATTAGAAAATTGCAAAAAATTTAAATTTGGGAGCCTCGAAAATGATTTTTTTGATATGTCGTAGTGGAACTTTTTTCCCCATGCTAAAAGCTTTCGAAAAATTGATGACGCAATATCGATTGCTAAATCGACCCACCCTAGTGTGTATGTATGTATTTTATATTGTTTTTGTTAAACAGAACAGAGCATGAAGATGCTAATTTGCCGTTTTGGAATATTCAATTGATTTTATGATTTATATTTTGTACTTTAAATTTTTTATTTTTACTATATTAACTCGCCCCTAATTATGAATAATTTGCAATTTCTTTTCATTGCGTAGGCCCTGTGCGAGGTGGCTAAATTTGTTCTAAACTAAATACAAATACAGAAAAGGGTTTAAAATTTCTTTAAAAATTGTTTTAAAAAATTTTCTACATTCAAAGAAACTTTTAAACCTGAATTTACTTTGGAATTAGTTTAGCCAGTCCGCACCCACCCGTGGTACCAATTCACTTTTCAATATTTTATTTAGGGCGGGTAACTTATTTCCAACATAACCATGGTTAAGCGTTAACCACAGATATTTCCATATAAATTTGACATTCATAACTATGGTTAGGCACTAAACTCAGTTTATGTTGAGATAAGTTAACAGGCCTCATTGTTTTAAAAATTAACAGTTGTAAGACACATAATGATAGAATTAGCGTACATAAATTTACGTAACAATTTGACAGCACTGTTTCAACGGTAAATTGTTAACAAGTGGTGGGCGAGAGCAAAATAAGGATACACACAAAATTCATACGTAGATCAGTATTTGTTGTTAGGGTTGTCAGATATAGCGATTTCTTGCCAAACGTGGCGATTTACAAACACATTTTGAGATTTTATTCTTGGAATGGCGACGGACGGTTTTTACGCTGATTTAGAAAGTGGTCGGAGATTTTTATGAATTTTTTTTACACTCAGTATCTAATCTCACAGATTATGATTTTAACCTTTTATATAATCCCTATCTATGATTGAAAAGATAATATTTTTATAATTATTTGGTGGTAATGAAAATAATTTTGCGGCTTTTTGTTTTAAAAATACGAAGTCACGTCAGAAGATTTAGCGTTTTTTATACCCTACACCACTACGTGGTCAGGGTATTATAAGTTTGTGCTGATGTTTGTAACACCAAAAAATATTGGTCCTAGACCCACCTTATAGTATACCGATCGGCTCAGAATTTTTTTATACCCTACACCACTATGTGGTCAGGGTATTATAAGTTTGTGCTGATGTTTGTAACACCAAAAAATATTGGTCCTAGACCCACCTTATAGTATACCGATCGGCTCAGAATTTTTTTTATTTCGATTTAACGATGTCCGTCTGTCCGTCCGTCTGTCTGTCTGTCTGTCCATGCATTCTTGTGCGCACTCTACAGGTCGCAAATATTAAGATATTTTGATGAAACTTGGTACACCGACTTCTGTCGGCCCAAGGACGACGCCTATTGATTTTAGTTAAAATCGGTCCATGTTTAGAGCTAGTGCCTATATAATGGTCCCCCCAAAATTATATTGTTTAAACGCTGCAGATCGCAAATATTCAGATATTTTGATGAAATTTGGTACACAGACCTATGTTGGCCCAAGTACGAAGCCTATTGATTTTGGTGAACAGCGGTCCATGTTTAGACCTAGTGCCCATATAAGGGTCCTACCAAAATTATATGGTTTATACGCTGCAGTTCGCAAATATTAAGATATTTTGATGAAATTTGGTACACTGACCTATGTTGCCCCATGGACGAAGCCTATTGATTTTGGTGAACTTCGGTCTATGTTTAGACCTAGTGCCCATATAAGGGTCCTACCAAAATTATATGGTTTATACGCTGCAGTTCGCAAATATTAAGATATTTTGATGAAATTTGGTACACAGAGCTAAGTTGGCCCAAGGACAAAGCCTATTGATTTTGGTGAACATCGGTCTATGTTTAGACCTAGTGCCCATATAAGGGTCTCCCCAAAATTATATTGTTTATACGCTGCAGGTCTCAAATATTAAGATATTTTGATGAAATTTGGTACACAGAGCTAAGTTGGCCCAAGGACGAAGCCTATTGATTTTGGTGAACATCGGTCTATGTTTAGACCTAGTGCCCATATAAGGGTCCCCCCAAAATTATATTGTTTATACGCTGTAGGTCGCAAATATTAAGATATTTTGATGAAATTTGGTACACAGAGCTAAGTTGGCCCAAGGACGAAGCCTATTGATTTTGGTGAACATCGGTTTATGTTTAGACCTAGTGCCCATATAAGGGTCCTACCAAAATTATATGGTTTATACGCTGCAGGTCGCAAATATTAAGATATTTTGATGAAATTTGGTACACAGACCTACGTTGGCCCAAGGACGAAGCCTATTGATTTTGGTGAACATCGGTCCATGTTTAGACCTAGTGCCCATATAAGGGTCCTACCAAAATTATATGGTTTATACGCTGCAGGTCGCAAATATTAAGATATTTTGATGAAATTTCGTACACAGAGCTAAGTTGGCCCAAGGACAAAGCCTATTGATTTTGGTGAACATCGGTCTATGTTTAGACCTAGTGCCCATATAAAGGTCCCCCCAAAATTATATTGTTTATACGCTGCAGGTCGCAAATATTAAGATATTTTGATGAAATTTGGTACCCAGAGCTAACTTGGCCCAAGGACGAAGCCTATTGATTTTGGTGAACATCGGTCCATGTTTAGACCTAGTGCCCATATAAGGGTCCTACCAAAATTATATGGTTTATACGCTGCAGGTCGCAAATATTAAGATATTTTGATGAAATTTGGTACACAGAGCTAAGTTGGCCCAAGGACGAAGCCTATTGATTTTGGTGAACATCGGTTTATGTTTAGACCTAGTGCCCATATAAGGGTCTCCCAAAATTATATTGTTTATACGCTGCAGGTCGCAAATAATAAGATATTTTGATGAAATTTGGTACACAGACCTATGTTGGCCCAAGGACGAAGCCTATTGATTTTGGTGAACATCGGTCTATGTTTAGACCTAGTGCCCATATAAGGGTCCCCCCAAAATTATATTGTTTATACGCTGCAGGTCGCAAATATTAAGAAATTTTGATGAAATTTGGTACGCATAGCTAAGTTGGCCCAAGGACGAAGCCTATTGATTTTGGTGAACATCGGTCCATGTTTAGACCTAGTGCCCATATAAGGGTCCTACCAAAATTATATTGTTTATACGCTGCAGGTCGCAAATATTAAGATATTTTGATGAAATTTGGTACACAGACCTATGTTGGCCCAAGGACGAACCCTATTGATTTTGGTGAACATCGGTCCATGTTTAGACCTAGTGCCCATATAAGGGTCCAACAAAATTATATTGTTTATACGCTGCAGGTCGCAAATATTAAGATATTTTGATGAAATTTGGTACACAGACCTATTTTGGCACTAATCTAGCATTTATTAGAAAATTGCAAAAAATTTAAATTTGGGAGCCTCGAAAATGATTTTTTTGATATGTCGTAGTGGAACTTTTTTCCCCATGCTAAAAGCTTTCGAAAAATTGATGACGCAATATCGATTGCTAAATCGACCCACCCTAGTGTGTATGTATGTATTTTATATTGTTTTTGTTAAACAGAACAGAGCATGAAGATGCTAATTTGCCGTTTTGGAATATTCAATTGATTTTATGATTTATATTTTGTACTTTAAATTTTTTATTTTTACTATATTAACTCGCCCCTAATTATGAATAATTTGCAATTTCTTTTCATTGCGTAGGCCCTGTGCGAGGTGGCTAAATTTGTTCTAAACTAAATACAAATACAGAAAAGGGTTTAAAATTTCTTTAAAAATTGTTTTAAAAAATTTTCTACATTCAAAGAAACTTTTAAACCTGAATTTACTTTGGAATTAGTTTAGCCAGTCCGCACCCACCCGTGGTACCAATTCACTTTTCAATATTTTATTTAGGGCGGGTAACTTATTTCCAACATAACCATGGTTAAGCGTTAACCACAGATATTTCCATATAAATTTGACATTCATAACTATGGTTAGGCACTAAACTCAGTTTATGTTGAGATAAGTTAACAGGCCTCATTGTTTTAAAAATTAACAGTTGTAAGACACATAATGATAGAATTAGCGTACATAAATTTACGTAACAATTTGACAGCACTGTTTCAACGGTAAATTGTTAACAAGTGGTGGGCGAGAGCAAAATAAGGATACACACAAAATTCATACGTAGATCAGTATTTGTTGTTAGGGTTGTCAGATATAGCGATTTCTTGCCAAACGTGGCGATTTACAAACACATTTTGAGATTTTATTCTTGGAATGGCGACGGACGGTTTTTACGCTGATTTAGAAAGTGGTCGGAGATTTTTATGAATTTTTTTTACACTCAGTATCTAATCTCACAGATTATGATTTTAACCTTTTATATAATCCCTATCTATGATTGAAAAGATAATATTTTTATAATTATTTGGTGCTAATGAAAATAATTTTGCGGCTTTTTGTTTTAAAAATACGAAGTCACGTCAGAAGATTTAGCGTTTTTTATACCCTACACCACTACGTGGTCAGGGTATTATAAGTTTGTGCTGATGTTTGTAACACCAAAAAATATTGGTCCTAGACCCACCTTATAGTATACCGATCGGCTCAGAATTTTTTTATACCCTACACCACTATGTGGTCAGGGTATTATAAGTTTGTGCTGATGTTTGTAACACCAAAAAATATTGGTCCTAGACCCACCTTATAGTATACCGATCGGCTCAGAATTTTTTTTATTTCGATTTAACGATGTCCGTCTGTCCGTCCGTCTGTCTGTCTGTCTGTCCATGCATTCTTGTGCGCACTCTACAGGTCGCAAATATTAAGATATTTTGATGAAACTTGGTACACCGACTTCTGTCGGCCCAAGGACGACGCCTATTGATTTTAGTTAAAATCGGTCCATGTTTAGAGCTAGTGCCTATATAATGGTCCCCCCAAAATTATATTGTTTAAACGCTGCAGATCGCAAATATTCAGATATTTTGATGAAATTTGGTACACAGACCTATGTTGGCCCAAGTACGAAGCCTATTGATTTTGGTGAACAGCGGTCCATGTTTAGACCTAGTGCCCATATAAGGGTCCTACCAAAATTATATGGTTTATACGCTGCAGTTCGCAAATATTAAGATATTTTGATGAAATTTGGTACACTGACCTATGTTGCCCCATGGACGAAGCCTATTGATTTTGGTGAACTTCGGTCTATGTTTAGACCTAGTGCCCATATAAGGGTCCTACCAAAATTATATGGTTTATACGCTGCAGTTCGCAAATATTAAGATATTTTGATGAAATTTGGTACACAGAGCTAAGTTGGCCCAAGGACAAAGCCTATTGATTTTGGTGAACATCGGTCTATGTTTAGACCTAGTGCCCATATAAGGGTCTCCCCAAAATTATATTGTTTATACGCTGCAGGTCTCAAATATTAAGATATTTTGATGAAATTTGGTACACAGAGCTAAGTTGGCCCAAGGACGAAGCCTATTGATTTTGGTGAACATCGGTCTATGTTTAGACCTAGTGCCCATATAAGGGTCCCCCCAAAATTATATTGTTTATACGCTGTAGGTCGCAAATATTAAGATATTTTGATGAAATTTGGTACACAGAGCTAAGTTGGCCCAAGGACGAAGCCTATTGATTTTGGTGAACATCGGTTTATGTTTAGACCTAGTGCCCATATAAGGGTCCTACCAAAATTATATGGTTTATACGCTGCAGGTCGCAAATATTAAGATATTTTGATGAAATTTGGTACACAGACCTACGTTGGCCCAAGGACGAAGCCTATTGATTTTGGTGAACATCGGTCCATGTTTAGACCTAGTGCCCATATAAGGGTCCTACCAAAATTATATGGTTTATACGCTGCAGGTCGCAAATATTAAGATATTTTGATGAAATTTCGTACACAGAGCTAAGTTGGCCCAAGGACAAAGCCTATTGATTTTGGTGAACATCGGTCTATGTTTAGACCTAGTGCCCATATAAAGGTCCCCCCAAAATTATATTGTTTATACGCTGCAGGTCGCAAATATTAAGATATTTTGATGAAATTTGGTACCCAGAGCTAACTTGGCCCAAGGACGAAGCCTATTGATTTTGGTGAACATCGGTCCATGTTTAGACCTAGTGCCCATATAAGGGTCCTACCAAAATTATATGGTTTATACGCTGCAGGTCGCAAATATTAAGATATTTTGATGAAATTTGGTACACAGAGCTAAGTTGGCCCAAGGACGAAGCCTATTGATTTTGGTGAACATCGGTTTATGTTTAGACCTAGTGCCCATATAAGGGTCTCCCAAAATTATATTGTTTATACGCTGCAGGTCGCAAATAATAAGATATTTTGATGAAATTTGGTACACAGACCTATGTTGGCCCAAGGACGAAGCCTATTGATTTTGGTGAACATCGGTCTATGTTTAGACCTAGTGCCCATATAAGGGTCCCCCCAAAATTATATTGTTTATACGCTGCAGGTCGCAAATATTAAGAAATTTTGATGAAATTTGGTACGCATAGCTAAGTTGGCCCAAGGACGAAGCCTATTGATTTTGGTGAACATCGGTCCATGTTTAGACCTAGTGCCCATATAAGGGTCCTACCAAAATTATATTGTTTATACGCTGCAGGTCGCAAATATTAAGATATTTTGATGAAATTTGGTACACAGACCTATGTTGGCCCAAGGACGAACCCTATTGATTTTGGTGAACATCGGTCCATGTTTAGACCTAGTGCCCATATAAGGGTCCAACAAAATTATATTGTTTATACGCTGCAGGTCGCAAATATTAAGATATTTTGATGAAATTTGGTACACAGACCTATTTTGGCCCAAGGACGAAGCCTATAGATTTTGGTGAACATCGGTCCATGTTTAGACCTAGTGCCCATATAAGGGTCCGCCCAAAATTGGCTTGGTTACAAACTGCAGATCGCAAATATTAAGATATTTTAATGAAATTTGGTACTGACTCACATTATAGAAAATTTTGAAGCAAGCCCCATTTTAACCCATTCGAATTTCGGATCCAAACATTAGTTGGCTTTTACCCAGACTGGTGTAGGGTATTGTATAGTCGGCATGCCCGACTTTAACCTTTTTACACGTTTTGCTTCGATTTAACGATGTCCGTCTGTCCGTCCGTCTGTCTGTATATGCATTCTTGTGCGCATTGTAAATATTAAAATTTTTTGATGAAACTTGGTACACCGACCTATGTCGGCCCAAGGACGAAGCCTATTGATTTTGGTTAACACCGGTCCATGTTTAGACCTAGTGCCCATATAAGGGTCCCCCCAAAAATTGGCTTGGTTACAAACTGCAGGTCGCAAATATTAAGATATTTTAATGAAATTTGGTTTGCTGACTCACATTATAGAAAATTTTGACACAAGTCCCATTTTAACCCATTCGAATTTCGGATCCAAACATTAGTTGGCTTTTAACCAGACTGGTGTAGGGTATTGTATAGTCGGTATGGCCGACTTTAACCTTTTTACTCGTTATTTTTCACATTGAAGATTATCCCATAATTAGCCAGATTATTAAATATACTTTTTATGAATTTTCGACAAAAATCGTTAACCGAAGTCCTAAAATAAAATGATGTTGACACTGCGTTTATCTGGTTTAGGCTTAAGAACGCTAAAACTGAGTTAAATTGAAAGACAAAATAACGGAAAAATTAGTTTAATTGAATCAGAACGGGTTTAAATTTTGCACTAACTTTTTTATATGAGTGTACTAAAAACTACTTTAAAATGACCTTGTAGAAAATACTACTGACAGTAGCAGATTATTTTTGTTATATATCCGTAAGATAGGAACATCAAACATAAAACTGAATTTTTACTTGTTTTTAATCAACAAACATATTCGTCGCTGCTCCTAAGAAAATAGCTATTTGTCGATAAACTTTTTTGTGAGGGACATACAAATCTGCTTTATTTCAGCGTTTTGCGGAACTTTTTGGAAATTATTTTTTTACACACATATAAACCAAAGCTTTTCATTTATAAAAGAATTACTTCCAAAAAAAAATGGCCAATACAAACAACACAGACCTAATTTAGATGTTCCACAAATAATTTTTGAAAACAAATAGCTATTTTCTTAGGCGCAGCAACGATATGCTGATTTCAACTGAATAATTTAATTTCCATTAAACAACGTTTCTTTTAAATTATTGTACTTTTATAAATTTAGCAGGCCGTGATGCTGTTATTTTAGTAGAATTTTAAACTATTTGTATGGGCTTTTTTTGTGAGTGTACTGGTGCTGATTATAATCATATTGCATATAAAGGGTCAAACATATTCAAATATGAACTCATAAACCTTTATTAATTTATAAGCCGCTTTTTTAATTAAAACATTTCAAGTTTATTATGTAATTTTGTATGCGCCCAATACACATCAGATAAACCAAAATCATTTATTCTTTCGCTAAAAAAAAACTACTCAGCATGAAAGGAGTCATATTTCGTTTTTCTATGTTTTACTACTTTGTTTTTTTCGTTTTCTGCTCTTGCTGTTTTTTTTTGTAGCAGTAGTAGTTGTAGCAGTAGCAGTAGTAGTTGTTCATTTCGTTTTTCTGCTCTTACTGTTTACAAATGCTCCGTGGTTTGTTTGTAGTGGTAGCAGTAGCACAAGAACAAAAATCAAGTTGATCAAAAACAATGACTGCCTACTTTGTATAAACTAAGTAGCAGGCAGATGCTTTTACTAAAGCTACATGAATTGTTTGTAGTAGTAGCAGTAGTAAAAAGCAAAAATATTTTTTGAATCGTAGTTTTTTAAACCCTGCTTTTAATTGCAGAGTTAGAGGGTTAAAATGTTTCATAAAAATGTCCCTCGTAGTGTTTTACATAAGTTCGCTGAATTATCCTATACCGTAAATGAAAGATTCACATGGTTTCCTATGCCAATTCACAATAAACATTTTCAAGAGGGGAAATTTTAACCCCCCAAAAACATAGGGACAGACGAAAACTTTTAAAACGCCGATACACTTATATATTTTTCTTTGGTCCCTCTGCCAAAATTAATTGTCATCAGAACCTTTTTTTTGTACAGTGTAATTTATTTTCCAACACATAACAATTTTAAATTTATGGCCGCCATATTGGATCCGCCATGTTTAATTTTTTAAATTTGATTTCAGATTCGTAATCTGCTACCCAAAAACTTCCCCTGGTGGAAATTTAAAGTAAATCGGGCGACATAAGAAATTTAATGAAAAAATTGTTTGTAGCCATATCGGATCCGCCATTTCGAATTTCAAAATTTTAATTCAGATTATTAATCAGCGGATCCTAGACCTATATAATTGATTATTTTGAGTCCAATATAATAAAAACTAAAAATTAATGGCCGCCATCTTGGATCCGCCATTTTGAATTTTATATTTTTTATTTCAGATTCGTGATCAGCAACAACCAAACTCCCCTTTGTGATATCTTTTAGTCTCATACTCAATGTTCTAGTTTTGGCCAAAATTCGGTAATGCTGGCCCACTGTGCATCGGTAGCATAAAATTCTTGGACAGGTAGCTGAGAAAAGTCGAAAAGGACGTATGTTTCGTCATCCCTTAGACAACATTCGTACTTTTTCACAAAATTGTTGTTAAGCACTTTTTGTTCATTGCTCATTTTTTCGCTGAATAACCAACCAATATTACAAAAGTTATATAATACATATTCCGACATGTTTTTCAAAACTAACATGATCAAAAAATTTTGTTTTGAATTCCAATGAAAAAAGTTACAGGAGAAAAAGCGTGCACAAGTTTCTAATGACGCACTCCTTATGTTGGAAATAAGTTACTCGCCCTTAATAATACAAAGTTATTTTTATGTTTTATGAAAGATTAACCCAATATTTTATTTCTTTTAATTTTGTGGGAAAATATTTTACGATAATATTTCACAATTTATAAAAACATAATAGGGGTTTTCATATAAACTCGTAAATGCCTTGTAAACCTTGAATAAATACAAACCATATTTTTTATATATGGAGTTTGACATTAAACTCATAAACATACCAGGTTTACACCGTTTACGTGTAGAATACGAGTTTATATGAACACCCCTATTGTATATTTTGTAATTCTTTTAGAACTCAGTTTAAAAAATTCCATATAAAAATGAATCGTGTCAATGAACACAAATAAAAATGTTTACCTATAGAAATAACATAAAATTGGTACAATATAATAAACACATTTTCTTACCGGAACTCTATTATCCGAATTGTCAAATATAATTTCAACATATGCAGATATAACTCTTGCTCCAGTTCCCTCGTGCAAAAGGCCTTGACGTTGTTCAGGTCGCAAATGGGTAAATTCATCACTCAAAACAAATTGGATAGCTAAATATTAAAAAAAAAATAAAATTATATACATATATATATAATTTGTGTACACACAAAACAAAAGTTTGGTTATACCCAATTAAAAACGTTTTTGTAGAATAATATCTTGTATGATATAATAATATCGGACCATATTTGAAAATATGTATGTCGCCCCGACAAAATTATATCTCACTATTTGATTTTTTAAATACTTTACATTGCACCATAAAAATATTCTTCTAATATCTCCATGATGGTATTATTTCATATGTCTCATATCGAGCCATGACCGCCAAAATGTCAACTCATTTTTTACCAAGGTGTCTTTAAAAGACACGTCTAGTTAAATGTTCCATAAAAAAATTCCTCGTAGTGTTTTACATACATACAGTGATGTGCAATAAAACAGAGCTATAGAAGTGGTTACTTTTGGGACAATTTCAAACAAAAATCATCGGTATTAGAATTGACAGTACAAGGGGTTGTAAAGAAATAGAAATCTTTCCTAGGTAAGTAATTACCAATATCTAATTATTTTTCAAATTAAATACTGCCTATAAAAACGACTTCGTTTAACAAAAATTACTAGAACTGAGGCCGAATTATAAGTAATAAAAAATGTTAGTGTCATTATACAACCACTTATTGTGTAATGAAAGATTTTGGTGCGATATTATTCCATAGAGCATACAATATTAATAGGCGCATTAAGGATAAACTTTTCAGGTCTATTTTGGCAAAAAGGTCAAAATTTGAATCTTAGGAATGCAATGGTGTACTTAAACGCTTCTGTTTCAGCAAGATTGTTGTTACACAACTTTTGAAACCATTTTTGCGAAAAACTTCATAACCCTTTTTATGCCAAAATAGATTATAATCAGCATTTTTAATCGCTGCTACGCTTAAAATATGTCTGTTGGCTTAACAGAAAAATTTGTAACTTTAACAAAATGTATTCCTGTTTTTTGGCTTAAAATAAAATTTGTAGATTTTAACATATTTTTTGCTAAATTTAACAAATCTAAATTTAAATAAAAAATTAGTGAAACTACAGTTTTATTTGTAACTATACTGATCGCAAAATTTGTTCAAAATATAGGGTCTCGGGACCCTCCTGTTCCCTATCATCTGAGGCTATGTAAGGATACTCCAAAGGAGCAAATATTTTGTCCGTTTTTCTCTCGCTTAGTTTTCGAGATATGCGCCATTTTATGAAATGGAAAATTTTTATTAAAAATGTCTGAGGGCTGAAGGCCCTACCAAGGGACATTTTTGGATAGAAATAAAATTTTCAAATTTGCTCTATCTCTCTTAGTTTTCGAGATATGGGCCATTAAAAAAAATCGGGAGGAAAAGAAACAGCGCCATCTTTACAACTTCGGATACATTGGTGGCGTCATTTTGGGGGTAATAACAGAAACATGAAAATATATTTTAATAATAAATTGTGTAAAATTTAACGAATAGGTTAACAATCAAAATTAGTTAAACTACACTCAAAAAAAAGTCAGTAAAGTTAGCAAAAAATGTTGCTGCGTCAGCAAACTTTTAGTCAGGAGCAGTCAGGTTTGCTGAAAATCAGCGAGCTGATTTTTACCAAAAAAGTAGTAATCTTCAGCAAAAATTTTGCTAACACTAAGTCGATTGCGAATGAAAATCATCCTTGCTAAAATCACTAAACTTTTTGCTGAATATTAGTAGACTGAAAAAAACTTAAAAAACTTGTAGCAAAATGTAACTTTAGTTAATTTATTTGCTGAAAATTTAAATACAGAAATTGTGTAGAGTTGATTTCCTTTTTGATCATTTCCGTTTTATCTTGTCTATCTGGTTGTCGTCCACGCTATGCATGCGGTTATCAGCACCATTTTTGCAGCAAAAAAATTTGCAAAATATTAGTTCAAAATTAGTTTAGCACTAAAAAATATAACTAAAACTTTTGCGGAATTTCAGCAAAAAAATTGCTGAAAACTAGTACACTTGATATACAAGACATTTTACTAATTTTTCTACTAACTTATTTTTTTGAGTGTACTGAGAATTTTTAGTATTCTGGTTAACGACGATAATTTAAATCCTTGTTAAAATCAGTGTTTCAATTAAAAATTTGTTAAACATTAGTCAAATCGATTCCAAACCCGTTTTCTACTGACGTATTATTTTAAGTGTAGGGGAAGGAGGACAGAGATGGGCCGAAATCATTATCATTAATTTATGAAATGGAAACCGATGTTTTTTCTTCCATTTAATTTTCATATTGAAAAATGTGATTGAGTGCTTCTGGGGCATTCGACAGCTTAAGGCCCCAACATTTTGGCTTATTTGCTATTTGGGTTGGAAGCGAAGAATCGGCATACCAAAATATCAAATCAAAAGTTACGAAAACAGAAAAATATTTAACATTGTGTAAAAGTAATGTTAACAAAAGTAATGAACATGTTTTCATTACAATTACTGTTATATAATGGTAATTAAACGAAATAAATTTAATTCCTTGACTAAAAGTTGAATTAACTAGAATTGAATGAATTCCTTGACTAAAAGTTGAATTAACTAGAATTGAATAAATTCCTTGACCAGAAGTTGAACTTGAATGAATTCCTTGACCAAAAGTTGAATTAACTAGAATTGAATGAATTCCTTGACCAAAAGTTGAATTAACTAGAATTAAATGAATTCCTTGATCAAAAGTTGAATTAAGTGCACAGTTGAATGAATTCCTTAGCCAAAAGTTGAATTAACTAGAATTGAATGAATTCCTTGTCTCCAAATTGAATTAACTAGTGTTGAATGAATTCTTTAGTGAATGAATTCTTTAAATCGAATTCTTAGTGTTTTGGTCAGGGAATTCATTCTATAAATTTGAATTCTTTGAATTCATTCACAGTAATTAATTCCTGCTTGTTTTATTAATAAATTCATTCCTTGAATTAAAGAATTGAATTAAATTATTGGGAATTCATTCCAAAAAGGAATTAATTCTTTAAAGCTCTGCTACTTACCATTACTCATGCTTTTTATTCTAAAGAAGGAATCAAGATGCTATGTTTAGATATTCTCTAGTATGCGTGAAAAATATTCATATATTTTGTAGTATTTAAGCTGTTATGAAAATTTAATTCATAAGAATGCATTAAAATAATTTTTTAAAAAGCGAATTTTATGCAATGATGTATAAGTACTTCTTTATTAGTACAAATAAATGCTTCTACATTAGTGTAAAGAAACACTTTCACATTCATGATAAAAAACGTTACTCCATTTTAGTAAGATACCGATTTTTGCCCCTCACAGATTTAAAAAAAAATTATTTTATTTTTTGATTTAAAAAATTGAATAGTTAAAAATATATTACACTTCAAAGATAATAAAATAAATTATAAGGTTTTCATGAAGTAAATTGTTAAATTATAAACAAACAAATGTACTTCAATACATATACTCGGTTGATGAAATATTCATTTTGAGATTTATTACCAAGAAGAAAATTGTTTTCGTTTTGAATTTAAAAAAGTAAAAAATTATCATTTCAAATTCAGAAATTATGAATTGTAGTAGATTTTATATTTTTTGAATTTTAATTTATATTCTCTGAATTTTAACTGATGATTTCTGAATTACAATTGATGTATTCTAAAAATCAATTGATATTTCCCGAATTACAAGTGCTGTTTTTCTGAAATTCAAATGACGTTTTCGAAATTTCGAATGCAAATTCTGAATATCTCTCTAATTTTTTTAATTAAAAAAAATTAACTTCAATTGATATTTTCTGAATTACAGTTGCAAAAGATGTAAACTAATTACAAATTGCCAAAAGGTTTTGAGAATTATTTGAAACAAAATTAAATTTCAAAGAAACTTGTCAAACTGAAAAAATTGTAAAACTGTATAAGTGGATCTCGCAGAAAAGTTTTCACAAAAGTATAAAAAAAAGATTTTATAAAAAATAAACGTTCATTAAAACAGTTTTTTATAAAAATTTTTAATTTTCAATGATTAGAAAATATTTTGTACTATGGTTTGAAAAACTATAGAAATATAAAAACTTGTGCTTCAGAAGCAATGAAAAGGGTGATTTTTTAAGATTATCATAGGTTTATATCCAAATCACTACATTTGGAACATGAACGCATGAATACTTTCGGAAGTTCCTTTGAATAACTTCCAAAAAGCACTTAAAGCATACTAACTGAAACTAAGGAAGCAATGAAAGAAGTTAGAACCAAAGAATGAATACCATTTTTTTTTTGCTGGGATAGTTAACAAAGAATAACAACAAGAAATAAAGAAAAAAATAAACCGTAAACTTTTAGTACGCTTTAAGGAAACAGAATAAACTATGACTTAACACATCAAATGATAATGCAATACTGTCAAGTATTTTGATGCGTGGAATTGTTGCGAAATTGCGGTGAAATTTTTTTCGCATCAATTTAACAGACAGGACCATTTGAAAATGTAGCGCAAAAGTAACATTTGGGTTAATTATGACCGCAACTTTTTATACACCATAAAAAATTTATGTATTTTAATATGTTTATTATAGTTTTTGAGCTACAAACATAGAGCGAAATTTTTTCGCTCTTTTGAACAAAATACTGGGCTTTAAATAAAAATATTATGATAAAAATTTATGAGTTACTTGAATAAATTTTCAGATTGAAGAGGACAATTGTTGCTATATTTCCTATTGAAAAAAATCGTCATTTTGGAGAGTATAAATTCGGTAGTAAAAATCGTCAAAACTGTCAACATAACTTATGCCCGTAGAGTTTATTTAAAATATTTAAACCGATGCACGAACATACCAATTTTGGAACCATTTCGGTAAACTTTACTCTTATAATACACCCGCTAAGGTGTAAATCGATCCGGTGCACAGAAAATAAACTTAAGCAAAAGAAATTTGTTTTTAACTCTATTCCAACATTTGGAAATAGTTTCTTTACAACTTACCGTAAAAAAAGTTACTTTTGCCAGAACCATTCCTCCCAACTACAACATTATGCCTTTTGTCAAATGGCTCAACAACAGTTTGATCTTTGTAGCTTTTAAATCCTTGTATTATTATCTGCATAATAAAAGTAATTAATAAAATTATCAGAACTGCTTATGAATTATATACTTGTTTAATATGCATTCTTCCTGAATATATTGTCGAATTTTGTTGAGGGCGGAGTCGAGCGGCTTTAAATCTGCAAACAGCCGCCGCCAATCAATTCCTTGTTCTAATAGCCGCCGCCGAAGTTGGCGGCTTATTATAGCTACAATAAATTGCCGCTTTGTCGGTAGAGCTTTGAAGAATTAATTCCTTAATTCAGTTTTTCAATTCTGAATTAAAAATTCGATGAAATAATTCACTAAGCACCAGAGCTTTGAATAATTAATTCCTTTTTGAATGAATTCACTACCAATCGAATTCAATTTTCTCTTCAATTGAGTGAATTCCTTTTCTTAAGTAATTCACTGAATTTGTTCAACTGAATGCGTTCATCAAACAACAAATTCAAAGAATTAATTCAATTGCAATAGTTCTTTTTATTAAATCAAATGAATTAATTCACCGGTGAACGCGTTCAATTTTATAAATCGAACGGAAAAAATTGAATTAATTCCTTACTGAATTAATTCACTACTGAATTCGTTCAATTTCATTTTCGTTCAGTGAATTAAAAAAATATAAAATTACGTTCAGTGAATTAAAAAAAAAATAGTAAGTTCACTGAAGTGAAAAAAAAAATAAAATAAGTTCACTGAATTAAAAAAAAATAAAATAAGTTCACTGAATTGAAAAAAAAAATAAAATAAGTTCACTGAATTCAAAGCCTGTTTTCTGCCGTTCAGTAGAAGAAAACAATAATGTACAAATAACATTTTTAAATAAGCAATTTTACAGCGTGTGCTAGTAAAAAGGAAGAAATTAGAAACCGGATGCTGTTTATCAATCTACATAATTAAAAAATAAAGCCTTTTACTATTAAAAATAAAAACTTATAGATAGATTTGGAAAAAATATAACTATATAATTAGTTTGAAAAATTAATAGTTATGTTTTTTTTCCAAATTTATCTATATCTGTACAGTTTTTATTTTTAATAGTAAAATGCTTTATTTTTGAATCATGTAGGTTGATAAACAGCATCCGGTTTCTAATTTGTTTATTTTACTAGCACACGCTGTAAAATTGCTTATTTAAAATTTTTATTTGTACATTATTGTTTTCTTCTACTCAACGGCAAAAAACAGGCTTTGAATTCAGTGAACTTATTTTATTTTTTTTTTTTCAATTCAGTGAACTTATTTTATTTTCTTTTCAATTCAGTGAACTTATTATTTTTTTTTTTTTTAATTCACTGAACGTAATTTTATTTTTTTTAATTCACTGAACTAAAATGAAATTGAATGAATTCAGTGAGAAATTAATTCACTTTTTTCCGTTCGATTTATAAAATTGAACGTGTTCACCAGTGAATTAATTTATTTGATTTAATAAAAAGAACTATTGCAATTGAATTAATTCGTAACAAAATAAATCGAACGAAAGCAAATATGAATTAATTCCATTCAATATATGGTGCTTAGTGAATTAATTCATCGAAGTTTTAATTCAGAATTGAAAAATTGAATTAAGGAATTAATTATTCAAAGCTCTGGTGCCAGTGGACAGTGGCAGTGCTGTCAAACTTTGTTCTTGAATTTCGCGAAAACGATTTAATATTTTTAAAAAATTCTTATTGCGTTTTGTTTCACAATAGCTCCAAAAAAAAAAAAATTTTAAGCTCTTGTTTATTTAGAAACTTTTCTAATTTCTCGGCAGTGACAAATAGAGAAGATACAAAAACTGCTTTATCGACAAAACGTCGTACTGCGGTCGACACTGCGTTTATGTGGTTTAGGCAGTGACGGTCCGTGAAGTTGTCAAAGTGTGCTGCGATTTTTTAAGATTTCAAAATTACGTTTAGTTTGAGTGTTTTCAGTACGTACCATGTTTTTATGATAGGCACAGATCAGATTTAATCAGTTATGTATATTTTTAATTCATATTCCATTTAAAATCTATTTTACGCACACTTTTCTACTTGTTGACTTTTTTGTTGACCGTGTAAGGGGTGCGCAAATAAAATTCTTACTACATAGAATTTGAGTTGCATGTCAATTAGAAAAGTATAAAACCAATAATAATCTAAACTCTAGATATGGTGGCAAGTGACAGATCCTTGAAAAATATTCATTATATACGTAATTTTTACATTTTAAAAAAGGGCAATACACCCTTGACAACTTCTCGAACCGTCACTGGGTTTAGGCTTATATGTAGGGTTTGGGATTTCCCGGACTTTTTTATTTCCCGGGATACGGGAATAGAAAAATTTGATTCCCGGGATTCCCGGGAATCCCGGGAAATATTTTTGAACAAAATTGTTAATGAAAACCACCTATATAAGTAATTTTTGTTAAAAAAAAACACTATTTCAGTACAAATTCAGTCTGTGTAGTGAGAATTCAAAGTAAAAATATCAGAATGTTGAACATTTGATTTCAAATAAATTACTCTAAGCACTTCCAAATGAATTGTATGATTCCAGCAGAAAGCACCAACTACTGAACTGTCGGAAACAAACCGTTTCATTACATTTGGCCCATTAGATATGATGGCCACAATGTTATTTTCCAAAGACAAATAAAACTCTTCTAGTCTTATTTCTACAATTCTTCTCATTTCATCAGCAGATGTAATGATATATAAACCAACCCCATGTTATAAAATGAATTATTTCCGTTTATACATATGTTCAAATATCTCTTTTGTGATATTCTTGTCCATTCATCTAAGATCTCATATCTCCTATTGTTAGAAATATTGCTCGATATTTTCTTTTATCATGATATCTTTTACATTAGTGTAGTAATTTAATATAATATTCTTTACATCGGTTTTATTTTTTGCAATGTTAGGTTTTTATTATAAAATCTTTCTCGAATAAACGAAGATCTAGTTATGGTGCGGATTGACATTCCGTCGACTGCGGCTAATTTGGATACCATTTCAGGAAATGTTTGCCCTATCATAAAACGTTCAATGCCTATTCAGCTTACACTTTTTTCTTCGGGTACTTTGCTAATTTTAGCTGGAACGTTATTCTTGTTGTTGTTTTCTTCAAGAGAAGTTGCATGACCATAAATTTTGTTTTTTTTGTGAACCAAATTTAGATGTCGGATAACCAAATTTAGATACATCCGTTAACCATTAGTCTTTTAGGGCAAATATCACTTCGCTGCATTGTCCTTTTTTGTGCAGTATTTCCATACTCCTGACTTTTATTCTTCAATATAAAAGAATATATTAGTTTGAAAGCAGGTGTATTAAAATAAAGTAAACTTACTTGAAAATATCACATTTATTAATGAAAACGTTACTCATAAAATTATTGGCCCTTAATATAAAGGAGTATATATTTTAAATTTAAAGTCGGCTTTATTTTTAATCATAAGGTTTTGTTCATTTTATGTACGAAAACCTTACAAAAATATTTATATTTTCAAACATTTTGATTGGTTGAAAATAAATTAACCAATCAGAATGCTCCAAAAATAAACGAAGTCAAGGTATACTATATACATCTAATACTTTAACTAATATTTTAACTAAAGTCGACTCTAACTAAAATATACATTTGAAAAATTTCGATAGTAAGGGCGATTATTTGTAAGAAACAAAACTTTTTTTTCATATTTCTTTTAAACATTTTACCAAGTTTGTAGGTTTTACTACTTAAATTTTGAATAAGTTATGCGAAAAATCTTTATTAGTTGAAATGCTCCTAATTATTTGGCAATGATTTTTTTTTGTGTGTCAAATGAATTGATTCCCTTTTAAAAGGTTCTAACAATGACATTTTTGTTTTGGTATTTAAAATGTTTTTTATGACTAAAATTAAAAAATCCTATTCCAAACAAAAACAATTTAAAAAATTTAATATTTTTAAAATTTCCCGTTTTCCCGGGAAAAATATATTATTTTCCCGGGAATTCCCGCCAAACTTTTCCCGGGATTTCCCGGGAATTCCCGCCCGGGATTTCCCGAACCCCAAACCCTACTTATATGTGAACGCCGCATAACCTTAAAAAATAATCAAAATTAAACGATTTTTTAAAAACGATTTTGTTTAATGGTGGAACACAAAAATCATTTATATTTTGAAAGATACAAAGTTATATTTGCTAAGAAATGTGTTTAAGTACCCGAGTAAAAAAAATTTATCTCGCGCAATATCTAATCATATCCAATTTGATATTGTTTAAGATCTGCTGTAATATCTAGCTCATCCAATTAGATCTCAAAATTGGGTGTATCCAATCATATCGTATTAGATCCCATTGTTTATATGGGGATAAACTAAGATCAAGTTATATCTCAAAATTGGGAGGTCCAATGATATCTTTGGGGATAAACCTAGATCTAATTTGATCCGAAAAATGGCGGATCCAGCTATATATTTGTGGATAAACTTAGATCTAATTTGATCTGAAAAATGGCGGATCGAATTAGATCTAGCTATATATTTGTGGATAAACTTAAATCTAATTTGATCTCAATTTTGGCAGATCGAATTAGATCCAGCAATATATTTGTGAATAAACTTAGATCTAATTTGATCCGAAAAAGTAGCAGATCGAATAAGATCTAGCAATATATTTGGAGATAAACTTAGATCTAATTTGAACCGAAAAATGGCACATCGAATTAGATCCAGCAATATATTTGTGGATAAACGTCGATCTAATTTGATCCGAAAAAGTGGCAGATCGAATTAGATCCAGCAATATATTTGTGGATAAACTTAGATCTAAATTTATGCGAAAAATCGCAGATCGAATTAGATCCAGCAATATATTTGAGGATTAATTAAGATCTAAATTTATCCAAAAAATGACAGATAAAATTAGATCCATTAATATATTTCGGGATTGCGTAAGATCTTAGCTTTTCCGATAAATTGCAGATCGAATTAAACCCAGTGATATATTTGGGGATTTTGTAACCCGAGTAAAAAAGAGTATATATAACATATATTTTTTAATATTAAAATGTATTATAATATAAAATATTGTATGCAACTTTATATGTTTTTATATGATGATATATTAGAAAAACTTTTAGAAATTTTCTCATATGTAATTATATTAAATCATATATCAGTATTTGGTTTATTGCAAGTTTTTTATATAAGAATATATAATTGATAAAACCGTTAAAAATTTTATATATAAATAGATACGAAAAATATTTTTGATTTTATTTTATATATTACAATATATTAGTTAATCTCAGACACAAGTTCGAAACTCATTTCATCAAAAACAATTTTTTTTATGTTTTACTAAATTTTTTCATTAAATTAATATTTTCTGAGCTTTTTTATTTTTAAGTTTTTTTTTTAATTTAAAAACTCAAATTTAAAAAAATTAACATTTAAAATCATGACCAGGCTCGTAATGGGTTAATAAGTCTAGGCATGTTATATACCATTGGTAAGGTATTTCAAGTACCTTTCCAACGACATAAATATATATTTTGTTCTGGTCCGATAAGTTTTGAGTTTAGAAATAAGACATTGAATATTGTTTTCCGTATTCAAAATGACAAAGTGTATGGTAGCTAACTTTACATATCTTTTTTACACACAAATTCCCGTAATGGAAAGCTGGCAGCTAGTTAGCATATGCTTTTTCGTTTTGAATACGTTGGCTAATCTTTAAAGAATTTAACAGTATCGGATTTATACAATAACGTCTTTAATAGTTACTTATTATCAATGGCCTTGCAACTCTCTCAATATTTTTTATTTGAAAAAATATTAGGCGGCTTGGAACAGGAACGAACTCCGACTGGTTAATCAGGGATGGGAAAGACTCACTTAATCGGGCTCTTATACCAAAAAATGTTTGATCGCTCTTACACATTTAAAAATGTAAGTAACTAAAAAATAGCTTCCTCTTTGGCTCGTTAAAAAACATAAAAATTAAATATTTAGATATTAGCAAATATTAGCACAAATTGCAAAATAAAACATTTGCAAAAAGCGAAATTTTTGCAACAATATATTCGCTTGCAGAATGTCGATCGCTTATTACCTCTTTTAATTCATTTTCTGTACCATACCTTTTTCGAATTCCGCTATTATTTTGCAATTTTTAAGTGAGGTTTTTTTAAATATATAACCTAGGGATTAAATTTTTGTACCTAAAGTCTTTTTTCAAATTCAGCTATTATTTTGAAATTCTTTACGTGCGTTTTTTTTAATTTATAATCTAGGGGCTATAATACACATTTCAGACAACAAAGTTTGGTGGCTAGTTGCAAAAAAAATCGCGAAAAATAAAATTTGCAAAAAGGAAAATTTTTGCATCAATATATTTGTTTGCAGAATCTAAATCGCTGATTAAGTTTTTTAATTAATTTTTTGTACCATAAAGCCTTTTTTCGCTTTCCGCGATTATTTTGAAATTTTTTAAGTGTGGTTTTTTTAAATTTATAATCTAGGGTCTATAGTACCAATTTGATACATAAAAGTTTGGTGCTTAGTTTGCAAAAAAAAAAAAAAAATAAATCGCGAAAACAATATTTGCAAAAAGGAAAATTTTTGCGTTATTGTATTCATTTGCAGATTGTTAATCGCTGATTGAGTTTTTTAATTATTTTTTTTTTCTACCACAAAGTCTTTTTTCGCGTTCCTCTATTATTTTGCAATTTTTTAAGCGCGGTTTTTTAAATTTATAATCTGCGGAGTATAATGCCCATTTCATAAAACAAAGTTTGGTGGTTAGTTGCAAAAAAACAAAATTTTGGCATCGTTTGCAGAATGTAAATCTTTTAATTAATTTTTTGAACCCCAAAGCTTTTTTTCGCATTCCGATATTATTTTGCAATTTTATACGTATGGTTTTTTAAAATTCATAATCTAGGGCTACAATACTGTTGGAATAGTATAATTCCATAGTATAGTTCCATTCTTGATTTTAGTTTATTTAGCGATATCCCTTTTATCTTCCATATGAGTTATTGCTTTCATATTTCCTGGAAGTATTGTTTTAGTGTAACAGTTGTTTCCGACGGAGGAAACTTCCGGAATACGAAATTGATATTGCCGGCAATAAATGTTTTCTTCCCGGCGATATGTTCGGAGAATCTTCTTCGTATTGCCATGTTTGCGGGGTGATATTGGTTTGAGTATGTTCCTGTTCCAAGGCACATAATAGAACAAATGCTTTCTCAGTGATAGAGAGTCCCCCAATCTCTTTATTATGTATACTCTTTGTTATTATCAACAGTAACCTGCGGCTGGTAGTGTGTAGGACGTGAAATCCTACTGCCCTCTAATACAATTTTTTTTTTTATCATTTAAATTTAATCATATCGTATTGTATTAAATTATATCCAATTTGATCGGGACAAAACTCGGATATAAGTTGATAATTTTATATAACTTTGTATCCTTGTAAATATAATTATATCCAATTTGATACAATTTAATATAACCATTTTTCGGATGAAATTATATCCAGTTACATATTACAAATATATCCATTCACATATAATTTTGTATAAACTTTTTTACTCGGGAAGATCTTAATTTATCCCATCAATTGCAGAACGAATTAGATCCAGCAATTTATTTCGGTATTAAAATGGCAGATCGAATTAGAAGCCAGTGTTTAATAACAAGTTAAAAAAAATTTGCCTCAACTGGCGACTGTGCTTAAAATAGTTCACACTTTCATATTCAACCATTAACTTGCTTATTTCATTCTGCGTAAGCAGTATTACCGTTGTGCGACTAAAGTTGCAATTTGAAACCTTTTTGACGGCCTTTGACTTTATGTGCGACTTTTTCAAACTAGCCCAAAGTCAGGAATAAAATAATTATATAGAATGATATTTAATTAGATCTAACAGATCAGGTCAAATCTAACCTTTTTCACACGTGTAGACTAAATTTGAGCAAGCTGCTAAATATATGGACAATTTAAGTAAAAAATTTAGGCTAAATTAAAGAGAAATTTTACTTGGTATAAAAAATTATTATTATTTATTTAGTGCAAATTAATTTACAAAAAATATTAATTTAGTGAGGACTGGCTTCTAGGGCCTTCGCCTCTAATGGTATAAAAAATTTCTAGTAAAATATCGCTTAAAATGTGGATTTTTGGACACTCCGGATCCAACCCAAGATATTACCATATTTAATATTGAGAGTTGTAGATTATAAAGACACTTTTGCACGCGAGAAAAAACTACTTGAAATATAGCAAAATACACTTCGAAATATCTCTATTGTGAATGATTTAAGCAAATTATAGGTGTTTTTTGTTCTATCTCTAGCAGTTTTCTCTCGTGTGTAAATGTAGTTTAAGGCGAAATTTATAGGTACGGAGGGACGAATGTGCTGTATCTCGCTTAGCTTCCGAGAAATAAAGTATTTTCTGATTATGAAATTAAAAATATGGGAAATAGCGCCACCCATATGTGACTCTGATAGCAGAGACATGAAAATATAATAAAGGAATTCAAAGTTTAAGTGTTAATGTGCTATCGTTTTAAAATACACAGAGAGAATTCCTTGGACGAGTTTGAATGAAATTTTTTCACTAAACTAATGAAGTGTTCTTCACAATAGGAATGAAAAATTTTTTAAACTCTATGAAAAAGCTTCAAAGTTTTAATGAAAATATTTTTAATGAAACTTTTTCATTAGTCGTATTAAATTTTTAATAAATAATATGAAATTTTTCATTAACTTTTATGAAAAATTGCATTAATTTAATGAAAAGTTTCAATGGACGAATTCCAGTGACAATTCCTAGATCTAATGCAAAAATTCATTGATATCATGCAGATAATTCTGTCAGTATAGTAAAATTTTTGAAGTTTAATCCATAGAAAAATGACAAATTTACGACAAATGGTAATTTAAAACTTAATATAGCGCACTGTGAGTTCCATCAATGATTTAAAAACAAATATTATTTGAACTAACTAGCAAAATTTTAAAATTAAGAAACACACATTATTAAAAATTAGCTTTCAAAATTAGTTCAAATACGAATGAAATTAATAGCTATGCAAAATTGGAATTACAAAAAATATTAGTTTAATCCTAAATTTTAAGGCAAAATAATATAAAAATTAGTTCAATGGAATAAGAAGGCATTGAAAATTAATTTAACCAATAAGTTAAAAGTCAAAACATGTGACTCGATGCTATCAACTCCGAATTTGCTAGATACCGAAATAGAAGACTGAGTTCCCATTAATGAACTTGTAAAAAACACAGAAACAAATTTTCAAAATAATAAATTTTTCGGTGGATTTCTTATTTTTTTTGTTTAAATTGTTATTTATTTTATTTGGATGTGTTTTGTTTAAATAAAAACCGTTAAAAAAAAGTGTGCTACTTTTTTTTTGAAAAATGACTTTTTTGTGCGACTTTATTTTGAAAGAACCACTTTTTGTGCTACTTTTTCAAAATTCTCAGCGGTAACACTGTGTGTAAGTAAATTTCAAATACACACACAGTCAGCATTTACATTTTTTAAGTTTTCAAACTAAGCGCAGCGTAACTGTATTATGCGGCAAATAGACTATGCAAGTCACTTGCACAATAACGAGTTTGTTCAAGTCACCTTACTCGCCACACACCACTCAAGTAAACTGTGCAATATTCATTTTAACTTACACATAGCAGCAGAAACATGTAGCGGATTATTATTGCTATGAGGAAATATTAGTCCTTAAAAGCTTTATTTTACACTTTGCGCAGGCTAAAATACTTGAAATTCGTTGGTGATGTTAATAAATTTATATTAACATTTTTACTCTACGTTTATTCGTACTTTTAATTTTTTTTATCCGTATTTATGATGTTCACTCTTCAAAAATGACTGCTGAACTGTGCTAATTTCAGCATACACTGCGCAAATGACTTGCACAAGTTCTAAAATATTGCGTAAAAATCAAAATCGTTTTGATTTTTACTCAAGTTTAAAAATATACTTGTACAAGTACACAAACCAGGCCACACACTGTTCAACTGACCTGCCCAAACTCATTATTGTGCAAGTAACTTGAGTAGTCTATAGGCCGCATTAGTTAGCAACAAAACAAATTGTCAGTGTTGCCATTTCAGTGCTTTTCGGGTATTTTTTGGTGCTTTTTTTCCTTCCCATACCCGGTGATTTTTTACAAATACCCGTTTAAAAAAAGCGGGTATTTACAGTGCCTTTTCAGATTTCTGGCAGTGCTTTTTGTACAGTTTATATTTTTGGTATTTGTTCCCGTTTTTTTAAATTTTTATTCAATTTTCTGTCAAAGTTGAAAAAATTATACGAACTAGAGAAAAAATACATTTTTTCACAATGTTTGTAGTACAATTTTAAATAGCAACTTCGTTATATTTAAACTTGAAAATTTTGAAATATTAATTTAGTGCTTTTTTACCCCTTTTTGGTTATTTTTTGAACCCTTTTTACACAATTTTACAAAGCTAAAATGCGTTTTTAAATTCTTGACTTGAATTTTTCAAAAAATTAATATCGTGCTTTTTTACCCCATTTTTGGTAAATTTTTACCCTTTTTACCCGTTTTCACAATGCTCACGGTGCTTTCCTGCCTTCAAGAGTTGGCAACACTGCAAATTGTGTTTCTTCTGCCTGCTGCGTTTTGAGTAACTGGTTAATGTGTTTTTACTTGACTGAGTAACGAAAAAAACTGCATAGTAGACTGGGGTACAGCAAACTATGTAGTTGGAACCACAGATTAATACCAGATGTGAAACCAATGACAGGTGTCAAAAAAGTATTCTCGAACCGTATGGTTTTGTTTACATGGAAGTCAAGTCAAGAGGGAGATAACAATATAAAATCTACATACATTTTGTATTGCGCATTTTTTGTATATATATGTCTCTTTTTAGATTATTGTGCTTTATCTTTTGTGTTTTTCTTAAATTTTTGCGTTTTGTTTTGCCGATTTTCTGTCGGCCATATTGCCCAAATTAGCTGATTCATATCTGGTATAATTTGTGGTTGGAACTTAAAAGAGTTTTGTATATGCAAACAACAGAAAAAAGAAACACTAGCAGCTTTAAAAAGAAAATACAATTAAACTTATCATATTTCCTATTTTATTTATTATTTTGTTTTTGTTAATTAATTTATATATTAATTAATTTCACACTTTATCGTAAATATGTATGTATAATACTTTATTCTGATCAATTGTGGTCAGTGTTGCCAATTTGGCATATTTAATGCTAGAATTAGCATTTTTCTAATTCATTTAATTTCTGTTTTGTTTATATGTTGTTTCCGATATAAAAACACAACAAACAGTATTAAATTAACCTTTTTTAAATGTAATATGAAAAAGAAATATTTTTTTTACTTTTAGAGCAAGTACTAGGAACTGTTTTTATATACACCTTAATTACACTGTGCAGTCGCAAATTTTAACAAGCTGGGAACCCTACTGGTAAAGCTAATTCGAGTACGCTGAATTCAATAGTGATAGCAGTTTTTCAAAGTTAGCGCTAGTATTCGCGATATTCGCAATTAAAAATTTTGACGGGTACCAAAAAAACTTTATTTATATACTTCTGGGATCATTTTTAATTATAAATTTATCAAATTTGATTAAATATGTAAAACATTATGAGCTGTAATTTTTTTCACGACATCTTTTTGTAGATTTTTTTCGCAAAAATTTCGCAAAAACATTTTTATCTGCAAATAAAAATTATATGTTATGTTATTTTGTGTATATTCAATAGGGTTAAGAAAAATATTTAATAGAGTTAAGAAAAAAATTTCTTTCGAAAAAAAAACAAATATCGCGAAAAAATGTTTCTGGGGAAAAAATAGCGAAAAATTGTATTTAACAGAGTTGGATTGACTGAAATTCAAAAATGATCCCAAAAGTATAAAAAATATTGATTTATGGTACTTTAATATTAAAATTTTAAATCGGTATGCCCGACTTTAACTTTTTTATTCGTTTTACTTTTTTTGTTGTTATGGTGAAGGAATGATTTTGCACAAAAATACTCCAATTTTTGGTAAAAAAAAAATAATAATTTAAAGAATAGAGTTTAAAATAGAATTAATAGAATTGCAAAATGTTGATAAGGTTCGTTTTTAATCTTTGCAATTTTTATTGGTTTTTTTTAGGTTTAGGTCATAGAGGGTATTGTGGATATCTTTCAGGAATTTCAGTGAATTTTGATTTTTTTACTGTAACTCCTGTACACTTTTTCATTTAATCATACCAAAAATCTTACAACGTCAACCAACACCACAAAAAAAAAATTAACCCTGATCGCGAAAATTATTTTTTTTAAAGAATTTCATGCAGGTAAGCCCAAAGATGCATAAATTTGAAAACGGTAAACAGAGCGTGCAATAAAAACAATTAAATTAATTTGGAGTAGATAAATTAAGGCAGAATGGGAAATTCATATCACCCGCCAAAGTATTCCACATTACCACCTATTTTAGAAATAAAACATTTTGGGGTACTTTTGTTTTTCCGCCTTTAACTTTTTGAGATAACATATTTTCAGTGACACAGTTGGGAAATCAAAATCAATAAATTTATTTTAAAGCATTTTTAAACTTTTTTACAAGAATTAACTTTTGAGTTGTTTTTAATTTTTCTTTTATATAATTTTAGTTAATAAAATGAACTGAATTCATAATTAGAGATGACTTATTTTCAGTCTAATTGTAAAAAGTCACTAAAATAATATTTTTTTAAACAAATTGAAACATTAAAAAAAAAAATTTTTAGCATATTTTTCAGTTTTTAGCATTTTTATGCATAAAATCTAGCATTTTTTCCTAAATAAGTTTTGGCAACACTGATTGTGGTACATAGTACATATAATTTGATTTTTTTTAATTGTCATTAATATGACACTAACTTACAACAATTGATTTTTTGGACAAATTACTACACCCAAAAAATACATGGTAGTTGATCATTATTTTTTCAATTGTGTCATGTTGGCTGAACAGAAAAATTTGTTATTTTAACAAAGTTTATTCCTGTTTTTTAGCTTAAAATAAAATCTGTTAATTTTAAAACATTTTTTGTTAAATTTAAAAAATCTAAATTTAAGTAAACTTTATTTATTTATTACTATTCTTTTGTTTTTGTTAATTAATTCATATATTAATTAATTTAACACTTTATCGTAAATAATACATTTCTCCATTGATTCAGGTTTTTTTTAATTAATCCACTCTGATATATGTATGTAGGAATATGTAAAAAATATGTAGTTTAGATAACACTACCTTACAACAATTAATTTTTTGGAGAAATTACTACACCTAAAAAAATACATAGTTGTTGATCACTATTCGTTATGTCATATGTATGTACTACATATTTTTTTTCAAGGTCGGTTACCGTTATCGTTATAACACCTTTATCGCTAAAATACCGTTTTAAATTGAATACCGTTACCAATACCTCTAAAAAAAATTGGAAATACAGTTATCGTTACCGATATCGTTATTTTTATAGGTAGTTCCCGATATTTATTAATTTATGTAAAAAATGCTAGTTTTTGATATTTTTTATTTTATAATCTTGAGTTTTTTATAAAAAAATTTATAGATAATAATTTTACTTATTAAAAGTACCAGCATTGAATTCAGAATTCAAAAATATGCTATATTGAATGATTGATTGAATGATCATAACGGACAACGGTATTAGAGTTATTTCGGTAATGGTATTTTAAAGATAACGATATCGGTAACGGTATTTTAACGGTAACGATAGTCAGTTATTTCGATTTTTTTTACAAAAAGAAACGAGATTAAAAACAGAACCAATTTATCAACTTAACCCCTTGTGGACCAAGACTCGAAAGCGTTGGTAACTTTGTATTTTTTGACTAAATCTTAATTAATACGCCTTCTTAAAGTTATATACAAAGTTTAAAATTTGTCAAGGACCTGCAAGGATATTAGTTATGACTTGTACCGTTGGGTCAGGATGAATTAAAAAGTAAGAAAGAAACATTGGTTTTTTTTGTACTTTTAATAAATTAGTATTAAAGCATTTGTTAATTAATTGATTCCATAGTATTAAGAAAAACAATTTATTTATCATTATAACATAAGTATTTTTCATTAATCGAAATTAGTGCCACCATATCTTAACCAAACAGCTGAAATACATTTCGAATTACCGTTATTCGCCAATAGTCGAAAAAAGATCTTATTAGAAAAATTATAGTGTAATCTAACATACGTATGGCCCAAAGGTATACAACAACTTTTTTTTAAGATTTTATGAGCTCGTAACTGTAATGGTACTTTTAAGTACCGTCGGTCGACAAGGGGTTAATGTACAAAAAAATACTCAATAACCACGTGAAATTAGCAAAAGCACAAAATTAAAAATAACGGTAACGGTATTTTAGGGATAACAATATTTCATTTGTTTCTGTAACGGTATTTTAAGGGTATTGATATTTCATTTATTTCGGAATCGGTATTGTAAGGATAACGTTATTTCAGTTATTTCGGTAACGGTATTTTAAGGATAACGGTATTCCGGGTATTTCGGTAACGGTATTTTAGGGGTAACGGTAGTCAGTTGAAAGGGTTTTGAATCGATAACGGTATTTTAGCGGTATTGCCTGCCAACCCTGACTAAAAGTTCTATAATTGTCATATGCTTAATGTGTCATAATTCTATAAGTGTCACCCTCCAAAAACGCCGGAAAATTGAATCCAAAATTTTAATTATTTTTTTGGCTGAACTTTACTTAATGGGGCACCCCTAGGGAATGCATCCCGGGATTTCCCGGGAAATTAGGCATTTTTCAGTTCCCGCATTCCCAGGAATTTGGACCGGGAATCCCGGCATTTCAAAAAATGCAGTTTAAAATAATAAAGTTAATTATTTTCAATTTACTTACGCAAAATTTTCCAACGTTATGAAAATAGTAAAAATCTTACATTAGGCTTGCTCATTTACGTACAAAATTGTAGTAAAAGTAGTAAGGTTTTCGAGTAAACGAACAAACTGATTAATTTGTACTTGATCTAACTTTTTAAGTTCTTTTTTTTTAACAGGCACTAAAAGGAACTTAAAAAAATATATTTTTTAAGAAAATCACTCAAACATCACAAACACTATTTAGTTTGTATAAAAATTTTTGAACCGCACTTATTCTGAATTAAAGACAAATTTGTCCATTGATTTTTAAAAATTTTCAAGTAAGTTAGAATTTGTTCCCATAATTTTAAAATTTTTTTCCAATTTTCTAAAATTATTTTCTATATTAATTTTTTTATTTATTTTTTTTACGGACAAGTGTTTTAGTCAAGAAATTAGTTTTAGTTTATTCAATTTTTAAAATTACATATACATATAATAAGACTTCTAATATAAAATTAATTCTTTCCCACTACGATATTCCAAGAAAAACCACCTGAGCTTTTTCACGATCATGAAAATTTGAGGTTTTTAATACATTTTATAAATAAAAATTTTTAAATTACTAAAAATATTTTCTGATTTATGTCCCTTACAGGATCCCGGGAATTCAAGATAAATTTCCCGCTTTCCCGGGAAATCAAAAAGTGCGGGATTTTGCACTCCCTAGGTACACCTCAAAAAAAAAAAAAAATTAAAAAATTAAATTTTTTTCTATATGGTGTTAAGGGGGCCGGGGCCCCTGGGACCCGCTAGGTCCAAAAAACCTAAACACACCCAAAATGGTAAGTGAAAATTAAAGGAAATTTTCTCCCGATTTCAAATATGCATTTGGTTTTATGATCCGTAAAGTGTGGCTCCCACTAGATCCATTTAAGACCCCCCGGGAGTCTAAAATAGCCACTTAACATACTAATTATAAAGTATGAGTACTCAAATAAACGGAAATTTTCTTAAGAATTCAAACATGACCACAACCTACCAAAAAATTAAAATTTTTCGCCTGCAGCGCTTGTCCCGCAATACATAAAAAACCCCCAAAATTCATTAAATTTTAATTTTTTACAAAAAAAAAAACACTAACTTTTACCAAAATAAAGCTTATGTACGCTATGTACCAAAAAATGAAAAATTTGTCCCCTGCGGCGCTTGTCCCGCAATACACAAAAAACCCCCAAACATTCATTAAATTTTAATTTTTTCCAAAAAAAACTCCAACTTTTACCAAACTTTACCAACTTATGTACGCTATACAAAACACCCCCTAAAACTCGTAAAATTTTCACTTTTTCCTAAAAAAAATCCCACACTTTTATCACCAAAAAGTTTACGTACATTTTTCTAAATAGTATTTTTTAACACCCAAAATGACAAAAATGCATCTAGCCCGAATTCTATTTTCCGGATCTTAAAACAAAATGCATATTTGGAATCGTGAGAAAATTTTCTTTAATTTGAGTCATCACACGTGCCATTTTGGGCGTGTATTGTTTTTGGACTTAGCGGGTCCTGGGGGCCCCGGCCCCCTTAACTCCATATTGAAAAAAAATTTATTTTTTAATTCCAGAGGGGGTCATATATATTTTTTTTTTTGAGGGGTGCCCCATAAGTTAAAGTTTTGCCATTTTTTTTGATAATCTTTACAAAAATCTAAGCTGTTCCGAAATTTTAGATATATATATATTAGGGCGGGTCGATTTAATAATCGCCCATGGCTCAGTGAAAATCGGATCAAAATAAGAAACTTTGCCTAAGGAACCATACCTCTAAAACGAATTCTACTACCCCCCCCCCCAACTGTTGACTTTTGTCCCGTAGGGTCAAGTTTTGAAAAATCCCACTTTGACCCATTTAGAGTGCCCCAATCGAGTCCAAATGTATGTCCGACCCCCACTAACTTTGGAGGGCCGATCCACCCATGCCAGTGGCACACCCCCTGGAACTCCCCTGGGGGGTTCCCCATACAAACATTTTAAAAAATCACCATTTTTGGCACTTTATTTTATTATTTTTTATTTATTTTATTTATTTTTATTATTTTATTTATTTTTTCTCTTTAGAAATTTATTTAGTCAGAACATATGTAAATGAAAAAATTAATTTAACTTAGTAATAGAAAAGAAAATAAAAAAAATTACTGTTTGAAGTCTTTTTTGCTTTCAAGTCTGGGCAATTTCGCACGGGTCTCTAATGTCGTCACCATAACAGCCTCTACATTTTCCGGTATAACTCGTTTGGAAACGCTAGTTAGCAATTGAACGTGTCGTTCTATTGCAGGTCGTAAAATAGGTTGTGTGTAGGGTTTATGTCCCGGGAATTCCCGGGACGGGATTCCCGGGAATCCCGCCCTTTTTTGAATCCCGCAATCCCGGGAACTTTATGCGGGATTTCCCGGGATTTTTTTTTCTTCTTTTACAGTAGTTTTAGCTAGTTTTATTGCAATTTTAGAAGCTTTATTTAAATTTAAAGCATTAATTTTTTTAAATTAATTTAAATAAAGAATATTTAAAATTAAAAACTACGATTTAAAATTTAATAAACTGAATTAAGCCAAATTGTTTTTGGATGCCAGTTGAATTTGGTTTAGTTAAACCGAAAAATATTATATTAGCCATTACCAAATTTACAAACTAAAATACTTGTCCTTCGGGAAATTTTTTCTTCTTTAAGATAATGTTCTTTGTTCAAATAAAGCAATATTTATATAGGCTGTTTTAAACTATAAGATTCTCGGAAAGATTTTGCACCTTGCCTATATGTTTTGCATGTGCACTGAAGTAAAATCGTACCGAAAATCTTATAGTGTAAACCAGCCTTAAACAAAATTTCAGTTCAGTTCCAAATACCTCCAATAATCTAGGCATTAAAGTTAAAAAATAGTAATTTTTTCATATTTTCAATTAACATAAGTATTTTCAGTTTCTTTTACTTCAAATAATTTTATTTAAAGTTCAATTGCTATTCCTTTAAATAATATTTAAATATATTATTTAAATATTATTTATTTTTAAAATAATAAATCCATGTGATGCTTTTTCAAATTATTTTGAATTTTTTATATGCTAATTTAAAATGCAACTAAATATGAAAATTAAATAATTTCTTTTTAAGGAGTTTTGTATAAAAAATGTCTATTTAAGAAAACCAATTAAAGTCAAGACTCTATTTAATATTTTAGTGTCTACTTTTATAAAACAATTTAGGCGAATTTGCCTAAAAATGTCTGTGAAAAATACTCACTTTTAAACTTTTTTATAAAAGTAATTCTAGACGGATACTTTTGAAAATCTGCATAGAAAAAAACAAAATATCTAGAAATAGAAATTTTTTGATTTCATGTATAAGAAATATTTAAGCAAAAAATTAATTTTAGTTCTGACTACAAAACTGGTCCGACATAAGTTTGCACCCATTAACAATTCCAATATATCCTGAAAAAAGAGATCAAAATAAAATAACCGTGTCTTTCACTTTTCTATATCAATTCGTTTGACAGCTTAAACCGCGAAATTAATATTTAGTTAATATATAATAAAGAGTTTTTTTTTTTTTTAATTAGGACGGCCTTCCTTATAAATATATTACATAAATACTAATTCACGATTTCAATTGTTAAACCAATTGACCTAAAAAAAAGTGGAAGATATGGATATTTAGCCCTCCTTTCAAAACATTTTCTCATGGATACAACCAAAATATAAACTTTGTCAAACGGTGTTTGGATAAAAATCGAGTTTTTCAAGCACAATATATGTCGAATTTATATATTTTCTAACGAGCGGGAATTCCCGGGATCCCGGGAAATTCCGAAAAAAATCCCGCTGTCCCGGGAAATGAAAAAGTCCGGGAAAAGAAAAACCCTAGTTGTGTGGGTTTTTTAAGCCACCACAAGACACAACTGCATGTCGTAAACTTACTTAAGCTAAATCGGTTACAGGTAGAATTGAGCATAAAATTATCATAAAGGATTTTCCAGAAGTAATAAAAGGCGCACTTGCTTAACAGAATTTGTGGTCAGATTAACGTTTAATTTACATGTAAGTACTTTATGGGCAGTTTTGACAACAAAATCGGTTACAGGTAGAATAGAGCATAAAATTATCATAAAGGATTTTCCAGAAGTAATAAAAGGCGCACTTGCTTAACAGAATTTGTAGTCAGATTAACGTTTAATTTACATGTAAGTACTTTATGGGCAGTTTTGACAACAAAATCGGTTACAGGTAGAATTGAAATTACCATTTCATTCTTATTACCTCGTCTCCTAGATCATATATAACGCAACAGTTTTTGTGAATGCATTAAGTCGTTGTGAAGAACTCGAAGTGTGAAGTGCTAATTTGAGATAAAAAAATATTTTAAAAAAATCATTCCAAATCAAGAAATTTACAATGAATCCACCATCCTCTACACCGCAAGATGAAGCAATAACAACATCAACAACTATCGAAAACCCAATGAGTCATATACCCAGGCATGATGTTACTGTTTTTGGTGTGTCTACTGATTTGACTGATCTTAATTTACCAACCCATCTGGATATCTTGAGATATTATTTTTACTTGAGCGAACAAAAAAAGTTGTCCTATAAAGCATTCACTATTCAAGTACAAGATAAGTTGATTGGAATTTGGGAAAAACTTGGTATGGAAATAATGCTAAAAAAAATATGTAATAAATTGAATAGATTGCTTGACAAATATCAAGAGCAAATCAAGAGAAGAAACAAACCCCAACAATTTACAGAGTATGTAAAATCTCTGGAAACAATTTTTTTCATTGGAACATGTAAATGCGATTTGAAGGCAGCTCCATGTGCATGCGGTTTGGTTCCCGAACGCCTCAAAGAGTTTATGCACGATCAACATAATCAGAGAAGTCTAACAATGGATGGATTTGCGATGGAAATTGAAGAGCAAGGAGCAACGTCTATGTCATCAATGCCAACATACCAAGATCCCGATGATTCAACATACGCACCGCCACCGGTTCAAGAAGATTTGGATATAAGCACAAGTTCACAATACACACAGAGATACGATTGTTTTAACTTTGCCTTGGTATGTGACAGATTTGGCGTGCCTGATAGAGTAGCATCAGCAATGGGAACAGCTCTTTTCCAAGATTTTAAAATGAAAGATATCCATGGCAAACCTCTCATCATGGATAAATCGAAAGTTCGCCGAGAAAAAGAGAAATGCAGACAAGAAGTGCTTCGCAAACGGTTAGATGATACCAATTTGTTAGCATTTTCATTCGATGGCAGAAAAGATGATACTTTAACGAGAGATACAATTGATGAGAAGTATCATACTAGAATGGTAAAAGAACCTCATCTTGTTATTTTGAGAGAACCGAATTCTGAATTGATTGGTTACATAAGACTGGAACATGAAACCGCTGAATACAAAACAACCAAATTAAATGATTTTTTCAACGATAAAAATATATCACTGGATGCATTAAGTGGCATAAGCACTGACGGTGAGCCAACAAACACTGCCCCAAACGGTGGAATTATACGACGATTCGAATTGCTGTTAAAAAGACCATTGCATTGGTTCGTTTGCCTTCTACACTTCAACGAACTTCCGTTTCGGCATTTGTTTGAAGCTTTGGATAAATCAACCAGCACTGGACCAAGATCGGCAACCGGAAAATTGAGCCGTCAAATCGAAACTTGTGAAACTCTTCCGGTAAGTTATTGCTATCACTCATTTATTATAATTGTCAACCGTTTTTAATTGTTTTATTTTTATATATTTTCAGGTGGTGGACGGCTTTCAGAAAATTGAGTTGAAAAATATGCCCCCTGCTCCAGAAAAAATTGAATTTTCCACCGATTCCAAGTACTTATACGACATGGCCCATGCAATTTCTAGCGGCGTGGTTTCAGTGGATCTGGCAAACATCAAACCAGGAAAAATTGTACATTCTCGGTGGCTCACCAAGGCCGCTAGACTATTACGATTATATGTGACAACGGAAAATCCAGATGCAAATTTAAGAATACTGGTTGAATTTATAATTACATGTTATGTGCCAATGTACTTCAATATCAAGTATTACAGCTCTGTCGTGTACGGTAGTAGATTATTTTTCAAATTCATTAGTTGGTCAAGATTTCTAGAACCTCGTTTACGCAAAATTGTCAATAAAGTAATTACAGATAATTCATATTATGCGCATTCGGAAAATATCTTGTTATCAATGTTGTTTGATGATAGCAAAGAAAAGCGCGACTGTGCTATCAAGATAATTCTACGCTATCGAACCGATGTTGACGACCCAACGGGACTTAGAGCTTATAAAAAACCAGATATAAACTTTTATTGCACAAGTTACACGGAAATGATCAATATGAATGACATAAATGACGTATTTGAACCACCATTCACGCGAAGCATTCCATACGATACTTTGAAAGAATATTTAAATCAAGATGATCCACCGTTTAATGATCCAAAAATTCCATCACACATACAAGAAACAGAACGACACGTTCAATTGCTAGCTAGCGTTTCCAAACGAGTTATACCGGAAAATGTAGAGGCTGTTATGGCGACGACATTAGAGAGCCGTGCGAAATTGCCCAGACTTGAAAGCAAAAAAGACTTCAAACAGTAATTTTTTATTTTTTCTTTTCTATTACTAAGTTAAATTAATTTTTTCATTTACATATGTTCTGACTAAATAAATTTCTAAGGAGAAAAAATAAATAAAATAATAAAAATAAATAAAATAAAGTGCCAAAAATGGTGATTTTTTAAAATGTTTGTATGGGGAACCCCCCAGGGGAGTTCCAGGGGGAGTGCCACTGGCATGGGTGGATCGGCCCTCCAAAGTTAGTGGGGGTCGGTCATACATTTGGACTCGATTGGGGCACTCTAAATGGGTCAAAGTGTGATTTTTCAAAACTTGACCCTACGGGACAAAAGTCAACAGTTGGGGGGTAGTAGAATTCGTTTTAGAGGTATGGTTCCTTCGGCAAAGTTTCTTATTTTGATCCCTAGAATACGATTTTTTTGCCTCCCCACAAATCGATCCGGCCTAATACACATATATAGATATAGGATTAAGTTAGGTAAATAAGCATATATTTAATGTGTTTTTTTTTTAAACTTCACATGCATACATTTCATTTTGTATTCTAATTAAAGTATTATATTTACATTTGATTTCCAATTCATGTTTTTTCAAAATTGTTATATGGATTTTTCTCTTTCTTCTTAGATTTTAATGTGTAATTTTCTTTTTATTCTAGTTAAAAATGGAAATGTTTAAATGTTTTATTTTTAACAAATTAAATTTAATATTTTCTTATTCTGTTTTTATGAACAGTTTTTTCTTTCTTTGTTGTTTCGTTTAAAATTGTTACATTAACATCATCTATATTTGTTACGATATAAGGACCATCGTAAATGCTTTTATGCTTGTCATATGGTTCTTTTTGTAACAAAACAGTATCGTTAATTTGCAATCTTATGGGTTTAGTAAGTTTATCATACAAAGATTTGTTTCTTTGTTTGTGTTTACCAATTAGTTTTTTCGCTAATATGTTAGTTTTTTGCAATCTGTATTTAATTTCTTTGCTATAATTATCTAAATTATAAATTCGATCTAAATTGGTGCTTTTATCATTCGGCATTGTCACAGTTTTACCAAAAACTAATTCAAAAGGAGTAAATTTATTGTCGAAAACTGTGTTTGATGTGGTGTTATGATAAAACGTGAAATATTTTAGGTAAGTATCCCAATCAGATAGGTTCTCACTTAAGTATGCTCGAATATATTCGTTAAAAACTCTATGGTTACGTTCCACTGTGCCTAATGTTTGATGATGGTAGCTAGTCGAAAATTTTATTTCAATTTTTAAGAATTTACAGAGTTCAGAAAAAATTTCATTTTTGAATTCTGTTCCCAAATCAGATTTTATAGTTTTCATTTTCCCATAGACCAGATAAAATTTTCAAATAATGCTCGGGCAACAGTTTTTGCGGATTTGTCAGGGAGGGAAATGGTAACTAGATATTTAGATAATTCACATATCAATGTTAACGCGTATCGTTCCCATTAGTAGATTGTGGTAACGGACCTATTGTGTCTAAAACGACTATGTCAAATGCTTTAGTAGGGATCGGAGTCAGAACAAGTTTTTCGGTATTTGCTGGTTTAACTTTGTTTGCAACACATTGTGAACAATTTTTAACAAAATTTGCGATGTATCTTGTGATATTTTTCCAGTAATATTTTGTTCGAATTTTTGCATACAATTCCTTTTGACCACAATGCCCGACTAGGATAGTATCATTATGGTGTATTTGCATTAGCTTATGTTTTTCATTTTCCTCAGTTATTGTTTCAATTGGTTTTGTAAAAATAATTTACAAAGTTTTCAATATTTTGGTACCATAATCTTTTAATTCTTGTATTGTACAAATTGTGAAGAATAAATCGTCTTTTGGCCATTCTGCCCTATAAATTCCATGGTTGTTGGCTTCAATTTCCAGCCTCGAAAGCATATAGTCTAAACTAAATGTTTCGTTAACGACCTCAAATTCAATAGAAAGCAGATTTTTAAATTTTTTGTAGATATTTATGCGCATCTTTTTAATATTTTCACCAAAATTAATTATATTTGTTCTTATCTTTGCAACATTCTTACTAAAATCATGAGAGAATTTGTCGTAAATCTTTAATTCGTAAGCGTTTTCGTAAGATTGATTTAATTCAATTTTACTGTTGTCTATTTTTCTCGACATAGCACGGGTTGTCATGGCAAATACTTGATTAGTTGTATTTTTCAGCTCCTACATTAGCTTTACCTTTAATGTATTCTACTGTAAAATTATATTCAGA
Organism: Leucophora obtusa; assembly: GCA_949987735.1. Lineage (NCBI taxonomy): Eukaryota > Metazoa > Arthropoda > Insecta > Diptera > Anthomyiidae > Leucophora > Leucophora obtusa. Next base: position 56,307,130 of record OX465297.1, read on the forward strand.
TAGTTCTAGTCTTATTCGAGTTAGTTTTGAAGATGGATTCTTTATATTGAAAACATAAACTAAGGGTCGGTGATCTGACCGTACCGTAAAGGTATTGCCATAAACGTAGGGACGAAACTGAGTTATTGCAAAGTGAATTGCTAGAAGTTCAAGTTCAATTACTGGTTTTTTCTGTTCGACTTGAGTAAATGATTTTGAAGCAAAATATATTGGCAAATCGTTGCCGTTGAAGTTTTGACTTAATATTGCTCCACATCCTAATTTTGATGCGTCTACTGTATTTAAAAATTGTTTTGTAAAGTCAGGGTATTGTAATATTTTTAGAGATAGAAGAACAGATTTTAATTCATCAAATGAATTTTGGCATTTTTCATTCCATTTAAAATGAACATTTTTCATTGTCATGTGAAATGCTGCTAACGTAGCAAAATTTGGTATAAATCGCCTATAATAGTTGGCAAATGACACAAAACGTCGAACCGAGTCTTTATCAGATGGTAAGGTGTAATTCTTGATTGCATTTACCTTTGAATCGTCTGGCAAAAGCCCGTTTGATGTGCATTTATGACCGAGAAATGTGACCTCGGGTCGAAAAAATTTACATTTGTACGGATTTATTTTCAAATTATGTTTTCTTAGAATTTCAAAAACGTCTTTTAAGTTATTTAAATGGTGTTGCTTGCTACAACCGATTATAATTATGTCATCGACATATAAAAAAGCTTTGTTGGGCATAAGGCCAGAGAATGCAATTGACATCATTCTTGAAAAAGAATTAGGTGCCACATTTAATCCGAAAGGTAAGACTTTCCAGCGAAAAGATCCTTTATCGGTGCTAAATGCAGTGACATCACGTGAATCACGGTGTGAGGGAATTTGGTGAAATCCAGAAAATAAATCAATGATTGAGAAATGCTTTGCTCGGCCTAAGTTGTCTAAAATATCGTCAATGCGAGGTAAAAGGAATTTGTCTGCAATGAGTTTTTTGTTTACAGCGCGATAGTCAACGCACATTCGATACGATTTATGATTATCTGAACTCTTTTTAGGGACAAGAATTAAAGGACTATTAAAATTTAAACTACTGGGTTCGATCAACTCATTTTCTAATAAATTTTGAACTTGTCTATTGATTTCATTTCTTTGAGTATACGGCAGCCTGTAATTTTTGGTATAAACTGGTGATGAGCCGACTAATCTTAATTTTTTTTCGTAGACATTGTTAATTGTCATTTTGTCATCTTTTAAAGAAAAAATATCTGCGTATTGTTTACAAAGTGGCATTAAACTGCTCTGGACATCTTCTGGCATTTGGTCTTGAAGTATGTTCTGTAATTTCAGGATACGTTCATTGTCTGTTTTGGTTTCATTAATTGAGTATATGTAAAAGTTTTGTAGCTTTTCCGATTTAATTTTATTATTTTGAATACATTTAAATTCGTCTGTAGTGTTAACTATTCGCAAAACAGGGTTGTCTGAATCAATGATTCCTTTCGCTATGAACACTCCTTTACAAATTTCCTGACTGTCCACGAACATCGGTTCTGTATCGTTACATAGATTAAAAATTCTGAATACTTCACATCTAGGTGGTATTACGCACGTAAAGTTTTTTGCACCATGCAATATTGGTATTTTCAATTTAGTATTTTTAATCGACACTATTATATTCATGTTTTCATAATCAATTTTACATTTATTGTCTTTGAGAAAGTCCTTACCTAATATTCCATTTGCAGGGATATTAAAGTCATCGCTGACTACATGAAAAATTTGTGGAATTAAATAATGTGAAGAAATTAAACTTGTACAAATTGTTCCTAGCGTGGTAATAGCGTGTGGTGTTATACCAGTGACGTTTATAGTCTCATTTTCATTCAAAATGATATTAGGATTTAGGCAAGAAATTTTAACTAATGAGATATCTGCTTGGGTATCGACAAGAAAAGTATATGATTTGTTTGTGTCGATACAATTTAACTTAATAAAATCAGCATAGTTAGGATTTAAACTATAGACTGATTTATTAAAACTTGGTTTTTTTATCTTGATCTTGTTCTTCTTCCCTCAACACTGATTGTTGAGGGGCTTCTACGTTTAAAGTCCTAATAAAAGCCCTTTGATTGTTTAAATTCTGAGAAAAATTACCACGATTGTTTCCACGATATGAATTACTACGAAAACGATTGAAATTGTTGCCCTGGTGAAAATTATTGTTCCTATTCATATTATGGGTTCGAACTGCTAAAACCTGGCGTTCCTTTGTTTCAGTTGTTTGTTCCACTACTAACTTTGCTACAACTTCCTTTGGATCTGAAAAAACAGACGCAGCTAATATTGACTTTACTAAATCTGACTTTGCATTTAAACGACATACTGAAACTGTTTGCTCTATGGCCATTTCGTGAGCCTTGACTTTCGTTATGCCTTCTACAACTAGAGAACGCTTTAATGCATCAGCAAGTTCTTCTGCTTGTTTAGAAAACTCTGCATAGTTTCCGTTTCTCACGTTAAGTGTTGCAATTTTTCCAGCTATAACTTTAGAGCTATCTGGTTTAATTTTGCTTTTCAAAGCTATTTTAATATCCTGTATTGAAGTAATTATCTCAGGCAATGCCTCACGAGCTTTTCCCTCCAGTTTCGATTTAACGAAGGTCAAGAATGTAGATGTCAAATTTGATTCTGTAAGTTCCTCAAGTAAATCAATTTTGTCTAGAAATGAGTCCAAAGTTAGAGGATTGCCATCGTAGTTTTCTTTAATTATGGAAGCACACAGACCTATGTAAGATTTTTTCTGTTCGATTGTCGTCATTTTGTCTGCTATTTCCGCTTTAATGTCCGCAATAATATTCTGTTCACTATCTGATCCACCTTATTCCGAATTTATTTCACCTTCAATCTCAACACTTGCATCAACAAGTTCAAATAAATTTACGTTTTCCGGGACTTTTATTTTGCAATTTAATTTTTCAAAACATTCTACTAAAATTTTACGACAGTTTTCAATTTTAAAAAGGAATTTATTTTTAGCATGTATTGGTAAATGTTTCGTATTAACTTCCGTGCACTGTAATAATGAATTGTAGTTTTCTATTAAGAGCGTTGTATATTCATCAATTTTAGTTACATTCGTTGTTAATGGTCGGTTTTGTAATATTCTTTTTTTTTATATTGCAAAATTTTTTAATTAATTCTTTAAAATTTTCATTGTCAAATTCCGACATTTGTTAAGAACAAAACAACACATACTGTTGTTGCAAATATTTTTTTAAATAGCTTAGATTGAATGATTCTACTTTTTTCCTTTGGTTACAAATATTTTGTTCAGAGAATTCATACATTTAAGCAACTACTATCCACGTCACTTTTCTAAAAAGCTGAACTGATTTTAAGAGAGTTTCGGTAAAAATAACAAAACCGTGAAGAAAAAAAATGGTATTTCAATAAATCATTTTTTCCGTTTAAAAACTAGTTTAATCAAATTTTAATAATTAGCGCAAAATTTTGTCTATTATTATAAAAAATACGCATTAAAACGCTCAAAATTGTGTCTCTTAAACCCAGTTGGCATATAAAATTAAAGAGCTTGCCTTTTGACTTGTGAGGGTTGGTACATCTTTAGTCTATTTGGTCGTTGTTTAAACATATGTATACAAAAGATTTAACATTTATTATTTATTTAAAATTTTCATTGATTTTTGTTTTAGTTTTGGTATTATGAAATCATAATTTTCTCTTGATTTTATAATTATGGTTTTATAATTTTGCCCATTTAAATTTTTCATTTCCAAACTGTACTATTTTAAATATGCTTTGTTATACGTGTTTATTGAATTTTTACCAACATTTTGTTTTGAGTGTTTACATATCTTTGTGTTTTATAAGAGGGTATGATCTGTATTGTGTATAGGGTTTTTCTTTTCCCAGACTTTTTCATTTCCCGGGACAGCGGGATTTTTTTCTGAATTTCCCGGGATCCCGGGAATTCCCGCTCGTTAGAAAATGAATATATCCGACGTTTGTTTACTTGAAAAACTCGATATCTATTAAAAAAACTTACGACAAAGTTCATTATTTGGTTGCAGTCATGGGAAAATCTACTTAATATATTCTTAAATAAGGGCTTAATATAAAATATCCATATCTTCCACTTTTTCGAGATCAATTCGTTTAACAATTTAAATAGCGAACTAATATGCAGGTAATATATTTGTATGGAAGGCCGTCTTAATTTTAAAACAACTCTTAGAAATACGTTAATTAAATATTATTTAATTCGCGGTTTAAACGGTTAAACAAATTGAATCATAAATTCTTTCAGGATATAATGGAATTGTTAATGGGTGCAAATTTGTATCGGACCAGCTTTAGAATCAGAACTAAGATCGATTTTTTGATTAAATATGGAATCCAAAAATTTCTATTTCTAGATATTTTATTTCTATGCAGATTTTCAGAAGTATTCGTCTATTTTTATTAAAAAGTTTAAAAATGAGTATTTTTCACACAAATTTTTAGGCAAATCGTATAAATCTTTTTATAAAAATAGACACTAAAATATTATTAAATAGTTTTATAACTTTAATTGGTATTTTTTGAATAGAAATTTTTTATGGCACAACTACTTAAAAAAATTATTTAATTTTCATTGTTGCATTTTTTTTTAAATTAACATATAAAAAATCCAAAAAGCATCTGATGCATTATTTTAAAAATAACAGTAATCTTTAAGTGCAGCGAGAAGTTTTCAACTCAGTCCCGTTCAAAAATATATTTTTTAATATATTGTATTTTTTAAATATCCCAGAGGATGATTTCCGATGCAAATCGAAATATCGGAAGAAAATTAAAAAATAAAATATTGAAAAATAAAATACAAAATATTTGGATTTTTATATTTTTTTTAATTTATGACCTAAAGCCAAACAATACTAAAAATATAACAACACCAAAGGTCAACAATATTTAATCTAACAAAAACATAAAATTTGAAAAATACAACTGAAATAAAGGAATAGCTATTGAAATTTAAATGAAATTATTTGAAGTAGGTAATAAAAACTCAAAACACTTACATCAATTGAAAATACGAAAATATTATCATTTTTTTTTTTTTAATTTTAATGCCGAGTTTTTTTTGGAGGTATTTGGAGCTAAAATACTGATATTGAAATGTTGTGTATGTATATTGCTTTATTTGAACAAAGACCATCACTAAAAAATATAAAATTTCCGAGGTACGAGTATTTTTGTTGGTATTTAAACTTGATAATATCTAATAAAATTTGTTTCGGTTTAACTAAACCCAAAAAATTCGGCCTAAATAATATTTTTTTATATTATATATATTATTAAATTTTAAATCGCATTTTTTAATTTTAAATATTTTTTATTTAAATTATTTTTAAAATAATCAATGTTTTTAATTGAAATAAAGCTACCAAAATGTTAATATACTAGCTAAAAATTCTGAAAAAGAATAAAAAAAAATCCCGGGAAATCCCGCACTAAATTCCCGGGATTGAAAAAAGGGCGGGATTCCCGGGAATTCCCGGGACGGGATAAACCCTAATTATGTATATGTTCTGTGTATTAAACATTTTCTCTTTTACTTTTATTTTCATTTGCATATTATTGGAAAAGTAGAATTTATTATTATTTTCTCATTTGAATGAAAGAGTACAATTTTTATGTATTTAACGTTTCTCTTAATTTTTGGCTTAACATATTTATTTGTAGTCCAAATCTTAAATTTCCAAATCTTACTATATCTTACATAGTTTTTAAAGAGAACCTAATAATAAAACAAATTTCTTAGTGTTATGTCTTTTCACAAATGTTACTACATTATTATTATTATTATTAATATTACTACAATAACAGAAGTTAGTACATAGCAAATTTTAATTTTTCCAATCGTTATTAGGTTTAATTTTATCTACACCGAAAAAATTTCTCAGTTACTGTCTACTAAATTTTCAACTGAGGCTCAGGTGAAATACCCCTTACTGAGGCTCAGTTAAAAAATTAATTGTAGGTAACTGATAATTGTTCAGACTTCAAAATATAACTAATAAAACAGTTGCAATTAACGAGGCTTTAGTCAAAATTTTAGAAATTCGCATATTAGTTATAATTAATTAATAAATTTAATTTCAAATTCTATGGAAATTTAATTTATTGGCAATTCTGGCAATAAGCATTTTCATACGTTTATTACATATTTTATTAACAAACTGAATCTTACAATTGTAAAAGATATTAAAGTTAGTTAAAAGAATAAAAGTTTTTGGCTGGATTCAGCTTAGCATGCTAAAGTTAATTTAAATATCCTCTCTTTAGTCCTCAGTACCAAAATCTCTCATTTGATGTATTTATTAGACTTCAGATAGAGTAAAATTTTGTTCAACATTCTTCCTTTCTATAATAAAAAAAATTTAAAGAATTTAATGTTTGATTATGGAAAACCTAACTTAAAATTCAAACTTATCTTGATATATGTATATTTGTTTTATGCAAATTCTTGACGAATATAGAAAGTCCAAAAAAACAATTTTTGTATTTTTAATGCAAAAATTAGGATGATTAAATAACATTTTTTTTTGTGTTCTTGCACTGGTTTTCCATTTTACGAAATTATTAATTTTACAAAAAATTTTTATAATTTTTCATAATTTTTCCAAAAACAGTTGTAGAGTTAAATTTAAAATTTGTTCTTTTTTTTTTGAATCACATATTTTAACTTGTTTATAGCCGGCAACTAAAATTAATTGTGATTTTCGGTAATTTATTTGTTCCATTACGGTATAGCAGGTGTGTTTTTTTTTTTTGTTTCTTCTTTTTTCTATGTAACTAAATTGTTAATTTCTTTTGGTTATTTTACTGTTAATAAATTTCTAATTTATAACTTTTATGTTTTGATTTTTTTCCTCTCATTTTGTTTCAAGTTTTTTTTCGAATTTTAATAATAATTTATTCGATAAATTTTTATGTTTAACTCTTCCAAACACTTTACACAACGCTTTAAGCACAAAAAAAAACACTTTCCGACGTCACGGTCGCCATGTAATAGTTCCCTCTTTATTCTGAAAGAAGACAACCGATATATTTTAATGTTGAGGGCAGACTGCCCTGCATTTATTAAAGAAAATAAAGATTAACCAATATAGCAGATGTAGTTAAGAATAATATTGACATAGGGTTACCAATATGTTTGTAATTACTTATTCAATACGGGGACGGCACTATACTATCATGTAGTAACTGCAGAACTTGTCTGAGGGTATGGTGAAATTCTGCACGTTCCTGGCCAATTCTTTAACGAAACCACGTCTCTCATTAGCAGTAATGATTTTCTATCACAACTAATAACGTCTTTTTCAAGAATTAAACCAACATCCTGTTCGAATAATTCTAAGCCGTCAGTGTTGGTAAACAAAGAATTACAACAATGTACTCATGTTTGGATGAGGAATGATCATATTTTAAAACCCCTTGAACAAAAATATCTTGGTCCTTACAAAGTAATCAACAAATTTCAAAAGTATTTTATGCTTCAAATTGGAAACAAAGTTGACAACGTATCAATTGATCGTGTGACGACTAATTTGGCCACAAACTAGTGTCACAGACTGTAGCTACCGTTAATGAATAAAAACAGACAATACCAACAATACACATAATCACAACCATGCATAAGCATGCAGTGGTCAAATAAGTAAAAGTAGTAAACAAACAACAACAGCAATACGCATATGCAAATGTAATATTTAACAAGCAGTAAACACCTAGCAACAACTATTAAGGTTGGTTACAAAAATTAAAAATTAAGGAATGTATGTGCCGCTATATTACAATAGCAACATAACATGGGTAATTATTTTGTTAGTAGCTTCTACTTGTTTGTCGCTCATTCTTTTGGCAGCGATCCAGCGCAGGGTAAGTACCCAAAAATAACGTAGTAGGCTAAGTAGACGCTTTAACTGGTGTTTAGCGATCACCAGGGAAAGCTAGTAAATGTGATAGATATACTTCGGATGGTGTTTAGCGATCACCTGACAAAGTTAAGAAACAAGTGTGACGAAGTGTAGAAGTGAGTGTGAATTGTTCAAAGGTAGAGACACTTTGACTGGTGTTTAGCGATCACCTGACGAAGTTACAGACAAGTGTAAGTCACGTGTGAGTGAGAACACTTTGACTGGTGTTTAGCGATCACCAGGCAAGGTTAGCGAAAGTGGTTGAGAACTTCGGATGGTGTTTAGCGATCACCTGACGAAGTTTGAAACTTGAGAAGTTGGAGCAATAGAGTGAGTGCGAGATATACACTTCGGGTGGTGTTTAGCGATCACCACACGAAGTTAGAATAAGATTAAAGTTGTGAAACATTTCTCCTGGAGGTTAGCGATCACTTCGAGAAACATTTGGTGGTGGGTAGTAGTACCGTATATATCTCCGTTGGTGGTTACCGAGCACTGGTGAACTTCGGATGGTGTTTACCGATCACCTGAAGAAGTTAGAGGGATACTAAGCCAAAAGCACACTTGGTGTTTTCCGATCACTTTGTGGGTTTTTTTTGGCATCACGGAATAAAATAATTTGTGACATTGAAGTTTTTTTACAAGCAGAGCAGGCAATATAAAAAAGATCCGAAGACGAGCCGAGTAAAGCCGAAGGGTAAAGGAGGGCTAAAACGCAAATTCAGGCCAACCAGGAGGTGCACAGTGAACAAAGAAATTATCTGGGCAGAAGAGGCGAGCCTACCGCAGCGGAACGAAGATAATACGAGTACCCGAGAGGACACGAAGGGACCCGAACCGTAAACTTTGTAAACTAATTATAGGAATTAATACAAATAAAGGAAAATAATGATTGTAGATTGAAATTTAATAAAGCTGTGTTCATTATTTCTTGTAACGAACACTGGACAGAGGCTGAGTATACCCTAGCAAAAATAAGTCGTTACAATCGCTTAAAGCCCGCCTTTGCAGAAGTTTATGTAACTAATACTCAACAAATTGACAATGATACTGACTCTAATTCTAAGCCAGGTCGTAAAAATAGAACTGTATCGTTTTTACTAAGAAGGGGGTAATGTGGGAACATAATAAAATTGTACTTTAATTTTATTTTACTTTTTCAAATTTTCATTTTTTAAATTTTTAACAAAGTAGTCTTTGCTTTTTTTTAAGTTTTTAGTTTTTGAGTTTTGAATAAATAGTATTCAATCAGATTTTTTAAATAAATGTGTTTTTATTGTTAGCACAAGGGTTTCAGGAATGTTTTTCAATGCTTCCAATTTAAATAAGTATAAAAATATACATAAAACTTCATATCAAAATTTTATTTGACTCTACTAATATCAGAAATATTGATTAAAAAAAAACATGTCACATTTCTTCAAATAAATGAATGTTTTTTAGTTCGATTTTTATATCATAAGTTAATATCACTTTCTGTTTAAATTATTTTTCAAATTAAAGAAAGATGATAAAATTACAAAGAATAAAATTTTTTTTTTTCAAATATTCATAAAACTCTTGACAATTCATATCAAAATTATATTTGACTCTAATAATATTAGAAATAGTTTTTGGATTCAATTTATTGCTTTTTGGCTTCCACTGCGCCTTGATTAGAGAAAATATAAGTTCTACGTTGGCCTTATGTGCTGGTAAAAAAAATCACACCAAAACTTGTTATCGTCATGCTAATTGAATTTAAGTTTTTCACATAATTTTTCAGGATAATTAATTCATTAAATAAATTTTCATCATTAAAAGCAATGTTAATTTTTGTTTTAATTCAACACTTGGCTCACTGCTGATAAGCTTCAAATTTTCAAATTAAAGTGATACCAAGTCAATTGAAATAACAGCAACAAAACAGCGATGCCAGCAATTAAAAAAAAAATTATGGAGAAAAGTGCAAAAAGTAGGACACCCCCGGACACTTACTGAAAAAGAAGGAGGACTGCCCCGGACGCTCTAAAAATGAGGACGGTGTCCGGGGAAAAGAGGACGGATGGCAACCCTACTTATTAGGAGCTTATATAAAAAATAAATAATTTCAAAAATTATTATTCAGAGGAAGCTTAGGTTAAAACAAATTTTCAACTTTTTAAGTAAAAATAAAATCAAATAGACCCACTTAATAATTAACAATAAATAACGATGACGATGTGAGAGCTGTGGTGTAATGGTTAGTGCGACTTAAATTATTTATTTGGGAAATTTAAAAAAAAAATAACTTTATTGTTTGACTTCAAGCTTAAGACTACTTTTACAATTTAATTTTTCTTATTCTTATAACCTCAACTAAATCAGCGTTATTACATTAATTTCATTTCTACATTGACAAACATTTGTCAGCATTATTATATTAAAATCAATAATGCCAAATTGACAATTGTTTGTCAGCATTAATATGTTCCCAATTTACAAATTTGATTTCGCAATCGTAATTCATTTTGTTTGACCTATTTTATTTAAGAAGTCGTCGAACTTGTCTAGAGTGGCATCAGCATTTATTCTAGTAACAAGTTCGTCGACTTTGTATGTACTTTTGTTCTTTTCATTATCTATATATGTAACTACTCCCCCCTTTAGATTAGAATTCTCCTGAATTCTGTTATTTAATTTGATTTTTATATATTTCGGTCTAATGAATAGAATAATAATTAATACAATAACAATGAAAATTACTACAATATTACATCCATATGTTACTTTTGTGTGATATTTTAATTCTTTAATATTTTTTACATTATATTGATGTTCTTTTTTAATTTGTTCGAATGAAATGTTATGAGAAAAATTTTGAAATTTTTGTTTGTATTTTCAATTATGTGTCTTTCTTCTGCAGTTTCTGCAATATTTGAAAAATAAAAATCTTTTATCTTAATTGAACAGTTATTGAAATTGATTAAATTATTTCCATTTAAAGTATTTTTTTCATGATTACAAGTTTGAGTTACAGTAGTATTTATTGCATTTTTAATTAAAATTGTATCTATAAATAACTGTAAAATTTCAAAATCTTTATTTTCTATTAATTGACAGTTATTCTTTATTAAACAATGGTTACTCAATTTTAAATCTTTTAAGTGTTTGTTTTCTTCAAATTTATAAGTTTTATTTTGGAATTCAAAAGTTTGTTCTATGTTTGATTCTATTTCATTAAAATCAAAATTTGGTAGTGGTACAATAAATCTTAACTTAACCGTTATAAATGTTCTGGGTGTTTTTATTCCAAAAATAAGGTAAGAGTTGTTAAAATATGCTGTTCCAAATTGGATATATTTTAATTTGTTATAATCAATTTCATATTTTCTTATTTCATTACTAGTTAAAATACTTGGATGAACAATACCATATTTTGCAGAAATTACATTATCTTGTAAATGTTCTATTTTATTTTTTATTAACTGTATATTTGTGAGTTGTTCCAAATATACACTTTTATTATCTTCTATTTCTAAAAATTTATTTATAGAATTCAATTCTTTTTCTATTTTCTTTCTGTCATTTGATATAACAATTTTCAAATGTTCTAAAGTTACGTTAAAATAATCATTAATTGATATTTGTTGGTCATTATTGTTTGTCAGTTCGTCTATATTTAGTAAGTGTTTTTGTATATTTTGTCTGTCCTCTTCGTCCATAGTACCAAATAACCATTTCGACATACTTCCAATTCCGTTAATTAGTCCACGTCTTTGTCTATTTTGTTTCGGTATGAAAGTCATTAATTTATTTCTTGCATCCAATAGCTCTAATTCAAGTAAATCCTTATTTTTTATTTTCATTAAAATTATGTTGTCTGTTAGTTTGTCTAGAATTTCCTCTATATCGTTAAGATTAATTATGTGCAAAACTAGGTCCGAATACTGAACTATTTCCTGGTCCCTCATATATATATCCGTATATCCTGTTTGTTCTGCTAATAGTCTTGTGGTCATTATCCCACTAGTCATTGGAGTCCATAATAATATCAATATTGTCCAAAGCTGAAAATTTTAAAAGTCTTTTAATATTACATGGGTGTATTTTCTGTAATTTTGTCTTCCTATATTTCGGTTGTTCCTTATGTCTAAGTGCCCTATAATTTTTTATAAAACCTTCTTGTCTTTTTCCGTATAGTCTTCTCTAGATTTATTTAATTTGTCCACGATTTTCTTCTTACTCTCTTCTATGTTTTGTTTAATTTTGTCATCATGAATTTTTCCCTGTTGAGCCTTGTTGGGTGTACATTTAATAGTCGAATGATATCTGTCATTATAGTTCCTTATTGTCCTTTGCATTATCTGTTTTATAGGCATATTTTTATTTATTTTATATATAATCCTAAATTTTTCCGCAATTGTATTGTGTAATCGTTCTATATCCGCATTGCCTGTATGACTATTCGGTTTAGTCAAATGCAATTCAATGGATTCATTGTCTAAGAATTCTTTTATCCTAACAGCTTTAAATTCATTATCTGCTATTATTTTCTTGGTTTCCCTATCTTGGCGAAGTGATCTTCTAATTGTTCAATTATAGTTATATGATTTCTATCATTTAATGGATATACGGCTCCAAATTTAGAGAATTTATCTATAATTGTCATAAAGCAAAATCCTTTCATTGTATTGTATATGTATCGATATGCACTACTTCATTTTTCCGTGATGCTGTTTCCGTGTACGCAAATTTTAATCTGATCGGATTTCTATCATATTTTACTTCTTGACATATTTCGCATTGGTTAATAACTAACTGAATTAATTCTATTAATTTTGGATAATATATTTTATGTTTAATCTGGTTATATGTCTCGATAATACCCGAGTGCATTCTTTCCCTAATATGATAAATAGAAATTTGTTTAATTGCTTCTACTTCGGTTTCAATATCCTGTGCCCTCATTGTGCATTTAGTAAAATTTATCTGTTTATCGTTGGAAAACATTTCTATCAATTTTTCCTGGACCATGTTGTAACCATGATCCGATAGTTCAGAAAATATTCCCACTTTACCTTTTATCATGTATTTTGCAAATATATTTCCCATTACGTTAAAGTCACATTCCGCTATAAAAATTATTCTTTTACCGTGCAAAAATTTTATTTCTTCAATTTTGTTATTCGTCAATATAATTTGTGTCTTGTATTTATTAACTTTTTCATCCTTTATAAAAAAATGGTCGTGTAAGTTTTCTTCTGCTGAATGAATTGTCATCATTGATGTGTTGTCATTTTCTATATTGTCAATTATATTCGTATCGGGCTCCGAATTATGTGGAACTTGCGTTTCTTTATTTCCCTCAATATTTTCACTATTAACATCATCTACATTATTTTCTATTCTACTCAAGAAATCAGCTACCCTATTCTCTTTCCCCTTTATATAATCTATTTCAAAGTCATACTCTCCTAATTTTAAAAGCCATCTTTGATGTCTTGGTGACATATCTCTTCCCCGATATTTAGAATGTAAAAATTTAATAAGTTGATGGTCAGTAAATATTTTAAACTTTCTGCCGTAAAGATACGGTCTCAAATAATTTACGTTCCACAATATGGCTAAAAATTCGTTATCTGTTGCCGAATAATTCCTCTCATGATTGTTCAAGGTTCTAGATGCAAAGCAAACTGGATGACCTTCCTGTGAAAGGACTGCCCCAATTGCATAATTTGAAGCAGCTGTGGTTAAAGTAAACTTTTTCTCGAAATTCGGATATCTTAAAGTCGGGTGAGAGCTAATCAATTCCCTTAATTTTTCAAATGCTTCTATGTATGTAGGATCTTTTAAATTTATTTTTACTCTTTTTTTCAAATACTTTGTTATAGGCTGTGCTACCTTAGCGTAATCTTTTACAAACTTCCTATAGTACCCTGTTAATCCCAGAAAACTTTTAATTTGCTTCTCTGTCTTTGGTATCTCCAATTGTTGGATGACTCTGATTTTACTCGGATTCGGTTTCAGTCCTTCTTTAGTCAAAATATGTCCCAGAAATTCCGTTTCTTTTCTCATAAAGTTACATTTGTCTATCTGAATTTTTAGGTTAACCCGTTCTAGTACCGTAAAAATGTCCGTAATCGCCTTTATGTGTTCCTTTAGAGAAGTGCTAAATATCAAAATGTCATCTAAGTACACTACACATGTCTTATTGATAAAGTCCCTCAAGGTTTCGTTCATTAGTCTTTGAAACGTTGCCGGTGCGTTTTTTAGTCCAAAAGGCATTCTTATGAATTCGTATAGTCCGTGTGGGGTTACAAAAGCAGTATTTTCTCTGTCTTGTTCTCTAATTAGAATCTGATGATATCCCTTAGCAAGATCTATTGTCGTAAAATACTGTGCCCTGTCTAGTTTGTCTAAAATTGAGTCTATGTTGGGTAATGGGTATTTATCATCTATAGTTACCTCATTAAGTTTTCTATAATCTATTACAAGTCTATACTTTAGTTGTCCAGAATTATCTACCTTCTTTGGTACTACTATCAAAGGACTCGAATATCTTGAACTACTCTCTCTAATTATCCCTTTTTCTTCCATTTCCCTTATTTGTCTTCTTACTTCTGTTTCGTGTTGTGGTGGGTATCTATATAGTCTGGAGTTAATTTGTTCGTCTGTCGTTGTTCTAATTTCATGTTGTATATTCGTTGCACTAATCAATTGGTCACCTTCCTTGAAAAATAATTTTTTAAATCTCCCTAAAATTTTCATAACTTCAGTATTTTCTTCTCTATTCAGATGATCCAATTGGATTCTGTTCCAATCAAATTCAGTCACTTCGAGTGTGCAAACTTCTATATTCTCATATGGATTATTAAGGAATCTTGTGATCCTCTGATTAAACAATATATACCCATCTATTAAATTTATCATCGTATTAAAACAGTTTAATAAGTCCATTCCGATTATAAAACTATACTTTCGTTCTTTTAACTCAGTCATTTTCCATCTAATTTTCGCGTAAATTGGTAAATTAAATTCATTAGGTGCTTCAGTAAGCACTTCATATTTGATTATGTCTTTCCTAGTTATTGTACTGAACCGAATTGGTTCCTTTAATAAAATTCTCTTAAAATTATCTACATTTTTATCTATTAAACTTATTCTTGCTCTCGTATCCACTAAAGCTTTATATTTTTTTCCTTTATAGTAATTATTATGGTGGGTAGACAGTCTGAGGCTGTTTCATAAAAAACGTATCCCGCTTACTTTGTCCCTGTCCGAGTCGATCTGCATTACATTGACACAAATCTACCCCAGATTGACCTGCCACTGGAAATTGATCCGTTTCCCCATTGTAGAATTCTCCCAGTTCCCCTTGGTCCTGCCCAGGTTGAGTCAAGCGATTTTGGCTGACATTTGGCCTGGAGTTTCCCACCTCAAGGAACCCTTGAATATTATTTATCTGTAAATTATCGACTTCCATTGGTTCGTTTTGGTCTTGTCTAAGTTGAGTCAAGCGATTTTGGCTGACATTTGGCCTAGAGTTTCCTACCTGGGCGAACCTCCGGTAATTACCCGAAAGATTATTATTCTGAGCTCTATAGCGTCCAGAATTATTAAAATTATTATTTTTATTATTATGATTATTTGAATTATAATTGTTATTAAGATTGCCATTATTATGATTATTAGAATTGTAATTGTTGTTAAAATTTAAATTTCCCTCTTGACGATATTGTGAATTATTTTGACCCTGATAATAATATCCGTTGTTTCCTTGATTAAATCTATTGTGATTCATCTGATTATGGTTAACATTCTGAATATTACCCCTTTGTCCCATATTCTGTGTACTATTGGGCCCTTGTCTATAATTTGTTCCGTTAAATTTTCTATATTCTGGTCTAATACAGGTATCTTCGAATCTCCGTAGACTCAAAATTCTCAATATGTCGTTAATGTTCGTCTTTTCATAAATTTTATCTAACAATGTTCCCTATGTCATTTCCTTAACAGTATTTACCAGTAAACTATCCACATTTGAAAGGTCCATGTAGTGGTCATCCCTATAGTAAACAGTCAGTTCGTCCGCTTTATATTTTATATTTTGTACTTCAATAATTAATTCTCTTACCGAATTGACTTTTAGGTTGGCTATCATTCTGAATATTTGATGTGGTTCGATGTTCGGCTTGTACCTCAATTTTAGTGTCTCCTTTATAAGCTGCCAATTATCTGGTTCTGGTATGTTTATGATGACATCCTTCGCCTGACCTTGAATTGTTCGGTAGAAAATAGTCCTTACTGCATCCTTGTATAATATTGCGACCGTTATTGTTGACAGGAGATATTCGGTGCTACTAAAAAAGCTGTTTATTGTTACGTCTCCCGTTCCAGTAAATGTGGGTAAATGTTGAATAGTTTTTATTATATGCTCCCTTATGCCTCTATCCCGGCCTTGCTGCTGTTGCAGTTCAATGTAGGCTAACCTCATGTTTTCTAATTGTTGTTCTCTCCTAGCTAGTTCTTCCACTAGGTTGAGAGGAGGTATTTGAGCTTGGTCTTGAGCCATTCTTCTGTCGTCAAACGTTTGTCTTTTAACTTTCCGAATTTTGTATGTGGTGTTGGCTTTATTAGCTTTCACTGCACTTTACCGTTTTTGTGGTGTTGACTTTATTAGTTTTCACTGCACAATTCTTTTTCTATAGTTTCTGTGGTGTTTACTTTATTAGTTTTCACTGCACAATTCTTTTTCTATAGTTTCTGTGGTGTTTACTTTATTAGTTTTCACTGCACAATTCTTTTTCTATAGTTTCTGTGGTGTTTACTTTATTAGTTTTCACTGCACAATTCTTATAGTTTTTTTTTCGAAAAACGTATGTTCGAATCACTGGATCCTTTTCACTGAACTTGGATCCTACCGACTGCGCCACTTAAATTATTTAATTCGGAAATTTAAAAAAAAAAAACTTTATTGTTTGACTTCAAGCTTAAGACTACTTTTACAATTTAATTCTTCTTATTCTTATAACCTCAACTAAATCAGCGTTATTGTATTAATTTCATTTCTACATTGACAAACATTTGTCAGTATTATTATATTAAAATCAATAATGCCAAATTGACAATTGTTTGTCAGCATTAATATGTTCCCAATTTACAAATATGATTTCGCAATCGTAATTCATTTTGTTTGACCTATTTTATTAAGAAGTCGTCGAACTTGTCTAGAGTGGCATCAGCATTTATTCTAGTAACAAGTTCGTCGACTTTGTATGTACTTTTGTTCTTTTCATTATCTATATATGTAACTCGCGTTGAACTGTTACACATGTGGTTGCAGGTTCGATCCCCAGCGACCGCAACATCAATTTGGAAAAATAATGTGTATGATTTTTTTATCCCTAATACAGTGTCCTCCTTCACTATTCCCATAGTACTAAAGGGAATATTGAAGGTAAAATAATATAACAGGGCTATGAAATAAACAGCCTCAATAAAAGTTCGCCAACTAATATTCTGAAACTAACAGAATTTTCAAAAATCTGAAAAATATATTTAAGTTACTTTTAAACCATTGATAATACACACAACGTAAGACTACAGCTTTAGCTTTTAAAAAAGTCATTACTTTGGTCCAAGCACATACAGGATTATATCAGGATACCTTTCTGGGACATCGTCTTAACTTGAAAACGAATTATTATGAAATTTGACAAAAAGAATAAATTTAGTATTAGTACCAATATTTATTAAAATTAAGACCCGTTTTCGCTCAATTTCGTAGTTTCCGAAAAACGAAAATCGTTACATCTTCTTAATCAAAGGCAAAAAAATTTAATTTTTGGATTTTATTTATACTTTGGTGAAAAAGCATAGGCCGGTTACAGTGTAAAATAAGTCAGTCAGTCACTCTTATATGTATGCACTATGACTCCCTTTGCGATTTGTTTATTGTCATTGCGAATCCATTCGTTCCCCGTTCCGCATTCCATTCCATTTCGTTCTCTGTTCCATTGCCATTTTCTCGAGTTTCAATTCCACTTGTTCCCCGTTTAATTTCCCCGTTCTTTACCGAAAGTGTGTTAAAAAAAAGTGTTTAAAAAAAAAACAAAAAAAAAATGGTCGCAAACAAACTCTATATTACTTTCCTTAATAAAATTGTGTGTTAAAAAAAAATGTGTTTAAAAAAAAGTGCCCGTAGACAAAAGAGTGTTAAAAAAAGTGGCAGTGGACAAATTTTCTTTCCCAAAAGTGTGTTAAAAAAAATGTTTCCACAAAAAAAAGTTTTGCCACAAAAAAAAGTGTTTCCACAAAAAAAGTTTACACAAAAACAAGTGTTTCCAAAAAAAAGTGTTTCCACAAAAGAAAAACGTATTTCCACAAAAAAAAAGTTTCCACAAAAAAACTGTGTTGCCACAAAAAAAAGTTTCCACAAAAAAAAAAAATTCCACAAAAAAAAAGTTTTCACAAAACAAAGTAAAAAAAACAAAATTTACACAAAAAAATGGTTCAACAAAAAAAAGGTGTTTCCCCAAAAAAAGTGTTTGAAAAAACAAATGTTTGCACAAAAAAGTTTCACATCGAAAAAAAAATCTCCAAAAAAAAACAAAAGTGTTCAACAAAAAAAAAAAGTTTACACAAAAAAAATGTTTCCACAAAAAAAAAGTGTTTGCACAAAAAAAATGTTTGCCCAAAAAAAAAGTTTCCACAAAAAAATAAAAATGTTTCCAAAAAAAAAAAATTTTTTTCCACAAAAAAAAAAAGGGAAAAAAAATGTTTCCACAAAAAAAAAGTCCACAAAAAAAGTTTCCACAAAAAATGTGTTTCCAAAAAAAAACTTTTTCCACAAAAAAAATATTTAACAAAAAAAAAAAATTTTCACAAAAAAAAGAAGTGTTTCAAAAAAAAAAAAAATTTTTTCCACAAAAAAAAATATTTCACAAAAAAATAATGTTTCCACAAAAAAAAAATTGAGATGAGATAGGATAAGCTGAGATTAGATTAGGTTAATTCTATAAGTGCTGCCTGGTTGTCATAGTAATGCCAAGGCCTGGTTGTCATAGCAACACGAAAATTTTATATGTAGGGACGCCATATCTCCGGAACCACTGGGCCAATTTTGTGCAAACTTCACATAAACCATCTACAGACCACCCTCAACCCTGAAATTTTGGTTGAAATCGGTTGACAGAAATCCGTTGAAAAATAAAAATTTGTATACATTTTATATGGGAAAAACACATTTTATATGGGAAAAACACACCATCACAAAAGTGTTCGTATAACGCGTAGGCGTAGACATTTTTCGTATTTTTTTTTAAGAACTATCAGTAAAAGTAGACCTTTCCAACGCATGTATTGGTTTGTAAATCGGTTGAGTGGTTCTCAAGTTATAAAATGACGAACATATACCAACTTATTTTTATATATATAGATTAATAAAGCAGTATAATCTTCATTTTTGCTTTAATATCTTAAATTTGGAAAACTATTTAATTACAACATAAAAACAAATTTTTTAATTTGTTACCATTCCACACAAAGCATTGTAAGCCTGACCTGTTTTTAATACTAATTACTTTTCCAGTCTCAATCGTTGGGCCATATAAATAATAGCCTTCAAGCCTAAAACATGTTGATCACCCCT
Organism: Leucophora obtusa; assembly: GCA_949987735.1. Classification (NCBI taxonomy): domain Eukaryota; kingdom Metazoa; phylum Arthropoda; class Insecta; order Diptera; family Anthomyiidae; genus Leucophora; species Leucophora obtusa. The sequence goes on from OX465297.1 coordinate 56,326,717, forward strand.
AGCTTGTGGCAGCAACTATGAAAAATAACAATTAGCACATTCTGGATAATCGGCCAACCATTTATAGATGACATCAACTTGTTAAAAACTTAAACTGCAATGTAAATAATAATAAAAGTTATTAACTATTTTATTATTATACTATTATATAATAGTTTTACTAACCGAAAAGTTTTAGGTGAACCCATTGATGAAAATGTGGAACTTAGGTAATTTAACATATTTTGAAGTGCATACAAATGGAATGAGCCAAAAACTAAGGCAAGTTGACAAAAACTAAAAATAGCTAAATCTATATGTGTTTTTTTATTAACTTACAAAAAATACTTTTGAAGTTACTTAAGTACTTCGATAATAATACACTTTTTATTTTTTCCGTGTTATGTGAAGATAAAGCCATATCCGTTTGAAATTGTCCATTAGCCTTACCCACCGACAATTCCATATGACATTTAAAATAAAATTTTATATTATTTTACATGTTTCTAACTTTTTTCACTTTTGGCATCTACTTTTCGCCATATTGTTTTATCTTCTTTATTTTTTTTTTTTTAACAATCTTCAACTTTGGCAATTTTAATGCTATTTTTAGGAATTATACACATTTTACAAACATCTGCCAACAAATAAATGAATTGTAAAACATCCTAAGTTTATTTTGAGTCATGAAATTTTTTATGATGTTCCCATAATGTAACTAAATATTGACAATTTTTTAAATAGATAAGAAAAGAAAGTGATTTAACATAATGTACAAAAGAATTTATAATGTACCAATAAAAAATTATGTTTTTAGGTAATTTATACAAAAATTTAAGGGTTTGATTTAAACTAAGCTAATGAAAACTATTTTTTTCGGTAGGAAATCGTTTTTACCAAGATTGTTTGTATAATATAACATACGCTAATTTTTTGCGTGCATTCAACCTTTATAATTTGCAGTATGTTTTGTTGCAAAACCCTTACCACAGCATTCCCAGAATGACCCATTCTGACCGCCTAGCTCAGGGACGTCAGGGGGGGATCGACCGATCACCTGGGAAGAGGGCTGAACAATAAAAAATTTCTAAAAACTAACAAAAAAAAACTCAAACAAAAAAAAACCACAATAAAAAAAACTCAAAAAACTTTGTATATAATATTTTATATACACCATAACATAAGAAAACCGACGATGGGCACTTGACACAAGTCCCACAAAAAAAAACCCATAAAATTTACAATTTAGATTGACCCACAAAACGGACAGACAAAAATCACAGGCAATATTATCACTAACAAATAGATTTCAAAGGGACAAAAGCTGGTATATGCCCTTCTTGTAGCCCACACTGCCATGATAACCTATTGCTATTTTTCTCTTAGGCTACCCCACAAACAACACAAAACACTGGTCACTGGTCACCCTACATACTTACGCTAACACACACCTAAACGTTCTAGCCAGACATTATCTTAAGGATGTCTACCAAATGATAACATAATAAAGTTATAATTTTAAAATATAAAAATGATTTTTGTTTTTATTTAATAATTCCTAAGACTACGCAAAGATAAAACAAAAGTAAGTATACCTAAAAAAACCGCAAAAATTAAAAATGAATCTAAAAAAAATGGAGGAACTACGTAAGCATAATTTTCAAAAGCAATAAATTGGCGATACTATAAAAAAAAATGAAGGTTAAGCTAAAAGTAAGTAAAACTAAATGAAATTTAATTAACAAAAAAAAAAATAACAATATAAAAAGAACAATTAACATTTGATAAAAAAAACTTAACCCCTAATTCCCAAAATATCCCTATCAACAAAACCCCTAGACCCAAATCTTCTGGCCTTTAAAATTATCTTTAAATTTATCCGAAATAATTATTTTGCTACCTATGAGAGAGCTCTCTTATACGTGTTATATTATAATTTTTCACTATGGGGAATATTTCTAGGTGTTTTGGGATTACACGACAACAACAACAAAATTAGCACTAAACACTACGCTATATATATATAGCGTAAAAAATTGCTTTTCACTAAGCCTAATGCTGCTTTAACTTCCGGTTTATATTTTCTAAATTAATAAATTTTAAAATTTTCATTTATCTTGATATTATAAAACACACTTTTCCTTTAAAATTCCAAACACTCGTTCACTTGTATAAAATTTTCGAACTCATCGATGTTTCTTTTTTTTTACATACACCAAAGTTGCGCTCCCACGGCCGGAACCAGATGCCAATAATTTTCTGGAAAAACTTCACTCGAACCAAAAAATATTTTCATCCAAGTTGGCCCGAAATGGCTTAGATATTCCGAACAGATTCGCACCTTTAGGCAACCGGTGAGTTCTGGTAAACTACATAAAAAACTAAAATCTAAAAAAAAAAATTCATAAATTTCACAATCTCAATACCACTTACCCACACACAATGGCCTCCAAATGGTTTGGTTAATGTCCTCGGTTGTAATATATCCTCACGGCAACCTGTTGTCACCAAAGTTCTTGCAGCAATGAAGCTGCTGCGAAACTTTACTCTCAACCAAACCATTCGCAAGGCATTAACTAACACTACAAATTAGCTAAACCCCACCCATATAACTCTAATTTCTGTCTTATATCTATCCTATTCTATCTTGTACTTAGCACTATCACTAACCTAATTTACTCTTTTCCTTTAACATTTCCATTTTCAGTATACAGCATTTTTTCTTCTGTTTTCGCGCCAATTTCATTAAATTTACTTAAATATGGTTCCCTAAAAGATCCCATATAGATTTTTAAAATAGGATAAATAAACAAAAATCTACAAACAAATATAAACATGGTCTCCAAAGGTCAACAAAATTCATCTTGCTGGCCTTGAAATTATGATATACCATCTAAGCCATGTACTTTAGGCCACATAGTGCTGCTCATTTGGTCGAAAGACCAGGCTAGCAGAAAAATCAGTAAGTAGTCGTCATTTTACTTTTATAATTTTCACTTCCTTCATTCTATGTGCAATTATTTGGAATTCCTCCAATCTATTTCAAATTATTGTTTACTTCTCCTATTCCACATTCGCAACTTTTCTAATTCAGCAAGAAAACAGCTGTTTGAAGTTAACAACCCTGTTTCATCCAAAACAAAATAAACACACCGCTACAGTTTTTCGCCACATAGGGCACATTTGATATGATCACTCTTTTGTTTTATTTGGCACTGACTTGTTTTATGACTTCTGGCACATTTGACACAAACAGGACTTTTTGTGCAAAAGTTTTTTGTGTGTCCATATTTCTGACAATTTGTACACTGTGGTAAGGTTCTTTTTTGATGTATAGGTTCAAACTTAATTTTACAATGTAAAAGGTGACTAATGGAATAAATATCTTTATGTTTTTATTCGTTTTAAGTTTGATTGAGAACAGTGATAAGGGTTTTCTTGTGCCTGCCTGTAATACATTTTGTATGTGAGTGACTTCGTGACCAAGTTCACAAAGTTCTTTTTTTATTTGTTCTTTGTCTGTTGCTCAGTGCTCTTTCAGCCTGCTTTTGAACGGACTAGTTCGCAATGACGGAAAATTTAATTTGTTCCAAGTGCTACAAAATCATTAAAAAAAATTGTGAAATTGGTTGTGTTATTTGCTAATGTAAATTTCACAAAATTTGTGCTAAAATTGAAGATGATAGTGCGGTTAATGCCATATTAAATTTTGAGAACATTGTTTACAACTGTAATAATTGTTTACAATTATCTTCTGATTTAATCAAAAAAGTTAGTTTGTTGTCTTATGAAATTCAACAATTAAAAAATATGTTCTAAGAATTTGTGAACAATAATGCAAAAGAAAATGGAAACAACAACATGAAACAGAAGTCTCATCGAAGTTTGCCAGTTCTCAAAACCAGTTTTAATTCCAATATGCATAATGCTCTATGCCCTACGGGGAAAGGGACCGGTCCCAGATGACACGCAGGATAGGTCCCAAGGGGGCGGAGACCGGTCGTTGATCGGTCTTTTTGTTTGAAAGAGACATATCACTTTAACATGGCGTTGTCATTGGAAATGACCAATTGCCACAGTTTAGACACCTTGTGACAGTAAGGTGGTGTGTCTAAAAATAGCTTTTTAAATAAACTAATAAAAAATTAAGAATTAAAAATAATCTAAATCTACTTGGCGTCGAAGTAGGGCTCGATAACACAACCTCCTGCTTGTAAGGCAAACGCTCTACCGTCTGAGCTAATGTTCCCTACGGGGAATGAGGAGTCAATTGCCCTCCAAGGACCTATCCCGTGACCGGTCAACCGAAGGCATATTAATTAGTACAAATATGAACTAAAGAAAATGAATTAATTTTCTAAGTATTTTCTGATTCCTTACTTTCATTGTTGCTTTTAAAAAACTTGACCGATACCGAAAAAAAAACAAAATTCGCGTCATATTTTTTAAAATATTTTTTTATTTATTTTACTTTTTTATTTAATTTGAACTTTATTTTTTTACGATTTGCTTTCTTTAGCTCTTATTCTAAATTTTTATAATTTTAAGGTTTGTATTTTTAACGTTTTTTAATGTTAAAGCTGCTTTAGTTTTAACAATTGGTATTTCATTTAATTTTATTTTTGACTTAACGGTAATTTTTTCAATTTTTATTTATATTATCAGAGTTTTTGAGGTAATTTTCTAATTTTTAATTGATTTTTAAATTTAATTATGGCCAACGCAAAAAAACGAGTCAACTACCACTAAAGGACCTATCCTGTGATCGGTCAATCGGGGGCATACTGAAGGCACTTCCACTATATTTGTGTGTGTGTTAGTGTTGTTTTCTTTTCCATATTTTTTATTTGCTTGTAGTGTTTGTTTTTTCTTTTTTATTTGAGCAGAAACGAAACTTTACCATCAGCCAGTCATCACGCATAAGCAACATAGCTCAGACGGTAGAGCGTTAATTCTTAATTTTTTATTAGTTTATTTAAAAAGCTATTTTTAGACACACCACCTTACTGCCACAATGTGTCTAAACTGTGGCAATTGGTCATTTCCAATGACAACGCCATGTTAAAGTGATATGTCTCTTTCAAACAAAAAGACCGATCAACCACAGGTCTCCGCCCCCTTGGGACCTATCCTGCGTGTCATCTGGGACCGGTCCCTTTCCCCGTAGGGTTGCTTATGCGTGATGGCTGGCTGATGGTAGTTATATATTTTTCGTTTCTGTTCAAATAAAAGAGAAAAAGGAAAAACAAAGCAAATAAAAAAAAATGGAAAAGAAAAAAATAGAAAAGAAAACAACACTAACACACACACAAATATAGTGGAAGTGCCTTCAGTATGCCCCCGATTGACCAGTCACGGGATAGGTCCTTTAATGGTAGTTGAGGTCCTTTAATGGTTTGCGTTGGCCATAATTAAATTAAAAATTAGAAAATTACCTCAAAAACTCGGATAATATAAATAAAAATTTAAAAAATTGCCATTAAGTTAAAAAGAAAATTAAATGAAATACCAATTGTTAAAACTAAAACAGCTTTAACATTAAAAAACGTTAAAAGTACAAAACTTAAAATTTTCTAGCAAAAAATTATAAAAATTTTAAATTAGAGCTAAAATAAGCAAATCGTAAAAAAATAAAGTTCAAAATAAATAAAAAAATATTTTAAAAAATATGCCGCGAATTTAATTTTTTATTTCGGTATTGGTCAAGTTTTTTAAAGGCAACAGTGAAAGTAACGAATCGGAAAATACTTAGAAAATTAATTCATTCTCTTTGGTTCATATTTGTACTAATTTAGTAATATGCCTTTGGTTGACCGGTCACGGGATAGGTCCTTTTAGGGCCATTGACTCCTCATTCCCCGTAGGGTGTATACAAACAGCAACAGTAACTGCTGCAAACAATAATTCAAATATTTCTTTTCGTTCGTCTGCTAATAAGAAAACAACAACAACGTGTCCTATTGTTAATGTTGATTTGCCTTCTACCAGTGTAGCTGCAAAAACTGCTGTTCAAACTACAGCTGTTATTGATGACGTATGCTATGTTAATCAAACTAACAATGTTGCTAATGCAGATGTTTTATTATTATTCTTTATTCAGTCTATGGAACATCATTTCCTTACAGACTATGATTAAACTATAAAATAATTATAAATAGTAATTATTATTATACATGTTTTAAGAAATAGGCTTTTGAAAGAACAAGAACGGACGCACTTTTACATTAGTAGGCCACAAGGAAGGCTCAAATAGATTATCATATAATTCAGCGGAGATCCCAATTTTAAAAGAAACACTCCTCAATGTGTTCTGCTTAATTTCCTTTTTAACCAATTTAAAACATTTTAGATGGGTTTTGGAAATATTAGCACCTTTTGCAACATAACTCAGGATTTGTTCTGCTGTTACACTGGGCTTAAATGAGGAAATATTCACCCATTTTTGATTAGCAATAACTTCTAAGTCTTTGGAATTATTATCTCCAAACACCACAGGTTTACGTTTCTTTTTTTTGTAGTTAACATTAGTCCATCCAGTATTGTTAACTGGGATATTACTTTCTGCTTGAGAGTATGGAATTGAAGCTGAGCTAACAGTATTGTCAGAGATTTGAGAACAACAAATGCTAGCTGTTCGTTTAGAATTAAAACGTCATTTGGCTCAGTAGCAGCAATAACATCATTTGGTTTAATAGTAGCAATAACATCATTATGAATATCATCATCATCATGTAAAGAAAGACAAAGACTAGCTCTACGTATTCGCATATTAGAATTTAAAACATTATTTCTTGGTTCAGTAGTATCAACAACATCTTTACGAAAAACATAATCAGCAGAACTTGAAGAAAAGGAATCACTCAGAGTTGAACAACCTTTTTGTTGTAAATCATTATTTTTTGAATTTAAGCTTGACTCAGCATGTATGTTTTTATTTCTAATGGAGGCACTCTCAACTACATTGTTGTTGTATATACAGGCATTGAATAACTCTTTTAATTCTCTTACTTCATTTGACAAACTTGTTATTATAGCAATTAAATTATTAGATCCTTTAGCGCATTTATTGCAGTTATAAACAATATTATTTGATGAAATTAAAACATTAAAATCACGATCACTATTGACACCAGAGCACCCTTTATGGAATAGACCACTGCATGTTATGCATCTAATAAATATACTACCAACAGCTCTAAAGCACCTAACACAAGCAGTATTAGATTGCATTAGGAAGAAAAAATAAAAATGAACTTGTTTAAACGACAATCACTACTGAATGCTGATAATGCTGTCGATGACGAAGATCTCTCGAAGTGGACTAACGTTACTTCTAGGAAGAAGAATAAGAATAAACGTAAAGTTGTAGTTGGAGATAGTAATAATTTTGAACTGGATGTGGTACATGAAATGAGATGGGTGCACTTGTCATCTTTTAAGCCAACTATTACTGAAGAAGTTATCAAGTCATATGTTGCAAAACATTTAGATATTCACACAAAAAAATATTGGAGGGTATATTGCCTTGGCTGGCATAGGTAGCCTATTTTAGTATGAAATTTAAAAACATGTTTTATTACCTATGTTAGTATGTAATTATTTTACCTATTGGCATTGTAAATTCAACTTATAAAAGTAGGCAACCCTTCGCCAATATTTTTGAAATTCGAAATGCCAAAATTTAATTATTTTTATTTAGTTTCTTTTGTTTAAATTTTTAAGAAAATATACATATCCCAGCCAGCAAATTCGGAGCGCTCATAAATAAGATTTTTAAATGGCTTATAGAAATGATTATTGTTTTTTTGAAAACACTCTTTTTTTGCTAGAAAAAATGAACTCTCAGAAAACAATCCAAAAAGTTGTCTCTACAATCTAAAAAGCTGTCTCAAAACGAGGGTTTATTTTTCGGACTCAAAGAAGACTCCAAAATTATTTAAATTTATGAAGAAAATTTCGATTTTATACGTTCTTTTTTCTGAGGCATTTCTGAGTACACAGGGGGCTCTTTTGGACGGACCACTTTCATAGGAAAAAGTGGAAAAATGTTTTATGTTTTTGGAGCTCATTTCTGAGTCATTAATGATCATCTTTGTTTGCTGGGATATATAAATATATTTTTTAATTACACTTTGAGACAAATGGTAGGGGTCAGTGATCGGGAAGGGTTCAAACTACCGGGAAAAGTTATATCGGTAAAAAAGAAGTTATACTTGTCCCGGCGTTTCGCTGGGTCACGTCTGGGAATCGAGATATATCGATTTGAAGTAAGTAACTATCATATAGGGGAAATTGTCACCTTTGGTGGTCTTTTTTTTGACATAACTCGAGAACCACTAGTCCGATTTTGTTCAAACAATTTTAAAAAAATTAAAAATTACAATTCCTTTAATCTGTTCATATAACGTTTTTCTATATACTCAACAGTTTTGCCGGTAAAAATAAATGTATGAAGAAAAAAATATTTTTTGCCTAAAATATTAAAAAAAAGTAATAAACAAAAGGTTATTTGATTTTTATGGTAGCGGTAACAAACTAAAAAAACGGTCATATATGTGCGTGGTCAATTAAAAGGAAAAAAGGAAAGTGCACTTTTTTAATTATTTGGGTTTTTTCCGTTGGCTACCTGCATGATTTTGTTACACAAATTGCATCCACATTTATGAGTGGTCATGTTTTAGAACGTTTCGAAAAATTTAAAACGCACACGAATCAGATATATAGCCACCTTGAAAAGATGCGCCAATTCATAAGTACCTCTCAGTAAAATATTGAAACTTACGTAGTTTTTATAGGTGTTCATTGATAGATTTTTGTCATTCAACAAGTGTCTCCGAACGCGTAAAGTACGATTTTTTTAAAGTGACGAAAAAGTAGTAAAAGTATAAAACCGAAATGAGTGCAAATTGTCCAGAAAATATCAATTTATTTTGTTACGTTTGTGGCAAAAGAGCTTTTTCAACAAATACTGCATTACTCACTGAGCAAGTGGAGCGTGCTTTTAAACTTTATTTTGATTCCGAAATAATTCGCGGCGTTTCGTGGGCCCCAGACAAAATTTGTAAAACATGCTACAATGCTCTTAACATGTGGATCCAAGGGAAACGCAGTTCACTTTATTTTGGTGTACCAATGATTTGGACTGATCCAGGAGAGCACAATTCCGATAACTGTTACGCTTGCGCAAACAAAATATGTGGAGTAAATCGTAAAGGCCTTAAACGAAGAGTTTACATATCTGTTAGAAGTGCACAAATACCTCTACCGCATTCGGATGAAGTACCAATTTCACCGCTTCCAAGTCCTGACAGAGAAACTTCTTTTTCTATTGAAACAATGGATCAATCGGATTTCACCAATAAACCAACACCAGAAGCCGGCCCATCGAAATAATTCTAATATCACAAGCAAGAATGGACAAGATTGTTGCAGAATTAAACCTTTCTCAACGTGAAGCAGAAAAACTTGCCCAGCTTTTGAAAGAAGGCAACAAAGAAAGAAAGAATTTGGAGCCTAATGTCAAAGGCACCGGATATCGAAGACGACAATTGCTATTCCAACGGTACTACACACTCAACGAAGGGAACACATTTGTTTACTGCCACGATATAAAGGGACTGATGGAGGCGATGACCATTAATTATGTCGCAGCTGATTGGCGAATGTTCATCGATTCTTCGAAATCAAGCCTGAAAGTCGTTTTGCTACATAAATATAATAAAAAACCAAGCATTCCCATTGGCTACAGCACAGACATGAGCGAAACATACGATTCGATTAAAATAATTTTGGATAAAGTTTGCTACACTGATCACATGTGGCGGATCAGTTGTGATCTGAAAGTCGTGGCGATGCTAAGAGGTCTCCAAGGAGGCTATACGAAAAACATGTGTTTCTTGTGTCTTTGGGTTACCCGATTTAAAAGAAACCAATACGAAACGCATGACTGGCTTCCTCGAGATCCAACGGAGAAAGGACACAACTGCGTAAATGATCCAATAGTGCCAATGGAGAACGTCCTCATGCCCCCTCTCCATATCAAACTGGGAATCGTAAAAAATTTCATCAAGGCCATTGTGAAGCAACCGAAAATTCTTGATTGTTTGAATAATATTGAAGGAAGGTGTTCTGAATGGGCCGGATATACGAAAGCTCATGAAATCAAAGGAATTTAAAGGTGCTTTAGACGGTAATGATTACTTTGCGTGGAGGGCAGTGAAGAAAGGCATACGATATTTTTTGGGAAGTACGCGAGCACACAATTACCCCGCACCAAGATGTTGCACTACTTCCAGAAAATTGGAGTGAATATGTCCCTCAAAATTCACTTCTTGCATCACCATCTCGAATACTTCAGCAAGCAGCTAGCCTCAGAGTCGGATGAACATGGCGAGCGCTTCCATCAAGTGGCAATGCCAATGGAAACGCGATATAAAGACAAAAGGCTCGATTCGCTGCTGGCTGAAATTTGTTGGTGGTCGCAAAAGACGTACGATCCCGACAATGAAGATGAAGAAGAAGAATATACAATGGGAGTTTCCTCGAGGGTAAGTCACAAAAATGAAGTTAACTGACTGATTAAAAACAATTGATTTTTTCCAGATGAAGACAGATCCTCATCCGATACAGACTCTGAACAAGTGGGCGAACCACCACGCAAGAAAGTAAAGGGCGCAAACAAACGAAAATAAGTTTTGCGTTCATCGATTTTTATAACCTATGTATCTATGTAATAACCTAATAATTACCTGTAATAATTTTTAATTTTACGTGTTAATAATAAATAATATATAATAAATATTATCCAAACTCATTGAAACATAAAATCAATATTCTTGTCAAAATGAGATACCTTCACTTAATTGTGAATAAAAGCGAAACGCGTCCATCGATTTTCATGATCTATGTCTCATTTTGTTTAAAGGTATGTGACTTTGCGTGAAAGTAATACGACTTGCCTTTTTTTCCGTTTTGGATTTTTTATGAATTTAAAAATAAAAAAATTTAATATTTTAGGCAAAAAATATTTTTTTTCTTCATACATTTATTTTTACCGGCAAAACTGTTGAGTATATAGAAAAACGTTATATGAACAGATTAAAGGAATTGTAATTTTTTTAAAATTGTTTGAGCAAAATCGGACTAGTGGTTCTCGAGTTATGTCACCACCAAAGGTGACAATTTCCCCTATATTATAGTTACTAACTTCAAATCGATATATCTCGATTCCTGGACTTGACCCAGCGAAACGCCGGGACACGTATAACTTGTTTTTGACCGATATAACACTTCCCGTTGGTTTCATCCCATCCCGATTTTGACTGTCGCATAGTGTTATTGATACAAAAACTTATAAAATAAGCATGAGGAGGTACGTTATTTACAGTTATTATGTTTAAATGTGTTGTTTAGAGATGCCCCTAAACTAATGCACATCACTGTAACATCTTTTCTATTCTCTTCACTAATCCGTTTGTTTACTTAAAATAACTTAAGTTGTTTTTATTGTTGTTATTAGCCTAAGCTAGGCTTTTAGTTTACATTAAATTAAAAGACAATTCACTCTAACGTAAACTATTGAAAAAAAAAACACATAGAAACAGAACAAACAAGTGAACAGTGAAAGGACAGCAATACATAATTAGTAACAAAATTACAATTAACAAATACAATGCAAATTACAAGTAACAATTAAATAATAAACTAAAAATCATACACAAATTAAAATTGTACTAAAAATTAAAACTAAATAAAACTTAAGCTAAATTTAAATTAAAACCAACAAAAGGACCGTGTTTTTTTATTTAGGCAAGCCCTAAACATTTTGTTCCTTCGAACCGGATAAAAAACAAAAAGTGTAGAAAGTGATTTTTTGTCAAAAAAGTGCTGTGTAAAAAATAGTGATTTTGAAAAAAAAACTGACATGAAAAAAAAAATAAAAAATCCAAAATTAAATTTGCAAAATTAAAAATAAATTTTCAAAAATAAAGTTGACCTAGAGAGGTGACTTATATTTGACCGTATATGGAGTGTTAAAGAAAAGAAGTACATAAGAACAAAAATATCAAAAACATTGTGTAAAAGTAACTCCATTACAACAACAAATAAAATCGATAAAAAAAAAATTATAGTGTTTTGTGAAAGATAAAATTAAATTCGGTAAAAAAGTGGAGTGATTTTCAAAAACAAAAAAACTGACCTACATACATATTTCTGTAAAAAATTAAGCCGTTTAAACCTATGCTAGGATGTCACCTTCATTTGCCCTTGGTGAACAACAAAAAATTTACAAAAAAACTGGTGTCAAACTAAAGAACAACAACAACAAAAAAGTGTAGTGAAAAACAGCGACAACATAAGGCCAGCTGCAGCACAACGCAACGTAAAAAATATCAGCAGCATCATCGAAAGCGACTGCAACAGAGCCACAACAGCAAACAACGTCATAAACAACAGCGACAGCAAAACACACACACCGTACTAGAAGCAGAAGTCGCACGGCAAAAAGGTATCAAACACACTAAGCAACCCCATAAGAACAAATTGAGTAAGTACTGAACAAAACAATTAAAAACAAAAAATAGATCGACAAACAGAAGTGAGACAAACAACAACAAAAAAAAACTTACTTCAATATTGTAACATTCCTGTGTTTGTTGTTATTGGCCATTTACTCTATTTTTGCTGCAGCTTTGTTGAAGTAACTAATAGAGTTGCCGCTTGTTGACATTTTGTAGATTTTCCGGGGACATTTATAATAACAAATCGGGGTTTTAAATTTTTAACCAATTTGTTATAAGATCTCATTTTATCGCTAGCAGGCACTTTTTTGACCCATATAAATTAGTTGCTGATAATTAAAATTTTGCTGATTTTTATCAACATTCTTTTGAAAAAATATCTTTTAATTGAAAATATTGACCTTTTTGATCGAAGTTTACCATTTTTTTCGTTTGACCCTACTTTTTTCGCCCTATTGAATTCAAAATGCCTCTTGATAAATTCCTTAATTGCACAAATGACTTGCTGGATTTTGAAAGCTTTCATTCTGAGACCGGGGCTGTAGATAATATTCACGCTCTAGAAATTCTTCGCGTCGAACTCGACTCTCTTTGGACCCAAGTCAAAAGAACTTATGAAGAATGCCGGGATTTAAAGCAAGGACCAGACGCAAAACCAATTGACAAAACTAAACTTCGGAATCGGTACAAAGAGGCCCTCACAGCATATAAAAGTTGTGCTGCTTCTATAAATGCGGAAATTCAGGCTTTATCAGAAACAAATGAGTCAGCAACAAATAAATTAGGTCATTAATCTTCTTTTAGCCATCCAATATTAGACAACAATGCAGTTTCTTACATGAGGTTACCACAGTGTGATATGGATCCATTTTACGGGGAACCCACAAAATGGCCCACATTTGGGGATCTTTTCACTTCCATCTGTATAAGAAGTGACAAAATGAGAAAAATCGAAAAGTTTATTTATTTGAAACAAAAAATTGGAGGCGACGCTAACATTGTACTTGAAAACGTACCTATGACCAATGAGGGATTTGACCTTGCTTGGAGTAGATTATTAAAGCGATATGACAATAAAAGGGAAAAAGTAAATGCACAACTTAGGATTCTTTTTGATCTCCCAAACGTTTCTGTTGATTCACCTGCCTCAGTTCAAATACTACAATGCGCAGCTAACGGTATTTTAGAAACACTTAATACCTTAGGAATCAAATATTGTTGTTGGGACCGAATTATGGTTTTCATTTGCCAAATTAAACTGCCGCGACCATTTGTAGAAGAATTTGAAAATTCTCTTGAGGACTGTGCAGAGATACCAAATTGGACGCAATTTGATAATTTTTTGACAAAAAAATTTAAAACTTTGCAGTCCAGCGTCAACATAAAAGCAACAAAATTACCAAGTGTTTAACCTCAAACTGAAAACAAACCCACAAATAGGGAGAAAAAAGTCCATTCATTGCAAATAAATACCTCATAAATCAAAAATAGGTCAAAGCAGAAAAATCACACACAACCAAACAGGGGCGCACAAAATAATTCTAATCACAATTGCCCTCATTGTAAAGAGGCCCACCCATTAAGAAATTGCCCTAAATTTTTAGTAAAAAATGTAAATGATAAAATTCAAATAGTTAGAGTCACAAATACATGCTACAACTGCCTCGGTGTTAATCATAGCGTCAAGGATTGCAAAAGTAAATAGTGTGACGAGCGCTTACAATTTTTCTTTTATAATTTTATTAATTTGTTAACACAAAAAAAAAACACTACATTTTGCCACTGTTTATATTCTTTTGGGAATGTAAATAAAAAGATATCAATCACAATGGCAAAATGTCAATATATTATATCTGGCAAGTGCCAAGTTTGGGATGTTGCCATACTGTTTTGCAGTTACAAAGACAGAGTCGTTAAAGGAATAGGTCGTACCCCGTCGCATGTAATCGTTTATTCGTTCATTCGCAATCAATTATCCGCATGGTTCACGTAAAATTTAGTAAAGGAGAGAGAGCCTGAAAACGTGTAATTTAATCGAAAGGTTATTTTAGTAATAAAGTTAGTGTGTATTGAAAAAACAGATTTAGTCGTGTAGTTTTCAATTTGGTCAAAGTTTTAAATATTCCATTTTTAATCGACCGGAATTGAATTTAAACCGCTTATTACATCTTGGAAAAGGGGGAACTTGTCACATATTGATCGATTTAAAACATATCCCCTAACTACAGCGCTAGGGATTAAAACGATCCACAACACCTCCTGCACATCAAGGGTAAGGTGTTTGCGAGGGAAACGTAATTTTTATGATACCCTGGTCAACCGCCCTTGGTTAAAGTGGCAATACGGCAACTAACGTGGCAACAACTGCAATTAATAGCCGTGACAAACACCCACTTTCTTGGAGAATAACGTCTTGCGTAATAAGGCAGATCAAAAAGGTAATCCAGTGTCTTTTTCTTGGAGAATAACGTATTACTTGATAAGGCAGTCACAAAAAAGGTAATCCAGTGTCTTTTTCTTGGAGAATAACGTATTACTTGATAAGGCAGTCGCAAAAGGTAATCCAGTGTAAACCGTTAAATTCGAGTCTAATAAATTATGAATTTGACCATTTTGACCCGTTTGACCTATTTGACCGCTGGATATATATATTGAAATAGAAAGAAAACTAACATAACCTTGAAAAAAACTTATATGTGAATAACCGTTATAACCGTACGTTTATATGTTCGATGTTAGTTTAGTTAACATACCTTAAGATATGTAATTTTTTTTAATTCAAAGGAATAGTATTAGATTCCTCAGGATAATATTAACCCTAGAATTTATTTAAAGAAAAGAAAATATTGCGGAAATAGGAAATAGAGTTTATGCATGTTCAATCTTCAAGGAAATCAACAGGTAGTGATATAACTTGTACTTAAGATGTAAAATTTGTTGAAGATTGTAGGTCTGATAGAGCTTGTTTCCGGACTTGAGTCAGTCAGTCAGTCAGTCAATCAGTCAGTCAGTCACGTTATTCTTTTATATATACACCGATAAAATTTCTCAGTTGCTCAGTTAAAGAATTCCTTAGTTAAAACGGAGAAAAAACAAATTAACTGAAATAATTGATATGAACTAATATTTGTGTTAAATAAAATTCTTTTTCAGTTACAAATTTGAAATTGTCAAGAATTTTTAGAAATATATTTTAAAGTTTAAAGAATAGACAAAAAAATTAAAATACTTTTCCAGTTCATATAATTTGTTTAGTCCACGGTAAGATAACTTGTTCAAGATTTTCTGGAATCTAGTAAAACGTATTCTTTATTGTTTAGATCGAAAATATGGTCCCTAAATTCTTGGATGTAGGACTATCGGGAGATTTTTATGAAAGACTCAATAATAATAATAAGAGTGAATATGTGTGATGGAAGAACGCAGAATCAAATTAATCAAAACAATAAGTTCAGCGTGTACAATATTTTGTTCCGAATGTGTAAATAAATGTAAAATACAATAAAATCAATGTATTCAAAAACGAATTGCAAAAAAGAAAATTTAGATGAAATTATGACATTGCATTTCTATTAAATTTTCAAATCGGTTATTGTTAACTAAATTCAATGGATATCCCAAAATAATTAACTGTTCGTTGGTTTTAACTGAGCTATTCCTTTTAATTATTTTAAAAAAAGTATTCGTTATTTTCAATTAATTTTAATAACTGAGCTTCAGTAAGGGGTATTTCACCTGAGACTCAGTTGAAAATTTAGTAGCCGGTAACTGAGAAATTTTTTCGGTGTAGAGATTAAAGTTAAAAAACCTTATGAGTTACTTGTTACGGAGTTTACATTTGGCCTATAAAATTGGTCACAAATTTCATGTATTAACCAAAAATTGGTCAGATTGTTATAAATTTTGTAAAACAGGTGACAATGCGCTGATATATATCGAAATATATAACTCAAATGTAATCCATGCATTAGAAATTAGGTGGTTACACGGTTTTTATCACATTTTTTGATATCACCCTAATAATGTTCAATATCTCATTTGAATAAAGAAAACAAAATTTTAATAATTTAAAAATTTTATTTTTGTTTTGCACAAAAGTAGAAAAAGAGTCAGAAGAGCCATTGATTGCCTTTGTTAGTTGTACTCTTTGATATTACAAAATGTAGTGAAAACCAGCAAAAATAACAAAAGAGTTGACAACATTGGTGAGAGTATGAGAGAGAAAAAATGAGAGAAAACAAAAACCGGCATTAAAATAAAATAGATTCTATCTCACTACAGCTACGCCCAGCGATTTTTAAATATCAAATTGTATGGAAAAAATCGCTGCTCTCTTATTCTGGGCCTACACTTATGAATCAAAAAGCAGATTCAGAAACCTTCAAGCAATTGTAAAATATAAACATCTGTTTCTTCAGTGTTCCCGTAACGGTGATTTTCTGTCAGAACTAGCGATTTTATTTCGCCTCTAGCGAGAAAAATTGCCCTGTTTTACATATTTTGTTATATTGTCAACACTATTATTGTTTTGTAGCCAACAAAAATAGAAATTATCCTAAAGCTGCCTACACACTGGGGAACATTCGTGACAGAACATGTGTTTCTACTTTTTTACATCATTTTTGTTTGATGATCACATGAAATATGGGCGGAAGAAAATCAAATTAATTAATTTCTTAATTGTTAGTTTTCCATATGCTGCTGTTTTTTAGTTTTATTGTTTTAGTTATCACATTTTATGTCCCATAATTCTCGTAAATATATTTATTTATAAAATTAATGCAGTTTTCATTATTTATAATTGTCGTCATTTTCATTTTCTCAAATGCGTAATAACAAAAGCTCCTGATAGCGTGACTGCCATCAATGAACTAAATACAGCAAAAACAGTAACATCGATACACACGATGAAAAATTGAGTTTGGAAACAAAAAATATGAAAAAATTTTGTAAACACGAAGGTCAACATGACACAATGCTATAAACATTTCAACATTCGTAAAAAAATGCCCATTTGTAATGGAATGTTCCCTAGTGTGTAGGCAGCTTAAAAGTTGACTACAGCGGCAAAAGTTGTCGTGTAGCTGTGTTGGTGTCAAAATAATCGTTTTCATATAAACGTGTGTATTTTATTTTTGACAGGCTGTAGTCGTGAAGCTGCAGTCGTTAATGTGTTTAAGAGATTAATCAGAACTGGGTCGACGACATGTGCTTTTTCATATATTTTGTATGGGAAGCAAAATGTCGCCATGTCGTCCGGCGATTTGTCGTCGTAATAGAATCTATTCTATTTTCGTGACGACACTCGAAGGAACATTCGTCACAAAATGCCCATTTTTTGACGAATGTTCCTTCGTATATGTCAATGTATCGTGTTATCAAAATTTTTTGCTGCCTACACACGATAAAACATTCGTCACAGAGCATGTGTTTCATTTTTTTTTTTTACTTTTTTTAGTACACATTTTATGTCCCATAATTGTCGAAAATTTTTATATTCATTTATAAAATTAATGCAGTTTTCATTATTTGTAATTGTCCCCATAATGCGCAATTGCAAAAGCACCTCACATTACGACTGCTCTCAATGAACTAACACAGCAAAAACAGTAACATCGATACACACGATGGAAAATTGAGTTTGAAAACACAAAATATCAAAAAATGTTGATAACACGAATGTAAACACGATTCATTGCCATACAGTGTATGACATACACGAAGGGCATTTTGTGACGAATGTTCCTTCGTGTGTAAGCAGCTTTAGAATAGAAAACAATTGTACCATTTACAGTAAAATTCTTTTAAGCTGAACTTGGTTAGGACGATTTATCTGTTAATACGAACTAATTTCAAAGACGTTTTGGCATCAATTTTCGTATAAAAAACATCATCCGCTTTATGAAACGATTTATGAAGCAGTTTCATCAATATGATAACTCTTTTTTCACCGAGTGTACGAATATGGATGATAAAAATACATATTAAAAAAATTGCAAAGAAATATTCGAAAAAGGCAAAACAAACTGGAAATATTAACATTAAAAAACAACAAAAAAATTTAGAGAACAAATTTATTTTTATTATAAATGGAAAAAAACGCTTACAATATTACCAGAAAGACCAAGTGGTTGGTCTTTCTGGTAATATTGTAAGGAAAATTTCTATCGGGTTCTGTGTATTTGAAAAAAAAAATTTTTTTTAAACTTCCAAAATAAAAAAGATTATGAATTTTTTTTTGCTAATTTTAGCTAATTGGGTTTCAAAATTTAGTAAAATTAAATTTGTAGATTTAGCAACTCAAATTAGTAAAAAATTCTGTAATTTGTAAAATGAGAATACCAAATTATTTTACTAAAAAACAACTTTATACTAAAAATTAGTATAATACTAGTATAATAAAATTGGAAACCGTTTTACTAATTTTTATACTAACTTTTTTCTTTTAGTGTAAATAAGTAAATAAATAAATAAGTAAAGAATCAAATAAATAATTAAACAAATAAATAAATGAGTAATAATATGCAAAAAAAAAAATTAGGAAAACAGAAAATTAATTATTACTTAGAATAACGTAGAAATTAAAGCATATATTGTAGACTATTGTTCTATATTTACAATATTATTTTTGTCTATATTACTATTATTATTAATTTTTCTATATATATCGATAAAATTTAAAAGATGTTAAGTATTACTTTTGGTCATAAAATAAATGTTTGTTATTGTATAATGGAACCTGAAATGTGTTGAAATTATAACTAAATGTTTGAATAATGTAACTATAAGTTGAAGGTTTGGTAAGTCCTAGTAGGGGTGTTTTCATCAATTTATTCACAGGTAACGAAAACACCAATGGATGACTCAAATTTAGTCCCTATGTAAACGGCGTATCTTGGTGATGTCAACCATAATGTTTCTTGATTATTTTCAAAGTCCGTCTGACCATATAGTAGTAGTTTTTACCGTTTTGTGTAGCTTTTCTGAAATTATATTTTTATTCCTTTTGTCATGGCACGCAACAATTTTTCGAATTTGTGCAACCCCGCGGAATAAGAACCTCCCCATTCCGGCGAGCTGAGCCGCAGCAAACTTTCACGTGCCAATTCCGCAACGACAAACAAAGGGTTGGTCACATATATTTGTAGGGTCTCTCACCAAAAACATAATACGATGTTATACAAGGGGACAGAATCCCATTCTAGAGCTTCAACTCATGAAATCAATACGGTGCGGCCGAGCACAAGCGCCGCAGCCCTTGCATCAAACATACAGTTCACTTCAAATTCACATTTTGCAATTCCCACAACGATAACCTTGACCTTACAAACGAAATCGAAACCAAAGGCAAACGATTCCAGGCAAGAGCTATCATCGACCCTGGATCACAAACAACGTTTATATCCGAAAAATTAAAAAACAAGTTGAAGCTACCCTCAACACGAAACCTAATTCAGTACAGTGGTATGACTAACGGTTCGGGTACTTCTACCAAAGCCTGTTTGTTTAATCTTTGCTCCAGAGTCAGTGTTGCCAATTTAGCATATTTAATGCTAGATTTAGCATTTTTTAAAATCATTTAGCATGAAAAAAATGCATCTAGCATATAGCATTTTTTTTAGCATTTTTCCAAAAAAATTTAGCATATTTTTAGCATTTTTTAAATTTTATTTGCGTTTTTAGAATACTTTGAATTAATTTAGTTTTTTGCTTTTAAAATATTATTACTTATGACTATTGACTATTTTTATTAATAAATAATCAAGCTCGAGGTCAGTCTTAAATCCTCTATCCTCTAGACAGCATCTTATTCGTATTTCCAGAAGATGCTGTTCAGAGGATAGCTAAATATTCAGGATAAAAATAAAGGAATAATCTTACTTAAAACTGACCACGAACTTGACTATTTATTAATAAGTTACAACAAAAAGGTCGACAAAAAATCTTACAATGCCAGAATTCACAGTTCGTACAATATTAAGTACTAAATTAGCATTTGTCCTAAATTTGACAATTTCCTATGGGTTAAACTTCAAAAATCATGCTATTTTACAACGATAGCACATTAGCACTTAAACTGTGAATACCCTCAAAGTAAACCAATACCACAAAAACTATTAAACCTGACCGCAAAATTATTTTTTTAAATAACTTCATGCAAATAAGCCCAAAGATGCAGAACTTTGAAAACCGGAAACAGAGCATGCCCTATAAATCATAAAATTAATTTGAAGTAAAACCAAAAAAGTCTGTAATGGCTACTGAAAATTTTGCTGTTATTATGGCAAATTTAACTGTTTTGAGCCCAGCGGTATTTTTTGCTAATTTCAGCAACACATGTCCACTAATTTCTAGTACAATAAAATTAGTAGGAGAAATTTATAGCCTCTACTAAATTTTAGCAAAATTGTAAACTGCAATTCTATTTGATAAAATCAGTTGAAGAATTTACTAAATATCAATTACACTGTGAGACAAATGGTAGGGGTCAGTGATCGGGAAGGGTTCAAACTACCGGGGAAAGTTATATCGGTAAAAAAGAAGTTATACGTGTCCCGGCGTTTCGCTGGGTCACCCCTAGGAATCGAGATATATCGATTTGACCTTTGGTGGTCTTTTTTTTTGACATAACTCGAGAACCACTAGTCCGATTTTGCTCAAACAATTTTAAAAAAATTAAAAATTACAATTCCTTTAATCTGTTCATATAGCGTTTTGCCGGTAAAAATAAATGTATGAAGAAAAAAATATTTTTTGCCTAAAATATAAAAAAAAGTAATAAACAAAAGGTTATTGATTTTTATGGTAGCGGTAACAAACATTTATTTTTACCGGCAAAACTGTTGAGTATATAGAAAAACTTTATATGAACAGATTAAAGGAATTATAATTTTTAATTTTTTTAAAATTGTTTGAGCAAAATCGGACTAGTGGTTCTCGAGTTATGTCAAAAAAAGATATATCTCGATTCCTAGGGTTGACCCAGCGAAACGCCGGGACACGTATAACTTGTTTTTGACCGATATAACATTTCCCGTTGGTTTCATCCCATCCCGATTTTGACTGTCGCATAGTGTTATGTAAGCATAATGAAATTAGTATAAATAGTCACCGCTCCTAAATTTCAGTAAATTGTTGTAAACCGTAATTGTAATACTAAAATATAAACAAATTGTATAATCTAAAAAACAAATAAAATCAAATTTAATAAAAAAAAAAACATTTTTTTCTTTCGATTGTTAAAAATGTATAATTACTTCATCATACTTGAAAATTGGAGTAAAAATTGCAAACGAATTATTGTGAATAAGATTTCCTTAAGTATCCTCTTGTTGTTACATTAGTATATTTTTTTTTGCTAAGTTTAGCACTCGGTTTTGAAAAATTAGTAAAATGTATTGCTGAAATCAACAACGAAAATTAGTAAAAATAAGATAATAGCAAAAATCAGTACAAAAATAGTAAAGTGCGATTGAAAACTGTTTACAAATTTGTTTACTAACTTTTTTATCTGATAATGCTAATGCGAAATTCATATTACCCGCCAAATTATTCCATTTTTAAAATAAAACATTTAAGGTACTTGAATTTATCCGCGTGCAACTTTTTGAAATAAAATATTTTCTGTGAAGCAGTTGAGAAATCGAATAATAAGGAGATTAATGTTGACTGCACATTTACCATTTTTACTTTGGCAGAAAACTGTAAAAACAAAATGGGTGTTTCACATCACCTGCACTTCCTCGTAAAAAAATTAATTTCTTAAACTTATATTAATGGCTTTTTGAATTTTATTACAAGAACTTTTGAGTTGTTTTTATCTTCTTTTATATAACTTTAGTTAATAAAATGAACTGAAGGCATAACTGTAGGTCACTTATTTTCAATAAAATTGTAAAAAGTTACTAAAATACTTTTTTTTTGAACAAATTAGAACATATCTTATAAATTTTTTTAGCATATTTTTTCTGGCATATTTTTTTATCTTTTAGCACTTTTTAGCATTTTTCTCACAAAAATCTAGCATTTTTCCTAAATAAGTTTTGGCAACACTGTCCAGAGTTGACCCTAATTTCAAGTTAGAGGTCTGGGCACAAGTGGTAAAAGACATGTCGCTACTTTTGCCAAGCCAAACGTTGTATCTACCAAATCTAAGTGAGGCTGCAGAATTAGAACTTGCAGACCCTCATTTTTACCCTGTCGACTTAGTAATCGGCCTCGATATAGCGCCTTGTAGGATCGTTTTTGGCGCAAAAAACAGTATTTGGCTGGGTAGTGGGGGACCATCAAATACACCAAATCGTACAGAAAATGCTACTCAATACAACGTCCCTTGACCAAATCCTTACACGCTTTTGGGAGGTGGAGGAAACCCCAAAAAAGATTTTGAGGTCAGATGAGGACACATTTTGTGAAACCAACTTCCAATCTACAATTCGTAGAATCGAAAAAGGAAGATACCTAGTTACCCTGCCTTTAAAAATGATAGAGAGTTAGGGCATTCAAGAAATATTGCCATGGCCCAATTTTTAAGAATGGAACGGATTCTAAATCAAAACCCTGACATTAAAAAACAATATGATCAGGTAATTTTAGAATACCTTGAGCTGGGACATATGAAAAAAGTTTCTCCCCTGGATATAAATAGAACCCCAAATTATTACCTGCCGCATCACGCAGTAATAAAACCTGATAGGCTAACCACAAAACTTAGAGTAGTTTTCAACGCCTCCAGCCCGTCTTCAAATAAAAGAAGTTTGAACGACACTTTACATCCAGAACCCATACTTCAACAGGACCTAGTGCTCCAAATACTGAAGTGGAGATTCTTCCGATTTGTCTTCAATGCTGACATCACAAAAATGTATCGGCAAATACTAGTTCACCCCACTCAAACCAAATATCAAAGGATATTATTTCGAAAATCTCCAAATGACCCTAATGACTCCTAACAGTGAAGTTTGGAGTTAATTGTGCCCCGTTCCTGGCCATTAGAACGCTGCTCCAAATAGCAGAAGATTTCAAACAAACACACCCCCTAGCATCACATATTTTGAAGCAAAATATGTACGTAGATGACGTTTTAGCCGGTGAGTAGAGTTTAAACGCTGCCATCGAATTATGAAAATAACTATATAGTGTTCTAAAATCTGCCGGTTTTGACCTGATGAAATGGACTTCAAACGACCCACGAGTTATCCAGGATTTGCCAAACGAGACACTATTACCTCTTGATTGGTTAAACTTATCCGAAAATGCTAGAACGAAGACCCTAGGGATAAAATGGAACATTTCGTCAGATTCCTTTTCTTTCACGGCTCCAGAAGTCGAATTGAAACAAACGTACACTAAACGCAAAGTTTTATCTACAATTGCCAAGTTCTTTGACCCTTGCGGATGGCTAGCCCCAATCATTGTAGATGCAAAAATAATTATGCAACAAATTTTTTACAGAAAACCCCTAGAGAAAACCACTCAGACTCTGAGGACATTTGTCTATAGAAAACCCCTCAGATTCCAGGGACTTTTTATATAGAATATCCCTCAGACTCCAAGGTCTTTTTCATAAAGAAAACCCTCAGATTCTGAAGAATTTTTCTACATAAAAAACCCTAATAGTGTGAGGACTCTTCCTAAAGAAACCCCCTCAGTTTCTGGGCTTTTCCCCACAGAAAACCACTTTTTTATACAGAAAAACCCTTAGATTCTGTTGACTTTTCTACAGAAAAATTTAAATTTTTATTAGAAAACCGCTAACATAATGTTGTATATTTTATCCGTAATTTCCATAATTAACTTATTTTTGAAATTTTTGTGTTTTAATCTATTTTTTAATTTAATAAATAAATTTATATATAATAAAATATAAAATTGAATTATTAAAAGATCTTTTTGCAATAAAAATTACCTAATATCAAAGTTATATTAGAAATATTTTGCTTACATTAAAATTGGTAATACACATATTTTTCTGAGTTAATTTAGCAAAAATTATAGGTGATTTTTCGAACATAAAAGTCAAATACAAATTACCTATTTTTTAAAGTAATATTGCCGTAAAACATAGCAAACTCTATGTTGCCTTTGAAAATAGGTGAAATCATCCTACAATTTTAGGCAATTTTACCTATAGTTTTTTTTTGTGTTTTGGTTTGTCTTATATATCTTGTTATAAATTAATTAAAAAAGATGCTTCTGTGGATAATTTAAGGTTCGTTAACTTTAAACTTGGTGTTTCATCTGCTTTTTATGAAGAACTTTTTAAGCCTGAGCTTTGGACCTCAGATATAAGAGTCCGTCCTTTCAATTTTTTTCCGAAGAAGTCACCACCTCAACGACACCTAACAAATTCTAAAAAATCGTTAAAACTTTAATACCAAAACGTTTCTGGCATGAGGTCTATATCATAATTTTTTAGTACCTTCATATCTCAATGTGATTATGATGTGATTGTTATTACGGAGACTTGGCTAAATTCTGACTTTTATGACGAAGAATTTTTTAATCCCTATCTATATGTGGTCTATAGAAAGGATAGTGACGCTTTAAAAACTGGTCATGAAAGAGGAGGAGGAGTCCTTATTGCTGTTAAGAAATCTCTTTGCTGTAAAATTATTCCTTTAAATAATTTGGATTCGGAACTGGATCAATTATGTGTGTCTATCAAATCGGTTACTTATGATCTTTATATATGTGTATCTTATGTTCCACCTAGAAGTTCTGATCAATTGTACGCTGCTCATGCTTCCAATATTGTACATCTTGCTGATTGTTTCAATGATGGTGATGGTTTGTGTGTATTAAACGGCATTCACACCTAAATCTTAAACACGTGTTTAGCTAAAACGTGTGTAAAACAATAATGAACTGTTGTGGTAGAGTAAGGAGATAAAATACGTGTTTTAGCTAAACACGTGTTTAAGAATTAGGTGTGAATGCAGCCTTATGTGATTTTAATTTAACTGATATTGTATGGTCGATAGTTCCTAATTCAGGTCAGTTTCTTCCTAATAATGTTAATAAATCTTTTGAAATCAATTTTCTTGATGCTGCTTTTAGTCTTGATCTAATTCAAATTAATAATGTTTTTAATAAGCTAAACAAAATTCTTGATTTAGTGTTTCTTTCTTCTGATTTAAAATTTTCAGTTTGTGAATCAGTATTTTCAGTTTCACCTTCCACTGCTTCTCATTCTGCTTTGGAAGTTGGAATTGAATTTTATGAATATATTAGTAGTAATAATGTTAATGAAGTACGGTATAATTATTATGCCTGTGATTTTAATGCTTTGAATGCAATTTTATATAATTTAAATTGGTCGAATTTGTTAAATGATAATATTGTATCAATTTGTTATGAACAATTCTTATGTTTTAAGGATTCTTAGAAATAATGTCTCTTTGGCTAATCCTAAAGTGTATAAACTGCCGTGGTATACTAAAGGATTGAAAAGATTGAAAAATCTTAGAAATAAGTATCACAAAAAATTCAAAACCACAAATAATGCCAGTGATAAACAAAACTTTCTTCATTATGAAAGAGAATTTAATTTCCTTAATAAGTTTTTATATAATCAGTATATTTTGATTTTTAATGATTCCATAAAATATAATCCCAAATGTTTCTGGAGTTTTGTGAATTCTAAGAGAACTAGTTCTTCAATTCCACAGTTAATGAGATATAATGAAATTTCCTCCAATACTCTACACGCAAAAAATAAAAAGTTTTGGGTATAACTTATATAATATGCTTGGTATAAAATAACCCCTCAATTCATAAATTAGGTTGTTCATAAGGGGTGTGCTATCTGTTGTATCGTTGTATCGTCCTAACAAAAAACAGAGTTGTTAAAATTTTTATTTGTGTTTAACAACGATTTTCTATTCGGTTTTCTATCTGTTAGCACACTCAAACATATGACACTAAACATACGTAAAAATGTTGTATCGTGCTATTCTCAAATGTTGTATTTTTTCAATTTAATTTTAAACAACTCTGTTTTTTGTTAGGACGATACAACGATACAACAAATAGTACACCCCTTGTGAAAACCCTTAATGCTTTGTAAAGTTATAGCAGATTTACAAAACGTCATTTTCATACAAAATTTGTTCAATAAACGTCCTATAGTTTTACAAATCGTTTATGAATTTAGGGGTAAGAAAACAAAAACTAACAATAACTTTACAAAAAAAACTTGGTAAAGTTAAGCCATATTTTATTTATTAATTTACGTTAAATTATTTAGCTCTTTCCTTATCCCTTATTAAAACAATTTGATTAATTTATTTAATTATTTATTTTATAATTATTACTGGTATTAATGGTTGGATACAAATTAAAGTATTATAATCTTCATTTTTTTTAAATATTAAATTTGTAAAACTATTTAATTACAATATAAAAACTAATTTTTTAATTTGTTACCATTCCAAACAAAGCATTGTCAGCCTGTCCTATTGTAATACTAATTCCTTTTCCAGTCTCAATCGTTTTACCATATAAATAACAGCCTTCAAGACTAAAACATATTGATCACCACTAGCTTGTGACTGCAACCATGAAAAATGACAATCAGCATATCTCTATATATAAAAGAATAACGTGACTGACTGACTGACTGACTCAACATCGCCCAAACCGCTGAAGCTAGGAAGTTGAAATTTGGTATGTAGGTTCCTCTTTCGGCGTAGACGTCCGCTAAGACGGGATTTTTGGAAATTCCTACCGGAACGGGCAAAAAAGGGGGAAAGTCTCCCCCTTGACGGCCTGCCAAAACCCCTTTGACTAGAAAGCTGAAATTTCAGATATGTGTTCCTTGGAGTAGGGGCTAACTTTTCTCGAAAGTACTTTCAAGAATTTTGGACAGGGACGTTGTAAAAATGGGGGATAAAAAGGGGAAAAGAGCCCCCCTTGACGGCCTGCCCAAATCGCTGGAGGTAGGAAGTTGAAATTTGGTATAAAGGTACCTCCACTATCGTAGACATCCACCAAGACGGGATTTTTTGGAAATTTTTACAGGGAGGGGCAAAAAGGGGAAAAAGTCTCCCCCTTGACGGCCTGCTCAAACTGCTGGAGCTATGAAGTTGAAATTTGGTATGTAGGTTCCTCGACCGGTGTAGACGTCCGTTGAGACGGAATTTTTGGAAATTCTTATCGGGAGGGGCAAAAAGGGGATAAAAAAACCTTTTTCCAAAAAAGTACCTTTTTCCAAAAAAGTACGTTTTTCCAAAAAAAGTACCTTTCTCCAAAAAAAAGTACCTTTTCCAAAAAAAGTACCTTTTTCCAAAAAAAGTAGCTTTTTCCAAAAAAAAGTACCTTTTTCCAAAAAAAGTACCTTTTTCCAAAAAAAGTACTTTTTTCCAAAAAAAAGTACCTTTTTCCACAAAAAGTACCTTTTTCCAAAAGAAGTACCTTTTCCAAAAAATACCTTTTTCCAAAAAAAGTACCTTTTTACAAAAAAGTACCTTTTTCCAAAAAAGCACCTTTTTCCAAAAAAAGTACCTTTTTCCAAAAAAAGTACCTTTTTCCAAAAAAAAGTACCTTTTTCCAAAAAAAAGTACCTTTTAATAAAAAAAGTACCTTTTTCAAAAAAAAAGTACCTTTTTCCAAAAAAAGTACCTTTTTCCAAAAAAAAGTACCTTTTTCCAAAAAAAAGTACCTTTTTCCACAAAAAGTACCTTTTTCCAAAAAAAGTACCTTTTTCCAAAAAAAAGTACATTTTCCAAAAAAAGTACCTTTTTCCAAAAAAAGTACCTTTTTCCAAAAAATACCTTTTTCCAAAAAATACCTTTTTCCAAAAAAAAGTACCTTTTTCCAAAAAAAGTACCTTTTTCCAAAAAAAGTACCTTTTTCCAAAAAAAGTACCTTTTTCCACAAAAAGTACCTTTTTCCAAAAGAAATACCTTTTCCAAAAAAATTACCTTTTTCCAAAAAGAAGTACCTTTTGCCAAAAAAAGTACCTTTTTATAAAAAAAAGTACCTTTTTCCAAAAAAAAGTATCTTTTTCCAAAAAAAGTACCTTTTTCCAAAAAAGTACCTTTTTCAAAAAGAAGTACCTTTTTCCAAAAGAAGTACCTTTTCCAAAAAAAGTAACTTTTTCCAAAAAGAAGTACCTTTTGCCAAAAAAAAGTACCTTTTTCCAAAAAAAGTACATTTTCACAAAAAAAGTACCTTTTTCCAAAAAAAGTACCTTTTTCCAAAAAAAGTACCTTTTTCCAAAAAAAGTACCTTTTTCCAAAAAAAGTACCTTTCTTCAAAAAAAGTACCTTTTTCCAAAAAAATTTACGTTTTTCCAAAAAAAAGTACCTTATCCAAAAAAAGTACCTTTTTCCAAAAAAATACCTTTTTCCAAAAAAATACCTTTTCCAAAAAAATACCTTTTCCAAAAAAGGACCCTTTCCCAAAAAAAGGACCCTTTTCCAAAAAAAATAAATTTTTCCTAAAAATAACTTTTTCAAAAATAGTACCTTCTTCCATAAAGTACTTTGTAAAAATAAAGTATCTTTCTCCAAAAAATTTCGCTTTTTCCAAAAAATTCCATTTAAAAAAATATAATTTCACAAAAAGTACTTTTTTTCCTTCCCCCACGGATATCTCCACTAAAACAAGGTTTCTTGATATTCCGCTAAGACGGGATTTTTGGAAATTCCTATCGGAATTTCCAAATATATTCGGCATAACCGTCCCCATAGACGGTCTGACAAATTGGAAAAGTGTCCCCATTAACTGCCTGCCCAAACTACTGGAGATAAGAAGTTGAAATTTGGCATAAAGATTCCTCCACTGTAGTAGACATCGACTAAGTTTGTATTTTTGGAATTCCCTACAGGATATCCCAAAAGGGCGATGTTTCTCCCTTGGAGGCCTGCCCAAACTGCTGAAGCTATGTAGCCGAAATTCGGTATGTAAGTTCCTCCTTGTGTGTAGGCGTCCGCTTAGACGGAATTTATGAAATTCCTATCGGGAGGGAGATAAGGGGAAAAGTATTCTCCTTGACGGCCTGCCCATCCCTTCTGGCCAACCTAAAATTTTAAATACGTATTCCCTGGAGTAGGACTAACTCACCGGCAACGTAATTTTTCTATTTTGGAACAGAAACATAATAAAAATGTGGGTTGAAATGTCCCCAATAATGGCCTGCCCAAACCGCTGAGGCAATGAAGTTGAAATTTGGTATGAATGTTCCTCATCCATCGCAGACAGCCGCGAAGATCGAATTTTTGTAAATTCCTAAAGGGAGGGACAAAAAGAAGAAAGCCTCCCCTAGGTGGCCTGTAAAAACCCCTTCGGCTAGAAACCTGAAATTTAAAATGTGGGTCCCTGGAGTAAGGGCTAACTTATTAGAAAGATAGTATTTTGAGTTTTGGACAGGGTCGTTATAAAATAGTGGCTCAAAAAGGGAAAGTGGCCCCTTAATGACCTGTCCAAACTGCTGGAACTAGGAAGCTGAAATTCGGTACTTAGGTTCCTCTTCCAGCCTAATTCCAACCGGGAGGGACAAAAAAAGATAGAGTGTCCCACTTGACAGCCTGCTCAAACTGCTGGAACTAGGAAGCTGAAATTCCCTGTCGATGGATTTTCGGAAATTCCTACCCAGAGGGGCACAAATAGTAAAAGTTGACTAGAATCCTGAAATGTAAAACATATGTTCCTTGGAGTATGGGCTCACTTATCGGGAAGGTGCTTTGTGGAATTTTGGACAGGGACATTGCAAAAATGGGGATTAATGAAGCGAAAAGTGCCGTTGTTGTGGCTCCCAATTGAGCCTACTAAGGAGAGACTAACTATTCGATATTTTCCCTAAACTTGTTATGAGATATGTGGGAGGGTCTGTGTACCTACGTCGCAGAGTGGCCTGTATTATAGTGCTGGCTAGCACATTTTTTATTCGGAGCCACCAGGCACCATTGTAAGGTGATACTTACCCGTTTATTTATGAACCACAAGGAGACCACAAAATTGAACGTTTTCGTCTGTTTCCAAAATACTAGCTTTATTTCAGCTGGTATCTAAGTCTCTGACCCAAATACCAACTTCTTACTTACTTAAATACTTAACCTACTTAACTTAATTTAGCCGGAAGTTGCTTGGCCTTCATAATTACATCAAAATAAAAATCTCTTAACAATCAAAAAGAAGAACCAAAGCAACGACCCCAATAAAACAAACATTCTGCCTATTCTGCATATTTCACTTAGTTAGTAACGCAACAGACACGTGACAAACCAAGGTAATTAATATGCACTCATTTTACCCATGAAAATAAATATACCGACACACAAACATACAATAAAAACGAAATACTTTACTCTAGTATCAAGAACACAATTTCTGATAAGTTGACAATTAAAAACACAAAACAGTTAACTAAAAGAATTAACTCATTAAAAAAAAACAATACTAATAGGCAGAATATTAATTTTAAATAATCATATTGATTGTCATTACTTAAAACATACTAAAATAATAGCAATACTAATAATACTAATTAATCATGTTACTAATTAACAATCCATCCCGATAAAAATCAATAATGAATAAAAATAAATAGTAGTAGTAATAATAATGAATAAAAACAAACAGTAATACTAATAGTAATAATAATGAATGAAAATAAATAGTAATAGTAATGATAACGAATAAAAACAAACAGTAATAGTAGTAGTAATAATAATGTGAACGACTCCAGTTAAGTTCACAACATTCCTCCCCTTTTTCAGGAACGATGCCTGCATCGTTAAGACCATCATACAACAGCTCCCAATTCATAGAACAGCTCCCAATTCATCGAACAGCTTCAAACCGATGGAACAGCTCCCATTACATGATATTCCGCTTTTATCATAACTTCTCCGCACCATACCCCAAACTAGTTCTCGACCATTCGGTGCCCCGAAGAATTAACGGAACGGGGTACCTACTGCCAAAGTTTATTCCAAATGTAGATTTCGGACTCCCTTATCACTTATAACTCACATGATTCAACCGAGTTCTGTAAAACAGTTAGTGATGACGCCGAACCCAAGATTAGCGACTACTCCTTGACCACTATAAGGCACGGTTAACCGATCTACCATCCTCTGGATCTTAACTTCATGGATGGAGAAACAGGAAGCAACCATATGGTTTTCAGACCATATTCAGCACCTTCGAGACCAACAATTCATTCAAAGTCTCTTTTGTCCTCCTTGCGATTTATCCCAACCTGTAATCTGTTGGACAAATCATGACACCATATATTACTAACCACATTGGTTCTACATGCCTTTTTAATAAGGCATGGTCGCTACCTTTTCGCCCATAAAGGTACATAAACTGCCATGCGCTCACGATGAAAGATGATTACCGCATAACACCATACCAACAAAGAATATCGAATTTTCATCCCAGGTTTAATGACCCCTTGTAGCTGATGGAACTGTTATCTGCTGGATCCCTCATTCCGCAACTACACGAAATACCTTCTCGTTATTCACTGCAACTGGAACCGTAGCATTATTATTACTCATTTTAACAATTTATACGCCTAAATATACTACATTACAAATATCAATACATAATTACACTTCCTTCTTTCCAATATAATTACTTAACTCATTAATTCTTTCCAAATTATCCCATGAGCATATTTTTCCAATCTTAATCTCTGCACTTCTTTTCTTCTTTATTTACAAGTAATTTTCTTCCTAATCTATTTCCTTCTTTACAGCTAATTACACTTAATCTCTTCAGTTTTCTTTATCTCTCTTTTGTTTACAAATAATTTACTTCTTATTCTCTACTTCTTTTTTTTTTTTTGAAACTTTCTTCTTTTCCTTTTTTTTCCCCCTCTAATTTTCATTTTTACTCTTTTTCCCTTTTAAATATTTTTCCATGTTTTTACTTTATTAATGTAATCCATCAATATATTTACTTCCCCTGCCTTTATTTTTAACTTACTTCTAAACAAAAACAAAAATATTATCTTACCCTAATAAAAATATTCTCCTACCCTATCACATATTCCATCCTCCGGGACTCATCCCCAAATCTAGATGGCGACTTCCGAGTGGGAAAAGAACTATAAATGCTTACCCATGGTAGCCACTGAAAGTTCCTCCGTCCACTCCACGTCTTTCCCTTAACCTATTTCATCTTCAATCCCCCGGGGCTCATCCCAAATCTAGATGACCCACACTTCTGAGTGGGAAAAGAACTATAAATGCTTACTCATGGTAGCCACTGATAGTCCTTGCGTCCACTCCGTATCCTCCTCATACATCAAAGGATACGGTTTTCGTAGGTTTTCCTCCGGCGCCGCAGTAGGGCTGGGAGAAAGCAACGACTACGGGCACCGCGCCGAGAAATTCATCGGCTCATTCGCCTCACTTCGGACCGCCATTTAAAAGCCCATTATTATGCCCAACTAAAAGCCTTAGCAGATATCTGCCAACCAACACCCGATGTCAAAACCCCTTAGTCAATTTGTACTCTGGCCCACCATATAAAAATCCTCAATTAATCCGAAATAACAAAAAAAAAATAAAAACCATTACATCACACCCGTTTTTCATTTAACATATCCGTTCTCACCGCGCCCAACTTATCCCCAACTAGGAGTCAAACTGTCCCACACTCCCTTCTCACCACGAAGAGCGTTACCGAACCATTACCCTCCCATTACCAATTATATGTTCAAAATCTTATCATGTTTCCTCTACATACCCCCGCCAGGAGACGAACGTCCTTTGTGTCGGGGTTGACGCAAAGGGCGGGCGCTATCCCTATGATAGCCCCGTGACTTCTAAAAGTCTACTTCGACCTCCCTTACCTGGGTCTCCAATCCCGGACCCTTATCACAAATATAACACTCGAAAAAAAATCCCCCCCTCCAAGAGCCGAACCTTTCCGGTACTCGGGGAAGTACCAGAAAAGGGCGCTACCCCTATGGTAACCCCGTGACGCCTAGGAATCTACTTCGCACTCTTATGGCCGAGCCCACTCTCTTGGACTCGTAACCTATAACCTGAGGTTTCCAGCAGGCAACTAGTGGGCAATCTACCAATCACACTAGTAGCGATTCACACCCATTGTGTGATACTTAAACATGACCCCCACCAAGTTTCCCGCTACCTCTTTTATCCCATTTAAAAACAACAAAAACACAAATATACAAACATATTGAAACCTTTGGACACCCAACTCTGAACATAAATGGTAATAACTGGACAACTATCATCGGTCCGCTTCCACACTCTTCCCCATGGTGGGATACTTACTCCCTATCCTCATAATATTTCCGCAAGTAGTTCTTGTGCCACTTACGATTCCTTCCCCTCATACGGACTGTAACCGTTACCGGCCCATGCACTGATACCACCTCATATGGCCCTACCCATATAGGCGAGAACTTACTCTTCCTAAGCTTATTACGCACAAGAACCCTCTCCCCGGTAATGAACGACACTTCCCTCACATTTTTATCATAGCCCTCTTTCGCCATCAACTTTGCCCTTTCTTGGTTTTCCCGCACCAATTCATGAGAACGCTGTATTTGATATTTAAGAACCTTACATGGATCATCCGGATTGTACAAAGGAGCCCTTTTCCCCGCTAAATTAGTGGGAAGCTCCACGTCGAAACCATATAGTGTCCTGAACGGAGTCTGGCCCGTAGACGAATGTACAGAGTTGTTGTGAACAAGCATTGCCGGTGCCAACCATTGATCCCAATTGCTACCATCCTCCTTGGCAAAACTCCGTAGGTACTCGGCCAATGGCCGATGACTCCTTTCCAATGACCCATTAGCCTGTGGATGATATGGTGTTATGTTCAATTTCCTGATTCCCAATAACTTGCATGTGTTCGTGAAAACCTCTGACATGAAATTCGAGCCATTATCCGTCACCAACACTCTTGGGACCCCATATCTGGCTATAACCTCGTTGAAGAAAACCCTGGCCACCGTACTCGCCTCGCCATCTGGCATTGGAGCACAAAGCATAAGCTTGGAAAAATCATCCTGAAAAGACAGAATCAACTTGTTCCCTGACACCGTTTCAGGTAAAGAACCCACCATGTCCATATATACCTTCTGGAATAGCAGATTTGGTGTATCCGTAACCACCATGGGCATCAGAGTCTTCCTCGCACTCTTATTATGCTGGCATTTCCCACAGTTCCTAACATATTGCTTGATATCCCTACACATACCCTTCCACCAGAATTGTCTTCCAATTCTCTCACGAGTTCTCTTCCAACCCAAATGACCCCCTAGCGGACTGTCATGAAAAACCTTCAACACTGATTTAATTTCCCTGGGATCTTTTAATTCGGTTGTGTTAGCTGATATCACTTCTCGATTTTCCTCCATACCCACACCGTTGGGTTTCGTTGCACCGGAATATTCGGATGCCGGTCTACTATCCTGCACCATTTGCTCCTCCCTCGCTTTCCTCACCTTTGATCGGGTCTGAACCGCACATACCTCATCCGTTGTGTAAGGTATTCTACTAAGCGCGTCCGCATTCTGATTTTTCTTCCCCGGCTTGTACCAAATCTCGAAGTCATACTCAGATAATTTGTGCCTAAACCTTGCCAATCTGGACGTCTGGTCCCTCAGGTTTGCAATGCCCTTTAACGGTTGATGATCCGTAAATATCTTGAAATGTCGTCCCAAAAGATATGGCCTAAAGTTCGTCACCGCCCAGACAATTGCCAGAAACTCCTTTTCTATTGTGGAATATCGAGTCTCCGCATCCTTCAAGGAACGACTCGCAAAAGCGATAGGGCGGTCTTCAGCATCCTCGCCCTGAGACAGAACCGCCCCAATGACCCCGCCGCTTGCATCCGTTGTCAGCAAAAATGGCTTTGAGAAATCCGGATATGCCAATACCGGTGGTGACATTATGGCCGCCTTCAATTTCTCAAATGAATCCTGACACTCTCGTGTCCATTTAAACTGTACGTTCTTCCGCAGCAACTTACTAATTGGCAAAGCAATTTCAGATGTTCCCGTAATGAATTTCCGATAGTAATTAACCAACCCCAAGAATGACTGTACCTCCTTCCTACTCCTTGGAGGTGGGAAGTCCCTTACACATTTCACTTTCTCAGGGTCCGGAAGAGCCCCTTCCGCTGAGCACCTGTGGCCCAAGTACACTATCTCCCGTCGCAACAAATTACATTTCTCCGTTTTCACTTTAAGATTATTTTCCCGTAGAAGCTGTAAGACCTTGCACAACCGTGGTTTATGCTCCACCAGGTTCCCTCCATAAACAACAATGTCATCTAAGTAAACGAAACATTCAATCCCTTGGAGCCCCGTAAGAACATGGTTCATTAGTCTCTGGAACGTTGCAGGTGCTCCTGTAAGTCCAAATGGCATGCGATTAAATTCAAAATGCCCTAAAGCAGTACTGAATGCGGTTTTCTCCCGATCTTCCGCATCCATTTCCACCTGGTGGTAGCCACTGGCTAGATCAAGCGTCGAAAAATACCTGCTCCTACCCAGCTGATCCAATATTTCGTCCATCCTTGGTATGGGGAAAACTTGCTTAATTGTAGCGTCGTTCAATTTTCGGAAATCTACTACTAAGCGCCAATTCTTAACACCTTTCTTTGATGCCTTCTTTGGGACCAACAATAATGGTGAATTCCATGGTGATACACTATGGGAAATTATGCCGTCATCCTCCAGTTGTCTAACCTGCCTATTTATCTCCTCCCGATGTACCTGAGGTAGCCTATATTGCCTCTGATTTATCGGTTGTTGCCCCGGTTGAACCGGGATCTTGTGCCTAACCACATTTGTGCAAGAAAGTTTATCGCCCTCTAACCAGAACACATCGTGGTATGCCGCACAAACAGATTCGACAGATGCTCTTTCATCCGCATTCAACTCCGAATCCGTCTTAATCGTGTCCATGATTCTCCCTATCCTTCCTCTGACATCCCTTTCCTGTATGTGGCCAATTGACTTTCCGGCCGGCTCCTTAAAATCCAGTAAACTATGAAATCCTGGTTTGAAGTCCCCTTCCAATTTGAAATCCTCGTTTCCCGAGTTTAGAATAGGTACCTCTACCCTTCCTTCTTTCACATTTGTCACTGTGGATCCCAGATATAGCCCCGGAGCGAGTTCCTGTTTATCAACCACCACCGTAGGGTATTTCGTGTCCAATTTAATGGATGCGATAGTCACTGACTTCGCTTTAGCCACTATGACTTCATCCACCACTCTTGTCCGACCCATATGCAATGCCTCCTCCCTATGCATTAGGGGGAAAACCCATTCCCTTCCATTGGAAGAAATAATCAGAGTCTTATCCATCGAATCGATAATAGATCGCCCCCATAAGTTGTCACGGCCCAACAATCCGTCCCCAGGTAAGCAACCTTCCTTCCCTATACAATGCATCTCAAAACTCAACCCTGAATGCCTAATATTCATCACACCCTTTGTCTGGGATAATCCCCCAAATGCTCCACTTAAATCCTTTACCACCGTCTCATCCATATTAATACCTTCTCTAAGACTGCCTTCCTTTACCATACTAGTGTCCGCCCCTGTGTCCACCATCAATATGACACTACCATTCCTCGCATGGGCATAAGGCAATCTCACGAATACGTCATCTAAGGAACCAGCTCCCCCAGATATACCGCCTGTGTTCATTTCCCTAGCTGACGTACTCTCAGGTATTAATTCTTCGCCTGGTTGAGGCGGTGGTCCCGGCCGTTTCCCGATACATTGGACACCTGCCTACAGTCACTCCTTCTATGTCCTGGTTTTCCGCAATTGTAACAGTTTATGATCCTTGGCCCCTAGGTGGTCTCTCCTTCTCATTCGCACCTCCCTTGCAATTAGGTCCTTGTTCATGCCCATATATCTGGCATTCTATGCAGTATGGGGTGTTCTTTCTTTGCCAACACACATCTCTTGTATGCCCAGGCTTGTTACAAAACGAGCAATTTCCCCTAAAAGACCTATTCCTCGCCATATTACCAGTCGATGCTCCCTGATTTTGTTCGCTAT
The DNA here is from genome assembly GCA_949987735.1 of Leucophora obtusa. Classification (NCBI taxonomy): domain Eukaryota; kingdom Metazoa; phylum Arthropoda; class Insecta; order Diptera; family Anthomyiidae; genus Leucophora; species Leucophora obtusa. Next base: position 56,364,232 of record OX465297.1, read on the forward strand.
TCCCCTTGGTAATAAATTTTTCAACCACAGCGATTAAACTATTAATCGGGTCCTCCTTCCTCTGTATCTCCTCGTATCCTGCCGATGACCCCCCTCCTGCCTCGTGGTAACATATTCTTCCCATAGGAGGGTCCTCCCCTCTCCACAGCATATTCTGTGCCGCAAGGGCTTCCCCTAAGAGGTCATCCAAATTTGTAGCTGTGCTCGATAGCATTCTACCACGCAGCATGGGATCCTTTAGGCCCGAGGTAAATGAAGCCTTCAGCTTCCTCTCTATCTCCGCTTTCATTACCTCGTCCTGCTTGCCTTTGTACTTATCACTCAGAATTGTATCCGCCGTAGCAGATAACGTTTGGAGCCGTCTAGCGAATTGCCTCAGATCCTCATCCTTTCTCTGGGTAGCTTCGTAGAGTTCCCTGAGCACCGAATCTAAGGACCTAGGCTTAAGATATGTCGTCTTTATAATCCCCGTAAACTCCTCCACGGAAGAAAATGAACGCACCAACTGATATGCGTCCCCATATAGTCGTTGTTTCAGGATATCCAGGAGGTCCCCTATTCTCTCCAAGGGAACTCCTTTGGCTGCTAACTTACAGCCATCCACAAACTTATAAACTTCCATTTGGAGACTTGGCGACTGTTCCCCACCAAACGTAGGTACCAGCGCCTTCACAGTCTTCAACAAATCGGGGGACGCCATTTTCACCTCAATCACGGGTGTTCTGGGCCGTTTATGGGCAAGATCTTCCTGTTGCAAAAGTTGCCTTTCCTGTTGTGCTAATCTTAACTGCGTCTGCAATTCCACAACCCTGTTAGTTGCCTCTTGCAAGTCACCGAAGCACAATTTACGAATTGTCCGAGGTGTACCCCCTAGTGCAATAGTCCTACGTAACTCCTCGTTCTCCTTATCCAATCTTTCGGCCTCTGATAAGTTCTCGTGGATTTCCTTTTTCAATGCTACGTTCTGTTTTTTCAAAGCCTCTAGCTCAGCTTCTAGCTCCCCAATTTTCACTCCGCTAGACTCTTCCTGTGCGTTTACCAACAGGCAGAGCTCGTCTAATACTAGATCTGTTTCCTCTAACTTAGTCACTTTCCAGGTTCCCTGGATTTTAGCACGTATCAGTTGGTATGGCTCCTGTCCGCCACAAATGAAACGTATTTCCTCCCAAAGTTTTCCTATAAATTGGTCGGTCTTATCCCTAAATTCGGAAATTAACTGGTTTGCGCTTTCCAATTCCCGTTGTACCGCGTCCATGCAGATAAAAATCACCGAGCCCTAAAGTACCGAAAATTCTGAAACCGAGACCCTTTGCTAAACAAATTCTATATTTTCCAAAAATTGACAAATAATGAAAATAACACCAATATCCTATTATATTAACAATAAACGTATTTTCAAACAATAAATGTCAACCATATTTATAAACAATAAATGTCAAACAGCCCTGGTAAATTTATGTACCTAATTTCATGTGCAAACTCTTGGCATATATTCACACATCTGAAAATTTCCAAATATGAAATTTATCGGATTTTCCCTTATTTGTCCCTATAAACTCCACTTTAGAATCAATAAGAAGACATCAATACACCGATAAAATTCCTTAGTTACTTAGTGAAAGAAATCCCTAGTTGAATAACAATAAATTTAGAACAAATACAATAATCATAAACAACTATATGTTTAGTAAACGAACACTATTATATTGAGTTTTTCCTTTCCTACTTTATTTTCAAATTGACAATTAACTTCACAAAATTCTTAAATTGAAAAACTCAAAGAAAAAATGTATATGTGCTCAACATTTTTATTGAAAATAGCAAATCAATTTGGGAAAAGAGAAGGTGGCTATTATCTTTTATATCTGTTCTTTTTTACTTTTTTCGACGAAATTTTATTTAACTATATCTATATTTTTCGGAAAGGTTGAAATGTAAGATTGCTCCTTAAATGATGTTCGCTAAACAATCACTAACAAAATATATCGATCTTAAAATATTAACCGGCAGTTTGCTGTAATTTATTGCAACTGTGTTTGCCATTAACAGAAATGATTAATTGTAAATGTAAATAAATTATCTAGTTTAAAAATGTTTATAGCCTGATATGTATAATATCACCAAGAGAAAGTTTCCCATTTTTAAAGATAATAAAAAAAAATAAAAATATTAGTGATTTCAAGTTATAAATTGAAGGTAGTTGAAGTATGCTATATTCAAATTGGGTTTAATTTTTTACTAGCAAATCGTTGGCATTAACGGCATCAATACACTGAAAATGCAATTCAAAAATAAAATAAAAAATCACCTAAAAACTGGTCTACTAACTTCCCATTCAAATCCAAAAACCCTTCCATTTACTTCTAAATGTTCAATAAAAAAAAATAATGACTTTTCATCTATTTAACTTCAAAAATCTTCAACTGACCCAGAAATTGAAAAGGAATTCTTCACTTTTTTTTCCTAACAAAATATTTCAAATGGAAATATTAACAGAAAATCCGTATTTGTATGTAATTTATCCTTCAAATAACAAAAACAGTTAAAAACATTCCCCTGTACTTCAACTGTATAATCATTCAAAAATAAATGTACTGATAACCATTCAAGCAAACCACATTCAGTAACTGTAATAATATTTTGAGTGTAGTTAAATTCGAGTTATTTTAAAACCATAGTTCCGATTAATCAAATCAATCTATATGTTGATAGTTGAAATTTGTATTGTAAACAACCAAGATAATTTTTGGGTGTATAATTAAATTTTGTGTTATATTTAGAAATTACCAAAAAAAAAAATAAATTTGATTGTTTAAAATCAAATTAGTACAATGTGCTTTCATCCAAATATTCGTGTAAAATTACCACCTGTTCAAAAAAAATATGGGATTCAATGAATACCAATATTAACTGTAAAGAAAATCCGTAATTACATGTAAAATAAACGACAAAACAAATTAAAAAAAAAAATACATTCCTTTGCATTTCAACTGCATAATCAAAAAATGGATAATTTTTCTTCTAAACAAACTACAGTCAGTCACAAGTTATTTTTCCACAAAATTTCAAAATTATCCAACAATATCGCAGAAAAACTCAAAAACTTCCTCTTTGCTATTTATTTCCATAGTGAAATAAACCAATAACTAATGTGTTTTCTGTCGATCTTTTGCTTGTAATTTAATTAATAAATTATTAATTAAAAGTAAAATAAATTTTCAATTTTCCCGCTGGGAAACGATTATTGGTTCGAAAACCGGCTGCGCCATATGTTGTGGCTCCCAATTGAGCCTACTAAGGAGAGACTAACTATTCAATATTTTCCCTAAACTTGTTATGAGATATGTGGGAGGGTCTGTGTACCTACGTCGCAGAGTGGCCTGTATTATAGTGCTGGCTAGCACATTTTTTATTCGGAGCCACCAGGTACCATTGTAAGGTGATACTTACCCGTTTATTTATGAACCACAAGGAGACCACAAAATTGAACGTTTTCCTCTGTTTACAAAATACTAGCTTTATTTCAGCTGGTATCTAAGTCTCTGACCCAAATACCAACTTCTTACTTACTTAAATACTTAACCTACTTAACTTAATTTAGCCGGAAGTTGCTTGGCCTTCATAATTACATCAAAATAAAAATCTCTTAACAATCAAAAAGAAGAACCAAAGCAATGACCCCAATAAAACAAACATTCTGCCTATTCTGCATATTTCACTTAGTTAGTAACGCAACAGACGTGACAAACCAAGGTAATTAATATGCACTCATTTTACCCATGAAAATAAATATACCGACACACAAACATACAATAAAAACGAAATACTTTACTCTAGTATCAAGAACACAATTTCTGATAAGTTGACAATTAAAAACACAAAACAGTTAACTAAAAGAATTAACTCATTAAAAAAAAACAATACTAATAGGCAGAATATTAATTTTAAATAATCATATTGATTGTCATTACTTAAAACATACTAAAATAATAGCAATACTAATAATACTAATTAATCATGTTATTAATTAACAATCCATCCCGATAAAAATCAATAGTGAATAAAAATAAATAGTAGTAGTAATAATAATGAATAAAAACAAACAGTAATACTAATAGTAATAATAATGAATGAAAATAAATAGTAATAGTAATGATAACGAATAAAAACAAACAGTAATAGTAGTAGTAATAATAATGTGAACGACTCCAGTTAAGTTCACAACACCGTTTAAAGGCCTACCCAACTGCTGGAGGTAGGAAGTTGAAATTTGGTACTAAAGTTCCTCCTCTATTGTAGACATCCGCTAAGATGAGATTTTTGGAAATTTCCACAGGTAGGGTCAAAAACAGGAAGTCTCCCCCTTAACGGCCTGGCCAAACTGCTTAATTTCGGTATTTGGGTTCCTTCTCCAACGTAGACGTCCCCTAAGACGGTATTTTTGGAAACTCATACCGGGAGGGGTAAAAAGTGAAAAAACTTCGCCCTTGCCGAGTTGGGCAAACTGCTGGATATAGAGACCTAAAATTATGTATGTAGTAAGTTCCTCCTCCAATGCAGACGTTCTAGGAATTTTTGGAAATTCCTACCGGGAGGGGTAAAAACGGAATAATTCTCCCCCTTGATGGTCTAACCGAACCCTTCGGCTAGAAACCCGTAATCTATAATATGTTTTCCTTGGAGTATGGGCTAACTTATCGACAAGGCATTTTTAGGACTTTGGACAGGAACGTGGTAAAAATGGTGGCTCAAAAGGCGAAAATTGCCCCCCCCCCCTGAACATCTGCGTTTTTAGCTAGAAACCTAAAATTTAAAGAACGAGTGTATATGGAACACTAAAATTAAGAAACTAAATAGGAAACGAGTGGAATTGAAACACTACACAAGTGGAACGAAATGGATATAAACGTTGAACGAGTGGAATTGAAATTATAGACAATGGAAATGGATTGGAAGAGGAATGGACTATAGAACGAAATGGAATGAGGAGCGAGATGGCATAGAATGGGGAACGAGTGGAATTGAAACAATGCAGTTAAAAGAGGAATGGAACGGAGCAAGTGCAAAGAAATGGAATGGAAAGAGAAGCGACTGATATCAATATCGATACACAAGACAGTAGGAACGAAATGGAATGAAACGGGGAACGAGTGGAATTGGAATAACAGATAATGGGAACGAAATGCAATGGAATGGTGAACGAAATGGAATCTTGGAAGGAGTTGCATTGGAACACTGAAATTGCTAAACAAAATAGAATGGAATTTGAATGACTCAAACTGCCGGAGTTTGGTACTTGAAATTTCGCATGCGATTGAGGCAGATTATATATATTTGGGATTTTTACTTTGAGGAACAAAAAGGGGTGAAGAATCCCTTTTAATTAGCTATTCAAACACTATCCACGGAATATGAAACTTATGTAGCATTGAAACATACTCTCCAAAAAGTTAAACAAATTTTCTAAAAGAGAAAAAACCTTAGAAAAGGAATGGAACTTATATATTCCGATATTTAAACTGCAGGTAACGAAGCACCGGTGTAAGAAACCGACGCAGTAAATTTTCCAACTGAATTTGTGAATTTATTGAATTGCCAGGTCTACCTTTACATAAACTGGAATTAAAAAAAAAACTTTAAGGCACGCTAACAACGTAGCGGGCTTTTCCCGCTATTTTTAATATTATAAAATGCTGTCCAACCCTGCTTTACGTTATTTATTTTCATTCAAAACACAAATGAACAAAACTACTTACGGGTCTATTTACCTAAGTTCGCACTTTACCAAATTATCTTAACATACATACGTATATCGCAATTTATTATGGATTCTTTACTAACAATCCACTTTCATGAGAAAAAGTGATCAAATATATATATTTTTTAAAACCATTGATGTGCAGAATTATTTATTTGTGGTGGCTGGGTGAAGGCTTTTATTATAAAAACTGTACTTTAAATAAAAAAACGCAGGGCAAGGCACGCTAACAACGTGCTAGTTCTGGATAATCAGCCAACCATTTCCAGATGGCATCAACTTGTTAAAAAATTAAAATGAAAGCTATTAACTATTTTATTTTGATTATATAATAGTTTTACTAACCGAAAAGTTTTAGGTGAACCCGTTGAAGAAAATGTGGACGATAAATTTGTAAACGCACCGATAGTAGTGTCTTATGTGAGTATAAAGCCATATCCGTTTGAGATTGTCCTTTAGCCTTACCTACCGACAGTTCCAAATGACATTAACATAAAATTTTATATTATTTATATTATTTTATATTTTTTTCTAACTTTTTTCACTTTTGGCATGTACTTTTCGCAATATTGTTTTATCTTCTTTATTTTTTTTTAACAATTTTCAACTTTGACAATTTTAATGCTATTTTTAGGAATTATACACATTTTATCAACATCTGGCAACAAATAAATGAATTGTAAAACTACCCAGTCAGAAAAATACAAACGGGAAAGCGGTGGCAAAGCACTTTAACAGTCAGAAATCGCCAGTGGTACAAAAAATCAAGCACTGGCATATCACTGGGTAATCACGGTATTAAAAATAAATGACTGGCAGAACACTCATTTGGGACGCTATGCCAGCGTTTGCAAAAAGCGTTTTACCAGTATTTGTTTTACAAAAATTTCGGTGGTTTATAAAAAAAAACCACTGGCAAAGAATTGGCTTAGAGTGATATGCCAAGGCTTGCAACCAGTGGTTATCCAGTGCTACCTAGCAAATGCTACCAGGCGTACAAAAATTAATTCACTGGTAGACCAATGATTTTATAAAAATGCTGACGCTTCGTTAAAAAATGTTTGTAGTCAGAAGGTTCCGAGTTCAAATCCGGTTGCAAGCAAAAATTTTTTTTTGGATTTTTTTTAATTAAAAATTTTTTTGTTTTATAAAACCATTTTTTTTTGTTTGTGGGAAAGCTCCTTCAGGACCCACTTTTCTTTTGCCCTCCCAACACTGGCATACTAGTTACAAAAAATTGTTTTGCCAGTACTAGCATTTTGGCACAGCCAGTAGTTGTCCAGCTATAAAAACAAAAAAATTTTAAATTAAAAAAAATCCAAAAAAATTTGAACTCGGAACCTCCTGACTACAAACATTTTTTAACGAAACGTCAGCATTTTTTATAAAATCATTGGTCTACCAATGAATTGATTTTTGTACGTCTGGTAGCATAGTGGATAAGCACTGGTTGCAAACCTTGGCATATCATTCTAAGCCAATTCTTTGCCAGTGGTTTTTTTTATAAACCACCGAAATTTTTGTAAAACAAATACTGGTAAAACGCTTTTTGCAAACGCTGGCATAGCGTCCCAAATGAGTGTTCCGTCAGTCATTTATTTTTAACACCGTGGTTACCCAGTGGTATGCCAGTGTTTTATTTTTTGTACCACTGGCGATTTCTGACTGGGTACCTAAGATTATTTTGGGTCGCATACATGAAATTTTTTATAATTTTCCCATAATGTAACTAAATATTGACAGTTTTTTAAATAGATAAGAAAAGAATGTGATTTAACATAATGTGCAAACGGATTTATAATGTACCAATAAAAAGTTATATTTTTAGGTGATTTACATAAAAATTTAAGGGTTTGAATTAAACTAAGCTAATGAAAACTATTTTTTTTCTATAGGAAATCGTTTTTACCAAGCATGTTTGTATAATATAACATACACTAATTTTTTGCGTGTACATGATTCTCTTAGGCCTGGTATCTTATGTAATATTAAACAATGATTAAGAAGAAAATCATTGTTTAGGTCTAATTAATTAATTACAGTAACTTGTCGTATTTTAATCTCTGATTCTACTCTAAATATTGATTAAATTTAATTACAGAAATTTCTGTGATTAAGCCCTTAAACCATAGTATACTATAGTAGCCCCACTCATTAAAAAATTGAGAGCTTGTCCCTATCTCATGTAGTTGTAGTGGTATTAACCCTCTAACCGGCAAGCCCGCCTCCAGGCGGGGTATATTAAATTGGCCAGAAATGCGCCAAAGGAGTATTTTATAATAAGAAATTATGCTTTTTCAACAGAAAATAAATTTTATTAAATTTTTTGTGAAGAATTTTTTTGTATACAATGCACAGTTTGGAAGCGAGAAAGTGTCAAAGATAAAATTTCGTAAAATTTAAAAAATTAAATATTTTAAAACAAACAAAATTTTCAAAAATCTTAAAAACATATTTAAACCGACTAAAACAATTGATTATGACTATAAAGTAAGATTGAAACTTAAGCTATTTAAAAAATTCCTTACTTGGGTCCAAGGACACACAGGATTCCATAAGGATACCTTTAAAGGACATCGCCTTAACTTCAAAACGAATGGACTTATTTTTCTGAAATTTGGTAAAAATAATATATCTGGTATAGGTAGCAAAGCTTATAAGTTTGAATATAATATATTGAAGTTTTGATGCGTTTTCGCTCAATTTCGCATTTTTCGAAAAACGAAAATCGCTACATCCTCTTAAGTAACAGCACAAAAAATGTAATTTTTTATTTGCAATTACGTCTTCGTAAGAGAAATAATTTGTGCTTAAACCTAGTAATTTTTATGCGCTAGTTTTCGAGATTCACCCTTAAATTATTTCGACCCATATCGCCTAAAGTAGGCAACGAAAAAAAATGTTGTAGAAGAACTTATTATTTATTTTTCATGAGGAACACATGGTATAAATTTCATTGCAAAAAAGCTTAGGCCGGTTAGAGGGTTATGTACCATATGTACAAGTAAAATTACAAACACTACTTCATTTTTTCAAATGACAGAAAATGAGTGAAGCTACTATATTATACTATGCCCTAAACATAGATTTTTTACAATTCGTGTTAGTACTTACATTTTTTACTAATGTTGGTAACTTTTTAAAAAGTTTTACGTAGACCAATTATTTTCTAAAATAAACACTTTAAAATATCTTATTATGTCCTCGAAATGATGTATATTTTGAGCAACTTGCCTAGTAATGTATATCTTCTCTAAAAATACCAATTTTAATTAGGAAATTATTTGGCGGAAATTAGAATAATATGACATAAATTGGATGGTTAGAATCGGTCATAATATTGATATTTCTTTAGCACAAATAAGCCACGATTCGTGGGTGTAAAATTTGACCCAAAAAAGTGAATATTATCTTGTGCATTAGGGCGGGTCGATTTAATAATCGCCCATGGCTCAGTGAAAATCGTATTCTAGGGATCAAAATAAGAAACTTTGCCGAAGGAACCATACCTCTAAAACGAATTCTACTAACCCCCAACTGTTGACTTTTGTCCCGTAGGGTCAAGTTTTGAAAAATCCCACTTTGACCCATTTAGAGTGCCCCAATCGAGTCCAAATGTATGACCGACCCCCACTAACTTTGGAGGGCCGATCCACCCATGCCAGTGGCACACCCCCTGGAACTCCCCTGGGGAGTTCCCCATACAAACATTTTAAAAAATAACCATTTTTGGCACTTTATTTTATTATTTTTTATTTATTTTATTTATTTTTATTATTTTATTTATTTTTTCTCTTTAGAAATTTATTTAGTCAGAACATATGTAAATGAAAAAATTAATTTAACTTAGTAATAGAAAAGAAAATAAAAAAAATTACTGTTTGAAGTCTTTTTTGCTTTCAAGTCTGGGCAATTTCGCACGGCTCTCTAATGTCGTCACCATAACAGCCATAACATTTTCCGGTATAACTCGTTTGGAAACGCTAGCTAGCAATTGAACGTGTCGTTCTGTTGCAGGTCGTAAAATAGGTTGTGTGGGTTTTTTAAGCCACCACAAGACACAGCTGCATGTCGTAAACTTACTTAAGCTAAATCGGTTACAGGTAGAATTGAGCATAAAATTATCATAAAGGATTTTCCAGAAGTAATAAAAGGCGCACTTGCTTAACAGAATTTGTGGTCAGATTAACGTTTAATTTACATGTAAGTACTTTATGGGCAGTTTTGACAACAAAATCGGTTACAGGTGGAATTGAGCATAAAATTATCATAAATGATTTTCCAGAAGTAATAAAAGGCGCACTTGCTTAACAGAATTTGTAGTCAGATTAACGTTTAATTTACATGTAAGTACTTTATGGGCAGTTTTGACAACAAAATCGGTTACAGGTAGAATTGAAATTACCATTTCATTCTTATTACCTCGTCTCCTAGACCATATATAACGCAACAGTTTTTGTGAATGCATTAAGTCGTTGTGAAGAACTCGAAGTGTGAAGTGCTAATTTGAGATAAAAAAATATTTAAAAAAAAATCATTCCAAATCAAGAAGTTTACAATGAATCCACCATCCTCTACACCGCAAGATGAAGCAATAACAACATCAACAACTATCGAAAACCCAATGAGTCATATACCCAGGCATGATGTTACTGTTTTTGGTGTGTCTACTGATTTGACTGATCTTAATTTACCAACCCATCTGGATATCTTGAGATATTATTTTTACTTGAGCGAACAAAAAAAGTTGTCCTATAAAGCATTCACTATTCAAGTACAAGATAAGTTGATTGGAATTTGGGAAAAACTTGGTATGGAAATAATGCTGAAAAAAAGTGTATGTAATAAATTGAATAGATTGCTTGACAAATATCAAGAGCAAATCAAGAGAAGAAACAAACCCCAACAATTTACAGAGTATGTAAAATCTCTGGAAACAATTTTTTTCATTGGAACATGTAAATCAGAGAAGTCTAACAATGGATGGATTTGCGATGGAAATTGAAGAGCAAGGAGCAACGTCTATGTCATCAATGCCAACATACCAAGATCCCGATGATTCAACATACGCAGCGCCACCGGTTCAAGAAGATTTGGATATAAGCACAAGTTCACAATACACACAGAGATACGATTGTTTTAACTTTGCCTTGGTATGTGACAGATTTGGCGTGCCTGATAGAGTAGCATCAGCAATGGGAACAGCTCTTTTCCAAGACTTTAAAATGAAAGATATCCATGGCAAACCTCTCATCATGGATAAATCGAAAGTTCGCCGAGAAAAAGAGAAATGCAGACAAGAAGTGCTTCGCAAACGGTTAGATGATACCAATTTGTTAGCATTTTCATTCGATGGCAGAAAAGATGATACTTTAACGAGAGATACAATTGATGAGAAGTATCATACTAGAATGGTAAAAGAACCTCATCTTGTTATTTTGAGAGAACCGAATTCTGAATTGATTGGTTACGTAAGACTGGAATATGAAACCGCTGAATACAAAACAACCAAATTAAATGATTTTTTCAACGATAAAAATATATCACTGGATGCATTAATTGGCATATGCACTGACGGTGAGCCAACAAACACTGGCCCAAACGGTGGAATTATACGACGATTCGAATTGCTGTTAAAAAGACCATTGCATTGGTTCGTTTGCCTTCTACACTTCAACGAACTTCCGTTTCGGCATTTGTTTGAAGCTTTGGATAAATCAACCAGCACTGGACCAAGATCGGCAACCGGAAAATTGAGCCGTCAAATCGAAACTTGTGAAACTCTTCCGGTAAGTTATTGCTATCACTCATTTATTATAATTGTCAACCGTTTTTAATTGTTTTATTTTTATATATTTTCAGGTGGTGGACGGCTTTCAGAAAATTGAGTTGAAAAATATGCCCCCTGCTCCAGAAAAAATTGAATTTTCCACCGATTCCAAGTACTTATACGACATGGCCCATGCAATTTCTAGCGGCGTGGTTTCAGTGGATCTGGCAAACATCAAACCAGGGAAAATTGTACATTCTCGGTGGCTCACCAAGGCCGCTAGACTATTACGATTATATGTGACAACGGAAAATCCAGATGCAAATTTAAGAATACTGGTTGAATTTATAATTACATGTTATGTGCCAATGTACTTCAATATCAAGTATTACAGCTCTGTCGTGTACGGTAGTAGATTATTTTTCAAATTCATTAGTTGGTCAAGATTTCTAGAACCTCGTTTACGCAAAATTGTCAATAAAGTAATTACAGATAATTCATATTATGCGCATTCGGAAAATATCTTGTTATCAATGTTGTTTGATGATAGCAAAGAAAAGCGCGACTGTGCTATCAAGATAATTCTACGCTATCGAACCGATGTTGACGACCCAACGGAACTTAGAGCTTATAAAAAACCAGATATAAACTTTTATTGCACAAGTTACACGGAAATGATCAATATGAATGACATAAATGACGTATTTGAACCACCATTCACGCGAAGCATTCCATACGATACTTTGAAAGAATATTTAAATCAAGATGATCCACCGTTTAATGATCCAAAAATTCCATCACACATACAAGAAACAGAACGACACGTTCAATTGCTAGCTAGCGTTTCCAAACGAGTTATACCGGAAAATGTAGAGGCTGTTATGGCGACGACATTAGAGAGCCGTGCGAAATTGCCCAGACTTGAAAGCAAAAAAGACTTCAAACAGTATTTTTTTATTTTTTCTTTTCTATTACTAAGTTAAATTAATTTTTTCATTTACATATGTTCTGACTAAATAAATTTCTAAGCAGAAAAAATAAATAAAATAATAAAAATAAATAAAATAAATAAAAAATAATAAAATAAAGTGCCAAAAATGGTGATTTTTTAAAATGTTTGTATGGGGAACCCCCCAGGGGAGTTCCAGGGGGTGTGCCACTGGCATGGGTGGATCGGCCCTCCAAAGTTAGTGGGGGTCGGTCATACATTTGGACTCGATTGGGGCACTCTAAATGGGTCAAAGTGTGATTTTTCAAAACTTGACCCTACGGGACAAAAGTCAACAGTTGGGGGGTAGTAATAATTTGTCGAATATTCTGGAAAAATATGAGATATAAGACCAGGTCTTATGCAAGTGGCTCAACTACTGTTAAACCCCCTCTGATTGGTTCCGGTAAGACCTTAAATTTCAGCTAATGGGTATAATTTTTTTTATTATATTTTTTCACATTTTGCACAATTATTGAACCAATTTTTACTATTTATCAAAATTTACTCATAAAACTTAACTTACCACATGTCCATAGGTGACCATATCTTGAAATGTCAGACAGAGCCAGTTAACAGAAGTTAAGATTTATGCATACTCTTGAGATTCTAATGTAATGAGAATTTTTAAAGACGTCATATATTTTTCCACCGAGGATTATTTTTGGATCCATATCTTTTATTCTCCATAAAATTTCTAAATTTTAATTTTAGCAATCAACACAAAATTCTGCAGAAATAACTCTTCCAAGATATCTTAGAAATAGAATAAAGAAAATCAAGCGTTTACGTTTCACGGTTTGTAGAAATTTACTTTATATTTTCTTTCTTTAATATACACATGTCACTGCATGTGTATATTAAATTTGATCAAGATATGTTTTCCTAAACCAATAACAAATAATGTACAGGTATATGTTGATTTATTTCCTTTTGGACCTAGTTTCCTAATTATTTCAAACTATAAAGTTTAAATTGAATGTAGTAAGTAAAAAACATCAAAAATCATCTTATCCTTCATAAATATTTCTTAACAACACCTTCCTGGACTAAAATAAAATTTATAATTATACACACTTACCCAATGAAAAAAACTAAGATATGCATGTAGCATGCAAAAAGACACTTCCTATTTGAGGCATTTAGCGATTGCAGATTTAAAAAATAACAATTTAATCATCTATTGTATAATTTTATCACCCCGTGTCATGTGAACAATTCAATAAAAAACCGTATTTCGCGAGTTTTCAAAACTTTTTTATTTTCTTTTATTACTAATTCGTATTGTCAAATGAAAATATCTAAAATTAACAAATCATTGATTAAATTGTAAGAAGTTACCGATATTATTTTAAGTAAGTTTAAAGTTTAATCAATGATTTCTTAATTAATAATTAAAGTAAAATAATCATTGGAGATAAGATACCAGCCCTTAATCTTTTTGTTAAATATTTCCAATCTAATTTTAATGATGACACTTTTCCACTTAATGGGTTTGCTCTAAATGATATTAGCAGTAGTGTAGATATGAGACTACGAGCAATTACCGCGAAGAAGCATTGCAGCGTTTTCAGATTGTTGGTATTCCGGATCCCCTGTGGGGATTTTGGGTATTTAGTGGGTATTTCGTGGGGATTTAGAGTTGCCACCTTCGGCGTTGTCATGTTGGGTGTTGCCACCTTCGGTGTTGCCATATTGGAAGTTGACAGTTGGTTGTAAGAGTGTTGCCATCTTTCCGAGGTTCCAATTGTTGGTGGTAGGCAGTAGAGATGAGCGATATTTTCCTACCGGTGATTTAATCACAGTTATTGATAAATCACTGGTAACGGCAGTGATCAAATATTTCAAGTCGCAGTTATTTAGAATGTCGTTCTTTTAAAATTTTTGTACTATTCTTTCTTGCAAACTTCATTGTGCACAGTAATGCATGTTTTTTTTCAATAACAGTGACTTGCTTTCACACTCTTTTTTATAAAATGTCTCCTTCTATCATGTCTTTGTTACCGGTCGCAACTATTTTTCTTTTAAGGCCGAGTTTTTAGGAAGTGGATTATCTTTAAACTTAGTTTAACGCAGTTTGTAACTGGAATACTGCTTTTAAAATGTGATTTATTTTGTTTTATTTCAATAAAGAAATAAATTATACTCGAGAAAAAGTTTTTCCGCAAATTTTTGTTAATAAACTTTGAAATGGCTGACAAAATTCGTTTTCGGTTTAACTAAACCAACATCTTAAAAACTCGCCATAAATATTATTTCGTTTATTTAACAGAAAATGGAAGTCTTTTCCATAGAAAAACCGTGATCACCAGGGCAAGTACTTTCATGCACTAAAAAATCGAAAATATGCGCTTAAAATATGCACTATAAAATGGAAAATATGCACTTAAATATGCATTTATAACGAAATATGCACTAAAAATCAAAAAATATGCAATTAAAAATAAATGTTTTTTTAATTATATTTATTAAAAACTAACATAAACGTAAAAATTAAGGTATCGGTTACAATAAGCTTTTTCGTTTACTTACTATAAGTTACTATATTTACTACAGCTGGAAAAATTCAATACAAAAAGTAAACAAAACTTTGCAATTGTAGTAAAAGTAGTAAGAAATTGGAGTAAACGAACACACTGAATATGTCTTCAAATACACATAGTTAAATATATATTTGTGTGTGGCATTTTACCTGAAAAAAACTTTATTATAAAATAGAACTTAAATATGTGTACTATAAAATCGTACTCACTTTCGTAACTCAGAGAAAAAAGTGGCAGAAATTAATGCTCGGGGACAAGTTTCCTTAAAATAATTTTTATAAAATTTTTTTCTGTTTGTGAGCAATAACACCCAATAAAAATCATAAAATATGCAATACAATATGCACTTAAAAGCAAAATATGCAAAAATATACATTTATAACAAAATATGCAAAAATATGCAACAACAAATCGATGCCATTTGTTTGCAAATTTTTTGATTCGGAAAAGTATTTGGTAAAAATCATTTTTGGGCGACTGACTACAAACATGCATTTGCATGAAAGTCCTTGCCCTGGTGATCACGATCACAGTTTAAAAGAACAACGATTTGCAAATCACATTCACTGAGAACAATGTTACTGAAAAATCGCCGAATCGCCCATCTCTATACAAACCCGTGATCACGGTCACTGTTTAAAAGAACGGTGATTTGAAAATCACGATCGCTGGTAGCAGCGTTATTCAAAAATCACCGGATCGCTCATCTCTAGTAGGCAGATCGTTCGGGTTTGTGTCCTGGATGTTGCCATTAGGGGGGTTTGTGTCCCGGATGTTGCCATTAGGGGTGTTGCCAGACTGCTCGTTGAATGTCCCCCGCCCCAGACCACCGATCCCCAGCATGGTTGCCACATCTTGCTTGATACCAAGTGCGTTTAACGTTCAAGTGCGCGATCAAGCAAATCAATGAGAAAGCATCCAGATTGCTTGGTGACTGTCCCCAGCCCCAGACCCCAGCCCCAGACCCCCGATCCCCCCACTCGCAATGTTCCCCAGGCCCCAGATCCCCGTCCCGATCCCCCAGTCGGAATGTTTAAGTCTGGTGTGGCAACTCCAACAGCTGTGCTTGATGATCACTAGTTATCAAGCAATGAATAAATATGGCTATACATATGTTTTGATTTAAGCAATGACTAATCATAAAGCTTTTTGTTATCGCAATGTTTATTATTTAAAATATTTCGAGTTGGATGAAATATTGTATTTGTCAAGAGTCTTGTTATTTAGTCTTACTTTGTATTTTGGAAAACGATATACCATTTAATTATTAAAAATGTCGTCTTTACGAGCGGAAATAAATGACTTCATTTATAATTATAATGGATTCATTTGCGGTAAAGATTTACTATTTATAGAGAAATTCTTGAAAGATCTCCATATTTATGAATACAAAAAACTTGAGGAATCAATTCATGGTGAACATTTTAATGATTGTGAATGGTCGAATGATCTGTGTTTGGAAGGCGTTGACACCTGTAGATGTTTTATTTTCATCTTTAAAAGACGAGCAATTTATAATCTTATAAATTTATATAAAAAATATCTAAATTTTTGAAAAAAAGCTGAAAAATAAAAGACCCTATTTGAAATTAAAAGATTATTATTTTTATTTTTATTAATTTCTTTATTTATTAATAAATTAAAAAGCTGAAAAATAAAAGACCCTATTGGAAATGAAAAGACTATTTTTTTTATTTTTTGTTTATTATTTATAAATTTTTTATTTAATTAAAAAAAAAAAAGCTGAAAAATAAAAGACCCTATTGGAAATGAAAAGACTATTTTTTTTTATTTTTTGTTTATTATTTATAAATTTTTTATAAATATAATTAAAATAAAATCATTACTTTATGATTGTAGATATTTTAAATTTAATGGGTTTATTGTCCTCGGATTCTTTGATAAAGACGAACTTTCCAGTCCCCATCGCCTCGACTGCCTCGTCAGTCAGATTGTTGAACCTCTTAGGGAGGAACAATACGTTATCCTTAGGCTCGACCAGGATCGCATCCCCAAAAGGCGTCTTCGTCCTCCTGGCTCGTAGAATCCGGACCTCACCCAGGTACGGTATTTCCTTCAGTTTAAGGATGGGTTTCACCTCATTCATTTTATTGAAATTTGATTGTAAAGTTGATGCCATCTTCTTTGTTGAATATTGAACTGATATAGAAAATTAGAAAGATCATCTATTTATATCAAATTGTGTTGATAATATAATATTATGTACACGCGCATATGCAAATTTTTTTATTTTTTGTAGAGAGCATTCAAAGCTTATAAAAAGCATACGTTTGCTGATAACAAAGTAGAAAAAAAAGAATAATTATGCAAAGTGAAATATGATTCTAAACGTTTCCAAATATGCTTTCTATTATCAGCTTTAAATGGGCAACAATAAAATTCGAAATTTATGTAAATACGAAAATAATACACGCACGACAGCTATTCAAGTTCATTGCCATGACTTTTTTATACCGAATTGTGTTGAAGAAATTGTGGTGACAATATAATATTATGCACACGCGCTCAAAATGAGTATTTTATTATTAAGCATTTAAAGTTGATAAAAAAAAGAATAATTATACAAAGTGAAACATGCTTCTAAACGTTTCCAAATATGCTTTCTATTATCAGCTTTAAATGGGTAGCAAAAATTAGCACGCATGACAACTCTTCAAGTTCATTACCATGACTTTTTTATACACACGCGCTAAAAATGTATATTTTATTATTAATCATTTAAAGCAGACAAAAAAAGAATAATTATGTAAAGTGAAACATGTTTATAAACTTTTCCAAATATGCTTTTTTTTATCAGCTTTAAATGGGTAATAATAAAATTCGAAATTTATGTAAATATAATGATATATGTATGACTACACAAGTCAATTTCATTGTCATACTTTTTTGATGTTGGGTTAGTTTATATTCATGGAAAAATTATGTAAATCACCACACATGTTAATTGATTAAGTTCATTAACATTATTAGCAAAACACTCATTAGTTATTTTGGAAATATGGTGATTAAATAAACTTAAAGACGGATATGAATATTGTAGTAGAGTCTTCGAAGATCTATAAAAAATACAGCGTTTACTGATAAGAAAGTAAAATAATTAAGCAGGGCAAAACATGATTCTAAACATATATAAAAATGTTTTCTGTAATTAGCATAAACTGACTACTAATAAAATTCGAAATTTATTTAAATATAAAGAAACTTGTGTACCTTCCACACATGGTAAATATTTGAGTTCAATGTCATTACTTAAAGCACACCCCAGCAAAATATTGGTAATGACACCTCATTGCTGTCTGCATTACCAATAATGATATATCATTACCTTTTGCATTATTTTGTACTATAAAATAATGACTTCCTAATAACGGCCTATTATATTCATTGTTTCTAAATATAAAATAATGACTTACACGTAATAGTTTAAATAAGTACTTTTTACACAGTTAAATTTTATAAATTTTTATTAATTATATGTAAATATGTTTTATGTTAAAATTTTTAGGACGAGTCTTAAATTACACACTAGAGAAAACTTAAATTTTTCTGAATGTACTTCCTTAAGCTAATAGTATTTGCTTAACTCCTTATTTTTAAGAATCAAGTAAGCCATCGGATAACCACTTATAATTCAACTTTTTGTAAGCATGAGTGTAACCACTTATTATGCAAAGTATCATAACTACTTATTTCTCATTTTTTCGTAAGCGAGCGGGTAAGCGTGACTACTTATGAAAACGACCACGCCAAACAAAAATAATGAGCTTAGACGCCAAAAAATAAGTTGTTCGGAGCTATGAATTTCTATTATATAACCACTTATTTGGTAATGAAAGATTTTGCTGGGACGTTTAGAAAGTATGGAATGTGATTAAAATGTATACGTATACTTTTTTTATTATTTTTTAGTTTTTATATAATATGTACTGATAATAAATTGAAATAATACGATTTTTGAAAAATGATTATAAACGGATCTTTATTTAAAATTTCTTGAATGAAATACATTAATGAGATTTTTATATTTCTTTATTAAAGCTTGAATAGATCTTTTTTGCATCCAAAAAAATACGCATTCACAGGTGTCTGTCACCAAAAAGTTTGCATCTGTGGAATATCTGCAGTCTGGAAAGTGCTCTCCATGATTTGAATTTATGATTTCTCTCTTTTTATTTGCGATTGATTTCTCTGTAAAAGCAATAATTTCTTTGAGGTGTTCTTCGAATATATATGTTTTATACTCTTTTATAAATTCTTCTATCTCTTTGATATGCATTTTTATTTTTCTGATTTTATATAAAACTCGGTAATAATATTTTCAGACAACTTAGTCTTTTCAAGCTACTCCTGATAATAACAATTAAAATAAAAAAATGTCTTCTTTTATTTGTAATATTTGTAAAAATAATTTCGCTAGTGTGAAGGAGTTAAAAACTCACGTCAAAAATCATTGTAGTGCATGCGGTAAGTTATTTTTAACGCAATGTGCTCTAAAAGCGCATAAAAGGTCGCACTGTATAATCTATTGCGAAAAGTGCAATGTGGATGTCAAGGCAAATCATTTCTCCTATCATCTCAGAACGGATGGTCATAGGAGTAAGGACAAGGTTATTATTTTAGATGAAAATTTAACATTGAGGGAAAGTAGCTTCCATTAACGTTTGGAAACTTACACCTATTTAAATCATAATAAGAATGTATTGTTTCCGGAAGAATTTTTCAAAGGTGCTCAAAAATCTATCGTGAATTTACTGGAACATTCTCTAGCGAAACATATTACATACAAGTTTAATATGGAGCTTGATGTCACATACTGATAATGATAATAAAAATGATGATAGTGAAAATGATTACGATAGAAGTGAAATTAAATGTCTGAATATGTCGCATGTGACAAAGATGAAAATTATCTCGAAAAGTGACAACATCGAACAATTGTACATCACTCAATATGAAGATATATGCAGAAAAATGAGTGAATTTCAAGAGCGTGATGGTGGGTGGTATCTGATGAAGATAAAATATCTTGATATTAATATTAATCAGGTTATGATTATAAGATATATCCCCCTACCTTCTGAAATAAATGAAAGGACTGGGGAATGTCTCAATATTGAAAACGATGATTCTATTGTTTTAAATGGTGTATTATTGCATCATTTTTTGATAAATCTGAATTGAGTACTAGACGGATGAAAAGCCCTTATTCTTATGGAATACCCAATATTGAGAATGATATAATTCTAGTTTCTGGAATAAGATTAAATTTTATGGATATGAGCTTCCCCTTATCGCTAAGTAATACTATATATTTGGTAACATTTTTGTTTTTTATTATTTTTATTTTTAGATTTGTACGATCCAGCATCACAGATCATAGAAGAAAATTATATCTGTGCAACACATGCTTGCAATATACACACACCAAAACGATGTTCAAGACGCATAAAGCATCATGCAATAATATTGTTGCTCATATGCCCAAAGAAGGGAATAGTATATTGAAATTTAGTAATATACACAAGCAGCTGGATGTTCCTTTCGTTGTGTATGCAGATTTTGAGTGTATACTGACAGAAGAAGTTTCGCTGAAAACTAGAAATATCCAAAAGCACAAACCATGTGCTTTTGGATATTATATTAAATGTAAGTTTAACTCTAATTTAGATAAGTATTATTCATATTTTGGTGAAGATTCACCTAAGAAATTTGTTGAACATTTAACCCGAGATACCAAAGAAATTTATAGAGAATATTTAAGTAAAATTATTCCAATGATCCAAATGAATTCAGAAGAAGTCGAATATCATACTCAGACTAAAAACTGTTCAATTTGTGGTGAGGAATTAGGGGTGGATAGAGTAAAAGATCACTGTCATTTGACTGGGAAATATAGAGGACCTGCACATAACAAGTGTAATATTAATTATTTTACCCCAAAGTTCATCCCAATTTTATTTCACAACTTTTCATCGTACGATTGTCATCTCTTTGTGAAAGAGTTAATGAATGATAAGGATGAAAATAAGGGTGACATAAAGGTCATTCCTCTTAATAAGGAGAAATATATATCCCTTTCAAAAGTTATACCAGTTGATGGTGGCTTTATGGAACTTCGTTTTCTGGATTCATGTCGATTTATGGCATCTAGTTTAGATTCATTAGCCAAAAATTTATCTATGAAAGATTTTAATGTTGTTCGCAAACGGTTCGAAGAAGATTATAAATTTAATCTAATTCGACGAAAGGGGGTATTTCCATAATCCTTTATTAATATGTTTGAACGTCTTCATGATAGACAACTTCCAAGTCGTGAACAATTCTTTAATATTTTAACACACAAAGATTGTACACTTGAAGATTATCTTGGGATGCGATGCTAAAAACCACAAAAATCGAATTGCAGCTCCTTACAGATATAAATATGTACAATTTTATTCAAAAGGGTATAAGAGGCGGTCTTGTTCAATGTTCACGGAGATATTCAAAAGCAAATCATAAATACTTGGAAGACTTTGATGAGAGTAAGCCATCAGAGTATCTATTGTATTTGGATGCGAATAATTTGTATGGTTGGGCTATGTCAAGTTATCTTCCATATGGAGACTTTGAGTGGCTTGAAAATGAATCTCCAGAATTTAAAAAAATTTCTAGCTCAGAGATATCTGACTCATCAGAGGTAGGTTATATATTGGAAGTAGATTTAGATTATCCAGATAGTATTCATGATTCACACAATGATCTTCCTTTTTGTCCCGAAAACAAAAAGGCCGGGAAATCGAAAGGTATAAAGGTTGTAGCAGATTTCTCTTCAAAATTAAACTATCCCATACATTATATAAATTTGAAACAATGGGTCATATGAATAAAACTTAGCAATTACTTCGAAGTAATTACTTTGGGCTTAGGAATGGCTTTTAACTCCAAATTTACCAATTGGCTGGTAGAATAGCATGAAACGTAAACGAAAATTAAAAAATTAAATTTCTAGTCTACTCCGAAGCAGACTAGATTTGTGAAGTAATTGCTTAAAAAACCCTGTATTTCCCCCCAATAGTAATATCTATTTTTTATTCATATGAGCCAATGTCTCAAAAATGGTTTAATTCTAAAAAAGGTGCATAGAATACTTAAATTCAAACAGAAACAATGGCTAAAAAAGTATATAGATTTAAATACCCTTCACAGAACTAAAGCTAAAAATGATTTTGAGAAAGATTTTTTTAAGTTATTAAACAATAGTGTTTATGGAAAAACGATGGAAAATGTTGACAAGCGAAAAGATGTCTATATTGTTTCAGAAGGGGAAACAACAAATAAAAACCATTTAGGTGTTAGGGCGCTAATTGATAAACCTAATTTTAAAAGTATAACCCAATTTGATGATAACATGTATGCAATATAATTGCAACGGATGTCTACGACATATAATAAACCAATATATTTGGGATTTACGGTTTTAGAATTATCTAAATGGAAGATGTATGACTTCCATTATGGGTACATGAAACCGAAATTTGGGGATAACTTATCTAATTATTATATGGATACGGATTCGTTTGTATATACCATAAAATCCTTAGATTTTTATGAATACATTCGTGATGATATTCACACACAATTTGATACGTCAGAATATCAAATAAATAATGTTTTTAATTTTCCTTTGTTAAATAAAAAAGTGTTGGGAAAATGAAAGATGAAAATCATGGTAATATCATGATTGAATTTGTTGGACTGCGGCCAAAAATGTATTCAATCAGTGTGCGTAACATGAAAGAAATAAAAAAATCCAATGGTTTTAAAAGGTCGGCCTTAGATAAATTAACCATAAGTGATTATAAAAATACATTATTTAATAATAAAATTATTTTCGATGACATGATTGTATTTAGATCTAAGTTACATCAACTTTACACACAAAAATTATGTAAAATAGTTTTAAGTTTTGCTGACGACAAACGTCACATAGATTCAGATAAAATAACCACCTATGCGTATGGTCACTATAAGCTTAGAGAATATGATAATTCTGATAGTAATATTAATGATAATTACCTTTTAAGTATTGAATCTGAAAATGATTATGGTAATAATGTAAATGATGATAATCCCACTAGTATTTATTTTATGGATGTAGATTTTTAGGAAATAAAAAATAATAAAAACTTGTATAATAAAATGAAAAATTGTCTTCTTTTATTTAATTTGATATAAATATTAAAAATACTTATAGCTATTTATCATTATTTTCAACGCTAAAACTGTTGTGAAATCTTTCTTCATACACTCTATTACGATGTTCTGTCATCAAAATATTATTTAATAGTAGAGCAGTTTGCTGTATTCGAAATCTAAATCGTTCACGATCACGTGCGTACATTATCCAATCGCTTTGGCGAGCAGTCCGGTAAGCAAAATTCTATTTATACATTAACCCCTCAATTCATAAATGCTTTGTAAAGTTATAGCAGGTTTACAAAACGTCATTTTCATACAAAATTTGTTCAATAAACCTCCTATAATTTTACAAAGCGTTTATGAATTTAGGGGTAAATGTATAGTGGGAGTTGTATTAAAATGTACAGTCTTCATCGTTCAAGTACCAATATTAAAATGTTAAATTAATTCACCCACCCCCCCCCCCCTTAATTAAAGTAAATAAAAAGATTTAAATTTGAGTTTACAGAAAATTAAAAAGTTGTGTTTTTATTTTATAATTTGTTTGTGATTATAATATATATTATTAAGTTTGAAATTAAAATAATTTTGTAACATAAAGGCTTTTTTGAGAGCACAATTTTTAGTGGTATGGTTTTCACATCCAGAACAGTAGGGATATTCTTCTTCAAGAGTCTTAAAATTCATACATGCATTGTCTTCAATGTTTAAGACTTCTCTTCCCAGCACATTTTCCAAAAACTCTTGTTTCTCACTACCTTTTACATATATTTTGTATACTTCTGCGGTATTTTGTTGAAGAATTTCATTTAGTTTGGAGTAGGGTACAGTTCCATCTTCCCACCGCAACCCATGAAAGTTTTTAGTCAGCCAGTATGTTAACCTTCTTTTGTCTGCAGATAATTTGGAGATGTGGTATGGTGGTTCAACTATAAAATTGAGGTATTCCTGACCAGCAACCATAGCTACTTCTTTTATTATAAACTTGTTGTTATTTCCTCGGAATCCCTGCCAGTCTACGAAAACGCGTTCTGTATGCATTATTTAAATTTTTTATTTTTTGTTGATTTTTTAGATGATTTTTCGCACCAACCCCGTCAATGGCGTGTACTCGATTAAGCGATCATGAATTAAAATACAATGAGCTGTTGTATTCTCTGGAATATTTTTAGATGTTTCAAATTCGACTTTGATATCAATTGGTCCACTTGAAACTGACTCATTTTGATGAGAGACATCAACAACAATAATTGGGGCTTTATTCTTAAAATCTTGACATGAGAGTAATGGTTGAGGCTCTTTCATGTAGTAGTTTTGTTGAAATTTCACATACATTTCATAGAGAACAGCAAAGCGTTCTTTTTCAAAGTTGAGATTTAAATCGTCATACGGATATGACTCAGAATACAAATGTACTTTCAAGTTAGTTAAATCACAATTAATAATTTTATCAGCATTCTGGAAGGCAATCAAAACAAATCGTGGGCGTTCTCTATTCACTCTAGTGGATGATCCACTCTTGATAGTTTTCATCATATTTAATTTACTCGTATCGGAGAGGTGGACATATGGAATTCGCCATGAGATATTTGTGATGGTTAATTTCGGTTTTTCAGTAGCCATACTTGATGTAACCAATCCGTCATCGCTTTTGGAACGCAATAATATTAGTTCGTGTTTGCTATTTAGAATGATTTTGTTAAAATCTTCGGCAAATCCCAGCAAACTCTTTAGAGGTACATAAAAGTTAAAGTTTGAATTTGTTAGTGGTATACCATTCCCATTATTCCAACCAGCATTTTGCATCATTGTACCCTCCATTGAATTCAATGAAACATAGTTTTTTATTGTGCTTGCAATACAGAAATATCTTGTGCGATCAATTTCAACTCCGTTAAGTTCATAGCGAATATCATGAAATAGATATGGAACAACGTTATTCTTCATTTTGAAAACATTCGCTATAAAACTATTTTTAGAGGCATCTAAAACATTACCTTCGACATAAAGATAACTTTCGCTGGGCAAGAGATATAAATCCTGATTTTGTACTCAGATTCGAATTTCATCATTGTTGTTAAATGACTGCAAGTATGGAGTATATGTGTGATAATCTTTTTTTTATAATGGTATCATCCGATACAGGTTTTTCGGAGACATTAATGATGGAACTCATTTTAGTTTAAATTTTAAACTTTTAAGAAAATGTATATTTGCACGTGTTAAACGTTTAGATGACTTTAACGATCTTGATTCTCCAACTGGTGGGGATATAATGTTTGGATGTGGAGTTATAAGTCCCTTTTTATTGTAAATAATCATTATAGCTTTGGTCTCAAATGTATTCGAAGTGTGATTTCTTCTCCACGAAAATTAATTAAATCACCGTCCTGATTAACTATTCGTACGTTTAGTGAACTTATCTCCTTGCAGTTGAGTGGCAAATAAATTAAATTTCGGGGCATCTCATCTATTTTATATCCAGGTGACACTCTTATCCCAAATTCATGTAGCGTGTGAGCATTAGTATTATTAATATAGGTATTGACCACAATGTTGCATTCAATCCGCAACAGATTGATTTTAAATATGTTCACAGGTTGGTCTGAAATATGTTCTATTCCATGCTCCAAAGTATTTGCATCGAATCCTAAAAGTTCTCTAATTGAATTTTCTTTATCAAAGTATATCGGATCATGAGAGCTATAGATTACAATTTGCATTGTATTGTTATTTGACTCTATTTCTATCTTCTTATCAAAAATTTCCCGCTCATATTCCTCTGTTATAAAGTCTACAATATCTTGAAGTTCATATGATCCAACAGGTATTTCGATAATATTGTCTCCAATGTGAAACAAATTATTGTATATATCAACATTTGGTATGCTGTTGTATGAATGAAAATCAACTAGTGCAGCTTCATACACCCCGTTAAGCTCTACGGGGGGAAAGTAGTCAGCCGATAATTCTGACGAGTTGCCAAGTTGTAAGGTCAATGTTACTGACATTTTGACTACCAAATGTAGAATGAGATAAATAAAAGAATAGCTTTCTATTTTAAATAAGTTTATATTTTATTTAATATAAATATATAATATTACAATATTTCATTTTTATTAATCCAAGAATTGCGTTCGTTCGAAAATCCCAACCACTTAACAAATACCTTAACTCCACTAGTTTTTAAAATCTTTTCAACTAAATAAGTATTTGGATAACGAGTTTGTAGTTGTAAGGTCAATGTTACTGACATTTTGACTACCAAATGTATAATGAGATAAATAAAAGAATAGCTTTCTATTTTAAATAAGTTTATTTTTTATTTAATATAAATATATAATATTACAATATTTCATTTTTATTAATCCAAGAATTGCGTTCGTTCGAAAATCCCAACCACTTAACAAATACCTTAACTCCACTAGTTTTTAAAATCTTTTCAACTAAATAAGTATTTGGATAACGAGTTTTAGCGAGTTATTCATCATAGAATCCACCTTCAACTGGATTGCCTTGATAATCTTCCAAAATGTATGTTGTGGGGTATGTATTTTTTATTAATTTAATTTTAAATATTTCTGTTGTCCAGTTGGGTATGTAGCCTTTTTCAAAAATATGCTTATATTTACTGATGCGTACATGATCGCCGACATGATATTTTGAGGGTGGATGGATTTTTAGATGACTGTAAACTGTATTTAACAATTTTTCCTCATTTGATTTGTTTACTTTTTTCGGCGGCATTTTAATAGTGCGATGAATTTTACTATTGTATACATCAAGCAAATCTTTGTACATATCAATCCAATGATATGTCCCATTGTAGCTAAACTCTTTCCAGATCAAACTTTTCAAAGTTCTGTTGAATCGTTCAACAATTGACGCTTTCATAACACTGAATGTAGAGTAATGATTTATTTTATGTTTTTTCATCAGCATGCCAAACGATTTGTTGAAAAACTCTTTACCATCATCAGTCTGCAAGTTTTTTGGAATACGCCCAAATTTAAAAATATTTTCCATAGCTTTGGTCACTTCCATAGAAGTTTTGGTTTTGATTGGAGCAGCCCAAGCAAATTTTGAAAATGTATCGATAACTGTTAGAAGATAGCGATACCCTTTATTATCCATGGAATAGTTCCCCATTTCAACTAAATCTGCTTGCCATAAATCATATATACCCTTCATAATAACTCTTCGTCGTTTAAAGATTTTTCGCGCCTGTCTATGTAGTTCGTTGACTAGAGTCAATTTTTGATCCTTCTCCATTACTGATCATATACTCTACTCTTTTAAGATTCTCATCTTCGACATCTTTCTCACCATTTATATACTTAATTATCGGCTTTTCTGACACTTGCCTTTCGCCCAACATTTCCAATTGCGTATTTTCCAGTCGATGAATTGTATTATTCAGCGATTTGATTGCTCCATTCATATACGTCTGTTGTTTCACACTTATTTCACTAATTTTTTCATCAACTACTCTAATTATCTGACTTATATCCAAGTTTATTTCTTGCTGCACTTTTTGCACTTGTGAGTGCATGAATTCTTTTGTGACGGCGTCTTTTTCATCAGTAGGATAACCAACATTTTTGATTCTTTTATTTTGGATATTAATATTCCTATCCCTATCAACAAGGAAGCCCATACTTTTAGAAACATGCTTTCTTGATGAATCTGTCTTGTCTTCAGCAAAATGACCAAATTTGTCAACAGGCATCAAACTATTATTATTTTGTTATTAACAAATTTATTCAATTATATTGGCTTCATGTAATTCCTCAATGATTGAGGCAATTTCGTTGTTGTGGTTGGTGTGTCCGGCCGCCTGTGATGCGACCAATAGTCTAAGTCGTTCTACCAATTCATTTGGATCGTCCCAGTATAAATAGTTTGATTTCTGGCGATTTAACTGCATCATTCCACTACCTGATTTAAAATCTTTTATCAGATTACTTATTATTTTTTGATATTTGGTAGCTCTTGTACCCTTTATTTGTCCAGCTTCTTTATAATTACGTCTATACGCATTGGTTTTCTCCAAGATTTTCTTGTAGATTTCCAATTCTGTTTTATCATAATTCTTGGGATCATTGTAAAATAATAATTCAAATAGACCATGAGTACGTGCCCAACTCTGATTTCCAATCACTATTTTATCTTCACTCAATTTTAGAGGACTGTTTCCAAACATCCATTCACCATTCGATACATTTTTGTGAGGACCGTAGAGTGTATCCAATATATTTTGTCTACCCAAATCGGATAAATCATTGATGAAGACATTTTCACAATAGTAGGTTGAGTGTAAAATTTATTATCTTATGTAGTTTTTTACTAAGCATACTTTCATCAAGTGTCTTGCTTTTATTTTTTACCCTTTTTGGAGTACTTGTCTCCATTTTCATTGGAATGTTGTCAAACGTGTTACTATAATCGTTTCACATTTCATCCTTTAATGTACTTTGCTCTTTTTTGGAAATAAGTAGATTTTTGTTCGATCCATCAATTAATTGTTTCAGTGGTCGCGTTATAGGTTTAAAAGTGTCTTCTAATCGATCGAATGTAGCGGCTTCACCCATCTTTATACTACGAAATTTCTACTTCAACTCATTTCTGTTTTTTATTAACTCTTTCAACACTTTTTCACTCATATTTAAATATATTAGTTATCAGATCAGGTATCGGATCAGGTATCGGATCGGTATCAGACCAGGTATCAGAATAGGTATCAGATCAGGTATTCGATTAGGTATCAGTCCAGGTATCAGATCAGGGGTGGGTTGTGATAGCTTCAAAGGTAAATCTTTTACTAATATCTATATTCATAATTGGTGGGATTTTATATTTTTATGAATGTATCAAATAATTTTCTATAGCGACCTTCATTCAAACCGTCATCTTTGCTTATCACCAAAAAACCATATTTATCTTTCCAACATTCTCGACACATAGCATAAAATTTTTCAAAATTCATATCCGCTCCAACGTGATCACTATATACATGTTTCATATTCATTTCATCCTGCTTAAACATGATTATAAAATTCGCATTATCACGAATTAAGTGTTTTGGAATTCGAGTATACCTTTGACACAAATAAAATGAATCAACATTTTTATGACGACCCATACAAAAATATTGACGAATATTATTTTGCTTCTCACATGCTACATCATCAAATATCATAATCGAATTTTTTCTAGCTTTTTCAGGCGGTATTACTGTTTCATTATCAGAAAATGTATAATACCCCATCCCTTTTATTGGTGTCACCAATTCTTTCAAATACTCATATTTAGGTTGATAAAGTGATTTGGAATATATGTAAATATTCTCAAATTTTAGTCCATTGGGACTTTCAATCAATCCAAGCATAACATTAGTCTTTCCACAGTTAGACGGACCCACTATTAAAGCACGAATAGAATTAGGTAATAAAGAACTATGTCTTTTCTCCGCCCCATGGGTGTTGGTGGAAAAATCTAGATTACTTACTGCAATACTTTTATGTTGTTTCACTAAACGCATTTTGAGAACTAACAATGCATTTATTTATCTCCTAATTTATATTTATAGCATCCGCTTTATAAAATGATTCAACATTATATAATGCTAATCATTTTTGTATGAGAAATCAAATAAAATGGTTGTCCATTATCGAAAAAATGTTAATCGTAAGACAACTGTCTATGGAAAAGGATTAGTAGATCGGTTGATAAACTCTTTACCATTCGAATTACACTTACCAGGCTATCAATTTTGCGGACCAGGAACAAAACTACAAAAACGTCTAAGTAGAGGTGACAAAGGCATAAATCCATTAGATTCAGCTTGCAGAGAGCACGATATAATATATTCAAAGCATAAAGACATTAATTCAAGACATCAAGCCGACCAAGTATTTGAAAATAGAGCGTGGGAAAGAATTTTAGCTAAAGACAGCAACCTACAAGAAAAAACAAACGCATACCTAATAACCAACGCAATGAAAGCTAAAGTTAAATTCGGTATGGGTGAGAAATCACAAAAAACAAAGCGTGTGAAAAAATCATGTGGTAATAAACTTTTCAACAGCGCGAGAAAAACAGCCACTAATATTCTAAAAAAACAAAAACCGCAAGATATTAACAATGCCATTAAAATTGCGCGTAAATCTATATACAAATCTTTAAAGGGCAAAAAGTCTCAAATAACAATACCACGCATCATTAATGTCCCAAAAATTGGTGGTTTTCTACCACTTATACCCATACTTAGCGCTCTAAGTGCTATTGGTGGACTGGCTACCGAAGGAGCTGCCATCGCTAAAACTGTAAATGCCGCAAAAGCAGCCAAACATCAACTCGAAGAGGCCAGCAGACATAACAAAGTAATAGAGGCGATTGCAATGGGAAAAGGTCTATATCTAAAACCATACAAAAAGTGTTATGATATTGTATGTACACCTCCAAAAAACTTCTAAATCAGCAACCCAAAAGACCTTTAACAGATGCTGACTTGATGAAATTTAGTGTGAATATTCCACATTTTAGAGGGGTTTTCATGAGAGACTCACTTCCAAAACGCCCCAAAATCTTTGAGACTGTAATAGTGAACCTCGATAACTCAGAAGACGTCGGCACACATTGGGTAGCGTATTGGAAAAACAAAAATAAAGCAGAATATTTTGATAGTTTTGGAAATTTACAACCTCCTTTGGAAGTTGTGAAATACTTGGGAATTAATATTAAGTATAATTATAACCAACATCAGAATTATAATTCATTTAATTGTGGGCACTTGTGTCTAAAATTTTTACATGAAATTACTAAAAAATAAATAAAGAAAATACACATTTATAAAATTTAATACATCTTTGTTTTATTTGACACGAAAAAAGAATGAAGAAGATTACAATATAATTTCACAAATTCACTTAACTAATATTCATTTTATACGTTTGTTTATATTTTTTAACATCAATTAATTCAACATCACTTCTAGAATCAGTATTGGGTATGACCACAACCTCAACTTCACCATTACTTAGAATTCGTTCAGCTTGGAATTCATGGTATTCGAAACAGTAAATATTTAGAGATCGTAGATTATAGTTACTAACATATGTGCATCGTACGGTTATAGAGTTCTCATCGTACTCCAATTTAAAATGTCTGTAAAAAGGATGCTCACTTTGAATTATTCCGGCTATTTCCATTTCTTTTAAAATTAAATCTTGCCTGAAGGCTTCAATGGCTTCCTCAACAGAAAAAAATTCTCTGGTTGGTGGTGTTCTCATTGTTGTAGTTGTTGTTGTTGTTAGATTTGCTGATTTCAAAGGTTCATCTCCATAGGGAATGCTGGCTTTAAGTAAATTGAAATTGATTTCAATTTTAACCGTATCGTTATTGGGGAGTTGAAGATCAAATTCAATATTTTTATTATTGGTATCATAGTTGGATACCTTAATGGGTATGCTTGCCCCAACACTTGAATTAACCAGATTACAACAACAAGTCACAAATAATATAAAATTTATTATTTTCATTTTTTTTATATTTTATTCTTTTTTTTCTCAATAAAAAATACTTCTTGTCAAAACGATGTTCGTAAATAAACTAGTTCACATTTGCATATTTCGATCGAAAGCGGTAAATGGGCATCGTGAATATTTCTTTCGGCTATTCATTTCATCGGCTCCATCGTATGATTGCCCGAGTAAAGTAATATATCCACCAATCACTTCAATTGAGACATGTTCTCTCGGCTCAAACTCAAAATCTGTCAGTGTGAGAAATTTCGGGATATGATGAAATTGTGTGATATCTAGAAGTGTTTTTGCTAAACCATTGTAACACTGCATATAAATTTTTATCGGAGAATATGTGGCATATATGTCAACAATTTTGAAACATTTCCATACATCGTTACATATACAATATTTTTTCGTTGCATCTACTTGCTGTATAAGAAACATTTTGACAAACTATTTCTCGAACTCTCTATTTTATACCAAATAATTTCATCAGCTTTCCATCATCTATGTAGTTGTTCCTTATTATCTTTTTTATTGTCACCGATTTCATCAAAATCGGAAAATGGACACGTTAAATGATAATCATCCAAAATTCTTGTTTGTGATGAGCCAACATGAGATGTACCAATCAAGGTAATTTTTCCACCTACTACCTCAATTTTTACATGCTCCTTTGGTGAAAACTCAAATTTTGATGTAAGCAAATATTCTGGAGGGTCACACCTTCTGGGGAGCTCTAGGAGTTTTCTCCTAGTTCCATCATAATTTTGTATATAAATTTCCAAATATTCTCGCTCTGCCTGCAAATGTATAATTTTAAAGTATCGCCAAGAGTCTTGACAATAACAAAACGCTTTATGATTAATTATTACTCAAATCCCACTTATATATACATATACAGTATAATTCTACCACACATCCTCATGACGGCGTATTTTAATATTGAATTCTACAATATAAAACCTCTACAAAATTGTGAAATTATATTATTAGTAAAATGGGTTCCAGAAATCATAGTAATCTGTTTACTTTCTTTGACTTGATGAGTCAGCAGCACGTTGAAATTCAAGATTTGCTTTTTAATAAGGAATATATAATTCTAAGCGCCCGAAAAGAATTATCGCACGATGGAACGCTGCTCAGATTATTGTTGGAGCTACCTGGAATGATTCTGTCACTACCTCAGCGGTATATAATTATAACGGACGAATTGATGGAAGAACTAAATACCCAACAGTATTCCATAATGAAGCAAGAATTTGTTGGACATTTATTTTTCCTCTCAGTGCAGGAAAATAATGCGGGGTTGCCGATTGTGTTAGAATAAATAAAAAATAATAAGATTAGTATTAATAAAAACATGAAAAATAAATAAAAACTTTTAAATAGAAAAAAATAGATATAGTCTTCTCATTTAAAATAGAAACTGACTGGGGGATCGGGACGGGGATCTGGGGCCTGGGGAACATTGAGAGTGGGGGTCTGGGGCTGGGGATCTGGGGATCGGGGGTATGGGGCTGGGGTATGGGGCTGGGGATCGGGGGCTGGGGACATTCACCAAAACAATCTGGCTGCTTTCTCATTGATTTGCTTGATCGAGCACTTGAACGTTAAACGCACTTGGTATCAAGCAAGATGTGGCAACCATGCTGGGGATCGGGGGTCTGGGGCGGGATACATTCACCGAGCAATCTGTCAACACCACTAATGGCAACATCCGGGACACAAACCCCCCTAATGGCAACATCCGGGACACAAACCCGAATGATCTGCCTACAACCACCAATTGGAACCTGGGAAAGATGGCAACACTCTTACGAC
Organism: Leucophora obtusa; assembly: GCA_949987735.1. Taxonomy (NCBI): domain Eukaryota; kingdom Metazoa; phylum Arthropoda; class Insecta; order Diptera; family Anthomyiidae; genus Leucophora; species Leucophora obtusa. Next base: position 56,397,842 of record OX465297.1, read on the forward strand.
CAACTGGCCACTTCCAATATGGCAACACCGAAGGTGGCAACACCCAACATGACAACGCCGAAGGTGGCAACTCTAAATCCCCACGAAATACCCACAAAATACTCAAAATCCCCACAGGGGATCCGGGACCCCGGATTCCGGATCCCGAATCCCAACAATCTGGCAACGCTACAATGCTTCTTCGCGGTAATTGCTCGTAGTCCTCATATCTACACTACTATTAGCTCATATTTTGATTTCGGGTCAATGCAGATTTCTGATGATGACATTGCCTCAGGAATTGGTAAACTTTCTAATAAATAATAATAATAAAAATAATAATAATATTAATAAAAATAAAATAATATTGTAATAAAAATAATATTGTGAACTATAGGCCAATTTCTAAATTGTCTAATATTGCAAAGATTTTTGAGCATATTGTATATGATAAACTTTTTTTTCGTCTTAAACTTTATATTTCAGTCTCACAGCATGGATTTATGGCTGGAAGATCAACCACCACGAATTTAACCGTTTTTACCAATTTACTTAGACTTTGCAAAAGCATTTGACCGGTTGCCACATGAACTTCTATTACTTAAACTTTCTAAGATAGGGTTCCATTCTCAGATGCTGAGTTGGTTTCGTTTTTATTTAACTGGTAGATCTACTGCTGTTTCTGTAGATGGAGTATACTCTGATCTTTTTATCTCCACCTCTGGTAACCTCAGGGTAGCATTTTAGGTCCTTTGCTGTTTAATATTTCTAAATGATCTAAAGATGATCTATAGATTTTTAAGCCAATATCTTCTTTTGGAGATATTGCAGACCTGCAGGAGGATTTGTCTAGAGTTATTTTGTGGTCTGAACGTAATGGTTTACCTCTTAATATTGCGAAATGTTTTTATATGGTGTATCATAGATGCCGTCATGTTTTACTTTCCAGTAAAGTCCAGTAAAAATTACTCAGTAAGAAATTTACAGAGAGTAAGGCAAAATTTACTCTCAAAAAGAAAAATATCTAAAAATGTACGCAAACAGAAAAATTGTAAGAATTAGTAAAATACTGCTGCCAACTTCTTTCCTAAAAATATCGCTAAATCAAACTAAAAAATCACTAGAAAATATCTAAATTATAAAAAAAATAAAGCGATAAATCCCTAAATTTCACGAACTTTTTAAGTCCTGTTGAAAAATTTCATAAAAATAGCTATATTTTTCAAACTTCTTAAAACTTTCTTAAAAAATTATTGATACATCGCCCAACTTTTCGAACTATTTTGTTTTCCATAAAAATTTAACGATTAATCGCTGAATAATAACACCGCGTTACACACATTCTGTCCTATGAACCAAATATACTTTTTCGGAAAGGGGAGAAAAAATAAAGATACACGTGTATCGGCGATTTTCATGTACACGTCAGAATTTTTTTTTATGTATAAAGTATAAAGCTCGTAGTGTCCGTCTGTCCGCCTGTGTGAAAGACTTTGGATCAATTTTTAACCCTTTTTCCGTGATTCAATCGAGCTGAATTTTTGCAGGCAGACTAGTGGAAATGTCTGTATCACGTCAAATTTTTTGAAAAATAGATTTTTATCAATTCTCATATTTTCCTGAATTTTTTTTTTGAAAAAAAAATTTTTTTTTTTTCACTTTTTTCAGCATAACTTGAAGGGACTCCAAATTTTTAAACTACTAAAGCGTTCCGAAAAAAAAACAAATTTGTTTTTCGGCCCATCCTACTCCATATATTTGCAGTTTATCAATAGTAACTTTCTAACACTAAACTGTTTATGACTTTTACAACACTTACAATTGGTATGACAGATGAAACATTGAATTGAACAATTGTTTTAAGTTCTGTTGTGCGAAAACGTATTTCTATATATTTCATCTGAGAAAAAATGCATTGCCCGACTCGAAATAACTTTTGTTACGTTTTTTGCTTATTCGCACCAAGTAAAAATTTGAAAAATATTATGAAAACAGTGGTTAATTCGTTTCAGAAAATATTCAAGACTGCTTATGTTCCTTACTTGTGGTATACTCCGGAAGTCGTGTGCGACTATTGCTATAGAAATTTATGCAAGTTTACTGATGGAAGGTCAACAATAAAGTACGCTGTACCAACAATTTGGCTACCACATACGGAGCACTGCAATGAATTGTGCTACTTTTGCGTAACTTTTACTCAAACTAAAGAGTACCAATACTTTCGCCGCAACAAAATTCGCTACGCTAATGTAGAATTGGTTATTCCAGCGGTTCTGTACTCACCAGAAGAACGTATAGCGGCTTCAGTGGAGATTTTTGATGATGTTCCCGAAATAAGCGATGGAGAATCAACAGTAGTACCAACAATGCTATCAACATTTCTTGCATCGAATGCGAGATGCGAGAGTCCAGAAGTATCGGAATTTGTACCAACACCCAGTGAAGTTGGGACTGCAGTGCCGCATTTAGTAACGCAACCCGACTTCAATGACTTTGTACGAGACGGAAATTTGTCGAGGAGAACAGCGGAACTCTTTGCATCACGCTTTAAGCAGTGGAATATAGTGGCGGCTGATTTTAAAATAACAGCCGCTCGTGATCGAGGTAGCACTATTCCATATGACGAATTTTTTAAATTGCACGAAGATCGGGAAAAAAAACCTGGCTTATTGTTATGATAGTGATTCGATGTTTGCAAAAATTGGTTACCCTCATATTTCAGAGGAAAGGCGACTTTTCATCGATGCTTCGGTCAACAGCTTCGGTCGCAAAAGAGATCAGCATTACACTGAATTTAAGTGGAAGCCGCGAACATGCTACAAAGTAGGCGTAGAAAGTATAGAGCATCTATCATTGGTGCAGCCATCTCAAATCATTTTGCCACCGCTACACATTAAGCTTGGTATCGTATCAAATTTTGTTAAAAAACTGGATCGTGAGGGCGAGGCGATTGCAAGTTTGCGCAAAATTTTTCCGAAATTGAGCGGCGCAAAGATTAATGCAGGTATTTTTTCAAGAAGTCATTCAGTAACTTTATTTTTTTAATGATGTGTATGATTTAAGGTGTTTGCAATGGTCCGCAGATAAAAAAAAGTAGTTGCAAGTTATGAATTTTCATCAAAATTTAATGCTATCGAACAACGTGCATGGAAAGGCACAGTTTGCCGTTATTGAGCAGTTTCTTGGCAACAAACGAGCTCCCAATTATAAAAGTATTGTCGCAGAAATGATTTCGGCATATGGGGAAATGGGCATATTAATGTCGCTAAAGATCCATTTCCTTCACAATCATTTAGACTTTTTCCCTGATGATTTAGGAGCTTGTAGCGATGAACATGGCGAAAGGTTCCATCAGGACATTGCGGCTATAGAAAAGCGCTTTAAAGGACAAGACATTACGCATATGCTTGGCGAATACTGTTGGTCTATTTGTCGCGATACTGACACAAATGCTTACAAACGTAAAAATAAAAGGCCTAAGTTTCTTTAAAAGCATTGAAATTTTTGATGTAACAATTTTTAATTTTAATATAACAAAATTAATAAAATAAATTCGGTTTTTTAACGAACTGAAACCGTTACAAAAAACCGATAACCATTTTTCAAAAAAAAGATTCAGGAAAATCTGATAATTGATAAAAATCTATTTTTTAATAAATTTGACGTGATACAGACATTTCCACGAGTCTGCCTGCAAAAATTCAGCTCGATTGGATCACGGAAAAAGGGTTAAAAATCGATCCAAAGTCTTTCACATAGGCGGACAGACGGACACTACGAGCTTTATACTTTATACATAAAAAAAAATTCTGACGTGTACAAGAAAATCGCCGATACACGTGTATTTTTATTTTTTCTCCCCTTTCCGAAAAAGTATATTTGGTTCATAGGACAGAACAAAAGCTCGTTTTTGTAACGCGGTGTAATGATTCTAAAATTTTGTCAAGAAAATAAATGTAAAAAAATGCTAAGAAAATGTCTAGACTGTCTTAAAAAGAAAAATCACTAGCTTTCCCGGTAATAGCTAAATTATATTTTATTCCGCTAAACGAGTTGAAATATCGCTAGATTTGCCGAGAAAATAGCTAAATTGGCAACAGTTATTAATATAACTGATTGCGAAATAAACCCATTCAAATTATTGGATTAATAAATAAAACCTAATAAAATGATCACTTACTTACTCCTTCCATCGTAAATAAGCTTATATTAAAATATCTTTTATTTTTACACAAAATTATTTCAAAATTATTTAGACAAATGTTTTGTTTCTTCAATCGTATGTTTTCAATCATATGCTTTTTTTCTTACAAATTCTTACTAGCAAAAATTCATCCAGTAAAAACTTGTAAGTTCTCTGTATTGAACTGTCACTTTACTCTCTATTTTTCCTCTCTCCTTACTGAGTAATTGTGTAAATAAACACCTTCCACTCAGGGCTGCCAGATGATTTTGATTAAAAATCGGCACCTTTTCCCAAAAAAATCGGCATTTTCGGCACTTTGATTTTAAAAAATCGGCACTTTTAAAAATACTCGTTTATGTAATACTAGCGGGCGCAGCCCGCTACGTTGTTAGCGTGCTTTAAAGGTTAAGGGGGGGGGGGGCTGCGCCCCCCACAATTTTTATTAAATTCGTTTTTTTTAAGTTTTTTTATTTAAAGCCTTCACCCAGCCACCACAAACAAATAATTCTGCACAACAATGGGTTTAAAATAAATAAATCTTTGATCACTTTTTCTCATGAAAGTGGATTGTTAGTAATGAATCCATAATAATTTGCAATATACGTGTGTATGTCAAGATAATTTGGTAAAGTGCGAACTTGGTAGATAGACCCGTAAGTAGTTTTGTTCATTTGTGTTTTGAATGAAAATAAATAACGTAAAGCAGAGTTGGAAAGCATTTTATAATATTAAAAATAGCGGGCTAAGCCCGCTACGTTGTTAACGGGTCTTAAAGTTTTTTTTTAATTCCAGTTTATGTAAAGGTAGACCTGGCAATTCAAGTAAATTCACAAATTCAGTTGGAAAATTTACTGCGTCGGTTCCTTCCACCGGTGCTTCATTACATGAAGTAGTAAAATGGGTTCCAGAAATCATAGTAATCTCCAAATAAACCTGTTTACTTTCTTTGACTTGATGAGTCAGCAGCACATTGAAATTCAAGATTTGCTTTTTAATAAGGAATATATAATTCTATGCGCCCGAAAAGAATTATCGCACGATGGAACGCTGCTCAGATTATTGTTGGAGCTACCTGGAATGATTCTGTCACTACCTCAGCGGTATATAATTATAACGGACGAATTGATGGAAGAACTAAATACCCAACAGTATTCCATAATGAAGCAAGAATTTGTTGGACATTTATTTTTCCTCTCAGTGCAGGAAAATAATGCGGGGTTGCCGATTGTGTTAGAATAAATAAAAAATAATAAGATTAGTATTAATAAAAACATGAAAAATAAATAAAAACTTTTAAATAGAAAAAAATAGATATAGTCTTCTCATTTAAAATAGAAACTGACTGGGGGATCGGGACGGGGATCTGGGGCCTGGGGAACATTGAGAGTGGGGGTCTGGGGCTGGGGATCGGGGGTATGGGGCTGGGGATCGGGGGCTGGGGACATTCACCAAACAATCTGGCTGCTTTCTCATTGATTTGCTTGATCGAGCACTTGAACGTTAAACGCACTTGGTATCAAGCAAGATGTGGCAACCATGCTGGGGATCGGGGGTCTGGGGCCGGATACATTCACCGAGCAATCTGGCAACACCACTAATGGCAACATCCGGGACACAAACCCCCCTAATGGCAACATCCGGGACACAAACCCGAATGATCTGCCTACAACCACCAATTGGAACCTGGGAAAGATGGCAACACTCTTACGACCAACTGGCCACTTCCAATATGGCAACACCGAAGGTGGCAACACCCAACATGACAACGCCGAAGGTGGCAACTCTAAATCCCCACGAAATACCCACAAAATACTCAAAATCCCCACAGGGGATCCGGGACCCCGGATTCCGGATCCCGAATCCCAACAATCTGGCAACGCTACAATGCTTCTTCGCGGTAATTGCTCGTAGTCCTCATATCTACACTACTATTAGATCATATTTTGATTTCGGGTCAATGCAGATTTCTGATGATGACATTGCCTCAGGAATTGGTAAACTTTCTAATTCGTTTAGTGATGGCCTTTCATTTCTTTTGAAAAAATCCTTTTCTGCACTAATTTTACCACTCAGAATTATTTTTAATAAATCTTTGATGGCTGGTTACTTTATACAAAAATGGAAATATACAACAACCTTTCCTATTCTTAAATCTGGTAATAAAAATAATATTGTGAACTATAGGCCAATTTCTAAATTGTCTAATATTGCAAAGATTTTTGAGCATATTGTATATGAGAAACTTTTTTTTCGTCTTAAACGTTATATTTCAGTCTCACAGCATGGATTTATGGCTGGAAGATCAACCACCACGAATTTAACCGTTTTTACCAATTTACTTAGACTTTGCAAAAGCATTTGACCGGTTGCCACATGAACTTCTATTACTTAAACTTTCTAAGATAGGGTTCCATTCTCAGATGCTGAGTTGGTTTCGTTTTTATTTAACTGGTAGATCTACTGCTGTTTCTGTAGATGGAGTATACTCTGATCTTTTTATCTCCACCTCTGGTAACCTCAGGGTAGCATTTTAGGTCCTTTGCTGTTTAATATTTCTAAATGATCTAAAGATGATCTAAAGATTTTTAAGCCAATATCTTCTTTTGGAGATATTGCAGACCTGCAGGAGGATTTGTCTAGAGTTATTTTGTGGTCTGAACGTAATGGTTTACCTCTTAATATTGCGAAATGTTTTTATATGGTGTATCATAGATGCCGTCATGTTTTACTTTCCAGTAAAGTCCAGTAAAAATTACTCAGTAAGAAATTTACAGAGAGTAAGGCAAAATTTACTCTCAAAAAGAAAAATATCTAAAAATGTACGCAAACAGAAAAATTGTAAGAATTAGTAAAATACTGCTGCCAACTTCTTTCCTAAAAATATCGCTAAATCAAACTAAAAAATCACTAGAAAATATCTAAATTATAAAAAAAAATAAAGCGATAAATCCCTAAATTTCACGAACTTTTTAAGTCCTGTTGAAAAATTTCATAAAAATAGCTATATTTTTCAAACTTCTTAAAACTTTCTTAAAAAATTATTGATACATCGCCCAACTTTTCGAACTATTTTGTTTTCCATAAAAATTTAACGATTAATCGCTGAATAATAACACCGCGTTACACACATTCTGTCCTATGAACCAAATATACTTTTTCGGAAAGGGGAGAAAAAATAAAGATACACGTGTATCGGCGATTTTTATGTACACGTCAGAATTTTTTTTTATGTATAAAGTATAAAGCTCGTAGTGTCCGTCTGTCCGCCTGTGTGAAAGACTTTGGATCAATTTTTAACCCTTTTTCCGTGATTCAATCGAGCTGAATTTTTGCAGGCAGACTAGTGGAAATGTCTGTATCACGTCGAATTTTAAAAAAAAAAGATTTTTATCAATTCTCATATTTTCCTGAATTTTTTTTTTGAAAAAAATTTTTTTTTTCACTTTTTTCAGCATAACTTGAAGGGACTCCAAATTTTTAAACTACTAAAGCGTTCCGAAAAAAAAACAAATTTGTTTTTCGGCCCATCCTACTCCATATATTTGCAGTTTATCAATAGTAACTTTCTAACACTAAACTGTTTATGACTTTTACAACACTTACAACTGGTATGACAGATGAAACATTGAATTGAACAATTGTTTTAAGTTCTGTTGTGCGAAAACGTATTTCTATATATTTCATCTGAGAAAAATGCATTGCCCGACTCGAAATACCTTTTGTTACGTTTTTTGCTTATTCGCACCAAGTAAAAATTTGAAAAATATTATGAAAACAGTGGTTAATTCGTTTCAGAAAATATTCAAGACTGCTTATGTTCCTTACTTGTGGTATACTCCGGAAGTCGTGTGCGACTATTGCTATAGAAATTTATGCAAGTTTACTGATGGAAGGTCAACAATAAAGTACGCTGTACCAACAATTTGGCTACCACATACGGAGCACTGCAATGAATTGTGCTACTTTTGCGTAACTTTTACTCAAACTAAAGAGTACCAATACTTTCGCCGCAACAAAATTCGCTACGCTAATGTAGAATTGGTTATTCCAGCGGTTCTGTACTCACCAGAAGAACGTATAGCGGCTTCAGTGGAGATTTTTGATGATGTTCCCGAAATAAGCGATGGAGAATCAACAGTAGTACCAACAATGCTATCAACATTTCTTGCATCGAATGCGAGATGCGAGAGTCCAGAAGTATCGGAATTTGTACCAACACCCAGTGAAGTTGGGACTGCAGTGCCGCATTTAGTAACGCAACCCGACTTCAATGACTTTGTACGAGACGGAAATTTGTCGAGGAGAACAGCGGAACTCTTTGCATCACGCTTTAAGCAGTGGAATATAGTGGCGGCTGATTTTAAAATAACAGCCGCTCGTGATCGAGGTAGCACTATTCCATATGACGAATGTTTTAAATTGCACGAAGATCGGGAAAAAAAACCTGGCTTATTGTTATGATAGTGATTCGATGTTTGCAAAAATTGGTTACCCTCATATTTCAGAGGAAAGGCGACTTTTCATCGATGCTTCGGTCAACAGCCTTAAAGTCGTGCTGCTTCATATCGGTAACAAACATCCATCTGTCCCGATCGCATATGCCACAAACCTCAAAGAAACATACGAAGGCATGGAATTAATATTACAGCTGATAAAGTACCAAGAGCATAATTGGAAAATATGCTGCGATCTGAAAGTGGTCGGATTACTCATGGGTGTTAAGCGTGGATTTTCAACCCACCAGTGCTTTTTGTATACATGGAAAGGTCGCAAAAGAGATCAGCATTACACTGAATTTAAGTGGAAGCCGCGAACATGCTACAAAGTAGGCGTAGAAAGTATAGAGAATCTATCATTGGTGCAGCCATCTCAAATCATTTTGCCACCACTACACATTAAGCTTGGTCTCGTATCAAATTTTGTTAAAAAACTGGATCGTGAGGGCGAGGCGATTGCAAGTTTGCGCAAAATTTTTCCGAAATTGAGCGGCGCAAAGATTAATGCAGGTATTTTTTCAAGAAGTCATTCAGTAACTTTATTTTTTTAATGATGTGTATGATTTAAGGTGTTTGCAATGGTCCGCAGATAAAAAAAGTAGTTGCAAGTTATGAATTTTCATCAAAATTGAATGCTATCGAACAACGTGCATGGAAAGGCACAGTTTGCCGTTATTGAGCAGTTACTTGGCAACAAACGAGCTCCCAATTATAAAAGTATTGTCGCAGAAATGATTTCGGAATATGGGGAAATGGGCATATTAATGTCGCTAAAGATCCATTTCCTTCACAATCATTTAGACTTTTTCACTGATGATTTAGGAGCTTGTAGCGATGAACATGGCGAAAGGTTCCATCAGGACATTGCGGCTATTGAAAAGCGCTTTAAAGGACAAGACATTACGCATATGCTTGGCGAATACTGTTGGTCTATTTGTCGCGATACTGACACAAATGCTTACAAACGTAAAAATAAAAGGCCTAAGTTTCTTTAAAAGCATTGAAATTTTTGATGTAACAATTTTTAATTTTAATATAACAAAATTAATAAAATAAATTCGGTTTTTTAACGAACTGAAACCGTTACGAAAAACCGATAACCATTTTTTCAAAAAAAAGATTCAGGAAAATCTGATAATTGATAAAAATCTATTTTTTAATAAATTTGACGTGATACAGACATTTCCACGAGTCTGCCTGCAAAAATTCAGCTCGATTGGATCACGGAAAAAGGGTTAAAAATCGATCCAAAGTCTTTCACATAGGCGGACAGACGGACACTACGAGCTTTATACTTTATACATAAAAAAAAATTCTGACGTGTACAAGAAAATCGCCGATACACGTGTATTTTTATTTTTTCTCCCCTTTCCGAAAAAGTATATTTGGTTCATAGGACAGAACAAAAGCTCGTTTTTGTAACGCGGTGTAATGATTCTAAAATTTTGTCAAGAAAATAAATGTAAAAAATGCTAAGAAAATGTCTAGACTGTCTTAAAAAGAAAAATCACTAGCTTTCCCGGTAATAGCTAAATTATATTTTATTCCGCTAAACGAGTTGAAATATCGCTAGATTTGCCGAGAAAATAGCTAAATTGGCAACAGTTATTAATATAACTGATTGCGAAATAAACCCATTCAAATTATTGGATTAATAAATAAAACCTAATAAAATGATCACTTACTTACTCCTTCCATCGTAAATAAGCTTATATTAAAATATCTTTTATTTTTACACAAAATTATTTCAAAATTATTTAGACAAATGTTTTGTTTCTTCAATCGTATGTTTTCAATCATATGCTTTTTTTCTTACAAATTCTTACTAGCAAAAATTCATCCAGTAAAAACTTGTAAGTTCTCTGTATTGAACTGTCACTTTACTCTCTATTTTTCCTCTCTCCTTACTGAGTAATTGTGTAAATAAACACCTTCCACTCAGGGCTGCCAGATGATTTTGATTAAAAATCGGCACCTTTTCCCAAAAAAATCGGCATTTTCGGCACTTTGATTTTAAAAAATCGGCACTTTTAAAAATACTCGTTTATGTAATACTAGCGGGCGCAGCCCGATACGTTGTTAGCGTGCTTTAAAGGTTAAGGGGGGGGCTGCGCCCCCCACAATTTTTATTAAATTCGTTTTTTTTTAAGTTTTTTTATTTAAAGCCTTCACCCAGCCACCACAAACAAATAATTCTGCACAACAATGGGTTTAAAATAAATAAATCTTTGATCACTTTTTCTCATGAAAGTGGATTGTTAGTAATGAATCCATAATAATTTGCAATATACGTGTGTATGTCAAGATAATTTGGTAAAGTGCGAACTTGGTAGATAGACCCGTAAGTAGTTTTGTTCATTTGTGTTTTGAATGAAAATAAATAACGTAAAGCAGAGTTGGAAAGCATTTTATAATATTAAAAATAGCGGGCTAAGCCCGCTACGTTGTTAACGGGTCTTAAAGTTTTTTTTTTAATTCCAGTTTATGTAAAGGTAGACCTGGCAATTCAAGTAAATTCACAAATTCAGTTGGAAAATTTACTGCGTCGGTTCCTTCCACCGGTGCTTCATTACATGAAGTAGTAAAATGGGTTCCAGAAATCATAGTAATCTCCAAATAAACCTGTTTACTTTCTTTGACTTGATGAGTCAGCAGCACATTGAAATTCAAGATTTGCTTTTTAATAAGGAATATATAATTCTAAGCGCCCGAAAAGAATTATCGCACGATGGAACGCTGCTCAGATTATTGTTGGAGCTACCTGGAATGATTCTGTCACTACCTCAGCGGTATATAATTATAACGGACGAATTGATGGAAGAACTAAATACCCAACAGTATTCCATAATGAAGCAAGAATTTGTTGGACATTTATTTTTCCTCTCAGTGCAGGAAAATAATGCGGGGTTGCCGATTGTGTTAGAATAAATAAAAAATAATAAGATTAGTATTAATAAAAACATGAAAAATAAATAAAAACTTTTAAATAGAAAAAAATAGATATAGTCTTCTCATTTAAAATAGAAACTGACTGGGGGATCGGGACGGGGATCTGGGGCCTGGGGAACATTGAGAGTGGGGGGTCTGGGGCTGGGGATTTGGGGATCGGGGGTATGGGGCTGGGGATCGGGGGCTGGGGACATTCACCAAACAATCTGGCTGCTTTCTCATTGATTTGCTTGATCGAGCACTTGAACGTTAAACGCACTTGGTATCAAGCAAGATGTGGCAACCATGCTGGGGATCGGGGGTCTGGGGCCGGATACATTCACCGAGCAATCTGGCAACACCACTAATGGAAACATCCGGGACACAAACCCCCCTAATGGCAACGTCCGGGACACAAACCCGAATGATCTGCCTACAACCACCAATTGGAACCTGGGAAAGATGGCAACACTCTTACGACCAACTGGCCACTTCCAATATGGCAACACCGAAGGTGGCAACACCCAACATGACAACGCCGAAGGTGGCAACTCTAAATCCCCACGAAATACCCACAAAATACTCAAAATCCCCACAGGGGATCCGGGACCCCGGATTCCGGATCCCGAATCCCAACAATCTGGCAACGATACAATGCTTCTTCGCGGTAATTGCTCGTAGTCCTCATATCTACACTACTATTAGATCATATTTTGATTTCGGGTCAATGCAGATTTCTGATGATGACATTGCCTCAGGAATTGGTAAACTTTCTAATTCGTTTAGTGATGGCCTTTCATTTCTTTTGAAAAAATCCTTTTCTGCACTAATTTTACCACTCAGAATTATTTTTAATAAATCTTTGATGGCTGGTTACTTTATACAAAAATGGAAATATACAACAATCTTTCCTATTCTTAAATCTGGTAATAAAAATAATATTGTGGCCAATTTCTAAATTGTCTAATATTGCAAAGATTTTTGAGCATATTGTATATGAGAAACTTTTTTTTCGTCTTAAACGTTATATTTCAGTCTCACATCATGGATTTATGGCTGGAAGATCAACCACCACGAATTTAACCGTTTTTACCAATTTACTTAGACTTTGCAAAAGCATTTGACCGGTTGCCACATGAACTTCTATTACTTAAACTTTCTAAGATAGGGTTCCATTCTCAGATGCTGAGTTGGTTTCGTTTTTATTTAACTGGTAGATCTACTGCTGTTTCTGTAGATGGAGTATACTCTGATCTTTTTATCTCCACCTCTGGTAACCTCAGGGTAGCATTTTAGGTCCTTTGCTGTTTAATATTTCTAAATGATCTAAAGATGATCTAAAGATTTTTAAGCCAATATCTTCTTTTGGAGATATTGCAGACCTGCAGGAGGATTTGTCTAGAGTTATTTTGTGGTCTGAACGTAATGGTTTACCTCTTAATATTGCGAAATGTTTTTATATGGTGTATCATAGATGCCGTCATGTTTTACTTTCCAGTAAAGTCCAGTAAAAATTACTCAGTAAGAAATTTACAGAGAGTAAGGCAAAATTTACTCTCAAAAAGAAAAATATCTAAAAATGTACGCAAACAGAAAAATTGTAAGAATTAGTAAAATACTGCTGCCAACTTCTTTCCTAAAAATATCGCTAAATCAAACTAAAAAATCACTAGAAAATATCTAAATTATAAAAAAAAATAAAGCGATAAATCCCTAAATTTCACGAACTTTTTAAGTCCTGTTGAAAAATTTCATAAAAATAGCTATATTTTTCAAACTTCTTAAAACTTTCTTAAAAAATTATTGATACATCGCCCAACTTTTCGAACTATTTTGTTTTCCATAAAAATTTAACGATTAATCGCTGAATAATAACACCGCGTTACACACATTCTGTCCTATGAACCAAATATACTTTTTCGGAAAGGGGAGAAAAAATAAAGATACACGTGTATCGGCGATTTTCATGTACACGTCAGAATTTTTTTTTATGTATAAAGTATAAAGCTCGTAGTGTCCGTCTGTCCGCCTGTGTGAAAGACTTTGGATAAATTTTTAACCCTTTTTCCGTGATTCAATCGAGCTGAATTTTTGCAGGCAGACTAGTGGAAATGTCTGTATCACGTCAAATTTTTTAAAAAATAGATTTTTATCAATTCTCATATTTTCCTGAATTTTTTTTTTGAAAAAAATTTTTTTTTTTACTTTTTTCAGCATAACTTGAAGGGACTCCAAATTTTTAAACTACTAAAGCGTTCCGAAAAAAAAACAAATTTGTTTTTCGGCCCATCCTACTCCATATATTTGCAGTTTATCAATAGTAACTTTCTAACACTAAACTGTTTATGACTTTTACAACACTTACAACTGGTATGACAGATGAAACATTGAATTGAACAATTGTTTTAAGTTCTGTTGTGCGAAAACGTATTTCTATATATTTCATCTGAGAAAAATGCATTGCCCGACTCGAAATAACTTTTGTTACGTTTTTTGCTTATTCGCACCAAGTAAAAATTTGAAAAATATTATGAAAACAGTGGTTAATTCGTTTCAGAAAATATTCAAGACTGCTTATGTTCCTTACTTGTGGTATACTCCGGAAGTCGTGTGCGACTATTGCTATAGAAATTTATGCAAGTTTACTGATGGAAGGTCAACAATAAAGTACGCTGTACCAACAATTTGGCTACCACATACGGAGCACTGCAATGAATTGTGCTACTTTTGCGTAACTTTTACTCAAACTAAAGAGTACCAATACTTTCGCCGCAACAAAATTCGCTACGCTAATGTAGAATTGGTTATTCCAGCGGTTCTGTACTCACCAGAAGAACGTATAGCGGCTTCAGTGGAGATTTTTGATGATGTTCCCGAAATAAGCGATGGAGAATCAACAGTAGTACCAACAATGCTATCAACATTTCTTGCATCGAATGCGAGATGCGAGAGTCCAGAAGTATCGGAATTTGTACCAACACCCAGTGAAGTTGGGACTGCAGTGCCGCATTTAGTAACGCAACCCGACTTCAATGACTTTGTACGAGACGGAAATTTGTCGAGGAGAACAGCGGAACTCTTTGCATCACGCTTTAAGCAGTGGAATATAGTGGCGGCTGATTTTAAAATAACAGCCGCTCGTGATCGAGGTAGCACTATTCCATATGACGAATTTTTTAAATTGGACGAAGATCGGGAAAAAAAACCTGGCTTATTGTTATGATAGTGATTCGATGTTTGCAAAAATTGGTTACCCTCATATTTCAGAGGAAAGGCGACTTTTCATCGATGCTTCGGTCAACAGCCTTAAAGTCGTGCTGCTTCATATCGGTAACAAACATCCATCTGTCCCGATCGCATATGCCACAAACCTCAAAGAAACATACGAAGGCATGGAATTAATATTACAGCTGATAAAGTACCAAGAGCATAATTGGAAAATATGCTGCGATCTGAAAGTGGTCGGATTACTCATGGGTGTTAAGCGTGGATTTTCAACCCACCAGTGCTTTTTGTATACATGGAAAGGTCGCAAAAGAGATCAGCATTACACTGAATTTAAGTGGAAGCCGCGAACATGCTACAAAGTAGGCGTAGAAAGTATAGAGAATCTATCATTGGTGCAGCCATCTCAAATCATTTTGCCACCACTACACATTAAGCTTGGTCTCGTATCAAATTTTGTTAAAAAACTGGATCGTGAGGGCGAGGCGATTGCAAGTTTGCGCAAAATTTTTCCGAAATTGAGCGGCGCAAAGATTAATGCAGGTATTTTTTCAAGAAGTCATTCAGTAACTTTATTTTTTTAATGATGTGTATGATTTAAGGTGTTTGCAATGGTCCGCAGATAAAAAAAAGTAGTTGCAAGTTATGAATTTTCATCAAAATTGAATGCTATCGAACAACGTGCATGGAAAGGCACAGTTTGCCGTTATTGAGCAGTTACTTGGCAACAAACGAGCTCCCAATTATAAAAGTATTGTCGCAGAAATGATTTCGGAATATGGGGAAATGGGCATATTAATGTCGCTAAAGATCCATTTCCTACACAATCATTTAGACTTTTTCACTGATGATTTAGGAGCTTGTAGCGATGAACATGGCGAAAGGTTCCATCAGGACATTGCGGCTATTGAAAAGCGCTTTAAAGGACAAGACATTACGCATATGCTTGGCGAATACTGTTGGTCTATTTGTCGCGATACTGACACAAATGCTTACAAACGTAAAAATAAAAGGCCTAAGTTTCTTTAAAAGCATTGAAATTTTTGATGTAACAATTTTTAATTTTAATATAACAAAATTAATAAAATAAATTCGGTTTTTTAACGAACTGAAACCGTTACAAAAAACCGATAACCATTTTTTCAAAAAAAAGATTCAGGAAAATCTGATAATTGATAAAAAATCTATTTTTTACAGACATTTCCGTGATACAGACATTTCCACGAGTCTGCCTGCAAAAATTCAGCTCGATTGGATCACGGAAAAAGGGTTAAAAATCGATCCAAAGTCTTTCACATAGGCGGACAGACGGACACTACGAGCTTTATACTTTATACATAAAAAAAAAATTCTGACGTGTACAAGAAAATCGCCGATACACGTGTATTTTTATTTTTTCTCCCCTTTCCGAAAAAGTATATTTGGTTCATAGGACAGAACAAAAGCTCGTTTTTGTAACGCGGTGTAATGATTCTAAAATTTTGTCAAGAAAATAAATGTAAAAAAATGCTAAGAAAATGTCTAGACTGTCTTAAAAAGAAAAATCACTAGCTTTCCCGGTAATAGCTAAATTATATTTTATTCCGCTAAACGAGTTGAAATATCGCTAGATTTGCCGAGAAAATAGCTAAATTGGCAACAGTTATTAATATAACTGATTGCGAAATAAACCCATTCAAATTATTGGATTAATAAATAAAACCTAATAAAATGATCACTTACTTACTCCTTCCATCGTAAATAAGCTTATATTTAAATATCTTTTATTTTTACACAAAATTATTTCAAAATTATTTAGACAAATGTTTTGTTTCTTCAATCGTATGTTTTCAATCATATGCTTTTTTTCTTACAAATTCTTACTAGCAAAAATTCATCCAGTAAAAACTTGTAAGTTCTCTGTATTGAACTGTCACTTTACTCTCTATTTTTCCTCTCTCCTTACTGAGTAATTGTGTAAATAAACACCTTCCACTCAGGGCTGCCAGATGATTTTGATTAAAAATCGGCACTTTTTCCCAAAAAAATCGGCATTTTCGGCACTTTGATTTTAAAAAATCGGCACTTTTAAAAATACTCGTTTATGTAATACTAGCGGGCGCAGCCCGCTACGTTGTTAGCGTGCCTTAAAGGTTAAGGGGGGGGGGGCTGCGCCCCCCACAATTTTTATTAAATTCGTTTTTTTTTTAAGTTTTTTTATTTAAAGCCTTCACCCAGCCACCACAAACAAATAATTCTGCACAACAATGGATTTAAAATAAATAAATCTTTGATCACTTTTTCTCATGAAAGTGGATTGTTAGTAATGAATCCATAATAATTTGCAATATACGTGTGTATGTCAAGATAATTTGGTAAAGTGCGAACTTGGTAGATAGACCCGTAAGTAGTTTTGTTCATTTGTGTTTTGAATGAAAATAAATAACGTAAAGCAGAGTTGGAAAGCATTTTATAATATTAAAAATAGCGGGCAAAGCCCGCTACGTTGTTAGCGGGTCTTAAAGTTTTTTTTTTAATTCCAGTTTATGTAAAGGTAGACCTGGCAATTCAAGTAAATTCACAAATTCAGTTGGAAAATTTACTGCGTCGGTTCCTTCCACCGGTGCTGCGTTACATGAAGTAGTAAAATGGGTTCCAGAAATCATAGTAATCTCCAAATAAACCTGTTTACTTTCTTTGACTTGATGAGTCAGCAGCACGTTGAAATTCAAGATTTGCTTTTTAATAAGGAATATATAATTCTAAGCGCCCGAAAAGAATTATCGCACGATGGAACGCTGCTCAGATTATTGTTGGAGCTACCTGGAATGATTCTGTCACTACCTCAGCGGTATATAATTATAACGGACGAATTGATGGAAGAACTAAATACCCAACAGTATTCCATAATGAAGCAAGAATTTGTTGGACATTTATTTTTCCTCTCAGTGCAGGAAAATAATGCGGGGTTGCCGATTGTGTTAGAATAAATAAAAAATAATAAGATTAGTATTAATAAAAACATGAAAAATAAATAAAAACTTTTAAATAGAAAAAAATAGATATAGTCTTCTCATTTAAAATAGAAACTGACTGGGGGATCGGGACGGGGATCTGGGGCTTGGGGAACATTGAGAGTGGGGGGTCTGGGGCTGGGGATCTGGGGATCGGGGGTATGGGGCTGGGGATCGGGGGCTGGGGACATTCACCAAACAATCTGGCTGCTTTCTAATTGATTTGCTTGATCGAGCACTTGAACGTTAAACGCACTTGGTATCAAGCAAGATGTGGCAACCATGCTGGGGATCGGGGGTCTGGGGTCTGGGGCGGGATACTTTCACCGAGCAATCTGGCAACACCACTAATGGCAACATCCGGGACACAAACCCCCCTAATGGCAACATCCGGGACACAAACCCGAATGATCTGCCTACAACCACCAATTGGAACCTGGGAAAGATGGCAACACTCTTACGACCAACTGGCCACTTCCAATATGGCAACACCGAAGGTGGCAACACCCAACATGACAACGCCGAAGGTGGCAACTCTAAATCCCCACGAAATACCCACAAAATACTCAAAATCCCCACAGGGGATCCGGGACCCCGGATTCCGGATCCCGAATCCCAACAATCTGGCAACGCTACAATGCTTCTTCGCGGTAATTGCTCGTAGTCCTCATATCTACACTACTATTAGCTCATATTTTGATTTCGGGTCAATGCAGATTTCTGATGATGACATTGCCTCAAGAATTGGTAAACTTTCTAATTCGTTTAGTGATGGCCTTTCATTTCTTTTGAAAAAATCCTTTTCTGCACTAATTTTACCACTCAGAATTATTTTTAATAAATCTTTGATGGCTGGTTACTTTACACAAAAATGGAAATATACAATAATCTTTCCTATTCTTAAATCTGGTAATAAAAATAATATTGTGAACTATAGGCCAATTTCTAAATTGTCTAATATTGCAAAGATTTTTGAGCATATTGTATATGAGAAACTTTTTTTTCGTCTTAAACGTTATATTTCAGTCTCACAGCATGGATTTATGGCTGGAAGATCAACCACCACGAATTTAACCGTTTTTACCAATTTACTTAGACTTTGCAAAAGCATTTGACCGGTTGCCACATGAACTTCTATTACTTAAACTTTCTAAGATAGGGTTCCATTCTCAGATGCTGAGTTGGTTTCGTTTTTATTTAACTGGTAGATCTACTGCTGTTTCTGTAGATGGAGTATACTCTGATCTTTTTATCTCCACCTCTGGTAACCTCAGGGTAGCATTTTAGGTCCTTTGCTGTTTAATATTTCTAAATGATCTAAAGATGATCTATAGATTTTTAAGCCAATATCTTCTTTTGGAGATATTGCAGACCTGCAGGAGGATTTGTCTAGAGTTATTTTGTGGTCTGAACGTAATGGTTTACCTCTTAATATTGCGAAATGTTTTTATATGGTGTATCATAGATGCCGTCATGTTTTACTTTCCAGTAAAGTCCAGTAAAAATTACTCAGTAAGAAATTTACAGAGAGTAAGGCAAAATTTACTCTCAAAAAGAAAAATATCTAAAAATGTACGCAAACAGAAAAATTGTAAGAATTAGTAAAATACTGCTGCCAACTTCTTTCCTAAAAATATCGCTAAATCAAACTAAAAAATCACTAGAAAATATCTAAATTATAAAAAAAAATAAAGCGATAAATCCCTAAATTTCACGAACTTTTTAAGTCCTTTTGAAAAATTTCATAAAAATAGCTATATTTTTCAAACTTCTTAAAACTTTCTTAAAAAATTATTGATACATCGCCCAACTTTTCGAACTATTTTGTTTTCCATAAAAATTTAACGATTAATCGCTGAATAATAACACCGCGTTACACACATTCTGTCCTATGAACCAAATATACTTTTTCGGAAAGGGGAGAAAAAATAAAGATACACGTGTATCGGCGATTTTCATGTACACGTCAGAATTTTTTTTATGTATAAAGTATAAAGCTCGTAGTGTCCGTCTGTCCGCCTGTGTGAAAGACTTTGGATCAATTTTTAACTCTTTTTCCGTGATTCAATCGAGCTGAATTTTTGCAGGCAGACTAGTGGAAATGTCTGTATCACGTCAAATTTTTTAAAAAATAGATTTTTATAAATTCTCATATTTTCCTGAATTTTTTTTTTGAAAAAAAAAAATTTTTTTTTCACTTTTTTCAGCATAACTTGAAGGGACTCCAAATTTTTAAACTACTAAAGCGTTCCGAAAAAAAAACAAATTTGTTTTTCGGCCCATCCTACTCCATATATTTGCAGTTTATCAATAGTAACTTTCTAACACTAAACTGTTTATGACTTTTACAACACTTACAACTGGTATGACAGATGAAACATTGAATTGAACAATTGTTTTAAGTTCTGTTGTGCGAAAACGTATTTCTATATATTTCATCTGAGAAAAAATGCATTGCCCGACTCGAAATAACTTTTGTTACGTTTTTTTCTTATTCGCACCAAATAAAAATTTGAAAAATATTATGAAAACAGTGGTTAATTCGTTTCAGAAAATATTCAAGACTGCTTATGTTCCTTACTTGTGGTATACTCCGGAAGTCGTGTGCGACTATTGCTATAGAAATTTATGCAAGTTTACTGATGGAAGGTCAAAAATAAAGTACGCTGTACCAACAATTTGGCTACCACATACGGAGCACTGCAATGAATTGTGCTACTTTTGCGTAACTTTTACTCAAACTAAAGAGTACCAATACTTTCGCCGCAACAAAATTCGCTACGCTAATGTAGAATTGGTTATTCCAGCGGTTCTGTACTCACCAGAAGAACGTATAGCGGCTTCAGTGGAGATTTTTGATGATGTTCCCGAAATAAGCGATGGAGAATCAACAGTAGTACCAACAATGCTATCAACATTTCTTGCATCGAATGCGAGATGCGAGAGTCCAGAAGTATCGGAATTTGTACCAACACCCAGTGAAGTTGGGACTGCAGTGCCGCATTTAGTAACGCAACCCGACTTCAATGACTTTGTACGAGACGGAAATTTGTCGAGGAGAACAGCGGAACTCTTTGCATCACGCTTTAAGCAGTGGAATATAGTGGCGGCTGATTTTAAAATAACAACCGCTCGTGATCGAGGTAGCACTATTCCATATGACGAATTTTTTAAATTGCACGAAGATCGGGAAAAAAAACCTGGCTTATTGTTATGATAGTGATTCGATGTTTGCAAAAATTGGTTACCCTCATATTTCAGAGGAAAGGCGACTTTTCATCGATGCTTCGGTCAACAGCCTTAAAGTCGTGCTGCTTCATATCGGTAACAAACATTCATCTGTCCCGATCGCATATGCCACAAACCTCAAAGAAACATACGAAGGCATGGAATTAATATTACAGCTGATAAAGTACCAAGAGCATAATTGGAAAATATGCTGCGATCTGAAAGTGGTCGGATTACTCATGGGTGTTAAGCGTGGATTTTCAACCCACCAGTGCTTTTTGTATACATGGAAAGGTCGCAAAAGAGATCAGCATTACACTGAATTTAAGTGGAAGCCGCGAACATGCTACAAAGTAGGCGTAGAAAGTATAGAGAATCTATCATTGGTGCAGCCATCTCAAATCATTTTGCCACCACTACACATTAAGCTTGGTCTCGTATCAAATTTTGTTAAAAAACTGGATCGTGAGGGCGAGGCGATTGCAAGTTTGCGCAAAATTTTTCCGAAATTGAGCGGCGCAAAGATTAATGCAGGTATTTTTTCAAGAAGTCATTCAGTAACTTTATTTTTTTAATGATGTGTATGATTTAAGGTGTTTGCAATGGTCCGCAGATAAAAAAAAGTAGTTGCAAGTTATGAATTTTCATCAAAATTGAATGCTATCGAACAACGTGCATGGAAAGGCACAGTTTGCCGTTATTGAGCAGTTTCTTGGCAACAAACGAGCTCCCAATTATAAAAGTATTGTCGCAGAAATGATTTCGGCATATGGGGAAATGGGCATATTAATGTTGCTAAAGATCCATTTCCTTCACAATCATTTAGATTTTTTCCCTGATGATTTAGGAGCTTGTAGCGATGAACATGGCGAAAGGTTCCATCAGGACATTGCGGCTATTGAAAAGCGCTTTAAAGGACAAGACATTACGCATATGCTTGGCGAATACTGTTGGTCTATTTGTCGCGATACTGACACAAATGCTTACAAACGTAAAAATAAAAGGCCTAAGTTTCTTTAAAAGCATTGAAATTTTTAATGTAAGAATTTTTAATTTTAATATAACGAAATTAATAAAATAAATTCGGTTTTTTAACGAACTGAAACCGTTACAAAAAACCGATAACCATTTTTTCAAAAAAAAGATTCAGGAAAATCTGATAATTGATAAAAATCTATTTTTTAATAAATTTGACGTGATACAGACATTTCCACGAGTCTGCCTGCAAAAATTCAGCTCGATTGGATCACGGAAAAAGGGTTAAAAATCGATCCAAAGTCTTTCACATAGGCGGACAGACGGACACTACGAGCTTTATACTTTATACATAAAAAAAAAATTCTGACGTGTACAAGAAAATCGCCGATACACGTGTATTTTTATTTTTTCTCCCCTTTCCGAAAAAGTATATTTGGTTCATAGGACAGAACAAAAGCTCGTTTTTGTAACGCGGTGTAATGATTCTAAAATTTTGTCAAGAAAATAAATGTAAAAAAATGCTAAGAAAATGTCTAGACTGTCTTAAAAAGAAAAATCACTAGCTTTCCCGGTAATAGCTAAATTATATTTTATTCCGCTAAACGAGTTGAAATATCGCTAGATTTGCCGAGAAAATAGCTAAATTGGCAACAGTTATTAATATAACTGATTGCGAAATAAACCCATTCAAATTATTGGATTAATAAATAAAACCTAATAAAATGATCACTTACTTACTCCTTCCATCGTAAATAAGCTTATATTTAAATATCTTTTATTTTTACACAAAATTATTTCAAAATTATTTAGACAAATGTTTTGTTTCTTCAATCGTATGTTTTCAATCATATGCTTTTTTTCTTACAAATTCTTACTAGCAAAAATTCATCCAGTAAAAACTTGTAAGTTCTCTGTATTGAACTGTCACTTTACTCTCTATTTTTCCTCTCTCCTTACTGAGTAATTGTGTAAATAAACACCTTCCACTCAGGGCTGCCAGATGATTTTGATTAAAAATCGGCACTTTTTCCCAAAAAAAATCGGCATTTTCGGCACTTTGATTTTAAAAAATCGGCACTTTTAAAAATACTCGTTTATGTAATACTAGCGGGCGCAGCCCGCTACGTTGTTAGCGTGCCTTAAAGGTTAAGGGGGGGGGCTGCGCCCCCCACAATTTTTATTAAATTCGTTTTTTTTTTAAGTTTTTTTATTTAAAACCTTCACCCAGCCACCACAAACAAATAATTCTGCACAACAATGGGTTTAAAATAAATAAATCTTTGATCACTTTTTCTCATGAAAGTGGATTGTTAGTAATGAATCCATAATAATTTGCAATATACGTGTGTATGTCAAGATAATTTGGTAAAGTGCGAACTTGGTAGATAGACCCGTAAGTAGTTTTGTTCATTTGTGTTTTGAATGAAAATAAATAACGTAAAGCAGAGTTGGAAAGCATTTTATAATATTAAAAATAGCGGGCAAAGCCCGCTACGTTGTTAGCGGGTCTTAAAGTTTTTTTTTTAATTCCAGTTTATGTAAAGGTAGACCTGGCAATTCAAGTAAATTCACAAATTCAGTTGGAAAATTTACTGCGTCGGTTCCTTCCACCGGTGCTTCGTTACATGAAGTAGTAAAATGGGTTCCAGAAATCATAGTAATCTCCAAATAAACCTGTTTACTTTCTTTGACTTGATGAGTCAGCAGCACGTTGAAATTCAAGATTTGCTTTTTAATAAGGAATATATAATTCTAAGCGCCCGAAAAGAATTATCGCACGATGGAACGCTGCTCAGATTATTGTTGGAGCTACCTGGAATGATTCTGTCACTACCTCAGCGGTATATAATTATAACGGACGAATTGATGGAAGAACTAAATACCCAACAGTATTCCATAATGAAGCAAGAATTTGTTGGACATTTATTTTTCCTCTCAGTGCAGGAAAATAATGCGGGGTTGCCGATTGTGTTAGAATAAATAAAAAATAATAAGATTAGTATTAATAAAAACATGAAAAATAAATAAAAACTTTTAAATAGAAAAAAATAGATATAGTCTTCTCATTTAAAATAGAAACTGACTGGGGGATCGGGACGGGGATCTGGGGCCTGGGGAACATTGAGAGTGGGGGGTCTGGGGCTGGGGATCTGGGGATCGGGGGTATGGGGCTGGGGATCGGGGGCTGGGGACATTCACCAAACAATCTGGCTGCTTTCTCATTGATTTGCTTGATCGAGCACTTGAACGTTAAACGCACTTGGTATCAAGCAAGATGTGGCAACCATGCTGGGGATCGGGGGTCTGGGGCGGGATACATTCACCGAGCAATCTGTCAACACCACTAATGGCAACATCCGGGACACAAACCCCCCTAATGGCAACATCCGGGACACAAACCCGAATGATCTGCCTACAACCACCAATTGGAACCTGGGAAAGATGGCAACACTCTTACGACCAACTGGCCACTTCCAATATGGCAACACCGAAGGTGGCAACACCCAACATGACAACGCCGAAGGTGGCAACTCTAAATCCCCACGAAATACCCACAAAATACTCAAAATCCCCACAGGGGATCCGGGACCCCGGATTCCGGATCCCGAATCCCAACAATCTGGCAACGCTACAATGCTTCTTCGCTGTAATTGCTCGTAGTCCTCATATCTACACTACTATTAGCTCATATTTTGATTTCGGGTCAATGCAGATTTCTGATGATGACATTGCCTCAGGAATTGGTAAACTTTCTAATTCGTTTAGTGATGGCCTTTCATTTCTTTTGAAAAAATCCTTTTCTGCACTAATTTTACCACTCAGAATTATTTTTAATAAATCTTTGATGGCTGGTTACTTTATACAAAAATGGAAATATACAACAATCTTTCCTATTCTTAAATCTGGTAATAAAAATAATATTGTGAACTATAGGCCAATTTCTGAATTGTCTTATATTGCAAAGATTTTTGAGCATATTGTATATGATAAACTTTTTTTTCGTCTTAAACGTTATATTTCAGTCTCACAGCATGGATTTATGGCTGGAAGATCAACCACCACGAATTTAACCGTTTTTACCAATTTACTTAGACTTTCCAAAAGCATTTGACCGGTTGCCACATGAACTTCTATTACTTAAACTTTCTAAGATAGGGTTCCATTCTCAGATGCTGAGTTGGTTTCGTTTTTATTTAACTGGTAGATCTACTGCTGTTTCTGTAGATGGAGTATACTCTGATCTTTTTATCTCCACCTCTGGTAACCTCAGGGTAGCATTTTAGGTCCTTTGCTGTTTAATATTTCTAAATGATCTAAAGATGATCTAAAGATTTTTAAGCCAATATCTTCTTTTGGAGATATTGCAGACCTGCAGGAGGATTTGTCTAGAGTTATTTTGTGGTCTGAACGTAATGGTTTACCTCTTAATATTGCGAAATGTTTTTATATGGTGTATCATAGATGCCGTCATGTTTTACTTTCCAGTAAAGTCCAGTAAAAATTACTCAGTAAGAAATTTACAGAGAGTAAGGCAAAATTTACTCTCAAAAAGAAAAATATCTAAAAATGTACGCAAACAGAAAAATTGTAAGAATTAGTAAAATACTGCTGCCAACTTCTTTCCTAAAAATATCGCTAAATCAAACTAAAAAATCACTAGAAAATATCTAAATTATAAAAAAAAATAAAGCGATAAATCCCTAAATTTCACGAACTTTTTAAGTCCTTTTGAAAAATTTCATAAAAATAGCTATATTTTTCAAACTTCTTAAAACTTTCTTAAAAAATTATTGATACATCGCCCAACTTTTCGAACTATTTTGTTTTCCATAAAAATTTAACGATTAATCGCTGAATAATAACACCGCGTTACACACATTCTGTCCTATGAACCAAATATACTTTTTCGGAAAGGGGAGAAAAAATAAAGATACACGTGTATCGGCGATTTTCATGTACACGTCAGAATTTTTTTTTATGTATAAAGTATAAAGCTCGTAGTGTCCGTCTGTCCGCCTGTGTGAAAGACTTTGGATCAATTTTTAACCCTTTTTCCGTGATTCAATCGAGCTGAATTTTTGCAGGCAGACTAGTGGAAATGTCTGTATCACGTCAAATTTTTTAAAAAATAGATTTTTATCAATTCTCATATTTTCCTGAATTTTTTTTTTGAAAAAAATTTTTTTTTTCACTTTTTTCAGCATAACTTGAAGGGACTCCAAATTTTTAAACTACTAAAGCGTTCCGAAAAAAAAACAAATTTGTTTTTCGGCCCATCCTACTCCATATATTTGCAGTTTATCAATAGTAACTTTCTAACACTAAACTGTTTATGACTTTTACAACACTTACAACTGGTATGACAGATGAAACATTGAATTGAACAATTGTTTTAAGTTCTGTTGTGCGAAAACGTATTTCTATATATTTCATCTGAGAAAAATGCATTGCCCGACTCGAAATAACTTTTGTTACGTTTTTTGCTTATTCGCACCAAGTAAAAATTTGAAAAATATTATGAAAACAGTGGTTAATTCGTTTCAGAAAATATTCAAGACTGCTTATGTTCCTTACTTGTGGTATACTCCGGAAGTCGTGTGCGACTATTGCTATAGAAATTTATGCAAGTTTACTGATGGAAGGTCAAAAATAAAGTACGCTGTACCAACAATTTGGCTACCACATACGGAGCACTGCAATGAATTGTGCTACTTTTGCGTAACTTTTACTCAAACTAAAGAGTACCAATACTTTCGCCGCAACAAAATTCGCTACGCTAATGTAGAATTGGTTATTCCAGCGGTTCTGTACTCACCAGAAGAACGTATAGCGGCTTCAGTGGAGATTTTTGATGATGTTCCCGAAATAAGCGATGGAGAATCAACACTAGTACCAACAATGCTATCAACATTTCTTGCATCGAATGCGAGATGCTAGAGTCCAGAAGTATCGGAATTTGTACCAACACCCAGTGAAGTTGGGACTGCAGTGCCGCATTTAGTAACGCAACCCGACTTCAATGACTTTGTACGAGACGGAAATTTGTCGAGGAGAACAGCGGAACTCTTTGCATCACGCTTTAAGCAGTGGAATATAGTGGCGGCTGATTTTAAAATAACAGCCGCTCGTGATCGAGGTAGCACTATTCCATATGACGAATTTTTTAAATTGCACGAAGATCGGGAAAAAAACCTGGCTTATTGTTATGATAGTGATTCGATGTTTGCAAAAATTGGTTACCCTCATATTTCAGAGGAAAGGCGACTTTTCATCGATGCTTCGGTCAACAGCCTTAAAGTCGTGCTGCTTCATATCGGTAACAAACATCCATCTGTCCCGATCGCATATGCCACAAACCTCAAAGAAACATACGAAGGCATGGAATTAATATTACAGCTGATAAAGTACCAAGAGCATAATTGGAAAATATGCTGCGATCTGAAAGTGGTCGGATTACTCATGGGTGTTAAGCGTGGATTTTCAACCCACCAGTGCTTTTTGTATACATGGAAAGGTCGCAAAAGAGATCAGCATTACACTGAATTTAAGTGGAAGCCGCGAACATGCTACAAAGTAGGCGTAGAAAGTATAGAGAATCTATCATTGGTGCAGCCATCTCAAATCATTTTGCCACCACTACACATTAAGCTTGGTCTCGTATCAAATTTTGTTAAAAAACTGGATCGTGAGGGCGAGGCGATTGCAAGTTTGCGCAAAATTTTTCCGAAATTGAGCGGCGCAAAGATTAATGCAGGTATTTTTTCAAGAAGTCATTCAGTAACTTTATTTTTTTAATGATGTGTATGATTTAAGGTGTTTGCAATGGTCCGCAGATAAAAAAAAGTAGTTGCAAGTTATGAATTTTCATCAAAATTGAATGCTATCGAACAACGTGCATGGAAAGGCACAGTTTGCCGTTATTGAGCAGTTTCTTGGCAACAAACGAGCTCCCAATTATAAAAGTATTGTCGCAGAAATGATTTCGGCATATGGGGAAATGGGCATATTAATGTTGCTAAAGATCCATTTCCTTCACAATCATTTAGATTTTTTCCCTGATGATTTAGGAGCTTGTAGCGATGAACATGGCGAAAGGTTCCATCAGGACATTGCGGCTATTGAAAAGCGCTTTAAAGGACAAGACATTACGCATATGCTTGGCGAATACTGTTGGTCTATTTGTCGCGATACTGACACAAATGCTTACAAACGTAAAAATAAAAGGCCTAAGTTTCTTTAAAAGCATTGAAATTTTTAATGTAAGAATTTTTAATTTTAATATAACAAAATTAATAAAATAAATTCGGTTTTTTAACGAACTGAAACCGTTACAAAAAACCGATAACCATTTTTTCAAAAAAAAGATTCAGGAAAATCTGATAATTGATAAAAATCTATTTTTTAATAAATTTGACGTGATACAGACATTTCCACGAGTCTGCCTGCAAAAATTCAGCTCGATTGGATCACGGAAAAAGGGTTAAAAATCGATCCAAAGTCTTTCACATAGGCGGACAGACGGACACTACGAGCTTTATACTTTATACATAAAAAAAAAATTCTGACGTGTACAAGAAAATCGCCGATACACGTGTATTTTTATTTTTTCTCCCCTTTCCGAAAAAGTATATTTGGTTCATAGGACAGAACAAAAGCTCGTTTTTGTAACGCGGTGTAATGATTCTAAAATTTTGTCAAGAAAATAAATGTAAAAAAATGCTAAGAAAATGTCTAGACTGTCTTAAAAAGAAAAATCACTAGCTTTCCCGGTAATAGCTAAATTATATTTTATTCCGCTAAACGAGTTGAAATATCGCTAGATTTGCCGAGAAAATAGCTAAATTGGCAACAGTTATTAATATAACTGATTGCGAAATAAACCCATTCAAATTATTGGATTAATAAATAAAACCTAATAAAATGATCACTTACTTACTCCTTCCATCGTAAATAAGCTTATATTTAAATATCTTTTATTTTTACACAAAATTATTTCAAAATTATTTAGACAAATGTTTTGTTTCTTCAATCGTATGTTTTCAATCATATGCTTTTTTTCTTACAAATTCTTACTAGCAAAAATTCATCCAGTAAAAACTTGTAAGTTCTCTGTATTGAACTGTCACTTTACTCTCTATTTTTCCTCTCTCCTTACTGAGTAATTGTGTAAATAAACACCTTCCACTCAGGGCTGCCAGATGATTTTGATTAAAAATCGGCACTTTTTCCCAAAAAAAATCGGCATTTTCGGCACTTTGATTTTAAAAAATCGGCACTTTTAAAAATACTCGTTTATGTAATACTAGCGGGCGCAGCCCGCTACGTTGTTAGCGTGCCTTAAAGGTTAAGGGGGGGGGGGGGCTGCGCCCCCCACAATTTTTATTAAATTCGTTTTTTTTTTAAGTTTTTTTATTTAAAGCCTTCACCCAGCCACCACAAACAAATAATTCTGCACAACAATGGGTTTAAAATAAATAAATCTTTGATCACTTTTTCTCATGAAAGTGGATTGTTAGTAATGAATCCATAATAATTTGCAATATACGTGTGTATGTCAAGATAATTTGGTAAAGTGCGAACTTGGTAGATAGACCCGTAAGTAGTTTTGTTCATTTGTGTTTTGAATGAAAATAAATAACGTAAAGCAGAGTTGGAAAGCATTTTATAATATTAAAAATAGCGGACAAAGCCCGCTACGTTGTTAGCGGGTCTTAAAGTTTTTTTTTTAATTCCAGTTTATGTAAAGGTAGACCTGGCAATTCAAGTAAATTCACAAATTCAGTTGGAAAATTTACTGCGTCGGTTCCTTCCACCGGTGCTTCGTTACATGAAGTAGTAAAATGGGTTCCAGAAATCATAGTAATCTCCAAATAAACCTGTTTACTTTCTTTGACTTGATGAGTCAGCAGCACGTTGAAATTCAAGATTTGCTTTTTAATAAGGAATATATAATTCTAAGCGCCCGAAAAGAATTATCGCACGATGGAACGCTGCTCAGATTATTGTTGGAGCTACCTGGAATGATTCTGTCACTACCTCAGCGGTATATAATTATAACGGACGAATTGATGGAAGAACTAAATACCCAACAGTATTCCATAATGAAGCAAGAATTTGTTGGACATTTATTTTTCCTCTCAGTGCAGGAAAATAATGCGGGGTTGCCGATTGTGTTAGAATAAATAAAAAATAATAAGATTAGTATTAATAAAAACATGAAAAATAAATAAAAACTTTTAAATAGAAAAAAATAGATATAGTCTTCTCATTTAAAATAGAAACTGACTGGGGGATCGGGACGGGTATCTGGGGCCTGGGGAACATTGAGAGTGGGGGGTCTGGGGCTGGGGATCTGGGGATCGGGGGTATGGGGCTGGGGATCGGGGGCTGGGGACATTCACCAAACAATCTGGCTGCTTTCTCATTGATTTGCTTGATCGAGCACTTGAACGTTAAACGCACTTGGTATCAAGCAAGATGTGGCAACCATGCTGGGGATCGGGGGTCTGGGGCGGGATACATTCACCGAGCAATCTGTCAACACCACTAATGGCAACATCCGGGACACAAACCCCTAATGGCAACATCCGGGACACAAACCCGAATGATCTGCCTACAACCACCAATTGGAACCTGGGAAAGATGGCAACACTCTTACGACCAACTGGCCACTTCCAATATGGCAACACCGAAGGTGGCAACACCCAACATGACAACGCCGAAGGTGGCAACTCTAAATCCCCACGAAATACCCACAAAATACTCAAAATCCCCACAGGGGATCCGGGACCCCGGATTCCGGATCCCGAATCCCAACAATCTGGCAACGCTACAATGCTTCTTCGCTGTAATTGCTCGTAGTCCTCATATCTACACTACTATTAGCTCATATTTTGATTTCGGGTCAATGCAGATTTCTGATGATGACATTGCCTCAGGAATTGGTAAACTTTCTAATTCTTTTAGTGATGGCCTTTCATTTCTTTTGAAAAAATCCTTTTCTGCACTAATTTTACCACTCAGAATTATTTTTAATAAATCTTTGATGGCTGGTTACTTTATACAAAAATGGAAATATACAACAATCTTTCCTATTCTTAAATCTGGTAATAAAAATAATATTGTGAACTATAGGCCAATTTCTGAATTGTCTTATATTGCAAAGATTTTTGAGCATATTGTATATGATAAACTTTTTTTTCGTCTTAAACGTTATATTTCAGTCTCACAGCATGGATTTATGGCTGGAAGATCAACCACCACGAATTTAACCGTTTTTACCAATTTACTTAGACTTTCCAAAAGCATTTGACCGGTTGCCACATGAACTTCTATTACTTAAACTTTCTAAGATAGGGTTCCATTCTCAGATGCTGAGTTGGTTTCGTTTTTATTTAACTGGTAGATCTACTGCTGTTTCTGTAGATGGAGTATACTCTGATCTTTTTATCTCCACCTCTGGTAACCTCAGGGTAGCATTTTAGGTCCTTTGCTGTTTAATATTTCTAAATGATCTAAAGATGATCTAAAGATTTTTAAGCCAATATCTTCTTTTGGAGATATTGCAGACCTGCAGGAGGATTTGTCTAGAGTTATTTTGTGGTCTGAACGTAATGGTTTACCTCTTAATATTGCGAAATGTTTTTATATGGTGTATCATAGATGCCGTCATGTTTTACTTTCCAGTAAAGTCCAGTAAAAATTACTCAGTAAGAAATTTACAGAGAGTAAGGCAAAATTTACTCTCAAAAAGAAAAATATCTAAAAATGTACGCAAACAGAAAAATTGTAAGAATTAGTAAAATACTGCTGCCAACTTCTTTCCTAAAAATATCGCTAAATCAAACTAAAAAATCACTAGAAAATATCTAAATTATAAAAAAAAAATAAAGCGATAAATCCCTAAATTTCACGAACTTTTTAAATCCTGTTGAAAAATTTCATAAAAATAGCTATATTTTTCAAACTTCTTAAAACTTTCTTAAAAAATTATTGATACATCGCCCAACTTTTCGAACTATTTTGTTTTCCATAAAAATTTAACGATTAATCGCTGAATAATAACACCGCGTTACACACATTCTGTCCTATGAACCAAATATACTTTTTCGGAAAGGGGAGAAAAAATAAAGATACACGTGTTTTGGCGATTTTCATGTACACGTCAGAATTTTTTTTTATGTATAAAGTATAAAGCTCGTAGTGTCCGTCTGTCCGCCTGTGTGAAAGACTTTGGATCAATTTTTAACCCTTTTTCCGTGATTCAATCGAGCTGAATTTTTGCAGGCAGACTAGTGGAAATGTCTGTATCACGTCAAATTTTTAAAAAAATAGATTTTTATCAATTCTCATATTTTCCTGAATTTTTTTTTTGAAAAAAATGTTTTTTTTTTCACTTTTTTCAGCATAACTTGAAGGGACTCCAAATTTTTAAACTACTAAAGCGTTCCGAAAAAAAAAACAAATTTGTTTTTCGGCCCATCCTACTCCATATATTTGCAGTTTATCAATAGTAACTTTCTAACACTAAACTGTTTATGACTTTTACAACACTTACAACTGGTATGACAGATGAAACATTGAATTGAACAATTGTTTTAAGTTCTGTTGTGCGAAAACGTATTTCTATATATTTCATCTGAGAAAAATGCATTGCCCGACTCGAAATAACTTTTGTTACGTTTTTTGCTTATTCGCACCAAGTAAAAATTTGAAAAATATTATGAAAACAGTGGTTAATTCGTTTCAGAAAATATTCAAGACTGCTTATGTTCCTTACTTGTGGTATACTCCGGAAGTCGTGTGCGACTATTGCTATAGAAATTTATGCAAGTTTACTGATGGAAGGTCAACAATAAAGTACGCTGTACCAACAATTTGGCTACCACATACGGAGCACTGCAATGAATTGTGCTACTTTTGCGTAACTTTTACTCAAACTAAAGAGTACCAATACTTTCGCCGCAACAAAATTCGCTACGCTAATGTAGAATTGGTTATTCCAGCGGTTCTGTACTCACCAAAAGAACGTATAGCGGCTTCAGTGGAGATTTTTGATGATGTTCCCGAAATAAGCGATGGAGAATCAACAGTAGTACCAACAATGCTATCAACATTTCTTGCATCGAATGCGAGATGCGAGAGTCCAGAAGTATCGGAATTTGTACCAACACCCAGTGAAGTTGGGACTGCAGTGCCGCATTTAGTAACGCAACCCGACTTCAATGACTTTGTACGAGACGGAAATTTGTCGAGGAGAACAGCGGAACTCTTTGCATCACGCTTTAAGCAGTGGAATATAGTGGCGGCTGATTTTAAAATAACAGCCGCTCGTGATCGAGGTAGCACTATTCCATATGACGAATTTTTTAAATTGCACGAAGATCGGGAAAAAAACCTGGCTTATTGTTATGATAGTGATTCGATGTTTGCAAAAATTGGTTACCCTCATATTTCAGAGGAAAGGCGACTTTTCATCGATGCTTCGGTCAACAGCCTTAAAGTCGTGCTGCTTCATATCGGTAACAAACATCCATCTGTCCCGATCGCATATGCCACAAACCTCAAAGAAACATACGAAGGCATGGAATTAATATTACAGCTGATAAAGTACCAAGAGCATAATTGGAAAATATGCTGCGATCTGAAAGTGATCGGATTACTCAAGGGTGTTAAGCGTGGATTTTCAACCCACCAGTGCTTTTTGTATACATGGAAAGGTCGCAAAAGAGATCAGCATTACACTGAATTTAAGTGGAAGCCGCGAACATGCTACAAAGTAGGCGTAGAAAGTATAGAGAATCTATCATTGGTGCAGCCATCTCAAATCATTTTGCCACCACTACACATTAAGCTTGGTCTCGTATCAAATTTTGTTAAAAAACTGGATCGTGAGGGCGAGGCGATTGCAAGTTTGCGCAAGATTTTTCCGAAATTGAGCGGCGCAAAGATTAATGCAGGTATTTTTTCAAGAAGTCATTCAGTAACTTTATTTTTTTAATGATGTGTATGATTTAAGGTGTTTGCAATGGTCCGCAGATAAAAAAAAGTAGTTGCAAGTTATGAATTTTCATCAAAATTGAATGCTATCGAACAACGTGCATGGAAAGGCACAGTTTGCCGTTATTGAGCAGTTTCTTGGCAACAAACGAGCTCCCAATTATAAAAGTATTGTCGCAGAAATGATTTCGGAATATGGGGAAATGGGCATAGTAATGTCGCTAAAGATCCATTTCCTTCACAATCATTTAGATTTTTTCCCTGATGATTTAGGAGCTTGTAGCGATGAACATGGCGAAAGGTTCCATCAGGACATTGCGGCTATTGAAAAGCGCTTTAAAGGACAAGACATTACGCATATGCTTGGCGAATACTGTTGGTCTATTTGTCGCGATACTGACACAAATGCTTACAAACGTAAAAATAAAAGGCCTAAGTTTCTTTAAAAGCATTGAAATTTTTGATGTAACAATTTTTAATTTTAATATAACAAAATTAATAAAATAAATTCGGTTTTTTAACGAACTGAAACCGTTACAAAAAACCGATAACCATTTTTTCAAAAAAAAGATTCAGGAAAATCTGATAATTGATAAAAATCTATTTTTTAATAAATTTGACGTGATACAGACATTTCCACGAGTCTGCCTGCAAAAATTCAGCTCGATTGGATCACGGAAAAAGGGTTAAAAATCGATCCAAAGTCTTTCACATAGGCGGACAGACGGACACTACGAGCTTTATACTTTATACATAAAAAAAAAATTCTGACGTGTACAAGAAAATCGCCGATACACGTGTATTTTTATTTTTTCTCCCCTTTCCGAAAAAGTATATTTGGTTCATACGACAGAACAAAAGCTCGTTTTTGTAACGCGGTGTAATGATTCTAAAATTTTGTCAAGAAAATAAATGTAAAAAAATGCTAAGAAAATGTCTAGACTGTCTTAAAAATAAAATCACTAGCTTTCCCGGTAATAGCTAAATTATATTTTATTCCGCTAAACGAGTTGAAATATCGCTAGATTTGCCGAGAAAATAGCTAAATTGGCAACAGTTATTAATATAACTGATTGCGAAATAAACCCATTCAAATTATTGGATTAATAAATAAAACCTAATAAAATGATCACTTACTCCTTCCATCGTAAATAAGCTTATATTTAAATATCTTTTATTTTTACACAAAATTATTTCAAAATTATTTAGACAAATGTTTTGTTTCTTCAATCGTATGTTTTCAATCATATGCTTTTTTTCTTACAAATTCTTACTAGCAAAAATTCATCCAGTAAAAACTTGTAAGTTCTCTGTATTGAACTGTCACTTTACTCTCTATTTTTCCTCTCTCCTTACTGAGTAATTGTGTAAATAAACACCTTCCACTCAGGGCTGCCAGATGATTTTGATTAAAAATCGGCACTTTTTCCCAAAAAAAATCGGCATTTTCGGCACTTTGATTTTAAAAAATCGGCACTTTTAAAAATACTCGTTTATGTAATACTAGCGGGCGCAGCCCGCTACGTTGTTAGCGTGCCTTAAAGGTTAAGGGGGGGGGGCTGCGCCCCCCACAATTTTTATTAAATTCGTTTTTTTTTTAAGTTTTTTTATTTAAAGCCTTCACCCAGCCACCACAAACAAATAATTCTGCACAACAATGGGTTTAAAATAAATAAATCTTTGATCACTTTTTCTCATGAAAGTGGATTGTTAGTAATGAATCCATAATAATTTGCAATATACGTGTGTATGTCAAGATAATTTGGTAAAGTGCGAACTTGGTAGATAGACCCGTAAGTAGTTTTGTTCATTTGTGTTTTGAATGAAAATAAATAACGTAAAGCAGTGTTGGAAAGCATTTTATAATATTAAAAATAGCGGGCAAAGCCCGCTACGTTGTTAGTGGGTCTTAAAGTTTTTTTTTAATTCCAGTTTATGTAAAGGTAGACCTGGCAATTCAAATAAATTCACAAATTCAGTTGGAAAATTTACTGCGTCGGTTCCTTCCACCGGTGCTTCGTTACATGAAGTAGTAAAATGGGTTCCAGAAATCATAGTAATCTCCAAATAAACCTGTTTACTTTCTTTGACTTGATGAGTCAGCAGCACGTTGAAATTCAAGATTTGCTTTTTAATAAGGAATATATAATTCTAAGCGCCCGAAAAGAATTATCGCACGATGGAACGCTGCTCAGATTATTGTTGGAGCTACCTGGAATGATTCTGTCACTACCTCAGCGGTATATAATTATAACGGACGAATTGATGGAAGAACTAAATACCCAACAGTATTCCATAATGAAGCAAGAATTTGTTGGACATTTATTTTTCCTCTCAGTGCAGGAAAATAATGCGGGGTTGCCGATTGTGTTAGAATAAATAAAAACTAATAAGATTAGTATTAATAAAAACATGAAAAATAAATAAAAACTTTTAAATAGAAAAAAATAGATATAGTCTTCTCATTTAAAATAGAAACTGACTGGGGGATCGGGACGGGGATCTGGGGCCTGGGGAACATTGAGAGTGGGGGGGTCTGGGGCTGGGGATCGGGGGTATGGGGCTGGGGATCGGGGGCTGGGGACATTCACCAAACAATCTGGCTGCTTTCTCATTGATTTGCTTGATCGAGCACTTGAACGTTAAACGCACTTGGTATCAAGCAAGATGTGGCAACCATGCTGGGGATCGGGGGTCTGGGGCGGGATACATTCACCGAGCAATCTGTCAACACCACTAATGGCAACATCCGGGACACAAACCCCCCCTAATGGCAACATCCGGGACACAAACCCGAATGATCTGCCTACAACCACCAATTGGAACCTGGGAAAGATGGCAACACTCTTACGACCAACTGGCCACTTCCAATATGGCAACACTGAAGGTGGCAACACCCAACATGACAACGCCGAAGGTGGCAACTCTAAATCCCCACGAAATACCCACAAAATACTCAAAATCCCCACAGGGGATCCGGGACCCCGGATTCCGGATCCCGAATCCCAACAATCTGGCAACGCTACAATGATTCTTCGCTGTAATTGCTCGTAGTCCTCATATCTACACTACTATTAGCTCATATTTTGATTTCGGGTCAATGCAGATTTCTGATGATGACATTGCCTCAGGAATTGGTAAACTTTCTAATTCGTTTAGTGATGGCCTTTCATTTCTTTTGAAAAAATCCTTTTCTGCACTAATTTTACCACTCAGAATTATTTTTAATAAATCTTTGATGGCTGGTTACTTTATACAAAAATGGAAATATACAACAATCTTTCCTATTCTTAAATCTGGTAATAAAAATAATATTGTGAACTATAGGCCAATTTCTGAATTGTCTTATATTGCAAAGATTTTTGAGCATATTGTATATGATAAACTTTTTTTTCGTCTTAAACGTTATATTTCAGTCTCACAGCATGGATTTATGGCTGGAAGATCAACCACCACGAATTTAACCGTTTTTACCAATTTACTTAGACTTTCCAAAAGCATTTGACCGGTTGCCACATGAACTTCTATTACTTAAACTTTCTAAGATAGGGTTCCATTCTCAGATGCTGAGTTGGTTTCGTTTTTATTTAACTGGTAGATCTACTGCTGTTTCTGTAGATGGAGTATACTCTGATCTTTTTATCTCCACCTCTGGTAACCTCAGGGTAGCATTTTAGGTCCTTTGCTGTTTAATATTTCTAAATGATCTAAAGATGATCTAAAGATTTTTAAGCCAATATCTTCTTTTGGAGATATTGCAGACCTGCAGGAGGATTTGTCTAGAGTTA
This sequence comes from Leucophora obtusa, assembly GCA_949987735.1. Taxonomy (NCBI): domain Eukaryota; kingdom Metazoa; phylum Arthropoda; class Insecta; order Diptera; family Anthomyiidae; genus Leucophora; species Leucophora obtusa. The sequence continues at coordinate 56,435,643 of OX465297.1, forward strand.
TTTTGTGGTCTGAACGTAATGGTTTACCTCTTAATATTGCGAAATGTTTTTATATGGTGTATCATAGATGCCGTCATGTTTTACTTTCCAGTAAAGTCCAGTAAAAATTACTCAGTAAGAAATTTACAGAGAGTAAGGCAAAATTTACTCTCAAAAAGAAAAATATCTAAAAATGTACGCAAACAGAAAAATTGTAAGAATTAGTAAAATACTGCTGCCAACTTCTTTCCTAAAAATATCGCTAAATCAAACTAAAAAATCACTAGAAAATATCTAAATTATAAAAAAAAATAAAGCGATAAATCCCTAAATTTCACGAACTTTTTAAGTCCTGTTGAAAAATTTCATAAAAATAGCTATATTTTTCAAACTTCTTAAAACTTTCTTAAAAAATTATTGATACATCGCCCAACTTTTCGAACTATTTTGTTTTCCATAAAAATTTAACGATTAATCGCTGAATAATAACACCGCGTTACACACATTCTGTCCTATGAACCAAATATACTTTTTCGGAAAGGGGAGAAAAAATAAAGATACACGTGTATCGGCGATTTTCATGTACACGTCAGAATTTTTTTTTATGTATAAAGTATAAAGCTCGTAGTGTCCGTCTGTCCGCCTGTGTGAAAGACTTTGGATAAATTTTTAACCCTTTTTCCGTGATTCAATCGAGCTGAATTTTTGCAGGCAGACTAGTGGAAATGTCTGTATCACGTCAAATTTTTAAAAAAATAGATTTTTATCAATTCTCATATTTTCCTGAATTTTTTTTTTGAAAAAATTTTTTTTTTTTCACTTTTTTCAGCATAACTTGAAGGGACTCCAAATTTTTAAACTACTAAAGCGTTCCGAAAAAAAAAACAAATTTGTTTTTCGGCCCATCCTACTCCATATATTTGCAGTTTATCAATAGTAACTTTCTAACACTAAACTGTTTATGACTTTTACAACACTTACAACTGGTATGACAGATGAAACATTGAATTGAACAATTGTTTTAAGTTCTGTTGTGCGAAAACGTATTTCTATATATTTCATCTGAGAAAAATGCATTGCCCGACTCGAAATAACTTTTGTTTCGTTTTTTGCTTATTCGCACCAAGTAAAAATTTGAAAAATATTATGAAAACAGTGGTTAATTCGTTTCAGAAAATATTCAAGACTGCTTATGTTCCTTACTTGTGGTATACTCCGGAAGTCGTGTGCGACTATTGCTATAAAAATTTATGCAAGTTTACTGATGGAAGGTCAACAATAAAGTACGCTGTACCAACAATTTGGCTACCACATACGGAGCACTGCAATGAATTGTGCTACTTTTGCGTAACTTTTACTCAAACTAAAGAGTACCAATACTTTCGCCGCAACAAAATTCGCTACGCTAATGTAGAATTGGTTATTCCAGCGGTTCTGTACTCACCAAAAGAACGTATAGCGGCTTCAGTGGAGATTTTTGATCATGTTCCCGAAATAAGCGATGGAGAATCAACAGTAGTACCAACAATGCTATCAACATTTCTTGCATCGAATGCGAGATGCGAGAGTCCAGAAGTATCGGAATTTGTACCAACACCCAGTGAAGTTGGGACTGCAGTGCCGCATTTAGTAACGCAACCCGACTTCAATGACTTTGTACGAGACGGAAATTTGTCGAGGAGAACAGCGGAACTCTTTGCATCACGCTTTAAGCAGTGGAATATAGTGGCGGCTGATTTTAAAATAACAGCCGCTCGTGATCGAGGTAGCACTATTCCATATGACGAATTTTTTAAATTGCACGAAGATCGGGAAAAAAAACCTGGCTTATTGTTATGATAGTGATTCGATGTTTGCAAAAATTGGTTACCCTCATATTTCAGAGGAAAGGCGACTTTTCATCGATGCTTCGGTCAACAGCCTTAAAGTCGTGCTGCTTCATATCGGTAACAAACATCCATCTGTCCCGATCGCATATGCCACAAACCTCAAAGAAACATACGAAGGCATGGAATTAATATTACAGCTGATAAAGTACCAAGAGCATAATTGGAAAATATGCTGCGATCTGAAAGTGGTCGGATTACTCATGGGTGTTAAGCGTGGATTTTCAACCCACCAGTGCTTTTTGTATACATGGAAAGGTCGCAAAAGAGATCAGCATTACACTGAATTTAAGTGGAAGCCGCGAACATGCTACAAAGTAGGCGTAGAAAGTATAGAGAATCTATCATTGGTGCAGCCATCTCAAATCATTTTGCCACCACTACACATTAAGCTTGGTCTCGTATCAAATTTTGTTAAAAAACTGGATCGTGAGGGCGAGGCGATTGCAAGTTTGCGCAAGATTTTTCCGAAATTGAGCGGCGCAAAGATTAATGCAGGTATTTTTTCAAGAAGTCATTCAGTAACTTTATTTTTTTAATGATGTGTATGATTTAAGGTGTTTGCAATGGTCCGCAGATAAAAAAAAGTAGTTGCAAGTTATGAATTTTCACCAAAATTGAATGCTATCGAACAACGTGCATGGAAAGGCACAGTTTGCCGTTATTGAGCAGTTTCTTGGCAACAAACGAGCTCCCAATTATAAAAGTATTGTCGCAGAAATGATTTCGGAATATGGGGAAATGGGCATATTAATGTCGCTAAAGATCCATTTCCTTCACAATCATTTAGATTTTTTCCCTGATGATTTAGGAGCTTGTAGCGATGAATATGGCGAAAGGTTCCATCAGGACATTGCGGCTATTGAAAAGCGCTTTAAAGGACAAGACATTACGCATATGCTTGGCGAATACTGTTGGTCTATTTGTCGCGATACTGACACAAATGCTTACAAACGTAAAAATAAAAGGCCTAAGTTTCTTTAAAAGCATTGAAATTTTTGATGTAACAATTTTTAATTTTAATATAACAAAATTAATAAAATAAATTCGGTTTTTTAACGAACTGAAACCGTTACAAAAAACCGATAACCATTTTTTCAAAAAAAAGATTCAGGAAAATCTGATAATTGATAAAAATCTATTTTTTAATAAATTTGACGTGATACAGACATTTCCACGAGTCTGCCTGCAAAAATTCAGCTCGATTGGATCACGGAAAAAGGGTTAAAAATCGATCCAAAGTCTTTCACATAGGCGGACAGACGGACACTACGAGCTTTATACTTTATACATAAAAAAAAAATTCTGACGTGTACAAGAAAATCGCCGATACACGTGTATTTTTATTTTTTCTCCCCTTTCCGAAAAAGTATATTTGGTTCATAGGACAGAACAAAAGCTCGTTTTTGTAACGCGGTGTAATGATTCTAAAATTTTGTCAAGAAAATAAATGTAAAAAAATGCTAAGAAAATGTCTAGACTGTCTTAAAAAGAAAAATCACTAGCTTTCCCGGTAATAGCTAAATTATATTTTATTCCGCTAAACGAGTTGAAATATCGCTAGATTTGCCGAGAAAATAGCTAAATTGGCAACAGTTATTAATATAACTGATTGCGAAATAAACCCATTCAAATTATTGGATTAATAAATAAAACCTAATAAAATGATCACTTACTTACTCCTTCCATCGTAAATAAGCTTATATTTAAATATCTTTTATTTTTACACAAAATTATTTCAAAATTATTTAGACAAATGTTTTGTTTCTTCAATCGTATGTTTTCAATCATATGCTTTTTTTCTCACAAATTCTTACTAGCAAAAATTCATCCAGTAAAAACTTGTAAGTTCTCTGTATTGAACTGTCACTTTACTCTCTATTTTTCCTCTCTCCTTACTGAGTAATTGTGTAAATAAACCTTCCACTCAGGGCTGCCAGATGATTTTGATTAAAAATCGGCACTTTTTCCCAAAAAAAATCGGCATTTTCGGCACTTTGATTTTAAAAAATCGGCACTTTTAAAAATACTCGTTTATGTAATACTAGCGGGCGCAGCCCGCTACGTTGTTAGCGTGCCTTAAAGGTTAAGGGGGGGGGGGGGGCTGCGCCCCCCACAATTTTTATTAAATTCGTTTTTTTTTAAAGTTTTTTTATTTAAAGCCTTCACCCAGCCACCACAAACAAATAATTCTGCACAACAATGGGTTTAAAATAAATAAATCTTTGATCACTTTTTCTCATGAAAGTGGATTGTTAGTAATGAATCCATAATAATTTGCAATATACGTGTGTATGTCAAGATAATTTGGTAAAGTGCGAACTTGGTAGATAGACCCGTAAGTAGTTTTGTTCATTTGTGTTTTGAATGAAAATAAATAACGTAAAGCATTTTATAATATCGAAAATAGCGGGCAAAGCCCGCTACGTTGTTAGCGGGTCTTAAAGTTTTTTTTTTAATTCCAGTTTATGTAAAGGTAGACCTGGCAATTCAAGTAAATTCACAAATTCAGTTGGAAAATTTACTGCGTCGGTTCCTTCCACCGGTGCTTCGTTACATGAAGTAGTAAAATGGGTTCCAGAAATCATAGTAATCTCCAAATAAACCTGTTTACTTTCTTTGACTTGATGAGTCAGCAGCACGTTGAAATTCAAGATTTGCTTTTTAATAAGGAATATATAATTCTAAGCGCCCGAAAAGAATTATCGCACGATGGAACGCTGCTCAGATTATTGTTGGAGCTACCTGGAATGATTCTGTCACTACCTGAGCGGTATATAATTATAACGGACGAATTGATGGAAGAACTAAATACCCAACAGTATTCCATAATGAAGCAAGAATTTGTTGGACATTTATTTTTCCTCTCAGTGCAGGAAAATAATGCGGGGTTGCCGATTGTGTTAGAATAAATAAAAAATAATAAGATTAGTATTAATAAAAACATGAAAAATAAATAAAAACTTTTAAATAGAAAAAAATAGATATAGTCTTCTCATTTAAAATAGAAACTGACTGGGGGATCGGGACGGGGATCTGGGGCCTGGGGAACATTGAGAGTGGGGGGTCTGGGGCTGGGGATCGGGGGTATGGGGCTGGGGATCGGGGGCTGGGGATCGGGGGCTGGGGACATTCACCAAACAATCTGGCTGCTTTCTCATTGATTTGCTTGATCGAGCACTTGAACGTTAAACGCACTTGGTATCAAGCAAGATGTGGCAACCATGCTGGGGATCGGGGGTCTGGGGCGGGATACATTCACCGAGCAATCTGTCAACACCACTAATGGCAACATCCGGGACACAAACCCCCCTAATGGCAACATCCGGGACACAAACCCGAATGATCTGCCTACAACCACCAATTGGAACCTGGGAAAGATGGCAACACTCTTACGACCAACTGGCCACTTCCAATATGGCAACACCGAAGGTGGCAACACCCAACATGACAACGCCGAAGGTGGCAACTCTAAATCCCCACGAAATACCCACAAAATACTCAAAATCCCCACAGGGGATCCGGGACCCCGGATTCCGGATCCCGAATCCCAACAATCTGGCAACGCTACAATGCTTCTTCGCTGTAATTGCTCGTAGTCCTCATATCTACACTACTATTAGCTCATATTTTGATTTCGGGTCAATGCAGATTTCTGATGATGACATTGCCTCAGGAATTGGTAAACTTTCTAATTCGTTTAGTGATGGCCTTTCATTTCTTTTGAAAAAATCCTTTTCTGCACTAATTTTACCACTCAGAATTATTTTTAATAAATCTTTGATGGCTGGTTACTTTATACAAAAATGGAAATATACAACAATCTTTCCTATTCTTAAATCTGGTAATAAAAATAATATTGTGAACTATAGGCCAATTTCTGAATTGTCTTATATTGCAAAGATTTTTGAGCATATTGTATATGATAAACTTTTTTTTCGTCTTAAACGTTATATTTCAGTCTCACAGCATGGATTTGTGGCTGGAAGATCAACCACCACGAATTTAACCGTTTTTACCAATTTACTTAGACTTTGCAAAAGCATTTGACCGGTTGCCACATGAACTTCTATTACTTAAACTTTCTAAGATAGGGTTCCATTCTCAGATGCTGAGTTGGTTTCGTTTTTATTTAACTGGTAGATCTACTGCTGTTTCTGTAGATGGAGTATACTCTGATCTTTTTATCTCCACCTCTGGTAACCTCAGGGTAGCATTTTAGGTCCTTTGCTGTTTAATATTTCTAAATGATCTAAAGATGATCTAAAGATTTTTAAGCCAATATCTTCTTTTGGAGATATTGCAGACCTGCAGGAGGATTTGTCTAGAGTTATTTTGTGGTCTGAACGTAATGGTTTACCTCTTAATATTGCGAAATGTTTTTATATGGTGTATCATAGATGCCGTCATGTTTTACTTTCCAGTAAAGTCCAGTAAAAATTACTCAGTAAGAAATTTACAGAGAGTAAGGCAAAATTTACTCTCAAAAAGAAAAATATCTAAAAATGTACGCAAACAGAAAAATTGTAAGAATTAGTAAAATACTGCTGCCAACTTCTTTCCTAAAAATATCGCTAAATCAAACTAAAAAATCACTAGAAAATATCTAAATTATAAAAAAAAAATAAAGCGATAAATCCCTAAATTTCACGAACTTTTTAAGTCCTGTTGAAAAATTTCATAAAAATAGCTATATTTTTCAAACTTCTTAAAACTTTCTTAAAAAATTATTGATACATCGCCCAACTTTTCGAACTATTTTGTTTTCCATAAAAATTTAACGATTAATCGCTGAATAATAACACCGCGTTACACACATTCTGTCCTATGAACCAAATATACTTTTTCGGAAAGGGGAGAAAAAATAAAGATACACGTGTATCGGCGATTTTCATGTACACGTCAGAATTTTTTTTTATGTATAAAGTATAAAGCTCGTAGTGTCCGTCTGTCCGCATGTGTGAAAGACTTTGGATCAATTTTTAACCCTTTTTCCGTGATTCAATCGAGCTGAATTTTTGCAGGCAGACTAGTGGAAATGTCTGTATCACGTCAAATTTTTAAAAAAATAGATTTTTATCAATTCTCATATTTTCCTGAATTTTTTTTTTTCACTTTTTTCAGCATAACTTGAAGGGACTCCAAATTTTTAAACTACTAAAGCGTTCCGAAAAAAAAACAAATTTGTTTTTCGGCCCATCCTACTCCATATATTTGCAGTTTATCAATAGTAACTTTCTAACACTAAACTGTTTATGACTTTTACAATACTTACAACTGGTATGACAGATGAAACATTGAATTGAACAATTGTTTTAAGTTCTGTTGTGCGAAAACGTATTTCTATATATTTCATCTGAGAAAAATGCATTGCCCGACTCGAAATAACTTTTGTTACGTTTTTTGCTTATTCGCACCAAGTAAAAATTTGAAAAATATTATGAAAACAGTGGTTAATTCGTTTCAGAAAATATTCAAGACTGCTTATGTTCCTTACTTGTGGTATACTCCGGAAGTCGTGTGCGACTATTGCTATAGAAATTTATGCAAGTTTACTGATGGAAGGTCAACAATAAAGTACGCTGTACCAACAATTTGGCTACCACATACGGAGCACTGCAATGAATTGTGCTACTTTTGCGTAACTTTTACTCAAACTAAAGAGTACCAATACTTTCGCCGCAACAAAATTCGCTACGCTAATGTAGAATTGGTTATTCCAGCGGTTCTGTACTCACCAAAAGAACGTATAGCGGCTTCAGTGGAGATTTTTGATGATGTTCCCGAAATAAGCGATGGAGAATCAACAGTAGTACCAACAATGCTATCAACATTTCTTGCATCGAATGCGAGATGCGAGAGTCCAGAAGTATCGGAATTTGTACCAACACCCAGTGAAGTTGGGACTGCAGTGCCGCATTTAGTAACGCAACCCGACTTCAATGACTTTGTACGAGACGGAAATTTGTCGAGGAGAACAGCGGAACTCTTTGCATCACGCTTTAAGCAGTGGAATATAGTGGCGGCTGATTTTAAAATAACAGCCGCTCGTGATCGAGGTAGCACTATTCCATATGACGAATTTTTTAAATTGCACGAAGATCGGGAAAAAAAACCTGGCTTATTGTTATGATAGTGATTCGATGTTTGCAAAAATTGGTTACCCTCATATTTCAGAGGAAAGGCGACTTTTCATCGATGCTTCGGTCAACAGCCTTAAAGTCGTGCTGCTTCATATCGGTAACAAACATCCATCTGTCCCGATCGCATATGCCACAAACCTCAAAGAAACATACGAAGGCATGGAATTAATATTACAGCTGATAAAGTACCAAGAGCATAATTGGAAAATATGCTGCGATCTGAAAGTGGTCGGATTACTCATGGGTGTTAAGCGTGGATTTTCAACCCACCAGTGCTTTTTGTATACATGGAAAGGTCGCAAAAGAGATCAGCATTACACTGAATTTAAGTGGAAGCCGCGAACATGCTACAAAGTAGGCGTAGAAAGTATAGAGAATCTATCATTGGTGCAGCCATCTCAAATCATTTTGCCACCACTACACATTAAGCTTGGTCTCGTATCAAATTTTGTTAAAAAACTGGATCGTGAGGGCGAGGCGATTGCAAGTTTGCGCAAGATTTTTCCGAAATTGAGCGGCGCAAAGATTAATGCAGGTATTTTTTCAAGAAGTCATTCAGTAACTTTATTTTTTTAATGATGTGTATGATTTAAGGTGTTTGCAATGGTCCGCAGATAAAAAAAAGTAGTTGCAAGTTATGAATTTTCATCAAAATTGAATGCTATCGAACAACGTGCATGGAAAGGCACAGTTTGCCGTTATTGAGCAGTTTCTTGGCAACAAACGAGCTCCCAATTATAAAAGTATTGTCGCAGAAATGATTTCGGAATATGGGGAAATGGGCATAGTAATGTCGCTAAAGATCCATTTCCTTCACAATCATTTAGATTTTTTCCCTGATGATTTAGGAGCTTGTAGCGATGAACATGGCGAAAGGTTCCATCAGGACATTGCGGCTATTGAAAAGCGCTTTAAAGGACAAGACATTACGCATATGCTTGGCGAATACTGTTGGTCTATTTGTCGCGATACTGACACAAATGCTTACAAACGTAAAAATAAAAGGCCTAAGTTTCTTTAAAAGCATTGAAATTTTTGATGTAACAATTTTTAATTTTAATATAACAAAATTAATAAAATAAATTCGGTTTTTTAACGAACTGAAACCGTTACAAAAAACCGATAACCATTTTTTCAAAAAAAAGATTCAGGAAAATCTGATAATTGATAAAAATCTATTTTTTAATAAATTTGACGTGATACAGACATTTCCACGAGTCTGCCTGCAAAAATTCAGCTCGATTGGATCACGGAAAAAGGGTTAAAAATCGATCCAAAGTCTTTCACATAGGCGGACAGACGGACACTACGAGCTTTATACTTTATACATAAAAAAAAAATTCTGACGTGTACAAGAAAATCGCCGATACACGTGTATTTTTATTTTTTCTCCCCTTTCCGAAAAAGTATATTTGGTTCATAGGACAGAACAAAAGCTCGTTTTTGTAACGCGGTGTAATGATTCTAAAATTTTGTCAAGAAAATAAATGTAAAAAAATGCTAAGAAAATGTCTAGACTGTCTTAAAAAGAAAAATCACTAGCTTTTCCGGTAATAGCTAAATTATATTTTATTCCGCTAAACGAGTTGAAATATCGCTAGATTTGCCGAGAAAATAGCTAAATTGGCAACAGTTATTAATATAACTGATTGCGAAATAAACCCATTCAAATTATTGGATTAATAAATAAAACCTAATAAAATGATCACTTACTTACTCCTTCCATCGTAAACAAGCTTATATTTAAATATCTTTTATTTTTACACAAAATTATTTCAAAATTATTTAGACAAATGTTTTGTTTCTTCAATCGTATGTTTTCAATCATATGCTTTTTTTCCTTCAAATTCTTACTAGCAAAAATTCATCCAGTAAAAACTTGTAAGTTCTCTGTATTGAACTGTCACTTTACTCTCTATTTTTCCTCTCTCCTTACTGAGTAATTGTGTAAATAAACACCTTCCACTCAGGGCTGCCAGATGATTTTGATTAAAAATCGGCACTTTTTCCCAAAAAATCGGCATTTTCGGCACTTTGATTTTAAAAAATCGGCACTTTTAAAAATACTCGTTTATGTAATACTAGCGGACGCAGCCCGCTACGTTGTTAGCGTGCCTTAAAGGTTAAGGGGGGGGGGCTGCGCCCCCCACAATTTTTATTAAATTCGTTTTTTTTTTAAGTTTTTTTATTTAAAGTCTTCACCCAGCCACCACAAACAAATAATTCTGCACAACAATGGGTTTAAAATAAATAAATCTTTGATCACTTTTTCTCATGAAAATGGATTGTTAGTAATGAATCCATAATAATTTGCAATATACGTGTGTATGTCAAGATAATTTGGTAAAGTGCGAACTTGGTAGATAGACCCGTAAGTAGTTTTGTTCATTTGTGTTTTAAATGAAAATAAATAACGTAAAGCAGAGTTGGAAAGCATTTTATAATATTAAAAATAGCGGGCAAAGCCCGCTACGTTGTTAGAGGGTCTTAAAGTTTTTTTTTTAATTCCAGTTTATGTAAAGGTAGACCTGGCAATTCATGTAAATTCACAAATTCAGTTGGAAAATTTACTGCGTCGGTTCCTTCCACCGGTGCTGCGTTACATGAAGTAGTAAAATGGGTTCCAGAAATCATAGTAATCTCCAAATAAACCTGTTTACTTTCTTTGACTTGATGAGTCAGCAGCACGTTGAAATTCAAGATTTGCTTTTCAATAAGGAATATATAATTCTAAGCGCCCGAAAAGAATTATCGCACGATGGAACGCTGCTCAGATTATTGTTGGAGCTACCTGGAATGATTCTGTCACTACCTCAGCGGTATATAATTATAACGGACGAATTGATGGAAGAACTAAATACCCAACAGTATTCCATAATGAAGCAAGAATTTGTTGGACATTTATTTTTCCTCTCAGTGCAGGAAAATAATGCGGGGTTGCCGATTGTGTTAGAATAAATAAAAAATAATAAGATTAGTATTAATAAAAACATGAAAAATAAATAAAAACTTTTAAATAGAAAAAAATAGATATAGTCTTCTCATTTAAAATAGAAACTGACTGGAGAATCGGGACGGGGATCTGGGGCCTGGGGAACATTGAGAGTGGGGGGTCTGGGGCTGGGGATCGGGGGCTGGGGATCGGGGGCTGGGGACATTCACCAAACAATCTGGCTGCTTTCTCATTGATTTGCTTGATCGAGCACTTGAACGTTAAACGCACTTGGTATCAAGCAAGATGTGGCAACCATGCTGGGGATCGGGGGTCTGGGGCGGGATACATTCACCGAGCAATCTGGCAACACCACTAATGGCAACATCCGGGACACAAACCCCCCTAATGGCAACATCCGGGACACAAACCCGAATGATCTGCCTACAACCACCAATTGGAACCTGGGAAAGATGGCAACACTCTTACGACCAACTGGTCACTTCCAATATGGCAACACCGAAGGTGGCAACACCCAACATGACAACGCTGAAGGTGGCAACTCTAAATCCCCACGAAATACCCACAAAATACTCAAAATCCCCACAGGGGATCCGGGACCCCGGATTCCGGATCCCGAATCCCAACAATCTGGCAACGCTACAATGATTCTTCGCTGTAATTGCTCGTAGTCCTCATATCTACACTACTATTAGCTCATATTTTGATTTCGGGTCAATGCAGATTTCTGATGATGACATTGCCTCAGGAATTGGTAAACTTTCTAATTCGTTTAGTGATGGCCTTTCATTTCTTTTGAAAAAATCCTTTTCTGCACTAATTTTACCACTCAGAATTATTTTTAATAAATCTTTGATGGCTGGTTACTTTATACAAAAATGGAAATATACAACAATCTTTCCTATTCTTAAATCTGGTAATAAAAATAATATTGTGAACTATAGGCCAATTTCTAAATTGTCTAATATTGCAAAGATTTTTGAGCATATTGTATATGATAAACTTTTTTTTCGTCTTAAACGTTATATTTCAGTCTCACAGCATGGATTTATGGCTGGAAGATCAACCACCACGAATTTAACCGTTTTTACCAATTTACTTAGACTTTGCAAAAGCATTTGACCGGTTGCCACATGAACTTCTATTACTTAAACTTTCTAAGATAAGGTTCCATTCTCAGATGCTGAGTTGGTTTCGTTTTTATTTAACTGGTAGATCTACTGCTGTTTCTGTAGATGGAGTATACTCTGATCTTTTTATCTCCACCTCTGGTAACCTCAGGGTAGCATTTTAGGTCCTTTGCTGTTTAATATTTCTAAATGATCTAAAGATGATCTAAAGATTTTTAAGCCAATATCTTCTTTTGGAGATATTGCAGACCTGCAGGAGGATTTGTCTAGAGTTATTTTGTGGTCTGAACGTAATGGTTTACCTCTTAATATTGCGAAATGTTTTTATATGGTGTATCATAGATGCCGTCATGTTTTACTTTCCAGTAAAGTCCAGTAAAAATTACTCAGTAAGAAATTTACAGAGAGTAAGGCAAAATTTACTCTCAAAAAGAAAAATATCTAAAAATGTACGCAAACAGAAAAATTGTAAGAATTAGTAAAATACTGCTGCCAACTTCTTTCCTAAAAATATCGCTAAATCAAACTAAAAAATCACTAGAAAATATCTAAATTATAAAAAAAAATAAAGCGATAAATCCCTAAATTTCACGAACTTTTTAAGTCCTGTTGAAAAATTTCATAAAAATAGCTATATTTTTCAAACTTCTTAAAACTTTCTTAAAAAATTATTGATACATCGCCCAACTTTTCGAACTATTTTGTTTTCCATAAAAATTTAACGATTAATCGCTGAATAATAACACCGCGTTACACACATTCTGTCCTATGAACCAAATATACTTTTTCGGAAAGGGGAGAAAAAATAAAGATACACGTGTATCGGCGATTTTCATGTACACGTCAGAATTTTTTTTTATGTATAAAGTATAAAGCTCGTAGTGTCCGTCTGTCCGCATGTGTGAAAGACTTTGGATCAATTTTTAACCCTTTTTCCGTGATTCAATCGAGCTGAATTTTTGCAGGCAGACTAGTGGAAATGTCTGTATCACGTCAAATTTTTAAAAAAATAGATTTTCATCAATTCTCATATTTTCCTGAATTTTTTTTTTGAAAAAAATTTTTTTTTCACTTTTTTCAGCATAACTTGAAGGGACTCCAAATTTTTAAACTACTAAAGCGTTCCGAAAAAAAAACAAATTTGTTTTTCGGCCCATCCTACTCCATATATTTGCAGTTTATCAATAGTAACTTTCTAACACTAAACTGTTTATGACTTTTACAACACTTACAACTGGTATGACAGATGAAACATTGAATTGAACAATTGTTTTAAGTTCTGTTGTGCGAAAACGTATTTCTATATATTTCATCTGAGAAAAAATGCATTGCCCGACTCGAAATAACTTTTGTTACGTTTTTTGCTTATTCGCACCAAGTAAAAATTTGAAAAATATTATGAAAACAGTGGTTAATTCGTTTCAGAAAATATTCAAGACTGCTTATGTTCCTTACTTGTGGTATACTCCGGAAGTCGTGTGCGACTATTGCTATAGAAATTTATGCAAGTTTACTGATGGAAGGTCAACAATAAAGTACGCTGTACCAACAATTTGGCTACCACATACGGAGCACTGCAATGAATTGTGCTACTTTTGCGTAACTTTTACTCAAACTAAAGAGTACCAATACTTTCGCCGCAACAAAATTCGCTACGCTAATGTAGAATTGGTTATTCCAGCGGTTCTGTACTCACCAGAAGAACGTATAGCGGCTTCAGTGGAGATTTTTGATGATGTTCCCGAAATAAGCGATGGAGAATCAACAGTAGTACCAACAATGCTATCAACATTTCTTGCATCGAATGCGAGATGCGAGAGTCCAGAAGTATCGGAATTTGTACCAACACCCAGTGAAGTTGGGACTGCAGTGCCGCATTTAGTAACGCAACCCGACTTCAATGACTTTGTACGAGACGGAAATTTGTCGAGGAGAACAGCGGAACTCTTTGCATCACGCTTTAAGCAGTGGAATATAGTGGCGGCTGATTTTAAAATAACAGCCGCTCGTGATCGAGGTAGCACTATTCCATATGACGAATTTTTTAAATTGCACGAAGATCGGGAAAAAAAACCTGGCTTATTGTTATGATAGTGATTCGATGTTTGCAAAAATTGCTTACCCTCATATTTCAGAGGAAAGGCGACTTTTCATCGATGCTTCGGCATCGTGCTGCTTCATATCGGTAACAAACATCCATCTGTCCCGATCGCATATGCCACAAACCTCAAAGAAACATACGAAGGCATGGAATTAATATTACAGCTGATAAAGTACCAAGAGCATAATTGGAAAATATGCTGCGATCTGAAAGTGGTCGGATTAGTCATGGGTGTTAAGCGTGGATTTTCAACCCACCAGTGCTTTTTGTATACATGGAAAGGTCGCAAAAGAGATCAGCATTACACTGAATTTAAGTGGAAGCCGCGAACATGCTACAAAGTAGGCGTAGAAAGTATAGAGAATCTATCACTGGTGCAGCCATCTCAAATCATTTTGCCACCACTACACATTAAGCTTGGTCTCGTATCAAATTTTGTTAAAAAACTGGATCGTGAGGGCGAGGCGATTGCAAGTTTGCGCAAAATTTTTCCAAATTGAGCGGCGCAAAGATTAATGCAGGTATTTTTTCAAGAAGTCATTCAGTAACTTTATTTTTTTAATGATGTGTATGATTTAAGGTGTTTGCAATGGTCCGCAGATAAAAAAAGTAGTTGCAAGTTATGAATTTTCATCAAAATTGAAAGCTATCGAACAACGTGCATGGAAAGGCACAGTTTGCCGTTATTGAGCAGTTTCTTGGCAACAAACGAGCTCCCAATTATAAAAGTATTGTCGCAGAAATGATTTCGGCATATGGGGAAATGGGCATATTAATGGCGCTAAAGATCCATTTCCTTCACAATCATTTAGATGTTTTCCCTGATGATTTAGGAGCTTGTAGCGATGAACATGGCGAAAGGTTCCATCAGGACATTGCGGCTATTGAAAAGCGCTTTAAAGGACAAAACATTACGCATATGCTTGGCGTATACTGTTGGTCTATTTGTCGCGATACTGACACAAATGCTTACAAACGCAAAAATAAAAGGCCTAAGTTTCTTTAAAAGCATTGAAATTTTTAATGTAACAATTTTTAATTTTAATATAACAAAATTAATAAAAAAAAAATCGGTTTTTTAACGAACTGAAACCGTTACAAAAAACCGATAACCATTTTTTCAAAAAAAAGATTCAGGAAAATCTGATAATTGATAAAAATCGATTTTTTAATAAATTTGACGTGATACAGACATTTCCACGAGTCTGCCTGCAAAAATTCAGCTCGATTGGATCACGGAAAAAGGGTTAAAAATCGATCCAAAGTCTTTCACATAGGCGGACAGACGGACACTACGAGCTTTATACTTTATACATAAAAAAAAAATTCTGACGTGTACAAGAAAATCGCCGATACACGTGTATTTTTATTTTTTCTCCCCTTTCCGAAAAAGTATATTTGGTTCATAGGACAGAACAAAAGCTCATTTTTGTAACGCGGTGTAATGATTCTAAAATTTTGTCAAGAAAATAAATGTAAAAAAATGCTAAGAAAATGTCTAGACTGTCTTAAAAAGAAAAATCACTAGCTTTCCCGGTAATAGCTAGATTATATTTTATTCCGCTAAACGAGTTGAAATATCGCTAGATTTGCCGAGAAAATAGCTAAATTGGCAACAGTTATTAATATAACTGATTGCGAAATAAACCCATTCAAATTATTGGATTAATAAATAAAACCTAATAAAATGATCACTTACTTACTCCTTCCATCGTAAATAAGCTTATATTTAAATATCTTTTATTTTTACACAAAATTATTTCAAAATTATTTAGACAAATGTTTTGTTTCTTCAATCGTATGTTTTCAATCAATGTTTTTTTTCTTACAAATTCTCACTAGCAAAAATTCATCCAGTAAAAACTTGTAAGTTCTCTGTATTGAACTGTCACTTTACTCTCTATTTTTCCTCTCTCCTTACTGAGTAATTGTGTAAATAAACACCTTCCACTCAGGGCTGCCAGATGATTTTGATTAAAAAATCGGCACTTTTAAAAATACTCGTTTATGTAATACTAACGGGCGCAGCCCGCTACGTTGTTAGCGTGCCTTAAAGGTTAAGGGGGGGGGCTGCGCCCCCCACAATTTTTATTAAATTCGTTTTTTTATTTAAAGTTTTTTTATTTAAAGCCTTCACCCAGCCACCACAAACAAATAATTCTGCACAACAATGGGTTTAAAATAAATAAATCTTTGATCACTTTTTCTCATGAAAGTGGATTGTTAGTAATGAATCCATAATAATTTGCAATATACGTGTGTATGTCAAGATAATTTGGTAAAGTGCGAACTTAGGTAGATAGACCCGTAAGTAGTTTTATTCATTTGTGTTTTGAATGAAAATAAATAACGTAAAGCAGAGTTGGAAAGCATTTTATAATATTAAAAATAGCGGGCAAAGCCCGCTACGTTGTTAGCGTGTCTTAAAGTTTTTTTTTTAATTCCAGTTTATGCAAAGGTAGACCTGGCAATTCAAGTAAATTCACAAATTCAGTTGGAAAATTTACTGCGTCGGTTCCTTCCACCCGTGCTTCGTTACATGAAGTTTAAATATCGGAATATATAAGTTCCATTCCTTTTCTAAGGTTTTTTCTCTTTTAGAAAATTTGTTTAACTTTTTGGAGAATATGTTTCAATGCTACATAAGTTTCATATTCCGTGGGTAGTGTTTGAACAGGTAATTCCCTCTTCCAATCCATTTGCATTGTCTATAATTTCAATTCCACTCGTTCAACTTTTATATCCATTTCATTCCACTTGTGTAGTGTTTCAATTCCACTCGTTTCCTATTTAGTTTCTTAATTTTAGTGTTTCATATGCACTTGTTCTTTAAGTTTTAGGTTTCTAGCTAAAGACGCAGACGTTAACCACCATTTTTACCACGTTCCTGTCCAAAGTCCGAGAAATGCCTTGTCGATAAGTTAGCCCATACTCCAAGGAAAACATATTATATATTAGAGGTTTCTAGCCGAAGGGTTCGGTTAGTCCATCAAGGGGGAGAATTATTCCGTTTTTACCGCTCCCGGTAGGAATTTCCAAAAATTCCGTCTTAGAGGACGTCTGCGTTGGAGGAGGAACCTACTACATACATAATTTTAGGTCTCTATATCCAGCAGTTTGGCCAGGCCGTCAAGGGGGAAGTTTTTTCCCTTTTTACCCCTCCCGG
This sequence comes from Leucophora obtusa, assembly GCA_949987735.1. Lineage (NCBI taxonomy): Eukaryota > Metazoa > Arthropoda > Insecta > Diptera > Anthomyiidae > Leucophora > Leucophora obtusa. Next base: position 56,453,001 of record OX465297.1, read on the forward strand.
TATGAATTTTCAAAAATACCATCTTAGGGGACGTCAACGTTGGAGGAGGAACCCAATTTAAGATCCCTTGTTCCATCGTCAGAAATAGATTTATGTTTGATGTTTTTATATGCGGGATCAAAACAATTTTGAAAAATATTTAGAAATCAGAATAGAATATTGTTCTACCTAAAGTGCAAATCCTAACATGATATTTAGAAATTTTAAAAATATTTTTTTTGTACAGTGTATAGTAGGGTGGGTCGATTTAGCAATCGATATTGTGCCATCGATTTTTCGATAGCTTTTGGCATGAGGAAAAAAAATTCCACTACGACATATCAAAAAAATCATTTTCGAGGCGCCCAAATTTAAATTTTTTGCAATTTTTAAATAAATGCTAGATTAGCGCCATCTTGCGTTGGCTTTTTGAAACAACTAATGAAGTTGTAAACAATATAATATTACAACCTTTCCAGAAAGGTATTACTTATGAAAATCGGATAAAAAATGTGTCAACTAGAGGTAAAAGTATATAAGTAAAATTATTTTCTGCTTGATGATGAAATGATGATAATGATGATGAAATGATGATGATGATGTTGATGAAAACATAATAATAACTTTCTGGCAAGGTTATAATTTTATATTGTTTACAACTTCATTAGTTGTCTCAAAAAGCCACCGCAAGATGGCGCTAATCTAGCATTTATTAGAAAATTGCAAAAAATTGAAATTTGGGCGCCTCGAAAATGATTTTTTTGATATGTCGTAGTGGAACTCTTTTTTCCTCATGCCAAAAGCTATCGAAAAATCGATGGCACAATATCAAAAAATGTTTGTCCATACAAATCGCCCCACTCTAGTGTATAGGCAAAAACACACTTTTAAAGTAAATGCCAAAAAGTATGCTAAAAAATATTCGATTTTTTTTGTTAATTAATTAATTAATTAATTAATTAATTAATTAATTAATTAATTAATTAATTAATTAATTAATTAATTAAAAAATTAATAAATTGATTAATTAATTAATAATTAATAATATTAATTTTTCAAACTAATTACATAGTTATATAGTTATATTTTTTCCAAATTTATTTATATCTGTAACGTTTTTATTTTTCATAGTAAAAGGCTTTATTTTTGAATCATGTAGGTTGATAAACAGCATCCGGTTTTTAATTTGTTTATTTTTACTATCACACGCTGTAAAATTGCTTATTTAAAATTTTTATTTGTACATTATTGTTTTCTTCTACTCAACGGCAGAAAACAGGCTTTGAATTCAGTGAACTTATTTTTTTTTCAATTCATTGAACTTATTTTATTTTTTTTTCCAATTCAGTGAACTTATTATTTTTTTTAATTCACTGAACGTAATTTTGAAATTGAAAATGAAATTGAACGAATTTATATTCCGTTCGATTTATAAAATTGAACGTGTTCACCAGTGAATTATTTCATTTGATTTAATAAAAAGAACTATTGCAATTGAATTAATTCATAACAAAATAAATCGAACGAAAGCAAATATGAATTAATTCCATTCAATATATGGTGCTTAGTGAATTAATTCATCGAATTTTTAATTCAGAATTGAAAAATTGAATTAAGGAATTAATTCTTCAAAGCTCTGTGTTTACTGAGTATTTATGTTAACGAACGCCATCCAGTAAAAATTTGTAAAAATTATCCAGTAATCGATTGCCTACTTTTGTTAACATTAGGTCCAATGTTAACAAAAGTAGGCAATTGTTATTTCCTTTAATAAACAAATTGATGCGGAAACAACGAAAAATAACATGTTTTAAACGACTTAAAACGTAAAATTATCAAATTAACAAACATAGGAGTAAAATTTATAAATTTTTCTATTCATTTATATATTTTAGATGTCAGGCTAAGGATTGCTGTTGATAACTTGTCTTTAGGAAAATTGATTCCAAAAATATGTGATTGAAGAGTCATACATGTTTACATTCAATCGGATATTTAAAATGAAAAACCACATAAATATGAATAATATAAATAATATAATAATATAAATACTTTGTAGTTTATAAGTAACAGTGTCAAATTTTACAAAAATATATTTATAAACTGCGTGCTATTAAATCATTGATACCATTATCGCCGTAGTCGCCTCCACGCTTAAAGGATACCATTATTCTTCCAAGCTTCACGTCCCAGCAAATTATTGGTAATGCCACCTCATTACCAAAAATGATACATCATTACACTCATAGAAATAAATCCGTAAAAATAGCAGAAAAAGTTACTAAAAATTAGTTAAAAATGATGCTGCAGAAAAAACTGCTAAAATTAGCAGATTTTTTTACTAAATACTAGTAAAATGAGAACAGCAAAATTGAAACTGCTAAATTTACAGAATTTTAGTTATATTTAGGCTAACTTTTAGTTAATTGAAAATAGCAAATTGTACTGTAAAATCTGCAGAAAATTTTGCTAAATATTTGTAGACTAAAAATAGCAAAAATAAACTGTTAAATCTACAAAATTTTTGCTATTTTTAAGCTAAATTTAGTTGAATGCAAATAGCAGTCTATTCTGCTAAAATCAGCAGAAATATTTGCTAAAAAATTGTAAACTGCTGTTTTCAAAAGGCTCGATTTTTATTTGCATTTAAAAAAACATCGAAAAAAAAAACTTCGAAAATTTTAAATTTTTTGGTGATTTTTTAGGCTACTAATTATTTAGCAAAATTTTTTGCTGATTTTAGCAGGTTAATTTGCTAATCTCCATTTACAAAAATTTAGCTCATATATAACTAAAATTCTGTATATTTAACAGTTTTAGTTTTGCTATTCCTATATTACTAATATATAGTAAAAATAATCTGCTAATTTAGCAGTTTTTTTCTGCAGCATCATTTTTAACTAATTTTTAGTAGTTTTTACTAAATTTTTTACGGACTTTTTTCTATTAGTGTACCTTTTGCATTATTTTATAATATAAAATAATGAATTCCTAATAACGGCCTATTGTATTCATTGTTTCTAAATATAAAATAATGACTTACTCGTAATATTTGAAAGTACTTTTACACAGTTAAATTTTATACATTTTTATTTATTATATGTATGTAAATATGTTTTATGCTCAAATTTTTATGACGAGTCCTAAAATTACACACTAGAGAAAACTAAAATCTTTCTGAATGTACTTCCTGAAGCTAGTAGTATTTGTGTAACTCCTTATTTTAAGAATCAAGTAAGCAGTAGGATAACCACTTATAATTCAACTTTTTGTAAGCATGTTTGTAACCACTTATTATTCAGAATCTCATAACTACTTACTTCTCATTTTAGCGTGACTACTTATAAAAACGATCACGCCAAACAATTATAATGAGTTTAGACTCCAAAAAATAAGCGTGACTACTTATAAAAACGATCACGCCAAACAATTATAATGAGTTTAGACTCCAAAAAATAAGTTGTGCGGAGCTATGAATTTCTATTATATAACCACATATTTGGTAAGGAAAGATTTTGCTGGGGTGGGCTACAAAGCTGTAGATAACAAAATCGAAGTTAATTTTTGCTACATATAAATTAATATAAAGACAATAAACTTACTAAAAATGCAAACATAAATTCACTAACAGCTTGAAAATTTGTACCCACTGTAAATATCTTATGAATATCTTCCAAACAAATAATCGCCCAATAGCTCTTCAATCATCGTATTCTATTGTATGGGTGATTTTTTGTCATTGATACGAGCAAAACCTTGTTTTAAATACCAATTCACGTATGGTACCAATATTGGGATAACCATAGACAACAAATGGTTCTATCAGTATTTGATTTTATTATTCTCCAAAAATTTGACGTTTTGATAAATATTAATCTTTTTTGGTTTGTGCTTCTAAAATAATGGCTGAGGAATATTTTGTTAATTTTGTAAGATCCATTTTTTTACAAAACATCACAATAAAATTATTTCCAAATATAAATTAATTTTTTTTTATGTTAAACTAAATTTTAGTTTTATTATTCTTTTGAATCAAACTTTAAGGACCAGTTTTATAGTACGACTTTTGTCTGAAATATTAATCAAAGATTTTTGTTTAAGCTTTAATGTGGGTCTCATACTGCAGGTTTCAACTTACACATTAAGCTTGGTCTCGTATCAAATTTTGTTAAAAAACTGGATCGTGAGGGCGAGGCGATTGCAAGTTTGCGCAAAATTTTTCCAAATTGAGCGGCGCAAAGATTAATGCAGGTATTTTTTCAAGAAGTCATTCAGTAACTTTATTTTTTTAATGATGTGTATGATTTAAGGTGTTTGCAATGGTCCGCAGATAAAAAAAGTAGTTGCAAGTTATGAATTTTCATCAAAATTGAAAGCTATCGAACAACGTGCATGGAAAGGCACAGTTTGCCGTTGTTGAGCAGTTTCTTGGCAACAAACGAGCTCCCAATTATAAAAGTATTGTCGCAGAAATGATTTCGGCATATGGGGAAATGGGCATATTAATGGCGCTAAAGATCCATTTCCTTCACAATCATTTAGATGTTTTCCCTGATGATTTAGGAGCTTGTAGCGATGAACATGGCGAAAGGTTCCATCAGGACATTGCGGCTATTGAAAAGCGCTTTAAAGGACAAGACATTACGCATATGCTTGGCGAATACTGTTGGTCTATTTGTCGCGATACTGACACAAATGCTTACAAACGCAAAAATAAAAGGCCTAAGTTTCTTTAAAAGCATTGAAATTTTTAATGTATGTAATTATATTTTTTAATGTAATTTTTATTTTTTCTCCCCTTTCCGAAAAAGTATATTTGGTTCATAGGACAGAACAAAAGCTCATTTTTGTAACGCGGTGTAATGATTCTAAAATTTTGTCAAGAAAATAAATGTAAAAAAATGCTAAGAAAATGTCTAGACTGTCTTAAAAAGAAAAATCACTAGCTTTCCCGGTAATAGCTAGATTATATTTTATTCCGCTAAACGAGTTGAAATATCGCTAGATTTGCCGAGAAAATAGCTAAATTGGCAACAGTTATTAATATAACTGATTGCGAAATAAACCCATTCAAATTATTGGATTAATAAATAAAACCTAATAAAATGATCACTTACTTACTCCTTCCATCGTAAATAAGCTTATATTTAAATATCTTTTATTTTTACACAAAATTATTTCAAAATTATTTAGACAAATGTTTTGTTTCTTCAATCGTATGTTTTCAATCAATGTTTTTTTTTCTTACAAATTCTCACTAGCAAAAATTCATCCAGTAAAAACTTGTAAGTTCTCTGTATTGAACTGTCACTTTACTCTCTATTTTTCCTCTCTCCTTACTGAGTAATTGTGTAAATAAACACCTTCCACTCAGGGCTGCCAGATGATTTTGATTAAAAATCGGCACTTTTTCCCAAAAAAATCGGCATTTTCGGCACTTTGATTTTAAAAAATCGGCACTTTTAAAAATACTCATTTATGTAATACTAGCGGGCGCAGCCCGCTACGTTGTTAGCGTGCCTTAAAGGTTAAGGGGGGGGGGGCTGCGCCCCCCACAATTTTTATTAAATTCGTTTTTTTATTTAAAGTTTTTTTATTTAAAGCCTTCACCCAGCCACCACAAACAAATAATTCTGCACAAGAATGGGTTTAAAATAAATAAATCTTTGATCACTTTTTCTCATGAAAGTGGATTGTTAGTAATGAATCCATAATAATTTGCAATATACGTGTGTATGTCAAGATAATTTGGTAAAGTGCGAACTTAGGTAGATAGACCCGTAAGTAGTTTTATTCATTTGTGTTTTGAATGAAAATAAATAACGTAAAGCAGAGTTGGAAAGCATTTTATAATATTAAAAATAGCGGGCAAAGCCCGCTACGTTGTTAGCGTGTCTTAAAGTTTTTTTTTTAATTCCAGTTTATGCAAAGGTAGACCTGGCAATTCAAGTAAATTCACAAATTCAGTTGGAAAATTTACTGCGTCGGTTCCTTCCACCCGTGCTTCGTTACATGAAGTTTAAATATCGGAATATATAAGTTCCATTCCTTTTCTAAGGTTTTTTCTCTTTTAGAAAATTTGTTTAACTTTTTGGAGAATATGTTTCAATGCTACATAAGTTTCATATTCCGTGGGTAGTGTTTGAACAGGTAATTCCCTCTTCCAATCCATTTGCATTGTCTATAATTTCAATTCCACTCGTTCAACGTTTATATCCATTTCATTCCACTTGTGTAGTGTTTCAATTCCACTCGTTTCCTATTTAGTTTCTTAATTTTAGTGTTTCATATGCACTTGTTCTTTAAGTTTTAGGTTTCTAGCTAAAGACGCAGACGTTAACCACCATTTTTACCACGTTCCTGTCCAAAGTCCTAGAAATGCCTTGTCGATAAGTTAGCCCATACTCCAAGGAAAACATATTATATATTAGAGGTTTCTAGCCGAAGGGTTCGGTTAGTCCATCAAGGGGGAGAATTATTCCGTTTTTACCGCTCCCGGTAGGAATTTCCAAAAATTCCGTCTTAGAGGACGTCTGCGTTGGAGGAGGAACCTACTACATACATAATTTTAGGTCTCTATATCCAGCAGTTTGGCCAGGCCGTCAAGGGGGAAGTTTTTTCCCTTTTTACCCCTCCCGGTATGAATTTTCAAAAATACCATCTTAGGGGACGTCAACGTTGGAGGAGGAACCCAATTTAAGATCCCTTGTTCCATCGTCAGAAATAGATTTATGTTTGATGTTTTTATATGCGGGATCAAAACAATTTTGAAAAATATTTAGAAATCAGAATAGAATATTGTTCTACCTAAAGTGCAAATCCTAACATGATATTTAGAAATTTTAAAAATATTTTTTTGTACAGTGTATAGTAGGGTGGGTCGATTTAGCAATCGATATTGTGCCATCGAGTTTTCGATAGCTTTTGGCATGAGGAAAAAAATTCCACTACGACATATCAAAAAAATCATTTTCGAGGCGCCCAAATTTAAATTTTTTGCAATTTTTAAATAAATGCTAGATTAGCGCCATCTTGCGTTGGCTTTTTGAAACAACTAATGAAGTTGTAAACAATATAATATTACAACCTTTCCAGAAAGGTATTACTTATGAAAATCGGATAAAAAATGTGTCAACTAGAGGTAAAAGTATATAAGTAAAATTATTTTCTGCTTGATGATGAAATGATGATAATGATGATGAAATGATGATGATGATGTTGATGAAAACATAATAATAACTTTCTGGCAAGGTTATAATTTTATATTGTTTACAACTTCATTAGTTGTCTCAAAAAGCCACCGCAAGATGGCGCTAATCTAGCATTTATTAGAAAATTGCAAAAAATTGAAATTTGGGCGCCTCGAAAATGATTTTTTTGATATGTCGTAGTGGAACTCTTTTTTCCTCATGCCAAAAGCTATCGAAAAATCGATGGCACAATATCAAAAAATTTTTGTCCATACAAATCGCCCCACTCTAGTGTATAGGCAAAAACACACTTTTAAAGTAAATGCCAAAAAGTATGCTAAAAAATATTCGATTTTTTTTGTTAATTAATTAATTAATTAATTAATTAATTAATTAACAAATTAATAAATTGATTAATTAATTAATAATTAATAATATTAATTTTTCAAACTAATTACATAGTTATATAGTTATATTTTTTCCAAATTGATTTATATCTGTAACGTTTTTATTTTTCATAGTAAAAGGCTTTATTTTTGAATCATGTAGGTTGATAAACAGCATCCGGTTTTTAATTTGTTTATTTTTACTAGCACACGCTGTAAAATTGCTTATTTAAAATTTTTATTTGTACATTATTGTTTTCTTCTACTCAACGGCAGAAAACAGGCTTTGAATTCAGTGAACTTATTTTTTTTTCAATTCATTGAACTTATTTTATTTTTTTTTCCAATTCAGTGAACTTATTATTTTTTTTAATTCACTGAACGTAATTTTGAAATTGAAAATGAAATTGAACGAATTTATATTCCGTTCGATTTATAAAATTGAACGTGTTCACCAGTGAATTAATTCATTTGATTTAATAAAAAGAACTATTGCAATTGAATTAATTCATAACAAAATAAATCGAACGAAAGCAAATATGAATTAATTCCATTCAATATATGGTGCTTAGTGAATTAACTCATCGAATTTTTAATTCAGAATTGAAAAATTGAATTAAGGAATTAATTCTTCAAAGCTCTGTGTTTACTGAGTATTTATGTTAACGAACGCCATCCAGTAAAAATTTGTAAAAATTATCCAGTAATCGATTGCCTACTTTTGTTAACATTAGGTCCAATGTTAACAAAAGTAGGCAATTGTTATTTCCTTTAATAAACAAATTGATGCGGAAACAACGAAAAATAACATGTTTTAAACGACTTAAAACGTAAAATTATCAAATTAACAAACATAGGAGTAAAATTTATAAATTTTTCTATTCATTTATATATTTTAGATGTCAGGCTAAGGATTGCTGTTGATAACTTGTCTTTAGGAAAATTGATTCCAAAAATATGTGATTGAAGAGTCATACATGTTTACATTCAATCGGATATTTAAAATGAAAAACCACATAAATATGAATAATATAAATAATATAATAATATAAATACTTTGTAGTTTATAAGTAACAGTGTCAAATTTTACAAAAATATATTTATAAACTGCGTGCTATTAAATCATTGATACCATTATCGCCGTAGTCGCCTCCACGCTTAAAGGATACCATTATTCTTCCAAGCTTCACGTCCCAGCAAATTATTGGTAATGCCACCTCATTACCAAAAATGATACATCATTACACTCATAGAAATAAATCCGTAAAAATAGCAGAAAAAGTTACTAAAAATTAGTTAAAAATGATGCTGCAGAAAAAACTGCTAAAATTAGCAGATTTTTTTACTAAATACTAGTAAAATGAGAACAGCAAAATTAAAACTGCTAAATTTACAGAATTTTAGTTATATTTAGGCTAACTTTTAGTTAATTGAAAATAGCAAATTGTACTGTAAAATCTGCAGAAAATTTTGCTAAATATTTGTAGACTAAAAATAGCAAAAATAAACTGTTAAATCTACAAAATTTTTGCTATTTTTAAGCTAAATTTAGTTGAATGCAAATAGCAGTCTATTCTGCTAAAATCAGCAGAAATATTTGCTAAAAAATTGTAAACTGCTGTTTTCAAAAGGCTCGATTTTTATTTGCATTTAAAAAAACATCGAAAAAAAAAACTTCGAAAATTTTAAATTTTTTGGTGATTTTTTAGGCTACTAATTATTTAGCAAAATTTTTTGCTGATTTTAGCAGGTTAATTTGCTAATCTCCATTTACAAAAATTTAGCTCATATATAACTAAAATTCTGTATATTTAACAGTTTTAGTTTTGCTATTCCTATATTACTAATATATAGCAAAAATAATCTGCTAATTTAGCAGTTTTTTTCTGCAGCATCATTTTTAACTAATTTTTAGTAGTTTTTACTAAATTTTTTACGGACTTTTTTCTATTAGTGTACCTTTTGCATTATTTTATAATATAAAATAATGAATTCCTAATAACGGCCTATTGTATTCATTGTTTCTAAATATAAAATAATGACTTACTCGTAATATTTGAAAGTACTTTTACACAGTTAAATTTTATACATTTTTATTTATTATATGTATGTAAATATGTTTTATGCTCAAATTTTTATGACGAGTCCTAAAATTACACACTAGAGAAAACTAAAATCTTTCTGAATGTACTTCCTGAAGCTAGTAGTATTTGTGTAACTCCTTATTTTAAGAATCAAGTAAGCAGTAGGATAACCACTTATAATTCAACTTTTTGTAAGCATGTTTGTAACCACTTATTATTCAGAATCTCATAACTACTTACTTCTCATTTTAGCGTGACTACTTATAAAAACGATCACGCCAAACAATTATAATGAGTTTAGACTCCAAAAAATAAGCGTGACTACTTATAAAAACGATCACGCCAAACAATTATAATGAGTTTAGACTCCAAAAAATAAGTTGTGCGGAGCTATGAATTTCTATTATATAACCACATATTTGGTAAGGAAAGATTTTGCTGGGGTGGGCTACAAAGCTGTAGATAACAAAATCGAAGTTAATTTTTGCTACATATAAATTAATATAAAGACAATAAACTTACTAAAAATGCAAACATAAATTCACTAACAGCTTGAAAATTTGTACCCACTGTAAATATCTTATGAATATCTTCCAAACAAATAATCGCCCAATTGCTCTTCAATCATCGTATTCTATTGTATGGGTGATTTTTTGTCATTGATACGAGCAAAACCTTGTTTTAAATACCAATTCACGTATGGTACCAATATTGGGATAACCATAGACAACAAATGGTTCTATCAGTATTTGATTTTATTATTCTCCAAAAATTTGACGTTTTGATAAATATTAATCTTTTTTGGTTTGTGCTTCTAAAATAATGGCTGAGGAATATTTTGTTAATTTTGTAAGATCCATTTTTTTACAAAACATCACAATAAAATTATTTCCAAATATAAATTAATTTTTTTTTATGTTAAACTAAATTTTAGTTTTATTATTCTTTTGAATCAAACTTTAAGGACCAGTTTTATAGTACGACTTTTGTCTGAAATATTAATCAAAGATTTTTGTTTAAGCTTTAATGTGGGCCTCATACTGCAGGTTTCAACTTAGGTTAATAGTTAACCCAAAAATTTGTTGTTGTTTTGTGTACATTTTTTTGACATTTTATTTTGTTTTTAGTTAAGTTAAAGTTAAACCTACAGTATGAGACCCACCGTAAATATGTTTAAAATTCATACAAAAGTTTAAAATATTTAAAATTCATACAAAAAATTAAGAAAAAAGACGTAGAATGCTAAAAACCCCAAATTATTGCAGACTTTACCTGGTATTGTTATACCATGGTCCTATAAAACTGGCCTAAAACAGTTCAAGTAGGCGGTGTTTCGATGCAGCCATATTAAATAAAACATACGACAAAGTCAATTGATTAACCTTGTTTTTGGGCGAGTTCACGGGCCTTGGGCGTTCCAATTTAGCAATACGAGCCAAACTCTTCGAACCCAAAATACCACCACCCCACTGACTGCGGATTTCATCGTGACGATCATTATAGTTGGTCTTGATAACTTCAACGACCTTGCTGAAGTTGGCCTTATCGTTAGCCTCAACATTGGTCTAAGCCAAAGCGGTGCAGGTCTTGCGACGTACCAACAAACCAAGACGGGCTTTGCCTTTAACAATATAGTATGGTACGCCCATTTTGCGGAATAAAGCAGGCAAGAACAACACCAACTCAAGGGGATCAACTTCATGAGCGATAACTACCAATTGAGCTTTCTTTTATTCAATCAACTTGGTGACTGTGTTGGTACCAGCACGAATGAAATTGGGCTTCTTTTTGGGTTGGACATCTTTACCCTTAGCCTTAGCTTCAGCAATCTTCTTCAAGCGTTGCTTTTTTGCAATGGCCGATTCATGACGGTACTTTTCCAACAACTTAACATTTTGACGGCGGTGGTCTTGTCCAAAGTTCGGCTGAATTGGTGGTGGCACCTTCAAACGTTTTTGTAAAACAACCTTTTGGCGTTGGACGCGGATGTACTTGAGCCCTTTGACGAAGCGAGACAAATCGGGTTGGATGTTTTGACCAATGCCAAAATTCTTAGGACGCTTTGCGAAAAATTGACTTACAACTTTCTTGACTACAGACTTTTTGACAGCCAGACTTTTGAGCATTGGCGTACCTAGACCATTTTTATGGGGTGGGCAAGGTACAAATTTATGTTCGGCTGTTTATTTACCCATTCTCAAATTCATAATTTTAAAAAACACTTTTTAAAAAGAAAACACTTTTATAATATCTTCCTCTTTTCTAATAAAATTTTCAGAATTTTCAACATTCAATAATCCTTGTAGCATATCCTATTAAAATCTTCATGTTTTTATAGAAAACTCTAAAAAGTCCATCTATTCTTTTGAAGAAAACCGCGTACAAGGAATGTATTCCAAACTATACTCTCAGATTAGTATGAAATTTGGATATTTGATAGAGAAAAGAAGTATAATATCAACCTGCTAATTTTTTCGTCTACCTCGGATGAACCCATATTTAACCGAGGTGGTCAAAAATCAAGAGATGATCATCTTAGAATTTTTATTTCTACAACATATTGAAATTTCATCAAACTAGTAGTGTTTAGTTTGAAGTAATTTCCTTGTTAGATATATATGTATTAACTAATTATTCCTTTAAAAAGCTATTAAATCTAAGGAATCTATAGCACCAAAAAGATTCTGCTATATTTTGCTATTAAAAATCCTTCGCTATTTTCATATGAAATGCCTTCAAAATAATAGATGCAGGAATTATAGATAGATTATTTTATTAATTCTGGGGTGGGCAAAAAGCCGGCTAGGGTAGGCTTTGCCCACCCCAGACCGGCCTAGGTCCGGCAATGCTTTTGAGCAACCTTTTTAGTCACTGGGTTCTTCTTTGGTCTGGGGCCCAATTCCAAATCAAATTGATTTGTGAAGTGATAAATAATTTATCATTTTCATTTCACTGATATTTGTCACTTCACGTTTTCATTTTGAGCGATTCTTATTCTCATTATGAAAAATAATGTCATTATGATAACTATCTGTCAATTTTGTTGCATTCCACTCGTTCCATGAGTTTTTGTTTCATACATAAAAAGTTCGTAATTTTTATATTTTTGTAAAGCTAAATTTTATGAAAAACTTGGAAAAAATTTCTCCTTTTTTATAAAAAAAATATAAATAAATGTCTTTATATGCATTTATGCTTTTGGAAGAAGAGCAAAACAAGAGGTTAGTTTTTTTGGTTTTTGTTTCTGAAGTATATCTTAATAATTTTTTATTTTTTTTTTAAGGTCTTATCCAAAAATTTATAGAAGGACTCTCCGCGACAAAAGCAATCCTTTTGAATGTATTTCGGATATACATTTTAAGGAGCTATATAGGTTTCCCAAACGTATTTGTTTGGATTTGTTAAAAGAAATAACACCGTTTTTAAAGGAAGGTTTAAAAGGCCATGCTATTCCAAAACATATAAAGCTATTGGCAGCTTTGCGTTTTTATGCTACTGGCAGTTTTCAGCGGGCGGTGGGGCAGGACAACTTAAATTCATTATCACAGACATCAATAAGTAGATCTGTTTCAGAAATTACAAATGCTTTAAACATAATTGCACATAGACACATAAAATTTCCCACATCAGACGAATTTTTGGATATAAAAACAAAGTTTTATCTGAAACATGGTTTTCCGGGAATAATTGGTTTGATAGATGGCACACATGTTAAAATATGTGCACCGAAAAGGGACATCGAACATGTGTACTATTGCCGCAAGGGAGGTCATTCCAAAAATCTGCTTATTATATGCGATGCCGACTATTTAATTCTATCATTAAATGCAGGTTTTGGTGGTACATCACATGATGCATATGTTTGGAGAAAATCAACAGTCTGTAAAAAGTTAAATGAAATTTATAGTTCTGGTGTACGAAATTTTTGGCTACTAGGAGACAGTGGCTATCCACTCCAGGTAAATTATAAAAATTAAAATTATTAACAAATATTTACCAATACATATTTTTAGCCATGGCTCTTGACTCCTTTTGGAAATACCTCATCTCTTGCTGAAGAAAATTACAACAAAGCACATAAGATGACTCGTTCAGCAGTTGAAAGGTGCATTGGAGTATTAAAAAGTAGATTTAGGTGTTTATCTAAAGAGAGCGTTCTGTTTTACGAACAAAAAAAGCTGGTCTTATTGTTAATGCCTGCGCGGTACTTCACAATATCCTAATTAAAGCCGGAGTGGATATAAACGATATTGAAATGTTGGATTTAGACGAAAATAGTGAAGAATCGATAGGAACAATCCAAACATCACAAGATGTTTTAAATATTGGTAAAAGAGTCCGCGGTAATTTAGTTCGTTCAGCTTTCTCTTAATAACGATTAGTTTTCTTCCACTTTATTTGTAAAACATTTTTATTTTTTTTTATTTTAATCAAAAAAAGAAGACTGGCAAATTAAGGGGGTTATTTTGTATTTATACATAAATCAACGCAATGCAAGGCGTTGCGTTTTACAAAATAACCCACTTAATCACTCAAAATTACTTTAACTGCCTGTTTTATGGGTGTAATCTACATGGGTGTCCTAACAAATTTGTGGAAACATTTTGAAACAAAAACTCAACCCGAGTAAAAAAAGTTATATAGAATTTTATATAACTTATTATGGACTAATATGTTTATATATAGTCAAGTGTGACACTATATATTTGCAGATATAATAATATATAGCTTTAATTTTTTAAAAATTGCATATATGATGTCATATACAGATCAGTATGAATATATATATCCCAATATTTATTTATATGTACCATATGTACCCGAGTAAAAAAAATTATGATGTCATATGTAGTGATATCATATTTAATATAATTGGAGATATGCTATGATCCGAAAAATGGTGGATAAAATTATATCGGATAAGATCTAAATATATTGAATCATATAGAATCTTATCCGGATTTTGACCCAATATAATCATATCTAATTTGATGTAGAAAGACATAATTATATAACGCATATTTCAGGCTTAAAACAAAAACTATTAAAAAGTACTAAAAAATAACACCCTTAAGTTAAGATTTCAAAATTTACATAAAATTTTAATCTCTAAACTCATAAATGTTTTATAAATTTACAGGAGCTTTATGGAATGAATTTTGTATGAAAAATTTCTTTTGTAAACCTACTTTAACTTTATGAAACATTTATGAATTAAGCCATTTTAAGCCTTCTCTCTTGTATAAACCATAAACTTTTATAAACCATAAACTGTGTAAACCTGGTATGTTTATGAGTTTAATGTCAAATTCCATACATAAAAAATATGGCTTGTATTTATACAAGGTTTCATACAATATATCTCAAAAAAACATATAATTTCTTTTACATTGCGCTATACTTAAAAATATCTAAAACAACTTAGAAAAAATATTTAACATTGAGCTATATAAAACTTTATATGTTTTCCGATAAAGCCATTTTTAATTAATGTGAGGTGCATAAAAAAAAACTATGCGTCGACCACTTTTTTATATATTGTTGAACCAAATTAAAAAAAACTCAAAATTAGTTTTGCAAATTAAAAAAAAACCCCATCTTTGGCCATACCTGGGATTAGGTTAGCATAATCCAAGAGAGACAAAAACTTTTATCTGAATATTTATAGATCTTAGAAATGCAACTAGAGTATAACATTGTTAAGTTTTTGTAAAAATATTTAATTTTTTACGATTTTCGTAATCCATTTTTACCCTAAAATAGTCTGGGCGAATAGCAATTACTTAAATACTTTCACACCGATTTTCAGATAATTAAATTGAAAAAAACTTTGTGAAATTTGAAAAACACAATTTTGGAACTACTTCCAATTGTATTCTGAAATTTTAGTATATTTTTGAATTACTTTGTTGAATTGAATTACTATTTGTCAGTTTATTTTAATTATTTAGATATATGTATAAGACAATGTATCAAATTTATTTTCCTTAAAACTTAAAATAAAACTAAAGTAACTATTTCATTCGTTTTATTTATCTAATAATTTACATATTTCACATAAAAATTGTTTTGATCCATTTTTATTCTAAATAAAAAAAAAATTGATTTGTTTAAGATTGATTCACACGATAACCACACCACCCATACATAATATTCTTCAGCATGGGGATACGAAATCGTATAATCAGGGATGTTTAGCGTCTGAACAAACCTTATCTTTAATTGCAGATATTATGACATCTAATTTGTTAGATATTTCTTTTTGAATTATGTGACTTTCATCTAACAAGTTGTTTCTTTTCTCCATTAGTTTTAGCTTTTTTTCTTCTATTTGTTCAAACTTGGATAACGGAGTAGAATTTATCTTCTTTGTTGGTGGCTTCTTTTTGTTGCTTGATAATAGACCTGAAGAAGATGGGAGTGGGTTAGTAGACAAAACATCTGACAAAGATGCAGATGGAAGTGTGTTGCATGACGACACCACTTCTGATAAAGATGAAAGTGTGTCGATTGATAATATAACATCTGTTGAATCATTTGTTAAATCCATTTTCTTAAAAAAAACAAATTAAAAATTTTGTATCACCGATTTTCTAAATGTTTATTTTTTGGAAACTTCCAAATGCTTTAAGTACCGATTCAGGGAATCCAAGTTCAGGAACTAAATCTCCCTCAATGGCTTCAACCGTTTGTAACTGAATAATCCTTTCCTCTAAATCTGTTAGGGATTTTGTTTTAGGTCCGTTGATACCACTTCCTTTGTCTCGTACTTCATTATATTTGGCTCGAGTATGTGCTCTAAAATGAAAAATTGCGTTAAAATAAAAAAGGCTGGGATAAGTAAGCTCTTCCAATACTTACCTCAAATCACACCAATATTTTCGCCATTTTTGCGGGTCTTTAATACCACCACCCATGCTATTTAAACTTTCTGCCAAATCTGACCATTTGGAATCACGTAGTTTTGACCCATCGACAGAAACGAATCTAAAAATAAAATTATTGATACAATTTTCTAATACATTTCCTTGCGAAATATGAAATCATGACTTTTTCAAACTTATTTACGTTTTTTATTAAATTAAGTGTTGGGAGAATTAATGAGTACTTACTTATCATTAGCAATATCCAAATTGTTTTCCAAAAAATTTATTAAAATTTCTTTTTGATTTTCTGAAGCTTTAGCGCTTCTTTTTCTTTGTTGCTCGGTAGTCATTTTTTATGAAATAAAATTTATTTTTATTTTCCCGTTATATTTTTTTTATAAGTGTCGTAAACTCGGACTTTTTGCAATGTGATTTGAGCGTTTTTTTTTTGTTTTAATAGTAAAATGTAATTATTGTTTCTATAATTTCTCTAATTCATTTGAAAATTAAAAATTTCGTAATAAATTAGAAAAATTATTTAAGAAAATATAAAAAGTGTTAATAATTAATTCATTCTTGAAAAAAGTCGGTAGCAATATTTCTTAAATAGTGCAACACTGATATTTTTTCATCAACTTTTTTTTGGTGATAAAAAAAAACTCATATGATAAAATTTTGACAGATAGTTTTCACAAAAGTTAGATTAAGAATCGGATTGTCTGCGAAGCAGTGAAAAATTTTATCACTTCACAGCTTCACAACATTCGGAATCGCACCCCTGGGCTTCTTAACCTAGTGCAAGACACTAGGTTAAGAAGCCCAGGGGTGCGATTCCGAATGTTGTGAAGAGTCAAAATTGATTGACTCTGGAGTACGGATTTGTTGCACTCTAGAGTTAACATTGATCTGTTAACTATTTAACATGACAAATATACCCTAAAAAACACATTACTAATTTGTTCACATCTCTAATTGTCAACAAATTATAAAAAACAAATTCGGAAAAACATAAAACGAACACAAAATATTTGTGTTTGAAAAATAAAAAATTAAGGCAGTGATAATAAAGCATAGGAATCCGCAAAAAACATTGTAAGTATTAGTGTCAAATATTTTTTGAAGTAACTCTACACTGCATTTTGAACAGTTAACATTTCAATCCGTGCTGCAGAGTAGAGTCACTATATCATCGTAAATGCGCCTTAACTCAGACAGCAATAGAAAAACGTAAAAATTTTAGTTAAAACTTGTAAAAATGAGTTAAAAATTATCTTGCATAAAAAATGCAATCAGACTACTTTTGTAAAGTATTAGTATGATAAGAACAGTAAAAACTAAACTGTCAAATAAATACATATACTAAATTTTAGTTATATTTGAATATATAATAAACAGAAAATAACAATTTCACCTGCTAAAATCAGCAATAAATAATAATTAGTAGACTAAAAAAATTAGAAAAAATTTAAAATCTTGAAAGCTTTTTTGCAATTTTTTTAAAACGAATAAAAATCTGGTCTTCTGAAATCAGCAGTTTACTATTTTTAGGAACCATTTCCGTTGATTTTAGCAGGATAGACTGCTATTTTCATTCAACTAAATTAACTTAAAAACAACAACATTTTTTTAGATACAACAGTTTATTTTTGCTATTTTTAGTCTACTAATATTAATATTTATGCAGATTTTAAAGTATAATTCGTCATTTTCAATAAACTAAAAGTTAACTTAAATATAACTAAAATTTTGTAAATTTAACAGTTTTATTTTTGCTGTTCTTAATATATCTACTAATCTCAGCAGTTTCTTTTGTAAGGCCAATACCTAATTTTTAGTAGCTTTTTCTGCTATTTTAAAAGGTTATTTCTGTGGGTGTAGGGTTCAGAATTTAAAGTCCTTGAAAACTGTATTCAACTTCGTTTTAAAACGATCATTATTTTAAAGGTATTTAAACATTATTTTAAAGGTATTAATAGGATCTATTGCACCTTGTGAATGTCATAAGAATTTTTTCGAATCAACAATTTGATTGACAATCGAATCAAATGAATTTAATGATTGAATTAGGTGGATTAAGAATTCATTCGATTCTTCGAAATACTAATTATTATTATTTAATTATTAATCATTCAGAATTGAAAATCGAATGAGTTAATTCTTTAGGATCTCCTTTCAAAAAACACTAAAATTTCTAGATTTCTTAATTCTCCTAATTTTTAATATTTTTTGTATACGTATTTTAATAAAACATGCGAAAGAACATTTTGTATTTGTTTAACTAGAGTTTTCAATAGTAACATCTAATGTTTTAAATATTTTCAATATAAGGATTTTTTATTTAAAACTCCGATATTTGATGTTATCGCTATAAACGCAATAATATGTATGAAAATAAAAAAAGCACAAAAAATTACAAAGTAGGAAATTGTGTAAATAGTACTAAATCAATCAGAGGAGTCCCATAGTACTTTTGAGGTTTCAATAGTACCACAAAAAGTACTATAGTACTAACTTTATCATCCCTGTGACATGCCATCGGATCTTGCAATGATGCCAGAGATCAAATGTCAATTTTAGTTTTCATTTTAATTTTGTAATAGAAAAACAACAAAAAATTTGGTAAAAAGGAATGGAAATGTTTAGTTTTTTATTATTTGTCGGTAAACATTAATGTTTCCTAAAATTTGGTGTTTTTCGAAGAAAAATCTATGATATTTCTTATCCATGAAATGGTCAAGTGTTCTCCACCACTCTGCAATTGATATCATTTCGACGTTTCGCTGCAATGGTTTTGACATTTCATATCATATAATTTATTGCATTTGAAGACACCGGGTAACAACCATAATGAATTATTTTTTACAACTTAAGCTTTAAACACATAGACGACTGCAGCTACACGACTACAGCCTGTCAAAAATAAAATACACACGTTTATATGAAAACGATTATTTTGACACCAACACAGCTACGCGGCTACACGACTACTTTTGCCGCTGTAGTCAACTTAGGATAATTTCTATTTTTGTTGGCTACAAAACAAAAATAGTGTTGACAATATAACAAAATATGTAAAACAGGACAATTTTTCCCGCTAGAGGCGAAATAAAATCGCTAGTTCTGACTAATAAATCACCGTTATGGGAACACTGAAGAAACAGCTGTTTATATTTTACAATTGTTTGAAGGTTTCATTAATTTATATTTGGAAATAATTTTATTGTGATGTTTTGTAAAAAAAATTTATCTTACAAAATTAACAAAATATTAATCAGCCATTATTTTAGAAGCACAAACCAAAAAAGATTAATATTTATCAAAATGTCAAATTGTTAGGATCAGCTGTGTACTGTGTTGCTGTCGTTTGCAAAAAAATTAAGTAGCTGACTACACGACTACAATTGCAGCCAGCAGCATTTGTAGTCGTGTAGTAGTGTAGCCGCAGCCGTCTACGTGTTTAATGCATTATCCTAAAGCTGCCTACACACTGCGGAACATTCGTGACAGAACATGTGTTTCTACTTTTTGCAGTTTTCATTATTTATAACTGTCGTCATTTTCATTTTCTCAAATGCGTAATTACAAAAGCTCCTGATAGCGTGACTGCTATCAATGAACTAAATACAGCAAAAACAGTAACATCGATACACACGATGAAAAATTGAGTTTGGAAACAAAAAATATCAAAAAATTTTGTAAACACGAAGGTCAACATGACACAATGCTATACACATTTCAACATTCGTAAAAAATTGGCCATGTGTAATGGAATGTTTCCTAGTGTGTAGGCAGCTTAAAAGTTGACTACAGCGGCAAAAGTTGTCGTGTAGCCGTGTAGCTGTGTTGGTGTCAAAATAATCGTTTTCATATAAACGTGTGTATTTTATTTTTGACAGGCTGTAGTCGTGTAGCTGCAGTGGTCAATGTGTTTAATAGATTAATCAGAACTGGGTCGACAATAGGGATACCGATCCCGATCCCGAAAATCTCTTGAAAAAATCCCGGGATTTCCGATTTCATTATTTGGCATATTTTATCTCTTTTTGTATTTGATTTTATTGTTATATTCGACCTAAATCACACAAATCTAATATCTTATTAAATGTTAATAAAGAACAAATTTTTCCCATTCATAAATAATAGATTAAAATAGATTACACATTAAATAAATCTGAATAAAAACCTTAATCTTAATAATTTAAAAACTTTTATTCAGCTGCGAAACTTTTGAAAGTCGTAATTCAGCTTTATTGAATATTCTAACGGACTGAATATTGCGGACAACTGAAGAGTAGAGTGATGTCTACGAAACAATTGTATTGTCTATCATGAAAATGATCAACCCCTATTTGAAACAACAAATAAAAATCTAATATGACAATATCATATTAGAATTTGGACTTGAGGTGGAAGAATATTCTAACTAAATATATGAAAATATAGAAAGTCCGAAAAAACAATTTTTGTATTTTTTAATGCAAAAATTAAAATAATTGTTAAAAATAAGCACACCACGGCTAAAAATCTCATTCAAATATTTATTTTGTTTTGAGTTTAAAATTAGTTGTTTTTACAAAATGTATTGACAACAGACATACATATAAATAGTACCCAAAGGGTACTTTTATGACGCGCGTGAAGAAAACAAACTCTGAAAAAACAAACCCTAAAAAAAACAACCCGTAAGCAGTTGTTCTCAAACTGTGTTGTATGACAAAAAAATTCGTTCAAAATTCATTATATTTCATGTACTACTACCGAGCAATACGAAAATTTTTATTCAACAACACCAAACGGCTTCTTGTTCATCAACTTTGGTGGTACCGGTGTACTCGGCAGACTTGTAGGAATCCATCGATGGGTGGATCATTGCCCAAAAAACTGGATTATAGAAGTTGCAGGCCGCCAACTTTAAAAAATTTTGAAAAACAACTCATTATCAAAATATATAGGTTGGGATTTTTATTCAGCAACACTAAACGACTTCTTGTGCATCAACTTTGGTGGTACCGGTTGACTCGCCAGACTTGTAGGAATCCATCGACGGGTGGGTCATTGTCCAAAAAACTGGATTATAGAAGTTGCAGGCCGCCAACTTATTAAATGTTAATAAAGAACAAATTTTTCCCATTCATAAATAATAGATTAAAATAGATTACACATTAAATAAATCTGAATAAAAACCTTAATCTTAATAATTTAAAAACTTTTATTCAGCTGCGAAACTTTTGAAAGTCGTAATTCAGCTTTATTGAATATTCTAACGGACTGAATATTGCGGACAACTGAAGAGTAGAGTGATGTCTACGAAACAATTGTATTGTCTATCATGAAAATGATCAACCCCTATTTGAAACAACAAATAAAAATCTAATATGACAATATCATATTAGAATTTGGACTTGAGGTGGAAGAATATTCTAACTAAATATATGAAAATATAGAAAGTCCGAAAAAACAATTTTTGTATTTTTTAATGCAAAAATTAAAATAATTGTTAAAAATAAGCACACCACGGCTAAAAATCTCATTCAAATATTTATTTTGTTTTGAGTTTAAAATTAGTTGTTTTTACAAAATGTATTGACAACAGACATACATATAAATAGTACCCAAAGGGTACTTTTATGACGCGCGTGAAGAAAACAAACTCTGAAAAAACAAACCCTAAAAAAAACAACCCGTAAGCAGTTGTTCTCAAACTGTGTTGTATGCCAAAAAAATTCGTTCAAAATTCATTATATTTCATGTACTACTACCGAGCAATACGAAAATTTTTATTCAACAACACCAAACGGCTTCTTGTTCATCAACTTTGGTGGTACCGGTGTACTCGGCAGACTTGTAGGAATCCATCGATGGGTGGATCATTGCCCAAAAAACTGGATTATAGAAGTTGCAGGCCGCCAACTTTAAAAAATTTTGAAAAACAACTCATTATCAAAATATATAGGTTGGGATTTTTATTCAGCAACACTAAACGACTTCTTGTGCATCAACTTTGGTGGTACCGGTTGACTCGCCAGACTTGTAGGAATCCATCGACGGGTGGGTCATTGTCCAAAAAACTGGATTATAGAAGTTGCTTGTTGTTGCCAACTTCAAAAATTTTTTAAAAAACGCCTAATTACCAAAATATATAGGTTATTGTTTTTATTCAGCAACACGAAACGGCTTCTTGTGCATCAACTTTGGTCATACTGCTAAACTCGGAAGACTTGTAGAAATCCATCGACGGGTGGGTCATTGGCCAAAAAACTGGATTATAGAAGTTGCAGGCCGCTAACTTCATAAATCTTTGAAAAAACGCCTTATTATCAAAATATATAGGTTATGATTTTTATTCAGCAACACTAAACGACTTCTTGTCCATAAACTTTGGTGGTACCGGTGGACTCGGCAGACTTTTATCAATCCACCGATGGGTGGGTCATTGGCCAAAAAACTGGATTATAGAAGTTGCAGGCCGCCAACTTCAAAAATTTTTGAAAAAACGCCTAATTACCAAAATATATAGGTTATTGTTTTTATTCAGCAACACGAAACGGCTTCTTGTGCATCAACTTTGGTCATACTGGTAAACTCGGAAGACTTGTAGAAATCCATCGACGGGTGGGTCATTGGCCAAAAAACTGGATTATAGAAGTTGCAGGCCGCCAACTTCAAAAATTTTTTAAAAAACCCATACTTACGAAAATATATAGGTTATGATTTTTATTCAGCAACACCAAACGGCTTCTTGTGCATCAACTTTGGTGGTACCGGTAGACTCGGAAGACTCGTAGAAATCCACCGACGAGTGGGTCATTGCCCAAAAAACTGGATTATAAAAGTTGCAGGCCGCCAACTTTAAAAATTTTTGAAAAACAACTCATCAAAATATAGAGGTTGTGATTTTTATTCAGCAACACTAAATGACTTCTTGTGCATCAACTTTGGTCATACCGGTGGACTCGGCAGACTTGTAGAAATCCATCGATGGGTGGGTCATTGGCCAAAAAACTGGATTATAGAAGTTGCAGGCCGCCAACTTTAAAAATTTTTTAAAAACAACTCATCAAAATATATAGGTTGTTATTTTTATTCAGCAACACTAAACGACTTCTTGTGCATCAACTTTGGTCGTACCGGTGGACTCGGCAGACTTGTAGAAATCCATCGACGGGTGGGTCATTGCCCAAAAAACTGGATTATAGAAGTTGCAGGCCGCCAACTTCAAAAATTTTTGAAAAAACCCATACTTACGAAAATATATAGGTTATGATTTTTATTCAGCAACACCAAACGGCTTCTTGTGCATCAACTTTGGTGGTACCGGTGAACTCGGCAGACTTTTATGAATCCATCGATGGGTGGGTCATTGGCCAAAAAACTGGATTATAGAAGTTGCAGGCCGCCAACTTCAAAAATTTTTGAAAAAATATATAGGTTATGATTTTTATTCAGCAACACCAAACGGCTTCTTGTGCAGCAACTTTGGTGGTACCGGTGAACTCGGCAGACTTGTAGGAATCCATCGATGGGTGGGTCATTGCCCAAAAAACTGGATTATAGAAGTTGCAGGCCGCCAACTTCAAAAATTTTTGAAAAAACCCATACTTACGAAAATATATAGGTTATGATTTTTATTCAGCAACACCAAACGGCTTCTTGTGCATCAACTTTGGTGGTACCGGTGAACTCGGCAGACTTGTAGGAATCCATCGATGGGTGGGTCATTGGCCAAAAAACTGCATTATAGAAGTTGCAGGCCGCCAACTTCAAAAATTTTTGAAAAAACGCCTAATTACCAAAATATATAGGTTATTGTTTTTATTCAGCAACACTAAACGGCTTCTTGTGCATCAACTTTGGTCATACTGGTAAACTCGGAAGACTTGTAGAAATCCATCGACGGGTGGGTCATTGGCCAAAAAACTGGATTATAGAAGTTGCAGGCCGCCAACTTTAAAAATTTTTGAAAAACAACTCATTATCAAAATATATAGGTTATTGTTTTTATTCAGCAACACTAAACGGCTTCTTGTGCATGAACTTTGATGGTACCGGTGGACTCGGAAGACTTGTGGAAATCCACCGACGAGTGGGACATTGTCCAAAAAACTGGATAATAAAAGTTGCAGGCCGCCAACTTTCAAACTTTTAAATTTTTTAAAAACACATTTTTAGGCTAAAAAAATACAAGTTAATTTTTTTTTTGTAAGTTTATCAGAGAAATAAGATGTAGCTGATTTTTTAAAAGATATAAATAAATGGTATAAGTAGTTACCAAATTTACAGAATTGCTTTGTAAAAAATCTTTGCTTAAAGTATATGGATACATATCGGAATGAAAGAAAACAAACTTTTTGGCATTCTCCACGGCTTGCTAGCACTAATAGTTTGTTTTAATGTGCATTGGTATTGGAAGAAAGAAAACAAACTTTTTGGCATTCCCCACGGCTTGCTTGCATTAATAGTTTGTTTTTTCATTCAAGAAGGTTTGTGACCCAACAAGCAAATTCACCATACCAGTGTTGTCAAGTTTTAGTTTTATTGTTGCAAAAATCCTTTCAGCTTCGAAAAAAAATACAAAAATTGTATAACTTTTTACGTTTTTTTTACGTATCGCTGACATGCAAGAATCGCTTGCATGTCAGCGATATCATTATATTGCAATAAAATGAAATTGAGTGTCTTCACTTAAGATGAAATCATTTTGACAATTGCTTGCTATCATATTATTGCATGTCAAGGAACTAGGTGAAAAACTCTTGACCATTTCATGGCTAAAAAATATTACATACAGGCGTTTCTTTGAAAAAAAGCTAAATTTTATCAACAAATAATTTGTTTCTACAAACAATAAATAATTAAACTTTTCCCCTTTCTTGTTTACTAAAATTAATGTTGTTTTTTGATTGCAAATGAAAATTAAAAGTGACCTTTGATGGCAGACATCTTTGCAAGGACCGCTTGTATGTCAGCGATATCATGATATTGCAATAAAATTAAATTGTCTTCCATTGAGATAAAATCATTTTGACAATTGCTTGCTATTCCTCCCCGGCGCAGATTTTATCTCCATCATCGCGTTGCATGCAGTTTTGGCCTTTTATAAAATTTAGTACCTGATAAAAACAAAAAACTAATTAGTTTAGGTTAAACTGGTGGTAATCACAATGGCACATGACGCAAATTTCCGAACTGTCTCTCGCCAAAACTATTAGCGGCAGCCAGCAAGCATTTCTTTTTGCACCATGGCCACACCATGGCATACACATCGTGAAAACACCTTTCGAATTACTTAAATATTCACCATCTAATAAATGACACATGAAGTGCTTTGTTGATGTATGCTGGTTGTGTTGATGCACACTTTCATGTTGTAAAAAGTACTTTTCGATAAACCGCGTAAAGGTTACTGTTTTCGCACTTCATGCATAAACATTTATATTTAACGGGAGGGTCGCGCGATGTTAGTGCTTTGTTTTATTAAATTATTTTTTATTTATTATTTGTGTTTTGTAAAAAAACAATAAACAACACCGTTTGTTACGGAGTTAAACTGATGAAAAACGGTGAAGTCAGTATTCAACGGCATGGAAACGGATACAGCAAAACGGAGTCAAAACGTAAAGTTTTCGAAAAAACAGTTATACGGTCTGTTAATGCTCCGTTTACGTACCAGCTTCGACGGATACGTGTATTACGGCCCGTAAACGCTCCGTAAAGAACGGATTCATGATTCCGTACGTGTCGGAGAATCCGTACAAAAGTTTCTTGGGATGCTTTTTTCTTCAATTATATATACATTTCATTACCATTACGTGAACATTTCATTACCATTGTTTCAATCAATGCCAATTGAAAAAAATTTCATTGGCATTAAATGGTAACGAAATTTTTTGCCATTGGCATTTTTTTGTTTCAGTTGTATACAAAATGTTGTATTCCATCTATTCTTGGGTGGATGACTCTTAAGAAAGTCATTTAATCATTGTAAATTCAAGTTTTTTAGTTTTTACAGTGGTTTTCTTTTTCCAAACTTTATCAAACAGATATTTTAGGCTATACCCTGCTTTAAGCGTTTAATAATTTTTTCTTTACTAAGCATTTGTGAATATTCTTTTTTCCAAATTAGCTTAAAAATCTGTAATTGGGCTATTTTAAAAGTTTTTGAATAACACAGTGAGTAGTAAATAAATACGCTGGTAGTTATTTTTAATGCATTTGTTAGTTATTTTTCAACAGTTAAAAATAAAAGTTTTAGTTATTTTAAAGGTAAATACCTTTGTCGCCTTTTTAACTGCATATACCTTTATTTTAACTGTCATTTTCAGTAGATTCTACAAACACAATTTTGTGAGTACAGTTACTACATGACAGTTGTTTGTGCAGTAATCACTATTTGTTGGTTTTAACAGTAATTACAGTTGTTTTTCTATGAAAAAATACGAAACATTGTTTAAAAAAAGTATTTTTTCATTAATAAGACTATTAAATAATACTAAAAAAAATTATTTAGCAGATTTTCAGCATATTTTTTGTATTAAATTTAGCAGATCTTTAGCATAAAGAATATAATAAAAAAATTGCGATTTTTTAATTTAGCATATTCTAACCCATAAATTCATAAACGCTTTGTAAAATTATAGGAGGTTTATTGAACAAATTTTGTATGAAAATGACGTTTAGTAAACCTGCTACAAATTTACAAAGCATTTATGAATTGAGAGGTTAGCATATATTTTTTATTTTAGGATTTAGCAGAAATTTTTTAGGAATCTAGCATATTTCCTTCTAAGAGTTCTGGCAACACTGGTAATATAAAAACATATTGTAGAGATCCAAGTCAAATGCTGTTTAACTGCGACTCTTGCAGTGATGCCAACCATAAAATGTAACTTTTCGTTTTAATTTTGTAATAAAAAATGTCAAATTTTGGTCAAAAAGGACAGGAGAAGGTTTAATTATTTATTATTTGTAGATAAAAATTAATATTTGATAAAATTTTGGGTTTTTCGAACAAGAAAACTATGGTATTTCTTATGCGGCAAATAGACTATACAAGTCACTTGCACAATAACGAGTTTGTCCAAGTCACCTTACTCGTCACACACCACTCAAGTAAACTGTGCAATATTCATTTTAATTTACACATAGCAGCAGAAACATGTAGCGGATTGTTATTGCTATGAGGAAATATTAGTCCTTAAAAGCTTTATTTTACACTTTGCGCAGGCCAAAATACCAGAAATTCGTTGGTGATGTCAATAAATTTATATTAACATTTTTTACTTTACGTTTATTGATACTTTTAATTTTTTTATCCGTATTTATGATGTTCACTCTTCAAAAATTACTGCTGAACTGTGCTAATTTCAGCATACACCTCGCAAATGACTTGCACAAGTTCTAAAATATTGCGTAAAAATCAAAATCGTTTTGATTTTTACTCAAGTCTAAAAATATACTTGTACAAGTACAAAAACCAAGCCACACACTGTTCAACTGACCTGCACAAACTCATTATTGTGCAAGTAACTTGAGGAGTCTATAGGCCGCATTAGACATGAAATGGTCAAGTATTCTCCACCACCTAGTGTCTTGACATGCAAAAAATGATTTCATCTCATATGAAGACACTCAATTTAAATTTTATTGCAATATCATGATATCGCTGACATGTAACCCAGTGTCTTCAAATGCAATAAATTATATGATATGAAATGTCAAAACCATTTCAGCGAAACGTCAAAATGATATCAATTGCAAAGTGGTGGAGAACACTTGACAATTTCATGAATAAGAAATATCATAGATTTTTCTTCGAAAAACACCAAATTTTATGAAACATTAATGTTTACCGACAAATAATAAAAAACTAAACACTTTTCCATTCTTTTTTACCAAATTTTTTGTTATTTTTCTATTACAAAATTAAAATGAAAACTAAAAGTGACATTTGATCTCTGGCATCATTGCAAGAGCCGATGGCATGTCAGCGATATCATGATATTGCAATAAAATTGAAATTGAGTGTCTTCACTTGCGATGAGAGCATTTTGACAATTGCTTGCTATCATTTTATTGCATGTCAAGACACTAGATAAGAGGCTCTTGCAATAATGCCTGCCATAAAATGAAACTTTTGGTTTTAATTTTTATTTTGTATTAAAAAATAACAGAAAATTTTATAAAAAAAGAATGGAAATGAGTTCATTTATTATTTGTAGACAAAGATTAATGTCTGATAAAATTTTGATGTTTCCTAGCCATGAAATGGTTAAGTAATCTCCACTACTTTGCAACTAATATCATTTTGACGTTTCTCTGCAATGGTTTTGACTAGGGAAGTGCGATTAATCGATTAATCAAACTTCCTGATTAATCAAAATTCTGATTAATCAATTATTCGATTATTCAACAATTTTGATTAATCAAAAACATGATTAATCGATTAATCAGTTATTTTGATTATTTAAAATAATGATTAATTTATTGCACTTATAATTTATTGCATTTGAAGACACCATTTAAAACACAGTGTCATATTGTGGAATTATATATCCCGCCAAAATAGAAAAAACGTAAAAAGTTATACAATTTTTGTATTTTTTTTTTCGAAGCTGAAAGGATTTTTGCAACAATAAAACTAAAACTTAACAACACTGGTATGGTGAATTTGCTTGTTGGGTCACAAACCTTCTTGAATGAAAAAACAAACTATTAATGCTAGCAAGCCGTGGGGAATGCCAAAAAGTTTGTTTTCTTTCTTCCAATACCAATGCACATTAAAACAAACTATTAGTGCTAGCAAGCCGTGGAGAATGCCAAAAAGTTTGTTTTCTTTCATTCCGATATGTATCCATATACTTTAAGCAAAGATTTTTTACAAAGCAATTCTGTAAATTTGGTAACTACTTATACCATTTATTTATATCTTTTAAAAAATCAGCTACATCTTATTTCTCTGATAAACTTACAAAAAAAAAAATTAACTTGTATTTTTTTAGCCTAAAAATGTGTTTTTAAAAAATTTAAAAGTTTGAAAGTTGGCGGCCTGCAACTTCTATAATCCAGTTTTTTGGGCAATGACCCACCCATCGATGGATTCCTACAAGTCTGCCGAGTTCACCGGTACCACCAAAGTTGATGCACAAGAAGCCGTTTGGTGTTGCTGAATAAAAATCATAACCTATATATTTTCGTAAGTATGGGTTTTTTCAAAAATTTTTGAAGTTGGCGGCCTGCAACTTCTATAATCCAGTTTTTTGGCCAATGACCCACCCATCGATGGATTCCTACAAGTCTGCCGAGTTCACCGGTACCACCAAAGTTGATGCACAACAAGCCGTTTGGTGTTGCTGAATAAAAATCATAACCTATATATTTTCGTAAGTATGGGTTTTTTCAAAAATTTTTGAAGTTGGCGGCCTGCAACTTCTATAATCCAGTTTTTTGGCCAATGACCCACCCATCGAGGGATTCATAAAAGTCTGCCGAGTTCACCGGTACCAGCAAAGTTGATGCACAAGAAGCCGTTTGGTGTTGCTGAATAAAAATCATAACCTATATATTTTCGTAAGTATGGGTTTTTTCAAAAATTTTTGAAGTTGGCGGCCTGCAACTTCTATAATCCATTTTTTTGGTCAATGACCCACCCGTCGATGGATTCCTACAAGTCTTCCGAGTCCACCGGTACGACCAAAGTTGATGCACAAGAAGTCGTTTAGTGTTGCTGAATAAAAATCACAACCTATATATTTTGATGAGTTGTTTTTCAAAAATTTTTAAAGTTGGCGGCCTGCAACTTCTATAATCCAGTTTTTTGGGCAATGACCCACCCGTCGATGGACTTCTACAAGTCTGCCGAGTTTACCAGTATGACCAAAGTTGATGCACAAGAAGCGGTTTAGTGTTGCTGAATAAAAACAATAACCTATATATTTTGGTAATTAGGCGTTTTTTCAAAAATTTTTGAAGTTGGCGGCCTGCAACTTCTATAATCCAGTTTTTTGGCCAATGACCCACCCATCGATGGATTCCTACAAGTCTGCCGAGTTCACTGGTACCACCAAAGTTGATGCACAAGAAGCCGTTTGGTGTTGCTGAATAAAAATCATAACCTATATATTTTCGTAAGTATGGGTTTTTTCAAAAATTTTTGAAGTCGGCTGCCTGCAACTTCTATAATCCAGTTTTTTGGCCAATGACCCACCCGTCGATGGATTTCTACAAGTCTTCCGAGTTTACCAGTATGACCAAAGTTGATGCACAAGAAGCCGTTTAGTGTTGCTGAATAAAAACAATAACCTATATATTTTGGTAATTAGGCGTTTTTTCAAAAATTTTTGAAGTTGGCGGCCTGCAACTTCTATAATCCAGTTTTTTGGGCAATGACCCACCCGTCGATGGATTTCCACAAGTCTTCCGAGTTTACCAGTATGACCAAAGTTGATGCACAAGAAGTCGTTTAGTGTTGCTGAATAAAAATCATAACCTATATATTTTGGTAATTAGGCGTTTTTTCAAAGAATTTTTACAGTTGGCGGCCTGCAACTTCTATAATCCAGTTTTTTGGGCAATGACCCACCCATCGATGGATTCCTACAAGTCTGCCGAGTTCACCGGTACCACCAAAGTTGATGCACAAGAAGGCGTTTGGTGTTGCTGAATAAAAATCGTAACCTATATATTTTCGTAAGTATGGGTTTTTTCAAAAATTTTTGAAGTTGGCGGCCTGCAACTTCTATAATCCAGTTTTTTGGCCAATGACCCACCCATCGATGGATTCCTACAAGTCTGCCGAGTTCACCGGTACCACCAAAGTTGATGCACAACAAGCCGTTTGGTGTTGCTGAATAAAAATCATAACCTATATATTTTCGTAAGTATGGGTTTTTTCAAAAATTTTTGAAGTTGGCGGCCTGCAACTTCTATAATCCAGTTTTTTTGCCAATGAACCACCCGTCGATGGATTTCTACAAGTCTTCCGAGTTTACCAGTATGACCAAAGTTGATGCACAAGAAGCGGTTTAGTGTTGCTGAATAAAATCAATAACCTATATATTTTGGTAATTAGGCGTTTTTCAAAAATTTTTGAAGTTGGCGGCCTGCAACTTCTATAATCCAGTTTTTTGGCCAATGACCCACCCATCGATGGATTCCTACAAGTCTGCCGAGTTCACCGGTACTACCAAAGTTGATGCACAAGAAGCCGTTTGGTGTTGCTGAATAAAAATCATAACCTATATATTTTCGTAAGTATGGGTTTTTTCAAAAATTTTTGAAGTTGGCGGCCTGCAACTTCTATAATCCATTTTTTTGGTCAATGACCCACCCGTCGATGGATTCCTACAAGTCTTCCGAGTCCACCGGTACCATCAAAGTTGATGCACAAGAAGCCGTTTAGTGTTGTTGAATAAAAACAATAACCTATATATTTTGATAATGAGTTGTTTTTCAAAAATTTTTAAAGTTGGCGGCCTGCAACTTCTATAATCCAGTTTTTTGGGCAATGACCCACCCGTCGATGGATTCCTACAAGTCTTCCGAGTCCACCGGTACCATCAAAGTTGATGCACAAGAAGTCGTTTAGTGTTGCTGTATGGAAATCTGAAACTAATAATTTATTCATTAATTGTGGATTTTAAACATTAAAAAAATTATTAAAAAATTTAAGTCAATTATTTAATTTGATATTAATAAAAAAGTAGCAATAAAAAACATTAATTATAATTGTCTATAGTGTTTAACAATTTTCTCCTTATTTTCTTGTTTTTAGTATAATAAAAATAATAAACTAAAAACAAGCATTTTTTTTGCATACGTCATACGTTTGAGAACAACTGCTTACGGTTTGTTTTTTTATCAGGGTTTGTTTTTTCAAGGTTTGTTTTCTTCACGTCGATACTTTTATGTAATTGTTGCTTTCAAAAAGGAGTTGATTTATAGCTGGTTTTACCAAATCAGACAGTTCATATACGAAAGTACAAAATTCTCGTCCCGTTGATTTTTTGTACCTTATGTAAGTCTCGGTTTGAGTAAGAAAGTTATCATTTTCTTATTGCGGACACTGTTGCCAACTTCTTTCCTAAATATATCGCTAAGAGTATAAGCACAATGCAAAGGTCCCCGTTTTTTTCCATACAATTTGACAATTAAGATCGTGCAACGATTTCCGTGAGAGATAAAACTTATTTTATTTTCTTAACGGAATTTCTTATTCTCCTGTTTTTACTCTCAGAATATTTTACTAAAGTTGCCAGATTTTCACACAATTTCAATCACAGTACAAGTATAGTACGACTACATGGTTGATTTCGTCATGCACATTGATTAGTAATATCAAAGGATTTAACTTTATACATTTATAAAATATATAAAAACAGCAACAACACAATAACACTTTCACAGCCTTTTATTCTAACTAATGTCAAACAACAACAGTACATTGGAATGTGGCAAGAAGAAAAATATAAAATATAACCAACTTGGTTTTCTATGTGTTCTGTATTGTAAAAGTGAGATTCCGTTTCCGTTGCTATTTTGTTCACTTTTTTTTCGTCACGATTTAACATTCCTTTTCCATTTGTGTTGTGCTTATTCTCTAAATCAAACTAGAAAATCACTAGAAAATAGCTAAATTATAAATGACTTAAAAAATTTAGCGATAAATCGCTAAATTTCAAGAACTTTTCAGTTTCTGTTGAAAAATTTTCGAAAAAAAGCTATATTTTTCGAACTTTTTAAAATTTTCTTAAAAAATTACCGATACATCGCTAAATTTTTGGAATTTTTAAGTTTTACATAAAAATTTAGCGATAAAGCGCTGAATAATAATGATTTAATAATTCTGTCAAATGCTAAGAAAATGTCAAGACTGAATTAAAAAAAAATCGATAGTTTTCCCGCTAATAGCTAAATCATATTTTATTCCACAAACTCATTGAAATATCGCTAGATTTGACGAGAAAATAGCTAAATTGGCAACAGTGATTGCGGACAACTGAAGAGTAGAGTGATGTCTACGAAACAATTGTATTGTCTATCATGAAAATGATCAACCCCTATTTGAAACAACAAATAAAAATCTAATATGACAATATCATATTAGAATTTGGACTTGAGGTGGAAGAATATTCTAACTAAATATATGGACATGTTTTTATTTATTTTATTGATGATTTGCTAAAATCATAACTTCGTGCAAATTTTTGTTAAATTAGAAAAATCTAACAATCTGCCTTTCTGAAATAAACTAAGGTATGTGCTTAATATTTTATGTTAGTTGATTTAAAAAAACTAATAGTCACTAAATATTTCTGATGATTTCAGCAGAGTAGTTTGTATTTGCATTCAATTAATTTTAGCCAAATATAACTAAAAATTTGTAGTTTCTACAAGAAATAATAAGGAGATTTATAATAAATTATTTTAATTTTTATGGTTTATTTCAGCTATTTATTTTTAATATTAAAAATATGATGAAACAAAAAAATCCCGAAACCCCGAAAAATCCCGGGATCCCGATAAATCCCGGAATCCCGAGATTTAAATTTTCAAAATCCCGAATCCCGGGATTTGTAAAAACCAGTCCCGTTCGGCATCCCAAGTCGACAACGACATGTGCTTTTTCATATATTTTGTATGGGAAGCAAAATGTCGCCATGTCGTCCGGCGATTTGTCGTCGTAATAGAATCTATTCTATTTTCGTGAGGACACACTAATACACACTCAAATATTTGTCAAATAGTTGCCATATTTTTAACTAATTAAAGGAACAGAGTTGCAGAAATTCGTATTAGAGTTGCAAAAATTCGTACTTTGTTTACAAAAAAAATATTTTTTTTACCGCAAAGAAGCAAAATTAAATAGAAAAAAATGTAAAACAACAAGAATTAATGGAAAACCAATTGAATTGGTGAAGAATTGTGACGAAAAAAATACAACCATATTCTTGTTTTGCTTTAATTTTTTTCTAAATGTCAAAAAATGTCGACAATCGATTGTCGCTGAATTTAAATTATTCGCGACGACTTTTGCTGTCGTCGGTCGACAATGGACACAGTTGTGATTAAACTCTAATGCATAATGCAACACAAAAAATAAAAACAGCGTTGCACAGCTTGTGTCGTTCGTGAACGATAGTTCGTTCAACTGAACGAAAGACCTAGTTTACTACTAATCGCTCTTTTAGTTCAATCGTTACCTTTGGTCGGGTAAATTTATAATTTTTTAATTGATTAAAAAACGTATTTTACACTAAATATTTTTCTTTTTTTCTTAAAATTCTTAATTTGTCAACTATCTAGAATCCAATTCACTTTTAAGTGATCGACAGTATGTCTTTCGTGGAGGTCGGTCTACGGGAGACCTGCTAGCGCTCCTTTCGGAGCGTTGGAGTCGATCCATTCACCAGTTTGGTGAAAGTAAGGTGGTTGCTCTAGATATTTCCAAGGCGTTCGTTCGTGTGTGACACAGCGCACTGGTATCAAAGCTTATTGCTTTTGGTGTCGGCGACGACTTCTCTCGATTTATCTCGAGCTTTCTCAGGGATCGCACTATACGTGTTGTTATAGATGGGGTCTCATCCAACGAGTTTCAGCTTCATTCAGGGGTGCCGCAAGGTTCGGTTCTTTCTCCCTCCCTTTTCCTTATATTTATCAATGATCTTCTCGATCAAACTTTTAATCCTATCTACTCTTTCGCTGATGACAGCAACATCTGTCATTCATTTTCGTTTGATTGTAGGCCAAGCCTTTTTGCCCCCGCAAAAGGCAAATTATGAATGATACACTCAATCGAGACCTTTTCACAATCTCTGATTGGGGTCTTGCGAATAGGGTCGATTTCAATGCACGTAAGACCCAATGTTGTATGTTGACCCATAGGTCTGCGAGATCGTCAATGTCATCAGTCAATATGGGTGGTGTCGATATTCAGGAATCGGATAGTCTTGATGTTCTGGGCATGCGAATTCAGTGTGATGTCCGTTGGAATAAACACATATTTGAAGTGTCGAAAGAAGCATTCAAGTGTCTTGGTTTTTTGAAACGGTGTAAAAGTTATTTCACTCCATCCGACCTCCTTACTATTTATACCGCCTTTATCCGACCGAAGATGGAATACGACTCCCATATATGAGCAGGAGCTTCAAAGTCTATTTTGGAGCTTTTGGACCGTGTTCAAAGGAGAGCGTCGGCGCTCATCAATGACAGTAGGGTCTCCAGCTCTATTGATTCGTTGGAGCATCGACGAAATGTGGGCTGTGCATCACTGTTCTATCGATATTACCATGGGAGGTGTTCTGCCGAGATTAGTGAACTTCTTCCTAGGCCCAGGGTTTTTGTTCGGAACACTCGATTCTCCGGTAGAGCACATCCGTTTGTTGTAGATTGTCCCGTGAATCGCAGAATGCATTACAGGGAAAATTCGTTTATCAGTCGTACAAGCCGTATGTGGAATGAATTCCCCGCGGAAGTCTTCCCAGTCACTTACAATATAGAGAAATTCAAGTCAAACGTCAACAAACACTACTCCCTCTTTCCTCCCTCCCATAACCTATTTTCCTAATTCTAACACAATGCACTCGCATTAGTAGGGGGCATCCCCTGAGTGTTAGTCTATCGTTAAATAAAAAAAAAAAGTAATAGCTCAGAAGAGGAGTGAGGTATTTCTTAAATTATATTTTTTTCATTTGCCATCGAATTTAGAAAATTAGGTATTTCCAACAATAGCTACTTTTGAAACAAAAATTGTATTTTTAACCAAATTTTACTTTTTTACTTTTACTTTAAAATGTAATTGTATTTAAGTCTATTAAAATTTTTTAATATACAAATAAAAGTTATAAAAAAGTCATTACAACATATTTTTCTTTACCCAAAACACCTTTTACAAAAATTAAATTTCTTATTATACACAATAAATGCAATATTAAATTAGTGCTGCCACAAAAAAAAAATTTTTTGTTTTGCGGCCCTATGTTCCACTGGGAATTAAAGGATTAAATATATATATATATACATTAAAATTTTATTATTTTATTTTAGGAATTTAAATAAAGGAACTTCTTGTTGAAAACAACTTTGTGCTTTTTGTTAAACGAATTATCTTGTTTAAAGTTTTTATTGTGTATAATAAGAAATTTAATTTTTGTAAAAGGAGTTTTGGGTAAAGAAAAATTTGTTGTAATGACTTTTTTATAACTTTTATTTGAATATTAAAAAATCTTAATAGACTTAAATACATTTTGTTAAAGAAAAAGTAAAATTTAGTTAAAATTGTACATTTTTGTTTCAAAAGTAGCTATTGTTGGAAATACCTAATTTTCTAAATTCGATGGCAAATGAAAAAAAAAATACAATTTAAAAAATATGTCACTCCTCTTTTGAGCCTTTACTCATAAATTTGTTAGGAATCCTTCTTCAGAGCTGTTGCCACCCGGCTATCACAGTGGTTGTAGGTTCTCAACCCGTTGCTCGAAGGACTAACAGAAAAAAACTATTACAAAGATGGACTAAAATCACCTGACAACTAACAAAGAACAAGAAAGACAAATGGAGAATTCGATGGTACTTCTCCTTCTTCACCCACCCATCCTGGTCACCTATAATGATCTTCAGAGTAACCCCTATAAGGTACACCAACTTACCATATTCAACACCAACTTTCATTAACCCATTGTCCTTTCATTTCCCCCCAACACAAATGATTAGAATTTTCTAGCTAAGTCAGGTTTTTAACATACAAAATTTACATACAACGACTGCCTACATAAAAACCTCTATTCTGCATGTATCTCCTGAGCGTCCATATTACATGAAACGTATTAGAGCGGTATTTACCACATAAACGCTACGCATACGCATATGCATTGAAACGTCTCACCGTAACATTAGAAGAGAAAATTTTCATTGCCACTTCCCCTTCACGTACTTTTAAAATTTCCTCCATTCCCTGAAAAATGTACCCTAAAAAATACAACTCTGCTCCACATACATTCCACATATTCTTATTGTCAAAAACATCTGTTTTCAACAATAATCAAGACGTCAAAAACATATTAAGAAGGTTATTAAATTAAACACGTTTAACAAAATATAAACAAAAGAATTTTTTGAACTTTCGGGCTAAAAACAAAAAAAAAAAGTTTGCCATAAAGAAAAAATGCTGGTACAAGCGGCGCTGCAAATTTACAACAATAAACCACCCACATGGAATTTCTACCCCAATTTAATTGCCTTAACATTTGGATAGAAGGTAAAGCGGAAATATACCCCAATAAAAATTACCTTCATAGACAAACAAAAAAATGTAAGTTTTCCTTTCCTTTTTCTTTTTTTTTTTCTTGTCACGGATTTTCGTGGGCACCCAGTGGCTTTGAAGAAAGATAGATAGCTTTCAACATTATTGATAGCGTTAATAAAGGCTAACCAACTACTTGTGTACAGTGGGTTCACTAACAGCACGTAAGTATGAGTGAGCCATTATTCTTAAACCCACAAGAAGTGGAAAATCATAATAAACACAGAATTATCTGCCCGGTATTAACGAATTTTTGCATCATCAATGAAGCTTCACTGGAACTCGGACGTTGAAACCTTTCACTGAGTTACTGGAACTTTACCTGAAACGCTCTGACCAGTGTCACCTTATTTATGAAAAGTCTAATCCACCTACTGAAAAAGTTTCATTAAAACTGACCTCATAAAATACATGAAGCTTTTTCTTTTTCCCTTCCTTTCACCACATTTAAGAAATTCCTTCATCTATTTGGTGAACAAAGATTCATTAGTTCACTGCAAATTTTCATTAAAATTCCGTGTGTAGACCATCGTCATCATCCCTTGGCGTACCCTCAGTAACGGACGATTACCACTTTGTTAGACTGTTGTTAACCACACCCTCAACAAATTCATTAAATTCGAGTGAATAATCTAAACTCGAGATAAAAAATTTTAATTATGGGGATTTTTGCTGCTCCAATGTGTAATTGTATTTCTCAGTTCTGGCAACACAGATCTCAAGTACGATGAAGTAGAGATGGGCACGTAAGCAGAATTTTGCGTGATTCACATGAATCTCGCGTGATTACGCGTGAGTGTGAGTAAAACCTTAATTTACTCACGTGAACGTGAGATTAAAAATGTTCGTGAGTGAGTGTGCGTGAGTCGAATTTTAACGACTCACGCTTTTTTATGGGCTTTTTATTCATACACTTATAAAAAAAGGTTGTACAAAAGTCTGAATTTTGCGTGATTCACGTGAATCTCGCGTGATCACGCGTAAGTGTGAGTAAAACCTTAATTTACTCACGTGAACGTGAGATTAAAAATGTTCGTGAGTGAGTGTGTGTGAGTCGAATTTTAACGACTAACGTTTTTTTATGGGCTTTTTATTCGTACACTTATAAAAAAAAGTTTGTACAAAAGTCTGTTAAACGCGTTCTGGCGCAAATTAACTGATTTTTTCTTTTATTATACCCTCCATCCCACTATGCAGGAGGGTATATATCAGTTTGTCATTCCGTTTGTAACTCATCGAAAAAAAAATCTGGGACATAAAAAAAATATATATTCTTTATCGTTATCAATAGCGAAATCGATATAGCCGTGTCCGTCTGTCTGTCTGTTGAAATCACGATCATGCTCAAAATAGTTGTGCTAGGATGTTAATTTTTAGTCAAAATTTTTGTCCAATTTCTTAAGCAATTTGATATTGGAAATGGGCATATTTGGTCCAGACGCTTAAAAGTTATGAATGAAAATGTAAAAGTACCTCTAGAATTTTCCATATTAACATGAAAAAATATATTAACTGTGTGTTGTTGTTGTTACTGAATAAGAAAAAAATACATACATACACACCCAGACCTTGAAAGAGATAAATTCTTTTTTTCAATTTATATGCATAAAATTGGACTCATTTTATAAATTACTGAATAATTCATAATGCCTTTAAATCAATGATTGGGCATTGAATAAAGTGAGATAAGATTTATTCCTATTTGTGTTAATTCAATTTTGATTCGATTGAATAATTTGGACCTCACCGATTGATTCTAAATTTTTACTACTAATATAACTCTCTTTTGGGGGCCCGAAGAATTTTTTTTTCACCGAAAAGCCTGTATGGGGAGTTACTTCGGTTTAAAGTTTAAAAATTAACTTAACTATATTTTCTTCATTTATGATAGTGTTGGAGAAATATGTACACCATAAAATTTTAAAATAATTTGGTGTCTCCACCACACATTAGGTTTAATACTTTTTATCAATTAACTTCAAAATCCATCGCAGAGAAAATTATTTTACGTGGAGATTGTATAATTCATACACAAAAAATTCCTGTAGGGAAAATGATGAAAGCATGCTTATTAAAAATTTGTTCATTAAAATTCGTGGATATTATCAAGTTTTGTATAAATTGTGTACTTCATTGTGTTAATGATGTTGTGTTAGAAGTTGACAACACTCATTTCAAAGAAGAATAATGAAAAAGGAAATTTTACGTCATCACATTTTTCCCCTCACAGAATTTACAGCATCTTTTGTGTGCGCAAACTGTTTTCACCCGATTTTTATTTGCTCGCCCGAGTTCGCTAAAAGTATAAGAGAGTCATAGGAAGGATCGTCTCTCTCTATATGTATACTCTTTGGTTAAACTTCCGCTGGAGTTGTATTACTTGGTTCCTTTTTTTCGTCTACCTGCGGGTCGAATTTAGATGAAAATGTTAAAGGGCTGAAATAAAAGAAAAAAATAACATATTTAATAGTATTCCCTTAAATAAATATAGTTTATATTATAAAACAAACCTCTATTATTTTATTTTTTAAATACAATTTTAACTGCGAAATGTTAATGTCCAGTATACCTCCGTTTTCTTTTGCGTTCCTTTGCTGACTAACAGAAACAAGAGAAAACATGCTCTTATCATATTATTTTATTTACTAGAACTTTCTTAACAAGCGCATATTATTATTATTTGTATTGGTAAGCGTCACCAGTGATGACTTATCACACACATTAAAATACACTTCCTAGAAATTTTCTAATTTGTATTGGTCGGCAAACTCCCAAATTATCACTTCACCATCAAGCACCATCAGTGGGTATCGATCCCCCCTTGTCTCGCTCAATCGTCTCTCTTTTTATTTGTTCGCGAACTTTACACATTTTGCTTGCGTAAAATCAAAGAGCGTAAAATAAGGAGAAATTCCAACTATAATACAGGGGAATTGCGGGGAAATTAGATGCTTTTAAGGAGAACGAGATAATTTCCTAATGCGTCATAATTTAATTTACTGTGTTCACTGTTAGCATTTTTGGCCGAAAAACACAAAATTTAACATGAAAAGCGCTAGGAATCGAAAAAAACGTAATGTAGTGTCTAAAAATGAAATAAAATACATAATAAAAATTTTAAAATAATTTGGTGTCCCCAATGTGTATTAGGTTTAATATTTTTTTTATCAATTAACTTCAAAATCAATCGCAGAGAAAATTATTTTACGTGGAGAGTATATAATTCATACACAAAAAATTCCTGTAGGGAAAATGATGAAAGCATAATTATTAAAAATGTGTTCATTAAAATTCGTGGATTTTATCAAGTTTTGTATAAATTGTGTACTTCATTTTCCCCTCACAGTACTCACAGCATCTTTTGTGTGCGCAAACTGTTTTCACCCGGTTTTTATTTGCTCGCCCGAGTTCGCTAAAAATATAAGAGAGTAATAGAAAGGATCGTCTCTCTCTATATGTATGTATGTATATGTAATACAAGGACAAATTTTCCCGCTATGGTCGAAATAAAATCGCTAGATCTGACGAGGAAATCGCCGTTATGGCAACACTGGTTCAATCCTAAATTATAAGACAAAATAACAGAAAAATTAATTCAATTGAATCAGAACAGACTTTTGTACTAACTTTTTTTATAAGTATATCAAAAAGTTAATACGAAAGTTTTTATAAGTGTATAAAAAAAAGTTAGTACAAAAATCTGTTAAACGCGTTCTGATTCAATTGAACTAATTTTTCTATTATTTTGTCTTAAACTTAAGGAGTGAACTAATATTTTTTGTAAATCCAATGTAGCATAACATTTTCATCCGTATTTGAACTAACTTTGTAGTTAATTATTAGTAAGTTGTGTTCCTTAACTTTACTCAGATAAAAAAGTTAGTAAACAAATTTGTAAACAGTTTCCAATCGCACTTTAATGATTTTTAGTAAAAAGTAATCACTTTTGCAAATTATTACAAATTACGGATTTTTCAGCAAAACATTTTACTAATTTTTCAAATACTAATTTAAAAAAGAATTCGTTGATTTTTTACAATTCTTGTTTAGTTTATATTTGTTACTATTGACATATTCTTAGTTTCGAAATAACACTCAGAAAAATTATTGTATCTCCAATGCATGGAGAACCGTTTACAAATTTGACTCGAAATTTCAAGTACGATGAAGTAATTATACGCTTGTTATAATCGAAAAAAAAAATTTTTATTAATTTTTTTTTGTTAGATTTATTTTTTAGTACACTTTTTTGCTAATTTCAGCAGAATGATTTTAAATTAAAGTTTACAACAATTTATTGAAATTTAGCCATCTGTAACTAATTGTTTATATTACACTCAAAAAAAAGTCAGTAAAGTCAGCAAAAAATGTTGCTGTGTCAGCAAATTTTTAGTCAGGAGCGTGCTTGCAAAAAAGTTGGTAATTTCAACAAAAGGTTTGCTGAAAATCAGCGAGCTGATTTTTACCAAAAATATAGTAATCTTCAGCAAAAGTTTTGCTATAATGCATTAAACACATAGACGACTGCAGCTACACGACTACACGACTACAAATGCTGCTGGCTGCAATTGTAGTCGTGTAGTCAGCTACTTAATTTTTTTGAAAACGACAGCAACATGTAAACAGATAATCCTAAATATTTGACATTTTGATAAATATTAACCTTTTTTGGTTTGTGCTTCTAAAATAATGGCTGAGGAATATATTGTTAATTTTGTAAGATCCATTTTTTTTTACAAAACATCACAATAAAATTATTTCCAAATATAAATTAATGAAACCTTCAAACAATTATAAAATATAAACAGCTGTTTCTTCAGTGTTCCCAAAACGGTGATTTTCTAGTCAGAACTAGCGATTTTATTTCGCCTCTAGCGGGAAAAATTGTCCTGTTTTACATATTTTGTTATATTGTCAACACTATTTTTGTTTTGTAGCCAACAAAAATAGAAATTATCCTAAGTTGACTACAGCGGCAAAAGTAGTCGTGTAGCCGTGTAGCTGTGTTGGTGTCAAAATAATCGTTTTCATATAAACGTGTGTATTTTATTTTTGACAGGCTGTAGTCGTGTAGCTGCAGTCGTCTATGTGTTTAATGCGTAACACTTAAGGCTGAGTTACCCTACCGTAAACGTATCTGTAACGAATCAGCTGTTTCGATACCACAAGAAGAAATGTATACGAATGGTTACTAACACGTAAATGTAAACGAACTTGCCGGATCATTCTGTTGAAATCAGAATTTTCTATCCGGCATCGAAACAGCTGACTGATTTTAGTCGGAAAAAATATGAAATGAATAAAGAAAAATGATTCAAACAACAAATAAGGAATAAAAATTAGCAAATAAATGGAAAAATTTAGAATAAAATATAAAACCACATGAAATAGATGCTAAATAATAATGTCGTTTACGATAATCTATAAGTGTAATTTTTAGCTACGGCACGGTACAGTTACATCACATATACGTTTACGGTCCCATAATCCGCCCTTTAGTCGACTGCAAATGAAAAAAATCCTTGCTAAAATCACTAAACTTTTTGCTGAATATTAGTAGACTGAAAAAAACTCAAAAAAACTTGTAGCGAAATTTTAATTTAGTTAATTTATTTGCTGAAAATTTAAATATAGAATATGTGTAGAGTTGTTTTTCTTTTTTTGTCATTTCCATTTACAGACAAGCTGCGACATCTACACCTTATCTATCTGGTTGTCGTCCACGCATGAATGCGGTTATCAGCACAATTTTTGTAGCAAAATAAATTAGTAAAACATTAGTTGAAAATTAGTTTAGTGCTAAAAAAATATAACTAAAATTTTTGCTGAAAACGGAATTTCAGGAAAAAAAATTGCTGAAAACTTCTACATTTGATATACAAGTTTTTCTACTAACTTATTTTTTTGAGTGTAGCCATTACAGACTTTTGGTGAAATTTTACCTGATTTCTATTTCTATTAAAATGTCGCAATTTTGCTCTATCTCGCTTAGTTTTCTACAACTTACAACTCCTTTCAGCAGTATTTGAACTAAATTTGCATGCTAATTTTTAGTAATTTGTGTTTCTTAACTTTACAAATTTTTCAGCTATTCAGATTAAGGGAAATTGACCCCTTGTGACATGTCACAAGACAAATCCTAGGACAGGTTACTGAACTCTCATAAAAAACAAAGTTCAGGGACCTGTCCTGGGATTTGTCTTCTGACATGTCACAATGGGTAAATTTCCCCCTCCTATGACAACGCCATGTAAAAGTGACCAGTCTATTTCATATAAAGGGGCCAGTTCGGTGACAGTTTGTTAAAATTTCCCGTAGGGATATTATATTATTTATTATTTTTGTGTCTCTGCTATCAATATCACATAGAGATGGCGCTATATTTTAATTTTTTTATTATAAGATCGTAAAATAGTTTGTATCCAGCGTTGCTCATGTTATGCTCATATCCAGTGTTGTCAGATAAGGGGATTTCGCCCCAAATTGGGGATTTCAATTTCGGTTTGTGGTCAGATTTTTGTGGGGAGGGATTTGGGGATTTCACAAAAGTTTGGGGATTTTACCCACGTGCTTAAGTACTTTTGGGGATTTCTGTTTTTGTCTTTTTTCTGTATATTGTGTATTTTATCTTAATTTAAATAATATATTTTTTCTGATGTACATTATTTTGTTAAACTGCTTTTTAAAATTGGCAATAATAGAAATTTTAAAGAAATGACAACCATATTATAACCTGCCCGTTTAAAATGACTGATACACTCATAACAAAAAGCACGTTTAAATAGTTCAAAATTCTGCTAAAATAACAGGAAAAAATATACCTGCATTTGCGCCAGCAGAATTTTCAATGAAGTTGAGAATTATGGTCTGCTAAATTTATGTAAGCCAAATTTTGCATACTGCTAAATAAATAGATAATTTTAGTTAACTTTGTTAAGAAATTTTAGTTAATGTCTGCAGAAAATGTCTGGGAAAAGGGCGGATTATGGGACCGTAAACGTAAATGTGATGTAACTGTACCGTGCCGTAG
This sequence comes from Leucophora obtusa, assembly GCA_949987735.1. Lineage (NCBI taxonomy): Eukaryota > Metazoa > Arthropoda > Insecta > Diptera > Anthomyiidae > Leucophora > Leucophora obtusa. The sequence goes on from OX465297.1 coordinate 56,497,831, forward strand.
CTAAAAAGTACACTTATAGATTACCGTAAACGACATTACTATTTAGCATCTATTTCATGTGGTTTTATATTTTATTCTAAATTTTTCCATTTATTTGTTAATTTTTATCCTTATTTGTTGTTTGAATCACTTTTCTTTATTCATTTCATATTTTTTCCGACTAAAATCATTCAGCTGTTTCGATGCCGGATAGAAAATTCTGATTTCAACAGAATGATCCGGTAAACGACATTACTATTTAGCATCTATTTCATGTGGTTTTATATTTTATTCTAAATTTTTCCATTTATTTGTTAATTTTTATCCTTATTTGTTGTTTGAATCACTTTTCTTTATTCATTTCATATTTTTTCCGACTAAAATCATTCAGCTGTTTCGAAGCCGGATAGAAAATTCTGATTTCAACAGAATGATCCGGCAAGTACGTTTACATTTACGTGTAACCATTACATTACATTACGTATACATTTCTTCTTGTGGTTTCGAAACAGCTGATTCGTTACAGATACGTTTACGGTTGGGTAACTCAGCCTTAAAAGTCTGGGTTTTTGGATTCCCCGGATTTGTCCCGATACAAGCCCATAACTATTATTGGGAGTATAGGTGGCTGATAGGGATAATAAGTACAGAGTAATGAATTTTTGTCCATTTTAGTTTTAGTGTCGCTTAGTTTCCGATATATAAGCCATTTTATGATTATACTGGATCAGTGTTGCCATAAGACAAATGCGGAAAGGTGCTAGATCGTCGAAAAAAAAGTGCTAGAAAGTGCTAGATTCAAAATAAAAAGTGCTAAAAAAGGTGCTAGATTTTGTTTTGTTTTTAACATGCAATAGGGGTTTTTATCAGAGTTGGCAACAAAGTTACCATCGGATTCTCATAATTTTATGAAATATTTCAAAATCAATCTGACTGTCAAAACTTCAATCGGATTTTCTGTAAGTATCAGACAAAATATGTTTGCACTATAGGATTTTGGCTATCAGACTGATTTTTTTGACAGATCCTATGACTTATGGTATAATGTAAACCCCGCTTTAGGGGTTTTTATCAGAGTTGGCAACCGATTCATAATTGCAAAATCTTTCCGAAAATCTTATAGTGTAAACCAGTCTTTAGTGTTAATGGATAACGTTATTTCATAAATATTTCGTTAGGGTATTTTAAGGTTATCGGTATAATAAGTTATTTCGTTAAGTTGTTTTAGAGTTACCGGTATTTAAAGTTATTTCATTTTATTATTTTAAGGCTTTTTAAGTTATTTCGTTATGGTTAGTTTACACTGTACGATTTTTGGTATGATTTTGTTTTAGTACACATGTAAAACATATATGCTGGATTTCAAAATCACACCGAAAGTCTTATAATGTAAACCAGCCATTAGTGGTATTTTAACCCTTTGAGGACCATTCATTTTCTGCTGGAGCGATTTTGAAAATTTTGCAATTTTCATAATCTGATATTTTAAGTTATTTCGTTAATGGTATTTTTAGGTTAATTGTAGTTATTTCAATTCATTTTAAATCGTTATTGATGTTTTGGGGTTAGTGTTGACAAACCATGGTTTTTATTGATTTATTGAATTACTAATAAAAAAAAACTATGCATTTCATACAGTCGCCTTTTCAAAGGGTCATCATTTATTGCTGGCTTTAAATCAGTAAAGAAATTAAAAAATCATAATTTGGAGATAAATTAAAATAAAAACGTTCTCCATAGAAATAATTTCAGATTTTGAGGCTAAAACATATCAGATTCTACAGAAAGATTAGCTAATATCGAAATATTGTAGGTTTTGTTAACTATTTCGTTAGAAAAATCATCAATTATGTGAAATTTTTTCACAGAAATGCCTTCAGATTTTGAAAATATTTTTTTTATATTGATAAATCTTCAGATTCTAATGCCTTTTGCGGTCAACAAAATTATATTTATATAGAGAAACCATCTAATTTTAAATTCTTCCTGCTGTAGAAAACTATTTAAGATTCAGAAAATTTTTACTGAACAATATTTTTTGTTTGTCCTATACTTTTGTAATTTTAATATACATGCAGGAGCATCAGAGTCTTAGCAATATTTCTTTTCGAAACAGATTTTTACCATTCTTTCCAAAAGTTTAAAAATCTGCTAACAACCTCAGACAGGATTCTCGGGCTGTACTTTAAGGTCATTTCGATTGCCGTTAACAATCAGATGTTGGTTTTCAAATTGGAACTCTTTTGGAAGTGATCTAGTGTGAACTTAAGTCAGAAATGCGAAACTAACTTTCCTTATTTCTTCTTTTTAGAAATTCGTAAATATTGTTATGCCAATATTTAACAAAAAGTTGGCATGACTGGTAAAGATATTTATTCACTATTCAACTTTAACCATTCAGAGAAGCTGTATATTTGTGTGTGGACTAGAGATGAGCGATCCGGTGATTTTTGAATAACGCTGCTACCAGTGATCGTAATTTTCAAATCACCGTTATTTTAAACAGTGACCGTGATCACGGGTTTGTAATAGAGATGGGCGATCTGGCGCTTTTTCAGTAACATTGTTCTCAGTGAATGTGATTTGCAAATCGTTGTTCTTTTGAACTGTGATCGTGATCACGGGTTTTCTATGAAAAAGACTGCGATTTTCTGATAAATAAACGAAATAATATTTATGGCGAGTTTTTAAGATGTCAGTTAAACTTGGTTTAGTTAAACCGAAAACGAATTTTGTCAGCCATTTCAAAGTTTATTAACAAAAATTTGCCGGAAAATCTTTTTCTCGAGTATAATTTATTTCTTTATTGAAATAAAATAAAATAAACCACATTTTAAAAGCAGTATTCCAGTTACAAACTGCGTTAAACTAAGTTTAAAGATAATCCACTTCCTAAAAACTGGGCCTTAAAAGAAGAATAGTTGCGACCGGTAACAGAGACATGATAGAAGGAGACATTTTAGTCAGAAGAGTGTGAAAGCAAGTCAATGTTATTAAAAAAACAATATGTATTACTGTGCACAATGAATTTTGCAAGAAAGAATAGTACAAAAATATTAAAAGAACGACATTCCGAGTAACTGCGACTTGAAATATTTGATCACTGCCGTTACCAGTGATTTATCAATAACTGTGATTAAATCACCGGTATGAAAATATCGCTCATCTCTAGTGTGGACTGTGATATTTGTAAATCCTGTTATTTCTTGAACTCGAGAAGTGTTTCAAGACATTTTTCATATAGATATTGAATTATTTAAAAAAGTGCTACAAAATTTTATTATTTTTAAAAAAGTGCTAAACTAGCACTTAGCTTTTTTTTTTAAATTTTTGGGTGCTAACTCCCAAAAAAAGTGCTAAAATGGCAAGCCTGTACTGGATTATACAGCAAAAAATATGAAAATATCTCTATGTGATTATAATGATACTTTAATCATTTGGAAATAATGGTGGTTTAAAATAGCTCAAAAATTTTTTAAAATAAGAAACAAAAATTTCTAAAAATTAGCATGAAAAGTTAGTTTAAATGGATGAAAATAATTGTTATGCTAAATTGGATTTACAAAAAATATTTTCAATTCTAAATTTTAAGCCAAAAAAATAGAAAAATTAGATCACTTCGCGTTCTGACGCGTTAACAGACTTTTGTAATAACTTTTTTATATGAGTATAGTTTATTAAATAGACTTGTTTTTATTCCCTAATGATGTCTTAAGGCTGAGTTACCCAACCGTAAACTTATCTGTAACGAATCAGCTGTTCCGATACCACAAGAAGAAATGTATACGAATGGTTACTAACACGTAAATGTAAACGAACTTGCCGGATCATTCTGTAGAAATCAGAATTTTCTATCCGGCATCGAAACAGCTGAATGATTTTAGTCGGAAAAAATATGAAATGAATAAAGAAAATTGATTCAAACAACAAATAAGGAATAAAAATTAACAAATAAATGGAAAAATTTAGAATAAAATATAAAAACACATGAAATAGATGCTAAATAGTAATGTCGTTTACGATAATCTATAAGTGTACTTTTTAGCTACGGCACGGTACAGTTACATCACATTTACGTTTACGGTCCCATAATCCGCCCTTTAACATTGATTTTATGACTCGTGGAGATGTCAAGTAAACCAAAATGTAATTTCGCACCTCTTGTAATTTTTTTAGAATTTCTAAAAAATAAAACCGTAGTCTTTAGGTGGTTACTTAAAGTTCCAGGGTGCAATGTGATTTGTGTGTGTTAAAAAGAAAATACACTCAAAAAAGTTTGACACACTCAAAAAAGTTTGACAGTTACTACATGACAGTGGTTTGTGTAGTGATCAGTAGTTGTTGTTTTTAACAGTAATTACAGTTGGTTTTCTATAGAAAATGCAAAACAACTGATATGACGGTTATTTAGGAAAACAACTAACGAAAAGTACTGTAATTTCGTAACAGTTGTTTAAAACAATTATTTTTACTATCATAATAAACAACTACGAAAACAGTAATTTTACAGTAAACAGTTATTTTTAGTAGTTATTTAAAAAATAAAAAAATTCGTTGATATTTTTTTAATTTTAAAAATTCTTGTTTAATTTATATTTGTTATAATTTTTTTTTTTTTTTTTTTAAGAAGAGCAACACTCAGGAATTTCTTCCTATTAATTAACGTAACGGAAGAAGTAAAAGGTGGTGAAAGATGAAGGGCTGGCAACACTGTAATTGCGCGAGATGTTAAATTTTTAGAACAGTGTTGCGCGCCATCTGATGGTGAGTTGGCGAACTTTGTTGAAGGTTTTTTTATTGTTATTTTATTGTTATTTTACTTCGGTGGGGATAAGTGCTATGGGTACACCGAAGGAGAACGCTGCGATATGAATGGGAGATAGAAAAAACTCATACCTATTATTATATTCATAAATTGATGGTCTCAAACCCGCAACCTCACGTATAACAGTCCAACGCGCTAACCATTACACCACAGCGCCAAATATAAAGATGTAACAAAAGTTGCCAATATTATACACCAGATGGCAGGAATTTCCAAATAACGCTAACGAGTACTATTGAATAACGCTTATGAGTACTACCGGAAGTCGTTATTAAAATAATTTGACAAGAGAAAAATAAACACCCTACACTATAAATTCAGTTAATATAAAGTTTATTTCTCGGTTTGCAACATTAAAATATAAATATGAAAACAAAATAGTCGCACAAACTAATTAACATTTTGTAACACAAAGTATGTTATTGTAACTGAAAATCAACTTTGAAATTGGTTACAATGGAGCGATAAGTGCTCTAGTTCTTTTTCGAATGTATGTGCTTGAAAACAACTTTCAAAAATGTATATATAATGTTGTTTTTTTTTCTTTGTAAATCCATTTGTTTGTAAATTACGAATTTATTAGATTCCATTTTTTATCTCTAAAAAAAACAAAATATTTTATTTAATTTTATGTACGTACTTTACTAATTTACGATTATTTACATATTTTTTAATTATTCGTACATATTTTAAAAAATACTTCAATTACAGTTCCCATTGAAAAAGGGAAGGAAATAAAGAATTGTATCCCATTGAATCTCCTGGATTATGACCCAAATATGAATTCTTCTTTTCACTAAATGCAAATATATAAAACTTAACAATTAAAATGTATTGTTAAGGCTCTATGAAGTCGCTCGCGTGCTTTTGCACCGTGCACCAAAGAAATATGTTAATAAAATTTGTTGCAATATTAACATATTTTATCGTTTAAAAGAGACCAATCAAGAGGTTCGTTAACAGAGGTTGGTCCCTTACCTTTGCTTATACATTAAAAGTTCTATAAATGTCACCTGCTTTAAATGTCGATATGTTTTAATTGCTATTACACCTTAAAAGACGTAAAATCAAACTAAATAAATAATTCTATAGTGACAAAAAATATATTATTTCTTAAACTCAAAAATAGATTTAAAAAAATAACTGCCGTCAAGTTTAAAATGTCCATTAAAGTTACAAATTTTAATTAAAGTTAAAATTTTGCTAAATGAACTTCTTTAACATAAGAATTTAACTAATCACGATTGCAAATTATAGCATTGGAACTTAATGCATCGTTTAATGAAAACGTTGATTTTAAGCTAACGATGGTTGACTTGCAAAATTCAAATGACGACATGGTATTCGCCTTCGAAATGTGTCTGGGGAAAAACTGTCCTTTAACGGTTCTCGGACTCTTTAATGAATTTAAAGGTGAAATTTCAATCGTAGATCTGCGGCTTAAGCAAATTTATAATGATGGCCTTATTACTATAGGATTGTAAAATGTCGGTGAACTTCTTTCCTTTATTTGTTAAAATTAAAAAAAAAAAAAAAATATATATGAAAAAATAGTTTCCTAGTACGCTTTAATATTCTGAAAATTCCTTGAGTAATGTTTTTAAAAAAATTAATCAGAGGGTTACATATAACTTTTAGGACCAGCTTTTAGGATGTAGATAATATTTATAACTGGAATACTGCTTCTAAAATGTGATCTATTTTATTTTCTTTCAATGAAGACATAAATTCTAAACGAGAAAAAGTTGTTCGGGTAAATTTTTGTTAATAAACTCATGTTTCAAAATGGCTGATATAATTCGTTTTCGGTTTAACTAAACCAAGTTTAACTGACATCTCAAAAACTCGGTCTTAGGCCTGGTTTTAGATATTAAACAATGATTAAGAAGAAAATTATTGTTTAGCACTTAATTACAATAACTCATCAAATTTTAATCTCTGATTTTACTCTAAACATTGCTTAAATTTAATTACAGAAATTTCTGTGATTAAGACCTTAAACGTAGATTTTCCACCCTACAATTCATGTTAGTATTAACATTTTTTTCTAATGTTGGTAACTTTTTAAAAAGGTTTACGTAGACCAATTAATTTGTAAATAAACACCGTACAACATCTTTATGTACCATCTAAATAATAAACATCTTTAGTAACTTGCACATATATCTTCTCTAAAAATACCAATTGGAATTAAGAAAATATTTTTTTGAAATTTTAATAATATGACATAATATTGGATTCTGTACGAATAGTTTGTTAGAATCGGTCATAATTTTGATCTTTATTTAGCACAAATAAACCATTATCGTGGAAGGAAAATTTAACCAAAAATGTGTTTAAGGTGTCTCACAATAAATTTTTTAATTCTGCCGTTTTTTAATACAAATAATTTAAATTTTCGAATTTTCTGGAAAAATATGAGCTATATAAAGATATAAGACATACTTCACGTACTCCTGCAATATCTTAAATTGCAGTTAATGAGTATAGTTTTTTATTAAATTTTTTCTTATTTTGCTTATTTATTGAACCAATTTTTACTATTTAATAAAATTTTACCATAAAACTTAATCTACCATACTCTATTAAAAATTGTTGAAATGTCGGACAGAGTGAGTTAACAGAGGTTAAGATTTATGCATACTGCTAAGATTATATGGTAGTTGTTTAGACGAGTTAAATATTTCCTGCAGTACAATTTTTATGTACGCCATATATTTTTTCTTCCGAGGAATATTTTTGGATTCATATCTTTTATTTTCCACAAAATTAGAAAATTCAAATTTTTTCAATTAACACAAAATTTCACAGACTTCATTGACTCTTCAGAAGATTTTTGCTTTTTACACAAAATTGTTGGAAGATATCTTAAAAATAGAATCAAGAAAATCAAGCGTTTAAGTTTCGCGATTTGTAAAAATTTACTGCTTTGGGAGATGTCACTGTATGTGTATATCAAATTTGATCCAGATATATTTACCTAAACGAATAACAAATAATATGGAATCATAGTTATTTTACTTTTCCTTTGAACCTAGTTTTCTAATAAATTCTGACTTTAAAATTTGTATTGAATGTATCAAAAACATCAAAAATCATCTTGTCCTTCATAAATATTTCTTAATAACACCTTCCTGGACTAAAAACAAATTTATAATTATACACACTTACCCAATGAAAAAAATTAAGATATGCATGTAGCATGCAAAAAGACACTTCCTATTTGAGGCATTTAGCGATTGACAACAACAATTTTGAAATATATTTTATAATTTTATGACCCCGTATCATGCGAAAAATTCAATAAAAAACTCTTATTTCGCGAGTTTCCAAACTTTTTTTATTTTCTTTTATTTCTTATTCGTATTGTCAAATGAAAATATCTAAAATTAACAAATCATTGATTAAATTTTTGTAAGTTACCGATATTATTTTAAGTAAGTTTAAGGGCTAATCAATGATTTCTAAATCAATGATTAAAGTAAACTAAGCATTGGAGATAATATACCAACCCTTAGTGTATTAATCTTATTTAATTCAATATCAGCTGTGTTTGTGTGACTACCTATCAGTGTTATCTGGAACGATTTTGACAGTTTGTTAACTTATTTCAGCTTTCCACTGTCAAAATTATTCGAGATAGCATTGATAGGCAGCCGCACAAAAACAGCTATCGTATGTTTTTTGAATTTATAGACTGAAGTAAACATGTTACAAACTTATTTAAAAAAAACTCTTGAACAAAAATTAAAAAAATTTTGGTTTTGTCTGATTTTGACTTAATCGAATTGATTCAAAAGCAAAAAAAGTGTTTCCTTAATATTGCCCTACAAATAATAATAAATTGAAGCTTTTGTTACACAATATGTTCAGAAATGGGCTCTGTAAAGGCTAAACATTAAAATTGCCTCTAAAATATGCTATTTCATACATTATAAAAAGCACATTTAAATCAATTTTAAAAATGTATTATATTATATATTATAAAGAGTACTTCTAAATCACTCTAAAAATGCAAACAAAATGTACTCGCATTGATGTGATGATAATGTATACATAAAAACCATACTTTTATTAACATCATGTAATCACTTTTAAATTACTAACAAAATGCTTAAAATGAACTACTGACAACATGGGACATCACGTGTAAAATAAATCAGTGTTAAAGCTAAATTGTAACTACTTCACAATCAGTTGATGCTATTCGGAGTGCTTTTAAAATAACTTTTTTGTAATGGATTTTTTTGCTGGGTATGATTATAATACTAAATTTCTTTTATATGGAATTTACATGGTTCTTATGTTCGCTGGATTTAAATTTGAAATAAGTTATTTTAATATACAACTAACGAAAACTACTGCGTTTCATTAGCAATTAAAATATTTAGTTTTTAAACATTTAGTTTTAAGTTTAAACATTTAGTTTTTAGTTTTATCTTGTTTGCATTTTAACTCCCGTGTTACTTTTTAGTAAAATTGTTTGTTAATACACTTTCCCCGAAATGTAGAAAAATATTAGTTTCAAGTTGACAAAGACAAAACTAAATGTTGGAAAATTTGATTGCCCTTATCAGCTGTTTCTTATAAAAACAAATTTATTTGGCAATTTTTACTACATTTGTAGTTGCTGTATTTGTTAATAATTGAATTTTTTTAATTGTTAAAATAACTGCAATAGTCAATTAATTTAAAAACATCTTTTTACTGTAGTTATTTTCTTTGTAATTTTCACTTAATTTTACCAACATATTTCGACACTCATAGTCAAATACAAGATTTTATGAACTGCATGCTAAATTTTGTATAGGTGTATTGTTGTGTAGAAAATATTAAATGTTGTTTTTAAGTTTATAAATGTAAAAATTAAGCTGAAATATAAATGGCAATTTCACAACTTATTTGTTTACATACACTCATAAAAGTTCGTCGGTGGAATCTACTGAAAATTACAGTTAAAATAATGGAATATGCAGTTAAAAAGGCGACAAAGGTATTTACCTTTAAAATAACTAAAACTTTTGTTATTTTTAACTGTTGAATAATAACTAACAAATGTATTAAAATTAACTAAAATTTAACTGACAAATTTTTACTATAAAAATTTTAAAACAACTAAAAAAATATTTAAAACTACTGTTTTTTACAGTTATTTCTTTTGGTATTATAAAGAACATTTTAATAAAAAAAACATTTTTTTCTTTCGATTACAAAAATATGTGTAATTACTTCAGCATATTTAAAATTTGAAGCAGAAATTTCTCTAGTTTTTACGCTTTTATGCATTGAAGACACAAGACAAGCTTCTGATTTTTATTTTCAAACTAGGAATATATCAGTAATAAGAAATATAAACTAAACAAGAATTTTTAAAATTCGATGAATTTTTTATTTTTTAAATAACTAACAAAAACAACTGTTTACTGCAAAATTGCTGTTTTGGTAGTTGTTTATTATGATATTAAAAATAACTGTTTTAAACAACTGTTACGAGATTATGGTAGTTAGTTGTTTTTTAAATAACCTTCATAACAGTTGTTTTGCCTTTTTCTATAGAAAAACAAATGTAATTACTGTTAAAAGCAATTGTCATGTCTTTTTGTATATAAAAGTATATTTTAATAAGAAAAAAATAATTTTTTTCTTTCGATTACAAAAATATGTGTTATTGCTTCAGCCTATTTAAAATTCGAAGTAAAAATTCAAACCGTTCTCCAGTTATTATGCTTTTATGTAATAGAGATACAATACAAGTTTCTGATTTTTATTTGCAAACTAGAAATATATCAATAATAACAAATATAAATTAAACAAGAATTTTTAAAATTAAAAAAATATCAACGAATTTTTTTATTTTTTAAATAACTACTACTACTACTTCAGTAAAATTACTGTTTTGGTAGTTGTTTATTATGATAGTAAAAATAATTCTTTTAAACAACTGTTACGAAATTACAGTACTTTTCGTTAGTTGTTTTCCTAAATAACCGTCATATCAGTTGTTTTGCATTTTCTATAGAAAACCAACTGTAATTACTGTTAAAAACAACAACTACTGATTACTATACAAACCACTGTCATGTAGTAACTGTCAAACTTTTTCTTTATTCTTTTTAACACACACAAATCACAAATGTTTAACAAATTTTGTCTTTGAAATATTTCTAGTTCAACCCAAAGACTGAGTCGGAAATTGAATGGTGTAGGGTAACATATTTATTGTAATTTTTGTTTTCATTTGAACAAAAAGAAATCTATTTTCCTACAAATACGTTTTAACACTTGGATTCTCATGGATTCTTTTACGGTTCAATTTTTTAGTATATACACGATAATTTAAACGATTTTTTTATTAATATAATTAGAAAAACACTACAAAACAATAATATTTTTCATAAATTTAAATTTAATTTGAATTCATATTTTTTTGTTTTGATTTTGATATTTTGATTACCTGCCATATTTGTTTGGAGAGAATTTTCAAAATAATGACAGAAAAATGCAGTCACAATATCGCCATCTGTTGGAAATTTTTGGAACTAAACAGAGATGCATGACATCTTTGGCATCGATAATTTTGTAAACAAACTGTAGATGTCGCTAGCATGTGGGAAATTTTGTCAAAGGAGGATTTTATTTTGGGAGGATTTTTTTTATGTCAAATGAGGTTTTACGGAGTTGTTAGGTAAGGGGATTTGGGCCCAAATTAGGGATTTCGACTTCGTTTTGGGGGCAGATTAAAAAATTTGTAAATTTTAAAAAATTTAGTTTTACGCCCAAAATAAGAAGAATTTTGGCATAAATTAAATGCGTTTTATTTTAAATTAAAGTCGATCAAATTAGGTCTGGTAAAGAATTTAAAAATGTCTACAAAATATTTGAATTATTGAAGAAATGTTCACCAAATATTTATAAATCTTGAAATAACGAAAAGCAACCAAGCTGAATAATTAATCAAAAAATTTTCTATTTTCTAAATACTGAAATTGTTACATGCAAAGGACTCAGAAAAAATAAATTTTGTGTAGGCTCAAAAAGTACCAGGGGTTTTCATATAACCTCTTATGTACCTTCTGAATCGTGTAAACTCGACTTATGGAAACTTAATGTGCAAAAGATTTTACGAACCCTAGAACTTACACCTTACTAGATTTACAAATTTTAGAAAAAAAGACTTTTCACCATAATGAACTTCGTGTGAAAATTGTGTAGAATTTTTTCTCCCGAAAATTTAATATACGACTTTTATTTTGTAACGGTGACATTTCAGCTTAATTGTGTTTTGTCTTTCGTATAATAAAATTTTTTTAGTTTCACAGTTTTAACAAAGATTTCGAGTGAAAACGTAAATATTTCTTCGTAAAATGTTCAATTTTATTTAATTTGCTGACACATTTCTTAATAATTTTCTAAACTTAAGAGCAATGCTAACTTAGCACCTTTTTTTTGAGTTTTTGTTTAAATTAAAATGAATTACATTTAAAATGGGAATAAGTTAAAACTTTTTGGGCAAGACTGCTCCCCAATAAAATGAAACAGTATTGCCAGAAAAAAAAAAACAACAGTCCGCGCCATCTGCTGTATTAAAAACCGGTGTTGCCATTCATCAGGACCATGGGAGACCCCTGATCTTTGTAACAAACAAAGATGTCAAATATAAAGATATAACAAAAGTTGCCAATATTATACACCGGATGGCAGGCATTTCCAAATAACGCTAACGAGTACTATTGAATAACGCTTATGAGTACTACCGGAAGTCGTTATTAAAATAATTTGACAAGAGAAAAATAAACACCCTACACTATAAATTTAGTTAATATTTTTTTATTTCTCGGTTTGCAACATTAAAATTTAAATATGAAAACAAAATAGTCGCACAAACTAATTAACATTTTGTAACACAAAGTATGTTATTGTAACTGAAAATCAATTTTCTACAAAACGTAGGATTTCCAGTTTTTTTAATTCAATATAGAAAAAAACTATTTGCTTTTGCATTTAAATAAAATTCAGAATCCGACCGACTGATTTCGGCAGAAAACCATATATTTGGCAACTTTTCGGAAAAGTTGTGGCCAACAAATGCCGAAACATTTAAAATTCTTTTAAATATAATTTAGAGAAATATACTAGAAGTAAATCAAAAACACATCTAAAAAAACTAGATTGTGAATGATTTCTGATATTTAGAGAAGCTTATATTCCATACATATCTGTTTTCTTCCCTCATCTAGAAGTGGCTTAACATAACGTCTTTTGTTAATTTTGTTTTCATAATAAATAGAATTGATCTCATTTAAAATTTAAGAACTTATTTTCAGTTTTTTTTTTCTAATTACGTAATTTTAAGGAAAATGTTAACAAAAACTTTCGGTGTCTTCCGAATAAAGCGAATATTCGGTTTTGTTTATTGTTTATTGTTTAAAGCCAGAATTCGGTCGGGATTTAAAAATTACACTGAAATCATAATTAGAATATTATCAGGTATGTTATAGGTTTTTTCGGAATAGATTTCATTTCGCCATTTAACTTTCGCAAATTTTTTCTAAAACAGTTCAAAACAAATTTTTTCTTTCGGAATTTGAAGTTTAAGTTGTTAAAGAAAATTTTGAAAAAAATGTTTTTTTTTGAAATATCGACTATGCTACGGGCTTTATAGTGGTAATTCTTCTCAAGAAGACGTAAAACAAAAAAAAATCATTTTTTTCACTTTCGGAAACCAAAGTGGAATTGATATTTAGAGTAGCTTTAACTCACAAAAAGTATTTAAAGTGCTTTGTATATATTTCCTCAAATATCTTTAACTATTTTACTTAAAAAAATATATATCAAAAAAATTTTTTTTTTGGTAAATTCAATTATTTTCAGATTGATAAGCGAAACGTATTTTTTTCTGAAAAATTAAAAAACTTCCTACTTTTTTAACTAAAAATGGGATCTTCTATCAAAAATAGCAATTGGAACACAAAATTATCACCAAAAAGTTTTCTTTTACTCTCCCTATAACAAATCCTAAACACAAACATTTAAAAAATGTTTCGGCTGAAATAATTTTAGTTCAACCTAAAGAGCAAGCCAAACAATGAATGGTGTAGGGTAACATATTTGTTGTGATTTTTTTTAATTTTTACAAAAAGAAATTGTTTAATTTTTGTACAAATACATTTTAACACTTTGATTTTTATTTTTTGTTTTTATTTTGATATTTTGATTAACAGCCATTTTTGTTTAGAGAGAATTTTCAAAATAATGACACAAAAATGCAGATTGTAAATTTATTTATGAGATTTAATCTCTTTAATCATAAAAAAAATCATGAAAAAAGTATAGCTTTATAGTCAATAATGATATTAGACTGCAATTCTAAAGGAGTGTAATCACAACCATTTGTTGGAAATTTTTGGAACTAAACAGGGATGCATTTTTATATTTGACATCTTTGTAACAAAAGTTGCCAATATTATACACCAGATGGCAGGCATTTCCAAATAACGCTAACGAGTACTATTGAATGAGTTACCCAACCGTAAACGTATCTGTAACGAATCAGCTGTTCCGATACCACAAGAAGAAATGTATACGAATGGTTACAACACGTAAATGTAAACGAACTTGCCGGATCATTCTGTTGAAATCAGAATTTTCTATTCGGCATCGAAACAGCTGAATGATTTTAGTCGGAAAAAATATAAAACCACATGAAATAGATGCTAAATAGTAATGTCGTTTACGATAATCTATAAGTGTACTTTTTAGTCGGAATAATGACACAAAAATGCAGTGACAATAACGCCATCTGTTGGAAATTTTTGGAACTAAACAGGGATGCATTTTGTTCAGGATTGCCAACTCTTGAAGGCAGAAAGGCACCGTAAGCATTGTAAAAACGGGTAAAAAGGGTAAAAATTTACCAAAAATGGTGTAAAAAAGCACGGTATTAATTTTTTGAAAAATTTAAGTTAAAAATTAAAAAACTACACTCTAAAAATTACGTAGTTGATGAACACTATTTTTTCAACTATGTGATAGGTGAATTAACCCTCACTATGTCATAGTGGATACATAGTAGTGAAAGCTAACTAGGTTTATTTTAAATTAACAAATCAACTATGGAGAATGTTATTAGCAACGATTTTGTAGTTGAAGTGGAATCAATTTTTAAAAATAGTTGATATCAACGATGACTCATTTGAAAATCGTTAATAGAATCCACAAATCCAGCAGTTCTGAGTTCATTAGAAAAGAAAATAAGAAGGAATTTTACATTTTACACTTTTTATTAATATTTTCAAAATTTACAATTTAAATATTTATGTGTTACCCTTTCAAAACCCTCTCAATCCGCCATATTCATTGAATTTTATTTTGAAAGTCCTCCTTTTGAAATCTTTTCTTGAACGCTTCTTTTCTTTTCAAATTCTTAATCTGCAAAAAAATTGTGATTTAAGCCAGAATCACAATGCAAAGTGGATTTTGTTGCTTTCTTTTTCGCGCTTACATATTTTTTGTATCATGCCATCTCTATTTTAGTACACTCCACTCTGCAGAGTGGTGTACTCCATCACTGTGAATGTAGCTTTAATATTAAAACCATTATAGAAGACGCTAACAACATTTACTTACAATTAAATAAAGTTTGTCCTTCCGTTGTGTATACATTGTTTTAATTGCCTTGACAGAAATTATTTGAAATTTCACAGGTCAATTAAAAAATGTTTTTTTTTCTTTGTCCATAGTTATTACTGATTATAATAGTGGATTTATATAAAATTCAAATTGACTATGGATTTTATTTACTATGCCACTATGTAATATTTTGGGTGTAATTTTAGCTTTGTAAAATCGTGTAAAAAAGGTTAAAAAATAAGCAAAAAGGGGTAAAAAAGCACCAAACTAATATTTAAAAATTTTGAAGTTTAAATATAACGAAGTTGCTATTTAAAATTGTACTACAAACATTGTGAAAAAATGTAGTTTTTGTATAGTTTGTATTATTTTTTAAATTTTGACAGAAAATTCAAGAAAAATTAAAAAAAATGAGAACAAATACCAAAAATATAAACTGTACGAAAAGCACTAAAAGCGCTGCCAGAAATCTGAAAAAGCACTGTAAATACCCGCTTTTTTAAAATGGGTATTTGTAAAAAATCACCGGGTAGGGGAAGGAGAAAAGCAACAAAAAATACCCGAAAAGCACTGAAATGGCAACACTGTTTTTGTTACATCTTTATATTTGACATCTTTGTTTTGGTCATTATTTTGAAAATTCTCTCTAAACAAATATTTAAATAAAATTTTTAAAAATATTCATGGTTTTGTAGTGTTTTTGCAACTTTTATAAATAAAACACATAGTTAAAATTCGTGTAGATAAATAATAATTATACAATAATAGAATATATAAATATTAAAGTGTTAAAACGTATTTGTAAAAAATTAAACAATTTCTTTTTGTTGAAATAAAAAAAATCACAACAAATATGTTACCCTACACCATTCATTGTTTTGCTTGGTCTTTAGGTCGAACTAAAAATATTTCAGTCGAAACATTTTTTAAATGTTTGTGTTTAGGATTTGTTATAGGGAGTGAAAATCAAAAAATATTAAGTTATCGAAGTAGTGATAGAAATTTGAATTTATGTTTCAGCTAATACTAATACTATTACACATTAAAAAAAATTTTTCTATCCAACAATATCTCAGTTCATAAAAGCTTTTATCAGAGAACTCGGAGAATTATGTTGGTAAAATAATAATAATATTAAAATAAATAAACGCAAATTGATTCTCCCGAAATAAATGATATTTTTTAAATGATATTTATACCAAATATAATAGATAATCATAGCCAATTACATGTTAGGAATGATATTTACCTTTTAAAT
This sequence comes from Leucophora obtusa, assembly GCA_949987735.1. Taxonomy (NCBI): domain Eukaryota; kingdom Metazoa; phylum Arthropoda; class Insecta; order Diptera; family Anthomyiidae; genus Leucophora; species Leucophora obtusa. The sequence continues at coordinate 56,514,522 of OX465297.1, forward strand.
TCTTAAAAGGTAAGAAAAAATGTTGGTGGTAATTTTGTGTTTCAATTGCTAGTTTTGATAGAAAAGTAGGATCGCCGATCAGAGTGAAGTTTTTTAATTTTTCAGAAAAAATACCAATAAAATGCTTTTTTAATATATATTTTTTTAAGTAAAATAGTTAAAGACATTTTAGGGTATATGTATATACAAAGCACTTTAAATACTTTTTGCGAGTTAAAGCTACTCTAAATATCAATTCCACTTTGGTTTCCGAAAGTGAAAAAAAAGTATTTTTTTGTTGAGAAGCTTTTAAGATTCTAATTACCACTATAAAGCCCGTAGCATTTCAACACAAAATTGTCTATAACAACTTAAACCTCAAATTCCGAAAGAAAAAATTGTTTTGAACTGTTTTATAAAAAAGTTTGCGAAAGTGAAATTGCAAAATCAAATCTATCCCGAAAAACCTATAACATGCCTTTTAATATTCAGTGTAATTTTTAAATCCCGACTGAAATCTGGCTTTTGTCAGTACCAAAAACAAAACCGAATACTCGCTTTATTCGGAAGAAACCGAAAGTTTTTGTTAACATTTTCCTTAAAATTACGTAATTAGAAAAAAACTGAAAATAAGATCTTAAATTTTAAATGAGATCAATTCTATTTATTAGAAAATAAAATTAACAAAAGACGTTATGTTAAGCCACTTCTAGATGAGGGAAGAAAACAGATATGGATGGAATATAACAGTTACGATAACACCTAATAAAATCATAATATGAATTCTATATTATAATATAATATATATTCCATATATATAATTTTATACATTTTACTTTTACTTATTGTTATTTCGCAATACATTTTATTCTGACATAATTAAATTTCCCAATAATTAGTGATTGCACTTTTCAATGATTTTTTAACGTATTGATTGTCATATTTAAATACTTATTTTATTTAACATTATTATTTCACAATACATTTTATTTTGACATAGTTAAATTTCCCAATAATTAGTGATTGCACTTTTTAATGATTTTTATTTAATTTATTGATTGACATATTTAATACATTTTGTTTTAACTTGTTAAATTTCCCAATAATTAATAATTGCACTTTTTAATTTAAATTCATTTTATTGATTGCGAAATAGCAACGTTCAATATTTTTGTTTATTTTACCTTTACCATAAAAATACTATAAATATAAGTGAATTGTAATATTTTAGTTAGTCTAAATTTTGATTCAATAAAAAGTAATAAAAAAAAACTGACACTAGTTTTTTTTTAAGGTATTATTACCAAGAAACTTAACTGGCGACGAGGATAAACGGGATATAACTCGTTAACATATTGTCATATACTTTGGCAACATCGGTTGAAAAAAAAAAAATAATAAATTTTTTTTAGGGAAACAAATTTACTACTTTCCTTTTTTTACAAACAAGTGAACTTAAAAAACTTCTAAATACATATTAGTATAACAAGAAACTCTGTTTCAATTAAAAGTGAACACAACAGTGATTTTTTTTTTTAATTTAAAACGCTGTTACATACTTAGTTATCACAAAATAAACAATCTAAAAGTGTATATAACGAAAAAATATAACTTTTGAAAAACGCACTTATAAAATAAAGAACATAAACAGGAAATAAAATAAACACAAAATAAACAATCTAAAGTACATATGAAAAAAAAGTAGAATTTTTGAAGTACGAAGTGAAATTTAAAGAATACCCTTTGGAACTAATTGCTTTAAGGAACAGTGTAAAAAGCCATCCACAAGTGTCCTAGAACTTATTCTACAGCATCAAGTGAAGAAAATATATTCTACAACATCCTGGAAAACGCAGAAATACATCAAGATTATCGTAAGCAATAATATAAGTTATTTTTTATATTTTTTTTATTTTAAGTCTTTAAAAAGAAAATTTAAACAGTGCGGATAATTTTTTTTATTTTTGTGAATAATTTTCTGTTTTTGCGGAAAATTGGGAATATTCTTTTACAAATTCGAACGCTTCCTTTCTTTTCTTCTTTTCATTTGCGATTTTCTTCTAACAAAAAAAAATTTTTTTAGTTCAATATGGCAAACCCCCCACAAATTCAGTTAGACCCTCTTAAATATCTGAATAGCCTTCCCCAATTTAATGGGAATATTAACGATTTACCAACCTTCACAAGATTAATAGATAGAATTTACCCGATACTTGCGTCTTATGACGAACTGTCACAATTACTTTTTTCCGATATAATCAAAAGTCGAATTGTTGGAAAAGTAAAGGAAGTATTGGAGATAAACACACAGGTTCAATCTTGGGAGGATATAAAGCGAACACTCAATAATAATTTCGGTGAGAGAAGAAGTTGTGATGAACTTTACGATGATCTGAGGGCAGTAACCTTCCAAACGAATACCACAGATTTTTACAATGATATTAAATACAGATTGAGGCGTTTAAATAATAAAACAGTATTAATATTGGGAGAGGGCGAAGCTGCCAATCAGGTTGCAATAAATAACCAAAGATCAGCTCTTCATGTTTTTAAGAATAAAATGCCGGAGCCAATGAAAACCATTTTGGCATGCAGGAATCCGGAGTCGCTGGAAAAAGCAATGGATATCCTTTATGAAAACAATTACGATAGAATGGGTAAAGATGGTCGTATACACCCCGGCCGAGCCAAACAAACAAATAACCAGAAGTATGGAAACCATTTGCAAAACTCAGTGAAACCCAAAGAACAAGATCATCATCAATTAAACCAAAATTTCTTCAAAAATAATACACAGGAAAAATGGAGGAACAAACAAAACCATCAGCAACAACAACAAGCACCCGAAGTGGAAGCAATGGAAGTGAACAGTAATGAAAATTTTCAGCAAGTAGCCTCCACGGAGAACTACCATATATAGTCATAAAAACAAAATTAGGATTCCTGAAATTTATAATCGATACCGGAGCAGCGCACTCCATAATCAACCCGGGAATCTGTCACTCAAAATGGAAATTAGATTTCAAGCCCATTAATGTAAAAACACTACAACATATAGTTAAAATAGAAGAAAAAGTATCCATCCCGCTATTTGAAGAATTAGGTAATACTGAGAACAAAATTGAATTTCTAGTCTGTAAATTTCATACAAAATACGACGGACTAATTGGCAATAATATTTTAAAAAAATTAAAAGCAATCGTAAACCTAGAAGAGGATATATTACAAATTGGAGACAAAAGAGTTCCTTTAAATTATACCCTAGGAAACTTGGAATATTTTTTTGAAGCAGACGGTATATACCAAATAGAATTAAAAGTTAATCAAAAGGAAGGATTAATCTACACACCCAAAACAATTTTGGATAATCAAAATATCGAAATAATGGAGGGAATATACGAAGCCGAAAACTTTAAAGTCAACGCTTTTGTTAACGTAACTGGTAATACACCAAGGAAAATAAAATTCGATACTCAGGAAACTACAGCAGTTACAAACGAGAATTTTTTTGTTTATACAATTGAAGAAGATGACGAGAATACAAAAGTTCCCCTCCTGGAACAATTACGAACCAATCACTTAAACAGTAAGGAAAAGGAAAAACTTTCACAAGTTGTAAACAATTTCCGAAAAATATTCTACGCAGAGAATAGCGACTTAACATTCACTAATGCTATCAAACACGAAATACGAACGATAAATAACATTCCAATCGCTGCGAAAACCTATCGTTACCCATACATCCATAAACTCGAGGTGAATAAACAAATTAGGGAAATGCTAGATAGTAAAATAATCAGACATAGTCATTCCCCATATTCAGCCCCCGTTTGGATCGTTCCAAAAAAATTGGACGCCAGCGGTAGAAAAAAATGGAGATTGGTAGTCGACTATCGAAAACTAAATGAAGTTACGATTGATGATAAATATCCAATTCCAAATATAGACGAAATCTTGGAAAAACTTGGAAGATGTCAGTATTTTACGACTCTAGACCTCGCGAAAGGTTTTCATCAAATAGAAATACACGAGAAAGATATACCAAAAACAGCATTTAACGTAGAAGGTGGACACTACGAATTCCTTCGTATGCCGTTTGGACTAAAAACGGCTCCTGCCACATTCCAGCGGCTGATGAACAACGTTTTAGGAGACCTTATTAATAAGATCTGCCTGGTATATTTAGATGATATTATTATCTTCTCTACTTCATTACAGGAACACCTGGAATCATTAACCAAAGTATTTCAACGATTAAAAGATGTAAATCTAAAAGTTCAACTCGATAAGAGCGAATTTTTGAAAAAGGAAACCAATTTTCTCGGGCATATTGTGACTGAAAACGGCATTAAGCCAAATCCGGATAAAATAATATGCGTACAAAAATTCCCGTTGCCTACTACACCAAAGGAAATCAAGCAATTTCTTGGTTTAGCAGGTTATTATAGGAAATTCATTAAGGATTACTCCAAGATTGCAAGACCCATGACTAAATATCTGAAAAAGGATACTAATATTGATACGAATGATCCCGAATATAAGGAAAGTTTCGAAAGGTTGAAGACATTATTAGTCAACTCTCCCGTTCTAGCATACCCTAATTTCAATGAAAAATTTACTCTGCAAACTGATGCAAGTAATTTTGCAATAGGAGCAGTACTTTCCCAGAATGGGCATCCTATTTGTTATGCGAGTCGAACGCTGAACGATCATGAACAAAATTACAGCACTATTGAAAAGGAATTATTAGCAATAGTGTGGGCCACACAACAGCTACGACCATATCTATTTGGCAGACGCTTCTTAATTGAAACCGACCACAGGCCACTCACTTGGCTATTCTCCATAAAAGAACCTAATTCAAAATTAGTAAGATGGAGATTACGGTTACAAGAATACGATTACGAGATAAAGTATAAAAAAGGAGTTCTAAATGGAAATGCTGACGCTCTTTCTAGAGTTGAGATACATTTAAATGATGAAGACAACTCTACAACACTGACTAATAATAACGTAGTTGTAGAAACAACCAATCCCTTAAATTTTTATCGAAGACAAATCGTTGTCAATAAGACAACCTCCGGTTCACTAAAAATAAAAAACGAAAAAATCTTTAAAAACAAGAGGAAAACAATATCGGCCAAAGAATTTGACGAATCAACTATTATAACAATATTGAAAAATCATTTTGATTCAGATAAAACCAATGCAATCCTGATTCGCGATGAATCCGTTTCAGAAAAATTTAAAGAAGTCATAAATAGATATTTTGAAGCCAGCAATGGATTCAAAGTTCTGATATGTAAGAAAATATTAGAAGATATCTTAGACGAGAATGTGCTAACCGATCTAATAGAAAAAGAACATAAAAAGAATAACCACAGAGGTATAAACGAAAATTTTGCAGAATTAAGAGCGGAAATCTATCACCCACAATTAAAAACACGAATAACTCAATTTATAAATAATTGCGACATTTGTAACAAGGAAAAATACGAGAGAAGACCAATCAAACAAGAATTCAAAATAACGGAAACTCCAGAAAAACCTGGGGATGTAATACATGCAGATGTATTTTATAGTTTAGGAAAAACTCTATTTTTAACATTCATCGATAAATTCTCCAAATATGCCCAGGCTATAAGGATAAAAAACATATCCTGGATTGAATTTAAAATAGGTTTAACACAATATTTATCAATTGCGGGAAAAATAAAAAAATTGGTTATAGATAACGAATTGGGCTTCAAGGCCTTACCACTTTTAGAATTTCTTAGTGAACAGGAAATCGAAATACACTATACTTCAAACAATAATCACTCTTCAAACTCTGATGTGGAAAGGCTTCATAACACGATTAATGAACATATTAGAATACTTAAACATGATCCCAACAGAGAAACAGAAACAGTCGAGGAAAAAATTTACAAGATAATAATGTATTATAATAATACTATTCATTCGACAACTAAAAGAAAACCGGTTGATTTTAGAAACGGTACCATTAACCAAGAGGAGTACCCCTCAATCAGGAACTCTATTATCAAAATGAAGGAAAATACTATTAACAAACTCAACGAAACCCGAGAAAATGTAGATATTCAGACAGCAAACATTTACATTAAAGACGAAAGAGGCGGAAAAAACCATTCTAAGTTTAGGAAAATAGTAGTTTCTGAATTGGATAATGATCATGTCATAACAGATAACGGATACAAATACTATAAATCACACATCAAAAGAAAGAAGAAATTCCAAAACACCGAAACCCCAAATATAACAGAATCAATGTAAAACTTAAATTTTTATTTTTCAGATGAATCCACTTCACATAATTCTAATATTGATGACACTTCCCGAAATGATAAAACCACAAAGCATGTACATCCAGAATTTAAATGATAACAAAGGTTACATCCCGATAAAAGAAGATGACACAAAAATCATCGACCATTATAATAGAATATTCAATTTCATCAATCTAACCAACTATCATCATTCCATCGAAATAATAGAGAAAAACATAAATCTGTTAAACGGAACTATTTCTAATTTGAGACCACTAGTACACTAAAAAAAAAAAGTTAGTATAAAATTTAGTAAAACGGTTTCCAATTTCACTATACTAATATTATACTAGTTTTTAGTATAAAGTTATTTTTTAGTAAAATAATTTGGTATTCTCATTTTACAAATTACTAAATTGTTTACTAATTTTGGTTGCTAATTTTACAGATTTAAATTTCCAAATATTTGAAGCCCGACTTAATAAATTTGAAAAAGAATCATTAATATGTATTTATTTTAATGCTGAAAATTGGTTTGTTTAATATAAAATGACACATCAAAGTGTCAAGATAAATTTTCTTTTTTTTTCGTATTTGTTTGCCATTTTTAGTCATATTTTCATATATTTCCATTTTTTTATCTTTAACTTTTGATCTTAAAAATGGATTTTTCTTAAAATGGCTGGCTTTTTTTATTAACCAAATTTCTCCCGATTACAAGGTATATATATTTTCCCCTCAGATTATACCCTTAGTCCTGAGCTCTCCAACGATATATAATTTTTGTCAATCTTCTACCTTGAAATTAAAAATATATGCATGTGAAACTAGGACTTGCTCAGCGAAGCATGCTTTGGATAAAACCCCTAAGCCTGGCCGAAGGCAGCTGGACAGAAAGGGGTCGTTAAGTGAAGCCGGCTTTGAATATATCCCCAGACGAGAAAGGGGTAGCTCAGCGAAGCCTGCTTTGGATATACTCCAGAGGACAAGACCCCTAAGCCAGGCCGAAGGCAGCTACACAGAAAGCGGGTTCTCAGCAAAGCCGGCTTTCGATATATTCCAGAAAAGAAAACCTAAAAGTCCAGCCGAAGGCCGCTAAACAGAAAGTCTTAGATTTACATGCTTATATGTGACAGCGCATAGAGAAAGGGACCTAAGGGTAAACAAATCAATTTTTTTTTTGATGTGGAGTACATCTGAGCATCGAATGAGACCGATCCCATGCCCTCCTGAACAAACCCGGTTTTTACCCTTAGGTCCCTTTCTATTTTGCGCGTCACATATTCTATTTTCAAGGTAGAAGATTAATAAAAAGTACATCGTTGGAAAGGTCAAGACTTGGGTGTAATCTGAGGGGGAAATATACATACCTTGTAGTCGGCCAAAATTTGGTTAAATCGCGTTTTAAAAAAAATTATTTTAAACAAAATAAATAATTACTCATACCCATCTCTGGATATTATACAGTATTGTATATCAGATTGAAGGAAATTGTATAAGCATTCCAACGATATACCTTTTATCCAAATCTGACTAGTACTTTTTAAGAATATTGGAAAAAACTTTTGCAACTTTAGAGACCCTCCCACTGTTAAGGAGGCGTGACCGAAAAAAATTGACTTCAGATTTAGACTCTGTAGGGTCAAGGTCACATTTTTTTCTTGTTTTGGTCCATTCGGTAAACTTTATTTGTTCCGCTATTTTTTGTTATAATGACGTTTGGCAACCCTAAAACACACACAAAATCAGACAAAAATTAATTAAAAATGAATTGAATGAAATATTGTGGCGCTGTCTACAAATATGCTGCTAAGGTGGACATTTTCAATGTACATAACGTGCCGGATCGCTATCGGCGCCACCTTGGTATTTTAAACTGACGGAGTTACACGTTTAATGTCAAATTAATCTTTTAACTCTAAAAGATGCATATGTAAACGATAAAGATTAAAAAGTTAGATTATCTTTAATATAGTAGATTAATTTCTCTGTCTAAACCAAAAATTTTGGATTAAAAACAACATTTCCCACTGGTAGTAAAACCGCCTAATTGACAACAATGGTAACTGCTAAAAAACAGACAAAAACCTCCAAATTTATAACACTGCAATTTAAAATGACTAACAAAAAAAAAAAAACAAAGAAATAAAAGTGAAATTAAAATATATATATATATATGCATTTTAATAAATAATTATTAAAATAAAAAGATTTAAAGTGACAAATTAATAAACAGCTAAACCGAAAAAATGTTGGAAATAACTCTCCATGAAGGATACTATAAAAATGAATTAAAGAGAATATGTTTTAGCTGATGTCTTTTCGGTGGTAATCTTTAGCAGGCTATTAGCAAAGACTTTGGCCACTGGCTTGGTGGAAAGTTCGACAAAATTTACTACTGGTAAGCAAAATTATAGTTATTATTCTGTTCCACGTATGTTACCGTGGGAACCCAATTTTACCAAAAAGCGTTTCTATTGTCAGAAGTGTGTGTAAATTGTTTTTGTTACGGGTAAATTGGGTTCCAGCGGGTACTTGCGGAAACAATGTCGAACGTACCTAATATAAACTGACACTATTTTCTCTTTGTTATCTGCAGTAAAATTTCTGTGTTGTATATATCCCCAGATGAGAATTGCTTTGTTCCATGCTGTTTTAAGAAAAAATAAGGTATTGTTTATTTTTTCTTTTGTGTGTTCACCATCAATTGTGCCACCTATTTTTATAATATCTTTACAGATTTTGCGAAATAATATTTTTTGTTCTGTAATTCAGTCAAGCCACTACAATAAAACAAAAGGAGAAACTTGAATGATTCTACGGCAAGTGCAGTTTGTGGGCATATCCCCGATATTTTTCGAATGTAGTACTTTTTGAACATGAAAATAAAAAAAGTGCGAAAATACTTATTCGAACAAAAACTGAATATCAAAAGAAAGGACTCTGAAATATCTTTTTGTTGGGGTCCAATATATTAAATCATTGTGGACCAGCAAAAGATTTTTATTTTTTTTCGTAACTTGTTTTTGTAAAAAGTCTTTAAAATTCAACCTGTATATTGGTAAGTAATTGTTACTAAATTGGACAGTCAAGATTTTACGCTTTCATTTGAGTTATGATATGAAACATTAGCTCTTTAAATAACAATATTTTTTATTTTTGTTGGAGTATTCGATTAGTTTTACTGAGTAATTTTTTTCTGTGTAATCAGGTTTTGGCCAGACTTAGGGGGTGATAGGTAGTGTAGTGGCTTCGTTATGTAAAGTTTTTCTGCAGAGATTTCTTTTACTGCCGTTAATCAAAAAAACATTCACTAAAATTAACATAAAAAATAAGTCTAAGGTGGTGTTTCTAGATGACGTTTTGCTCTACACGAACGAAAATACAATAACAAAATACATGCAATACAAAATACATGTAGTCACTCATTCGTGTGAAAGCGAACGTCTTCTAGAAACCCCATGTAAGTTTGACTTTTACATTTAAAAAGCTTTGGGGTCATGTCATACTTCAAATAAAAGCTTGGTCTTCCATTTATGTATAGAAATCTTTTAATTTTGAATAAATCGGCTTTTCACAAAAAAAAAATCATGAAAGAAATAATAATTGTTACCTGGCCTACAATGGGTTAATTAATATATAGACTGATAATAGGCCTCAATGAAAAGATATTTCAGATAACTTTCCTTCTCTTTTAATACAGTTAAAGTTAACTCATGAGTATGAGAACCAGCGTCAGTATGAAACCGAGCGTTTAAATAATAAAATAAACCTATACTTATTTGGAATAAGTAAATGTGTGCATTTTTTTAATACTTATAGAAATTAATACTTATAAAAATTTAGAATAAATAAATGGGTGCATTTTGTTGTAATATAGAAATTAATGCCTAAATATTTTATTTATATTTGAATATCAGTTTACTCATAATTAGATGCAAAATTGCACTTTATACTTTAACTTAAAAAAATAAAAATGTTTTGAAATTTTTACTATTCGTAATCATTTTTTTATCGATTTTATTTTAGTTTTTTTTTGGAAATAAAATACAGTATGCATACTAATAAAGGATTCCTCAACAGGGACGCTACAAAAGTAGAAAGACAGGGACAGCAAACGACGCCATATTTCTTGCCGCTCTTTTGACATTTCTCTTCAGTAAGGTTTGCCATTTCATGATGGAAAGATATACGAGCCAACAACGAGTCGAAATTATTAAAATTTACTACCGACATTCGGAGTCAGTTGCCTCAGCGTTAAAAGCGCTACGTCCAATTTATGGTCGTCATGATGAATGTCAGCAATCCACACGTACTCCATGAGTCATCATTGCATCCCGAAAAAATTACGGTTTGGTGCGGTTTATGGGCCGGCGGCGTCATTGGGCCGTACTTCTTCCGTGATGATCAAGACCGGCACGTTACTGTTAATGGGAATCGCTACCGTTCAATGATAACCGAATATTTTTGGCCCCAATTGGATGATATGGACTTGGAGGATATGTGGTTCCAACAGGACGGCGCCACAAGCCACACAGCGAATGTCACAATCAATTTATTGCAAACCAAGTTTGGAGAACGTGTTATCTCACGAAATGGTCCAGTATTTCCTGTGGGGCTACGTCAAATCTATGGTCTATGCCAACAAGAAAGCGACGATTGATGAACTTCGTACGAATATCGGCCGATTTATGCTTAAAAACCGTCGAAAATTGGCTTCAGCGTCTGGACTTCTGCAAGCGTTCCCGTGGTGGCCATGCAAAAGAGATCGATTTCCATACATAATGGCATCGAACGTACTTTCACAGAAATAAAGAATTTCATTGATATCCAAAACCGTTTTTGTAGCGCTCTTATTGAAGAACCCTTTATTTAGTATGTGTACTATTTTTTGAATTACCTCCTATTTACTATATTTAGTAAATTTTTCAATAAATTCAACAGTTTTATTCCCTTTTCAATTTTGCAGAAATTTTACTAATATTTAGTAAAATTTACAGATTTTTTCTTTAAAATTAATTTTACTAATATTTAGTAAAAAAATTGCCTGATTTTAGCAAATCGATTTCCAATTTGAGTTTACTAAAACTTCACTAAATTTTAGTAACCATTACAAATTTTTTCTACTACTTTCACTTTACTAATAATTACAGACATGTTCTGCTAAAATTAGCAAAACGGTCTGCTGGCCTAATATTAGTTAATTTTTCTGTAAAATTACAGTTTTTTCTGTAACTTTTACAGACTTTTTTATTTGAGTGTAGATACCATCGAAAATAATTTCATCTTACTAAAAGCCAAAGTAAATAATTTATCACCACATTTTAGAAATAAACGCGGCCTTGTTAATGCACTTGGAAAAGGTCTAAAATTCATAACCGGAAATATGGACAGCGATGATGAAAAGGAAATCAAGAATGCTCTCGATGCCCTCGCAACAAACATGAAGGATAGATCAATAGAAATAAGTTCTTTCATTCAAATAAGCAAAACAATATCTTCACAGATCCAGAATATTACAACACATATCAACACACAACAAAATAGAGTTAGGAAATATATAAACAATTTCCGAAACGAAATTCAAAACAAAATATCCAACCTAGAAGATGAGGTAATGTTTCTGAGACATATATACCAAATTGATAATGATATTACCTTACTTAGAAATCACGTGGATGATATTGGTCAGGTCATATTCACAGGTAAAATGGGTATTATTCCTACAGATATATTAGACAACCAGGAACTGCAACTCATTGACAATTTTAATACTTACACTAATATTAAAGTTGGAGTTGCATACCTTTCGGAAACTATTGTAATAATATTATCCATTCCAAAATATTCCCCTAATTCACTTTCCAGAATAACATTTGAACCAATCCCAAATAAAGAAAATAAATCCTTATATTTAGAAGAAAATCAAATACTAATTGACAAAGAAAACAACATATTTCACGCAAATTTAAGTTCCAATTCCATTAAAACTCTAAGAAAATTTAACGATCATTGTATCGAAAACATTATAAAGAACAAAAAACCTGAGTGCATTTTTAGAAAATTTGAACTGTATGAGATAAAAGAAATAAAGCAAGGTTTCATATTATTTAAAAACTATTTCGGAAACATAACACACGACTGTACACAAGAAAATAATGAAAAATTATCCGGCACATTCATTCTAAAATTTGAAAATTGTAAAATTACAGTAGAGAATATAACATATTACAATGATAAAATAAACTTCAAAGAAAATTTTATTTTAAGCCACTTAATCACAGATATTAAAGCAAATAAAACATTGCATGTTGACTTAAAACTTGAAGATTTATATTTAAAGCAAATAAATTACGAAAACGACTTTAAGAAAATTGATTTTAAACATAATAAAATATTTAATATAACAAGTAATGGAATAAACATCATTATATTCATTATCATTATTGTACTCACATCATTAATATATAAGAGAAAAATTAATGTATATCATATTTCGTCGGAGCCTCATACTAACGGTGGGGGAGTTACGATAACACCTAATAAAATCATAATATGAATTCTATATTATAATATAATATATATTCCATATATATAATTTTATACATTTTACTTTTACTTATTGTTATTTCGCAATACATTTTATTCTGACATAATTAAATTTCCCAATAATTAGTGATTGCACTTTTCAATGATTTTTTAACGTATTGATTGTCATATTTAAATACTTATTTTATTTAACATTATTATTTCACAATACATTTTATTTTGACATAGTTAAATTTCCCAATAATTAGTGATTGCACTTTTTAATGATTTTTATTGAATTTATTGATTGACATATTTAATACATTTTGTTTTAACTTGTTAAATTTCCCAATAATTAATAATTGCACTTTTTAATTTAAATTCATTTTATTGATTGCGAAATAGCAACGTTCAATATTTTTGTTTATATTACCTTTACCATAAAAATACTATAAATATAAGTGAATTGTAATATTTTAGTTAGTCTAAATTTTGATTCAATAAAAAGTAATAAAAAAAAACTGACACTAGTTTTTTTTTTAAGGTATTATTACCAAGAAACTTAACTTATAACCTCCAATAGCAGAAATCATTCACAATCTAGTTTTTGTAGATGTGTTTCTGATTTACCGCTAGTATTTTCAAAGATATATAAATTAGAAGATATAGCAAAAAGTGAGGGGACATTAGTTGCAGAATCGTGCAATTGATGGCGCTGAAAAATCGACAGTGTACACCCACTGGAATTTGAAATTTCAAAAATGTCCAAAAGCGCTGCAATATTAAAACAGTGCTGCCACATTAAAAATTTTATTATTTTATTTTGGGAATTTGAATAAAGGAACTTCTTGTCAAAAACAACTTTGTGCTTTTTGTTAACCGAATTATTAGTGTTAACGTTGTTTAAAATTTTTATTGTGTATAATAAGAAATTTAATTTTTGTTAAAAGGACTTTTGCGTAAAGAAAAATATGTTCTAATGACTTTTTAGTACTTTTATTTGCATATTATAATATATTAAAAGCCCTAGACACAATTACATTTTCTTAAAAAAAAGTGAAATCATGTTAAAATGGCACATTTTTAAAAAAAAAATAGCTGTTGTTGACAATGCATACTGTCAGAAAGCAAATTCGGTGACAAAAGAAACAATTTCAGTAATACCACACTCTTCTTTTGAGCCATTACTTTACTCCTAAATTTATTGAATGAAAATTCGAGTGAAATCTAACATCTAAACTCGAGATTAGAAAATTTTAATTATGGCGATTTTTGCCGCTCCAATGTGTAATTGTATATTTCAGTTCTGGCAACACAAGAGTAAGTAACAAGAGCTTTTTCGAATATGCCTTGAAATGAGATAAAAGCTGTGCCTTGAAATGAGATAATTTTCGAATTTATCTATTTTATTTAGCGCGAACAGCGCCATCCTCTCAAAATGGGTGAAGCTCATTTGGTGGGGGTTTGGTATTTTTCTCTAAATTATATTTAAAACAATTTTAAATGTTTCGGCATTTGTTGGCCACAATTTTGCCGAAAAGTGGCAAATATAGGGTTTTTTGCTGAAACCGGTCGGTTGGATTCTGAATTTTATTTAAATGCAAAAGCAAATAGTTTTTTCTATATTCAATTCAAAAAACTGGAAATCCTGTTTTGTAAAAAAATTGATATTCAGTTACTTTGTGTTACAAAATTTTAATTAGTTTGTGCGACTATTTTGTTTTCATATTTAAATTTTAATGTTGCAAACGGAGGAATAAAATGTATAATAACTAAATTTATAGTGTAGGGTGTTTATTTTTCTCTTGTCAAATTATTTTAATAACGACTTCCGGTAGTACTCATAAGCGTTATTCAATAGTACTCGTTAGCGTTATTTGGAAATGCCTGCCATCTGGCAACTTTTGTTATATCTTTATATTTGACATCTTTGACCAAAAAAAAGCTGCCGTTATCACTAGATGGCGCTGATGAGGAGGCCGTTATCAGAGAGATAGAGAGATATATGAGAGATTTCCAATTTCTGCAAAGGAATATTTCGAAGTTTCTCAGATAAAAGATGGCGGATTGGAAATAAACAAATGTGACAATAAAACAGGGTTGCCACCAGTAGAACAAAAAATTACACAGCTGTTGGTCAAAAATTATCCAAAACAATACTAAATTACACAAAAAAAAATATATATTATGTAAACGTTTTTGTATAATAAATTCATAAATTCACATATGATGCCCTTTGGACCAACTCTCCAGTACATAATGGGGCGGAATCCAAATATTTTGTAAAAAATTCGCTATTTCTTACCGGCTAGTTAGATTAGATTACATTTCATACTATCAGAACCAAAATAATTTCGAGCTAAAGTTTTGACAGGCTAATAAACATGCTTAAACACGTGAGTTATATTATATCTTAAAGCGTAAAAGTTATTTACATTTCAAAATTAAAATTCTGCATTTTAGCAATAATCTGGGCCGGTTTCTTGCCATCTGCAAAGCCAGCATCTATCAACTAAAGAAAATCTCAGTCCAATATCTTGTTCAGTTAAAAACTAAAAAAGGGACATTTTAGGCTTTTTTTTTGTTGAAGAGTATATGTCCACTAGGGTTATGACTTTTTGATTTTTTTTGCAAATATCAAATTTTACATGCCCTAGGCAAAAATGCCATTAAAAAATATTAAGGAACGCAATCTTAATTTTTCGCTGCTGCCAAAAAAGTTCCCGCACCAAAAGGGTTGAAATTTGGTCTATATGGTTTTAGTTTAATTAAACAAATGAGACTCAAAAGATGCTTATTGAAAGCTCTTTACGGTAGAAATTACGAAACCTTTTTCGAGAGACTTTTGCATACATTTTTTGTTGTTTACAATAATTTTGTAATAATTCGTTATGTAAATTAAACAAAATCCCCGAACAAAAATTATTTTTAGAAATTGCATTTGGTGCGGAAGTTTTATCGCCGAAATGACCCGCAAACACGATTTTTATTATTAATTTAGTATAAAAACTTTAATAATTATTACTTATTTCATTCTTTAGAAAGTCACAATAACAACAAACTCAAATGTCACTCTTTCGCTCAATTTTCGAATGGTCTTGTGGTAAATTTTTTACAGACAAACTCATTTTATCTATAGCTGTATTTTCGACTTAACTATATCCGTTAACTTTCAAAAAAGCACAAAGTGCATAAAAACGTTTTTTAGACGAAAACTAACATATTACTTTTCGTATGCACGTTAACTTACAACGTTGATAATTATCAACGTTGAAAACTCAACGTTTATACATTTTCACACCTAGCGTAACTTCTTCGCGTTACTACCTAAAAAGTTTTGCTGACGTACGTTCCATTATACCGGAACTATCATAAATACTCACTATTTACAAAAATTTGATACTCCAATCAGTTTAACGTAGATTTGCTATAAATACTTAACGTTGATAGGTATGAACGAAAATACAGCTTATATATCGACTTATTTTTATTTGTTTTTGAAACAACTCTGGGGCTTAGAATAAAATTTACGAAAGTTTCAGTAAAAGCGAAATTACACAAAAACTACACAAAAATGTCATTATTCAAAAATTATCCAACGAAGGTGTAAACGGTCCCGTTTTTGAATAATTATTCAAAAAGTGGCAACACTGCAATAAAAACAAAGTAATTATTACAATAAATGTCAACCCCAAAGAGGATAGGGATAAAAACACACATATTTATATTTGTTGTAAAACTACTGAAAGGGCAAATAATTAAAATTATGGAATTTAAAAATAAAGTATGTTTTGGAATTTTGTTTTGTTTTATAGGTAAGTTTTATTTTTCGTTGTATTTAGTAGTTAGGTAAAAGATTTTTTTTATTAATTATATGTTTCCATTAGCCTAGCCATGCATGAGTAGATGATGAATGTGGTGTTGTTGTTGGTGGAATGAAATGAACGTCTTTAATATTGAAACATGCTACTTCAAATAGTTTGGTGTTACTAGATGAATTGGGTAAATATGATTTATATGTGAAAATTCCTTTTAATAGGTTTTTATTAAACATTTTTTTTTAACACCTTAAAGGTCGTGGCACTGCTACTTATGATGGTACTGCTATAGCTTCTTCTTGGCTGATCTTAAGTGTCGATCGTTATTTTCTACTCATTATCATAATTTAATTGATTTCTTTCACAAAGATGAGCATATTACTTTAGGTCATATAGTAAGGGATTTACTTTTAAACTTTTTAATAGAAAACAATTATAATTTAAATTGTGTTTTGTGAAGATTGTGATGATCCTACTCAAGAAACGGTTACTTTCCTATATAAGTATTCAGCTGATGCTTGTCCAAAATCATATGGTTTTAATGCCGCCAAATTAGCTGGTATGCCACATAATATAATCAAAAGAGCTTATACGGTAAGTACTTAAAGAAATACGTACATTTTATTGTTCATTGGTTTAAAATATCGAGCTCCTATATTCAATAAATGCCAACTCAAAAAAGCTAACTTTTCAGGAGAGCTAAAAAATTAGTAATTTCGCTTATTATTGTAAAAATAAACAATGTACCTTCCATAACATGGTTTAAATATTTAAATAAACCAATTTCAGTTTAAAAAAATTTTGAACAACTAATGCTTATACAGTAGTCGCTCGGTTATATGAACTAATTCAAACAGAGCCTGTTCACTAAATGGAGAAGTTCACATAATCGAGAGAATATAAAATAAGTAATTCAAATGATTTTTATTACATTAAGTTTTTATTTTTAATAAGTTTTTTAATAATTAATGTACATGAAAGTAGTCGGTTATATTTTTTTGTACTTTTTTTGCTTCAAGGGATTTCTGTAGTGCCTTGTCCCTGCATTTTCGCAATGCCAATATATCATTAATATCAGATATATTATTTTCACTCCAAGCAATAACTTTATTGAATGCTTCGATTGCCTCCGTTGTGCTAATTTCAGCTGTTGTTACGATGCACTGCTCTTGATCATCATCTTCAACTTCGCTATCTATATCTTCGCTACCAATGTCTTGATTCCACGTCTGAATCTCTTCCCGTGAAAGCTGTTCACATAATAGAGATAGGCTGTGTTCACTCTTTAGAAAATCTCCTGTGTTTAAATTTTGTTGTTCACTATTCTGGAAGTTTACATAACTGGATATTCATATAACCGAGCGGCTACTGTATTTTATAAAACCACAATAGGTGTGTTTCTTTACTTTTTGGGTAAAGTTCGGTAAAATGAGAGTTAACAAGAAATACTCACACGAAGTGACAAAAATGCCCAAAAGTAAACGAACGCGAAAAACCATATTTGAAGCCCGAAAAACAAACGTCAATAGATTTGTGCATTATGCATTAAACACATAGACGACTGCGGCTACATGACTACACGACTACAAATGCTGCTGGCTGCAATTGTAGTCGTGTAGTCAGCTACTTAATTTTTTTGAAAACGACAGCAACATAGTAAATAGATGATGCAAAAAATTTGACGTTTTGATAATGTTAATCTTTTTTGGTTTTGTGCTTCTAAAATAATGGCTGAGGAATATTTTGTTAATTTTGTAAGATCCATTTTTTTTTTACAAAACATCACAATAAAATTACAATTACAAAACATCACAATTCCAAATATAAATTAATGAAACCTTCAAACAATTGTAAAATATAAACAGCTGTTTCTTTAGTGTTCCCATAACGGTGATTTTTTAGTCAGAACTAGCGATTTTATTTCGCCTCTAGCGATAAAAATTGTCCTGTTTTACATATTATGTTATATTGTCAACACTATTTTTGTTTTGTAGCCAACAAAAATAGAAATTATCCTAAGTTGACTACAGCGGCAAAAGTAGTCTTGTAGCCGTGTAGCTGTGTTGGTGTCAAAATAATCGTTTTCATATAAACGTGTGTATTTTATTTTTGACAGGCTGTAGTCGTGTAGCTGCAGTCGTCTATGTGTTTAATGCTTTATAGTTCGATTTGGTGAGCGCTCTTTCTAGTTCTTGTTCAATTTGTTGTAAAAATCTAGATAGCTTTTCTAGTTAAACCGCTTTTTAAATAAAAATTTAAAAAAAATTTCCTTCTCAGGCATTTTTATATACAAAAAGGAATACATAGTTTATTAAATCTGGAAAAAATTTTAATATTAAACAAAAGGTTCGATTTATTTACATATTTATCTCTTTAACACATTTAAACAAGCATCTTCAAAAAATTGTCGGTAATTTTATGGAGTTGTAACATTACCGATATGCCTTTTCAACTTTTACGCTAATTTTTGTAAATGATAGACATATTTTTCTGAATGAATAAAATGAGCGATTGAACTAAAAGAGCTATTAGTTGTGAACTAGGTCTTTGGTTCAAATAAGTGAATAGTTCAATTTAACTAGTTGAATCCAACAGATGATATAACAGCTGATAAAAACAATTTACCCAAACTTACACGAAAAAAAAGTTTGAGCTTCTTCGGGCAAGAAGAAAAAGAATATTACTCTCTCATGACTGCTCTCATTTACCCAATTGTGCAGTAAGAAAACGCTTTTTGGTAAAATTGGGATCCCGCGGGATCCCAATGTTGAGTACCCGAACAGGCTTAATAATACAACTAAATAAAGGTTTTAATAGGGTTTTTGTTTAAGCTCTGCCTGTTCTGGAGGCTCAAGTTCGGATTCTGGTGTGATCTTTTTCCGGATCGAAATACAGATTTCAACCTAGCTAACTCATATAAATTTGCTTTATTTTTGTAAATATGCGTAGGTTATATATATATATATATTTGTTCCTTTTACTCCTGCAAGGAGCACAGGGCTGCGGCTTGCGTAGGTTATATTCCTTATAAATTAACAAAAATAAAAAAAATAATAATTTCGATGTACCTATATAAAACAGGTTTGGCAGGCAATACCACTACAATACCGTTAACGATTCAAACCCCTTTGAACTTACTACCGTTAACCTTAAAATACCGATACCGAAATAAATTAAATACCGTTACCCTTAAAATACCGTTAGCGAAATAAATGAAATACCATTATCCCCAAAATACCGTTACCGAAATAAATGAAATACCATTATCCTCAAAATACCGTTATTTTTAATTCTCCACTTCGCACACAGTCTATGCTACTTGTTCATTAGCTGTGTTCGTGCGGTAAGCTATCAACGTTGGCTTATGTCATTCCCATACAAATTTGACATTAGTAACTTTGAGAGTTAACACTAAATGTTGGCTAGTGTCAAATTTATATGGGTATGACATAAGCCAACGTTGATAGATTGCCGCACAAACACAGCTATTATGTAAGTAAAAAATTTAAAAATATTAAGTATTCTTTCTTAGCTTTAAAATTTATGTAAACAAAAATTATAAAAAAAAAATTTTAAATTCAATCGTTTTAAATAAAATAAAAAATGTCGAAAAAGTGCTTTTTAAATGTTTGGATGCTGGAGAATTATATAGCTTCCCCAAAAATGAAAATAAGAAAAGAGAATGGTGTGATGCTTTGGAAATTGAAGTTAAACTAGCATCTTCATATTCTAAAGTGTGTCGTCGCCATTTTCGCCCAGAAGATATTGGGCAAAGACGAATAAATTTAACAGCTTTGCCTATTCCTATTGGTAAGTTTTAAACATAAAAGTGTAATGGCCCAGTCAGAATTAAAAGAGCTCAAATGAAAAAAGCTCGCAACTAAAAACATTAAGAGCTTATAAAAATGAAAAGGCTCGTTTACAAAACTGAATAGAGTTTTTTAAATCGAGCAGCTCAAATAAAAAATTTCATAGAGCTTTTTTTTATCGATCAGCTCTTTAACGAAATTGAAATTGAGTTTTTTGAAATCGAGCCGCTAAAAAAGTTATTATAAAAAACAAAAACGGTAGTTAACTACATCCAACAGCACTATAATCACTAGAATTTGAATTTTAAAAACAATTTTGAAAAAATTTTTAATATTTGAAAAAATTACCAAAATTTCAAAAAGTCGTCAAAAATTGGAAAAAATGTAAAAAAATTTAAAAATTTTCAAAATTAAAAAAATTTTGAAAAAATCGTTATAACTTGAAAAAATCGTCAATATTTGAAAAAATTGCCCAAATAGTCAAAATTTGTAAAAAAATTTTAAAAAACGTCTTGAAAAAGTTGTCAATATATGAAAAAATTACCAAAATCGTCAAAATTTCAAAAAGTCGTCAAAAATTGGAAAAAATCAGAAAATTTTGAAAAATTGCCAAAATTGAATTTTTTTTTTAAAAATTGCCAAAATTGTAAAAATTTGAGAAAATCGACAAAAATTAGAAAAAATCGTCAAAATTGAAAAAAAAATCGTGCAAGTAAATACGAAACGAAATTTCCAAAATTTATTTCTCGCATTTATTTTTCCTTGTTCCAAAACCGTTGTCCGTTTTCTTTTAACTCATTCAGTTTTCGAGATATGGGCGATATACCAAATAAAAGCCCTTTTCTGTCTACGAGGCTTAGTTTTCGAGAAAAACGCGATCTTAAAATCTAGCAATCAAAGTCAAAATTTAGTTTCGGTATCAGCTCTAGCTCTTCTAGTTTGGGAGATACGGACGATTAAAATTTTATTTAAGCGATTTTCGCACTTATTTTTCCACAGATGACTCACTATGACTTACCCATTCGAAAACCGTTGTCCGTTTTCATTTAACTCATTTAATCGGCTAAGTCGACTTTAACGACTTAACCCTCTAACCGGCAAGCCCGCCTCCAGGCGGGGTATATTAAATTGACCAGAAATGCGCCAAAGGAGTATTTTATAATAAGAAATTATGCTTTTTCAACAGAAAACAAAATTTATAAAATTTTTTGTGAAGATTTTTTTTGTATACAATGCACGGTTTGGAAGCGAGAGAGTGTCAAAGATGAAATTTCAAAAATTAAATATTTTAAAATAACTAAGATTTTCAAAAATCTTAAACAGATATTTAAATTGACTAAAACAATTGATAGTGATCATGAAGTAAGATTGGAGCTTAAGCTATTCAAAAAGTTCCTTACTTTCGTCCAAGGACGCACAGGATTCCATAAGGATACCTTTAAAGGACATCGCCTTAACTTCAAAACGAAAGGACGGATTTTTCTGAAATTTGGTAAAACTATAATACCCAGCAAAATCTTTCATTACCAAATAAGTGGTTATATAATAGAAATTCATAGCTCCGCACAACTTATTTTTTAGCGTCTAAACTCATTATTTTTGTTTGGCGTGGTCGTTTTTATAAGTAGTCACGCTTACCCGCTCGCTTACGAAAAAATGAGAAATAAGTAGTTATGAGATTTTGAATAATAAGTGGTTACACACATGCTTACAAAAAGTTTAATTATAAGTGGTTATCCGATTGCTTACTTGATTTTTAAAAATAAGGAGTTGCGCAAATACTATTAGCTTAAGGAAATACGTTCAGAAAAATTTAAGTTTTCTCTAGTGTGTAATTTTAGGACTCGTCATAAAAATTTAAACATAAAACATATTTACATATAATAAAAAAATTTAACTGTGTAAAAAGTACTTATTTAAACTAATACGAGTAAGTCATTATTTTATATTTAGAAACAATGAATATAATAGGCCGTTATTAGGAATTCATTATTTTATAGTATAAAATAATGTAAAAGGTAATGATATATCATTTTTGGTAATGCAGATAGTAATGAGGTGTCATTACCAATATTTTGCTGGGTATTTGGCACAGGTAGCAAAGTTTATAAGTTTGAATAATATAAATTGAAGTTTTGGTGCGTTTTCGCTCAATTTCGCGTTTTTCGAAAAACGAAAATCGCTACATCCTCTTAAGTAACAGCACAAAAAATGTAATTTTTTTTTATTGCAATTACATCTTGGTAAGAGAAGTAATTTGTGCCTAAACCTAGTAATTTTTATTGGCTAGTTTTCGAGATTCAGCCTTAAACTATCTTGGCCCATATCGCCTAAAGTAGGCAACGAAAAAAAATTTTGTAGAAGAACTTATTGTTTATTTTTCGTGAGGAACACATGGTATAAACTTCATTGCAAAAAAGCTTAGGCCGGTTAGAGGGTTAACATTTGTAGCCGAAATCCGTCGACTACTTCAGCAGCGGCTGAAACATCAAAAAATAAACCGGCGGCGGGTTCGCCGCGACTCTGAATCGCTCGAATTCGTATTCTGCTGTGTTGTTGAGCTTCAAGTATAGAACGAATTCGAGCAACTTAAAGTCGGCATGAAGCCGCTACCGAAGTAGTCTCCTAATTTCAGCTACAAAGTCGATAAAATCGGTCAATACGGCAATCACAACGAGCTTCTAAAGATTTCAATCCTTTATTCTATTTTCAATACATATTTTCAATATTGACTACTCGCAAAAAACTAGCGTATGTAATATTATATAATTATGCTTGTTACAGTGAGGTTACATGATCAAGATTTTGTTTTCAAGTTGATAACACATACTGCTTGTCAAATTCAGTTGAACTTGAAGCTGTGACGTAGGCTGCATGCAACTTGATAGTCAATTTTGCTTTCAAGATGCCGTCGTCAAGGAAAGAACTAAAATTGCTCGCCTCTGTGGGCTGTTTCCGCACTGTGGGCTGTTCAAAAAGGCTTTATTTTTTTCTTCACATCTTCCACAGACATTTTCATGTCAGCAGAAATTGGTTTTTTATTTATTTTTAAATCATTTCGTCGATACACCGAAATATTCACATTCCGTATTTTATCAATCATGTTTTATTGCGGCACAATATTTGTAAAAAGAAAAACACATTTACAAGAAATTTGATCAGCTGTTTAAAACTTGACCGTCAAGTTTTCTCAAAACTTGAAAGCAAAAATTGATATCAAGTTGCTGTTCAATTTTTAAAATGTGAGTGTGTTAGTAAAAAAATGTGAGTGTATTAAAACTTGAAAGGAAAAAATTGATCGTGTAACCCCTATGATAAACACAATTTCCTATACAAATGAAATTGGTCTCCATAGCTTAGTTTACATCAGACTTCATTTTTTTGTATAAATTGCCTAAAAATATAACCTTTTATTGGTACATAAAAAATTCTTTTGTACATTATGTTAAATCACTTTTTTTCTTATCTGTTTAAGAAATCGTCAATAACCGCATTTTTTAATCATTTGGATTTAATAAACCAGGTTTACCCAGTTTACGAGAAGACTACGAGTTTAAATGAAAACCCCTAATATAAAATAGACACATAATAAACTTAGGAAGCTTCACAATTCATTTATTTGTTGCCATATGGTTCCAAAATGTGTAGAATTCTTAAAAATTTTATTTAAATAGCCAAAGTTGAAAACTGTTAAAAAAAATAAATATGGCTGAAAGTAGATGCCAAAAGTGAAAAACAATATAAAACATAAATTTATTTGAAATTAACAAACTAATTCATATAGTGGAAAAGAAATCCATGTGATAAAATGCTTGCATTCTAAGGAAGAAGGGAAGGAAAGAAGCTACAGGAAGTAACATATGCTTAAGTTCATTACTGCAAACACGTAAAGTAGTTACTATATTTTTCTTATTTATTATAAGTATAATACATTTTTATTATCAATAATAAGCATCCAATAATATACTACTTATATTTATAAAATAAAATAAAGAAATAACTAATTATATTAATCAAATTGTTTTAATAAGGGGGAAGGAAAGTTGTTTATTATGATATGAAAAATAACGGTTTTAAACAACTGTTAAGAAATTACAGTACTTTTCATTAGTTGTTTTCTTAAATAACCGTCATAAGAGTTTTGCATTTCTATATAGCAAAACAACTATAATTACTGTTAAAAACAACAACTACTGATTACTATACAAACAATTGTCATGTAGTAACTGTTTTCAGTGTGTTAAAAATGTCAAATTTACTTTTATTTTTATAGAGCGAATTGCGAAATACACTGGAACCTAGAAGAACAATGTCACAGATTATACACAGATAGGAAACAGCTGATTTGGGCAATATGGCTTTTATGTGGTTAACTCTGAGTCTCCATTAGCTATGACATTCTGTTAAGATAGCTGTTATGAGAGTCAGAAATAAATAATACTTTTGTGGTGGAGAACACTAATGTTAAAAAATGTCATTATTAATTTTTTCTTGCCGGAGTCAGTCACAAATGAATGTCTTTTATTTCACAGTAATTTATTGGTTGTATATTTTTTTTTTTGATAAATAAAAAGAATACTACATTTTAAGAATACTACTAATAATGCCAATTACTTCAAAATTACACTGTTTTTATATATTTTCTTTGTTTTTTTTATAAGCTTTGTTTGTTGGTGATGCCATTAAGAAGTAAAAAAATATGGCATCGACTGAGATGTTAAACATAATAAAAAAACCATAATGAAAAGTAACGATGGGCACTTCTTGCAAGTCCCACACACAAAAAAAAATGCACAAAATTTACGAGTTACGTTAACCCACAAAACAGACAGACAAAAATACAAGCAATATTTAACTCACAAAATGGATTTTCTACTCTAGCGGTCTGCAAACATTATTTTCATTACTTATCTCTATTATTAATAGTCTCTGTGTTAAATCACTCTCTTCTTAATTTATATCATAAGAATTACACACGTCCGCAAAGCCTGACATTTTCGATATAAATTGTCAATCTTCGAAAGAGAGCGACGAATACCGCATGTTAGCATTATTTTAGTTGCTTTTGGAAAAAAACTTATCAAATTTATTTTTACCATGAAAAAATATATATCGACTATTCCACGACAAAATCTGACCTTTGGATTTCTGTTTTAATTATATTTTTCACCCTGGAACTCTATGCACCCACACATGGGACTAATTAATTAGGTGGACTAATTAATTGATGATTTCATTACCATTGAATTGATATCAATTGTAATGAAATTATTTTCATTACCATATTTTTAATTAATGATAATGATTCTAAAATTTAATTTCATTGATTATTGACAATGATTTTAAATTTCATTACCATTGATAATAAATAAATTTAAAAAAATAATTGTCATTGACAGAAAAACGTAAAAATGAAGAAAACCCGTTAAAATCGAAGATGGAATATGCTAATTCAGGCTCATGCTCATTTGAAATTAAATATTACTTTCTATTCCATTGCATACTTGGGATTTTTTCATTGGCATTGAAATTTCATTATCATTAGTTGACTAATGCTAATGGCACAAAAATTTCATTACCATTTAATGGTACTGAAATTTTATGGCATTAGAATTTGTAATACTAATGCTAATGAAATCACACTAATGCCTTAAAAACTATGAACAATTGAGTAAAAAAAAGCATTTGTTTACAAAAAGAAAGGGGGATGGATAGATTGCTTTTTTTCAACTAGCTACCGAACTTTGTTCTATGAAATGGGTGTTATAGTCCCTAGATTATAAATTTAAAAAAACCGGAATTAAAAAATTGCAAAATAATCGCGGAACGCGAAAAAAGTCTTTATGGTACAAAAATTTAATTAAAAAACTTAATCAGCGATTTCCATTCTGCAAACAAACATACTGATGTAAGAATTTTCCTTTTGAAAATTTTTTTTCGCGATTTCTTTTTTCAATTAATCACCGAACTTTGTTCTATGAATTGGGTATTATAGTCCCTAGATTATAAATTTTAAAAAACCACACTAAAAAAATTGCAAAATAATCGCGGAACGCGAAAAAAGACTTTATGGTACAAAATTTTAATTAAAAAACTTAATCAGCGATTTTTATTCTGCAAACAAACATACTGATGTAAGAATTTTCCTTTTTGTAAATTTTTTTCCGCGACTTTTTTCGCGATTTCTTTTTTAAATTAATCACAAAACTTTGTTCCATGAATTGGGTATTATTGTCATTAGATTATATATTTAACAAAACCGCACTTAAAAAATTGTAAAATAATCGTGAAACGCGAAAAAAGATTTTATGCTACAAAAATTTAATTAAAAAACTTAATCAGCGATTTTCATTCTGCGAATAAATATACTGATGTAAGAATTTTCCTTTTTGCAAAATTTCTTTTGCGCGGCATTTTTTCGCGGTATTTTTTGCAACTAGCCACCGATCTTTATTCTATGAATTGGGCTTATAGACCCTAGATTATGATTCTAAATAACCACAAGTAATAAATTGCAAAATAACCGCGGAATGCGAAAAAAGGCTTTATGGCTTTGTTCTATGAATTGGGTATTATAGTCCCTACATTATAAATTTAAAAAAACCGTACTTAAAAAATTGCAAAATAACCGCGGAACGCGAAAAAAGACTTTAGGGTACAAAAGTTGAATTAAAAAACTAAATCAGCGATTTTTATTCTGCAAACAAACATACTGATGTAAGAATTTTCCTTTTTGGAAATTTATTTACCTCATTTATTTATATACCCTAATCACAGAACTTTGTTCTATGAAAAAAAAATTGCAAAATAACCGCGGAACGTGAAAAAAGACTTTATGCTATAATAGTTGCATTTTTGTTTGCAGATTGTTAATCGCTGATTAAGTTTTTTATATATTTTTGTGCCATAAAGCCTTTTTTCGCGTTCCGCGGTTATTTTGCAATTTATTACTTGTGGTTATTTAGAATCATAACCTAGGGTCTATGGTAGGGTATTATAGTAACCAGATTCTAATTTTACAAAAACCACACTTAAAAAATTGCAAAATAATGGCGGAACGCGAAAAAAAGCTTTATGGTACAAAAACTTTATCAGCAATTTTCATTCTGCAAATAAATATTTATGCTGATGTAAGAATTTTCCTTTTTGCAAATTTTTTTCCGCGATTTTTTTTTTCAACTAGCCACCGAACTTTATTCTATGAATTGGGTATTATAGTCCCTAGATTATAAATTTAAAAAAACCGCACTTAAAAAATTGCAAAATAATCGCGGAACGCGAAAAAAGACTTTATAGTACAAAAGTTGAATTAAAAAACTAAATCAGCGATTTTTATCCTGCAAACAAACATACTGATGAAAGAATTTTCTTTTTCTGAAATTTTTTTCCCGCGACTTTTTCCGCGATTTCTTTTTTCAATTAATCACAGGACTTTGTTCTATGAATTGGGTATTATAGTCCCTAGATTATAAATTTTAAAAAACCACACTTAAAAAATTGCAAAATAACCGCGGAATACGAAAAAAGACTTTATGGTACAAAAGTTGAATTAAAAAACTAAATCAGCGATTTTTATCCTGCAAACAAACATACTGATGTAAGAATTTTCCTTTTTGTAAATTTTTTTTCTGCAACATTTTTTCGCGATTTCTTTTTTCAATTAATCACAGAACTTTGTTCTATGAATTGGATATTATAGTCCCTACATTATAAATTTAAAAAAACGTACTTAAGAAATTGCAAAATAACCGCGGAACGCGAAAAAAGACTTTAGGGTACAAAAGTTGAATTAAAAAACTAAATCAGCGATTTTTATTCTGCAAACAAACATACTTCTGTGATTAATTGAAAAAAGAAATCGCGAAAAAATGTCGCGGAAAAAAAATTTACAAAAAGGAAAATTCTTACATCAGTATGTTTGTTTGCAGGATAAAAATCGCTGATTTAGTTTTTTAATTCAACTTTTGTACCATAAAGTCTTTTTTCGCATTCCGCGGTTATTTTGCAATTTTTTAAGTGTGGTTTTTTAAAATTTATAATCTAGGGACTATAATACCCAATTCATAGAACAAAGTCCTGTGATTAATTGAAAAAAGAAATCGCGAAAAAAGTCGCGTAAAAAAAATTTCAGAAAAAGAAAATTCTTACATCAGTATGTTTGTTTGCAGGATAAAAATCGCTGATTTAGTTTTTTAATTCAACTTTTGTACTATAAAGTCTTTTTTCGCGTTCCGCGATTATTTTGCAATTTTTTAAGTGCGGTTTTTTTAAATTTATAATCTAGGGATTATAACACCCATTTCATAGAATAAAGTTCGGTGGCTAGTTGAAAAAAAAAATCGCGTGAAAAAATTTGCAAAAATGAAAATTCTTACATCAGCATAAATATTTATTTGCAGAATGAAAATTGCTGATAAAGTTTTTGTACCATAAAGCTTTTTTTTGCGTTCCGCCATTATTTTGCAATTTTTTAAGTGTGGTTTTTGTAAAATTAGAATCTGGTTACTATAATACCCATAACTCATACCAAAGACTGGTGGTTAGTTTGAAAAAAAAAGTTTGCGAAAATAATTTTGCAAAAAGGAAAATTCTTGCATCAATATATTCCTTTGCACAATGTAAATCGCTGACTAAGTATTTTAATTAATTTTTTATACCACAAAACCCTTTTCGCATTCCGCATTTGCAAGCTCAGAAATTAATTTGAAATCTATAAAATGACGTTTACAAATGCCAATTCTTTCTTATAATTGAGGCATTAGTAATCGTAATGAATTTACTATACAATTGGCATTAGTAATGAAATCGATGTATTTCAAAGCATTATGTTGCATTTACATCTGCACCCAAATCACGAGATTTCGACTAAAATTGAGATTTCAGTGAAAATCTCATGTGATATCCCGAGATTCCCCATACAAAGGAAATCCCGTAAATTTGCGAGATTTCTAAGAAATCTCATGAAAATCTCAAAAATCTGGAGACTTTTGCAGAATACAACACTGTGTTTCGCTTAATTTGTAGAGTTTTTGCATGAAAAAGTGGCAACAATGGTCAACAGCTGACTAAAAAAATAACCTAAAAATGATACAAAATAATGAAATAAAAAAATTATTATTAATTTAATTAATATGACTTTAGACCCAATGGAAATGTACTAATGATTATAAAAAGTGTTGCGTGGTTCTAATTTTTGCTTCCCCCGAAGCATAACTATGAAGAAAGCATTGGGAAGTGCATGTCTTCCTTCCGCCAAAATATTGTAAAATCTGGGTTCTAGCTTGTCGTCCTAATAAAAAAACAAATTTACTAACATATTTAGCGTTAGATCTTTACATCAAATAATGTAAATTGTACTCCGCCAATGAATAAAATGGTTTTTAGAAATATTTTTAATTTGAGGTTATTTTTTATGGTACTTTGTTTACAAACAAAGTGCAGCTGTCAAAACGAAATCTCGCTACTGTCATAAAGTGCAAATGTAAACGGTCAAGATTTCGGTTCGAGATTTCCATTGCAATCTCGGGATTTGAAAACAGATGTAAACGCAACTTTAGCATTAGTCCAAGTAATAATAATGCCAAACATTTCATTAGCATTAGTTTCAATTTAATGGTAATAAAATCACATTGTTATTTGTATTCAGGTAAAGTTTAACGGAATGGAATGGATCCTCCTTAAAAAATTATGTTTTATAACTTCCCCAGCCAAACCCGTTGTTCATTGTCATTAGTATGAATTATAACTTATGGTAATGAAATTTCAATGGTAATTAAAAATTCCCATGTATGTATGTACCCACTTAAAGACTGCCTTTTTATTTTCTAGAAATTTTTTTCAAACAAGTCAAGAGAGTCGGTCGTGTTTTTGTTAGCTCCTATGAAATTTATAAATAATCCTTAAAATATCGATGAAAAGATTACCTTTAAATAACTAAATTGATCTTAAAATACATGTAATTACATTTTGAGACAAATGGTAGGGGTCAGTGATCGGGAAGGGTTCAAACTACCGGGGAAAGTTATATCGGTAAAAAAGAAGTTATACGTATCCTGGCGTTTCGCTAGGTCACCCCTAGGAATCGAGATATATCGATTTGACCTTTGGTGGTCTTTTTTTTGACATAACTCGAGAACCACTAGTCCGATTTTGCTCAAACAATTTTAAAAAAATTAAAAATTACAATTCCCTTAATCTGTTCATAAAACGTTTTTCTTTATACTCAACAGTTTTGCCGGTAAAAATAAATGTATGAAGAAAAAAATATTTTTTGCCTAAAATATTAAAAAAAAGTAATAAACAAAAGGTTATTGATTTTTATGGTAGCGGTAACAAACATTTATTTTTACCGGCAAAACTATTGAGTATATAGAAAAACGTTATATGAACAGATTAAAGGAATTGTAATTTTTAATTTTTTTAAAATTGTTTGAGCAAAATCGGACTAGTGGTTCTCGAGTTATGTCAAAAAAAGATATATCTCGATTCCTAGGGGTGACCCAGCGAAACGCCGGGACACGTATAACTTGTTTTTGACCGATATAACATTTCCCGTTGGTTTCATCCCATCCCGATTTTGACTGTCGCATAGTGTTATTTGACTGTGCATTTAAATAATAAAAATTAAAAACATTAAAGCACAAAAGGAGATAGAAAATAAAACAATAATAAACTACTTCAATAATATAAAAGTGACATTACTAGTGGAAAAACAAACAAACCAGAACATTTATAACAACAACTACATATATATTTACATAAACAAAACAAAATAAACAAAAACCAAACAATAACAACAACATATTCAAAACAACTGAGTTCATCGTTTCTGTTTAAGCACCTAATTTTGAGTTTAACTAATAATAAAAATGACTGGCAATAAGCGCACTAAGAGAACTGCAAGTGATGCTAATTTGAGCTCTTCATCAAGTAATCCGTTATCGGACCTTGTTTTTTCTAACTGAAACTTCTCCGTCACTCGTTTGTATAACTGGATGCATACTCACTTTTCGAAACAAACCGAATATATAAGTGAGCGTTCAGATTTAATACAAAAAATGTTACAAGAAACCAAGGCTAGTATATTTAGTGAGATTGAAAAGAGATTTGAAAACAGAAATTATAAATGATGTGCGAAAGGAAATTTGCGAACTAAATGACAGAGTTAATGGCATGGAAACAGTGAACACTGAAATTGTTCAGTTAAAATCTGAAGTTAAAAACTTGAATGCTAAAATTCTTAAACAAGATAACTCTGTCGTTGCTTCTGATTTACGCATAACCAATATACCTTGTTATGATGGTGAAGATTTACAGGGAATTTTTGAAAACATATGCCGTTCGATTAATATTGCGATGCCATTTTTTAAATCAATTTTTCGCGTTAAACATTTCAAAAACAATCGAGATGTTGATAATCCTCCTATAGTTGTTAAACTTAACTCACCATATGAAAAAAAAAATTTCTTTAAAACTGTAACAGCTTTCCGTCGTAAACACAAAACATCGCTTCTATTGCACCATGCCGGTTTTAAAAGCAATGAACCTTTTTATGTTAACGAGAACTTAACACCGCACAATTACCAAATATTTAAAAGAGCACTTGGTCTAAAGAAGGGTAACCGTTTAACAACAGCTTATACACAGCGAGGGATTGTATATGTAAAGCAAACTGATAATGATGAGCCCTTAAAAATAGAATTCCTTGATGAATTAAACCAGTTTTTTCAGTCTTCAAACTAAACGCCTTACTTTTCTGAGGTCGTGCACTCTATTTAATTTCTGCCTGATGGATCAATTGCCAACATTACATATATTTATTTTATATTTATTATATTTGAGTTTAAAAACTTATCAAATGTTTACTTTTAAATTAATCATATTTTTCTTTCATTTTTTTTTATTCAATATGTTATATTTCTACTTATGCCTTGTATTTAGAACACTTAAAAAGCAAACGTACTTTACTGCAAATATTTTTTGTGTTGTTGTTGGATGTGCTTGCTTCGAAGGAATATATTATTATGGAGGATGATGAAAATTACACTGGAATCTCCAAAGACATAACAATAAACATGGTGAAAATATTTGCAAAGCATAGAAATGGTATTAAAATCACACATATAAACGCCCAAAGCTCAAACAACAAGGTCGATGAGTTTAGATTAGTTTTTGAAAACTCGAACGTTGATATCGTTTGCGTCTCTGAGACCTGGCTTTCTGAAGAAACTCCCAACAGTCTTATTAATTTAAACAGATACAAAACATTTAGAAACGACACAGATGGTCACGCTGGTGGAGTTGCCATTTTCGTCAAAGATAACATATCTTGTAAACTTTGCCTAAACTCGTCCAAGAAAGATAAAGTTGAATTTATTTTTGTCGAAATCGTATCTTTTGGAAGGAAAACGCTTGTTGGCTGCGTTTACAGGCCACATAAAAGAATATCTTTTACTAACTTTTTACTAAAATTGGAAACTCTAACTGTTGCCTATGACGATATTGTAATATCTGGCGATTTCAATTACAATATTCTAAGCGAATCTATTTTTTTGGATGAAATGTCATCGCTCGGACTCATCCCTGTCAACCTAACTATTCCAACACACTACACAACTACAAGTAGCACATCGCTTGATCTCTTCTTTGTTACTAACAAATCAAATGTTATATTGTATGACCAGGTTTCAGCACCATGTTTTTCAAAGCACGATTTGATATTTTTAACATATGACTTCCGAATTCAACAAATAGATCAGACCTGTTACTATCGAGACTTTAAGCGTATGAACCATAATTTGTTACGTCATAATGTTTTTCAAATTGACTGGAGTAATATTTATTTTATGTCTAATGTTGATCAACAATTGTCATTTCTTGAGAATAATATTCAGCGACTCTACGATGATGCTGTCCCATTAAAATCTAAAAACATTACGGGAAATAGTAAACCCTGGTTTTCAGCAGATATAAAACTATTTATTGAAAAAAGAGATGTTGCGTACTCACGATGGAAAAGATTCAAAACTCCCGAACTGAAAGCTGAATATCGTGTTGCTAGAAGCAAGGTCAATAATAAAATTAGAATTGCAAAAAGAGAATATTACTCAAAACGCTTTGAACAGGCTATTGATTGAAAGGTTGAAAAAACTAACAACTTCTATATTGATGCTATGATTTAAACCGTGCCTTTACTAATTTACTAGTGGTTCAAATTAACTATAACTTCTACAATTTCACGTCAACTACAAACAACTCCGGTCTCGATTATGATATGTTTGAATTTTCTTGTGTCACGCAGTTTGACATTATGTCAAATCTTTCATTAATAAAATCCGAAGCAGTAGGATACGATAATATGCACCCAAAATTTTTAAAGATAATTATGCCATTTCTTCTGCCGTATATTACACATTTTTTTAATACCATCATTACCACAAGCACTTTTCCGCTGAAATGGAAGCATGCTAAAATTATACCAATCCCGAAAACAAATACTGATTTTCGACCAATTGCCATTTTATGCTTTCTTTCAAAAGTATTAGAGAAGATTTTACATTTGCAAATCAGTAAATATATAGAGAATAAAGGTCTAATGTTCGATAAACAATCTGGGTTTCGCCCAAATCATAGCTGTGTCACAGCTTTGATCGATGTATCGGAAAATATTCGACGTGAACTAGATGATGGTAAAGTAAATTTCCTAGTACTGCTCGACCACTCTAAAGCCTTTGATATGGTGGACCACTTCTTTTTATGTATGAAATTAAGAAATTTTTTCAAATTTTCTTCTACAGCAACTCAGCTTTTATTTTCATATCTATCTGAACGTACGCAATCTGTATTTGTAAATGATATTTGGTCCAATTCGTTAACCCTTACTAGAGGAGTGCCACAAGGGTCGATTCTTGGCCCTCTCCTTTTTTCGTTGTATGTGAATGATTTGCCTAATCAGCTATCATATTGTAAACTGCACATGTATGCAGATGACGTCCAATTGTATTTGAGTAGCCCAATGCAATCGATTGAGGAAAACATTAAGAACATTAATTATGATCTGGATAAAATACATTCATGGGCTTCAGCAAATGGGCTTTGTCTAAATCCACAAAAATCTAAGTGTATATTAGTTCATAGACAACGTAGTGTACTGGTTTTGGAGAGTGAAATAGTTTTAAATGGAGGAAGAATTGAGATCGTTGAAGTAGCTAAAAATCTCGGAATACTGTTTAACAAACATTTAACTTGGACAAACCTTATAAACTCACTTGTTGGTCAAAGCTATGCTAAATTAAGGTCCCTCTGGTCAACACAGTTTTTCACCCCATTAAAAATTAGAATACTACTTGCAAAATCGTATCTAATTCCTGGCTTAATATATGGTTGTGAGCTTTTTGAAAAATGTGATACTGTTAGTAAACGCAAGTTAACTGTGTTGTACAACAATATCGTCAAATATGTCTATGGATTAAGGAGGCTTGAACGTATTTCAACATTTGCGACTAAACTCTATGGCGTATCTTTTGAAAATCTTCTAAAAATTCGGGTACTTTTATTTTACCATAAAATTATTTGCAAGAAAAACCCTCTATATCTGTATACTGTTATAGAATTTGCCTTATCCCCTAGGGGTAGAAAGACTATAATACCAAATCATCGATATCATGTGTCTGAATGGCATTTTTATATAAATGCTGCACGTCTTTGGAGATACCTTCCAGCAAACCAACAACTCAACAGCAACGCATACAACTTTAAACAATTTCTTTTCAATTTGTTTGCCGATATTTAGTTTTGTTTCTATCTTTGTTGACATTTTGACGAAATTACCAAATTTTTTTATATTTGTTTTTAACAATTTGTGATAATAAAATAAATTATGATACTTATATGTTAAAATGTAGTTTTAAGTTTTATAAAATTTGCAATGTCTAATTTCCACAAACTGCTTTCCTGTACTTTAATTATAAGATTTAATCTTGTTGTGCAGGATATGTGAAAAATTAAATAAAATAAATAAATTCTAAAAAATCCCGATTTGATTCGCGATTTTCTTTTTTTCGAAAAATGAAAAATTACAAAAGGTGTGTACACTCACAAAAGTTTATGGGTAGAATCTACTGAAAATGACAGTTTATTTACAAGAATTTACCTTTAAAATAACTAAAACTTTTGTTATTTTTAACTGTTGAAAAATAACTAACAGATGCAATAATAACTACCAATGTCGTCAAATTGACTGATAAATTTTTACTAAAAAAATTTCAAAACAACTGACAAAATCGGTAAAAATTACTGTTTTTTTTAAAGTCTAAAGCTAATGTCTTTATATGGAAATGACATACACCAACGTTGATAGCTTGTCACACAAACACATCTATTATAAGTAATGATTTTCAATCCATTAGAAAAACAAAACAAAAATATTACTAAATCCCAGCAAAAACAGAGTAATGACAGGTCATTACCATACGGATTACCAAGTAATGATAGGTCATTACCTTTTGCATTACTTTAAAATACAAAATAATGACTTACCGATAATAAGTTATAGAAGTACTTATATCTTCGTGCAAAGTAATCACTTACTGGTAATTGATTAAATAAGTACTGATTAAGTCTTTTTTATATTAATATTTTATTTATAAATTTGTTTTGAACTAAATAGGAAATTTTCCAAGGAAAACATTTTTTTTCCCAATATGACCAACTATTTTACAATGTAGGGTAACCACTTATTTCCTAACTTCTGAGTAACCACTTATTCTATCTTTGTGAGTAACTACTTATTCTTTCATTATGGGTAACTCGTTATTCGCACTTTTTTTGTAAGCGAGAGGGTAATGACCACCCATGAATTTTTGGACATCGCGAACAAAAATAATGTTGCGAGTAAATAGCCTGGTAAGTAGTGAAACCCTTTGTGTGCTACTTACTCGCATAATTACTCGGTAATGTCTGTTTTTGCTGGGATCCATTTACTTGCACAAAAAATCAACAAAAATCATAAACAAGTATTGACATATTCTTACAGTAATCAATAGGGCAAGGAATTCCATGCAAATGCATGTTTTTTCTCGATAGTCCAAAACTAATATGGACTAAATATTTATCCGAATCATCAAATTTAAAATGGCATCTATTTGTAGTTGCATATATATATATATATATATTCGTTCCTTTTACTCCTGCAAGGATCATAGGGCATTTTTTGTGTAATTTCATACGGTTTTGGATAATTTTTGTCCTACAGCTGTGTAATGTTTTGTTTTACTGGTGGCAACACTGACAGTAATACATGGTTTTTTTTTTCAATAACAGTGACTTGCTTTCACACTCTTCTGAATAAAACTTAGTTTAACGCAGTTTGTAACTGGAATACTGCTTTTAAAATGTGGTTTATTTTGTTTTATTTCAATAAAGAAATAAATTATACTCGAGAAAAAGTTTTTCCCGCAAATTTTTGTTAATAAACTTTGAAATGGCTGACAAAATTCGTTTTCGGTTTAACTAAACCAAGTTTAACTGACATCTTAAAAACTCGCCATACATATTATTTCGTTTATTTATCAGAAAATCGCAGTCTTTTCCATAGAAAAACCGTGATCACGATCACAGTTTAAAAGAACCGATTTGCAAATCACATTCACTGAGAACAATGTTACTGAAAAATCGCCGGATCGCCCACCTCTATTACAAACCCGTGATCACGGTCACTGTTTAAAAGAACGGTGATTTTAAAATCACGATCACTGGTAGCAGCGTTATTCAAAAATCACCGGATCGCTCATCTCTAGTTTTAACATTAATTTTATGTCTTGTGTAGACGTCAAGTTATATATTTTTCTTTATTTAGTGGCTACACTATCCATAGATTTGTGGGAATAGAAAACAAAATATACAAAGACGACTAATTTTACTTGTTGCTATCGTTTTTGTATATATTTTGCCACAGATTTTCATTTTCATTTTTTCATTTTCTTTATTCAGTCTATGGAACATAATTTCCTTACAGACTATGGTAGCATTCGGCAGAGAAACCTTAAATTGATACCGGTGACTTGTAGCGCTTTGTGATTACTTACTCTGCTGAACGATGTTTTATTTGTTTTGTTTTTAAATACACTTTTTTCTATAGTTTCCTTTTATTTTTTTTAATTTTTGTTTTTGAATTTTATGAGTATGTTTTTATTTGTCATTCTTACAAAACAATTTTTTTTGTAAATGAACAACAACAAAAGTATCACTTATTGATCAAAAGTAGCAAACTTTTTTTACGCTACCAAAATATGACAGCGCTTCCTGAGCGCTCAGACTGAACGGTTAGTGATCAGGTCGTTCAGCAGATAGTTGTACAATTGTTGTAGAACTGTTGACTATTAA
Organism: Leucophora obtusa; assembly: GCA_949987735.1. Taxonomy (NCBI): domain Eukaryota; kingdom Metazoa; phylum Arthropoda; class Insecta; order Diptera; family Anthomyiidae; genus Leucophora; species Leucophora obtusa. Next base: position 56,552,325 of record OX465297.1, read on the forward strand.
AGTTATCTGCCGAACGCACCCTATGATTAAATATAAAACTAATATTCATAATTATTTAAAAACTAAAGGCTTTTGATAAAGCTTTTGATTTAGTGAATTTGTAGACATGTGTGATTTAATAAACGATTTTAAAATTATATTATAGCCAACTTTAAAAAGTAGTTTAACAAAATAATGTACATTAGAAAATTATATACATATTTTAATTTAAGATAAAATACATAATGAATGAGGGGTATGTATAGTTGATCTTTTATATAAATACACAATATTCAAAATAGGCAGAAAACTGAAATCCCCAAAAATACTTAAGAACATGGGTAAAATCCCCAAACTTTTATTAAATCCCCAAATCCCTCCCCACGAAAATCTGTCCCAAAACGGAAGTTGAAATCCCCAATTTGGGGCGAAATCCCCTTATCTGACAACACTGTTTGTATCGCGGAAACTAAGCGAGATAGAGCAAAATGGACAAAAATTCATCAGTCTGTACCTTTAAAGTAACCCTTTAGACACACAGGCACGTAGTTAGGGGGGGGGCTTGGGGGCTCGAGCCCCCCCGAAATGATTTGACAAATTTTGAAACGTAACAAAATACGTCGAAAGCAACAAAGTTTTTAAAAAATGTAATAAAAAATATTTCTTTTTTGTTTAAGTCAAATAGCAAATGGCCAAGTTTCTTAAGTTTTCATAAATAAAATATACACGAAATCCAATTGCGAAAACTGTTTTCTAAAAAATTTTGTATGCTATTTGGTGCCCATGGAAACTGTTTTTGTTTATGGTGGCAAAAGTTATGGCAATAAATAAATTTTTTACTAAGATTAGTAGCGTACTAAAGACATTTTAAGATACTAAAGTAGCATTTTAAGATACTAAAGTGTCTTTAGTACGATACTAAACGTAGTAAAAAATGTATTTATTGCCATAACATTTGCGAATGGAATCTTTTTTGCTTGAAATTTTGTAACAACAGTTTTTAGAGGTGACCCCATATTGTACTAAAAGTTGGACTTTGGGAACATCTTGTAAAGCTATGCTGCCATACAAAATTTTTGAAAAATCGCTATTTAAACGTATAGGCCGCTATAGATGAATACATTATTTTTGTTGAAATATTTTTCTTTTATTTGCTTCTTTACTAAGCCATATCATTTATTAAGGCCAATTTTGCTTTCAGCTATTCAATTGGCTAAAACTTTAAAAAATCGTAAAAATCCATCTAAAACGCGAACAGGTTTTAATATCAAGTTTTATGCATCAAATTTTAAGCCTAAATATGAATACAGGTCCTGTGCCTACATTTCATCACAAAAAATTTATTTTGATTGCATTTTATATATTTGTATATAAAAAACTAAATGGAAAACCGCCAAACTTTAAAGACAATTAAGGCTGAGTTACCCAACCGTAAACGTATCTGTAACGAATCAGCTGTTCCGATACCACAAGGAGAAATGTGTACGAATGGTTACTACCACGTAAATGTAAACGAACTTGCCGGATCATTCTGTTGAAATCAGAATTTTCTATCCGGCATCGAAACAGCTGAATGATTTTAGTCGAAAAAAATATGAAATGAATAAAGAAAATTGTTTCAAACAACAAATAAGGAATAAATATTAACAAATAAATGGAAAAATTTAAAATAAAATATAAAACCACATGAAATAGATGCTAAATAGTAATGTCGTTTACGATAATCTATAAGTGTACTTTTTACCTACGGCACGGTACAGTTACATCACATTTACGTTTACGGTCCCATAATCCGCCCTTTAGCGAAAAATCTGTGCCATTGTACGTCATTTCATTTTGACGATTTTTACTATCAAAAATAGCCAACTGATGATTTGACGATTTTTTCCTTAAAAATTACGATTTTTATTTAATATGAAATACAGCGAGAAATGTACAAACTTACAATACTTTTGCAATCTGTAATTCTAAATATTAAGTTTTTAGTTTTTAAAATTATGCAGAATTGCAAACAAATTAATGTGGGAACAAACTAAAAAACCGCTGCAAAATCAGATGATTTTTATTCAGCAAATCTATACGATTTTTGAAAAATATTTCGGAATTTGAGATTAAGTGTTCATATTGAAATTCTAATTAAATTTATATCTAGAAAAAATATAAAAATCCGTTCAAGTACACCATAATTTTTTATTTATTGCGAAACTGTCAATTTTTTTTCCGATACGTATTTTAAAATGTACAAAACTTATAGGAAAAATAATAATAATAATGTGCATGATTTAAATAAAAACCACGTACAGATTGAATGTTTGTAAGACACTAAAAACTCTTTATTAAAAAATAATACTTAATAACTAAAAATCCTTAAAACTAAACTTACAACTAAACTACCTGCATATGTCCTGTTGACATGCGTACATCATATACCTAAGTGTGTGTATTTCCATGCAATAAACCCTTATTATCACTGTGTCCTTCATTTGTTTACCTTATGTGATATCCCAAACAAACAGTAATTACTGATAATTATAATGCATGTGTTTATAACATGGAATATCCAAATTAAACATGGAATATCCAAATTAAACATGGAATATCCAAATTAGTAGAAAAACCTTAAAACTAAACTAGACTGCCTTCAAAGAGACAGTGTTATTTAAATGTGTATGTTTATGAAAAGAGCTGAACTCATAAAACATTTCCAAATGTTGGTACATTTGTAATTATCATGGTAATAAAATTGTATTATCAGTATTTACTACACATGCGTATGGTTCCTAAACACACAACCTTTTTTCCTCTTAATTGCCATTAGGAAATTCCCACAACCCTTATCTCAAGCACACACATTTAAAATTCATGTTCATACTTGAACATTTTGCGGGCGGCGAATAACAAGCATACCCGCCCTATTTGTCAAAATGCACTTCCTTATAAAATAAATGACTGCTATTACAATACCAATACTCCCTATAATTAATGATAAATGGCCAGTTGCATGATGAAAGTTTAGTCCCTTTAAATGGACGTCCGTTGCCTTAAGATATTTGATCTCTTCTTTTAGCGCGAAAATTTCAGCTGAGTGGTCAATTACCATAGATCCCAAAGGTTTAATAAACTGACTTGTGTTGTATTTTGTGATGTACTAAAATATGTAATCGACCGCCGCTCATCGATCTATTGCTCTTGTACGGACTCCAGTGGGCAGATTTTCGTTATTGGTCGTTTCATAACTCCTTGCTGTACTTTCATAGTAACCACTCTAATTTTCCCATCTTTACCAGCATGCGTGTTGATGACTCTTCCTAAGGGCCATCTTGCTGGGGAAGTATTTTCATCCTTGATTAATACCAGCTAATCTTTACTTATATTCGGCATAGAATGCTTCCACTTTCTTCTTTGTTGTAGAGTAGTTAGATACTTTTCTTTCCACTGCTTCCAAAAATCTCGTTTCATTTTCTGCAACAGCTTCCACCTATTTAGAGAACTAACTGCATCAATATTATTACATTCGTCTGGTAAGTCCAGCAATGGTCTTCCCACCAGGAAATGGCCCGGAGTTAACACTTCTACCTCGTCCGCATTACATGACAGTTCACATAATGGACGCGAATTCAGAACACCTTCCACTTGGGCTAATAACGTGGACATCTCTTCAAATGTTAACTTAGCTTCTCCGACCACACGCCGCAGATGATGCTTCACCGTTTATACAGTTCTTGGCACCAATAATCCAAAACATTCTTCTTGTAACCGACTCCATTAGCTTTGCATCACCTAGCAACATAATAGAATGCAGCCAGTTTAGTATCAGCTCCGTAAACCGACAGCTTGTCAATAAAATTGGATGTTTTCTGTCAAAGGATAAATCTGAATTAGACAATCTACCTCCTACCCGCAGTATCATTTTTCCGTCTAGGAAAGGATTGAGGTTGCAAACTTTGCTTTTTGTTGTTATTTCCTTTTTATTTTTCAGCCCGTTGATTTCCTCTTTTAGTGTTGGATTAGAAGTTAACTTTCGCTCTAAACTTAATAACCGCGCCATTGCTATCTTCCTTGAATCACCAAGTTCGCAATCCGCTTTAAATGGCAATTTTACCACCAATCGATCTTCTTTGTCAAATATTGTTGTTGTTGCAAAAAGATTTTCACAGTAATCATCGTCTTCATTATTTGAACTATCTTCAGCGATTTCTTCTAATTCCCAAAAGCGTTATATTATGGCTTGCCATCGAGCAGTACTTACAACTTGACTGCATAGTTTGAAAGGAGTTCGAATATCTTGTAGTAGCCCTTCCCGGAATGCTGCATCCTTTTTTGGTTTTAATCGCTTCTTGAGCTGAATATTGTCGCTCTAAGAAACTCATCACATCTTCTAGGGTTTGGATTTCTTTGGTTTTTTGCACATTTGGTTTTTCATACCAAACCAAACCTTCTCTGTCCAGCTTTCTTATTAAGTTTCTTGCAATGAATGGATTCGCATCTTCAAGTGATACACCCATTGCTGTCAAAGCTTGAATACATTCAGTTGTTTTATCTAACAACTTCTTTATACTAGCCACGTCTTGGCTATTTATGCTTGGCTGATCGAATAGCTTATCTACTATTGTTGAAAACAGTAATCTTCTATTGTCAAATCTATTCTTAAGTATTGTCCAAGCCGCTTTATAGTTTTCATCAGTTACCTTCAGGTGCTGAATCATAAGGCCTGCATCTCCTTTCACAATAGTTTGCAATCTGTATAGCTTTTCCACATCAGGTAGAGGCTTTGCATCCACCATCTGTAGAAACAAGTCATGGAATGCTGGCCACTCATTTATAGCGACAGTAAAAATTGGAATTTTCAAACGTTCCAATTCTGTCTGTGATGTACGAGCTAAATTTTTCCTCTGATCAGCTTTCAATGCCAACTTTTCAATCAAGGCATCATATTCGTGCCGTACTGAGATGTAGTCATCGTGAATATCGTCATATTCAGGATCTTCTATCAAAATGTCATACAGCTTCTTCAAATCCTGAAACTCCCTCGTTATCACTTGTCTTCTTACTTCGATTACCGATTCTGACAATGATTCTAGAGTTTCATTTATTTTGTCTAATTTGCCTTCGAGCTCGGTTTGTAGCAAATAGAACCGATTCTTATTCCTGTCCACGGTACTGGTGATTTGTTTACCCTTATTTTCCTCCTTTTTGGAGTGTTCAATACTTAAAGCGCCTTCCACCTTAGCCATCGCTGTACTTCTAAATGCATTCAGAATTTCATTGAGCTCACCATATAGATCTTCTGTCTCTGCATACAGCGATTGTAACTCTGCATTTTCCGAATTTTCCGGAAGTAGGCTGGCATGTATTTTTTTAAATGCGGTCCACGCCTCCTCTATCGTTGCACCATATGATGTCACCTTTTCACTCCGGATTTCTTGGACATCAATTTTCGGTCGCACGATGGATATCTTCTTTTGAAGATTCTTCAACTGTTCCATAGCCTTTTCTATTTTGACCATTTTTTCTCTTCTATTCCGACGGATGAACTTCGTTTTTTTAATTTTCAAAAATACTGAAGTTTATTTTACTTTCACACACGAATTTCAAACTTCGTGTTTGTATTTTTCACTCAGATATTCTTTTTTCTAAATAATTCGAAGGACCACTATTCCGATTCGGTTATCCGGTTCGAAGGACCGATTTAAATAAAAACCACGTACAGATTGAATGTTTGTGAGACACTAAAAACTCTTTATTAAAAAATAATACTTAATAACTAAAAATCCTTAAAACTAAACTTACAACTAAACTACCTGCATGTGTCCTGTTGACATGCGTAAATCATATACCTAAGTGTGTGTATTTCCATGCAATAAACCCTTATTATCACTGTGTCATTCATTTGTTTACCTGATGTGATATCCCAAACAAACAGTAATTACTGATAATTATAATTCATGTGTTTATGACATGGAATATCCAAATTAAACATGGAATATCCAAATTAGTAGAAAAACCTTAAAACTAAACTAGACTGCCTTCAGGCAGACGGTGTTATTTAAATGTGTATGTTTGTGAAAAGAGCTGAACACATAAAACATTTCCAAATGTTGGTCCATTTGTAATTAGCATGGTAATAAAATTGTATTATCAGTATTTACTACACATGCGTATGGTTCCTAAACACACAACCTTTTTTCCTCTTAATTGCCATTAGGAAATTCCCACAACCCTTATCTCAAACATATACATTTAAAATTCATGTTCATACTTGAACAAATAATGATAATTATTGTGTGAAACTTCTGTCATAAAGCTGGAACGAATCTGATTTTTTTTTCGGGGAGAAGAATGCCTGTGAAATACATTTTAATGCTCTAATTCATAAACTTTTACAACAGTCTTATTGCAGGATTTTAAGATAATTTGTGAAAAACAGTATTCATATTTGCTTAATAACGAAAAAAATAATATAGGTTTATAGTCGATACTCATTAACTTTAAACCTTTTATAAAGTTTGAAGTGAGGAAGCCACCATCTAATTGTTTATTATTTCATTTTCAGGCATAAAATGATTTATTAAAGCCATCCCATCCCTAGAATGTGTGGCTTCCAACAACTTGCATCCATCAAACTGAAGAAAGCTACAACAATTGCGTAGCCAATGACCTTTTTCGAAAAAATTCCCAAAAAAATGTAAAAATAAAATTAAAAAGAAAAACAAAACAATAGTGATGTACAGACTGTCAAAACATTATTCGAAATTCCATTACTTTTGTATGCTTCGAATAATATGTTCTAAAAAATTACTTTTTTACACACATTTCCATTGATTTGCTTTATAAATAAAAAAAATATTTTTAATGGATTTTAAATTTATCTTAGAACATCATTAGCTCTCCAATTTAAGAAAATGCATTTTCACTTCCGATTACCGAGTCAATCGTTTACATCACTTACGACTTATTTGGGAGAAGAGAGAAAATAAACAATAGTGTTGCCAGTATCAAATCGAAAAATTAATTTATAGTTAAAATACGATTATGAATCAAGATTTCTAATAACTCTTTATTAAGCGAAATATGAAATTTAACTATAGCAAGCTTCAAATACCTAATAAATTCTTTTTATGAATTAACACATAAATATTTTAAAATCTGAAATTTTTGTTGGTATTTCTTTTTTTTTAAAGCAAATATTTCAGGATATGACAAATTTCGATGATGTTTATTGTCAAACTTACTGTGACGGTCGTTTGCGAGGAGCGAATTTAACAACACCAAACAAAATACGTTTCCAAAAAAGAACCACAATGTTGTCTAATTTGTGTGTATTAATATATATATAAGTGCGTTTATTTCTATAAAATAATAAATGTTACAAAGGTACAATAAAAATATTTTATGTTGAACTTACCGCAGTGTTTTTCCCTCACAAACTGACTTTACTAACAATATTAAAAAAGCAAAGAACTAAATTCTTATTTGTATAACACATAAGAAGTAACTGTCCTTTAATATAAAAAACTTGACGAATATAAAAACCACTGCAGTAAGATCAACATCAAAAGGGAATATGCAATTATAACCAACAACAGTATGCACAGAACAAAACGTTACTTTAAATTGAACATTAGGGATCTTCACAGATCATTATAAAACAAATTGAAACATAAATCAAAAAATATCTAAATGGACAAATTTATTATGAGCCATTGCGCGACATCCCCACCCCCGTGGATCGGTCACGATTCACTACATCAAATCAAGGACAGCAAGCTTGGAAACTGGACGCTTAAGAACACCTGTACTCGTTCTAACATCGGCCCGACGGATAACACCATCACTGCCTTGGTACACCTGCTCAACCCGACCTCGCCTCCAATCTCTACGAGAAACCGCCGGGTCACAGATGAGAACTAAATCACCGATGGCAATTGGCTTTGTGAATTGACACCATTTGGAACGCCTGGTCAAAGTGGGCAAGTATTCGTTTATCCATCGATTCCAAAAATGGTCACGCAATTGACGGGATATGCGCCATTGTTTTCTCAATACAGCCGGTTTATCCGATATGACGCCGGCAGGAGTTTGAGAAGTGTTTGCTGCTCCCAGCAAAAAATGATTAGGAGTTAGTGGCTCTTCATCTTCGTGGCTTAAAGGTAAATGTGTCAATGGGCGTGAATTTACAATATTTTCTGCTTCAATTAAGAAGCTTTGTAGAGTATGCTCACGTGGGCTGGATTCCTTTAAAGTAGATCGCAGCACCCGCTTCACACATTGGACCATGCGCTCCCATGCACCACCTTCAGCCGGATTATGCGGGCAATTAAACTGCCAATCAATACCTTTAGTAGACAGCTCATCTTGTATTCGAGCCATATCAAAAACTTCATGAAACTGTTTGGAAACCTGGTCAGCACCAACAAAATTTTTCCCGTTGTCACTCCTAAGTTTAGTTGGCGTACCACGTCGATTAATAAAATTTCGTATGGCAAGGATGCATGCATCTGTAGATAAATCAAACGCCACCTCTAAGTGAATGGCTCTAATGGTGAGACAAGTGAATAGTGCCACCCAGCGTTTTTCATGGCGACGGCCAATTGTTATTGTGACGGGCCCAAAATAATCCAAACCAGTGTAGGAAAAAGGACGAATATATGGTGTTAATCGGTCTTCTGGCAATGAACCCATAAGTGGTGGCACCGGCATTGAACGGCGAAATTTACAAATATAACAATTAGAAATACACTTACGTAAAATTCTTCTAAGGCGCGGAATCCAAAATGATCTTCTAATTTCACAAATTGTGGCTTCAAAATTTTGATGCTTCATTTTTTCATGAATATGCGTCACAAATAACTGGGTGACTGGATGAAGAGAGGGCAAAATTATCGGGCGTCTGGCGTCCAAAGGTAACCAACTAGCTGCATCAACACGTCCATAAACTCGAAGTAATTAATCTTCATCAATGTAGGGCGACAATGTATACAATTCACTTCCCTTTTGTAAATTACCGGCATTTCTTATTATTTCTATTTCAGATGAAAAATTATCCTTTTGTGCTTGGCGGCAAAGGAATACTTCAGAAGTTTTTAGTTCGGCGATAGTTAAACCATTTTCTTCTCCAAGTGGTGATTTCTTTTGACAGCGATTTATAAACCGAAACACCCAAGCAACAGTACGTTTTAATTTTAGAAATGACGAAAATCTTCCGTATTCAAAAATTGTAGGCGTGTTTATGAATAGAGTAAACTTTGGACGAAGTTCTTCATCATTTGAATCACAATTGCTTGCAGAAACTGACTGTGGCCATTCATGTTCATCAGCATATAGAAAACTGGGACCCTTAAACCAACGAAAATCATTTAAAAATTGTACCTGGCTTTTCATTCTTGTAGTTTCATCGGCAACATTAAGACTCGTTGGCAGCCACCTCCAATCGGCTGGACTGGTAGAATCCAAAATTTCTGTAATTCTGTGAGCAACAAATGGTTTGTATCTGCGGCTTTCAGAACCAATCCAACTTATGACAGTTGTAGAATCACTCCAGCAAATAAAACGTGATATTTTTAGCGAATGTTCTTTCAAAATTGTAGACATTAAACGAGTTCCCAAAACGGCTGCCTGTAGTTCAAGTCGTGGAATTGTCATCGATTTTAAAGGTGCACATTTTGTCTTGGCAGCAACAAAGGACAGTTCTATTTTCCCATCAGCGTTTATTGACCTCCAATATGCCACGGCCCCAAAGGCGTCTTCACTGGCGTCGACAAACACATGTAGCTCCAGGTGACTGGGAGCACCATTTTTAAAATAATACCGTGGTACATTAACATTTACAACATTTTTTAGCTCCTGACGCCAATTATTCCATACGTCGCAAATTTCATCAGGCAGCACTTCATCCCAACGTATATTGTGTCTCCATACTTCACGCATCAATAATTTAGCCGTAACCATATAATTGCTCAATAAGCCAAGAGGATCAAAAACTGACATAACCACACTTAGTAACTCACGTTTTGTAGGATACCTTCTCCCTTCTATAACGTCAGCTTTTACATTATGGAACTTTAAATTGAACCTGAATGTATCATCTTTAGGTTGCCAATACATACCGAGCACCTTTTCTGATTGTAACTCACTGACATCACTTGAAAAATTAACCGGCTGGTCCACATTACCCTTAAGAGCAACAACCACTTCAGGAGAATTGGATGAAAAATTACGCAACTCAAACCCAGCAGATTTATGGATGTCCCGCACTTGTTTAGCAATTTGTATGGCACTTGATGGCGTTGGAAAACTATCTACAAAGTCATCAACATAATGGTGATCCACAATAGATTTGACGGCACGAGGATAATCACTTCGAAACTGTAAAGCGTTGTTTTCTTTGACGTATTGGGCCACACAAGGCGAACAAGCAGCTCCAAAGGTCATCACAAGCATTTCATAAACATCTGGGGCATGGGTTTCATCATCGCGCCAAAGAAATCTTTGGGAACATCTGTCTTCAGGAGCCACAAGTATTTGGTGAAACATTTCTTTGATGTCCCCGCAAACTGCCACAGCACCAACACGAAAATTAAATAACACAGATGGTAAAGGCTTATATTGTTGAGGGCCTTTTAGCAAATTTGAATTTAAAGAGACTCCTTCAACGGATGCGGCAGCATCAAATACCAAACGAATTTTCCCCGGCTTATTGGGGTTGACCACTCCGAAATGGGGAAGATACCAGGTTCTAGGACGGACAACAGATGCTTCATCAGCTGACAATTTACGTACATACCTTTTAGAAACATAATTGTTGATAATATTTTTATAAGCAGCACCAAATTCGGGGTTCCTTTTCATTTTACGCTCGATTCCTCGAAGTCTATTGAGGGCCATGGAATAGCTATCTGGCAACACAATGTCATCATAGCGCCACAAAAGCCGAGTTTGGAACCTCCCATCAAGCATTTTGGTATTTTTCAAAATTTCACGAGCACGCAAATCATCTTGGGACTCTATGACTGGCAAAACTTTTACACCAAAATTTTCAGTCTCGAAATAATTTGCCACCAAGTCATAAAGATTGTGGTCTGGGTGAACCGTGAACAAACACGAATCTGTTGATGAGCTACCTTTCATTGGGCCAAACACAACCCAGCCTAAAGGGGTGCTGGCCGCATAAGGACCATTTTCTTCCAGCGGCACTATTTCATCTGGAAGACCAAGATGGCAATGGTCTAACCCAATAAGGATCTTGGGAACCACATTGTTGTATAATCTTACGGGCAGACCGCGATGCTCACTTAAATCCATATTAAAACTTTGAGCCGGCAGCTTCAAATTTGCAACACCATATACATTTCGCAGCGCATATTTTCTTTGCCTGCCGATACCACTTACGTGCAGATTAACAACTGATGCCGTTTCTTTAGTTGCGTTGCCAGCGTACCAATGAAGTTTTAATTTACTTTGATGACCTTGAAGACCCAGCTGTCGCACCAGCGAACTGTCCACCATAGTCACCGAAGAACCATCATCCAATATAGCATAAGTTTCAATTTGACTATTGGGCCCATATAAAACGATTGGAACCACACGAAATAGCACAACACCTTTGTCAGCATTACTAGATACACAGTTAAGAACCGACTCGTTGCTATTTACAGAACCACTCAGAGCAGTTGCCTCAGTATTTTTCTTTGTATCGTGCAATAATTTGTTATGTTTAAATTGGCAATCGTCGACTGGGCATTGCTTTCGGCGATGGCACATTCTACTTGAATGCCCCACACGAAGACAAGCAAAACATAACCTTAATTTTTTCACTTCATTCCATCTACTTGGCACACTCAATGAAAGAAATTTTTTGCACTCAAAAATTGTATGCCCTGCTTGGCACACAGGGCATTCTGATTGTTTACGTTGCCCATCATCGGCATGAAGGACAACCTTTCGTTTTGGTTCACTATTTTGAGGTACAGTGGTATTTAGCACAATTCTTACCAAATCTGCGACACCTTTGAGCCAAATGTTAAAATCCAATAGGGTTGCATACGGCTTTATTGTTGATGCACAGCGGGCCCATTCCATTCGTTTGCTCATTGGAAGCTTTCCAACTAACTCTTCTAATAAAGTAGGATTTGCCAAATGTTGTTGCCCATTGGCAGTTTCTAAAAAGGCGGTAAGATTCTGCACCATAATAGCAAATGGTATAATTTTATCTATAGAGTTTTCTCCGATGGCTGAAATTTCCTTCACTTTTTGTAGCTGGCAACGAATAAGAATTTCTGGGCGACCATATTGGAAATTTAATTCCTCCATAACCATATTCACATTGTCTGGGTGGATGAGCAATGATTTCACGCTGTCACGAGCCGCACCCTTTAATGCCTTTTGGAGCCTTAAACAATTTTCAAAATTATTGTATTTATACACAGCAGTCGAATGATTAAACGCTGTTGAAAACATGGGCCAATCTTCGGGAGCGCCATTAAAATCCGGCAAATCATAAATTTTCCTATGCATTGGCATTGAACCGCCATTTTGAAACAAATTCTGGGCATTTGGCGGCATCATGTTTGATAATGGCGGTTGCCTAGCATAAATATCGTAAACATGATTTGCATCAGAATAACTCGTGCCAGAAAATGGCGTCTGAATATGGCGTTCACCGAAATCAACGTTCGCAGCGGCAGAATTGGCGTTGGCAGAATTGGCGTTGCCAGTGGGGGCATTGGCGTTGACAGCGGCAGCATTGGCGTTGACTGTGGGTAAATTGTTTTCAATTTCACTTACCCCTGATGCTGGCGGCGTGATATTTGATGGCTGTGGCAGGGCAGCAGAATAATTCGAAGCAGCGGACGAATTGTTGCTTAAAGCAGCTTTCAAGGCTCTTTGGGCACTTACCAGTTGGGCCTGAAGAATATTAATTTGGTTTTGAAGGCCTTCCAACTCTGTACCAGTAGCTGCACTCGATGATGCCAACGGCTGCAACAAAGCATTAATTTCATTTATGCTCTGTAGATTTGCAGTTGTTGTGGTTGTAGCAGTAGTGGCGGTGGCTATGGCAGAGGTACTTCCGGCAGAAGTGAAACTCATTGGCACTCCGGCGGCAGAGGCAGCAACATTTTTTTTCAAAGTTGTTCCAACGGCAGTGGAACCAGCAGGCAATGAAGGCACTCCGGCAGCAGAGGGAGCAGTGTGTTGTAAGACACTTTTTGTTCCGGCCGACGTGGAACCATTTGGTTGTTGCATCATCGATTGTTGTACGGTTGGTTGGACTTCTTCTTACAGGCGATCGTTCCATTTGTAACACACAAATTTTCGCACGAAAATTGCGAAATAAAAATTTGTCAAACTTACTGTGACGGTCGTTTGCGAGGAGCGAATTTAACAACACCAAACAAAATACGTTTCCAAAAAAGAACCACAATGTTGTCTAATTTGTGTGTATTAATATATATATAAGTGCGTTTATTTCTATAAAATAATAAATGTTACAAAGGTACAATAAAAATATTTTATGTTGAACTTACCGCAGTGTTTTTCCCTCACAAACTGACTTTACTAACAATATTAAAAAAGCAAAGAACTAAATTCTTATTTGTATAACACATAAGAAGTAACTGTCCTTTAATATAAAAAACTTGACGAATATAAAAACCACTGCAGTAAGATCAACATCAAAAGGGAATATGCAATTATAACCAACAACAGTATGCACAGAACAAAACGTTACTTTAAATTGAACATTAGGGATCTTCACAGATCATTATAAAACAAATTGAAACATAAATCAAAAAATATCTAAATGGACAAATTTATTATGAGCCATTGCGCGACATTTATAAACATTACACTAAATATGTAAGTTAAGTACGGAGGCGGACGTTCGACATGTTCGCCCTAATCTGCGCATTTTCACCCCTGGTAAGATCTGTCAACGGCTTAGCAATCTTCGCATAATCTCTTATAATCTTCCTATAATAAGAGGTCATGCCGAGAAAACTCTTTAAATCCTTTAACGTTCCGGGAGGATCCAAGCTCCGAATCGCCTTGGCCTTGCTAGGATCTGTTCGTATCCCATTTTCCGAGACAATGTATCCCAGGAAAGATACTTCGGTTCCAAGAAACTGGGTTTTTTCCAGATTCACTCGGAGGTTTGAGGCCAGTAATCTCGCGAATATTGTCTCCAGGTTCTCCACATCATTTCCAAAAACTATTATGTCGTCAATATAGACTTAACAAATTCTACCGATGTACTCCTTGAGAATTTCATCGATCATCCTTTGAAAGATCGATGGCGCATTTTTCAACCCAAATGGGAGGCGCACGAATTCGTACTTGCCATTTAATGTGGAAAATGCTGTTTTCGGAATATCCGATCCCTCATTGGTATCTGTAGGATTCAATAGAATCCTACATTAAAAATACAAAATATATTTTTTTGGAAGTTTATTTAAGAAATATAAAAATTCGAATAATTATGAAAAATTAAAAACTCCAAAGACATTTATGAAAAGATAACTTGATTACATTTAAATGAAACTTATAGTAGGAACACATAAAAATGTAGGAGAGTGATCCCTACATAACTCCCCTTTTCCAAAAGAATACTTTACTTTATATGACGTAATTGATTAATGTAAATTTAATTACTATGTACTTGAAAACAGGTACCTTAATGTTAGTTTTACCTAACTTGGTATCTATGTTTGTATCATAGATTACATAGATCTCTTACTCTTTGACATTCGCTGTCAGTGCACGTATCTCATGAGAATGTGTCCGACATACGTCCTATACGTATACAAAAAATATTTCAATGTGTGTGTAAAAATTTGACAAAAGAAGAAGAAGAGTAAGATATCTATGTAATCTATGGTTTGTATAATAGACAAAATTGATATTTTCCTCATAAGGTAGATTGAATCCATATCTTGTTAATTAAAACTGGAAACATCTTATTATCTGCTGATGCTTTAGTAAATCCGGTTATTTAAATAAATTCCGAGTAAAATCTAAATAGATGAAAAGAATCCATATATTGTTTGTTGAAAACTGGAAACTTTTTGAGATTATCATTGGCGGAACTGAGTTGATTGTTATGTACCACAGAAAGAATACATTTCATGTTATCTTAACTTGGAAACTTCTTGTAGTAAATATTTAAATTGGTTTGAAGTTGGGTTAGTTTCAAGCACCTGAATTTCATATATTTAAAAATGACCATAAGTTACTTGAATTAATCGGAATAGAAGGATTGATAACGCCCAATGTAAATGTAATGTGGATCCAATTGAATTTTAAAGTTGAAATTCGCATTTACTTGAATCTTTGCATATTGTGTTGATAGTCTTAAAATCACCATTGTAGAAAAATAAAAATCTTCAGCAAAAGTCCATTTTTTTATAATATCCTTGGAAACTTGTTTTGTTTATGTTTGGTACATGTTATACAGGAAATTGGAAAGATCGCCAATTGTAGGATTCCACCTGCTGTTCTTTCGGGAAAAGGTTTGGGAAGTTGGGTGCTCGTCCCGTCCAGATGGGGTGCCACGAAGTTTCCGTCTGTACACAAGTAAAATGCCCAGTAACAACAGGCTAGATTCGCAAATAAAAACCAAACCAAGCTTCGGGACAATTTTCGATAGTTTTCAAGGAAGCCCAAGGGGACACACAATTTGAAAAAGTAGGAAAAGAAAAAAATCCTTGCACTTACCCTTGAAAGCTCCACTCCAATTCTAGGCTATATTTATGTTAGTTTCCAGTTTTTTTATTCATTTTATAATTTTACGTGATTTTTGGTTTAGGTTTATCTAAAATGATAAGAAGATTTATAACCGTATTTAATCACGTCGAATTTTATGATTTTTAAAAAAATTTACGGTCTTGGCTAGTGACTTTCTTTTATCTTTTATAATTATTTTCTTGTTTCACTAAACTTTTTATTTTCTTATTAACTTTTTCTTTTTTGTTTTTTTTTTACATTGCATTTTAATTGAATTTTAATTGTGCTTATGGTTGAATTTTAATCTTAATATTGGATTTTAATTTTAATACTGAATTTTAATTTTTTAATATTGGATTCTAATTTTAATATTGAATTTTAATTTTAATATTGAATGTATTGCAACTTGGGTCCATGTACCATTTAGTGCAATCCTACAATTCAATTCGAAACATATATATTCATGTTTCGATCAACCCTTATGTACCCTTATCCGAGTACTTGTTCCCTATTATTACTTTATGTATAGATCATTTCATAGTTGACTCGATGGAGGATCGTGTTGTCCGTTTTCGAACAGCAAATGCTGACGTACTAAGGCACGATTTGTCTCACCCCGTGAGTTTTTCCCACCTTCACTCATTTATTATCAGACGAAAAGGGTCGACTCTATCCCACTAAGTAGTGTAGATTCTAATATTGACTACAACTTGCGAGGATATTACCAAACCCCCACCAAATGAGCTTCACCCATTTTGAGAAGATGGCGCTGTTCGCGCTAAATAAAATAGATAAATTCGAAAATTATCTCGCAATTCCTCGATTAATCGTCTCTATTTCGGTTAATGTCGAAACAAATAATTTAAAACTCAAATATTTATTCGACCCGAATAATCGGTTAAAATAGGTCGATTAACCGGTTAGATCTTTAAAATGGAATTTTTCCTTTATTTTTTCCCCAAAACTTCATAATTTTCTTAGCCTTGGCTAAAAAATTGCAAGAAAAGCTTAGAAAAACAAATACTAACTAAAAATACCACCAAACTCTTTAAAAATCGAGAGAAAGATACCCTTTTTGGAGAAACTCCAAACAAGTCGGCATTGCACAAGCGAGACACGTCATCTGTTTTAAGAGACTGATAAATTTTAATAAAATTTGTTTGCAAATATTTTAACAAAATATCGAAGTTTCTATTTGTAAAAAAGAGCTTTAAAAAACATCGCGAAGGCCCAAATAAAGGTGTTTTTTAAAGTTGTGCTTCATTTCTGTTTTAATTCTTTTAAAAATTAAAACTAAATTATATTTCCATGTCCCTTAAGACAAGGTTGCATTTGTTTTAAAACTGTGTCACACAATTGACATATTCAGTGTGTTCGTTTACTCGAAATTCTTACTACTTTTACTACAATTGGAAAGATTTGTTTACTTTTTGTATTGATTTTTTCCAGCTGTAGTAAAAGTAGTAACTTGTAGTAGGTAAACGAACACCCTTATTAATTCTGTAAGAACTCTAGCTTTTCTTACTTCTCTCAAGAGAGTGTGTACAATCGGTTCAAAACCACATCAATTCTACGACATGTTCCACTAGAATACCATGGAACTCGAACCCGTTTCAATGAAATTAAATTTTTATTCGGATTAAAACAAAAAACCAAAAAGCAGAAAATGAAAGTTAAAAAATTTAAATTTATATGCAATTTGACATCTATAACCGCACACTGAGAAAATAGTGTACATGCTATTTTTACATTGATTCAATTAAGTTTCGCTGGAATTCGTCCATTGAAAGTTTTCATTGAACTGATGCAGTTTTTGATAAAAGTTTATGAAAAATTTCATATTATTTATTAAAAATTTTGTACACCCAAAAAAGTTTTATTAAAAAGAGATTCACTTTGGGCAGAAAACTTCATTAGCTTACTGAAATTTTTCATTAAAACTCGTCTGACGAAATGGTATCTGCGTAACTCGTCGCTCAAACTTTAGGTTATTTTTTTTATTATTAATGGCCCTTAGAAAACGGAGACTGAGAATATCAGAAAAATGTTATTCTGATTTTTGCAGCGTAAATTAGTATTTTCATTAACTGAAATTCAACTCAACTATTTTTTTTTATATCGAGGTCTCGATTTTTATTTCTTCAGGGGAGAAGGAAGAATCTTAATAAAATCTTCAAAACTTCAGATATAACATTTATTTAAATGCAATATTAAATTTTTTGCGGCAGTATTGACTATTGTTCTTAAATTACTAATATTTGCCAAACCAAAAATCTTTCAGCAGTTCTTTTTGCCATTTGCAATCAAATTTAATAACTTTAGAAAAAATTTTACGGAAATTTGTCTACTAAGAAAATTTTTAATTATTCCAAAACTTTTCAACCTCAGAATATTGAAACTTATTCTAAATATAGCGAGTTGATATTTAACAAAAACAGGCAGATCTTTGTGTTTCTATTGATAAAAACTTGAGGAAATACATAAATTTTGTATTAAACGATTAATCGATTAATCGCCAATTTACTCGATTAACCGACCCGAATAACCGGTTAATCAATTTTAGGCATTTTTCGAATAATGCATTAACCGGTTAACCGCCTACGTCGAATAATTGGAAACACTAGTATAAGATTATATTATGTCAATGGTTTTTGCGTTGAAACCATTGGGCTTGATATCGTTGCGCTTTGAAATTAGTCTAAGATCATATTGGAATGGCGCACTCCATTGGTAATCAAAATAACCAGCAAAACCTTCTATTACCAGGTAAAGGGAAATGTAATAAGAAACCAAAAATTGTAACTACTTACACTTTGGTCGCATAACACATTATTTTAACATGGGGTAAATGGTTGCCTAAGTCGTACCGGTATAGGATAAAATATGTGATTACGAAGGAAGTACTGAAATAAGTTGTTACTTGTAATGCTAAATTCACTAGTTAGCTAAAATAAGTACATAATTTTATAGAGTTAAGTAAGTCATTACACATTAGTACATATTTTATTGGTATTTTATACATATAGGGAATAAAATAAGACGTTACTAGTAATGACTTTGTTTAAAAATACACCGATCCGAGCTATGTAATTAGATCCTAAATTTTTATTAAATCGTACTTTCGCATAATAAGTAGTTATATTATGCAATACCAATAACTTATTATTTTTACACTTATTAATAACGTAGTTCAAGGGAGGATATGCGAAACTGGGCTGATAATTTGGCCAAAGATGCACAAATAGCCAGTGAAACAGGTCGATCCAAAGACCTGTACCGTATCACGAGGGAGATTTCCGGTCATAGCCACCACAATATTAAACCCCTGATGGAATACCTCCCGAGATTCTAAAAACAGACAGCAACCAAACAGCGACGTTACTAGAACCCTTAATTTCAAATTTTTGGTTAAACGAGAAAATTCCTGATGATTTCAAGGAAGGCCTTATAATTAAACTTCCAAAAAAAGGAAACTTGCAAGATTGCTCCAACTGGAGGGGTATTACTCTTTTGAATATCGTGGACAAAATCATAGCCCACATCCTGCACAATCGCATTTCATCCATTATCGAACCACAGCTTAGACGAGAACAAGCGGGCTTCAGACCAAACAAGTCATGCATTGATCACATCAACAGCTTGAGGATAATTGTGGAACAGTCGGTTGAATGGCGCTCACCCCTTTACTTTGTGTTCGTTGACTTCAAACGTGCATTTGACACATTACAACACAATGCGATATGGGAAGCTCTAAGATGCAAGGGAGTTCCCGGGAGGATAATTAATCTCATTAAGGAGCTATACAACAACGCATTTTGTTCCATACTCCATGAGGGTTCAGCAAGCAACCCCATCAGAGTAAACGTAGGTGTTCGTCAAGGCTGTGTTTTGTCTCCACTACTGTTTAATATAGTACTTGATGTAGATATGAACCACTGTATGGATATGTATCATGGTATTTCGTGGGGCCTTCATGATAGGTTAGATGATATTGATTATGCAGATGACGTCTGTCTTCTATCCGACCGCTTCTCTAGCATGCAATCCAAGATTCAAGCCTTTGCTACACGTGCGGCCAAAGCGGGCTTACAAATTAACATCAACAAAACTAAATCAATGCGCATGAATTCTTCATGCAACACAAACTTCCAGCTTTCGGGCCAACCCATTGATGATGTTGAAATCTTCTGTTATCTGGGGAGTATAATTTCTAAAAGAGGGGGCAGCAAAGAAGATATACAGAATAGACTGTGCAAGTCAAAGCAAGCATACGGCGTGCTTAATAAATTCTGGAGATTGCAAAATATCTCAAATCACACCAAAATCAAGGTTTTAATAGCAACGTGAAATCTGTGCTTCTGTATGACTGTGAAACCTGGAATATTTCAAGTCGTGAAATGAGTTGTATGCAAGCTTTTGTAAACCGCTGCCTCAGGCGTATACATAGGATATTCTGGCCTGCCACGATATCAAATCGGGATTTGTGGAACTTAACCAATCAAATTCCTTTAAGTATGGATATCCGATTGCGTAAATTTAGTTTGCTAGGACACACAATGGGAAAGCCAGCGGATGATTTAACTCGACAGTCCGTTGAATATAACCCCCAAGGATCCAGGAGACCTGGGAGACCTGCGAACACTTGGAGACGCCAAATAGAGAACGAGTTGCATGAGCATGGTGTGTCCTGGAGTGAGATGAAAATGATGTCTACCGATAGAATACAATGGAGAACATTTGTTGCAGCCCTATGTTCCACTGGGAATTAAAGGATTAAATATATATATATAATAAGTTATTATAAAACACAATATCGGTAATATATTATTTTAAAGACTTCAAATAAGTAGTGATATATCTCCATATCGGTAACTCATTATTTCATGCCTGCCACATAAGTATTGATGTATCACAATATTAGTAACGTATTACTTTAAGTTTCTAAGTAAAACCAAGGGTAAAGGGTGTTATGAATCCTCCTTCAGAGCTGTTGCCACCCGGCTATTATAGTGGTCGTAAGTTCCCAACCCTTTGCTCAAAGGATTTAGCAGAAAAAAACTATTACAAAAATGGACTAAACTCACCCGACAACTAACAAACAATATGAAAGATACATGGAGAATTTGCTGGTCTTTCTCCTTCTTCACCCACCCAACCTGGTCACCTATGAACATTTTAAAGTAACCCCTAAAGGTACACCAACTTACCATCTTCAACACCAATTCTTACCAGTCCATTGTCCTTTCATTTCCCCCCAACACAATCAATTAGCACAACATATTTTATTTTCAAAATTTAACTATTAAAATTAACCATTTATTAAATAAAAAAAACTTAAAATATATTTGAACACATCTGAAAATTCTGCCTATATTAAATATGAAATTATCCTCACTTGAATTGAGTTTAATAAAACCTTACTAATGATAACAACTTTCCATATATAAATATTTTTTCTAATCTATACAATCATTAAATAATACTATTTTTAATTTCCTTTACAATTTACAGAACTTGCGAGGCTCTATGGCTATATGGCGTACCGGAAAAACACCAAAAAAAAACAACTAACATAAAATGAATTTTCCATATCTAAAACCTAACACTAACATAATTTAAATTAAAAAAAAACTTACAAAACTTAATAAAAAAAAAAGGATTTAAAAAACTAAAATTTCAAATGGTTCAGATTATTGAATAGGTCAAACAAAAATAGTTATACAAGTTTAAGGGACTAACCAACTGCTACTTCATCACCATTATCTCTCAAATTTATTAATTTTGTCGCGTATTCAGTTACCCTATCCCCTAAAGAGCTCTCTGGAGGTATAGTTCGAAAAATGTGGTCCTTTTAACTAATTTGACCTATATCTTCTATTCGCGTATAGCTCTGGTCAATCCCTAACACTTTAAAAAAAAAAAAAATGACCTATACCTCTAACCAATTGAAATTTACATATAAAAACAATTAATTATCTTATCTTTGAATCTAAAAAAAAACTTGAAAATATACACTAAACACAATTAACAAAAAAAAATTCAACACATTCGCACCGTCATTGATGAATTGATTCTTTTTAGGCCCAGGTTTTTTTTCTGGGAACAGACCAATTATAAAAATTTACTTGCCATATAAAATTAAACTGGCTGGGAAGATCTCTTTTCTATGGTTGTGGTCTTGGCTATCCCTAACCACAGTATAGGAACACTCAAAAAAATTTAAAACCCGGGAAGTTACCACTTATGTGTACTTCCCGGTAATTTTCCCCAGTTTGGCTACTACTCACAATTACACCAAGAAAATATGCAATTCAAAAGCGTTACCTTACTTAAACTCCTGTGGCCACTTGGAAACTACGCTGACAGTCGGTTCCTTCTTTTCCACTCTTCGTTTTTAATCTTACTGACCACACTACATAAATGAGACAAGATTTTTCCCATTACACAAAAATTTACCTTTTTTCCTAAATGTAACTACTTACGGTTTCCTGGTATACGCTCGGAAAAATATGCAAATTTACAGGGATTCGCCGTAGGTAGGACTGCGCTAACCAAAACCTTCCTTCCTTCCTTCAAATCTATCACTTTTCACACAGTTTACTAACAAAAATTTAAATTAATTACTTTCCCTGTTTTACAAAATCTCACTTGATTTTTACCTCAGTCAGACACTAATTTAAAAAAAAATGTTCACTAGCCTGATTTACTCAGACTTTGTACACAATAAAAATTAAACTTTGAAAACTTTCACTTTACTTTTTAAATAATCTCCCGACAGAGATTCACACTGACAAAAGTACGTCTTTATCCTTTCGCGCCAGCTAACTATGTGATGTTAGCCATTTTCCAAAACTTCTACGTCAGGGTTTTAGTTAACATCTACTCTACATAAAAATCACCTAAAAATAAATAAAACCTCTATCCTCCATATTTCTCCCGAGCGTCCATATTACATAAACCATATTCTGAGCGGTATTTACCACTTAACGCTACGAAATGAAACGTCCTGAATTAACATTACAAGAGAAAATTACCATTGCCACTTCCCCTTCATGTACTTTTAAAATTTCCTCTATTCCCTGAAAAATTTATCCTAAAAAATACAACTCTACTAGACTTACATTCCACAGAATCTTTTTGTCAAAATCATCTGTTTCCAAAAAAATTATAAAATAAACGACAAAACATCCAACAGAACATAACATAAAATAAAGTTTTTCTAAATTTCGAGATAAATAAAAGCAAAATCAAAACTACAAAAAAAAAAATTCTAATTGATTTGCCCTTCAGTGCCAACAAATCGTACCATTTGTGGTATCGTACCCAGTGGCAGTATAACTAGTCCACGAGAAATTGGCAATTATTTGCACCCCGTTAACAATACTGTCTGGGCCACCTGGTGTTTTTCCTTATGACCATATTATTGACATGATACGTGGTGAAAATAGGTTGTGTGAATCTACGGAATACATAAATGACAAAGCACTGGATGATGCAGAAACAGCACTTAAATTTGCATTCCTTTTTGCATAGCGTAACTTTGATGCTCTCGCCATGAAAGAAACCACCAGCCATGCTAACGTTATTAAACCATAATTTTATTACTACGGTTTAGAATATATAGAATATCCAATCGAGAACGTTTCCACCATTCCATACCGCTGTTGGGTGAATATTATCATCGTGTACGTTTGGCCGAGAATTCACCTATAACAATATTGGGCGAATCACCACTAGGTTTACTTATACGTGAAGTTAATGATGTTAATCTGACTAAATTAACATCGTCACCAATAACTAATGGTAAGTTGATTCGTAATCGTCATAAAACTAATCTATCCCAATTATTATATCCCATACGAACAAATCTAATTGAGCAGCAACGTTCAAAGCCCCCGGTTAAAGCCATTACGTTAATGACTCTAGCCTTATCTCATAGCAATTTCATAAGTCTAGGGTCAGCATTAGAAGCAATGTAAACAACTATTTCATAATGGGAGATGATGATGAAGGTAATAATAATTAGAATACAAATCAGCCAGCACAACAAAATCCCCAACTTCAGCAACCGCAACAATCTCCATCTAATAATAGTACACAACCACCCAACGTTTATATAACAATCGTTATGAAAATGATCCCGATAGGCATAGCCGTAATTCCAGACGTTCATATCAACCTAGGCAATGGCCAAACCATTAAAACAAAATTTCAGACCTAAATCATGTACCCGACGAGTTCCACTTCCTTAGACTGGCCTGGCCGTCTTCACACCCTCAACAAAACTCTGGTGGTTTATAAACCTGAGCCATAAACACCAGTGTGACGGGTGCTGCCTCGGAAACAGTCAATCGTGGTCAAAGGTATAACAGACTCAGTTCGATTCAAATTTATAACCAGGGAAACTGGAAATACGATTTACAAAACCAAATTTCTTTCACTTTTCAAAATTTGAATTGACGAACTAACCCTTTTGTACCTTTGCCTGGGATACAGTGGCATCATTTGATGCAAGCGCCCAACGTAGGCTACACCCACTTTCTAGCTATTCTTAGAGTTAGCCGGGCAATAAAATAGGGACTGGATAGGATCATTTTATGATCTGCTATGTGCATACCAAAAAAAAAAAAAAAGGTTATTGGTCACTTTTAAGAACTCATATTCTCATTTTTAATTATCCTCCACAAATTTTAAGATGACTTCTATTTTCTTTTAGATGTCACTACCATTACTAAAACTTTCTGCCGATTCTAATTACGAACTTATTTTGAGTGCAAATTTTTTTTTTTTGTTTGTGGTTAACAAATTTTCAATAAAAAAATTTTACTTCATAAAAAAAACAAAAACAACATTTTTCTCATTCATAATTTTAAGTCTTCCTTTTCAAATGGTTTTCCTGTTCTAGCGGTTATATCTACTCTATTCTATTGAATAGTAATTTTAAAATTTCAATTATGATTATGACTCATAAATAATCATTACTTTTAAATTTCCGTTAAACGATCTCAAATTAATATATAAATTAATTTGAATATAAAAAGGTTGATTACGCCTTTAATTCATCTAATCATATTTAAATTTCAAGCGATTCGAAAGCTCGAAAAAATTATTAAATATTTTGATTTTATTTAAAATCAAACAAAAGTTGTCCTTAACAGTTTATATCAATATAAAAAAAAAATACTTCCAATCTCAATTGGATAGTATACGGTGGATATGGTTTCAAGATTCAAAATTTTAAAAAATTCTGAAACGCCAGGGTTGCCATTTTTTTTACCGTTTTACAAATTACTAATAAACTTGCAAATGTTCAAAAATACTTCTCAAATAATATGCGAATTTCGGTTAAAAATTCGTATTTATTTGTACTGAATTAAATTTTGAACCCGATTAAAAAAAAATCAAATGCTCTTTCAAGTTTTATTTTCTGAAGTAGTAAAATAACTAGGACAGATGAATTACTTTATTTGGCGGTTTCAAAACATTAAAAAAAAAATTGAAATTTTCACCATATCTAGCCGTATACCATAAAAAAACAACCCGGTTTTTCCCGGTTGTCACTTTAGGCTTCCTATCATCTAAATTTAAATTTTCTTTTTTTTTTTTTTTACTCACACCGTATATTAACCTATGTTAAAGAGGTGTCCTTATAGCTAGAAATTTTTTTAACAAAATAAATTATCCTAAAATTTAACCCCTAAATTCATAAACGCTTCGTAAAATCATTTATGAATTGACGGGTATGTTTTTAATGGTAACTAAAAAAAAAAAAAGAAGACTTAAAATTCGAATAAGTTTGAAAAAGAAAACGATCCAATCACATTAACATTAAACTACAACATTCAACATTTAACACACAAACAAATATTTACTACAAACACAAATAAAATTTCTTAATCCTATTTGCTCCGCTGGGCTAATCTTGTCCGCACATATCAACATAGCATAAAATTTGAATTTGCCAAAAGTTTATTAGTTTTATTCTGGCACTTCAACGGTGTAACTTGGAAAATTTTAGTAACCGTATAAAGGTATAGCAATGAACACAAAACTTGTTATTTTTAAGAAATATATAAAAAAAAATATTGCAATTACCTTTATAAAATTTTGACTAAATCTATCATTAAAAATATATCACAGTAGAAACACAAAACATTGGACCAGGAAAAATTATATCAAGGCTTATAGATTTTAAAATAAAGGTAAGATTCCAAAAACGGCGACACAACTTACACTAATATTGCACATAAAATAAAATATTGCGGTAAGATCACGTATCTCCTTAAAACTAGCCTTATTGCACTTTCCCTTATCGCAGTTTACTGTTTTATATCCTTTGAATGATATACACCCAATGGTTCACCTGCTAACGTTTCCAACTTATACATGTTGTTGCCTAAAACTTCCACGATTCTACATTTCGTAAATTTACGGCAAAATTTGGCATTCCGATTATCTTTGAAACTACTCAAAATAAAATTTCGTTTAAACACCTCTTGACCTGGTACAAATCGCGTTGTTCTTGCCCTACGATTGTATCTGAGAGCGCTTCTCTCATAGGCACCGTGCAAATTTTCCTTAATTTTATCCCGAATTATTTCAATCCGGTCTTTTCTAGGCAGCAAATTTAGTTCACCATCACTCAGTGCCTTTAGTTTCCGAGCCAACTTGTAGTCCTTGCCACAAGTAAACATATTGTGTCCAAAAAGCGAGAAAAATCGTGTGACTCCTATAGCAGTTTTTATAGAGGTTCTCAAGGCTATTTCAATATTCGCTAGATTAAGATCCCAATCGGTATGATCATTTCCCAAATACGATCTGATTGCATTGACAATACTTTGGTTCACACGTTCTGCTGCGTTCGATTGAGGGGAGTAAACGGGAGTTTTCATATGGTTAATTTTGTAGTCATCAGCCATTATCTTAAATTCTTTGGAGACAAACTGTTTTCCATTGTCGGAATGGATGGTTTCAGGTACCCCGAAATTTTGGAAAACCTGTTCTACTAAAAATTTTACGACATTACTAGCAGTAGCCTCTCGCATGGCTTTGATAAAAACAAATTTAGTGAAATGATCTACCACAACTAAAACATATGAATTTCCCCTTTTTGACCTTGGATACTTCCCCAGAAAATCAATGTAAATTTTCTGGAACGGCCTATCTGTCACAACTTCATCTCCTATTTCAGGCATCATGTGTTCATTAGAACTTTTACACTCTTTGCAAACGTTACAGTTGTTAACAAAATTTTTCACCTGCACGATCATGTTCGGCCAATAAAATTTTTGTCTGAGGTGATACAGTGTTTTTCGAATTCCACCATGGGATTTGTTTTCAGGTTCATGGGCCTCTTTGATTAGTGTTGTAGTTAAATTTTCAGGAACCCATAATTTCCATTCGAATTCATCCAGTTCTTTATCTGCAGCTAGGTTGTTTCTGCGAAATACAAATCCATTTTCTATTTTTATATCAGGGAAACGTTCACTATTTTCATTTACAGTCTTTATCAATTCTAGATATTCTGGCGATTCAAATTCTGTGGTGGCAAACCCTAAAAAGTCTTCGGGACATAAAACCTCTTCAACCATCCTGGACAAAGTATCAGCTACTACATTTTCTGACCCCTTTTTGTGTTCGATTTGAAAATCATAGGTCTGTAGCTGCAATGCCCATCTGGCCAGTCTACCGTTCAAGTCTCGAAGTGACATTAACCACTTTAAACTAGCGTGGTCTGTAATGATTGTAAACGGCATAAGTTCAACATAAGGTCTGAATCTTTTCACCGCTAGAACTGCAGCTAGGCATTCTTTCTCGGTGACACTATAGTTGCCTTGTGCCGCGTTCAATTTCTGAGAAAAAAATGAAATCGGTCTTTCATAACCTTCGGCATCTTTTTGGAACAAAACTGCCCCTACACCTACATTTGATGCATCACATTGAATAAAAAATCTTTCCTTAAAATTTGGGTGAGCTAGCACTGGTGCATGGGTTAATGCATACTTTACTTTATTAAAACTTTTCACGGCCTCATCGTTAACTTGAAACTTCTTTCCTTTTTTTATTAGGTCCGAGAGTGGTGCAGTCATCTCCGAAAAGTTTTTAATGAACCTGCGGTACCAGCCTGCAGTACCAAGGAAACTTCGTACCTCCCTTACGGTTTTCGGTAACGGTATTTTATTGATGGCGTTAACCTTTTCAGGGTCAGGTCGCATTATTCCTCCCCCTATGATAAAGCCTAAATAGTGAAGCTCCTTGAAGCAGAATTTCGATTTTTTTAACCCTATAGTGAGATTCGCTTTTTCTAAACAACTGGCCACTTTACCTAGTAGTTCAAGGTGACTGTCAAAATCTGCCGATATTACCAGTAAGTCATCCAAATATATGAAAACATTCGACTTTAACTCTTGGGGTATCACTTTGTCCATGAGCCTACACAGCCTTTGTGCCGCGTTACATAAACCAAACGGCATAACGACGTACTGGTAAAGAGGGCGTCTCGGCACCGTGAAGGCTGTGTAAGCTCTGGATTTTTCCTCGAGCTCAATTTGCCAAAAAGCAAATTTTAGGTCCACACCAGGGAAACAAGCCGATCAAAATAATCGGCGGCGGCGGCGCAAGCAAAAAATCGGCGGCGGCGGCGGCGATTAAGGTTGAGCCGGATAAAAATCGGCGGCGGCGGCGCAACCAAATAATCGGCGGCGGCGGCGGCTTAATCGGCTTGATAGAACATTATACACGTAATTTAAAGATGTTTAAGGTTTTTTCCAAAATATAGCAGTAAAAAATTGTACAAAAAATTTGGAATTATCAAATAAAAAATAATTTTAAGTTAAATTCATCGATAAAAATTACAAATTTAGGATTTTTAGTTTTTGAACGGAGCTACAAGGAGAGATAGTTGGGCTTTCCAAATATATACATACATATGTTTATATATTCAACAAAATTGTGTGGAAATATTTTCAAATAAAACTGATTTTCTTAATTTTTTCTTATTTTGTTCAATTTTGACGGCTTTTAATTGCAATATTTTGTATAAAAAAACTAATTTTTATCTAATTTATTCTTAATTCAGGGTAAAATGAAGTTCTACTTTAAGTTATACATTTTTTTATAAACATGGAATCTTTGTATTTCTAAGAAAATTGAAAATATTAGCCTTAATGAGTGTGCAATCAAGAACATCGAGTTGTCTTATAATAGCTGGAATTAAATGTTTAGAAAAATTACGATAACTTTTTCTATTTTCAATTAATTCAAACAAAAGAATGTGATTTTACTAAGAACTAAACCCACTTTCAGAATAAATTACAATAGTAAAGAATTGTTTAATACTGTAAAAAAGCTGTCAAAATATACAAATTAAAAAAAAGAATTAATTTTAATATTTAAAAAAAAAACTGTCAACATATTTCAGTTACAAATAAATAATTCTATATATATTTGGAAAGCTAAATTTTTTGTCTTTCCAAAAACGTTACAAGATTCAAAATCGGTTGAAAAATTGCTGAATTTCACCCACAATGACACTATCACCCCTGTTCTGAATTCCGAAACTTTAATTTTTTTAAAATTCAAAATGTCGGAAATTGACTGTTTCGAACAAATTTTAGCATACTGACAAATTTTGAAATAAATTTTAAAATATTAATTTTTGCAACAAAATATTCGTTTTACTTTCACCAAGCTTTTCCAACACGAAATAAAACGAAGAAATTATTTCGGATGTGGATCACAGAACAGCAAAAAAATCAGAATGTTTCACTTTATAATTTTTTATGTGGATTCGGAACTTTGAAATAAACGCAAAAAAATTCGGAATGTTTCACTTTAGAATTTTTTTGTGGATTCGGAACTCAGAACAGCGTCGATTATTGTAAATATCTCCCCAATTTTATAAGTCGACCGAGAAATAACTTAACATTTTTTTTCGTCCGCAATGTCTTAAAAATGTGTCTTGATAATTTCAGGTGTACTGAAATTTCTGAAAAATGTGATGTGATCTACTTAACCAAACCTACGACCATAAATTCGAATGAATTAATTCTTTAATTCACTTTTGGAATTTTAACTAAAATTTACTAATGTATCATTCGTTAATACTATTCCTTATGAATTCATTCACTTCATTCTTTTAATTTTCATGCATAATGAATGAATTCTTTCATGAATTCATTCTTTTTATAATGATCTTTCACGTTTCATTCGGTTTGTAAAAGATTAAAACAAATGTTGAGTTTTTAATTATTTTTATGGGTTTTGTATATGATATCAATATTAAATCCCTAAAATAAGCCACATTTTTATTTAATTTGTAATTATAAACTAAAGTGTTGTCAGAATCATTAGTATATTCATACCTTAGATATTTTACTGATTGATTTTAATAAGCCATTTTGTAAAAGATTAGAATTAATGAAAAAATTAATTATTTAAATTGATTGTAATTCTATAAGGAATGTATTCAACATAAGAATGCATTGTATTTAATATTAAACTTTGGGAATGAAACCTATGATTTAATTATAAAGGAATGGTTTGATGGAATGATATATATTCAATTTCTAAAGCTGAATTCGGTTTTGTGCGAATTAAGCTAAAATTGAATTAATTCTTTCGCAGCTCTGCCTACAATCTACACTTGGTCATTTGAAAAGTATTTTATTTTATTTTGTAACACTGTGTAATTTGTATCCAAAACTATGGGTGCTAAAGACGTGTTCATTTGGATTCTCTCCTCTATTGAATATCCAAATTTCAGCGAAATCTGTCAGAAGTTTTCAAGCAAAACTTCCAACTTAAGAAACATTTATGACAAAAATCCTTCTTAGCTCTGACTATAAACCTGCCCAGCCAGAAATTGAAAAACATAAAAGCGTTCTGAAAGCACTTTGTATGGTGGTTGAACCGTTATCAAAGCAACATATTTTTGGGTTTTATAGTTTTCTCAGAACACTAAAATTATAACCATGATTTACGGTCTCATGTTTGTATTTAGAGTATTTTAGAAACGTTGCAAAATCAAAAAATAAAGTGATTTTAAAGCGTTATAATTTTTGTTTATAGAACGTTTTCAAAACATTAGAAAAACTAAAAATAAAGTGATTTTAAATTGTATTAATACAAGAGTGGAGTGTCTTCCGAGAATTTTAAAAACGAAAAGTAGAGCAATTTTCCGGTACTCTAAATACAAAAAATAAAATAATTTCTTAGTACTTAAAAAACATTAATTTTTTTATATATTTTATTAGAACTTAAATTAGTTTTAAATGATTATGTTAAAAAATTATAGGATATTAAGAGAAATGTAGATGTGTTCAAAACTGAAAAATTGCCTTGTAGGGAAAATCACAAACCTCTATAGACGAAATCTCTTCCGAAATGTTCTAAAACTTTATTAGGAACATCTACTTTGAGCGGCGATTCTAAAGTGATGCTAGGTTTAGACGATACTTTGGGAAATTTTCAATATTTTGGAATAAAGTCTAATCTTCCCAGTGAAGAAAATCATTACCAGATATGTGGTTATGTAACTACATACTTGGTAATGGTAACTAGTTACTTTTGTTATTACATTTCTTATTACCTTTATATGGCGATGTCGCGAAAAATAATGAGTTATGGTTACACACCAGCATACGAAAAATCAAAAAATATATCGTTACCTATGTGCTTACCAGTACTGACAAAAATAATGAGATTTTCAAAAAAATAAATTATATAAAAAAAAATATATTTTATTGTATTTTTTGCTGATGCGGGATTCGAACCTGGGTCTACAGATTGCTAGTCAATAGCTCTACCATCTGAGGTATATCGACATGTAATATTTAATAGATAAAAACATAATTGACCTGCTGCACACAAGTAAGCTTACTCTCCAACATACAAAAAATATGTGGTTACATATATCCTTAATATTGAGTCTAAAAATAGATTTCAAAAAAATCTAGAAAATTATTTTCTATTTGAAATAATGATAAAAGTAAGTCATTATCAGTAATTCATTATTATATGTTTTAAAATAATGCGGAAGGTAAGTGGGTGTCATTACTGGTAGTCCAAAAAATAATGATATGTCATTACCGTTTCTACACTGGGTTGATATCACTTTTGATTCAAATCTTTATTATAATGCAAATAAATGGGAAATGGGGTTTCAACCGCATACATTATCAAGCCATTTTTGATTGGTCTCTATTATGGAAATTCAAAACCGCATTCGGCTAAAAAATTTCTGGAAGAACTTGTTTTGGAAGCCAAGGTATAAATATTTTTTTAGTCTCAAACTTCATTAAGTAATCAAATTTTTATTAATTTAAGATTTTAAGAAAATTTGTGGAACTTATGCCACATTTTTATGGCTCAAGCTCAGTGACCATGACTATTTATAATCTAATACATATTTCAAATGACGTAAATAATATGGGGGCGCCTATATCACAATTTTCAGCATTTGATTTTGAAAATAGCTTAGGTTTTGTAAAAATTGTAAAATCTCCAACTAATCCCATTTCCCATATACAAAGGAAATTGCATGTTTTTAATACCAATTCCCCAAATAATATTCCACAAGTATATCCTTTCAATAAGAGCAGCAACTATTCTCTGGGGAAACCTTTACACACTTCTGAATCTAGAGTTTTTTCTTTCGTAAACATTTATGGATTTCGAATTACATCTATTCATCCTGATAATGTATGTATGTTTATTACACAATGGGAACATTATGATTGTGAAAGAAATTTTTAGTACAAAACATACGAAACACAAATACAGTGATATGCATTTGAAAGGCAACAATTTCAAGGAAACTAGAACGTTTTTTAACTACCCGATGTAATCAAAGGAGATCGGATTATATAATGTAACAAATTTAGATGAAAACAACACTGAAATAGGTATACATATGATGGAAGCTAAATGCATTCTTACAACATTTTATAACGAATCAATTGCTATTTCCCTTTTACATAAATAATTGCAACAAAATATTACAAAAGTAATAAAAATAATTTTTAGTACTAAAACACATACAATCTTTCTTTTAATCAACAGTTGTAGAATTTGTTAAAAATCGTTATCAAAGCATTTTAAAGATGGTATTTTCCAAACGTTCTCAAAACGTTTTAATTTTGGTATAAACAATGCTTTGAGAGTACTTAGTTTTTTGCACCATCATCAATTTCTGGCTGGGTAGTTCTTTTATTTCTTTTGAACTAAAAAAAAAAAATACTCTTGATGGTTCAGGAAATGATGAAGTAGAAAATTTGTTTTAAAAATGACATTTGCTTTTAATTTTTTTATTTTGGAAAATTGATACTTCCAGCCGAAATGAGCCGAAAAAAATCGGCGGCGGCGGCTTAAACGGCTTACGGCGGCTGGCTTGTTTCTCTGGTCCACACTGCTTATGAAGTATGTTTCATCCAGACGGCTTAAAATTGTTTTGTATCGGGTACGCGTCTTTAATGGTTCGTTCGTTCAATTTCCTTGCATCTAAACACAACCTATTCTTTCCAGGTTTTCTAACCAGTGTGGACCTATTACTCCATGGGCTCTGGCACTCCTCAATCACCCCAAGCCGTAGCATTTCATCCACTTCTGCATATATTAATTCTTGAATAGCTGGCGAAACTGGATAGTATCTCTCTTTTATCGGTTGTGCTCCTTCCGTCAATTCGATTGTGTGCCGTTCAAGGTTTGTTTTGCCCAAACCATATTCTTCATATGACCGGAATTTCTTCTTCACTTCATTTAGTTCATAAATCATTTCAGCATTCAGTTCATGTTGTACCACATTATCAAGTTTCAACGGAAATTCATTAAGTACTTCAGGGCTTATTTCATCAATTGGAAAAATCTCCGGCGCTAATTGAAATAATTTAAAAAAATCTACTCCCAAATAGGCAGTTTGTATCAAATCTGGGCATAAATAAAACGTCATTTCAGCGGATAAATTTTTGTATTTAACGGGTACTATAATTTTGCCCACAACTGTAAAATTATTTCCGCCTGCTGTATTTATTGTACTATAAAAAGGTCTAACTTTAGCTTCCATTTTCCTCACAATGTCAGAACAATCTTTGCCCAGTATACTCACCGAAGCACCTGAATCTAAAAGTCCTTTAACTACAAAATGTTCTATTTGAATATCCAAGAAAGCGCGAGGATCTTTCCCCATATTACCTTCAAATGCCGAGCATCTAAAAATAGAATTATTTACCGTTTTCCTAATAGCTTTTCTATCTCTAAACCGCTCTCTAATTTTCCTCAATTTATTAATTTTCCGTTCAATAATCTCCTCATTAAATATTTTATTTCTAACTTTATTATAATTTTGTAGCCTTTTCTCATACGGGATAATTTTTCTATGATTATAAATTTTCTTACTAATGATGTTCATTTTATTTTTACTCTCATTTTCCAGAATTTTAAATTTTGTTTCCGGATCCGTTTGGGTGGATTGCTCTACATATCGGGAGTTTGTGTTGAGCGTGTGCCCCCCGATTTGCACACACTCTTCTGGGAGTTTCCCAAACACCTTGGACAAGTCGGGCAGGTAACGTCTGGCAAACCACACCTGTAGCAGAACAATCGGCGTTGAGTCACCTGGCAGTCCATGAACGTATGGCCCGTCGTTTGGCAATTCCAGCAAGTGAGTACGTTAATTTTCTTTAAATTTGATTTTTGTTGATTACTTATTTCATCTAACAGCTCGATATTTTTATCGGTATCACCGCTAGCATCATCATCATCAAAGGTTATTTCATTGGCGTGGTATTGCCTACGCTGCACCGGAAATTTAGCCGGGGGATTAGCTGGTGGATCTCGCCGCAAATAGTTCTTCTCGACATCCTTGCAATTATCACGGAGTTGCTCCACGGTGTATGTTTTGGTGCCATACAAAATCTGCGCCATATTCGAACGTAAGTTTCTTTTGATTATTCTAATCATTTCTGACTCAGGTAAAGGGTTTCGTAATCTGGACCTTAATTTTTTCATCGCGTGAAAATACGAGTCGATGGATTCACCAGGGCGTTGTTTTCGTTCCTCTAGATCCCTCATATATTCATATTCACTCCTATTTGATTTATACTCCTGGAGTAGGGCTTCCTTCAAGTCTCTCCACTCATCTATATCCCTACTTTGGATCATAAGCCAATACCAATCTTTGGCATCGCCTTTTAAGAGTTGGTGAAAATTCCTTTTAAGTTCCAGCCATGGACACGCGTGATATCTTTGTAGATATTCGATTCGGAAAATGAAATCTTCTACATAAATTCCATCAGGGTTTCCATCAAACGTAATATCCCATTTATCGATTCGGATATCCCTTCCATATGGTATTGGGTCACTTGAGGCAATAGAAGTTGGACGGTTCCTTACTAAATTATTGCCCCGATTAGCTATAGGTGGCTGCTCGAAATCTAATCTCCTAAGCGCTGGGTTCTCGGTTACCGTTTTCCTCTTCTGAGGGGCTAATGGAATTCCTACCTGACCACCTACTGCACCTTCTTCTTCAGAAATTCTACCCAAACTTTCACTATCATTTTCCTCACTTCTGGGACCAATATGCATCTTGCGCAACTCCTTCAGCATTTCACTAAACCCTGCCTTCATACTCTCACTTATTTTATGATCGATAGTATTTTCTATTTCAACACGATATTTTGAATTAGATTCGGCTATTATTTCCCTAATCATCGTGGCATACTTTCCGGTTTCATCCCTCCGGTTTGTATACGATTGAGGAACATTTCTCGGCGGGAAATTATAATTCGGAGGCGGGTGTGAAAAATCACCTGTTAATGGTGTAAAATTTGCTGCCGGTGTTTGGTTATTTAACCGAGGAATCGCCCCAGTTGGATTTCTATTCATGGAACCAGAAAAATCATAGAAATTACTCTGTATTGGAGTATTGACTGGAGGTTCATTACTTCGCCCCTGACTCTTTCTCTTTTCGGAATGTTCCATCCCCATTTTTCTATAAAATCTTCTAATCAATAAAAAAAATCAAAAATCTAAAAATTCTAAATTTTTGGAAATTGAAAATTCTTGGGAACAATTAAAAAGAAATAAATAAACAAACAATAAAAAAAACTAAATAAATAAATAAATAAATAAATAAATAAAAATAATAAATAAAGATATAATAAATAAATAATATAATAAATAAATAAAATACTACATAAAACACTTTTACACTATTTGATCTACAAACTTTTCTATAAGACAATTTCACATACGGGGGTACTTAGAAAAGACAACAGTTTTCCCGTGATTTCACAAAAAAAAATAAAAATTGGTGTTTAGTTGGTGTAACTCAAAAAAAAACTTTCATTTCATTTGCCAGTTCATCACTAAAAAAAATGTTGACTAACGCTTGATCTTTCACAAACGTGATCATTACTATTGATTCGTTGAAAATAATATTGCAATTAACTACTTGGTGTTAAGCCAATATTATTTCCAATTGAGAAAAAAAAACTTATTAATTCAATGTTTTTCCCACTGCGCTATTAGTCCCTAATAAAAAAACTAAGACGTCAGTTAGGTTACTAAAACAATAATACAAATATTATTCCAAAATTTGTTAACTATCAAACATATAGGCTATTGACATTCTTTTTGTAATATCAAGACTATATGCTGGTTAACTTCTAAGTACAGTATTTCACCTAAATGAAAATACGATTTTACTCTACAAAACTAAGATCTTTCTATTGACTGATATTTCCTTTTCCAATGGGCGCCAATCTGTTATGAATCCTCCTTCAGAGCTGTTGCCACCCGGCTATTATAGTGGTCGTAAGTTCCCAACCCTTTGCTCAAAGGATTTAACAGAAAAAAACTATTACAAAAATGGACTAAACTCACCCGACAACTAACAAACAATATGAAAGATACATGGAGAATTTGCTGGTCTTTCTCCTTCTTCACCCACCCAACCTGGTCACCTATGAACATTTTAAAGTAACCCCTAAAGGTACACCAACTTACCATCTTCAACACCAATTCTTACCAGTCCATTGTCCTTTCATTTCCCCCCAACACAATCAATTAGCACAACATATTTTATTTTCAAAATTTAACTATTAAAATTAACCATTTATTAAATAAAAAAAACTTAAAATATATTTGAACACATCTGAAAATTCTGCCTATATTAAATATGAAATTATCCTCACTTGAATTGAGTTTAATAAAACCTTACTAATGATAACAACTTTCCATATATAAATATTTTTTCTAATCTATACAATCATTAAATAATACTATTTTTAATTTCCTTTACAATTTACAGAACTTGCGAGGCTCTATGGCTATATGGCGTACCGGAAAAACACCAAAAAAAAAACAACTAACATAAAATGAATTTTCCATATCTAAAACCTAACACTAACATAATTTAAATTAAAAAAAAACTTACAAAACTTAATAAAAAAAAAAGGATTTAAAAAACTAAAATTTCAAATGGTTCAGATTATTGAATAGGTCAAACAAAAATAGTTATACAAGTTTAAGGAACTAACCAACTGCTACTTCATCACCATTATCTCTCAAATTTATTCATTTTGTCGCGTATTCAGTTACCCTATCCCCTAAAGAGCTCTCTGGAGGTATAGTTCGAAAAATGTGGTCCTTTTAACTAATTTGACCTATATCTTCTATTCGCGTATAGCTCTGGTCAATCCCTAACACTTTAAAAAAAAAAATGACCTATACCTCTAACCAATTGAAATTTACATATAAAAACAATTAATTATCTTATCTTTGAATCTAAAAAAAAACTTGAAAATATACACTAAACACAATTAACAAAAAAAAATTCAACACATTCGCACCGTCATTGATGAATTGATTCTTTTTAGGCCCAGGTTTTTTTTCTGGGAACAGACCAATTATAAAAATTTACTTGCCATATAAAATTAAACTGGCTGGGAAGATCTCTTTTCTATGGTTGTGGTCTTGGCTATCCCTAACCACAGTATAGGAACACTCAAAAAAATTAAAACCCGGGAAGTTACCACTTATGTGTACTTCCCGGTAATTTTCCCCAGTTTGGCTACTACTCACAATTACACCAAGAAAATATGCAATTCAAAAGCGTTACCTTACTTAAACTCCTGTGGCCACTTGGAAACTACGCTGGCAGTCGGTTCCTTCTTTTCCACTCTTCGTTTTTAATCTTACTGACCACACTACATAAATGAGACAAGATTTTTCCCATTACACAAAAATTTACCTTTTTTCCTAAATGTAACTACTTACGGTTTCCTGGTATACGCTCGGAAAAATATGCAAATTTACAGGGATTCGCCGTAGGTAGGACTGCGCTAACCAAAACCTTCCTTCCTTCCTTCAAATCTATCACTTTTCACACAGTTTACTAACAAAAATTTAAATTAATTACTTTCCCTGTTTTACAAAATCTCACTTGATTTTTACCTCAGTCAGACACTAATTTAAAAAAAAATGTTCACTAGCCTGATTTACTCAGACTTTGTACACAATAAAAATTAAACTTTGAAAACTTTCACTTTACTTTTTAAATAATCTCCCGACAGAGATTCACACTGACAAAAGTACGTCTTTATCCTTTCGCGCCAGCTAACTATGTGATGTTAGCCATTTTCCAAAACTTCTACGTCAGGGTTTTAGTTAACATCTACTCTACATAAAAATCACTGAATACATAAAAACCTCTATCCTCCATATTTCTCCCGAGCGTCCATATTACATAAACCATATTCTGAGCGGTATTTACCACTTAACGCTACGAAATGAAACGTCCTGAATTAACATTACAAGAGAAAATTACCATTGCCACTTCCCCTTCATGTACTTTTAAAATTTCCTCTATTCCCTGAAAAATTTATCCTAAAAAATACAACTCTACTAGACTTACATTCCACAGAATCTTTTTGTCAAAATCATCTGTTTCCAAAAAAAATATAAAATAAACGACAAAACATCCAACAGAACATAACATAAAATAAAGTTTTTCTAAATTTCGAGATAAATAAAAGCAAAATCAAAACTACAAAAAAAAAAATTCTAATTGATTTGCCCTTCAGTGCCAACAAATCGTACCATTTGTGGTATCGTACCCAGTGGCAGTATAACTAGTCCACGAGAAATTGGCAATTATTTGCACCCCGTTAACAATACTGTCTGGGCCACCTGGTGTTTTTCCTTATGACCATATTATTGACATGATACGTGGTGAAAATAGGTTGTGTGAATCTACGGAATACATAAATGACAAAGCACTGGATGATGCAGAAACAGCACTTAAATTTGCATTCCTTTTTGCATAGCGTAACTTTGATGCTCTCGCCATGAAAGAAACCACCAGCCATGCTAACGTTATTAAACCATAATTTTATTACTACGGTTTAGCATATAGAATATCCAATCGAGAACGTTTCCACCATTCCATACCGCTGTTGGGTGAATATTATCATCGTGTACGTTTGACCGAGAATTCACCTATAACAATATTGGGCGAATCACCACTAGGTTTACTTATACGTGAAGTTAATGATGTTAATCTGACTAAATTAACATCGTCACCAATAACTAATGGTAAGTTGATTCGTAATCGTCATAAAACTAATCTATCCCAATTATTATATCCCATACGAACAAATCTAATTGAGCAGCAACGTTCAAAGCCCCCGGTTAAAGCCATTACGTTAATGACTCTAGCCTTATCTCATAGCAATTTCATAAGCCTAGGGTCAGCATTAGAAGCAATGTAAACAATGATGAAGGTAATAATAATTAGAATACAAATCAGCCAGCACAACAAAATCCCCAACTTCAGCAACCGCAACAATCTCCATCTAATAATAGTACACAACCACCCAACGTTTATATAACAATCGTTATGAAAATGATCCCGATAGGCATAGCCGTAATTCCAGACGTTCATATCAACCTAGGCAATGGCCAAACCATTAAAACAAAATTTCAGACCTAAATCATGTACCACTTCCTTAGACTGGCCTGGCCGTCTTCACACCCTCAACAAGGGGTAGCCATTGCCAGGCAATGTGTGAAAAAGGTCAAACCCAT
This sequence comes from Leucophora obtusa, assembly GCA_949987735.1. Taxonomy (NCBI): domain Eukaryota; kingdom Metazoa; phylum Arthropoda; class Insecta; order Diptera; family Anthomyiidae; genus Leucophora; species Leucophora obtusa. The sequence continues at coordinate 56,592,105 of OX465297.1, forward strand.
TGCCAAGGTTTTGCTGGGTAATAATGATGTAATTCACTTTTAATATTTAACCTTTCGGTATCTGTGCAATTTAATTTTTTTAATATAAGCCTTTTAATTTTTTTTTCCTTTTAAATTAAGTTTTGGGTTAGAAAAGTGTTATGTGCCCCCAATGGCACTGTAGTGGTGTTGCCAGCTAGCTCGCGTAGCATCCATCTAGGGTCGAGTTCCAACCCACCACTACAGCCCAGGGACACACACAATTAATATTTCAAAAAAAAATAAAAAAAAACTAAACCACAAAAAAATTTAACATCAAATTGAAAAACTTTTTGTAAAAAGAAAAATAAATTGTGAGTACATTAGTATATTGTGTTAGTATATACATACTTACAGAAGAATTAATTTTTTTTGCCTAGGCGGTGGTGAAAGGTTTTTCATCCTAGATTAGTAGTGGTAACATCCTGCACGAACTGGCCCTTGGCACGAAGTAGACCCCATATTTGAAAGGGTCAACGAAAGTTTCAACACCAGCTCCAGATTTAAACACCGCACAGAAATCTAAAGAAGTAAAGTGGAAAAAGGTTTTGTTGCAAGTAATCTCCAGGTAAAAGCTGTAAGATAAAGTGAATATAAAGTGAATATACTTACCAAGTAAGAGTTTGGCTAGAAGATCCACGGCCATTGGTAATTTTGGCACATAAAGGGAGATCAAAGCCATGAGCCGCCATACTCAAGCGCCATTCGTCGTCCATTTTTGAATTTGTGGTACATGAAACGGGAAAACAAAATTTGGTATTTCAGCAAGATAAATATCTTGTTATGTGTTTTTATTATGTGGTTTTTTTTGAGTGTTGTTAAAAATTATTCAAACAAACAAAAAAAGTAAATTTTAGCTAAATATTTCAAAGTTTAAGAAAATTTTAATTTGTATTATTCACACTCATTGTAAGTGCCTAAATTTTTAAAATTTAAAGTTGTTTTAGTGAAAAGACCTAAGGTGTTACAAAGTTTTTGTTTGGTTACATTTTTGATTTATAGGCTCGTTAGCCTAAGTTTTATGGTTTTAGCCACCTAAGAGAGCTCCTTTAGGTAGGATTTTTTTGCATTTATTTGATTTTTCTTGGCGGTGACTCAAAATGGAGTCAGGGTTTGAAACTTTGTAGGCTTGTATATTGCTAATCATGGGTTTTCCCCTAAAATACATTTGGTTATTATTACTAATTATGGGTTTTTTCCCTTATGTGACTTAAAAATACATTTGGTCAATATTACTAATTATGGGTTTTTTTCTTATGTGATAAGACTTAAAAATACATTTGGTTATTTATAACTAGTACAGTTTGTCAAGATACTTAATATAATTATTCAAAAGGGAGTTTCCGCTCATTCGTAGAGTGAGTTGATATAACACCCCCAGACGAAGATGCTTGCCCGGTTCCCAAAGGGATTAAGGGTAAGTTAACGGTAACTCCAGGTTGCGTTGCTTAACATACTTATTCCGGATTTTGACATAAATGTAGATACAAATTATGGTAATACATTTTGAATTTTTTCATGTTGTTTTAACTCTCTGATTATTTTTAAATTTTCTATATTTTTATAATGAACTTGTTCTAAAGTTAATGGTGAATCATTAGTTGTTATGTTTCTAATAGGATTAGGTACATTTGGTAGTCTTCAATATATATTAAATAGTTTCCATTCAGGGTGAGTGGGAATTCATTACATGTGTGATTTACTTTAAAATTTCCATTAATTACTATAATCGCGTTAACTCCAATTTCCATAATCTCTGTTAAAGTATTGGTTTCATAATTACAATGCATATGGTTTTTGTTAAATATGTGTTGAATACAATTATCTTTCTCTTCCTTTAGGTTAGATATTTTGGTAGTTTTTTCATAGATTACATTATCTTTCTTTAATGTAAGGTTAACTGTTTTTTGTTAAAATTAGGTATTGGTTGTATAACAATTTCTTTATAGTTGTTTTGATTCATGTTAGGTACCTTAATTATAAAAATTATCTTTTTTTGTTGGGTCGCAACATCTAATTCGATGTTTTCCATTTTTTCCAATGTAATGTTAAAGTCATTAATTTCCTTATCCGTTAGTATGTCCCTGTTTAGTGTTCGCAATTTTGAAGCCAATAACAATTCTCTAGCTTGTTCAATCAATTTCCCGACATGTTCAATTTCGTATCTGAGGTAAGCTTTGCGTGAATCTGTTTTAGTTTGATTGATAATTCCATATTTTGTATAAATAATTTAGTCTGTAGGTTTTGCAAATTTGTTAATGTTTTTAATTGTTCGTCAAAATGAGCATTGATTTTGATTTGTTTATTTGAATGTTCGATTACGTTATGATTATTAAGAGTATTGGTTCTAAGTTTTTCTTCAATTTCCGTCCTGTCATCATCGTCCATTGTTCCGGACAGGTATTTTATTCCTGTTCCAAAGATATTGATTAGTCCGCGTTTAGCACGGGATCTGGGTATTAAACTCAATAATTGTAGTTTAGTGTGTTTAATTTGATGTTGTAAATATGCGTCATCTAGTGTCATTATTTCGAATTCTAATGTGTTAATGTAAGTTAAATAATCTTCAGTTTTGAATATGTGTAATATTTTCGAATAATTTTGAATTAAGGATATCTCTCCTGTTTGGATGATAGTGAATCCATGATTAAGATCGGGTGTTAATAGCTTTTGTTCTGCAGCTAGGTTGATCATCAATAGGATCGATAAGGACTTCCAAAGATCTGGAAATATATTTCCTTTGTTTAATGAATTGATCCTTATGAAATTCTTGATTATAATTAGTGTATTTTTTATTATCTGTTTTCTTTACGTTAACTTTCTTTACTTTCTGATCTAATTTGTTTTTGTATGTCTTCACATAGTTAGAGTTTATCTCTTCATTCTTTCTATTTTTATACCCTACACCACTATGTGGTCAGGGTATTATAAGTTTGTGCTGATGTTTGTAACACCAAAAAATATTGGTCGTAGACCCACCTTATAGTATCCGATCGGTTCAGAATTTTTTTTTATTTCGATTTAACGATGTCCGTCTGTCCGCCCGTCCGTCCGTCTGTCCGTCTGTCTGTCTGTCTGTCCATGCAATCTTGTGCGCACTCTACAGGTCGCAACTATTAAGATATTTTGATGAAATTTGGTACGCAGACCTATGTTGGCCCAAGGACGAATAAGTTTAATTTTTTTGAACATCGGTCCATGTTTAGACCTAGTGCCCATATAAGGGTCCTACCAAAATTATATTGTTTATACGCTGCAGGTCGTAAATATTAAGATAATTTGACGAAATTTGGTACACAGACCTATGTTAGCCCAATAACGCAGCCTATTGATTTTGGTGAACATCGGTCCATGTTTAGACCTAGTGCCCATATAAGGGTCCTACCAAAATTATACTGTTTATACGCTGCAGGTCGTAAATATTAAGATATTTTGATGAAATTTGGTACACAGCCCTACATTGGCCCAATAACGCAGCCTATTGATTTTGGTGAACATCGGTCCATGTTTAGACCTAGTGCCCATATAAGGGTCCTACCAAAATTATACTTTTTATACGCTGCAGGTCGTAAATATTAAGATATTTTGATGAAATTTGGTACGCAGACCTATGTTGGCCCAAGGACGAACAAGTTTAATTTTTTTGAACATCGGTCCATGTTTAGACCTAGTGCCCATATAAGGGTCCTACCAAAATTATACTGTTTATACGCTGCAGGTCGTAAATATTAAGATATTTAGATGAAATTTGGTACACAGACCTACATTGGCCCAATAACGCAGCCTATTGATTTTGGTGAACATCGGTCCATGTTTAGACCTAGTGCCCATATAAGGGTCCTACCAAAATTATAATGTTTATACGCTGCAGGTCGCAAATATTAAGATATTTTGATGAAATTTGATACACAGACCTATATTGGCCCAATAACGCAGCCTATTGATTTTGGTGAACATCGGTCTATGTTTAGACCTAGTGCCCATATAAGGGTCCTACCAAAATTATACTGTTTATACGCTGCAGGTATTAATATTAAGATATTTTGATGAAATTTGGTACATAGACCTATGTTGGCCCAAGGACGAAGCCTATTGATTTTGGCGAACATCGGTCCATGTTTAGAACTAGTGCCCATATAAGGGTCCCCCCAAAATTATATTGTTTATACGCTGCAGGTCGCAAATATTAAGATATTTTGATGAAATTTGGTACATAGACCTATGTTGGCCCAAGGACGAAGCCTATTGATTTTGGTGAACATGGGTCCATGTTTAGAACTAGTGCCCATATAAGGGTCCCCCCAAAATTGGCTTGGTTACAAACTGCAGGTCGCAAATATTAAGATATTTTAATGAAATTTGGTGCGCTGACTCACATTATAGAAAATTTTGACATAAGCCCCATTTTAACCCATTCGAATTTCGGATCCAAACAATACACCAGACTGGTGTAGGGTATTGTATAGTCGGCGTGCCCGACTTTAACCTTTTTACTCGTTGTTTCTATATTCGCGTATTTTTCTTTTTTTATCTTCCATTCTTTCAAATATTTCTTGAAAGTTTATTTTATTGGAAAAATGTAAGTCTATAGGTTTCTTACCTGTAGTGAGGTGATGTAAATTATTATAATTGCTTAAGGCTTGTATTGGTAAATCTATATTTAGATTGATATCATTTTCTATTTCTCTAATCTTTAATATTCGTATTTGTTCGTTCATTGTTCCATGAAATCTTTCGATATCTGAATTTCCTGTGTGTCGATTAGGTGTTGTGAAATGATATTGAATATTTTGTTTTTCCAAAAAATCAGTAAATAGTGGTGATTTAAATCCCTTTTCGTTATCTAGAGTAAGTTTTCAGTAAATAGTGGTGATTTAAATCCCTTTTCGTTATCTAGAGTAAGTTTGTTTTGATTTCTTCATTAAAATAAATAACTTCAGATAAGCTTTGATCAGTGTAAGAGTTGTTCTATCGGATATCTCTTCGATCATTGCGTATTTTGTGAATTTGTCTATCATAGTAACATACATTTGTTGGTTGTTTATAAAATATATATCCGAATGATAAATTTGAAAAAGTTCTGTTGGAGTTTCCGTGTTTTCAAAAGGTAATTTAATAGGGTTTCGTTCATGCTTAAATTTACAAATATGGCAGTCGTGCAGCAAGTTTAAGATAGGATGCAAAATTCCTAAGTGAGTGATCAATGTCCTCTGTTGTTCTTAGCAATATATTTTCCGAACAATGAGTACTGATAAATTTTTTATATTTTAGCCAATTTGTTCCTTTGCCTGTAAGTGTTAAGTCACTGGTTGGAGATACAATTCGAGGGTTTATAAGGGAAACAATAGTGGGTGTATGATCAGAAGAGAGTTTCAATGAGGATTCTAAGCGCACCAAATTTCTTGCTATATTTTTAGTTACTCCAAAATCAATGAGATCCGGTATTTTATTTCGTGTGGGTTCGCCGCTGGAGATCACATTCAAACCCATTTTATTAATTGTATCAAACAATACACGGCCCCTCGGGGAAAAGAGCCTTGACCCCCAGAAAGTTTGCTTGGCATTGTAATCGCCAGCTGCCAGAAAGCGTGAGCCTAATGATTCGAAAATAGATTTAAATTGATTTTCAGAAATCTTAAATTTCGGGGGGAAATAAACCGAAGAGATCACTAGGTTCATATTAGTTTCTTCTATAAATACTAGTGTTTCCAATTCGGTTAATCGATTAACCGATTCCTCGATTAATCGCCTCTGTTTCGGTTAATGTCGAAACAAATAATTTAAAACTCAAATAATTATTCGACCCGAATAATCAGTTAAAATAGGTCGATTAACCGGTTACATTTTTAATATGTAATTTTTTGCTTTATTTTTTCCCAAAACTTCATAATTTTCTTTACTTTGGCTAAAAAATTACAAGAAATGCTTAGAAAAAAACAAATATTACCTAAAATATGATCAAATTGTTTTAAAATCGATTTAAAGAGAAGCCTTTAGATACCATTTTTTGAGCAACTCCAAGCAAGTCGACATTGAAAATAAATAAAATAACAAAGTTTCTATTTGTAAAAAAATGCTTTAACACTATGTGCCTGGCTGGAGCAGGCTTTAGGAAATACAATAGACAATTTTTCATTTCTATTATTTTAAAATGTAAAATTAATTTTTAAAAGCGAGAGCAGTTTTTCAGCCTCTAGTCTATGATTTTATTTATATTTATTTTAACAAAAACAGTGCGTATTAATTTTTAAAATTTTATTATTGCAAACATAGAATTTTGAAAGGCTGAAAACTGCTCTCACTTTTGAAATTCTATGATGAAGTTCGAACAAACAAATTTGTTTGGGATTTGACATCTATTACTGCACATTGAAGGAATTGTCTAAAAGCTTTTTATGAATTTTATATTGATTCAATAAAATTTCGCTGGAATTCGTCCATTGAAATACGGAGGAGATTGGAAGATAAACAAAAATCTAAAACTAGAATGTATGTATGTGTCTGTGTTGATCACTTCTGAGTAAAAACAATAACAGAAAGCTGAATAGGAAGGAAAACAACAAATTAATTACATTGCATTCAAGGCCTTACTCGGATGAGATGTTTAAGCTGTCGCACTTTAGTATAGTTACATTGTGGGAGCATGTATTCAATTCGTACAGCCGATGGGTTGTTAAAAAAAATTATCATGTAGAGACAATTTGACAATAAAAACATATAAATAATTAATACAATTTAATGGAAAATCACTGACAACACCTGTCCATACAAAAAAAGGCAGAAACAAGATCTAGTCTGATATGAAATTTATAATTAGGTTATTTACAAGGAGTGTTCTATCTGTTGTATCGTCCTAACAAAAAACAGAGTTCTTAAAATTTTTATTTGGCTTTAACAACGATTTTCTTTCGTTGTAGCACACTCAAACATGGACATTTAACATGCGTAAAAATGTTGTATCGTGCTATTGTCAAATGTTGTATTTTTTCAATTTAAATTCTAACAACTCTGTTTTTTGTTATGACGATACAACGATACAGCAAATAGCACACCCCTTGTGAACAACCTTAATGTGTTTATAATTTTTAGAGAAAAAGGTTCATTCTTCTTCTTAACCTCAAACCTATTACCTAAAATTGAAAAAAATTGCATATTAATTACAATATTAATTGCAGCTGTCTATAGAACGTTAAAACAACACTACTAAACTTTTCATTGAATTGATGCAGTTTTATGAAAAATCTCGTATTATTTATTGAAAATTACGTACACCCAATGAAAAACCTTTTTCGTAAAATTTGTTTTGCATTAACTCTGTGAAGAAAACTTCATAAGTTTAGTGACAACTTTCATTAAAACTCGTCCTATTAAATTCTCTCTGAATAAATTAACTCAAAATTGTTTTATTGTTAATGGCCCTTAAAAACCGAAAAGACAACAATTATTTATGATATTCTCAGACTACTAATATTCAGCAAAATTTTTTTGCTGATTTTTGCAGAGTAAATGGTATTTTCAAATAGAAAAGTTAAGAAAATACATTAATTTTGCATTAAACGATTAACCGATTAATCGTCAATTTTCTCGATTAACCGACCCGAATAACCGGTTAATTAATTTTAGTGATTTTTCGAATAATGCATTAACCGGTTAACCGCCTATGTCGAATAATTGGAAACACTAATAAATACTGAAGAGACTTGAAGATAATCTTCACAAAGATTACACATGAGATAATGTTTCAAGCGAGTTTTTATTAAGATACCTGATCCTCCACTCGCCCTGCCTCTGGGATCTTTTGTGTCATAAAATGTATACTCATTAATTGAAAAATTACTACGAGGGGTTAAGTGAGTCTCAGAAACAAGCATTATGTCAATCTGTTTGCTTCTTAGAAAATAACTGAGTTCTTCTTTGTGGTGGCGTATGCCGTTAGCGTTCCAAAAACATATTTTCAGAGTATTCATGGTTTACTCAGTAAAGCCTGCAGTAACATAGACTGCATCTTCATCATCTCCTGTATCATATTGTTCATAGATTTTGTAAAATCTAAGACCGTTTGCTCTAACACATCAATTGCTGCTTCAAGTCGACTAAAGTCCGATTTTTGACCTTGGTATTTATTTTGATTTGTTTTCATATTAGAATTAGATTCATCACTTATATTTTCTTGAAAATTTCCAGATGATGTACGACCTTTTACAATAGATGCAAAAGTCTGATTTTGGTTCGTAAAATGCTGCGCGTTCGGCAATTGGAGCTGCGGGTTAAAAATTTATAGATTGGGCAATTGCGGTTGCGAGTTAAATTGCTCTTGAATGTTTTGGGGTTATATGTTGTAAAACTGCCTTCTGACAATAGAGCGCTTAAAAATTGAGTATGCAGGACATCCTCGGGAATTGGCCTTGTGATTTTCACCACAATTACTACATTTTTTCAATTTTGGGTCGACTTTAGACTTGTTACAGTCTTTTGAGCTATGTAGCTCACCACAAATCACGCAAACTGGCAATACGTTTTAGAATGGCCAAATTCTTGACAGTTAGTACACTGTATGGGGCCTTTTCTTTTATGGGGCTCCTGCCCTGTAATTCTACGATGTAGTAAATATTTCAGTTTGTAAATTGGGTGTACCTCACTCTTCTTCAATTTAACATCGTTGAGTTCTAGTTCAATACGAAACAGGGGTTGGGGTAGTTTTTCTCTGTTTCGAATATTAACTACAGATTTTATTTTAAAACCTTCGCCTTCTAGTGCACTTTTGACATCAGAAGGGTTGACACCAGAGTCCACTCCCTTAATGACAACTTGCAGGCTTTTACTGCTTTTCAATTAGGTGTGTCTTCAAAATGCTTAACCAACTTTCTGTAGTTGTTTCACAAATGTTACCTTTTCTGATTGGAACAACGTGGAAAGACTTATCGCCAACAACTTTAATTAATCCATTCATAGCAGCAGGGGACTCGGCAGTATTTAGATTTATAAGCAGATTGCGGCAAGTTGTATTGATGTTACTTGGTTTAGCTGATAGGTAATTTTTCTTGTAATTAGGATTATTTAAGTTTCTTGTATTTTCAGGCAATGATAGATACATGTTCCGACCATTGAGGCTTAATCTTCTTTCGCACAATGGTGTGCTACCACCATCGTTCTTTTGATTAATCACACTCAGTTTATTATTATTTGATATGTTTCTTCAGCGACCACGGATTTAGGTTTTCCTTATTGTTTTAATTTTAGAAATTAACACCAATATAATATCAATTATTTTTATATTAATTTTTATTTTATTTATTTTCCTTTTTTTTTTTTGGATCAAAATCATTATTATTTACATTGATAATTGAATCCTTTTTAAGGCGGATTGTCAAAGGTTTAGCTATCTTCGCATAATCAGGTATAAATTTACGATAATAACCACTGAGTCCGAGGAAAATTTGTATTTCCTTAATGGTTTTCGGTATAGTTTGATGCCGTCTATTTTATGTGGATTAAGGCTTATGCCATCTTTTGTGACTATGTGTCCTAAGAATTCGGTTTCCTTCTTTAAGAAATCTGATTTATTTAAAGATATTTTGAGGTTTGCTTTCCTCAATGTTTTGAATATTCTTTCCAAATTATCAATGTGATCCTGTAGTGAAGTTGAGAAGAGCAAGATGTCATCCATGTACACGACACAGATTCTATTTACATGTTCCCTTAAAACCTTATTCATCATTCTTTGGAATGTCGCCCGAGCGTTTTTCAGTCCAAAATGCATTCTTGCAAATTCAAAATGTGCGTTGTGAGTTGTAAAGGCAGTTTTTTCTCTATCTTCCGGTTCTACTTCTATTTGATAAAATCCTTTAGTTAGATCTAAAGTTGAAAAATAATTTGCTCGTCCTAGCTTGTCTAAGACGTCGTCAATTCTAGGGATAGGATATTTATCTTCTCTAGTGACTTGGTTTAATTTTCGGTAATCAATGACTATTCGCCACTCTTTGTTATCTTCTTTGTCCTCTTTTTTAGGAACAATCCATATAGGAGCATTATATGGGGAATTACTATGTCTAATAATGCCTTGTTCTAGCATTTCATTCATCTGTTTTTCCACTTCTTCAGTATGGGTAACAGGATATCTATAGGTTTTGGTATAGATTGGTCCGGAAGGTCCAGTATCAATTTTGTGTTTAACCTCATTAGTAAAGGTCAAATCGTCACCTTTCTGATAGAAAACGTCTTCGTGGTTCTGAATCAAAATGTTTATTGTTTTTGATTCTTCTGAATTAAGATGCTCTAAACGTAATGGGTCATTAGTCCCTAAATATTCGATATTGAATAATTCTGGTAGTTGATTTAAATCTTTTGGGAGTATTTCCTCTGAATCTCTTTCATAATACAATGGGAAAGTTTTTCCGTTGATTTTAATCTGTTTTGTTACATAATTAATTAAGGAGTTATTTTGTTTTAACGTTAGATGTCCAAAAACACCGTTAACAAATTCGTGGAATTTATAGAGTCCAAAAGTAGTGTCCGAATTTAAAGGAACTTGAATATTATTTTTGGGAATTGTGCCTTCATGGGTAATATGAAAATTTCCTGTAGCGGTTTTAATTTGAATGGGTTTATTTAATTTTTTAATTTTTATTAAAAATGCTTTTAATTTGGGTGGACATTGGTCCAAATTGAGAAAATTTTCAGTAGATCCTGTAGCAATTAGTAATCTAAGATTTCTTGTCTGTCCTCTGAGTAAAATACAACTTGTTGTTGTAGGCTTTCTTTTTTCCTCTGTTAAAAATCCTGATTGAGATAGTTCATGGATGGCTCCTTCCATTGTTTGTGGTTTTAAAGCACATACAGATTTTTAGAGCTGTTTGGATATTTCTTTGAATATCTTGAAGGTTTCCTTCTTGTCTGGATTTTTGATTCAGCATTGCTAACTTGTGTAGTATGAAGTTGTAGTAGTCTAGGGTATTACCTCGATATTGTGCTGTTCCCAGTTCTTCGTATAGTTGATCGGACGTTTGAAATCCTCCGAAATTAGTTTCTAGCATTGATTTTATGTCTGTCCAGTTGTTTAAATGTGGATGTATTTCCATTGCTCTTCTAGCTTTTCCAGTTAGTTTAGTTTCATTTTTTCCAAATACGTTAGTGGATTGATGTCAAGCGCTCGTCCTTGTCCTCCTCCTGCTACTGCTGCTAGGGCAGGATTTCCTGGGTTGACCGACATTATTCGTGTTGGGCAGGGTGACTCCCTTTCCAAGCGAATGTTGATAAAAAAAACTCAAAGTTTTTTTCTAATAAAATTAAAGCTTCTTGCTTTATTGATGAGTATTCTTAGACTAACTTAACTTTATTATTTACAAAAAGTATTTACAAAAAAAAGGCGCTATTCAAGTAGCGGATTAAATTCAGTTCATGGGGAACATTTAGAGAATATTAGAATAATTAAATGAGAGAAAAAGCAAATACTGGTTTATTAAGAGAAAAAATATAAATATATATATATATACAAAACCATAAGGTTGAACACGGTTCAACATCCTCCCGCGCGAAGATGTTGGTGACAACAGTAGACGTTTCAAACTCTAGATAGGACCCATTCAAAATTGATCGTTGCATCTTCGGGAGGGTTTCCTTGGGATGAATCATCGAATTCTTAATAAGAGAAGCAAGCGTCGGACTACTACATCGATTGTACGGCAAGTGGCAATGCCAGGATGTGCGTGGGGCAGCATCGTTTCAAAATGTTGAACTAATTGCATTTTTGATAGGTGGTGGGACTGTGATTGCGTCATCCCGCAATGGAAGTCGCCATAGTAGCGGTGCTGCTCACATATGGGGGCGACTTAGAAAAACGTTCCATTTCTTCACCCTGATAATAAATAAATGCACAATTCGAATCGAGGTATGATGATGGGTAGAGAGGATGAAAAGTAAATATATATATATACTGTGTTATTAGAAATTTTGTTTAGCGACTTTTTCTCTTGTTTTAACATGGCTTTCAATTTTTAATCTGGTGGATTAATTTGGAGATTTTCAATGAGGTTTCTCGGGTGTGGTATTAGATATGGGCAAAAGACACAGTTTGGCAACCGAGCGCATTATAGTTCCATTTTGTGTTTTGATCTCTGCTACTCGTACTTTGCTGTCTTTTCCATATATTACTTTGGTAATGCGTCCCAGACGCCACTCGGTGGGTGGTAATAAATCATCTTTCACGATGACGAAGTCGTTTGGTTTTATGTTGTGTTGTTCAATTTTCCATTTGACTCTTCGTTGAAGTTCTGTAATGTATTCGTTTTTCCAACGACGGGCAAAGATATGTTGAAGAGCCTTTAGACGGTTCCAGCGTTTAATGAAACTTAAATTTTCTAATGGTGGTTCTTCAGGGGCTTCAGGCGGAGCGATAAGTGGTGCACCTCTCAAGAGATGACCTGGAGTCAAAGGAAGTAATTCAGATAGGTTTTCAGTCAATGAGGACATTGGACGGGAATTCAATACAGCTTCAATTCTGATTAACATTGTTGAAAATTCTTCAAACGTAAAGTTGAGATTACCAGCTACCTTTTTCAGATGAGATTTCATGCTTTTTACAGCAGCCTCCCAGAGGCCGCCCATGTGGGGTGCATAAGGTGGGATAAACGACCATGTGAATCCGTGGGCACTATATTTTTCTACTAAGGCCCTCTCCGTTGTTTTCAAAAATTCATTATGAGTTTTAAGTAAGGCGAGACTAGCTCCAAGAAAGTTTCGACCATTATCAGAAAACATAGTTTTTGGGAAACCCCTACGCCCGATAAATCTGTCAAAGCAAGCTAGAAATGCGTCCGTAGAAAGATCTGAGCAGGCTTCCAAATGAACTGCTCTTGTAGAGAAGCATACAAATACGGCTGCATAACCTTTAATCAATTTGGCGTTTCTTAAATTTGATGATTTTATGTTGAACGGGCCAGCGAAATCAATACCGGTGTATGTAAAGGGCAGCGAAAAAGTTACTCTTTCAGGGGGAGTGCGGCCATTATCTGACCTTGAACTTTATGCTTGTAAATAGTGCACGTTTTACAATTTCGAATACATTTTCGTACTAGATTTTTAAGTCGAGGGATATAAAACCCTTGTCTTATAGCTCGTAGCATGATGTGATGTTCAGCATGAAGCAGAATCGTATGAGTGTATTCGACGAAAAGAGTAGCAATGCGGGAAAAGAGTAGCAATGCAGGAATTATTACGGGGTGACGTTCTTCAAAACTTATTCCGGAGTTATTAAGCCGACCTCCAACACGTAATAGATTACTTTCGTCGAGAAAAGGACTCAAAGTAAGAAGTCTGCTCTTTTTGCTTATATGGCGTTTTTCTTGCAGGCATTCATACTCCTTGTAGAAGTGGTTTTTCTGAGCAATCGAAATTAGGCGATTTTTGGTGAATCGAATTTCTTCCGTAGTTATAAACTGCTCAGTTTTAAATGGACGTTTTCGAATGCTATTAATGAAACGAAAACAATAACTTACGACCCTTAGAGATCGAGCGAAAGATGAAAAGTTTTCCAATATGTCGCAAACGTCATCTGCCTGAAAATGTGTATTTTTGCTGGTTGGGTCTACTGGGGTAGTTTTTAGATGAAAAGTTGATACCTTTTTGGTTTCCAAATCTGTTGGATCGAAAGTTCGTGGTTTCGGCCAACTTTCAGTAGGCTGGGTTAGCCAGGTGGGTCCATGCCACCACAATTTACTCTCTATGAGTTCCTGAGGAGTACAACCACGGGTACCTAAATCCGCTGGGTTGTCGTCCGTTTTCACATGTTTCCAGTGATTATTACTGGCAATACTAATAATTTTTGTTACACGATTTGCAACAAAGGTTTTCAAAGTTTGTGGTGGTTTTTGTAGCCAACCAAGGACTATAGAGGAGTCCGTCCACAAATATAGTTCGTAGGAGAACCTTGCATTCTCTATCAAACCTTTTACTAATTTTGAGAGTAAAACCGCTCCACACAATTCAAGTTTCGGGATTGTAATCTTTTTTATCGGTGCAACCTTGGTTTTTGCCACTAGCAAATTGCAGTTGATTTCTCCATCAGATGTAGAAGTTCGCATGTAGACTGCACCACAATAAGCCTTTTCTGATGAATCGCAGAAGCCGTGGATTTGTATTTGATGAGTCGGTGTAAAATGTACCCATCTAGGAATTTTCAACGATGAAATTTGTGGTAAATTTTGTAAAAATGTGTTCCAGTTTTGAAGTATATGCGGTGGGATACCCTCATCCCAGTCCGCCTTAAGTTCCCATAACTCTTGCATCAAAAGTTTTGCTATTACCACAACTGGTCCCAGCCAGCCTAGAGGGTCAAATAATTTTGCTATAACCGATAAAATCTGCCTTTTTGTAGAGGAGGGCGAAATTTGTTTCGGTTCTACAACATAATAAAAAAAGTCTGATTTCGCATTCCAGCGAATCCCCAAGGTTTTGATGGTGCTGGAAACGTCAAACTTCAAAAAATCTTCGTCAAGAAGATCCTCCCGCGCCAAGTGTTTCAGTAAAAAACTGTCATTGGCTGTCATTTTCTTCATGAGGAAGCCTGCAGAATTTAAAGCCTGAGTTATTTGACTTTGTTTCATTTTTGCCTCTTCAAGAGTATGTCCCCCAGACAAAATGTCATCCACATAAATTTCGCTCTTCAAAATCGTGGATGCCTAGATGCAGTAGAGTTCGTATAGCCAAAAAAGGCGCACAGTTCACTCCAAATGTGACTGTTTTCATTTGAAAAGATTTGACAAAACTATCCGTTTCATTACGGAACAAAATTTGCTGATATGGCCGATCAGCTTCGTGAATTATTATTTGGCGAAACATTTTTTCAATGTCGCCCGTGAAGACGTATTTGTAATAGCGCCAACTAAGCACTATTTGCATTAAATCGGTCTGAAGAGTTGGGCCTTGATGAAGAACGTCGTTCAATGAAAATCCACTATTCGTTTTCTTAGAGGCATTGAAGACCACCCTAACTTTCGTCGATTTACTTTCGGGTCGAATAACCGCGTGGTGTGGTAGAAAAAACGAATATTGTTTTTCAGCATTATTTTCATGGTGAGTCACTGTTTCCATTTGATCCAGGTCGATGTATTCTTGAAGAACTTGCCGATATAATTCCCTTAAATCTGGAGTCTTTTCGAGAGTTTTTTCCATTCGAAAATATTGACCCAGAGCGCTATTTCCTGATTGACCCAAAAATATTTCACTTGGATACTCTTCTTTAAAAGGTAAACGTACCACATAACGCCCATCCGACTGCCTGATAGTAGCTGTTTTGAAAAGATTTTCGCAAAAGTTATCAGCTTCAGTTGTGGCACGGTCTTTTTCGACCTCTTCAAGTTCCCAGAACTTTTTTATTTGATCGTGAAGAAGATTATCCGAAGTAGAAACGGTAGTAGAAAACGCATTTATTTCACTTATATCATCTGGGCCTGACAAGTACCAACCAAAATGTGAGCCTCCAAGTTTTCTGATATATTTTGTCGCACTCCCTTAAGGTTAATAAAAGGTAAAAAATCGCTTCCTATTATCATATCAATAGCGGCAGGTTGATAGAAATGTGGGTCGGCTAGTGTTAAGTTTTTGATTTCCGCATAATTTCGAAGTTTAATGGGACAGGAGGGCAAAACATTAGCTATTTTGGGTGCGACAATGGCTAAGATTTTTATTCTAAAATCAGAAATTCTCGATTTTACGGTAACATAGCATTTACCTTTAGAACTACCCACTACCATTCCACCAAAACCTGATATTTGATGACAATGTTTCTCGAGGGGTATTGCAAGCTTTTGCTGAATACGTGTTGTAATAAAACTTCTTTCTGCTGCTGCATCTAACAGAGCCCGAATAGTAAATAATTCTCCAGAATTTTCTATATGAATCAGCGCGGTTGGTAACACTGTAGTTCCTTCTCGTTGAACAAAATAAGCCTGAATATTATCTTCTGGTACATTTACGGAAGTAGATAAATTTTCGACTTGAGTATTGAAAGTGTGGGTTTCGTTTTGAGTACCTGATGTTGAAGCCCTTTCGTTATCTTGGGGATTTGACTGTGAATGCCCCTTCGGCACACTATCCCTTTTTGAATTTTCAGGGTTTTCAATATACAACATTGTGTGATGTTTTTTGTGACATTTAATACACGAACCGGTACTCAGACATTTTGATTTGAAATGTGTAGGCGAGAGACAGTTAACACAATATTTATTTGCAAAAACAAATTTCTGACGCCTTGAAAGATTTGCAAACTCTTAAAGGGTGATTTTGTTTACATTTTTTGCAGCTATAATTTTGCTCAGCCCGGGCGTGAAATGCTTGGGTTCTTGAAGACTGGCTTTCTTTAAGCGGAGGCTTTTTCCTATCAGTCATCGTTTCTAAAATTTCAATTCTCTCCGAGAGAAATTCATTTAATTGTGTCCATGTGGGCAGCTCACGATGATTTTTTAAAGACATTTCCCATTCTTTCATGGTTTCATCAGAAAGTTTTGAAACAAATACATGAATCATGAATGGATCATAATCAGGCAATTCGATTTTGTGATTTTTCAAAATTGCCAAACAATCATTAACCGCATTTTGAATCAATCTAAGAGATTTGACGTTTTCGTTTTGAGCTGGAGAGACCGCATGAATTTTTTTCATCTGATCCTGCACCAAAAGCCTTTTATTTTCGAATCTATTTTTCAACTTTTCCCAGGCCAGTTCAAAATTATCATCTACCAAGTCAAAATCCTTTATAGCTTGGTAGGCCTCCTCCCTCACTTTGCTACGCAAATAATATAATTTTTGGGCTGGAGCCACTGATGGATCTCTTCCAATGACCGCCTGAAACATATCTCTAAAGGCTGGCCACTTGGAGTAACCGTCGTCAAAAGTTGGTATTTCGCACGCTGGCAATTTTAATGAAGATCTGTTACTAATGGGTTGATTCGTCCGAACAGTAACCGATTTGGTTTTTTCCAAAATTTTAATCTTCAAGGCCTGATATAAATCACTGGCCTCCTCATATCCTATAGACATTTCATCTTTTTGATCCTCTTGAGCCCCTTTATTTTCCATTATATATTCTTTGTATGATATTACTAACTCGGCCCATCTCCTTTCTAACTCTTGGCCTTTGACTTCAAGAAAAGCTAACGTACAGTGTTCGGGACAGGATCTTTCAAAGTTCGTGCAGAACATTACCAATTGTGTAAGGTCAAATTTACATCTTCTTTTTGGCGTAGACATTTTCAATGCTTAGACTGAAAATACCGTTATTGACTAAAATCAAACTTGAGGAATTTTATTCGAATTATTTGTCTATCGCAACCCCTTATTGGTTTCGTGAAGAATAACCAAATGATTTAACTGGAATAACTTTCTCCAAGAAATTATTTTGTAAATCGTTAAATCGTTCCACCCTATTGTCCAAAAAATCTCACCAAATATTTTGTTCCAATAAATTTCCCCACGAAAAATTAATAACAGTAAAATTTTATCCTCAATATAAAAATTGTTTATAATTCAAAAAACCGCACCACTCTAATTTGGACAAATTTTATCCAATAAAAAATTTTTTCCGATAATTGTTTCTTTTTTGAAAATTTTCTCCAAGAAAATTTTTAGGGTAATTGTAAATTTCGAGCCGCCCTATTTGCAAAATTTTTTCCAAGAATAAATTTTTATTTTCGATAATTGAATGTAATCTGTAAAAATTTTCTCCAAGAAAATTTGTTGGGATATTGTGGGTTTCGCGCCACTCTATTTGCAAAATATTTCAATATGAAATTTTCCTTTGATTTTCCAAAGTTTAAGTTTTATTTTTTCCTTTTTCCAAAAAGTACCCACCAAATTTTATATACAATATTAAAAAATCAATAATTAGAATAAAACCACTCACCCCTTAAAAAAAGTTCCTCGTTTGTTGTACCTTGAGAAACTCTGCTGATTTTAACAAGTAGTTGATGACGTTGCACAGTAACTGTTGCTATTTTGTTTTTACAGAACCCAAACACTATTGCTTTAAGCAAAGATCACTTGATTTGTTTTTATCATTTTATGTATTTCTAAATAATACATGAAGTATTATTTCTTTAGTTTTGTTGTATTTCTTGTTTTTGACCAAAACAATGCACTAAATCACTAATATTTTGCTGTTTCTATTTTCTTTTTACATTTAGGATTAAAATAATTAATATTGAATATTTTTTTTTGAAATTTCTTTTCACAGTCAATTTTGCCACTTTTTCCTTTGTTGTTTGTTTGTTTTAAATTTTTCCCTTTTCGTTAAAGCAAAGCACTGGATTATTATAGTGATTGTTTGGCAAATATTTTCAATAATATTTAAAAAAACACACTGATTTTCTTCCACTCTTTTTATTTGTTGTTGAAAGGAATGCACTAAATAACTAATGTTTTGTTTGATGACGTTTTTTCCTCTTTATACACAAATTTATTATTGCAGTGGCTGAGTATTTATCACTTTCTTGTTGTTTGTATTTTAAACTTGTCTTTTATATTTTCTGATTGTATTTTATTTTAGTGTTTTTATTTTCTCTCACCACTTTAAAATATTTTGGAAATATTTATTATTATTGTTTTCCTTTAAAGTCACACGATTATTTAATTTCTTTTTTCTTTCGCACTTTCGTTTTATGCAGCGGCACAAGTTAATTTGCATTTTAACTCTTGCACTCTTGTTTGTAGTTTTTTATCAGTGGTGAATGTTTTGTTTTGTTCTTTTGTTAGTGATGGGTATTCTTTTTAAATACAAATTTAGTGCGATTTTATTTGATATGAAACTTTTTATATTATAATTGCATTGAGGTTAGAATTTTTTATTGAAAATGGCGGCTTTCTTTTAAAATTTTTTTTTTTGCAAATTGTTTTTTGTTTGCTGCTTTTTAATTTAAGCCTCTTCGTTCTTTTTGACGAGAAAAAAAATGTCGCACAAAATCACTAAAAAACACAGTACATACATACCTTTTCTGATTTGTTTTATTCTGCCAACTCTTTTGCCTTGTAGACCTTTGTTGTTGTAGATGTATGCACTTATGGAGATGTATGCACTTTACCTTTTGATGATGACAGCTTCACATGAACGTAATGCCCAATGATGTGTCACTTGATTTTAAGACTTCCTTCGGCCGGGATGCACGATGAAGTATTTATTTATTTTATTTTATTTATTTATTTAATTGATTCCATTTCCTGTACAACAAGACTGAGTCTTATATTTATAGTACAGGAGCGTATTACGTTACAAAAAAAATTATTTTCATATTATTAATTAATTATAAATTATTAACATAACAAACTTATTACAAATATAACAATATTGATAATCATAAAGAGAAAAAAATAAAAATTATTTGAAAAAATTAAATAAAAATATTTTGAAACTATTAGCATTGCTATTTACTTGTTGACTTAGTGGAAGATTATTCCAAAGACGAGCGGCATGTACATAAAATTGCCATTCAGACATTAGGAATTGATGTCGAGGTATTACAATATTTCGGTTTCGTGTCGATTGGAAAAAACATATTTTGTCAAATAAATACCTGGGGGTTTGACTGTTTATTAATTTATGCAAGAACATCAGGGTGCGAATTTTTATCAGATTTTCGAAAGAGACTCCGTAAAGGTTATTTGAAACAGAGGAAACATGATCAAACCTTTTCAATCCATACACATATCTAATAATATTGTTAAATAAGACATTTAGTTTTCTATAGCTAACTGTATCACAGCTTCCAAATAATTCACAACCATAAATCAGGGAGGGAATCAAGTACGTCTTGGCAAGTAATGCCCTAATTCTTAACGGGGTGAAATATTGTGTTGACCAGACAGCTCGTAGCTTTACATAGGTTTGACCAACCAGTGAATTGACATGATCAGTCCATGTCAAATTGCTATTGAAAATTATAACAAGATTCTTCGCTGTGTTAACAATTTCAATCTTCTCACCATTTAAAACCATATCCTCAGAAATCGAGGGAACTAAACTTTTCTTTCGTATTACAATGCATTTAGATTTACGCGGGTTCAGACAGAGTCCATTTGCAGAAGCCCAAAGGTAGATTCTGTTTAAGTCATCATTTAGATAAGCTATACCTGAAGCAATATTTTGAACTGGGCTACTTAAAGTTAGCTGCACGTCATCTGCGTATAAATGTACTTTCCATTTAGTCAGTTGCTCTGGCAAATCATTTGCGTATAAGGAAAATAAAAGTGGACCTAAAATAGAACCTTGAGGCACCCCCCTAATAAGGGATAAGCTATCTGAATATACATTGTTTACAAACACCGATTGTGTGCGGTTCGAAAGATATGATGATATAAGTTTAGTAGATGTATCGTTAAATCTAAAAAAGTATTTCAGTTTTTTAATGAGTATATCATGGTCTACCGTATCGAAAGCCTTAGAATGGTCCAGAAGCACTAAAAAATTAATGTTCCCATTTTCCAGTCCTTGCCGTATATTCTCACTTACTTCCGCAAGAGCCGTAACGCAGCTATGATTCTGACGAAAACCAGATTGCATACTGTTAAGCAAATTATGATTATTGACATATGTAATCATTTGTTTATACAAAAGTTTTTCTAAAACTTTCGATAGGAAACACAAGATGGCTATAGGTCTGTATTCTCCATTCGACTTAGGTAATGGCAAAATTTTTGCATGTTTCCAGTTTAACGGATACATACTTGACATTATAATAGTATTAAACAGATGAGTAACATACGGCAAAATCAAGGGCAAAAGTAATCTTATGAATTTTGGGTGTAAGTTATCACTACCCACTGCGTTTGATTTTATCAAAGAACATGTTGTAATAACGTCATATTGAGTAACGCAAGAAAATTGAAAATGTTCACCGATTATCTCATTATCAGTATCTAACGTGTCTGAGGAAAAATTAAAAAAAGTGGGATTTGCTTGGGTTACAGGGGTGTTAGTAAACGTTCTGTTAAGCATATTTGCATCCACTTGGCAGTCAATATTGTTGTTTGCATTGCCAATTCCTATTTCACGAATAGTGTTCCAAGTTTGTTGAGTATTGATTGCAGTACTAAATCGTTTGGAATAATATTCGGTTTTTGCAAATCTGATACGTTTATTAACATGTTTTCTGGCAGCGGAATATTGTATTTTAAGCTCGGAAGTTTTAAATCTTTTCCACCTGGCATATGAAAGTACCTTTTTGTTAACACAGACTCCCTTGTTTGTTTTCGTTGTTGATATTGAAGTTGCCACTAGGGGGGACAACTGCCAATTTTTTTAATTAGTAGACTCCAAGTCACTAATTCTTCCTGTCCTAGCCTATTCTAGGACTTTTTCGAAGGACCAATATGTTGGGCAGGGTAACTCCCTTTCCAAGCGAATGTTGATAAAAAAAACTCCAAGTTTTTTTTTCTAATAAAATTAAAGCTTCTTGCTTTATTGATGAGTATTCTTAGACTAACTTAACTTTATTATTTACAAAAAGTATTTACAAAAAAAAAGGCGCTATTCAAGTAGCGGATTAAATTCAGTTCAAGGGGAACATTTAGAGAATATTAGAATAATTAAATGAGAGAAAAAGCAAATACTGGTTTTTTAAGAGAAAAAATATAAATATATATATAAGTTAACGTTGGTACATCTGAAGTGCCACCTTAACGTTTTTATTTATTACGTGACACCCTAACACATTTCGTGTAAACTGCTGACGACATGTCTGGCAATAATTCATTTATTGCTCAATTCATAATAATTTATTTATCAACACATTTTTGTGTTATCTGATTCCCCACACGAGGTGCAACGTCAACAGAAACGTATGGGAACATTCAATAAGCTTGGTTTAGTTTTTAAGCACTTCTTTGTATTTTATTTTAGTTAGTCTAAAACTAGTACTCAAATAAAAAAGATCACTTTAAAACTAAAGTGATCTTTCATTCAATAAACATAATATTTTAACAAACGAATTTGTTTAATTGGCGCCCGACGTGGTTTGAATAATTAAGTTTACTAAAAATTTTTTCTTTTGTTTTTTAAAAAAAAAAAACACAACCCAAAAACAAGGAAAGTGAAAACAAGAAAACTCTTGTAAAATAAAATTTGTAAAACACGAATTAAAACCAAAAACTTTTTAAACAAAAGTTTTTTTAAAAGAAAAAAAGTGAAAGAAAATCTAAATAAATTCATTGTTTTATATTAACAAACAAAAAAAGAGCACAATTCAAAAAAAATTAAAACAGGAAAAATCTTGTAAAATAAAATTAAAAGCAAAAACTTTTTAAACAAATTTTTAAAAAAAAAAAAAAAACAAGTGAAAGAAAAACTGAATAAATTAAGTTTTATATGAACAAACAAGAAAAACACAATCCAAAAACTAAAAAAAAAATAATAAAAAAATTTTTAAACAGGAAAACTCTTGTTAAACATAAATTAAAAGCAAAAACTGTTTAAACAAATTATTTTTTCTCAAAGAAACAAGTTAAAGAAAAAAACTAAATGAATTAAGTTTATTAAATTAAATAATAAACGAAAAGTGTTTTATATAATCAAACAAAAAAAACACACACAATATTGAAAAAAGTTAGAAAAAAAGAGACATAAAGTCAAAAAAGCACAAACAAACAGAACCTAATCAAAGTCACCAGCGCTTCGAAAAAGCCTGGGCTGCGTCGAAGAGCATAATCAGGACAGTGTCACCAGCGCTTCGAAATAGCCTGGGCAGCGTGAAAGGAATACAACCAGCAACAACCGAGAAACAACACCAACAAAACGACAACGGCAGTAACAGCAGAAACAACAACGGTGGTAACAACAGACTAAGAAGAACACAACCACACCAACAACATGAATTATAAGTATCTGTAAGTAGAGTGCTTGTAATAAAGAAAACATATAGTAATAGAATATTTTTGAGAAATTAAAACTAGAAAGTTCTTATTAAATTAAAAAATTTTTTTTTTATTAGAAAATTAAATTTAGAAAAATTAAAATTATTGTGAATCTTTGCAAGGGCACCGGGTTAAGTGTCCGCGTATTATTTTGCACCGGTTTTACCGTTTTTCCCCGTGTTTCATGAGTGATTCTAAAGACCAAGCCGAATTGCAACAGGTAGTGGAAAGACTCAACAGAATAGAAGTTGATAAGAGGGAAAATAGAAAAGATTTAAGGGAAACTAATTGGTGGGAAGGCAAAGCGATGGCTGTGACACCAGAACAATTAAGGGCAATTGTGGAGGTTGCTATAAACACCGCCCTAAATTCTCAGAAACTAGCTTTTGACAAGAGAATCTAGGATCTTAATAAAAAATTCAACGAGTGTGTTGTACAGACTCCCGAGGTAGAAACGTACAGGGATATAGAGATAATACAGGGGCGACAATGCGAAGAACCTCTTGATATAGTAAAATCTCTGCCCGACTTCGAGGGCAAACAGGAGACGTATGTCTCGTGGCGCCAAGCGGCGCAAACCGCTTACAAGGTCTTTGAAAGTTTTGAGGGCAGTTCCAAACATTACCAGGCCGTTGCCATAATTAGAAATAAAATAAAAGGCCCGGCCGATATGGTGTTGTCCTCCTTTAACACTGTTCTAAACTTCAGAGCAATCATTGCTCGGCTCGATTTTACGTATTCGGACAAGCGGCCGATTTACTTAATTGAACAGGAGCTTTCAATTCTCCGTCAGGGAAACATGACCCTTTTACAGTTTTATGATGAAGTTGAAAAGAAACTGACTTTATTGACAAATAAGACTATTATGACATATGACAGGACCACCGCGGCAGTTATTAATGAAAAGTATAGAATGGACGCGCTACGCGTGTTCATATCGGGAACAAGAAAGGGGTTAAGTGACGTACTTTTTTCTGCTCGCCCGAGCGATCTACCCTCAGCCCTGGCATTGGCACAGGAAGTCGAATCTAATCGGGAAAGGTATTTATTCGCGACCAACTTTGCCAGAAGTCTTGAGAACAAAGAAAGGGGAGGATCTGGATCGGGACAACGGGATGGCAATTATACTGCGGGAACCCGCACGGTCAAGAACCCCCATTTTTCCAGACGTCAAAGTCCGGGGAACGGGGTCCCTCGGAATGAGGAATTGGTCCCGTCTGTTGATGCTGATCAATCGATGCGTACCGTACAGTCAGCGCAACCGGCCACTAATGGACCGCCTCAGAGCCGGTATTACGAAAATCGAACGCATGACCGTTATTACGGTAATCAGGCCTCTGGGCCGGCAGTAAAGCGTCAGAAAAGTGGCTCCGCTAGATTTACCGGACCCAAACAACAGAGGATCAACCATATTTCCCAGGACACTGCCTCTGCAGAGCAGGGACAATACGAGTACGAGGAACAGACGGAATCGGTGGCATCGGAACTCGATGCTGAGGAGGAGCTTGATGAGATTAATTTTTTAGCCAAAACTCCCTGCTGCCATTCATAGAACGGACTGTTGCAGGGAAAAATATTAGATTATTGATCGACACGGGGGCTTCGAAAAATTACATAAAACCCCTGAGCGGGCTTGGGAACATGGTCCCAGTAGAAGAACCTTTCTTAGTAAAATCAATCCATGGCTTCAACACCATTGATAAAAAGTGTGAACTTTACCTATTCAACACGACTAGTACATTTTTTATATTGCCATCATTGTCAACATTTGATGGCATACTGGGCCTTGATCTGCTAAAGCGGATAAATGCAAAACTAGATTTTAGAAACGGTGAACTCCAAACTCAGAACGGTTCGGAGAAGATAAGATTTTTGAAGTGTGCAAATGTGAATTTCACACAGGTGGAGGATATAGTAGTACCCCACATAGTCCTTATGAAATTTCGGAACATGATAAAGAGTTTATTGGGAGTCTTTGCAAACCCTAATGAATCTCTACCTTTCAACACAAACATAGTCGCCACTATCCGAACCGAGAGTAACGACCCGGTTTATTCAAAGCTCTACCCTTACCCAATGGGCGTGGCTGACTTTGTTAATTCTGAGATACGTAGTTTGTTGGAAAATGGCATAATCAGACCTTCTAGGTCCCCTTATAACAACCCCATCTGGGTCGTCGACAAGAAGGGCAAGGATGACCACGGTAACGTCTTGAAACGGCTTGTTATTGATTTTAGGAAACTAAATCAGAAAACTATTGACGATAAATATCCCATCCCGGATGTGACGTCGATTTTGTCGAACTTGGGTAAAGCGAAATTCTTTACAACGCTTGATCTTAAATCGGGCTTCCATCAGATAGTGCTCGCAGAGAAAGATAGGGAAAAAACGGCTTTCTCGGTCGGAAATGGAAAATACGAATTCTGTAGGCTCCCTTTCGGTTTGAAGAACGCTCCCAGTATTTTTCAGCGTGCCATTGATGATGTATTGAGGGAACAGATAGGTAAGTCATGCTACGTTTACGTTGATGACGTGATTATTTTTTCGGAAAATGAAAACGACCACGTTGATCACGTAGCATGGGTTTTGCGTAAACTGTATGAGGCAAATATGAGAGTCTCCCGTGAGAAGTCGCACTTTTTTAAGGAAAGTGTTGAATATCTCGGCTTTATGGTGTCCACAGGTGGCTACAGAACAAGCCCTGAAAAGGTAAATGCAATTCGCAATTACGAACAGCCTAGAACACTATTCAATGTTAGATCTTTTTTGGGGCTCGCGAGCTATTATAGATGCTTCATTAAGGATTTTGCTTCGATAGCGAAACCACTGACCGATATCCTGAAGGGTGAAAATGGTAGGATGAGCGCTCACCAGTCGAAAAGGATAAAGGTGGACTTCAATGAAAGTCAAGTTCAGGCTTTTAACAAGTTGAGGGAGATATTATCCTCAGAGGAGGTCATGTTGCTTTACCCGGACTTTAGGATGCCATTCGATCTAACGACGGATGCTTCCTCTTTGGGGTTAGGGGCAGTCCTCTCACAAGGGGGTAGACCGATTACCATGATTTCCAGGACTTTAAAGGACAGGGAATTGAATTTCGCGACTAACGAGCGCGAGTTGCTGGCAATAGTGTGGGCCCTACAGAAGCTTAGAAACTACCTCTATGGCGTAAAAAATTTGAATATTTACACGGACCACCAGCCACTTACGTTCGCAGTTTCGGATAGAAATCCTAACGCTAAGATAAAGCGCTGGAAGTCGTTTGTGGACGAACATAATGCGAACATTTTTCACAAACCGGGCAAAGAGAATTATGTTGCCGACGCTTTGTCGCGTCAAAATATCCATGCCCTGGAAGAAAGCGCTCCCTCTGATGCTGCCACTATACACAGCGAGATGTCGCTTACCTACACGATCGAGGCAACAGATAAACCAATCAATTGCTTCCGAAATCAGATAGTCTTGGAAGAATCGCGCTTTCCTCGGAAGCGAAATTTCATATATTCACCGAAAAAACTCGTCACCTGATTGACTTCACTGACAGGAGCATGCTCATCGATGAAGTGAAACAGGCAGTTAACCCAGGAGTGGTGAACGCAATATACTGCGATTTGCCGACACTAGCTAGTGTCCAGAATGAGTTAGTCCGGTGCTTCCCGGCAACGAAATTTTGGCATTGCAGGAAAATGGTATTGGATATTTTTGATAAAAATGAGCAAATGGAGATAGTGAACACCGAACACAATCGCGCTCATAGGGCAGCACAGGAGAATGTAAAACAGATTCTCGATGACTATTATTTCCCGAAAATGGCTAGATTAGCGGCCGGGGTCGTGACAAACTGCAGGACCTGTAACAGGGCCAAATACGATAGGCATCCGCACAAGCAAGAGATGGGAGCGAATCCGATACCATCCTATACGGGGGAAATGCTCCACATCGATATATTTTCTACGGACGGGAAATATTTTCTCACATGCGTTGATAAATTTTCGAAGTTTGCCGTGGTTCAACCAATACCATCCCGTACGATCGTAGATTTGAAAATTCCAATCATATAGCTAATGAACCTCTACCCCGACACAAGGAACATTTACTGTGACAATGAACCGGCCTTAAAATCAGAGACCATCACGTCAATGTTGGAAAATCAATTTGGCGTCGTGGTCGCAAACGCACCTCCGCACCATAGTACTTCAAATGGTCAGGTCGAGCGCTTTCATAGCACTCTCGCAGAGATTGCAAGGTGTCTCAAGCTTGAGAGGAAAATCGACAATACAACCGAGCTGATAGTGTTGGCTACTGCGAGATATAATAGGACTATTCATTCGGTGACCAACAGGAGACCTGTGGACGTTGTTCATGGTACATCGGTAGGGATAAGGGAGGAAATAAAGGCAAGAATCATGAAGGCCCAACAAACCCAGCTTAATAGGGACAACTCTTTCAGACGCAATAGGATCTTTGAAACTGGGGAACGTGTGTTAGTAAGAAATAATAGGAGATTAGGGAACAAACTGACACCTTTGTACACAGAAGAAAGAGTGGAGGCAGACTTGGGAACCACGGTTCTTATTAAAGGGAGGGTGGTCCATAAGGACAACCTAAGATAAGGACAACTTCTTAACCTCCCGGCAACGCTAAATTTTAACCTTTTCGTTTTGTTTTTTTTTTATAGGATTTTACTCATGATACTTCCACTCCGGCCTATGACGGCGAAATTAATGGACTACTCTAACTCGGATTACATTCCCATTATCGACGGTGACGTAGTTATATGGAAAGATTTCGACTACTTGCGACATACTACAAATTTGACAATGTACTCTGAAATAGCTGATGAAACGGAACATCTTACGGAACATTTTCCTTTATCCCATATGGTGAAAATTTTGGACTCGGACGTTACTCGAATTAGAGCAATTTTGGCATCTTTCGATATTCACCACCGACACGCCAGAAGCCTTAATATCTTAGGTACTGCCCTTAAGGTAGTCGCAGGTACACCAGATTTCGACGACTTTGAGAACGTAAAATTTAAACAACGGGAACTCATCGAATCGGAAAACAGGCAAATACTGGTAAATACGAAAACGCAAGCCCAGATAAATAGACTTACGGAAACGGTTAACGTAATCATTAAAAATTCGAAAATCAAACAGATTGATACGGGTCATCTGTATGAAACACTACTGGCAAGAAATAGAATAATAATTTCGGAACTCGAAACTTTAATGCTATCTGTCACCCTTGCAAAGATAAGATTAATTAACCCTGCAATTTTGGATTCAAGCGATTTAAAAAATATTGTAAACCAGCACTCTACAAATATTACTGTATCTGATCTAATGGAAGTGTCATTTGTTAAGGTTCTTTTAGATAATAATTTTTTACATTTTATAATTAAGTATCCCAAGCCTAGACTAGAATGTAAGAAGGTTAGCTTATTCCCGGTACAACATAATGGCACGATTTTGCACCTCGGCAAGAATAATAATGTAGCTGATTGTGGAAATGAAATACTCCCAGTCGGAAACTGCAGTGCTACACTTACAACCACGTTTTGTAGAGAGTCATTATACCCCACGTGTGCCCAACAACTCCACTCGGGTGGTATAGCTCATTGCAGCACTCAACCTAGTCACCTTAGTCCACTGGTCGTAGTCGATGATGGCATTATCATCATCAATGATGACACCGCCATAATCAGGAATAATGAAACTTCAATAAAAACTATCACTGGAACTTACCTACTCACCTTTGATGATGAGATTCAGGTTAATGGGTCCACTTATAAAAATCTGAAACGGAATGCGAGGAAAATACCAGCCTCAGCAACCGTGGCAATTCTTAACGTCACCGGCCACCAGGAAATATTAAGCCTCCCTTATCTCCAAAAGTTGGGCATCCAAAATCTGCATTATATTAAAGAAGTTGAGGGCAAACTTATCCTAGGACCAACGGTCTCTATGTTGGTCGTAATTGCCATTCTCCTCACTTATTGCTCAGTTTCCAAGTTACGGATGAGACAAGTGAAAAAATGCCAAAGTCGTGTCATTCAGGACACCATCGACAGTTTCAGGAGAACCGAGGACGGCTCTCATTTAAGTGGGGGAGGAGTTAACGTTGGTACATCTGAAGTGCCACCTTAACGTTTTTATTTATTACGTGACACCCTAACACATTTCGTGTAAACTGCTGAAGACATGTCTGGCAATAATTCATTTATTGCTCAATTCATAATAATTTATTTATCAACACATTTTTGTGTTATCTGATTCCCCACACGAGGTGCAACGTCAACAGAAACGTATGGGAACATTCAATAAGCTTGGTTTAGTTTTTAAGCACTTCTTTGTATTTTATTTTAGTTAGTCTAAAACTAGTACTCAAATAAAAAAGATCACTTTAAAACTAAAGTGATCTTTAATTCAATAAACATAATATTTTAACAAATGAATTTGTTTAATTTATATATACAAAACCATAAGGTTGAACACGGTTCAACAATTCGTTATAGATTTTATTTTCGATAAATCTTTTTTACGAATTTTATACTTTTGTTAATTTTAGTTTAACAAGTATATATATATATATATATATATATATTTGTTCCTTTTACTCCTGCAAGGAGCAAGTATTTCGTTACTATTATTTTCACTAATAGATTTCTCATTCACAGTTAGCACTTGATATCCTTAATATTCATTTAAGGATGTTAGCGTACCGTAAGTTCTTATTTGCAGGGATAAAAAAACTATTTTGTTATCCTACCGACTGCGCCAATTTTGAAGACGGATGAACTGAAAGAAGTTACTTTCAATTTTATCAGCATTACTTTTCGAGAAAAATGTTTAACCGTTTCCTAATATTCGCTTAAGAAATGAGACGATATCTCTTCCTAAACACAGAATAAGTTTTTATCTGTTTCATAGGAAAGGTACTAAAAGATTATATTGCTAATCATGGGTTTTCCCCTAAAATACATTTGGTTGTTATTACTAATTATGGATTTTTTATTCAAATTAATGTGTGTTTTTTTTAAATCAACTACTTTTTTTTTAAATGAACATACTTATTTCCGTAAATAACTCTCTACAAAACAATTGTTGTTTTGATAATTTTTTGCCCATTTTTTAACAAAATTTAATTTGTTAACTCTAAAAAATTTTGTAAGGCAGCAACGTAAATTTGATAAAATTTTTCTTCAATTTGAAAAAAAAAGTATTAAATCTGTGGAAAAAAGTTTAGTGAGGTTAGTTTTCTCGCGTCATTACTCGTGCTAGCATGTGTATTTGTAATTGTCGGAAATATCAATAAATTAACAATAAGTGTTTTTGTTTTTCAAAGTATAGATAATTAACAAATTCAGTGACTTACAGTGAATTGCTAATTGAAGATTTATTAATTTAAATAAATTTATATAATTTTGAACGTTCTCAATTAAATCGTACATTTAAATTTCTGTCATTAATTTTGATATTATCTATCTTTTTGTTATTTTGTTGAAGGTAAACTATTAATGAAAGTTATAAATATAATGTATTTGAATTATTAATTTAAATAAAGTTATATGTTTTTGTATATAAAATGGTACATGTGTTTTAAATGAAGAGTTTTTAGTATGTGCTATATTATAATTTCAATTTTATATTTCATTATTTTTTATATTTTCTCAAATTCATTATAAAAAAGACATTGTATGTATATTGCTTAAAAAAATTTTAAATTTGTGAAATATAAAAAATAATGAAATATAAGTCTAAAAATTAATAATAAATCGATAAAAAATTAATTAATTAAATAAAATGCATTGTTGAATTTAATAAAACGCATTGGTAAAACAACAAAATCATTATGCAATTTAATTAAATATAATTGTTAAGACAACTAATTTTTGTTAATACATTTGACAATATTTTGTCAAAATAATACCACATAAAATAGTTAAACGTCAAAATATAAATCTACTAAACAATGCGTTAAATTGATGGACAGGTTTTGTTAGTTGTATAGTGATCACCCATTCATCAATTTAATATGAATTTTAGTTGATTTCACAGCTGTTTTTGGTTCAGTGTAAGCATTCGTACCAGTATTTTTTTTTTGACCTTTTTTGTGTTTTTTTTATTTAAATCTTAAATAATGGAATTAAATTCATTGTTGCTTTAATTTTTTTTTGAGATTTGTTAAGCCGGAAATTTGTGAATGTTAAAAACCTAAGTGCTCAAACTAGATTTTTTGACTTTTTTTATATTTGATTAAAGTCGAATTTTTTGGTGTTTTTTTTAAAGTTCGTTCTAAAGTTTAATTCCCAAAGGTGTTTTATAATAGATTATTTTGTTAGTATAAGATTAATTTTAATAATTAATGTTGTGAATTGTTTAAATCTTTAAATAATGTGTTGCTAATTTTGTTATAGGGTGAAGTTAACGGTGTTTGGTAAGGGGGGTAAGTGTGTGTTTAATTTAAATTTTATTGGATTTCAGTGATGACCATGATTGGGAGGGCAAATGTGGGGGATTTCAACACCTCGTCCTCCCTCTTTGATGTTCTACGTTTTTGATGCTTTTAGTTTTTTTGTGTTTTTTTTTGAAATTTTAATTGTTTGTGTCCCTGGGCTGTAGTGGTGGGTTGGAACTCGACCATAGATGGATGCTACGCGAGCTAGCTGGCAACACCACTACAGTGCCATTGGGGGCACATAACAAAAGTGATATTGTGCGTTCCTGTACTATTGAGCAATTTCGTTATTTAGATAGAGGATTTTGTCCTTACTCTCATTTTACTGAACTTTACCCAAAAAGTAACTTAAAATAACGATTTTTTTGTAACGGTTATATATTTTTTTCCTGTGTAAGTAAACAAAAAAAAACGGGAAAAATTAAACAAAAAATTTTTGAAAAGCCCCCCCCCCCGCCCCCCGAAATAAATTCCTAGCTACTTACCTGTAGACACATATACTCCCAATAATAAATATGGGCCCGTCTAGGGTCAGATCCCAGAAGTCGAAATTTTAAGCGACATTTTAACAGAAATTTGTAGTTAAATCAGGTAAAATTTCTGCTGAATTCAGCTCAAATTTCCTACCTTATTTAACTGAAATTGTACGTATATTTAGTAGTATGTAAAATTTAGCTTACCTAAATTTAGCAGACCATGATTTTTAACTTCATTGAAAATTCTGCTGGCGCAAATTCAGGTACTATTTCCTGTTATTTAAGCAGAATTTTGAACTATTTTTACGGGCTTTTTTTTATGAGTGTAGTATGCAAAATTTAGCTTACCGAAATTTAGCAGACCATGATTTTTAACTTCATTGAAAATTCTGCTGGCGCAAACTCAGGTACAATTTCCTGTTATTTTAGCAGAATTTTGAACTATTTCTACGGGCTTTTTTTTATGAGTGTAGTTTACCTAAATTTATCAGACCATAATTCTCAATTTCATTGAAATTCTGCTGGCACAAATATAGGTAATATTTCCTGTTTGTTTAGCAGAGAGAAATATTTGCACGAGACCTATTTTGTCCATTTTGCTCTATCTCGCTTACTTTCCGAGATATACGCCATTTCGTGACCATAAAAGATATGAAAACATAGCGCGTCCTCTATGTGATATTGAAAGCAGAGACATAATTGTGGTTTAAATTAGCTGAAAAATTTGTAAAGTTAGGAAACACAAATTACTAAAAATACACCGAAAAAATTTCTCAGTTACTGGCTACTAAATTTTTAACTGAGTCTCAGGTGAAATACCCCTTACTGAGCTTCAGTTGTTTAACTTGATTGAGTTTAACTAATATATTTCGTTTTTTTTAACGGAACTCTCAGTTAAACTAAACAAGACTTTAAATCTTATCTTAAAAACACATTGACACGGTGCAAAATATAATTTAAATAACATACATTTAAATTTAACGGTTCGTTGTAATTCAAAAAATCTCTGGTTATTGAATAGAATCAGCTGAGATATCTTAAGAATTAAAGTTCAAAGCAAAAAAGAGTAATAATAACAAAGGATAAAAATAGCATTGTTAGATTTCGTTGATATTAGTCTGAGTTGAGTTGTTGATAACAAATTCGATTTGCTTTCAACTGTCACATAAGTAGACAATTATAAATTATTAACCTATTCAAAGGCGAATGACACTGATGATGGCTTTGTAGCGAAAGCCGAAAATACGTATTCTGTCTTGCTGGTCTTATCGAATTTTTTAAAAAAAAATTTTTATTCTTTTTAATTAACTTGTAAAAATTGTATCATCTTTCTTTAATTTGAAAATAATTTAAACAGAAAGTGATATTAACTTATGGTCTAGAGTCAAACTAAAGAACATTCATTTACCGAAATAAGAGATCAACTAAACATTCCCCTCATTCATCTTAAAAACAAATTGACACGGTGCAAAATATAATTTAAATAACATACAATTAAATTTAAAATTAACGGTTCGTTGTAATTCAAAAAATCTGTGGTTATCATACACAGAGTTGAATAGAATCAGCTGCGATATCTTAAAAATTAAAGTTCAAAGCAAAAAAGAGTAATAATAACAAAGGATGAAAATAGCATTGTTAGATTTCGTTGATATTAGTCTAAGTTGAGTTGTTGATAAAAAATTCGATTTGCTTTCAACTGTCACATAAGTAGACAATTATCAATTATTAACCCATTCAAAGGCGAATGACACTGATGATGGCTTTGTAGCGAAAGCCGAAAATATGTATTCTGTCTTGCTGGTCTTATCGAATTCTCTTAAAAAAATTTTATTCTTTGCAATTTACTTGTAAAAATTGTATCATCTTTCTTTAATTTGAAAATAATTTAAACAGAAAGTGATATTAATTTATGATCTAGAGTCAAACTAAAGAACATTCATTTACCAAAATAAGAGATCAACTAAACATTCCCCTCATTCATCTTAAAAACACATTGACACGGTGCAAAATATAATTTAAATAACATACATTTAAATTTAACGGTTCGTTGTAATTCAAAAAATCTGTGGTTATTAGTGTTTCCAATTCGGTTAACCGATTCCTCGATTAATTGCCTCTATTTCGGTTAATGTCGAAACAAATAATTTAAAACTCGAATAATTGTTCGACCCGAATAATCGGTTAAAATAGGTCGATTAACCGGTTACATTTTAAATATGTTATTTTTTGCTTTATTTTTTCCCAAAACTTCATAATTTTCTTAACTTTGGCTAAAAAATTGCAAGAAACGCTTAGAAAAATAAAATACGATCAAATTGTTTTAAATTGATTGAAAGAGAAGCCCTTAGATACCATTTTTTGAGCAACTCCAAGCTAGTCGACATTGAACCAGCGAGACACGTCATGGGTTTTAAGAGACTTAAAACGGATTTGTTGTACATTATCGCAATTAATTTTTAATCAAATTTTTTAACGGTGGGTCTCATACTGTAGGTTTAATTTTAACTTAAATAAAAACAAAATAAAATGTCAAAAAAATGTACACAAAACAACAAATTTTTGGGTTAACTATTATCCTAAGTTTAAACCTGCAGTATGAGACCCACCGTAACAAGATAACAAAGTTTCTATTTGTACAAAAATGCTTTAACACTATGTGTCTGGTTGGAGCAGTCTTTACGAAACACAATAGGCAATTTTTCATTTCTGTTTTAATTCTTTTAAAATGGAAAAATTAATTTTCAAAATTGAGAGCAGTTTTTCAGCCTCTAGTCGATGATTTTATTTATATTTATTTTAACAAAAACAGTGCGTACTAATTTTTAAAATTTTATTATTGCAAACGTATAATTTTGAAAGGCTGAAAAACTGCTCTCACTTTCGAAAATCTCCCAGCCAGAAATTGACAAACATAAAAACGTTCTGAAAGCACTTTGTATGGTGGTTGAAGCGTTATGAAAGCAACATATTTTTGGGTTTTATAGTGTTCTCAGAACAATAAAATGATAACCATGATTTACGGTCTCATGTTTGTATTTAGAGTAGTTTGGAAACATTCCAAAAGCAAAAAATAAAGTGATTTTAAAGCGTTAGAATTTTTGTTTATAGAACGTTTTCAAAACATTAGAAAAACTAAAAATAAAAGATTTTAAAATGCATTAATACAAAAGTAAAAATGAAACGTAGAGCAATTTTTCAGTACTCTAAATACAAAAAATAAAGTAATTCCTTAGTATGTACATACTTAAAAAACATTTGTTATTGTTTTATATATTTTATTAGAACTTAAATTAGTTTTAAATGATTAAGTTAAAAAATTATAGGATATTAAGGGAAATGTAAATGTGTTCAATTTTTTTGTGGTGTAGGGTTCTGATGACAATGAAATATTTAAAACTGTAGTGTTTGATGAAGAAGTAGTACACTCAGGGAATTATGTAGGTAAAATCAACTGCAAATGACAGTTAAAATAACTGCATTTGCACTTAAAAAGGTGTAGACTACAGTTGCAGTTAAATTAACTGCAATATGAAGTAATTTTTAGCTGTTAAAAATCAACTGACAAATGTAGTAAAAACAACTACTAATGCAATTGAAACAACATACATGCAAATTATTGTAAAACTGTACAAACAACTTGCAAATGTAGTTAAAAAAACATAAATAAAATTTTTTTTAAATATTAATTTAATAAAAAAAACAAATTTATGTAAACACTATTAACTTAATTTTATTCTATAATAAATTTAAAATTGAGAAATCAAAATTTACACTTAATGTCACTTTTTTTTCACTATTAAGATATTGTTGTACATGTCCGTCTGTGAGGGATGAAATATGCTGTTGTTTGGCTTCCTTTTTTTTCTCCAGGTAGAAAGGGATGAGAATATAAAAGAACTGAAAGAAAATAAATACAATATTTTTTTAACATTCCCCGTAAATAAATTTATATTATAAAACTTACCTTATTATTTTAGTAAATTAATAAAAAAATATATAACCTTTTCCGTATTACGCGTGCTCACTCTTTGGCGTTGTTTTATGACTAAGACAAGAGAAAACATGTTATACTCATATTCTTTCACTAGAAATTTCTAAACAAGTGATTCATACACATACTTCTGTTTGCTTCGTGTGTGTGCATACACACTTGAAAATTTAAGTATTTGTAAATAAAATTCAAAATAACTGCATAAAATAAATGTTACTACACTGTAGTAATTTTTGTAGTTTGTTTAAAAAAATAACTGTCAAAAACATTGAAAAATTTTGTTCTAAGTAAATTAACTACAATTGTAGTTAAAATAACTACAACCGCATTACTACATAAACAACTGTCATGTAGTAACTGCAGAACTTTTCTGAGTGTAGAGGAAAATTTAGATTAAGATGATAAGGACGTTGGTAGTTCCAGTTTAAGCACACCTGGAGAAACAAGTTCGGATGAATTTATTCCTGAGGAATCTAATAGTGATTTAAGCACACTTACATGTGGTCATATTGAGCAAAAACTGAAAGACGAAAAATTAATGGTACTGAGATCTGAAGGTTATACATCTCTTCCGAAATGTTTTAAAACTTTATTAGGAACTTCTGCTTTGAGCGGCGATTCTAAAACGCCGCTCAAAGCAGAAGCATAGCATAGGTTTCGACGATACTTTGGGAAAATTTCAATATTTTGGTATAAGGTCTAATCTTGATATCATTATTGAACCCAATAATTATAAAGAAAAGAAAATTAAAATTATTTCAATTTCAATTTATTTCTTATAATATTTATATTATTTACATTTGACTTAGAAGCAAAGAGTTTAGGAACTTCGTTCCTTTTCTACTTAGATATATAAATATATTTTTTTTAATTTATGAATTTTATGTACATTATTATTAAACGGAAGGAAAAAAATTTACAAAAACCTTTATGAAATTAAAATTATAATTCATGTAGATAGAATGGATGTGTTTGAAAAATTGAAAAAGAACTTTTGGTCCATAATGGGAAAGGTGTTTTCAACCGCATTCATTACCAAGCCATTTTTGATTGGTCTCTATCAGAGTAGGAAAATAAACTCTAACGAACCGTACTTTTAGGGTTACGTACCGCACATCGTGAACACAATCCAATTAGTGTTTGTGTTTATACACACAAACCGAATTCGGTACGCTACGGGGTGTGAATATGTGTTGAAAGTACAGTACATAATCGTATCGTTTGCGTTCATCACCATCGTAGTGTACCGCATTCGGTTTGTGTACAAACACACAACCGCTAAAACGATAGATACGGTATGTGTTCCTTAGCCGTACCCCACGCAAAAAAGTGAGGAAAAAGGAGTAGTAAAAACATAACATTTGAATAGGGAGTTGTGAAAATTTGTGGTTTTCACTGATGAATTTAACATTGGCTTGTCATAGGAGGGAAGTTGTTTTTTTTTTAAAGAAATTATGTATATTTGAACCAATGAAAGGAAGTTCTTTTACACGTGTTTTTTTTTAATTTAATTAAAAAAAAAATCGTCTTGCATCGTGTGGGGTTTGAACCCACACTAGTTGGCATTTCAAGCAGACGCTCTACCCCCTATGCTATGGCTTGTTATAATAATATAGCTGACTTTTAGCAGTCTTGTTCAGTAAATTGTTATCTTTATTTCTTTCTATTTTTATTAACAAAAATATATAAAGTTGATTTTTTTAAAGTGTTTTTTTATAAAAAATAATACACTCAGAAATAAAGCTGTAAAAATAGGAGAAAAAGCTACTAAAAATTTAAATTTCGGATCCAAACATTAGTTGGCTTTTAACCAGACTGGTATTGTATAGTCGGCATGCCCGACTTTAACCTTTTTACTCGTTTTTAACTTATTTTTATTACTAGTTCTAACTAAAATGTTTACAGGATTTTTCTTTTTCTGTTATATTTACTTTCTAAATATATTTAGTAAAAATTTGATCAAAATGGATTTTTTAAATTATAATTTTTTAAATACAAACAAAATTGTAATATTTACCTTTTTCGTATTTTAACAAAAAATAATTGAAGAATTACATATTTATTTAGAACTTTTATATTTCCATAAAATCTCATTAAAAATTAATAGAAAATTAAAAAAAAATTTTTAAATCGTTTCAAAAATGAATTTTTGAGTGTACAAAATAAAAAAAAATAAAAATTTTACAGTGAAAACTACAAAAAATTATTAATTGTGTAAAAAAAGTTCCAAAAAATTTGTTTCGACCTGGTGGGATTCGAACCCGCAGCCCTCTGATTTCTGTGCCAGTACGTTCCTATGCAACCCCCATACAAAATATTAACTTCTTATTACCCATGAAAAAGAACTTCTGACTAGCATATATTTATTGCAGCATTAGATGTTGTTTAAAACCCATTCCTAAGGGAGTAATTCTTTGTGATGTAATTAAGGAAGTGATTCATTTAGAAGTCATTCCATTTATTTTTGCTAGGACCCTACCCTACATGTCGTGTACAGTTTATTTTCCTACACTCAAAAAAATAAGTTAGTAGAAAAATTAGTAAAACGTCTTGTACATCAAGTGTACTAGTTTTCAGAAATTTTTTGGCTGAAATTCCGTTTTCAGCAAAAATTTTAGTTATATTTTTATAGCACTAAACTAATTTTGAACTAATGTTTTACTAATTTATTTTGCTGCAAAAATTGTGCTGATAACCGCATGCATAGCGTGGACGACAACCAGATAGACAAGATGTAGATGTCGCAGCTTGTCTGGAAACGGAAATGACAAAAAAAGAAAAACAACTCTACACATATTCTATATTTAAATGTTCAGCAAATAAATTAACTAAAGTAAAATTTCGCTACAAGTTTTTTGAGTTTTTTTCAGTCTACTAATATTCAGCAAAAAGTTTAGTGATTTTAGCAAGGATTTTTTTCATTTGCAGTCGACTAAGTGTTAGCCAAACTTTTGCTGAAGATTACTATTTTTTTGGTAAAAATCAGCTCTCTGATTTTCAGAAAACCTTTTGCTGAAATTACCAACTTTTTTGCAAGCACGCTCCTGACTAAAAATTTGCTGACACAGCAACATTTTTTGCTGACTTTACTGACTTTTTTTTTTTGAGTGTACCATAAATAGTTGAATTTAAGTTGCCAATAGATAAAAAAAATAACCTTGTGGAATAGGCAATAAAACTATTTTCATTAATAACAATCTAAAATAAGCTACCTATGCTGGCCAAGGCAATATATTCTGTAATATTTTTTTGTGTGCGATGGGTATTTTCACATCCATATGAAAAAAGTGTAATTTTTTATAAAAAAGTACCTAAAATTTTTTTTTACAAAAGATTGTTTTTTCAAAAAAAAAATACATTTTTCAAAAAAGGCAAAAAAATTGAATTTTTAAAAAAAAATTTTATTTTTCAAAAAAGTAAAAAAATACAATTTAAAAAAAGTGCAATTTTCCAAAAAAGTACTATTTAAAAAAAAGTACTATTCAAAAAAAAAAGTACTATTTTCCGATAAAAGTACTGGTGTTCAAAAAAAGTACTATTGTTCGAAAAAAATACCATTTTTTAAAAAAGTACCATCTTTCAAAAAAGTACTATTTTTCAAAAAGTACTATTTTTTAAAAAAGTACTATTTTTTAAAAAAGTACTATTTATCAAAAAAGTACTATTTTTCAAAAAAAAGTACTATTTAAAAAAAAGTACTATTTAAAAAAAAATACTATTTTTCAAAAAAGTACTATTTTTCAAAAAAAGTACTATTTTTCAAAAAAGTACTATTTAAAAAAAAAGTACTATTTTTCAAAAAAGTACTATTTTTGTAAATACTCTTAATTTTATTCCATAATAAACTTAAAATTGAGAAATCAAAATTTACACTTAATAGCTGTTTTCGGGTACTCAACATTGGGATCCCGCGGGATCCCAATTTTACCAAAAAGCGGTTTCTTACTACACAATTAGGTAAATGAGAGAGTAATATTCTTGTTCTTCTTGCACGAGAAAGCCCACACTTTTTTTCGTGTAAATTTGGGTAAATTGTTTTAATCAGCTGTTATATCATCAGTGCAACTAGTTCAATTGAACTCTTCACTGATTTGAACCAAAGACCTAGTTCACAATTAATAGCTCTTTTAGTTCAATCGATCATTTCATTCATTCAGAAAATATGTTTATCATTTACAAAAATTAGTATAATAGTTGCAAAAGCCTATCGGTAATTTTACAACTCCATAAAATTACCGACAATTTTGTGAAGACGCTCGTTTAAATGTGCTAAAGAGTTAAATATGTAAATAAATCGAAGCTTTTGTTTAATATTGAAATCTTTTCCAAATTTAATAAACTACACTCAGAGAATTATGTAGGTAAAATCAACTGCAAATGACGGTTAAAATAACTTCATTTGCGGTTAAAAAGGTGTAGACTACATTTGCACTTAAATCAACTGCATTGTGAGGTTATTTTTAACTGTTAAAAATCAACTGACAAATGTAGTAAAAACAACTACAAATGCAATTAAAACAACATACATGCAAATTATTGTAAAACTGTACAAACAACTGCAAATGTATGTTAAAACAACAGACATAAAAACTATTGCAAAACTGCAAAACCAACTACAAATGCAGTTAAAGAAGCAGACATAAAAATTATTGTAAACTGTAAAAACTACTGTTTTTGTAAGTTAATTTGAACCAAAAAAAAAATACCACATTACTGCATAAATAACAGTTTTACGATAATTTTGGCTATCGAAATATATGGTACAAAAGCTTTTCAAATAATTGTTTTGTCATTAGTTTTGTTTGATTTTTTGTTTTTTGTGGAAGAAATATTCTTATATTCTTAGTATATATATATATATATATATTATGATGTTTATAAACGAAGTATAAAAATAAAATTTTAATAATTTAAATTCACATCTTTTAAAGTTTGTTTTTTATTATGTAGTAAATGCTAAACATTTAAAAATATGCTCTTAATTTTAAAGTAAAGTAATATTTCTTAAATTAACCATCGAGATCATAAATTCAGCAGATATGTTTTCCATTTTCAATATAAAATGTTTTCAAAAATCTTAAATAAATTTTGAAAAATATATCAATATTTTTGTAAAAATATTAATAGTTTATAGTTTAAACGGAAATTTTGTAATTACTTTTTTTTATAAAATCATTAATAAATTAAATTCAATATACTGATATATACGTACATATCAATAAATTATAAATTGGCATTAAAATAAGAATCCAAGGCGCGAATGCTTGTTCCGACTACATCAAATTTAAAATGTATATTAAATATTGATTTTTGGATAAAAATCCAAAAGTTGATGCTGTTTTGGTTGTAGTTTAAATTAAAAATTTGGTATATCATAAAGCATAAGGCTAAAGCCTTAGCTATGGATTCAGTTTCATAAACTATTTGGTCGGTAACAACCCAAATTTTTTCTATAGAATATAAATTTTTTTTAACCAATATAAAAGGAGGTTGGCCAGTATATAAATTAGCTTCAACATCGGTATCTATAAATTTGATGACGGATTCTTGGGACTCTGCAATCGTCGACTTTGTAGTCTTAGATGAATTACTCGGCTTAAGAACTCCGTGAATTACAAAGATTAAAATAGCATCTTTTGAGTCTTAAAAATTATAAAAAGTGAAAAAATGTTACAACTTTAAAGAGGAATATTTACTTTGCTCAAGCTTTGACCAATTTTTTGCAGCTCCTGTCCATACTTTTTCAACTTAACGTCTTTAAGGTTTATATCAAGGTAAGACGGCAATATTTTTTGCAACTTTTCCCAATTTACATAAAAGTTTGTACATACTTCGGGAAAGAGAGTTTCGAAATCTATAGACACCTGAAATACCAGATCAAAATTATGAGTTAATAGATGTCAAGTTCAATGAAAATGGTTTAGTTTTTTACTTTAACCTTCTTTCTTACCAGGTCGTGTCCAAAATGTTGTTTATAAGCTGGCCAGTTTTCAATAATGACATTTATAGTACTGTCTTTACAGCCCAATATTTCTTGCAAGCGGTATTCACTCGATAGCTTCCATCGACGGGTAGTTTCTTCCTTGTCCTTATAATTATGTTTTAAAAATTGTCTTCCTTTTGTTGCTTCTTCTTCTACAAATTATAAGAAATAAAGTGTTAGTTTTTTTAATTTTAAAAATAACGCTGACGATGGGTTTCATACTGAAGGTTTTAAAGTTAACCAATAGTTAACCCAAAAATTTGTTCTTTTGTATACAATTTTTTTTACATTTTCTTTTGTTTCATAGTTAAGTTAAAGTTAACCCTTTAGTATGAGACCCATACTAAAGGTTTTCATACTGAAGGTTTTTGAGTTAACTGTGGGGGTTATTTTGTAAAACACAACGCCTTGCAATAAGAATTTACATACAAATCAACGCAACGCAAGGCGTTGCGTTTTATAAAATAACCCACTATTTGTTAACCCAAAAATTTGTTGTTGTTTTGTGTATAATTTTTTGACGTTTTTGTTTAATATTTGAGCAAAAGTTAACCTTTGACATAAATTATCAATGTTTAACTTAATTGCTGCTTTTCTAAATTATAATATAAGTATCGACTATGCTACAACTTCTCCAAAAAACGTAAAGGGGGAAAAAACGAAATTGGAATTGATATTTAGAGCAGCTTCAACTCATAGAAACTAGTGAATACCCAACAAACAATTCGTTCCGTTTACGCACCGTTTTCGGTCCGTCATAACGGAATCCAACTCCGTATACGTATACATAAGGAACATCGAAACTGATTCGAATCCGTTGAAAATCCGTCAATGACGGACCGTTTACGGACCGGTATGTCGTGTTAAAAACGGACAAGTCCGTTTAAAGTCCGTCAATGACGGACCGTTTACGGACCGTTATGTCATGTAAAAAACGGACTAGTCCGCTGAAAGTCCGTCAATGCCGGACCGTTTCCGGACCGATATGTCGTGTAATAACGGAGTATTTTCTTGTCCGTATCCTACCGATTTTTTCAACAAAAATAGACCATATGTTTATTATTTTCAATACAAAGTACTTTTTTTTTCTTTTTTATAAATTCAATACAATATTTTGCACATCCAGCTCGGTTTACCTATCTATCCAGCGCTTAGGGACCCGGAGTAAAATCCAACATCTATATGGAAAAGAGGCAATAAATTAGTTATGGTTTAATTGACTGTGTACACGATGCAAATTCTCACATGTTATACACAAAACATTGTGAAACATTAAGTTTCATAAATCTTACCTTGTTACTTGATGTTGTTTGATTAATGGTGTGATAGAAAGAATTCCCTCTATTGCATATTCTCCATATATTCCCATTATAAAAAATATTTTCACCGACTTTACAAAAATATAATTTTTTATTTTGTAAACAAACTGCAGGATGAAATCCGTATTTAAAGGTACGGAAACGGATACACCAATAGGGAGTTAAAACGTATTGTGTTGGAAAATCCATTTATACGGTCCGTTAATGTTCCGTATACGTACAAGCATTGACGGATACGTACATTACGGACAGTTAACATGCCGTAAAAGCCGGATTCATGAATCCGTACGTGCCGGAGAGTCCGTAAAAATGTTTCTTGGGTAGTGCTGTATTCCCTAAAGTGTCTTCAACTATTTTACCTAAAACGAGTAAAAAGGTTAAAGTCGGGCATGCCGACTATACAATACCCTACACCAGTCTGGTGTATTGTTTGGATCCGAAATTCGAATGGGTTAAAATGGGGCTTATGTCAAAATTTTCTATAATGTGAGTCAGCGCACCAAATTTCATTAAAATATCTTAATATTTGCGACCTGCAGTTTGTAACCAAGCCAATTTTGGGGGGACCCTTATATGGGCACTAGTTCTAAACATGGACCGATGTTCACCAAAATCAATAGGCTTCGTCCTTGGGCCAACATAGGTCTATGTACCAAATTTCATCAAAATAGCTTAATATTTGCGACCTGCAGCGTATAAACAATATAATTTTGGGGGGACCCTTATAAGGGCACTAGTTCTAAACATGGACCGATGTTCACCAAAATCAATAGGCTTCGTCCTTGGGCCAACATAGGTCTATGTACCAAATTTCATCAAAATATCATAATATTTGCGACTGCAGCGTATAAACAGTATAATTTTGGTAGGACCCTTATATGGGCACTAGGTCTAAACATAGACCGATGTTCACCAAAATCAATAGGCTGCGTTATTGGGCCAATATAGGTCTGTGTATCAAATTTCATCAAAATATCTTAATATTTGCGACCTGCAGCGTATAAACATTATAATTTTGGTAGGACCCTTATATGGGCACTAGGTCTAAACATGGACCGATGTTCACCAAAATCAATAGGCTGCATTATTGGGCCAATATAGGTCTGTGTACCAAATTTCATCAAAATATCTTAATATTTACGACCTGCAGCATATAAACAGTATAATTTTGGTAGGACCCTTATATGGGCACTAGGTCTAAACATGGACCGATGTTCACCAAAATCAATAGGCTGCGTTATTGGGCCAATATATGTCTGTGTACCAAATTTCGTCAAAATATCTTAATATTTACGACCTGCAGCGTATAAACAGTATAATTTTGGTAGGACCCTTATATGGGCACTAGGTCTAAACATGGACCGATGTTCACCAAAATCA
The DNA here is from genome assembly GCA_949987735.1 of Leucophora obtusa. Taxonomy (NCBI): domain Eukaryota; kingdom Metazoa; phylum Arthropoda; class Insecta; order Diptera; family Anthomyiidae; genus Leucophora; species Leucophora obtusa. The sequence goes on from OX465297.1 coordinate 56,636,631, forward strand.
ATAGGCTGCATTATTGGGCCAATATAGGTCTGTGTACCAAATTTCATCAAAATATCTTAATATTTACGACCTGCAGCGTATAAACAGTATAATTTTGGTAGGACCCTTATATGGGCACTAGGTCTAAACATGGACCGATGTTCAAAAAAATCAAACTTGTTCGTCCTTGGGCCAACATAGGTCTGCGTACCAAATTTCATCAAAATATCTTAATAGTTGCGACCTGTAGAGTGCGCACAAGATTGCATGGACAGACAGACAGACAGACGGACGGACAGACAGACGGACATCGTTAAATCGAAATAAAAAAAAATTCTGAACCGATCGGTATACTATAAGGTGGGTCTACGACCAATATTTTTTGGTGTTACAAACATCAGCACAAACTTATAATACCCTGACCACATAGTGGTGTAGGGTATAAAAATGTAAATTTAAAAAGATTTTTATTGGTACAGTAACACACGATGGAACATTGCGTTTGGAAACACAAAATATCAAAAAAATTTGATAACACGAATTTTAACACGAAACATTAATACACACGAAAGAACATTCGTCAGAAAATGGGCATGATCTCACGAATGTTCCTTTAGGCTAAACTCTAATTTTTATGAATCGTAAAGGGCATATATTAATCTTATGTGAAGCAAGTTCTGTAGTGAACATTAAAGTCGACCGTGGTCATATTTCTGGATTTTGAATGTTGTTGTTCTGGTTAACGTAACAAAGAACAGTGCTTTGTAATTGGTCTACGGCCACAATGAACCTTGATTATCCCAATTTGAAATAAGAGTAGACTCACAGTAAAACAAAACCAAATTGTGTAAACGCAAAAGCATTGTCGACAAACACTAAGCCTAAAATACCAATAACGATCTAATAATACCCCATGGTTTAATTATAAAAGGTTTCCTACATGAACGTTTTTTCACTTGCCCTAGACCATTCTGACAAAATTCGAAACAATATTTACGAATTTGCAAAAGGTAATAAGAAAATAAAATTCGGCATGACATATATATATTTACACTACAACAATTTCTTTGAAAATGTGTAAGAATTTTGAATATTTTACTTTTTATTGCAAGAACTTTATACAATTTATAGGCTGACATTTAATTATTTATGAAATGTAAAGGACATACAATGAGCCTAAGTGAAGTTGTGTAAGTACTGAACATTCGACCATCATGTGGATTTTAAAATGTTATTGTTCTAAAAAATGTCACAAATAACAATCCTTTGTAATCGGTCTATGAAATACTCTAACCAAATTATTCAAAATACCGTTTAACCCTAAAATAGCTTAACGAAATAATTTAAAATACCGTTAACCTTAAAGTAACCTATCAAAATAACTTTACATCTTTTTCTTTCTCTCAAAAAGATTATTTATGAAATGCTGACTTCCACTACGTTGTTTTTTTTATAAATTTTTTCTGTATAAATTTTAGAGACTTACCTATAAAATTTTCGACAAAAAATTTGATGACTCACAGGTTTGTTGAAATGACAATTATTTTTACAAAAACCAACAAAGAGAATTATTTTTGACAACTGAAAGCATAAAAATAACATGGCTATTAAAAATATTTTATGGAGTCCCAGCCAGCAAATTTCGGAGTGCTCATAAATAAGATTTTTAAATGGCTCATAGAAATGATTATTGTTTTTTTGAAAACACTCTTTTTTGGTAGAAAACATGAACCCTCAGGAAACAATACAAAAAATTGTCTCTACAATCCAAAAAGCTGTCTCAAAATGAGTGTTCAATTTTCGGACTCAAAGATTTCAAAATTATTTAAATTTATGATGAAAATTTCGATTTTGTACTTTATTTTTTATTAATCATTTCTGAGTACACAGGGGGCTCTTTTGGACGGACCCCTTTCATAGGAAAAAGTGGAAAAATGTTTGTTTTTGAAGATCATTTCTTAGTCAGTAATGATCAAGGAATGATCATTGTTTGCTGGGGTAACAAAAATTTAGGACCTTAAATAAAGTTCAACTAAATGGCTTAGAAATTTATAAAAAAAAATTTGTCCATTGACTAAAATGCCCGTGCAGTGTTGAATGGTCGGAAAATTTTTTTACGGTCACTTATCCTTTAATATTAGCGAGCATCCGAAAATTAATGGTGGGTGCAAACTGGCTAAACTTAGCCCTGGTTTATGTATTACCAATATACGCGAAACGAAAATTTTGGTTAAGTTTTATTCAAATAACAACATTTTAGCTTTTTATTTAGCATTTTTTATATAATTTTTTCTTTTTTACTTAATTTTATTATTTTTTTAATGTTTATATTTGTAAATTTGTTTCAACACTTTTTTTTTTGGAATGTTTTAAGCCTAAATTACTTGAACGTAAATGTAACGTGACGAATCAGCTGATTCAACCTGCTTAATGAGAAACACATAGTGCTGAGTACTAGACGTAAACGAGTCGTAACGTGCCGGACATTTCTGTTGAAAACAGAATTTTTTCTCCGTTTTTACGTGACAGTTGAAAATCAGCTGTTTTAATTATAAAAAACATAAAAGTGGAAAAACAGAATAAAAACAAATCACATTGCACAAACTAAAAAATAAAATAAAACAATTTACTAAATAAATAAAAAATAATGGACGACGAAAAATTAATTTTGTTGGTTCAAGCAAATGATTGTATTTACAATAAATACAATCCGGGTTACAAAAATAAGAAAAAAAACAAAGTGTTTGGGCACAAATCTTCATTAAAGAGCTGCCAATCAGGTCAAGTAACAGATCAAATGTTGGCCTAGTCATCCTTGTATGTAAAAAAAACTGCTCATCATCCAGCGTCTTCATATTTAAAAATACCTTCCTGTGGTATCCACTCTTCAACCAATCTTTATTAATTGGGCGAACATTCCAGCGTCTTTTTCTTCGATTTTTTTGCTTACAGTCTACATAACTGCAAGAAGCTGAGGTGGATGAGCATTTTGTTCAAATCCATCACAATAATTTTTATTATAAAATAAATGTTTATTTTAATATTAAAAAAATGTTTTTAAAGACACAACAAGCTCTAAAAAATGTTTGAATGATTCGGTTGTCAAATACATATGACGCGTTACATATTTTGAGTAACTTAGCAAAAATAAAATACCACGTTACGACTCGTTCTCGTTACATTTACGTTCTAGTAACGAGACCTTTACTTTGCTTACCTAGTGTCTTCACATGCAATAAAATAATAGCAAGCAAGTGTCAAAATATTTTCATCTAAGGTAAAGACACCATTCTCCACAACTTTCCGAGTTGTGGAAACATATTGACGGTATGTGTTAAATTGAAGGTTGAACAATATTATAGAGTGGACCAAAAGCTTTTTGATTTTTATTGAACTTCTGGGTCCAAAATATTGCCTTCAAAGATGCTTAAAAAAACTCGTTACAAGTTTAAACTTACCGAATTGTAATTTGATATCTGGACATCAAAATATAGACGCACTGCACCTATGTTATACAAGTAATCTAGAAAAAATTATACAGCTACATTAATTGTTATGGCTGAAAAAAAGCAATAGAAAATATGCATTAAAAAAACAAAAAATTTATGTTTAAACTTTATAGTTATAGGAGGTTTACAAAACAAATTTTTCACACAAAATTTGTTTCATAAGCCTCCAAGTTAAATATAATTTTGCATCTAAAAGTTAAATAACTTTCTAATATCTTGAAAACTTACCCAATATTAACAACAACGTCGAACCACTTCCAAAAAATATTTGAAACAAGGGTTTTCTCCATTTTCTTGTAAATATATATTTTCTATATATTTCAACGTGCGTGCAGTTAGCATCGATAAGTTAGCATCGATTTTTTCAAACTGGCAATGCTGTAATATTTTCAATTTGACAGCTACATATCCAAGTCCCCCAAATGGTGTCCAATTTGTACGGGAGCAACTCCATGGCCTTGGATTTTGTAAATTAACCCATTTTAATACCAAATAACACACAATAATATGGAAACTTAAACAAATTATACAGAATACAAGATTTTTTTGAATCTCAATATTTAATTTTTAACCCCAAATACTCCCGGCCAGATATCTCCATATCTAGGACGCGTACTATGGTGCACAAAAAGTCCAGTTGAAGCCACTGACATGGCGAATGATATTTACATGCGTGCATGCTTCCAAAAGGCACAGATTTTTTTTAAATCTCACTTTTGTATTTTTAACCCCAAATACTCCCGGCCAGATATCTCCATATCTAGGATGCGTACTATGGTGCACAAAAAGTCCAGTTGAAGCCACTGACATGGCGAATGATATTTACATGCGTGCACGCTTCCAAAAGGCACAGATTTTTTTTAATTCTCACTTTTGTATTCAGCCTAATTGCGGTTGTCGTATACGACAAGAAAATTTGTCGTTTTTGCCAAAAGGCATTTTTTGGTACCGCGAATGTCGTTATTGTCGGTCAAATACACCAAAAACTGTCGTATACATTTTTGTTCACGACAGCCTCAAAAGAGGTTTAAAAAAAGTATTAAATTAAGTAAAATTAGACGTAAAATCACTTTAATATATTAATAAAATTAGAAATTTTTTATTTAAATATAATTTTTTTAAAAGAAAAATTAAAAAATTTAATGCACTGGGTATTTTACAACTTGTGGAAAAACACACTATCCTTAAAATGGAAATTTTCACTCTGACACCTTGCTTTTATGAGACAATAATGGTTTTATTATTACAAAATTTATTTTTTTTGATTATTTTAAACAAACACTACAAAAATAAATGAAATATTTAATTTTCTTAAATTTCTGTCGTATTTTACACAATACCAAAAAATAATGAAAACGACAACGACAACGCCTGCTGTCGTAATACGACAACGACAACCGCAATAAGGCTGATTTTTAACCCCAAATACTCCCGGCCAGATATCTCCATATCTAGGACGCGTACTATGGTGCACAGAAAGTCCAGTTGAAGCCACTGACATGGCGAATGATATTTACATGCGTGCACGCTTCCAAAAGGCACAGATTTTTTTAAATCTCACTTTTGTATTTTTAACCGCAAATACTCCCGGCCAGATATCTCCATATCTAGGATGCGTACTATGGTGCACAAAAAGTCCAGTTGAAGCCACTGACATGGCGAATGATATTTACATGCGTGCACGCTTCCAAAAGGCACAGATTTTTTTTAAATCTCACTTTTGTATTTTTAACCCCAAATACTCCCGGCCAGATATCTCCATATCTAGGACGCGTACTATGGTGCACAAAAAGGCCAGTTGAGGCCACTGCCATGGCGAATAATATTTACATGCGTGCACGCTTTCAAAAGGCACAGATTTTTTTTAAATCTCACTTTTGTATTTTTAACCCCAAATACTCCCGGCCAGATATCTCCATATCTAGGATGCGCACTATGGTGCACAAAAAGTCCAGTTGAAGCCACTGACATGGCGAATGATATTTACATGCGTGCACGCTTCCAAAAGGCACAGATTTTTTTTAAATCTCACTTTTGTATTTTTAACCCCAAATACTCCCGGCCAGATATCTCCATATCTAGGACGCGTACTATGATGCACAAAAAGTCCAGTTGAAGCCACTGACATGGCGAATGATATTTACATGCGTGCACGCTTCCAAAAGGCACAGATTTTTTTTAAATTTCACTTTTGTATTTTTAACCCCAAATACTCCCGGCCAGATATCTCCATATCTAGGACGCGTACTATGGTGCACAAAAAGTCCAGTTGAAGCCACTGATATGGCGAATGATATTTACATGCGTGCACGCTTCCAAAAGGCACAGATTTTTTTTAAATCTCACTTTTGTAATTTTAACCCCAAATTCTCCCGGCCAGATATCTCCATATCTAGGATGCGTACTATGGTGCACACAAAGTCCAGTTAAAGCCACTGACATGGCGAATGATATTTACATGCGTGCACGCTTTCAAAAGGCACAGATTTTTTTTAAATCTCACTTTTGTATTTTTAACCCCAAATACTCCCGGCCAGATATCTCCATATGTAGGACGCATACTATAGTGCACAAAAAGTCCAGTTGAAGCCACTGACATGGCGAATGATATTTACATGCGTGCACGCTTCCAAAAGGCACAGATTTTTTTTAAATCTCACTTTTGTATTTTTAACCCCAAATACTCCCGGCCAGATATCTCCATATCTAGGACGCGTACTATGGTGCACAAAAAGTCCAGTTGAGGCCACTGACATGGCGAATGATATTTACATGCGTGCACGCTTCCAAATGGCAAAGATTTTTTTTAAATCTCACTTTTGTATTTTTAACCCCAAATACTCCCGGCCAGATATCTGCATATCTAGGATGCGTACTATGGTGCACAAAAAGTCCAGTTGAAGCCACTGACATGGCGAATGAAATTTACATGCGTGCACGCTTCCAAAAGGCACAGATTTTTTTTAAATCTCACTTTTGTATTTTTAACCCCAAATACTCCCGGCCAGATATCTCCATATCTAGGATGCGTACTATGGTGCACAAAAAGTCCAGTTGAAGCCACTGACATGGCGAATGATATTTACATGCGTTAACGCTTCCAAAAGGCACAGATTTTTTTTAAATCTCACTTTTGTATTTTTAACCCCAAATACTCCCGGCCAGATATCTCCATATCTAGGACGCGTACTATGGTGCACAAAAAGTCCAGTTGAAGCCACTGACATGGCGAATGATATTTACATGCGTGCACGCTTCCAAAAGGCACAGATTTTTTTAAATTTTACTTTTGTATTTTTAACCCCAAATACTCCCGGCCAGATATCTCCATATCTAGGACGCGGACTATGGTGCACAAAAAGTCCAGTTGAAGCCACTGACATGGCGAATGATATTTACATGCGTGCACGCTTCCAAAAGGCACAGATTTTTTTTAAATCTCACTTTTGTAATTTTAACCCCAAATACTCCCGGCCAGATATCTCCATATCTAGGATGCGTACTATGGTGCACAAAAAGTCCAGTTGAAGCCACTGACATGGCGAATGATATTTACATGCGTGCACGCTTTCAAAAGGCACAGATTTTTTTTAAATCTCACTTTTGTATTTTTAACCCCAAATACTCCCGGCCAGATATCTCCATATCTAGGACGCGTACTATGGTGCACAAAAAGTCCAGTTGAGGCCACTGACATGGCGAATGATATTTACATGCGTGCACGATTCCAAAAGGCACAGATTTTTTTTAAATCTCACTTTTGTATTTTTAACCCCAAATACTCCCGGCCAGATATCTCCATATCTAGGATGCGTACTATGGTGCACAAAAAGTCCAGTTGAAGCCACTGACATGGCGAATGATATTTACATGCGTGCACGCTTCCAGAAGGCACAGATTTTTTTTAAATCTCACTTTTGTATTTTTAACCACAAATACTCCCGGCCAGATATCTCCATATCTAGGACGCGTACTATGGTGCACAAAAAGTCCAGTTGAAGCCACTGACATGGCGAATGATATTTACATGCGTGCACGCTTCCAAAAGGTACAGATTTTTTTTAAATCTCACTTTTGTATTTTTAACTCCAAATACTCCCGCCCAGATATCTCCATATCTAGGATGCCTACTATGATGCACAAAAAGTCCAGTTGAAGCCACTGACATGGCGAATGATATTTACATGCGTGCACGCTTCCAAAAGGCACAGATTTTTTTTAAATCTCACTTTTGTATTTTTAACCCCAAATACTCCCGGCCAGATATCACCATATCTAGGACGCGTATGGTACACAAAAAGTTGTAAAATTAATTGGCCTATTTTTACTACAAAAATTCTTATTGACAAAATGGGTAAAAGCTACTGCTGTTTACAGTTAATGATGGTATTATAAAACTATATTTAAAAAACAATTTTTTCTTTCCAATTCTTCTTCTTTACAATTATGTGTAATTACTCCAGCCTATTTAAAATTTCGTTTTCCGTTTTCCAGTTATTATGCTTCTATGGATTGGAAATGAAATACAAGTTTACGATTTTTATTTGCAAACTAAGAATAAATCAGTAATAACAAATTAAACTAAACAAGAATTTTTAAAATTCAAAAAAATTAACGACTTTTTTCTATTTTTTAATAACGAACAAAAACAACTCCCAGGTGGAAACTGGAGACGGTACAAAAAACAAAGCGCTGTGAAAGCGTTTGTTGACAATGGTGCAAAAAAAGAAGCATTTTCACAGCCAATCAAAGGGAGAAGTCTGCAATGGTTTCTAATGGTACGAAAAAAAAACATTGGAAAAACATTATTTTGGATTGCTTTTCGAACGTTCACAAACAGTATTTTAGGAGTGCTTTTCATACAAAATTTACAACGATTTGTCAAAGAAAAACACTTAAAACATTGCCTAAAAGCGTCTTTCTAACGTTTGCAAAAAGTACTTAGCAATATTTCATTTAGAAAACATTAACCACCCGAGTAAAAAAAATTATATATAATCATATGTGGCATATATTACAATATATAATTAGACATGTGGTTATGTATATCCATATATAATTATATATGAGGTTTTTGCGAAAAATTTTCCTTATATTATGCCATATATAATTTCATCTAATTAGATATCAGCCATCATAATATTAGATATGGCATATATAATTATATATTACATAACATGGTTGATCTTATTGCATATATAGTTATATATAGAAATATATCTTAATATATATGGTGGCATTTTAGCAATATATAATTATATATGGTATCATTTAAACAATATATAATTATATATGGTGACAGTTAAACTAGATATTATCATATATGATGCCATTTAAACAATATATGATCATATATGGTACCTCATAAACCAAATCTTTAATTCAGTTCCAGATATGATAATATATGGTACTATATATAGTGCGATATATATTTATATATGGTGCTATTTAAGCAATATATTATCATATACGGTGACATTCAAACCATATATTATCATATATGGTGCCATTCAAACCATATATTATCATATATGGTACCATTTAAACCATATATTATCATATATTCAACAATATATGCCCATATATGGTACCTCATGAACAATATTTTTAATACAGTTCCACATATGATAATATATGCTACCATATATAGTGCCATATATATTTATATATGGTGTTATTTAAGCAATATATTACCATATATGGTGCCATTTAAACCATATATTGTCATATATGGTGCCATTTCAACAATATATGCTCATATATGGTACCTGATGAACGACATTTTTAATACAGATGCAGATATGATAATATATGCTACCATATATAGTCCCATATATATTGATATATGGTGTCATTTAAACAATATTAATATATATATGGTATCATTTAAACAATATATTGTCATATATGGCACAATTTAAACAATATATGGTCAAATTTGGTACCACATCAACATTTTGAATACAATTCCATATATGGTTTAATTTGAATAATGTAAAACTGTATGGCGCTATAAAAAATATTATCAGATATTATACTTCATGAACAATATTTATAATACAGTGTCATATATTGTAATATATGTATATCATTCAATATGATTTTCCGATTTTTTTCGGCTCAGTTCGGCTGGAAGTATCAATTTTCCAAAATAAAAAAATTAAAAACAAATGTCATTTTTAAAACAAATTTTCTTCTTCATCATTTCCTGAACCATCAAGAGTATTTTTTTTTAGTTCAAAAAAAATAAAAGAACCAGTTTTATAGTCAGAGCTAAGAAGGATTTTTGTCATAAATATTTCTTAAGTTGGAAGTTTTGCTTGAAAACTTCTGACAGATTTCGCTGAAATTTGCATATGCACCCATAGTTTTGGATACAAATTACACAGTGTTACAAAATAAAAAATATGCATATATACTTTTCAAATGACCAAGTGTAGATTGTAGGCAGAGCTTCGAAAGAATTAATTAAATTTTAGCTTAATTCGCACAAAACCGAATTCAGCTTTAGAAATTGAATATATATCATTCCATCAAAACATTCCTTTATAATTAATTCATAGGTTTCATTCCCAAACTTTAATATTAAATAGAATGTATTCTTATGTTGAATACATTCCTTGTGAAATTACAATCAATTTAAATAATTAATTTTTTCATTAATTCTAATCTTTTACAAAATGGCTTATCAAAATTGTCATTTTATTCATTCAGTAAAAGATCTAAGATATGAATATACTAATGATTCTGACAACAATTTAGTTTATAATTACAAATTAAATAAAAATGTGGCTTATTTGAGGGATTTAATATTGATATCATATACAAAACCCATAAAAATAATTAAAAACGCAACATTTGTTTTAATATTTTACAAACCGAATGAAACGTGAAAGATCATTATAAGAATGAATTCATGAAAGAATTCATTCACTATGCATGAAAATTAAAAGAATCAAGCCAGTGAATGAATTCATAAGGAATGGTATAAACGAATGATATATTAGTAAATTTTAATTAAAATTCCAAAAGTCAATTAAAGAATTAATTCATTTGAATCTATGGTCGTAGGTTTAGTTAAGTAGATCACATCACATTTTTCAGAAATTTCAGTACACCTGAAATTATTATCAAAAGACACATTTTTAAGACATTGCGGACGAAAAAAATGTTATTTCTCGGTCGACTTATAAAATTGGGGAGATATTTACATAATCGACGCTGTTCTGAGTACCGAATCCACAAAAAAATTCTAAAGTGAAACATTTTGCTGTTCCGTGATCCACATCCGAGTTATTTTTTTCGTTTTATTTCGTGTAGAAAAAGCTTGATGATAGTGAAACGAATATATATTTTTTAACAACAATTATTATATATTTATTTATTTTAAAATTAGTCAATGAATATTAAAATTTGGTAGAAACAACAAATTTTCGAAATTTTTAATTCCGTGTGATTTTACAAATCAACTCTAATTAAAAAGTTTCGGAACTAAGAACAGGGGTGAATATCTGAATTTTTTCTTCTAAGTTTTTCAACTTTGACATCTTTTCGAGCATAATTTTTTTGGAACCATATTTTTTTCTAGTTTATTCTAAAAACCAAGGTTGGTTACCGTTATCGTTATAATACCGTTATCGCTAAAATACCGTTTCAAATTAAATACCGTTACCGTTATCGATACCTCTAAAAAAATTCCAAATACCGTTATCGTTACCGATACCGTTATTTTTATGGGTAGTTACCGGTATTTTACCGGTATTTATTATTTTATATAAAAATTACAATTTTTTTATTTTATAATCTTGGGTTTTTTTTACAAAAAAAATTTATATATAATAATATTACTTACTAAAACTACCAGTATTGAATTTATAGCTTAAAATCTGTATTTTCAGTACTTAGAATTATAAATATGCCATGTTTTTACTTGTTTCTATATGTTTTTAACATAATTTTTAATACCGGTACGTACCGGTATTGCTGTTTCGGTAATGGTATACCGTTACCGAAACAGTCTTGAATACCGTTACCTAAACAAACGAAATCCGATACCGTTACCCTTATTCGTTTCGGTAACCAACCTTGCTAAAAACACATTTCATTTTGAGTGAAAATAGAGTTTGTTTATTTCTAAGATCCGAATCCACATAAAAAATTCTAAAGTGAAACATTCCGAATTTTTTTGCTGTTCTGTGATCCACATCCGAATTATTTTCTGCGTTTTATTTCGTGTTGGAAAAGCTTGGTGAAAGTAAAACGAATATTTTGTTGCAAAAATTAATATGTTAAAATTTATTTTAAAATTTGTCAGTATGCTAAATTTTGTTGAAACAGTCAATTTCCGATATTTTGAATTTTGTGTGATTTTACAAAACCACTCTAATTAAAAAGTTTCGAAATTCAGAACAGGGGTGATAGTGTCAAAACTCTGTTTTTGAGCGACTTCAAGCACTTAATAATTTGAAATTCAGCAATTTTTCAACCGATTTTGAATATTGTAAAGTTTTTGGAAAGACAAAAATTTTAGCTTTCCAAATATATATAGAATTATTTATTTGTAACTGAAATATGTTGACAGTTTTTTTTTTTTTAAATATTAAAATTAATTTTTAATTTGTATACATTGACGGCTTTTTTACAGTAGCTGTATTTTGTCTCATGCCTATCAACGTTAAGTATTTAAGGCAAATCTAAGTTAAACCGATTGTACTACAAAAAAAATTTAACCAGGTTATGTTTATAATTGTTCCGTTGTAATCAAACGTACGTCAGCAAAAGTTTTTAGGAAGTAACGCGAAAGAGTTACGTTAGATGTGAAAATGTATAAACGTTGAGTTTTCAACGTTGATAATTATCCGTGTTGAAAAATAACGTGCATACGAAAAGTAAGATATTAGTTTTCGTCTTAAACGCGTTTCTATGCACTTTGAGTTTTTTTATGAGTTAACGGATATAGTTAAGTCGAAAATACAGCTATTATTAAACAATTCTTTACTATTGTAATTTATTCTGAAAGTGGGTTTAGTTCTTAGTAAAATCAGATTCTTTTGTTGAAATTAATTGAAAATTGAAAAAGTTATCGTAATTTTTCTAAACATTTAATTTCAGCAACTCGATGTTCTTGTTTGCACAATCATTAAGGTTAATACATATTTTCAATTTTCTTATAAATGCAGAGATTCCATGTTTATAAAAAAATGTATAACTTTGACAATTTTAAAGCGATTAAAGTAGAACTTCATTTTACCCTGAATAAAGAATAAATTAGATAAAAATTAGTTTTTTTTAAACAAAATATGTCAAAATTAAACAAAATAAGAAAAAATTAAGAAAATCAGTTTTATTTGAAAATATTTCCACACGATTTTGTTGAATATATAAACATATGTATATATTTGGTAAGCCCAACTATCTCTCCTTCTAGCTCCGTTCAAAAACTAAAAATCCTAAATTTGTAATTTTTATCGATGAATTTAACTTAAAATTATTTTTTATTTGATGATTCCAAATTTTTTGCACAATCTTCTACTGCTATATTTTGGAAAAAACCTTAAACATCTTTAAACTACGTGTATAATGTTCCATCAAGCCGATCAAGCCGCCGCCGATTATTTGGTTGCGCCGCCGCCGCCGATTTTAATCCGGCTCAACCTTAATCGCCGCCGCCGCCGCCGATTTTTTGCTTGCGCCGCCGCCGCCGATTATTTTGATCGGCTTGTTTCCCTGATGGTAATGGTACAATAATTCCAATATCAGTTGAGATACAATTTGTGGGTCCATATCAACAATTTGTTCATGTACATTTAACATATATATATGTACATTTAAGTTATAATTTATAAACACTTTATTAAGTTAAATAGTTCCATAAACCTCGTCTAACTGTATAGAATGTTTATGAATATACGATTTAATATATAATAATTACAACTACAAATTGTTGCCATTATCTAAAATTTAATTTAATGTTAACTTATAATAAAATAAAAATGTATTTCCTAAAAATAAAAATATAGTGTTAATTAATGTTAATATACAATAGGTTTAAGTTTAACATCCCAGACAGAAAAATATAATCGGCAAAATGCTGGCAAACCGTTGGCGATGGTCGGTTATGCGTTGGCAGAACGTTGCATTAACTATCTTGGCAAAAAAATAGATTTCAAAAAACATTTTTGAAAAAATTGAGAAAACTTTTTTAATATTTGCTTTTAAAAACATGAAATTTAACCCAGTCCACCAGATTGTCAGCCAAGACCTCTACACTCTAATCTAACGAGACTTGTATAGATGTGTGATAGCTACAAATTAAATGAATGATAAAAGCATTTCGAGCTAACTTATAAGCATCGAAAAAAGGTATTCCAGAAATTATTAAATGTATTTTAGAAAATTTTAATTGTATATCACAAAATATTATTTGCACTTCAGAAACTATAATATTACGCAAATTTAATTATTTATTTATTTAGTTGTGTCCAGAAATAATGAAATCTATTTCAGAATTTCATAGCTAATAGAGAAAAATTTCTCAAATACATTTCATAATTTCGGAAATACGATTGATAATTTCTGAAATACAGTTTGATAATTTCTGAAATACAGGTGTGAATTTCGGAAATACAATTAATAATTTCTGAAACACAATTGATAAAACTGAAATTCAATTGACTAGTTCTGAAATACAATTCATAAATGTGAAAAATAATTGATGAGTTCTGAAACACAATTGATAAAACTGAAATTCAATTGATTATTTCTGAAATACAATTGATAAATCTTAAAACAATTAATACAATTGGAAATGGTGTAGAGCGTCAAAAAGATGTAAATAAAATTATTTTATTCAAAGATTTCAATTTAATAAAAAAATAAATAAATTGGGGAAAAGTTTTTAGTTGATCTGTTTTTTTAAGTAAATGAATGTTATTTTAGTTTGACTCAAGATCATAAATTAATATCACTTTCTGTTTAAATTATTTTCAAATCAAAGAAAGATGATACAATTTTTACAAGTAAATTACAAAGAATAAAAATTATTGAAAAAATTCGATAATAATTTAATAACATACATTTAAATTTAACGGTTCGTTGTAATTCAAACATCTATGTTTATCATACACAGAGTTGAATAGAATCAGCTGAGATATCTTAAGAATTAAGGTTCAAAGCAAAAAAGAGTAATAATAACAAAAGGATAAAAATAGCATTGTGAAATTTCGTTGATGTTAGTCTAAGTTGAGTTGTTGATAACAAACTCGATTTGCTTTCAACATTCATATAAGTAGACGATTATCAAAATATTAACCCACTCAAAGGCGAAAGGCACTGATGATGGCTTTGTAACGAAAGCCGAAAATGCGCATTCTGCCTTGCTGGTCTTATCGAATTTTTTCAATAATTTTAATTCTTTGTAATTTACTTGTAAAAATTGTATCATCTTTCTTTGATTTGAAAATAATTTAAACAGAAAGTGATATTAATTTATGATCTCGAGTCAAACTAAAATAACATTCATTTAAAAAAATAAATATATAATTTTATAAAAAAATTTATAGAAAAAAAAATTTTAATTTTATAAAAAGAAATTCATTTTGTAAAAGAAATGCATATTGAACTCATTACCTTCTGAGTTTAAACCTTATTTTAACAAAATATTGTAATTTTTATACAATCAGTGCTCTGCCAGTCTATTATTTTTTGAACAGTTGGCAATATATGTCTGGGATCTTATTTAATCCCAAATAAATGGAGATCTTACGTAGTACCCAAATATAAAGCGGCATCTAATTTTACTTTTAGATGTCAATCCCCAAATATATTGCTGTTTCTAATTCGATCTGCCATTTTAATACCGAAATAAATTGCTGGATCTAATTCGATCTACCATTTTTCTGATAAATTTAGATCCAAGTTTATCCCCAAATATATTGCTGGATCTAGTTTGATCTGCCATTTTTCTGATAAATCTAGATCCAAGTTTATCCACAAATATATTGCTGGATCTAAATCGATGTGCCATTTTTCGGATCAAATTAGATCTAAGTTTATCCCCAAATATATAGCTAGATCTAATTCGATCTGCCACTTTTTCGGATCAAATTAGATATACGTTTATCCACAAATATATTGCCGGATCTAATTTGATCTGCCAAAATTGAGATCAAATTAGATCTAAGTTTATCCCCAAATATATAGCTGGATCTAATTGGATCCGCCATTTTTCGGATCAAATTAGATCTAAAAATATCCGCAAATATATAGCTGGATCCGCCAATTTTCGGATCAAAATAGATCTCGGTTTATCCCCAAAGATATCACTGGACCTCCCAATTTTGAGATATAACTTGATCTTAGTTTATCCCCATATATACAATGGGATCTAATACGATATGATTGGATACACCCAATTTTGAGATCTAATTGGATCAGCTAGATATTACAGCAGATCTTAAACAATATCAAATTGGACATAATTAGATATTGCGCGAGATCAATTTTTTTTACTCGGGCAATTATTAAAAAAAAAATTTTTTTGATTTTTTTTAAATAAAAATTTTTTTTTGTTTTATAAAATCAATTTTTTTGTTTGTGGGAAAGCTCATTCAAGACAAACTTTTTTTTTGCTCTCCCAACGCTGGCATATTAGTTACAAAAAATTGTTTGCCAGTACTAGCATTTTAGCAGCGCCAGTAGTTGTCCAGCTGTTATCACTCATTTATGTGTTTACCCACCAAGTATTACGTGTCGTTAGCTCAGTGGGTAGAGCAATCGTCTGCCAATCTGACGGCCTCGGTTCAAATCACGGCAGGACCTAAAATATATATTGACTTTTATTTAAATATTATTGTAGAAAATAAATATATTTTTTTCCACATCCTATTTATTGGTTTTGCCACCGTTTGGCCAACGTTCAAAAATATTGTTCCTCCAGTGCTTTTTGAACAA
Organism: Leucophora obtusa; assembly: GCA_949987735.1. NCBI lineage: Eukaryota > Metazoa > Arthropoda > Insecta > Diptera > Anthomyiidae > Leucophora > Leucophora obtusa. The sequence goes on from OX465297.1 coordinate 56,653,070, forward strand.
ACTGTCCTTTTGCCTAATGTTATCATTTTGGGAATGGGAAAGCACTTTTTGCCAGTACTTGTACCACCTGTTAAAGTGCGTTGCCACCGCTTTCCCATTTGTATTTTTCTGACTGGGTAGCTTTAATTGGACATGTCGCGTACCATAGTACGTCTTCTAGATATGGCGAAATCTTCTAAAATCTGTGCCTTTTGGAAAGTTCCATGCATTTAAATATTATTCTTCATGTGATTAGCTTTAACTGGACATATCGTGTACCATAGTACGCCTCCTTTATATGGTGAAATCTGGCCTGGAATATATATGTATGATTAAAAATAAATAAATCCGATTTAAATTAAAACCTGTGCATTTTGGAAACTTGCTAGACTTGTGTCCACAGGGTATACCAGTGAAGACACGCACTAGCGCTGCGGGCGGACGTTTTTGGAACTACCGAAATTTGCAACTCTGCAACTAACTAGCAGAGCTGCACCAAAAACGTAAGTGCGAGAGAAACAAATATATTACAACTACTTCTGTCTCTCTTTCCCAAAAGTTTTCCAAATCGTCGCATTATTATTGGTTCGGCCCACTGGCCATTTTTGAAAATATCGAGTTAGAAAATTTATTAAATACATATTTTCATTCAGATTTTGAGACAGTTTCTTGCTATAATGTATCATATCTGAGATACCTAGTGCATACACAAATTGAAAAGATGTAAATCTCTTTATCGTTTTTCTGGATAAAGATTTTTTGGCATATCGACCAAACCAATACTAAGCTGACGATATGTTGTGCTTTTTTTTAGTTTGTTTAATAAATTTTCTTCACGGCATCGTTTGTGTAACAAAATAAAATTATATAGCTCAAATAATGATTGAATAATAAAAATTAAAAAAAAATAGTGTTATAAAGTGAATATTTTATGTTGTCGAATAATAATAAATAATATAAATCTGTTTTGTGAGTGCGTTTGTGTTTTCTTATACATTTCACAGAACATATGGATGTGAGAGTTTGTTGTATGTTGTGTTATGTTTAATAGTACTGTATAAGTTTTCTTTATTGTTAATAAAGGGCATTAATATGCACAAATTTTATAAAAAAAAAGTTTAAATTAATATTGTTTTATTCATTACAATGTGTAACTACAAATATATAATTATTTTGTGAGTTTGTAACACACCAGGAAAGTTAAACTGTTTGCCCAATACAACCATGGTGTGTATCTTCATACTTTCTAGGCTATCTTTTACTTTTTTTTGTGAACACATGTTTGAAAACATGCTGTATAGTTGTTTACTTTTACTCATGGGTTTCGTATATATACTTTTTTTTAAATCTCCTTCGCACTTCGGTTAAAAATTACAACAACAACCACACCATACGGTTTGTGTTTACTCGTTTGACAGCTGTCACTTTTGACTTCACTGGTATACCCTGTGCTTGTGTCGTTCGTAAACGAACTAGTTCAATTGAACTAGTCACTCAAATAATCGAAAGACCTAGTTCACTTCTAATCGCTTTTCTAGTTCAATTGTTCATTCTATCACCTTAATTGTCTCATATTTAAGCGGAGAATACACGAAGGAACATTGCGAAGGGAACAAAAAATATCAAAAAATTTTGTAAACACGAATTGGACGATGTCAACTAAAGGGCTGAACGATTCATCTTAAATGAGATTTCAAGACACATGATAGCCTACAAGCCATAACAAGTTGTGTGGTTGTATTTTTTATAACGATTGAGTCAGTACAAACAACAAAAAAAAACACGATGGCAAAAAAGCATATGGATAGTGAGACGAATCCCATCATGAATCGTTTATCACGGATGACAACGGTACATTACCACATCATATTATTGTGAACTTAAGCAACCAACACAATATCAACACCATCGTTTTAGTGTTACTGAAAACTTATGTATAACAGTGTTGCCAGTTTGGGGGATTTATCCCCAAATTGGGAATTGTATCATCAATGGGGATAAAAACTTCCGTTTGTAGAACTGGGGATTTATTGGGGATGATACGAAATTTAGGGGATCATTTGGGGATAAAATATTTTATTGCTTTTTCATATTTTTATGAATTTAATCCTGATAATTCTAAATATTTATATTTTTTCTAAGAATGATGATAATAGTGAATGATTTTTAGCTACAAAAATTTGAGTCTGGCAATGTTCCTAGAAACTATAATTCCTCTTGGTGAAAATTCAAATTCGTTTTGATTCTAAAATTTTTAAAGTTATTTAAATTTAATAAGAGTTATAAGAAGTTCTTCTTAAATTAAATGTATACTTTACAAGTTACTCAATTGTCAAAAGTTAATCCATCTGCTGAAATGCTAAAACTTTTTAATGCAGTACCATACACAACAAAATGTCTGTTATTTATTAAATGTCTGTTTATTATTAAATATTTAAAATGAAAAATTTTGGTTCAAATTTTCTTTGCTGTTATTTTAATTTATTTGTTCTTTTTTATAATTTGTTGTAAGCCCAAATTTATTAAGTCTGAGTGTACAACTTACCGCAAAAAATAAACGAATATGGTATTTTTCCACTAATTTTTCGAAAAAATTAACGAAAACAAATTTTTATATAAAATAAAAGTTGGACATTTTTTGGGATGGCAAATTAAAAATTGGGGATAAGGTATGAAAAGACTGGCAACACTGATGTATGTAACCGAAATACGTACCTACTCTGTTGAAAGCTATCATGCTAATGAATGGAGTATTTTTTTTTTTGTTATGCTTTTAGTTGAGAGTTTTGTTTTCATTCGTGTTGTGTAGGTATGAAAAGCCGATTATGATCGGCCAATGGTATAATGAAAAAATTAAAATAGACAAATGTGTCTACCCCCAAAAAATTCTTTAGTTGATCGTAATGAATATTTCAACTATTTAATATGTGAAATACTCTAATGATACCAAAAAAAAAATCTCTAAAGCGACGAATACATTAAGGAACATGAGTAGGGTTTTTAGCAAACTCTACTACGTATTGGTTTTATTATATTATTTATTTTTAATTTTATTTTTCAATATTGTTTAATTATACCACCGATTCTTTTTAAATGTTTTTTTTTGGAATGAATTTGGTAAATTTTATTTTATAGAATTTCGTTAGGTTATTTTAAGGGTATCGGTATTTTAAGTTATATCGTTAAGTTATTTTAGGGTTAACGGTATTTTAATTTATTTCGTTAGGTTATTTTAAGGTTAACGGTATTTTAAGTTACTTCGTTAGTGGTATTTTAGGGTTAAAAATAGTTCGTTGAAAGGGTTTCGAATCGTTAACGGTATTTTACGGTTAGTGTTTCCCAACCAAGTTAAAAATTTTAAAAATTGCCAAAATTAAATAAATCGTTTAAATTTAAAAATTGTCAAATTTGAAAAAATCATAAAAAACCGCCAAAATTTTGAAAATAGCAAAATTTAGAAAAATCGGCAAAATTAAAGAAATCGTCGAAAATTAGAAAATATCATCAAAATTAAAAAATCATCGACATTAAAAAAATCGCCAAAAAGCTATATATATTTATATTAATAAAAATTAATATAAATTATTTTTTTTGTTTTTATAATTTATTATGCATTAATAACATTATTAATTTTTTTTTACTAACTTTTTTATATAATAATATAAAAATTGTAAATCAAACATTGAATTGAAAATAAAGAACAACTAACTAACTGCTAACTTTTTTATCTGAGTGTACATTTATACTTTTTCGTTTTATAAAACCTACATACCACACAACACACCATCGCATCCATAGCATTCATTGCGATACTTAAACACTAGTTCAAAGTACTAATTGCTATGTTATGGTAGCGAACAATCGTGTGTCACTACAATCACTTATTGTTTTTTTCGTTGCCATGTTTAATGCTTAAGCTCGCCTACGTTTTGATTTGTCTTCTAGTCGTAACAGGGTGGTTTAAATCGTAATGCACACATACTAGCACCATGTGATTTAATGACTACAACAAACCGATTGCAATCACGCAGCCCTTTAATGTCAACACGCACACACACACAAACACACTCACACATTCACAAAAAAATTGGCATTTTTTCACGAATGTTCCCTCGTGTATTCTACGCTTTATATCTTTGTTAACTAAAACACGAACTATATAGCGGCCAATACATTAAGGAACATTCGTGAAAAAATGCCCATTTTTTTACCAATGTGCAATTGTGTGTTTTAATGTTCGTGTTGACATTCGTGCAATTCGTGATTACAAAATTTTTTGATATTTTTTGTTCCCTTTTAAATCAGTAAAAAAATACATGTAGATTTATCAATTTTTGTTTTTTGTCAACTTGCCTTAGTTTTTGACCTATTCCATTTCCACGCACTTCAAAATATGTTAAGTTACCTAAGTTTTTTCTTTTATAAATTGTCTTAGAAAATATTATATTTTAATTAAAGAATTGTGTAACTTATCAGAAAACTTTTGAAGTTGTATTTTAACGAAGTACTTCGGCAATTATCCACTTTTTATTTTTTGCGTGTACCTTAAACTTTTTTTAATATTCTATTTAGCGCTTGGGATGAAAACACAACGCCAAAGTTTTTTTTAATAAATCCCGGTATAATGTATTTCCCTAATCTTACATCTGCATCTTAAATCCCGAGATTTTAAAACAAATAAAAAAAAATTAGAATTTAATACCAACCCAAGAAACATTTTTACGGACTCTCCGGCACGTACGGATTCATGAATCCGGCTTTTACGGCACGTTAACTGTCCGTAATGTACGTATCCGTCAATGCTTGAACGTATACGGAACATTAACGGACCGTATAAATGGATTTTCGAACATAATACGTTTTAACTCCGTTTTGGTGTATCCGTTTCCGTACCTTTAAATACACCGATAAAATTTCTCAGTTGCTCAGTTAAAGAATTCCTTAGTTAAAACGGAGAAAAAACAAATAAACTGAAATAATTGATATGAACTAATATTTGTGTTAAATAAAATTCTTTTTCAGTTACAAATTTGAAATTGTCAAGAATTTTTAGAAATATATTTTAAAGTTTAAAGAATAGACAAAAAAATTAAAATACTTTTCCAGTTCATATAATTTGTTTAGTCCACGGTAAGATAACTTGTTCAAGATTTTCTGGAATCTAGTAAAACGTATTCCTTATTGTTTAGATCGAAAATATGGTCCCTAAATTCTTGGATGTAGGACTATCGGGAGATTTTTATGAAAGACTCAATAATAATAATAAGAGTGAATATGTGTGATGGAAGAACGCAGAATCAAATTAATCAAAACAATAAGTTCAGCGTGTACAATATTTTGTTCCGAATGTGTAAATAAATGTAAAATACAATAAAATCAATGTATTCAAAAAAGAATTGCAAAAAAGAAAATTTAGATGAAATTATGACATTGCATTTCTATTAAATTTTCAAATCGGTTATTGTTAACTAAATTCAATGGATATCCCAAAATAATTAACTGTTCGTTGGTTTTAACTGAGCTATTCCTTTTAATTATTTTAAAAAAAGTATTCGTTATTTTCAATTAATTTTAATAACTGAGCTTCAGTAAGGGGTATTTCACCTGAGACTCAGTTGAAAATTTAGTAGCCGGTAACTGAGAAATTTTTTCGGTGTACGGATTTCATCGGTTGAAGTTTGTTTACAAAATAAAAATTATATTTTTGAAAAGTCGACGAAAATATTATTATAACGCGAATATATGGAGAATATGCATAGAGGGAATTCTTTCCATCACACCATGACATGTTGTGTACTGTGGTGAAATCTGGCCGGGAGTATTTGTGGTTTAAAATAAAAAAACTGAGATTTAAAAAAATCTGTATCTTTTGGAAACGTGCATGACAGTGGCCTCAACTGGACTTTTTGTGTACCATAGTACGCGTCCTAGATATGGAGATATCTGGCCGGGAGTAGAGTTGTAAAAGTATTGAGTATTCCGGTACTGAGTACTCAATACTGACTGTTTTTTTGAGTACTCAATACTAAAACGGTACTACTCAATACTTTTAAGGATGCAATTTTCCGTAGAAATGTGTATTTTTCGTATGAAAATACAACTCTAAAAATAGTACTCTAAAAATAAAGCTCTGAAAATACAACTCTATTTGTGAAGCAAAGAAATTTGTAACGAATTTTTGGGAAAAATTATTTAATTAATTTATTTAAAATGTTTTAAATTAATTAAAATGTAAATAACAATAGTTATTTAACACGTGTATGTGAATTGTTATAATTTTTCCTAATAAATACGAATTAATAACATTTTTATTTTTAAATTAAAAAAACCGTTAAAAGTATTGAGTAGTATCGAGTACTCAATTGAAAAGTATTGAGTAGTAATGAGTACTCAAAAAATACCGAAATTTCACAACTCTAGCCGGGAGTATTTGGGGTTAAAAATACAAAAGTGAGATTTAAAAAAAATCTGTGCCTTTTGGAAGCGTGCACGTATGTAAATATCATTCGCCATGTCAGTGGCTTCAACTGGACTTTTTGTGCACCATAGTACGCATCCTAGATATGGAGATATCTGGCCGGGAGTATTTGGGGTTAAAAATACAAAAGTGAGATTTAAAAAAAATCTGTGCCTTTTGGAAGCGTGCACGCATGTAAATATTATTCGCCATGGCAGTGGCCTCAACTGGACTTTTTGTGCACCATAGTACGCGTCCTAGATATGGAGATATCTGGCCGGGAGTATTTGGGGTTAAAAATACAAAAGTGAGATTTAAAAAAAAAATCTGTGCCTTTTGGAAGCGTGCTCGCATGTAAATATCATTCGCCATGTCAGTGGCTTCCACTGGACTTTTTGTGCACCATAGTACGCGTTCTAGATATGGAGATATCTGGCCGGGAGCATTTGGGGTTAAAAATACAAAAGTGAGATTTAAAAAAAATCTGTGCCTTTTGGAAGCGTGCACGCATGTAAATATCATTCGCTATGTCAGTGGCTTCAACTGGACTTTTTGTGCACCATAGTACGCGTCCTAGATATGGAGATATCTGGCCGGGAGTATTTGGGGTTAAAAATACAAAAGTGAGATTTAAAAAAAATCTGTGCCTTTTGGAAGCGTGCACGCATGTAAATATCATTCGCCACGTCAGTGGCTTCAACTGGACTTTTTGTGCACCATAGTACGCATCCTAGATATGGAGATATCTGGCCGGGAGTATTTGGGGTTAAAAATACAAAAGTGAGATTTAAAAAAAATCTGTGCCTTTTGGAAGCGTGCACGCATGTAAATATCATTCGCCATGTCAGTGGCTTCAACTGGACTTTTTGTGCACCATAGTACGCGTCCTAGATATGGAGATATCTGGCCGGGAGTATTTGGGGTTAAAAATACAAAAGTGAAATTTAAATAAAATCTGTGCCTTTTGGAAGCGTGCACGCATGTAAATATCATTCGCCATGTCAGTGGCTTCAACTGGACTTTTTGTGCACCATAGTACGCATCCTAGATATGGAGATATCTGGCCGGGAGTATTTGGGGTTAAAAATACAAAAGTGAGATTTAAAAAAAATCTGTGCCTTTTGGAAGCGTGCACGCATGTAAATATCATTCGCTATGTCAGTAGCTTCAACTGGACTTTTTGTGCACCATAGTACGCGTCCTAGATATGGAGATATCTGCCCGGGAGTATTTGGGGTTAAAAATACAAAAGTGAGATTTAAAAAAAATCTGTGCCTTTTGGAAGCGTGCACGCATGTAAATATCATTCGCCATGTCAGTGGCTTCAACTGGACTTTTTGTGCACTATAGTACGCGTCCTAGATATGGAGATATCTGGCCGGGAGTATTTGGGGTTAAAAATACAAAAGTGAGATTTAAAAAAAATCTGTGCCTTTTGGAAGCGTGCACGCATGTAAATATCATTCGCCATGTCAGTGGCTTCAACTGGACTTTTTGTGCACCATAGTACGCGTCCTAGATATGGAGATATCTGGCCGGGAGTATTTGGGGTTAAAAATACAAAAGTGAGATTTAAAAAAAATCTGTGCCTTTTGGAAGCGTGCACGCATGTTAATATCATTCGCCATGTCAGTGGCTTCAACTGGACTTTTTGTGCACCATAGTACGCATCCTAGATATGGAGATATCTGGCCGGGAGCATTTGGGGTTAAAAATACAAAAGTGAGATTTAAAAAAAATCTGTGCCTTTTGGAAGCGTGCACGCATGTAAATATCATTCGCTATGTCAGTGGCTTCAACTGGACTTTTTGTGCACCATAGTACGCGTCCTAGATATGGAGATATCTGGCCGGGAGTATTTGGGGTTAAAAATACAAAAGTGAGATTTAAAAAAAATCTGTGCCTTTTGGAAGCGTGCACGCATGTAAATATCATTCGCCACGTCAGTGGCTTCAACTGGACTTTTTGTGCACCATAGTACGCATCCTAGATATGGAGATATCTGGCCGGGAGTATTTGGGGTTAAAAATACAAAAGTGAGATTTAAAAAAAATCTGTGCCTTTTGGAAGCGTGCACGCATGTAAATATCATTCGCCATGTCAGTGGCTTCAACTGGACGGACTTTTTGTGCACCATAGTACGCGTCCTAGATATGGAGATATCTGGCCGGGAGTATTTGGGGTTAAAAATACAAAAGTGAAATTTAAATAAAATCTGTGCCTTTTGGAAGCGTGCACGCATGTAAATATCATTCGCCATGTCAGTGGCTTCAACTGGACTTTTTGTGCACCATAGTACGCATCCTAGATATGGAGATATCTGGCCGGGAGTATTTGGGGTTAAAAATACAAAAGTGAGATTTAAAAAAAATCTGTGCCTTTTGGAAGCGTGCACGCATGTAAATATCATTCGCTATGTCAGTAGCTTCAACTGGACTTTTTGTGCACCATAGTACGCATCCTAGATATGGAGATATCTGGCCGGGAGTATTTGGGGTTAAAAATACAAAAGTGAGATTTAAAAAAAATCTGTGCCTTTTGGAAGCGTGCACGCATGTAAATATCATTCGCCATGTCAGTGGCTTCAACTGGACTTTTTGTGCACCATAGCACGCGTCCTAGATATGGAGATATCTGGCCGGGAGTATTTGGGGTTAAAAATACAAAAGTGAGATTTAAAAAAATCTGTGCCTTTTGGAAGCGTGCACGCATGTAAATATCATTCGCCATGGCAGTGGCCTCAACTGGACTTTTTGTGCACCATAGTACGCGTCCTAGATATGGAAATATCTGGCCGGGAGTATTTGGGGTTAAAAATTAAAAATTGAGATTCAAAAAAAATCTTGTATTCTGTATAATTTGTTTAAGTTTCCATATAATTGTGTGTTATTTGGTATGAAAATGGGTTAATTTAAAAAATCCAAGGCCATGGAGTTACTCCCGTTCGAATTGGACACCATTTGGGGGACTTGGAAATGTAGCTGTCAAATTGAAAATACTACAGCATTGCCAGTTTGAAAAAATCGATGCTAACTTATCGATGCTAACTGCACGCACGTACACTAAACGTTGGCTAATGTCAAATTTGTATGAGAATGACATAAGGCAACGTTGATAGCTTGTCGCACAAACACAGCTATTGTATGGCATTTCGTAACGCGTAACAAAACTTGCCTAATACATAATTTTTAGACCGCAACGTAATATCACAATATCAGAGGTATGGTTTAATGTATTACCAGGTAATATGCATGGTAATACCAGCATTATACGAAAGTTTTCCTGAGAAGTGCTATTTAGTATAAAATTAAACGAAAAAGGTGCATAAGTTAACTTTTGTCGATTTCGACAAACAGACAAAAAGTTGCATAACGCCGCATTTTTCTGAAATTTGGAGGAACTTTTTAAAATATATTTTTATTAAAATTTTAGATTTTTGTTACCAATAAAAAATTCAAATAAAGCAAAATTATTATTTTTAATTATTTAAATTCAAAATATTAACCTTAAACTTTATAAGCTAACAGTTTTACATTGTTTTTAATCATTTATCATTCAACTGTCACATTTCATTTTACTGCAGAAAATGTTGTTTTTTCAGTTCTTTGTTAGAAAATTAAGAATAACTGCATAAAATAAATGCAACTAAAATGCAGTACTTTTTGTAGGTTATTTAAAAAAACAACTGTCGAAAACGTTAAAAAATTGTGCTCTAAGTAAATTAACTACAATTGTAGTAAAAATAACCACAACCGCATTACTGCACAAATAACTGTCATGTAGTAACTGCAGAACTTTTCTGAGTGTACAAGGCTACTGAATTTAATGCTTAAATATAAAAAAAGCGCATAGAAATCACTCTCGAATTTACGAAATGTGAACCAATCATGTTTTAAATATTTAAAAAGTATGTGATTAACCCCTGGACAACCCACAGTTTTGACTCGCAATTACACTCAGGGAATTATATAGGTAAAATCAACTGCAAATGACAGTTAAAATAACTGCATTTGCACTTAAAAAGGTGTAGACTACATTTGCAGTTAAATTAACTGCAATATGAAGTAATTTTTAACTGTTAAAAATCAACTGACAAATGTAGTAAAAACAACTACAAATGCAATGGAAACAACATACATGCAAATTATTGTAAAACTGTACAAACAACTTGCAAATGTAGTTAAAAAAACATAAATAAAATTTTTTTTTTAATTATTAATTTAATAAAAAAAACAAATTTATATAAACACTATTAACTTAATTTTATTCTATAATAAATTTAAAATAGAGAAATCAAAATTTACACTTAATGTCACTTTTTTTTCACTATTAAGATATTGTTGTACATGTCCGTCTGTGAGGGATGAAATATGCTGTTGTTTGGCTTCCTTTTTTTTCTCCAGGTAGAAAGGGATGAGAATATAAAAGAACTGAAAGAAAATAAATACAATATTTTTTTAACATTCGCCGTAAATAAATTTATATTATAAAACTTACCTTATTATTTTAGTAATTTAATAAAAAATATATAACCTATTACGCGTGCTCACTCTTTGGCGTTGTTTTATGACTAAGACAAGAGAAAACATGTTATACTCATATTCTTTCACTAGAAATTTCTAAACAAGTGATTCATACACATACTTCTGTTTGCTTCGTGTGCGTGCATACACACTTGAAAATTTAAGTATTTGTAAATAAAATTCAAAATAACTGCATAAAATAAATGTTACTACAATGTAGTAATTTTTGTAGTTTGTTTAAAAAAATAATAAGTAAATTAACTACAATTGCAGTTAAAATAACTACAACCGCATTACTACATTAATAACTGTCATGTAGTAACTGCAGAACTTTTCTGAGTGTACAAAAAGATACAAAATCATGCACAACGATTATTTTTCTACTCACTTTGATGTGCTGATCACATAAATTTCCTTAATTTAATAATCTATCACAAAATTTCCACAATTTTTTTTTTTTAATTTTATGCGCGATTCTTTCCGTGGTTGTCTAGATTAGCACGAAATACTTATTAATAGTTCCAATAATCCACTTTTATTTTATAGACTTACCAAATGGATTTAATTAAATCACCTCTCGTAGTATGCAAATAGACACAATCATTTTATAGCATTTAGCGACCGCGAATCATAAAAAAAAACGAAGTGGTCAAGTGTATCATTTTTTTTACGACCAGAAACACACAAAAAACCGCGAGAAAAACTTTTAATTTTCCCGTATTAAAAAAAAAATTTTTTGTTGTTAATTTTTGTTTTTCTTTTTGTTTTTATTCTGACATCAAAGTTAACTACCCAAAGTTAAAATATTGATAAGTTATTATGGTTAAATTTTCATAGGGATAAATATTTAGTATTGGTTAGTTACCCATGGTTAAGGTAAAGTTAATTTCTCGAGAAAAGTTAATGGGCCTTAGTCTACTTAAAATATCGACTGATTTTTATGAAATTTACGAAAATTTCTCTAAAAAGTGAAATTACACAAAAACTACACAAAAATGTCAATATTCAAAAATTATACAAGGAAGGTGTAAACAGTCCCGTTTTTGAATAATTATTCAAAAAGTGGCAACACTGGAGTCTTGTCTATTTGGCTGCTACTGCTACTTGTTGAATTTAGTAGCAGACACATCGATTGATGCTGTGGTGGTTTACAATTTCAAAACAAAGCTATGTGCTACTGCTGTGCTACAGAAAAGTTTGCATAGTGGTAGTAGTAGCGATGTGATGAATTTTAGTTTTGTTGTTTTTTTACTACAATAATCGTCATTTTTAGTTACTACTGCTACTTTAGTCGTAGCTTTTTCAACACTGGTTTTAGAATTGATGTGGTTTTGAACCGATGTGTATGTACACTTTCTTAGGAAAAATAATAAAAGTTAAAGTTCTTACAGAATTAACATGTTAATTGTGTAACAGTTTTAAAACAAATGGAGTCTTGTCTTAAAGGACATGGAGATATAATTTATATTAGTTTAAATTTTTAAAAGAATTGAAACAGTAATGCAAAATTGTCTATTTTATTTCACAAAGCAACCTCCAGCCAGTCGTGTATTTCGTGTGTTTTGTGAAGTTTTAAAAAACACCTTAATTTTGGCCTTTTGCTATGTTCTTAAGGCTTTTTTACAAATAGAAACTTTGATACATATATTTTTTTAAACATTTGCGCAAAATTTTATTAAAAATTGGGAGTCTGATGGTACAATGTCGACTTGCTTGCGGTTGCTCCCCTAATTCCCTAAAAGTTCCTAGTATGGCAAGCCATATGTAGCTGCGGCCAAAGAAGCCAGTCATTTGTGACATCTGGCTCTATAAACAGCGAAATTTATATCAAGGAGTGTTTGCAGAAGAGACTTCTTCCATTTTACAGTCAGCACAATGTATCCACTTACTTTTGGCCCGATTTAGAATCTTGTCACTACAGCAAGAAAGCGCTGGAGTGGTATAATGATAATAATGTGGTTTTTGTACCAAGAGAGGCAAATCCACCAAACTGCCAGGAGCTCAGGCCAGTGGAGAGATATTGGGCTCTTGTTAAAAGAGAATTAAAGGGCACGAAAAAGGTCCCACACGACATGCAAGATTTCAAACGTAGATGGACCACCTGCTCTAAAAAGTTGACAGAAACTACCATAAAAGCCTTAATGGGAGGGTTTCCGGAAAAAGTGGATAACTTTGTTCGTAGTGGTTAGAATTCTTTGCGGTTTTTGTTTGATTTCGTATTAAATTTAATTTAATAAAAATTTGGTTTGAAGTCTTAAAATTCAGTGGTTTGTTTTTTATTTAAATTTATGTTTGTTAACATTTTTATGATCTCACTCCTTATACTGCTAACATGCTCTAGTCAATTAAAAACTACCCTAATTTACCCTAATTTTGCTTGTAACTTTCAAGAGTTTTTCAACTCTTTTGGGTATAACTTTTTCAGCATAAAAGGAAATCGCTTGAAACCTTTGGTGAATAATAATTATGATGTTGGAAAATCTCCCACTTGTTGAAAAAAATAGGTGCCCTCAATTAGGAACAAATGGTAGTTCTTTAAAATCTGTAACTCTGTTTTTTGAATAAAGAGTAATTTCAGACATTTTTAATTTTTGCGCTTTCAGCCTCAATGCAATTGAAAATTTTTTGATACTGACATATAACTGACAAGTAAGCAAAAAAATTGAGATCAAATTAATAAGTGTGCCTTCAAAAATAAAGAAAATATGACAATAATAATCTCTTCACCTCTATGCGTGAACAACTTGAAATTTGATATTTTTTGAAGGGCACATCCGCAGTTTGAGAAATAATTAGTTTCAGTCCTGCGTGATCGGTATGTATTGGTGATACTATTATTGTGTGTAAGTGCTAAATGGATCGTACTATTAGTTTGGTGTCCCGACCCATTTTAAGTTAAATTTTGTAGCTTTTCATAGATTTTTGGAGCTAAAAGTGATGTAGAAACCAAACGGATAATCCGATCGTTTTAGCACTTACACACAACAATATTAATTGCAATATATATCATATAAGCCAGATTTTAACCATTAATTCTTTCATCTGTGGATGTGCCAGTCAATTAAAAGTTGAATTTTTAGAGTATTTTGCAACGAAAAGTGATGTAGAGCATAATAAAAAAATCCGATCTGTTTAGCACTTTCATATAATGATAGTTATGATAACATCTACCGTTCCAGATTGATTGGACTCCATAATTCTTAAAACTGTGGAGGTGCCTTCAATTTGAATTTAACCTTTTAGCGATTTTTGGAGAAAGATATGCTGTAGAGAATACAAGGTTAATTCGAACCATTTAGCACTTTCAGAAAATAATAGTAATGAAGATATGTACCATTCAAGACATATTTGATCCCGTAATTCTTTAAACCGCGGATGTGCCATTCAATTTTGTGCTGCAATATTGAGGAAAATTTATATGAGCACTAGGTCCAAACATACACCGATTTAAACCAAAATCAATAGACTTCGTTCTTGGGCCGATATAAGTCGGCCAACCAAATTTCATCAAATATCTTAATATTTGCGACCTGTAGCATGCGCACAACATTACATGGAGAGACAGACGGACGGACGGACGGAAAAATTAAAAAACAACATTACTGAAAACCAATAATGGAAATATATCGCCACTATGCGTTTTCGAATAAACTTACCGTGATGATTGCATAATTTATATCATCTTTTTTGATTAACTCGAGGTAAAAATATGTAAAAACCGCTCAAAAATAGACAAAAAAAGGTTTTTGTTAACTTTGACCTCAATTTTCTCAAAAACCAGATGTGTTTGAAAAATTTGGAAACCAAATTCGGATTCAGCATGGAAAGGTTACTTAAAAATGTATGGTCGCATGCCCAAAAAATCCAAAAATTTTAAAATATTTATTAGCGAAAATGTGTGCGGTTTTTTGTTTATAACTTTTTTAGCACTCAAAAAAATTAATACACGCGAACAGATTACTTCTTTTCAATGCATTTTAAATAAGTTATTTTAGAAAAAAAATGTGTGCCACTGATTTGAAATTTTTCATTTTTAAAATCTGAAATCGACCTGTTTCGTAGATTTTCCCATATGTAATTTCTTTAATTTTTATAAATAAATTTGGATTTCATTAAGCAAAAAAAATTTGTTATTTTGGGAGCTTTTTGCATTAAAAAATATCTAATATTAAAGTTATATTACCATTATTTTGCCTATGTTAAAATTGGTAATACACCAATTTTATTAGTTAATTTAACAAAGCTTTTAGATGATTTTTCGAACATTAAAAGTCAAAAAGAAATTAACTATTTTTTACCGTAACATTGCCGTACAATATAGTAAACTCTATGTTTCCTTTGAAAATAGGTGATTTCACCCTACAGTTTTAGGCAATATTACCTATAGTTTTTTTGTGTGGGCAAATACACATGTTCATGTAAAATGTGCCAATGCCACCAGCACATGTAAATGTGGTGATAGCTCCAGCACATTCACATTTCGGATGTGAATGTGCTAATAGAGTTGTGAAATTTCGGTATTTTTTGAGTACTCAATACTTTTCAATTGAGTACTCGATACTACTCAATACTTTTAACGGTTTTTTTAATTTAAAAATAAAAATGTTATGAATTCGTATTTATTAGGAGAAATAATCACAATTCACATACACGTGTTAAATAACTATTGTTATTTACATTTTAATGAATTTAAAACATTTTAAATAAATTAATTAAATAATTTTTCTTAAAAATTCGTTACAAATTTAGAGTTGTATTTTTATACGAAAAATACACATTTCTACGGAAAATTGCATTTTTAAAAGTATTGAGTAGTATCGTTTTAGTATTGAGTACTCAAAAAAACAGTCAGTATTGAGTACTCAGTACCGGAATACTCAATACTTTTACAACTCTATGTGCTAATACTTTCAGCAAATTCACATTTCAGATGTAAATGGCCGATACCTCCAGCACATTCACATTTCAAATGTAAATGTGCCGATACAACCAGCACATTTCACATGTAAATGTGCCATTTCATATGTGATGTGCCGTTAGTGTTTGGCACTTTTCACATTTAAATGTAAATGTGCCAATACTGCGGGCACATGGGACATGTAAATGTGCCGAACCCCCAGTCTAGACTAGCAATAAATATGTTGACTATATTGCAGCAAATGTCAAAAAAATGTTATCTTCAGTGTAGACCCCCAAATTGCGTACATGTTTATTGCTGGCAATATATGTCGCAATAATTGTTAACGAATCTCCTTTACATAAGCTCGGCAATAAGCAATTTTTTGCCGTTATTTTGCCGACGTATTTAACTTATTGCTAAGATATTTATTTCTAATCTAGACTGGGGGAATGTGGCCACATGTTTGGCCATTCCTTACCCTGATTAGAAGTGAACTAGATCTTTCGAACAACTAAGTGACTAGTTCAATTGAACTAGTTGGTTCACGAACTACACAAGTCATAAGCAGCGTTGCCAGAAAAGTTTGTGCTCATATCCCCATTTGACAAGTTGAAATCCCCAAAAATCTCCAAAACAAATTTCGAAATCCCCAAATATTTCCCCAATATTGTTTTTAATCCGAATTTGAAATAAAAACTCATTTTTATTGAAAATTCGAATGAATGAAAAACAAAAACATTACTAAAATAATTTGCTTGCACAAAAAAATTAACAAAAATCGTAAGAAAGTACTAATATTAAACTAATATAAAAACATTAAAATTAACACATTCAGTAAGATCAAGTATGCATTATTTTAGTTGGTTTAGAAAAAAACTTTTCAAATTTATTTTTACTATGAAAAAAATATATATCGACCATTCCACGACAAAATCTGACCTTTGGATTTATGTTTAAATTATATTTTTCACCCTGGAACTATATGCACCCTCTTAAAAACTGCCGTTTTTATTTTCTAGAGATTCCAAAAAATTTATGGATAATAATTTTAGTTATTAAACCTACAAGCATTGAAGTTAAATCTTATAATCTCTATTTTTAACACATATGTTAAGTTTTAACTTGTTTTTAACATAATTTATAATACCGGTACGTACCGTTTGAAATACCGTTACCGAAACAAACGAATTTCGATACCGTTACACTTACCGTTATTCGTTTCGGTAACCAACCTTGATAAAAAGCCATTTTTTTATGTACGCTTTTTTGTAATAAATCATAAAATAATAGACACAAAAAAAAAATTAAAAGTCCTTGGTTGGGAGTGGTTGCATGCTTTGTAGAAGGCACCATGCTTAGAGTGGTCTACAAACCATATTTTGGTTTACTTGACGTCTCCACGAGTCATAAAATTAATGTTAAAACACGATTTAGAGAATGTGCAGTAGAGCGTACCACCTTACAGGCAAAAAAATAAAGTGCGCCGTACACCCTCCAATATGAAGTATTTTTGCAAGGAGATTTCAAAAAAAAAATTTTATTTTTTTTTTTTTGCCGAACGTAGGGGTCGCCATTTTACATTTTTCGTTATATCTTTGGTATTCGGATCTTAAAGTATGATACATCGATGGTTTTCTCTCGAGGAGACCAGTGTTTTGCTCTAAGGACATTTTGACCTCAAGTATCCTGTTCTAGTAGTTACCCACCAGTTCTCAGTTGCTACAACCCTAATGTAAACCCTAATGTCAGAAAATTAAAGCTCGCAAAAAATCATGAAACTTTTGCTAAGGAAGTTTTTCGAAGTTGCTTGTGTTGCTGTTGAGTTGTTGATTGGATGGAAGATCTCTCCAAAGACGTGCGGCATTTATGAAGAAGTGCCATTCATGATAACTATGTTCAGTAGGACGGGTCGGGTTAATAATCCCATCGCTCAGTGAAAATTCTAGGGATCAAAATAAGAAACTTTGCCGAAGGAACCATACCTCTAAAACGAATTCTACTACCCCCCAACTGTTGACTTTTGTCCCGTAGGGTCAAGTTTTGAAAAATCCCACTTTGACCCATTTAGAGTGCCCCCATCGAGTCCAAATGTATGACCGACCCCCACTAACTTTGGAGGGCCGATCCACCCATGCCAGTGGCACACCCCCTGGAACTCCCCTGGGGGGTTCCCCATACAAACATTTTAAAAAATCACCATTTTTGGCACTTTATTTTATTATTTTTTATTTATTTTATTTATTTTTATTATTTTATTTATTTTTTCTCTTTAGAAATTTATTTAGTCAGAACATATGTAAATGAAAAAATTAATTTAACTTAGTAATAGAAAAGAAAATAAAAAAAATTACTGTTTGAAGTCTTTTTTGCTTTCAAGTCTGTGCAATTTCGCACGGCTCTCTAATGTCGTCACCATAACAGCCTCTACATTTTCCGGTATAACTCGTTTGGAAATGCTAGCTAGCAATTGAACGTGTCGTTCTGTTGCAGGTCGTAAAATAGGTTGTGTGGGTTTTTTAAGCCACCACAAGACACAGCTGCATGTCGTAAACTTACTTAAGCTAAATCGGTTACAGGTAGAATTGAGCATAAAATTATCATAAAGGTTTTTCCAGAAGTAATAAAAGGCGCACTTGCTTAACAGAATTTGTGGTCAGATTAACGTTTAATTTACATGTAAGTACTTTATGGGCAGTTTTGACAACAAAATCGGTTACAGGTAGAATCGAGCATAAAATTATCATAAAGGATTTTCCAGAAGTAATAAAAGGCGCACTTGCTTAACAGAATTTGTGGTCAGATTAACGTTTAATTTACATGTAAGTACTTTATGGGCAGTTTTGACAACAAAATCGGTTACAGGTAGAATTGAAATTACCATTTCATTCTTATTACCTCGTCTCCTAGACCATATATAACGCAACAGTTTTTGTGAATGCATTAAGTCATTGTGAAGAACTCGAAGTGTGAAGTGCTAATTTGAGATAAAAAAATATTTAAAAAAAAATCATTCCAAATCAAGAAGTTTACAATGAATCCACCATCCTCTACACCGCAAGATGAAGCAATATTAACATCAACAACTATCGAAAACCCAATGAGTCATATACCCAGGCATGATGTTACTGTTTTTGGTGTGTCTACTGATTTGACTGATCTTAATTTACCAACCCATCTGGATATCTTGAGATATTATTTTTACTTGAGCGAACAAAAAAAGTTGTCCTATAAAGCATTCACTATTCAAGTACAAGATAAGTTGATTGGAATTTGGGAAAAACTTGGTATGGAAATAATGCTGAAAAAAAGTGTATGTAATAAATTGAATAGATTGTTTGACAAATATCAAGAGCAAATCAAGAGAAGAAACAAACCCCAACAATTTACAGAGTATGTAAAATCTCTGGAAACAATTTTTTTCATTGGAACATGTAAATGCGATTTGAAGGCAGCTCCATGTGCATGCGGTTTGGTTCCCGAATGCCTCAAAGAGTTTATGCACGATCAACATAATCAGAGAAGTCTAACAATGGATGGATTTGCGATGGAAATTGAAGAGCAAGGAGCAACGTCTATGTCATCAATGCCAACATACCAAGATCCCGATGATTCAACATACGCACCGCCACCGGTTCAAGAAGATTTGGATATAAGCACAAGTTCACAATACACACAGAGATACGATTGTTTTAACTTTGCCTTGGTATGTGACAGATTTGGCGTGCCTGATAGAGTAGCATCAGCAATGGGAACAGCTCTTTTCCAAGATTTTAAAATGAAAGATATCCATGGCAAACCTCTCATCATGGATAAATCGAAAGTTCGCCGAGAAAAAGAGAAATGCAGACAAGAAGTGCTTCGCAAACGGTTAGATGATACCAATTTGTTAGCATTTTCATTCGATGGCAGAAAAGATGATACTTTAACGAGAGATACAATTGATGAGAAGTATCATACTAGAATGGTAAAAGAACCTCATCTTGTTATTTTGAGAGAACCGAATTCTGAATTGATTGGTTACGTAAGACTGGAACATGAAACCGCTGAATACAAAACAACCAAATTAAATGATTTTTTCAACGATAAAAATATATCACTGGATGCATTAATTGGCATATGCACTGACGGTGAGCCAACAAACACTGGCCCAAACGGTGGAATTATACGACGATTCGAATTGCTGTTAAAAAGACCATTGCATTGGTTCGTTTGCCTTCTACACTTCAACGAACTTCCGTTTCGGCATTTGTTTGAAGCTTTGGATAAATCAACCAGCACTGGACCAAGATCGGCAACCGAAAAATTGAGCCGTCAAATCGAAACTTGTGAAACTCTTCCGGTAAGTTATTGCTATCACTCATTTATTATAATTGTCAACCGTTTTTAATTGTTTTATTTTTATATATTTTCAGGTGGTGGACGGCTTTCAGAAAATTGAATTGAAAAATATGCCCCCTGCTCCAGAAAAAATTGAATTTTCCACCGATTCCAAGTACTTATACGACATGGCCCATGCAATTTCTAGCGGCGTGGTTTCAGTGGATCTGGCAAACATCAAACCAGGGAAAATTGTACATTCTCGGTGGCTCACCAAGGCCGCTAGACTATTACGATTATATGTGACAACGGAAAGTCCAGATGCAAATTTAAGAATACTGGTTGAATTTATAATTACATGTTATGTGCCAATGTACTTCAATATCAAGTATTACAGCTCTGTCGTGTACGGTAGTAGATTATTTTTCAAATTCATTAGTTGGTCAAGATTTCTAAAACCTCGTTTACGCAAAATTGTCAATAAAGTAATTACAGATAATTCCATTATGCGCATTCGGAAAATATCTTGTTATCAATGTTGTTTGATGATAGCAAAGAAAAGCGCGACTGTGCTATCAAGATAATTCTACGCTATCGAACCGATGTTGATGTTGACGACCCAACGGGACTTAGAGCTTATAAAAAACCAGATATAAACTTTTATTGCACAAGTTACACGGAAATGATCAATATGAATGATATAAATGACGTATTTGAACCACCATTCACGCGAAGCATTCCATACGATACTTTGAAAGAATATTTAAATCAAGATGATCCACCGTTTAATGATCCAAAAATTCCATCACATATACAAGAAACAGAACGACACGTTCAATTGCTAGCTAGCGTTTCCAAACGAGTTATACCGGAAAATGTAGAGGCTGTTATGGCGACGACATTAGAGAGCCGTGCGAAATTGCCCAGACTTGAAAGCAAAAAAGACTTCAAACAGTAATTTTTTATTTTTTCTTTTCTATTACTAAGTTAAATTAATTTTTTCATTTACATATGTTCTGACTAAATAAATTTCTAAGGAGAAAAAATAAATAAAATAATAAAAATAAATAAAATAAATAAAAAATAATAAAATAAAGTGCAAAAATGGTGATTTTTTAAAATGTTTGTATGGGGAACCCCCCAGGGGAGTTCCAGGGGGTGTGCCACTGGCATGGGTGGATCGGCCCTCCAAAGTTAGTGGGGGTCGGTCATACATTTGGACTCGATTGGGGCACTCTAAATGGGTCAAAGTGTGATTTTTCAAAACTTGACCCTACGGGACAAAAGTCAACAGTTGGGGGGTAGTAGAATTCGTTTTAGAGGTATGGTTCCTTCGGCAAAGTTTCTTATTTTGATCCCTAGAACACGATTGCCTCCCCACAAATCGACCCGGCCTAATGTTCAGGTATAATAGTCTTTCTACCCCTTGGGGATAATGCAAATTGAATAATTTCAAAAAGATATAAAGAATTTTTTGTATAAATGATTTTGTGATAAAACAAAAGTACTCGAATTTTTAGAAGACTTTCAAAAGATACCCAGTAGAAATTTTGTTTATATATTGGTTGCCGAACGTAGGGGTCGCCTTTTTAAATTTTTTTTAATTGGATTTTTCCTTAATTGCAAAACACTGGTCTCCTCGAGGCAAAAAAATCGATATATCACACTTTAAAATCCGATTTTAAATGCCGAAGCTATAACGAAAAATTGAAAAAGGCGACCCCTATTGGAGGGTGTACGGCGAACTTTTTTCTTGAGGTACGGTCTAATGTGCAGACTAGTCTGTTTAATAACCGTTCAGTTATTTAAATCAGGCAGCTTCTAATATGGCTGTCATTTCTTTAAAATTTCTATTATTGCCAACTTTTAAAAGTAGTTTAACAAAATAATGTACATCAGAAAAAATATATATGTATTTTAAATTAAGATGAAATACACAATATACAAAACAAAAGACTAAAACAGAAATCCCCAAAAATACGTCTTGACGAGACATTGATTTGTTTGCCCAAAAACTAATCGTCAGCAGAATAACGGGAAAAAATTTGTCTATTTGTTTTGGGTGGAGAACACGTAATGGCAGACAATTCATTACTTTTTGTTTTTTGTTGGAGTAGGTCACAAACGAAACTATTTATTTTCATGTTTTCAATGTGATTTTCACTATTTTTTTTCCAATAATTATAAAGTAAATTGCATTAAATTCAATGATAATACAAATTATTTACTTTTTCTTAACATTTTATTCATTTTCTTTATTTTTTAGTAATGCCACTAAGTAAAAATTAGATCTGGCATCGTGGTTGTTGTTGCACATAGTTGTGAGAACAATTGTGCTGACAACGTTGTCTGAACAAGAACAAAACATGAACAAGTGTGGTCCACACGAGACAAATTCATGAGCGAACAAGAAATTGTTCGTTGGTTGAACAAACCGATGTCTCGTGTAGACTGCAAGTTAAGAACGAATCCCCAAAATTTTGTGAAATCCCCAAATCCCTCCCCACGAAAATCTGGCCACAAACCGAAGTTGAAATCCCCAATTTGGGGCGAAATCCCCTTATCTAACAACACTGGTCATAAGTTAAGCATGTGGACTTTTGGAATGTTGAGTTTTTCGAGAATTTGTAGTAAAGCCGATAGGATTTTCTTCAGTTCTATTTTTAAGGCTTCGGCCATTGACAGCAGTAAGCAACTTCAGTACTGCAAAACTTTTTTTACACAAGGATCAATATTTCAAACAGCGAACAAGGAGCATTTGAAAGAGTTTATAAACAAGTTTCATTCAAAAACTGTGCTATGTGAATTAGAAACAAAGCTACAACTAATATTTACTTGCAAAGTTTGTTTTACAAGAAATATGAAAACTATATCTAAATTAGGTTACCAAAAAGGTGTCGTAATCGTAAAATGCGATGGTTGCTCTAACAATCATTTAATAGCTGACAATCTAAATTGGTTTACGGATATTAAGGGTAAAAGGAATATTGAGGATATATTAAGAGAAAAAGGAGAAGAAGTTAAAAAGTTCTCAGGAATCTTGGAATGCATCAAAAGAGATTAAAAATTTTATCCTCTATTGTAATCAGTGTTGCCAGGTTAATTCGGCACAAAATCGTCAAATATTTTTGAAAAAATCGTCAAAATCGTCATTGCGTTTTGAAATGTCGTCAAAATATTGTTAAAAATTAAAGTATATTAGTTGATTTAAGTGTTTTTCTGAATGTTTATAATAAAAATACAATAATGAAGGAATTTACCGTTGAACTGCTAAAGTGCATTCGCCGTATATTGGTATGAGTTAAAAAAATATCTGAAATTTTATCAAGGCCCGATTACTGAATGTTCAGTTAGCTACTAACTGGGACTTTAACTGACACATTTATTGTTGTTTCTCATATAAAATTTGAATTTAACTAAATTTTCATTGGATATTAAGTAATCGGGCCTAAATATTAAAAAAATATCGTTTTTTTTTGGATAACAAAAAGAATTTCTATACAAATAACGCAACACTTCACCAAAGTGTTTTAGAAAATAATCCTCGTATCTCCAAATTTCAAACAATTTTATGTATCTATTAAAAATTTATCATATACTGAAATTAATTGATCGAAAGAAAAAGTTCACTTAAAAAAAAATTCGTATCGAAAAAATCTTTAGATTTTAATGTCTAGAGATATTTCATAGGTACCTACTAAGGAATTTACATGAAAAAATTTCAATCAATTTTATGTTTCTATTAAAAATTTATCATATACTGAAATTAATTGATCGAAAGAAAAAGTTCACTTAAAAAAAATTCGTATCGAAAAAATCTTTAGATTTTAATGTCTAGAGATATTTCATAGGTACCTACTAAAGAATTTACATGAAAAAACAGTCCGATATGAGATATACATTAGAGATGAGCGATATTTTCATACCGGTGATTTAATCACAGTTATTGATAAATCACGTAACGGCAGTGATCAAATATTTCAAGTCGCAGTTACTCGGAATGTCGTTCTTTTAATATTTGTGTACTATTCTTTCTTGCAAACTTCATTGTGCACAGTAATACATAGAGATGAGCGATATTTTCATACCGGTGATTTAATCACAGTTATTGATAAATCACTGGTAACGGCAGTGATCAAATATTTCAAGTCGCAGTTACTCGGAATGTCGTTCTTTTAATATTTGTGTACTATTCTTTCTTGCAAACTTCATTGTGCACAGTAATACATGTTTTTTTTTCAATAACAGTGACTTGCTTTCACACTCTTCTGAATAAAATGTCTCCTTCTATCATAGTCTTTGTTACCGGTCGCAACTATTCTTCTTTTAAGGCCCAGTTTTTAGGAAGTGGATTATTTTTAAACTTAGTTTAACGCAGTTTGTAACAGGAATACTGCTTTTAAAACGTGGTTTATTTTTTTTATTTCAATAAAGAAATAAATTATACTCAAGAAAAAGTTTTTCCGGCAAATTTTTGTTAATAAACTTTGAAATGGCTGACAAAATTCGTTTTCGGTTTAACTAAACCAAGTTTAACTGACATCTTAAAAACTCGCCATAAATATTATTTCGTTTATTTATCAGAAAATCGCAGTATTTTCCATAGAAAAACCGTGTTCACGACCACAGTTTAAAAGAACACCGATTTGCAAATCAATGTTCAGTGAGATCAATGTTACTGAAAAATCGCCGGATCGCCCATATCTATTACAAACTAGAGATGAGCGATATTTTCATACCGGTGATTTAATCACAGTTATCGATAAATCACTGGTAACGGCAGTGATCATATATTTCAAGTCGCAGTTACTCGGAATGTCGTTCTTTTAATATTTCTTCTTTCTTGCAAACTTCATTGTGCAAGTTAACACACTTGTTTGGGAAACAATGTTTCTCTTTCCCTTTTGATTTTTGCTGTAAGTCTTTTTGGTTATCTACTGGTAATGTTCGATTTGTGATCATCTGAACCGTTACCTGGTTGATAATAGAAAGACCAAATATAAAAAAGATTTTTGTTCTCAGCTCAGTTGCTTAAAATTATTGCAATGAAAACGTGCTTTAAGAAAATGATAAATACTTGAAATTTAATGACGCAGTTGCTTAAAATTATTGCAATGAAAACGTGCTTTAAGAAAATGATAAATACTTGAAATTTAATGACGCAGTTGCTAAGAACTATTGCAATGAAAACGTGGTTTTTTCCGAACAAATTAAAAAAATAACTTTTCAGTAAATGATAAGTACTTGAAATTTAATGAGTAAAAATAATTTCTACATAGTAGAAAAAAAATTAAATGTTAAGAACCAAAAATAAACTTAAAGTTCAAAAAACAATATAAAACTAATTATAAACAGGATTAGCTTTAATTGAATCAAAACCTTAATTAAAAAATTATATAAAAAGCAATTTCTACATAGTAGAAGAAATTTAAAATAGTTGAACCCCAATAGGGAAAGTAAATGATAATTACTTGAAATTTAATGAGTAAAAATAATTTCTACATAGTAGAAAAAAATTAAATGTTAAGAACCAAAAATAAACTTAAAGTTCAAAAAACAATATAAAACTAATTATAAACAGGATTAGCTTTAATTGAATCAAAAACCCTAATTGAAAAATTTACATAAAAAAGCAATTTCTACATAGTAGAAGAAATTTAAAATAGTTAAACCCCAATAGGGAAAAGTAAACTTAAAATTGTATTATTGAACATTGTTGTATATTTACGGGTTAAGGGGATAAAAGATGTCTAAACTCTTATGTACAAGTCCTATATGGCGGGAACTTGTACATTTGTAAATAAAAAGATGGAGGTTTTTTCTTTTTATCGTTATAAACAATGGGGGTTTTTATTTAACTTTGAGTTAAGATTTAAAACTAGGGTTTTTGCACAATTCAATTTGAGGGTAAGTATTTAGAAAATTAAGGTAAGTTCATTAATTTACAATTTTTATTTTAAGGGAATTTTCTTTAACCTTTAGCAAATTTAACAATTTTTAACTTTATATTTAAGTTTGCACTCTAGCTTTATGTTTTAAAAACTGCGACACGATCAAAAACGACTTGTTCTCGTTCGACGGATTGAATATTTTGATCTTTTGATTTGTTTGCAGGTTTTCCTTATTGACAAGTAAATGTCAATAGTTGAGAAGGGTTGGTGTTGGCCTCTTTGGTACCATTGTATGGTACTTTTGTTCGCCAAGTGAACATTCTCCCCGCCTTGATGTATCAACATCTAAAAAGAGGGAAAGAGAAGGGAAAGAAAAAAAACAAAAATTGGATATTAACGTCTGGATTAATTTGTACAGTATTATTTGATTAAATGGGTTAGTATTTTCCAAATATACTTAGGTAGGGTACAAGAGTGAGATCATGTAGAAAAGTATCTCTCATCAGGAGGATGCGAGGTTCCTTCAAGGAAATGTCCGTCCAAAGTTCTTCATTCACGGATTCTTCAGGGTTACATCCTACCTCAGTGGTGATTATTAATTACTTTCCTGTGTGATCTATAAATATATATTCTTAACGAATTTAAGATGTACGGGTTATCATAATTTGGGTGATTGTGTTGTGTCTGTAGACACGGGTGGGGGTAAGTATTTCAAACTAATACTTGATTTAGGGTGATTTTGTGTTTGTTCACACGCTTGGGTGTAAGTATTTTAAACTAATACTTGAATCTAATAACTAGACTTATGGGTGGGTATGACCACAATCTTTCGTTGTGAGTCAATTCAAAATAAACTTTGACTATAGTATTCTGTGGGTGTGTAAATATGGGTTAATGTACTAAAGTTTCTAAAATATTAGATAACTTTGGGTAGAGTACCAATATTAATTTGACCTTGGGTAATAAGAGGTAAATATTCTAGGTTGACACTTTGCTGACCTATGATATGTTCGAAAGACGTCTTTGCCGTTCGGGTGCCTTTATTCCTTTTTCTCCGAGAAGACTTCACATTTGTATCCTTCAATTTCCATAAATGCGCACCACCTAATGTGCCGGGTATTACATAAGTACCAAATTTAAATCCATCACGATCTTCATGGCGTTTTTGCCGCTGTTGTCTGTGTAACTGAATTGTGTTGGTAGAGATAATAGCGGCAGAACATCCCCGCCTCGAAAGAATTCGAGAGAATACTGTCCAAAACACTAGTATCAATAGAATATGCAGGTGAAATTTGGGTAGTTTGAAGAAAATGATTTCTTCTTTTGCATTTTTGCAAATTTCAAGAGTCTTATCCATATGTAACTCTGGATGGGTAAATAAATCATTTATTGTTGAATGATTTTTAGATATATCGGTACTTTTAGCATCGCTAAGGGTATGCGAGCCAGCCGAAATATTCTCATCGTACCTATCATTTCCCATAATTTGAGAACTTCTAGGGTGGGTATTCGGTACGGAGGGTGGGTTAGGGTTCACGGGTGAAACTGAAACATAAGTTCTAGTTCTGTGTTTATCCTCACACGGTCCATTCAAGATTCCAGCCAAATGGGTATCTTGACAAAAAACTTCATTCAGATTTTCATTCTGAGCATCGGATTCCAAATTCTGTATATTATCCAAATCTTGGATTACCTCAAACTTTAAATGTGTGTTGGGTGAGGTTTGGGTAAGGGTATTGGACCTGAGAAATTCGGCTTCATTGGGTTCTCTTGGCAAATTTGATTTGCACTCCAGTTCATCAGACTTACATGAAAAATCTGATGTCGGTTTAATTTCAGCTGTTGGGTACCATGAATCGCAAATATCATTACCGGAAACGTCTGGGGGTAAAAGGGTGGGTTCTTGAATGTGTGCATGAGTGGGTGGGGTGAGCAGAGCTTCCTCTAACTGTATTCTCCTGCGCAAATAAAAGCTCTTGGCTCTGAAATATTCCAGACTGAGTTCATCAATATTTATGGTTCCAGCTTCTTCTGGGACCTCCAGGAGCGTAGATTCCCATATGCAGTCAAATCGGGTAGATATCTTGTCCCATACTTTATTAAGTTCACGAATATGAACTCTTATAGCCGCGGCTGAACGTGGACTCTCCTTAGAAAACTCATCAAAATATGGTAACTCCATATTTATATAGTGGAGCATACTGTTAGCCCAAGCCTTTAATTGTGGCATTTTATCTTCCAGGGTAAACGGCAATAAATTTAAAAAAAAATTTTCCGGGTAAAACTGCAGTTTACGCAATGTTATGGCGGTATTGCGTTACAGGGTTAAAGTGCTGGGTTGGGGTAAAAAACGGTTAATGTGGGTTTTCGGTGGAAAAAGGGTTAAATGAGGGTTTGCAGGTACAAAAAGGGTTAAAATGGGTAAAAACTATTGTTTTGCAATGAATTTTTTTTTTTTTGTGTTATATAAGCAACAAACAAATGCACTTACCGACCTGACCGGATTGTAGGGTACCTTACTTGTTTGTGATATATGTACGTGTATATGTGTGTTGTTTTTGTTGATCTCCTTTTGATGTTTTGCTCCCGCTTAATGTAGTTGATGGTTAATGCAGATCAATGTTTTTTGATGAAACTTGTTTGTGACGTATTTAACACTTGTCACTGTGCACTTTTTTGTTTGTTTTCTGTTAAATGCTTTGTAACTTAACTAATTTGTGTATGTTTGTATGTTTTTAAAATTTGGGTTGTACAATAGTTATGTATAAAATTGAGTGCACTTTTATTCTTTAGATTTTTTGGTTAATTTATATAATTAACGTTTTGTATTTAAATACAATTTAAATTAATAAAAACTAACTTTCAAAATTAAAACAACCGGGTAAAAATAAAATTTCAAATGTTAAAATAATGTATGGGTTAAACAAATTTTTTAATGCGAAAGAAATATTTTTGATGTTACTGTATTTTGTTTAGTTTGTATATCTGTAACGTTTTGTGTGTTTTTTATTCCTTATTTGTTGTTTTTATTAAAAAATTTTGCAAATTAGCTTTTAATTTAGTTTTGTTTAAAGGGTTTTATCTAATGCTTTCACTTTATTTAAAATGTATTTATAAAAAATGTTTAGGATATGAGAACTATTTTTTCTCTTTGTAGCAAAAATCACTTTTTAGGGGTGGGTTTTTTGTGTTTTCTATTTTAATTTGTTTTGTTAACACTTTGACTTTTAACTTGTGCACTGTTTGTATTTTGTTTGCACGTCCGGCCAGAATACGCTTTGACCTCGAAAGGTCCCGCAAAATCGACTCCAGTATTCGTAAAGGGTCTTGATAATTCAGTCCGTTCCGGGGGTAAGGCTGCCATTAACTGGGTTGCCTTACGTTGTCTATATCTCGTACAGGGTAAACATTGATAAATTACGGATCGAATTAAATTTTTAGTTTTCTCACCCCAGTAAAGTGCTTAAATTTATTAGAGAAGAAAAATATTGTTTTTCGTCTAGCCAGAAATAAAATTTTAAATATACATAAATAATATATAATTTTTCTTGTGAAATTTTAACCCAAAAACCAATTTGTAGTTAAAGAAAAGAAATTATAACCCACATATTACTTACCGTGTGAAAAATAAAAAACAAAAATCAACTTGAAACATAAAAAGCTAGCAAAAGCAAAATATTTGGAATATATTTTTTGCTAATATACCCAAGATCAGGTTTTTACTAATACGTCACTAACCATATTAAAAACAATAACAACAAATTTGGTGTGGCTAAACATTAAGCGGGAAGAACAACACAAAGGAGAATAGACAAGTAAAACCATACATACACACGTACATACTAAATAAAAGGATAAGTACCCTACACCCTGCCAGAGTCGGTAAGTTGAATTGTTTACAACTTACTTAAAATTTCCAGGGCTATAAATTTATACAATTTTACACATTTTGCACAGCGGTCAGTACAAATTTGATTGAAAACCTGTTACCACCCACCCACTCACCCTTTTCGCAGTTATTAGTCAGGTATTTCAATATTTTGTCTGACAAACTAATAGTGCCGCTTACTTTGTGTAGCGCATATTAGTAAGTGTAAAACGCCCCAGTTGGACATTTTGTCACCTGGAAATTTGTTTTTTCGTTGCTTTGCCGATATTGTTTGGGAAAACTTGTTTTTCAACTGTAAGGCTTAGTAAGCACTTGGGATATTGTTTTAACCCCTTTTTTACCGCAAACCCGCATTTAACCCACATTAACCCTTTTTTTTTTTGCCGAAAACCAAATTTAACCCACACTCAACCCTTATTGTACCGCAATATTAAATTTAACCCCTTTTATACCGCGGTGTCACATTTAACCCTCATACCACCGCAACCCCGTTTGTTAACCCATTTTTACCCATTTTCAATCCGTAAACCTGTGCAATTATTTGCTTTTACTCTTGAACCCGCGCAAATAATTCCGTTTGTTGAATTTTTACCCATTACCCTTGAAAGTAAGTGCGTTCTACCCCCTTTATCAGCTATTCTCGGTCCGAAATTTAATTTCCTACCCACAAGTTTTGGATTTCGTTTTCAATTACCCACACTTTTTTACAACACAATATGCCTCAATTAAAAGCCTTGGCCAACGGTCTTTTGCGTTATATCCAAACGGATTTACCGGCGTTCGACGCAGAATATAAGAGAGTTAGAGAGAGTCCAAGAACTGTACCGATGATTAAGGTTCAACTTAGTGATCTGGAAAGCATATGGGGCAAAATGGACTCCCTTTTCGATAGGATAAACGAATCGGAATTCCTAGAAGACCCAAAAGAAGCCGCAGCTATAAATTTGGAGGACTTAACCGAGAGGTTCATGAAGTCTAAGGCCTATTATCTGAATAGGAGGGTATCGTTAGAGGAGGCCCTTGAAGAAGCTGCCCAACAGATCGAATCGAGGCAATCTATGTCCACCCCACCCACCCAGACTCAAGAGGATACAACTTCGGTTCATGTGTCGCCTTGTGACATACCCGTTTTTGACGGGGAATATAGAAATTGGGCTTCGTTTAGAGATTTGTTCGAGGCTATTATTGTCAAGAACAGACGCAAAAGTGGCATTGAGAAATTATGCTATCTTAGGGAAAAGGTTCGGAAAGAGGCCAAGAGAATAGTTGATGACGCACCCTCAACAAATGAAGGTTTTGATATCGCCTGGAGAGGATTGAATAAGGAGTACGAAAATGTTCGCATGCAGGTTAATGCGCAGTTTCGGAAACTTCTCAATTTACCCGTTATTAATGTCCAGTGCGGAGTGGCTATTAGGAGCCTTCAGAGGACAGTTAATAGCTGTATTTTGACATTGCAAACATTGGGTTATGATAAAGATCTTTGGGGAGATGCAATGATTGTATTCATTTGTACTTCGAGATTACCCAAGGAGACTCTGGTTATATTCGAGAGAACACTGTCGGACAATACGGTCGTTCCGACATGGTCACACTTGGATGAATTTTTGACGTCAGAATATAGGGGCCTTGAGTCCGCTACCGATGCAAAAACTCTTTTTGCAAACCCCACGCAAAACCCAACACAGAACCCGAATACCAAACCCAGACAATTTACTGATAATCGAAATCAGTTTGAGAAAAGAGGTAAAACTTTTCTCAATGTTACCCAAGCACCCAAAAAAGAGACTCATTTCAGAAGGAAGCCTCAAAACGAACAAAATGTTGCAATTTCTACACAAATTCACCCGAGATCCGACAGGCCCGATGGCTCAATTTGCAAACTTTGCAAAAATAGACACACTTTGGGCAATTGTTCAACATTTACCTCAATGGGCGTAAATGAGAGGATTGAGTTTGTGAAAAAGAGTGGAGTTTGCTACAATTGTTTGGCAATCGCTCACACGATTAAGGATTGCCGTAGTACATTTACGTGTAAACATTGCGGAGGTCGCCACAATTCCCTAATTCATAAACCCACACCCAACTCAAATACCCGAGACGATTTAAAAGAACAGTCGACTTCGAGAAATGCAGCACAGACTTTTGCAACGACAACGTATACGAAATCCCTATATGATAGGAAAAAATTATTGGGAACAGCCGTTTTGAACGTGGAGATTCATGTTGCGTTGTTCCCCATAAGGGCACTTATTGACCCCGCGTCGGATTACAGTTTCGTTACTGATCAACTCAGACGCAAATTAAGATTGCCTAGTACACCCATAGCTGCAGAATTTTCGGGACTAGAAGAGCTTGGTTCAGCTCGATCAAATAAATTGTGCTACGTGACGTTGAGATCTAACACCCGGAGGGAATTTACCTTAACGATGCAGGCAATTGTTGTTAAAGGAGTCTCGGACAACTTACCCACCCACCCCATAAACCCGAGCATCGCCAAAGGCTTGAAAGACATTGAATTGGCAGACCCTAACTTCTATGACAGTCGGCCAGTCGATTTGTTAATCGGCAGTGATTATTACCCTCAGATATTCCTAACTGGTGTCAGGAATGGTTTCCTAGACACGTTAATAGCTCAGGAGACCCAATTTGGCTGGATCTTGACAGGACCAGTAGAGGAAACGCACCAACCCCATGCCGTGGTATCATATTTTAACACGGTTACACTTGATAAGTGTTTAACCAAATTTTGGGAAATTGAGGAAATCCCAAGGAAACCCATTAAGTCCTCCGAAGATTCCTTTTGTGAGGAAAACTATAAAGGGACTACCCAGCGCTTACCCAATGGTCGTTATCAAGTTAATCTTCCATTTCGTACCCCTCAAGTTGAGCTAGGAAATTCCCGTCATATTGCGATGGCTCAATATTTGAGAAATGAGAAGAATTTGATGAAGAATTCTGAACTCAAAACAGAATACGACAACGCGCTTCAGGAATATGTTGACTTAGGTCACATGAAACCCATTCCGTTTAACCCAAGTGCTCCCTCGAACACTTACTACTATTTACCTCATCATGCTGTTGTTAAACCCGATCGTGTAACGACGAAAGTTAGAGTTGTTTTCAATGCATCAGGCAAGACCTCGAACGGCAATAGCTTGAATGATGCGCTATATACTGGCCCTACCCTACAACAAGATTTAGTAGTAGTGATCGTAAAATGGCGCTGAACCCATTAAAGATTACGAGCTACAAACAGTCACGTTCGGAGTTAATTGCGCACCCTATTTAGAAATTAGAACCCTTAACGAACTGGCTGGTGATGTGCAAAATACCCACCCAATCGCTTCTCAAGTTTTGAGAGATAGCATGTATGTTGACGATGTGTTAGCTGGTGCTCATACCGTTGATGAAGCTAAAATCGCTCAACAAGAATTGATCACAGTGATGGATGATGCAGGCTTTCCATTACGAAAATGGATCTCTAATACTTCCGATCTGCTGAATCATTTACCCAAAGACCATTTACTCGATGTTGATTTGCTTACCCTTCCAGAATCGAATAATACCAAAACCCTCGGTATTCGATGGAACGCAAAACAAGATTTATTCTTCTTCAACGTACCCTTAATCGAGAGAAGATCTTCCTATTCAAAGCGTGCAGTGTTATCGGATATTGCGCGTCTTTTTGACCCAGCTGGTTGGCTAGCGCCAATAGTTATTGCCGCGAAAATTATTATGCAACAAATATGGCAAGATAACACTGACTGGGATGAATGTCTGAAGCCACTCACCCTTATAAAGTGGCAAACATTTTTGCGATATTATGACGATATTAATAAAATTCGTATTCCAAGATGGATACAATTTTCACCCTCAGCTAAAATTGAGTTTCACGGCTTTTCTGATGCTTCTGAAAAAGCCTACTCTGCAGTTTTGTATGCACGAGTCACACCCTTAGAT
The DNA here is from genome assembly GCA_949987735.1 of Leucophora obtusa. Lineage (NCBI taxonomy): Eukaryota > Metazoa > Arthropoda > Insecta > Diptera > Anthomyiidae > Leucophora > Leucophora obtusa. The sequence goes on from OX465297.1 coordinate 56,686,989, forward strand.
GGACCCAGTTCCGTAACCCTACTCTTCGCTAAGACGAGAGTTGCACCTATCAAAGTTTTGTCGATACCCAGGCTAGAACTTTGTGGTGCAGTGTTGTTGGCAAATATGGTCGGAAATTTGCTGTCTCAGCTTGGATTACCACAACATCAGACATATTTTTGGACAGACTCATCCATTGTTTTGGCCTGGCTCAGGAAAACCCCTAATTCGTGGAGGACTTTTGTAGCGAATCGTGTGGCTACTATATCGGAGACGGTAGGAGTAGACAACTGGAATCACGTTGTATCTCACGATAACCCAGCCGATATTGCCAGCCGTGGATGTACTGCGGGCGAATTGATGGAGAATAACCTATGGTGGAATGGACCTTCATGGTTAAAAGAATCTGCTTCCAAATGGCCAACTACAACACGATCGTTTGAAACTCAAGCTGAAGCAAAAATTCAATGTTACGCGAACACAGTAACTATTCGAACAGACATTCTAAAAGATTTTTCAAAATGGTCTAGAGCTGTTAGAGTTTTATCTTATGTTTATCGATTTTGTGACCGTATTTCACGTACCCGTGTAAACCGGGGTCATCATCAGAGGCTGCAACTTGATGGAACGAGAATACCGTCAGCCAAAGATAGACTTACCCGTCTATTGAGCCACCAGAGTATTCAGTTGGATGCAGCAGAGGTCAAATCGACAAAAGATAAACTGGCAGTCCTAAGTCAAACCCTTTATTTTAAAGAAGAGTATGATTGTTTAAAATCGAACAAACCCATACCCAGTAAAAGTACCCTACTCACACTTACTCCTTTCTTAGATTCTAAGAAAATAATACGCGCGAATGGTCGTTTGGCAAGCTCCAATTGCCTTTCGTATGATGAAAGACACCCTATTATATTACCCTACAATAGTTGTTTTGCTAAATTACTGACGGCACACGTCCATTTAATTACCCTACATGGAGGCAATCAAGCCATGTTGAGAATCATTCGTGCTGGATTTTGGGTACCGAAACTTAAAAATTTAATTCGATCCGTAATTTATCAATGTTTACCCTGTACGAGATATAGACAACGTCAGGCAACCCAGTTAATGGCAGCCTTACCCCCGGAACGGACTGAATTATCAAGACCCTTTACGAATACTGGAGTCGATTTTGCGGGACCTTTCGAGGTCAAAGCGTATTCTGGCCGGACGTGCAGAATCACAAAGGGCTATGTATGTGTTTTCGTGTGCTTTGCAACGAAAGCAATACACTTAGAACCCACTTCGGACTTATCAACCCAGGCTTTTATGGCAGCATTCGCCCGATTTTTTTCGAGGCGGGGATGCCCTGCCGCTATCTACTCGGATAACGGAACGAACTTCATCGGAGCAAGTCAGCTTTTGAGGAAAGAGCGGCAGGAATTCATTAGAGGTCTGAAGGATTCTGTGATATCTACGAGTAATTTTCAGAACTTACAGTGGCATTTCATCCCACCCGGCGCTCCACACATGGGAGGTTTATGGGAAGCTGGAGTTAAAAGCTTCAAATTTCATCTCAAGAGAACGGCGACCACTAGATATACTTTTGAAGAGTTATCTACTCTACTCGCGAGAATTGAAGCATGCCTGAATTCGAGACCTCTTAGCCCCTCAAGTGAAAACCCGCAGGACTTAAACCCATTGACCCCGGGTCACTTTCTTATAGGTTCGCCTTTACTTACCCCTGCTGAACCCGATTTAAGTAATGGGAATATTACTCTGGCGAACAGATGGCAGAAATTGAGAATTCAACACCATTATTTGTGCAGAAGATGGAAGGAAGAATATCTCAAAGAATTACACAAACGATATAAGTGGAAAACCCCTCAAAGACAAATTGAAATTGACGATTTAGTGGTCATCAAACAGGACAATTTGCCTCCTAACGAATGGTTCCTTGGCCGTGTTGTAAAAGTTTTCCCGGGCTCCGATGGTCGTGTCAGAGTCGTGGAATTACGAACATCAACGGGAAAACTGACTCGACCGATAACAAAAGTTGTAGTTCTACCCACTAGTTGATCTAACACTTTTTGTCGAAAACTAACCCTAACCCTCTACCACTTATAACTTACCCAATACACTCATTACACTTACCCATAATTAACCCTTAACCCTAACACACTAATATCATTTATTCATCACATTATATTATCAAAGTCACATTTCATTTCATACAGAGAAAAATGGCTCCTGGTAATAGAAACGGAAATAACCGTCGTGCGTACAAACCCAAACCGAAGAACAACCAACGGCAGACGAATAAACGTGTATCGAAAAATCCTCGTCAGCAACAAAGCACAAGGAACAACATCCCCCAGTACTTTGGTTGTGGCATATGTAAGGCCGATCACCGGATCATGACGTGCAAGAAGTTTTTAAACCTAAATTTGACCCAAAAGTTCAAAACGGTGCTTCAGCTTCATTATTGTACCAACTGTTTAGCCAGAAACCATATATTAAAGGATTGTACCAATGAAGCTCGTTGCAACACGTGTGGTCAAAAGCATCACTCGATTCTTCACGGTCATAAAAAGGTTCTTCAAAACATTCGGACTGAAAATACCAGCCAACCAAAACATCGTCTACCCAAAGAGAAACCCTCCACACATCAAGGATCAACCGCATCCTCTTCTTCAGCGGTAATTGGTTTTCCGTCGGCTATTCCAACGACATTGGTTCCAACGGCTGAAGTTTTCGTTACGTCCGAAGATGGATGTTTGCCAGTGCGCGCTATTCTTAATCCAAGTTTGCCAACTTCACTCATTGCAGCGTCTTTTGTGCGAAGTCATCAACTGGAGACCTTCAATCTAGATGGCAAGGTCTACGCAAAGGTCAGCTTCACACCAAATATGACGTCATTACTCAAATACGACCGATGCATGCTAGTGAACCACGATTTACCAAAGAAGCCATATACCCGTTCATTTAATTCCTCGATTAAGGATAAATTTGAACATATTGCCCTGGCGGATCCCAATTTTTACACTGATTCGCCCATTCTCATGGAAATTGGTGGGGATATTTACACTACCACCTTGAAGTCCAACACAATTCATGTTGATGGTGGATCTCTTATTGCTCAAGATTCCACTCTCGGATGGTTGATCATGGGATCGTATTCCGGTTAAAGTAACCCACTCTTATACCAAGTATTTTCAATTTACTTGACACATCCTTTACTAACCCCTAAGTTTGAGACCTTCCTAAAGTCCTTTTTTTTCTTTTTTTTTTCCTTTACAGATATGCAAAGGCGGGGAGAATGTTCGCACCGCGAACAAAGTGTACCATCAGGTCATCACTGATGTTCATTAATGCCCCCTCTCTCAAAACGTCATCTGAAGTTGGTTGCCTACAATTGCAACCAACTCACTTCTGTTTTGTCATCGATACAAACAACAAGCCGAGTTATCAAAATCGTGCGTTAAAGTGATAGTGAAGAGTTTTAACAAATTAAATATAAATCCATAAAATATCAACCTTTTTAATATATATAAAGAAACATTAAATAATCATTTAATAATCTGAATTCTGTAAAACCAACAAAGAAACCTTTATACACAATTATTTAAACGGTTAATAAATATAATTTATAACGTTATATAAGAAAAATTTAAATACTCTTATTATTTGGAAGAATCCCTGTAAAGGTTTGTTGAACCCTAAAGCCTGTCCCCTCTAACCCGCAAATTATACATGGTCCTTTTGTGAAAAAGAAGCAGTGATCTACAAAAATATACAGTCCACAAACAATAAGAACAAAGTTTTAGTTTGAAAAAGAAACAAAAACCCTTAAATATAAAATTGAAACCTTAAATCTAACGTTAAAACTTAAAGCTAATGTTAAAACTTAAATATACAGTAAAAAGTTAAACCTAAATTTGTGAAAGTGTGAACATTGCTTAAAGTTAAAGAAAATTCCCTTAAAATAAACATGTATATTTACGGGTTAAGGGGATAAAAGATGTCTAAACTCTTATGTACAAGTCCTATATGGCGGGAACTTGTACATTTGTAAATAAAAAGATGGAGGTTTTTTCTTTTTATCGTTATAAACAATGGGGGTTTTTATTTAACTTTGAGTTAAGATTTAAAACTAGGGTTTTTGCACAATTCAATTTGAGGGTAAGTATTTAGAAAATTAAGGTAAGTTCATTAATTTACAATTTTTATTTTAAGGGAATTTTCTTTAACCTTTAGCAAATTTAACAATTTTTAACTTTATATTTAAGTTTGCACTCTAGCTTTATGTTTTAAAAACTGCGACACGATCAAAAACGACTTGTTCTCGTTCGACGGATTGAATATTTTGATCTTTTGATTTGTTTGCAGGTTTTCCTTATTGACAAGTAAATGTCAATAGTTGAGAAGGGTTGGTGTTGGCCTCTTTGGTACCATTGTATGGTACTTTTGTTCGCCAAGTGAACAATTGTTATAAAATAAAAGTCAACAAAATAAAATAAGTGTTTTCGTTTATATTGGGAACTATTGACAACAAAATTGCTGCAGTAAAGTAACCAAAATTAATTGGCGCCCGACAATCCTAACCCATGTTTTGTAATTAACCAAAATATTCAACAAAAATCAACAAGCATAAAAAAGGAAAGAAGAGATCAACTGGTGAAATTAAGGGAGATTGATAAGCCTAGAGTTCCGGAATCAGAGAGGTGTCCCGTAGAGTAAGCCGAAAATTTAAAAAAGTTCCTGTAATAATTAAGATTGACATTTTGATTATTGTATGTTATAATTTTTATTATTGTATAATAATTTATTAAGAACATTGATAGTTCAAAAGTTTAGTTATTTTAATGAACCTTGATAGTTTAGTCGAAGGTTTGGAAAATTTGAATATCGGACAGGTTCAAAGTGGAACTATGGATCCACAGATTGTTCAGTCAATAATTACTGCTGCTATTAGAGAAGCCACCGAGCATACTCGTCAAGAGTTCCAAACTACTGTAGATGACCTTACACGTAGGTTGAAAACTTTATAAACCCCTATAGTTGTAGAAGAATACAAGGAGATTGAAATAGTTTCAGGAGTTGAATGCAATGAAACTTTAGACGTGGTAAAGTCCGTGCCAGAATTTAAGGGTGACGCATCTAAATATATTTCATGGCGTCAAGCTGCAATTACTGCTCATAAATTATATGAGAGATACATCGGAAGCTCAAAATATTACCAAGCTGTCGCCATTTTACGAAATAAAATCACTGGCAATGCGGATACCGTTTTAAGCTCATATAATACAGTCCTCAACTTTCACGCAATATTAGATAGACTAGATTTTGCCTATGCAGATAAAAGATCAGTTTTTACTCTGGAACAGGAACTCTCTACTCTTACTCAGGGATCTAAGACTATTGTTGATTTCTATAATGAGGTAGAACAAAGGCTTAACCTTATAATAAATAAAATTATAATGAGTTATGAAGGAAATGCAATTTTAATAGAATCATTGAATAAAAAGTACAGGCAGGATGCACTTCGAGTCTTTGTTTCTGGTTTAAAAAGAACTTTGTGTGATATTCTGTTTTCTTGTAAACCGGCTGATATGCCAACAGCGTTAGCCTTAGCTCAGGAGATGGCAACAAATCAAAGCAGATATCATTTCGCTAGAGTTTTTGGAGAAAATTTAAATAGACCAAATCATACCAACTATCGTCCATCAGTAAATCAAAATAGTTTTGCACATACCAGTCAGAATCCACCAGTCCAAACAAATCTTTCTCGGTTTGGGTTTCAAGCACGACAATTACCACTCCCATCAAATTTTCAAACCAATAATAGCGCTCGCTGGCAAGCTGCTCCAAATTTCCAATCCCAAAACAACTTTCGGGAATCACAAAGGTTTCAGCCACCTAAAAATTTCCAACCACAACAATTACAATTGACTGATACTGACGTCAGTATGAGAACCGTAGGCACAAATCGGTATAACCCTAATGGGCAGGAAAGGCTTATGGGTTCTGCTCAAGTACCAAACAAATTTCAACAAGTTAATCATTTATCAGACAACCGCATTGAAAATAGTGGTCCGTCTAAGGAGTTGCAAGAGCAAAATCCAGAATATTTTGAGGAGGACCAAGTTAATTTTTTAGACATAGGTCCATTTTACCCTATGTGGAAAGGGAATATAGGGGAAGAAAATTAAAGTTTTTGGTGGACACTGGTTCGACGAAAAACTATATTAAGGATTTAGAAATTTTACCTCGTGTCACCACCGTTAGAAGTCCAATTTTAGTGAAGTCTCTCCATGGTGAAAACTTAGTTTATCGCAAAGCCCCAGTAAACTTATTCAACAAAGTCGCAATTTTTTTTATACTTCCATGCTTAACTACATTCGACGGAATCATAGGTTTCGATCATTTAAACGAAATAAAAGCACACGTAGATACGGAAAATGGCATATTAAAATATGATAGTGGTATAGAGAAGTTAAGGTTTTTATATTGCAATGAAGCTAACAATATCTTAATCGAATCCAGTAACGTTCCGGAAGAAGTTCGCAATCAGTTTTTGGCGATATTAGAAAGACATAAAGAAGTTTTTGCAAAACCTAATGAAGCTCTCCCTTATAATACTAAAGTTACAGCAAGTATAAGAACTAAAGATGAAGAACCGGTCTATTCTATGTACTATTCTTATTCTATGGCCATGGTTGAATTCGTGAATCGAGAAGTGGAAGACTTATTGGCAAACAAAATTATAAGACCATCTCGATCGCCATATAATAACCCCGTCTGGGTGGTTGAAAAAAAGGGTCTAGATGAAGACGGAAAACCGAAAAAGCGCCTAGTTATCGACTTTCGAAAATTAAATTCGAAAACAATAAACGACAAATACCCAATACCTGAAACTTCTGTTATTTTAGCAAATATTGGTAAAGCCAAATATTTCACTACCTTAGATTTGAAATCTGGGTTTCATCAGATTAATTTGAAAGAACAGGATAGGGAAAAAACTGCTTTTAGTATTAATAATGGGAAATATGAGTTCTGTAGGTTGCCATTTGGGTTGAAAAACGCCCCTAGTATTTTTCAGCGCACTATAGACGACATACTGCGTGAGGAAATTGCAAATTGTTGCTACGTCTATATTGATGATATCATCATATTTTCTGTCTCGGAGCAGAAGCATATTGATGATATTGAAAGAATACTAGAGAAACTTTATAATGCTAATATGAGAGTCTCAATGGAAAAGTCGAAATTCTTTAGAACATCCGTTGAGTTCTTGGGTTTTACAGTTTCAACGGATGGAATGAAAACTTGCCCCGACAAAGTAAACACGATAGTCAATTACCCTATACCTTCATCTCTGCGTGGACTTCGATCATTTCTTGGTTTGGCTGGGTATTACAGAAGGTTTGTAAAAGATTATGCAGCTATTGCGAAACCTTTGACGAAATTTCTTAGAGGAGAAAATGGTCATATAGGAGCTAGACAGTCGAAAAATGTAAAAATTAACTTAGATAATGAAGCTATGGAAGCCTTCGATAAAATAAAAAAAATCCTTGCCTCAGAGGAGGTTTTACTGCTTTACCCTGATTTCGAGAAGCCTTTTGACCTTACCACCGACGCTTCTTCGCAAGCTATTGGTGCTGTATTATCACAAGGTGGACGTCCGATTACAATGATTTCTAGAACCTTGTCGCCTGCAGAGGAAAGTTACGCAGTAAATGAAAGAGAGTTGCTTGCTATCGTTTGGGCTTTAAAGAATCTTCGAAATTACCTTTACGGTGTCAATAGACTAAACATATTCACAGACCATCAATCGCTTATATTTGCAATATCAGACAAAAATCCTAATTCGAAATTAAAAAGATGGAAAGCGTTTATTGAAGAATATGCACCGACTTTCCATTATAAACCTGGTAAGGACAACGTGGTTGCTGATGCACTTTCCAGGCAATACAGTCATATGATTCATCATTTATCCTCAAGCTCATCTTTAGACGTTCAAAATAGTGAAGAATCTTATACCGAGATAATATCGACTGTAAAAAATCCACTTAATTGTTTTCGTAACCAAATCATTCTCACTCAAGGACTAGAACAAAAAGAGCAAACGAAAATAATTTTCAAAGACCGAATACGTCATAACTAGGGTTTTTCTTTTCCCGGACTTTTTCATTTCCCGGGACAACGGGATTTTTTTATATATCCAACTTGAAAAAACTCTTGGCACTCTCAAAACATTTCCGTTGTGACAACCGAATTTTTTCCAACCGAATTGGGTCGGATGCTGCAACCTCGTAATTCGGTTGCCCCAACCGAATTTAGTTGTGGCAACCGATAATTCGGTTGTCGCAAACGAATTGAAATCGAATTCGGTTGCCATAACTGAATTCGGTTGCAGCAACCGAATCAATTCGGTTGGAAAAAAAATCCGTTGCCACAACGGAATTGTTCTGAGAGTGTCTATGTGTCTATGTATAATATTTTATTTATCTTAACACACTAGATATAGTGAAAAATATAATTTAATACGTATGCTATAAAAATTGTTTACTATCAACATGGATTTATGTTGTAGGATAAAAAATAATTAGAATATGCATTTAAAATTAACGGTTCGTTGTCGTTCATAAATCTGTGCTTCATAAGTTGTCGATCAGAGTTGAATTCCATAGGAAGCAGCTGGATAAAAAAATAACATTGGTAGCATTCGGCAGAGAAACCTTAAACTGATACCGGTGACTTGTAGCGCTTTGTGATTACTTACTCTGCTGAACGATGTTTTCTTTGTTTTGTTTTTAAATATAGTTTTTCTATATTTTCCTTTGATTTTTTAATTTTTTTGTTTTTGAATTATATTTGTATGTTTTTATTTGTCAATCATACAAAACAAAATTTTTTTAAAATCAACAACAACAAATGTATCACTACCCAATAAGCACATAGGTTTTAAAAATTCAAGTGCTTTAAATTTTGTTTGAAGTAAAGTATATTTCAAATTCTAGCACTTGTTTTTTTAACAAAAATATTTCAAACTTGAATTTTTGTTTCCCTTTTGCTGGAGTATGCTATTGAAATAAAATGTAATAAAAGTTGAATTCAAGCCTTGAAACTGGAAAACAGGGCTGGAATTGAACTTGATTTCAACTTGAATTCCAGTGAAAATGTTTATAGGGTATTTGATCAAAAGTAGCATACATTTTTTACGCTACCAAAATATGACAGCGCTCAGACTGAGCGGTTAGTGATCAGGTCGTTCAGCAGATAGTTGCACAACTGTTGTAGAACTGTTGACTGTCAAATTGTATCTGCCGAACGCACCCATTGTTAGAATTTCGTTCATGTTAGTCTAATTGAGTTGTTTCAATTTGCTTATTTGTTTCAATTCATTAAATAGTTCATCATCAATTATTAACCCATAAAGGCATAGAATATTGAGGATGGGTTTGTAACAGGATCCGGAAATACGTATTCTATCCTGCTGGCATTATCGAATTTTTAAATTTTTATTCTATGTATGTAATTTACTTGTAAAAAAACATTCATAAAATAGTTTCTTAACTTTGATTCTTTTGAATGTTAATTTTTATGCCGCAACTATTTAAAAAGATGGATAGTAACCAAATTCAACTTACATCCAAAAACAAGTTGTCCTAAATAATATCTTTTTTTATACTAATTCAGTTTATTAAATTTTAAATCGCATTTTTTTAATAGCAAATATTACTTATTTAAATTAATTTCAAATCAATGCTTTAAATTTAAATTTATTTGGCTTCCAAAATTGAAATATTTAATGGCTAAAACTTCTGTAAAAGAATTTAAAAAATCCCGGGAAATCCCGCACAAAATTCCCGGGATTGCGGGATTGAAAAAAGGGCGGGATTCCCGGGAATCCCGTCCCGGGAATTCCCGGGACATAAACCCTAGTCATAACATAATATTTTCTAATATCGAGAATGTTTTGAGTAGTTTGAAACGGGCAGTCAACCCTAATGTCGTAAACGCGCTTTACTGTGACTTACAAACTTTAGCCCAAATCCAACACTATATGGTTGCTACATACCCATCTGTCAAATTCTTGCATACTGATAGCTTTGTAACCGATATTTTTAACGCAGATGATCAGTTAGAAATTCTGACCACTGAACACAACAGAGCGCATCGCGCGCTGACTGAAAACGTTAAGCAAGTGTTGCAAGACTATTACTTTCCGAACATTCGAAAAAAACTAAAGGAGCTTATTCGAAATTGTAAGATTTGTCAACAGGCTAAATACAATAGACATCCAGAAAAACAACAGATATCACAGACACCAATTCCTTCTTATCCAGGTGAAATACTGCATATAGACATTTATTCCACAGACCGAAAATTTTTTCTAACATGCGTTGATAAGTTCTCAAAATTTGCAATAGCAAAGCCCATAGCCTCAAGATCTATAGTTGACATTAAACCTGCTCTCCAACAAATTTTAAATACTTTTAATAAAACGAGAACAATAGTTTGTGATAATGAAAAATCCTTTAACTCTGAGTCAGTCAAGACTTTAGTAAAAAACTTTTATGGAGCGGAAATCTTTGCCGTCCCTCCCTTGCACAGTACATCAAATGGTCAGGTTGAAAAATTTCACAGCACACTTTCGGAAATAGCTAGATGCGTTAAAATGGAATACTCCATTGAGGACACTACAGATCTTATCCTTACAGCCGTTTCAAAATATAATCAAACCATACATTCTACAGTTAAGCACAGACCAATAGACATATTTCATTCCATTCCAGATAAATTAAGAACTTTTGTAAAGAATCAGCTAATTACTAAGCAGAATACAGATTTAAAATTTCACAATAAGACAAGATCTATACGTACTTTCGACCCAGGAGAAAAAGTGTTCGTTAAAGTTAACAAACGACTAGGAAACAAATTCAATAAAGTCTATATTGAAAAGGAAATTCAAAAAGATTTTGGATCTACAGTCCAAATAGAAAATAAAATTGTCCATAAAAATAATATTCGCTAATTTTCCACTGACACTTTGCAGCCTGCTTTTCATATGATCATAAAATTTCGATTAACTATTCTGTGAAATTAAAGCAAATTGAACTAATCTTTAGCTTTAAATTATGTGTAAGGAAAACAAAAAAAATATTTTTATATGAATAATTTATATTACTCTTATCAAAATTTATGCTATAAAAAAAAAATTATTTAATTAATAATTAATTTTTAGTTGTAAGATATTTTTGCATTAATATTATTTTTTAGCCAGTCGAGGACGACTGCTTTTGAACAGGGGGAGTAGTTAACACACTTGTTTGGGAAACAATGTTTCTCTTTCCCTTTTGATTTTTGCTGTAAGTCTTTTTGGTTATCTACTGGTAATGTTCGATTTGTGATCATCTGAACCGTTACCTGGTTGATAATAGAAAGACCAAATATAAAAAAGATTTTTGTTCTCAGCTCAGTTGCTTAAAATTATTGCAATGAAAACGTGCTTTAAGAAAATGATAAATAGTTGAAATTTAATGACGCAGTTGCTTAAAATTATTGCAATGAAAACGTGCTTTAAGAAAATGATAAATACTTGAAATTTAATGACGCAGTTGCTAAGAACTATTGCAATGAAAACGTGGTTTTTTCCGAACAAATTAAAAAAATAACTTTTCAGTAAATGATAAGTACTTGAAATTTAATGAGTAAAAATAATTTCTACATAGTAGAAAAAAAATTAAATGTTAAGAACCAAAAATAAACTTAAAGTTCAAAAAACAATATAAAACTAATTATAAACAGGATTAGCTTTAATTGAATCAAAACCTTAATTAAAAAATTATATAAAAAGCAATTTCTACATAGTAGAAGAAATTTAAAATAGTTGAACCCCAATAGGGAAAGTAAATGATAATTACTTGAAATTTAATGAGTAAAAATAATTTCTACATAGTAGAAAAAAATTAAATGTTAAGTTTGGTTCTTAATTATAAACAGGATTAGCTTTAATTGAATCAAAAACCCTAATTGAAAAATTTACATAAAAAAGCAATTTCTACATAGTAGAAGAAATTTAAAATAGTTAAACCCCAATAGGGAAAAGTAAACTTAAAATTGTATTATTGAACATTGTTATAAAATAAAAGTCAACAAAATAAAATAAGTGTTTTCGTTTATATTGGGAACTATTGACAACAAAATTGTTGCAGTAAAGTAACCAAAATTAATTTGCACAGTAATACATGTTTTTTTTTTTCAATAACAGTGACTTGCTTTCACACTCTTCTGAATAAAATGTCTCCTTTTATCATGTCTTTGTTACCGGTCACAACTATTCTTCTTTTAAGACCCAGTTTTTAGGAAGTGGATTATCTTTAAACTTAGTTTAACGCAGTTTGTAACTGGAATACTGCTTTTAAAATGTGCTTTATTTTGTTTTATTTCAATAAAGAAATAAATTATACTCGACAAAAAGTTTTTCCGGCAAATTTTTGTTAATAAACTTTGAAATGGCTGACAAAATTCGTTTTCGGTTTAACGAAACCAAGTTTAACTGACATCTTAAAAACTCGCCATAAATATTATTTCGTTTATTTATCAGAAAATCGCAGTCTTTTCCATAGAAAAACCGTGATCACGATCACAGTTTAAAAGAACAACGATTTGCAAATCACATTCACTGAGAACAATGTTACTGAAAAATCGCCGGATCGTCCATCTCTATTACAAACCCGTGATCACGGTCACTGTTTAAAAGAACGGTGATTTGAAAATCACGATCACTGGTAGCAGCGTTATTCAAAAATCACCGGATCGCTCATCTCTATTACAAACCCGTGATCACAGTCACTGTTTAAAAGAACGGTGATTTGAAAATCACGATCACTGGTAGCAGCGTTATTCAAAAATCACCGGATCGCTCATCTCTAATATACATGCCTTCAAAAAACACGTTACATTTATTAGAGATTTAGGACAAACTATTTTAAATAAAAATAATTACCAGATTCTGTGTTAGTTTTCCTACAAAAAACCATCAGATTATAAAATGACTACCTTAAATGAAAATTTCATGATAAATATTTATAAACAACCCAGCAGAAATTACTGCTTGCTTGGAAGCAGTTTTGTCAGGGAAAGTTTAGCAGTGAAGCGATTGAATTATTGATGATATCATGCCTGATTTTTGTTCGAGATAGCTCGCGTGAAAGCACTTTTTTCGAGATCCGAAAAGGCATGAATTCACCGCTTTTAATTAGTGCTCCTGTTTTTTTTTTAAATGTCGATAATTCATGCCTTCTCGGAAGTGCATATTATAAAGCTTTTTAACTATTTAAAATCATGCCTTCTCAAAAGCACAATAGTCCTGCATATTTTTTAGTAAAACCTCTTTTTTTTAGTAAAACCTAAAAATAAGAGGTTTTACTAAAAAAATTTTATAAAAAAATATTTAAGCAATCAAAATGTATTGCTCATTTCATGCCTTTTTTGAAAAGCACAGCAAAAAGCGATGTAAACGAATAATCAACTTAAGGGCGGATTATGGGACCGTAAACGTAAATGTGATGTAACTGTATCGTGCCGTAGCTAAAAAGTACACTTATAGATTACCGTAAACGACATTACTATTTAGCATCCATTTCATGTGGTTTTATATTTTATTCTAAATTTTTCCATTTATTTGTTAATTTTTATTCCTTATTTGTTGTTTGAATCAATTTTCTTTATTCATTTCATATTTTTTCCGACTAAAATCATTCAGCTGTTTCGATGCCGGATAGAAAATTCTGATTTCAATAGAATGATCCGGCAAGTTCGTTTACATTTACGTGTTAGTAACCATTCGTATACATTTCTTCTTGTGGTATCGAAACAGCTGATTCGTTACAGATACGTTTACGGTTGGGTAACTCAGCCTTTAGGCCTTTCATTGGTGCTGTTTACGAAGCTATACATTTTTAACAGCGGTAAAATAGAGTTGTAAAATTTCGATACTTTTTGAGTACTCAATACTACTCTATACTTTTCAATTGAGTACTCGATACTACTCAATACTTTTAAAGGTTTTTTTAATTTAAAAATAAAAATGTTGTAAATTCGTATTTATTACGAAATATAATAACAATTTATATACACGTGTTAAATAACTTACATTTTAATTAATTTAAAACGTTTTAAATAAATTAATTAAATAATTTTTTCCAAAAATCCGTTAAAAATTTCGTTGTTTCACAAATAGAGTTTTATTTTCCGAGTTGTATTTTTAGGGTACTATTTTTAGAGTTGTATTTTCATACGAAAAATACACATTTCTACGTAAAATTGCATCTTTAAAAGTATTGAGTAGTACCGTTTTAGTATCGAGTACTCAGTACCGGAATACTCAATACTTTTACAACTCTACGGTAAAAGTAGCAGTAAGGAACAGAGAACGAAGCCGATAAGAAATTGGTGGCGGCGACGGCTGACCAAAATTATATCCGGCAGAGGCTGAAAGTCGACTGCAGCAGAGAAGCAAGCCGCACGGCGCAGCTGGCGGCTCAGCCGCGCCGCCGATATTTTCCACGAGACAAGCCGCCGCCGAAATACTCGGCTGATCGGCGGCTTAATTTTCAGCCAACTTTAGCGGCTCAGCCGAATTTTTAATTCGTTGTTTTAGGTACTTTTGAGTATTAAGCTGGCCATACACTTGCAATATTATTGTACAACTTACAGAATAACATTTATCAGATTTTTATTAAATTGGCATATACGATTAAAAGAAAAAATTTCCACTTGATAAAAATAATTATTTTATGTAACATGACCCACGCACAGTGTGGAATTTTCATATAACGAGCGGCCAAAAGTAGAAGGAGTTGCCGTAGTGATAAAATTTGGCACGCTTCTTTATATTGACCAGATATACAAATATTTTAAATTTGGTAAAAATCCGTGCGAGGATTCGTGTCCTTCCCATATATCCTGAAATTAAAAAGTGCCATAATAAATGAAATAAATACTTATACTTCCTGAAATTTTGTGAGTGAATTACTTATACTGCCCTTCATTTTTCGACCAAATTTTGTTCAATTCGGAGCAAGGATACGCATAGCTCAAAAATGTCCTTTTTAAGAAAAGTAAAAAAAAGTGAAAAAATACAATTACTTGAAGATTTGTTTGTATACAGAACACTTAAGATATTTTTAATGCGACTAAATTCTTTATCCAATTTACAAGGATACACCAAGATTAAACATATCCGTTTTTTAAAAGCCAAAACTACTTCTTCGGGAAATTTTAAACTGATTATGATATTGATACTAACGATATTTTTGTTTAATTTACAATAAGAAACTTTTTGTCTTAAAAATATACTTTTATAAAGGATTCGAGTTCTCTTTATATATCGAGAAATTAAAAATATATTAATGTATAAACTTTCAAAAACTTTCTTCCACAGGACATTAAGATATCAAAACTATATTAAATCGCAAAGTATTATTCAAATTTAGAAATGTTTTATTAATAAATAAAAATGCAAAACAAATAATAAGGAATATTTCTAATCACTGAAGCTATCACACTCAGAAAAACTAAATAGTATCGTGTTGTACACAATTATCTGTATTTTGTTCTGTAATAACAAACTCTATTATTTCGTCGTAGTTTCTAGTGTTTGCATTATTTTATTTTCTCTCGAAATGTACAACTTGGGTTCGGTTTGTAAAATCATTCTTTCGATTAAGTCCTTATTAGAATATTCTCTGCTATTTTTTCTTGCATGATTTAATTGAGCATTTCTGAATACCTCATGGGTTGCTTCAACGGCTTCTTCTAATAACATTCCTATAGGAATTGTACAATGTTTTTTTAAATGTTTTTAGTATCCTGTGGGATTTTGACCAGTACATTTTTATTTCGGTAACTATAAAATGTATTTCCTTAATTTTTTTCGCTTCGGTTTTTGTCTGCAGAAATTCTCCAAATCAAATTAATGAAATTTTCTGCATCCAATTCTGTGCTGTGCTTGCGGAAAATATTAAAAAAATCACGAATTTTTACTTGTACTAAAAAAACAGACATAAAATGCTAGGTGCAAGAATCGGCAGATAAAACTAGTATTTTTTAAATTTAAATACCTTCCATAATAATATATTAAAAAATGAGAATGGTCGTTTTAGGTCTTTTTTTTAAATTCCACTGAAGTTTCTAATTGCAAAAAATTTTACTCTTTCTTTTTGTTTACATTCAAAATAACGGTACAATTTATATGATCAATATAAAATTAACAAAAATAATGCTGACATATTTTAATATTATGTATCTAAATAGAAATTATAAATTAAGACATAATTATCGACACATATGTTTTTATTAACCCATTAAATCATGCCTAAATTGCTACATATTTGCATAAAGTGGAACACACACCAATCAAGAATGACTTTGAACCAGCATAACTTTTTTAATAATTAACTTATTTTAAAATATCTTTGAGATTTATTTTAACTAAAATGTGTATTATCAAATGTCGAACAACATTTTTTGAAATACAAAAGTCGTATTTTTATACTTTTGGCCGCTTGTGTTACACTGTGCCACGTAGGGTTACTTTTTACACTTTTCGCCCAAAACGACCTACTAGGAAATTTACAGAATAACACCTTTCATAATTTTCGAAAAAATATCACTTCAAAGGAACAAAAACTCTTTTTCCACTTGATAAAAATTATTATTTTGTGTAACTTGATCCATATAGGGTTAATGTTTTCACTTTTCGGCAAAAATACCCACTTGGAAATTTATAGAATAATGTCTTTCTAAATAGAAAACAATAAATGCATAATAAACAAAGCTTTAAATTAGAATCTAATACGATTACAAAACTAAAATTGCTATTAACATACGGACACTTCTGACCCACCTTTTTAACCCTTAAAAATAAGATTGGGACTATAGCGAATTGCGCTTGTTCGTTAGTTTTGTACCCTCTATCGCATATCCCAATTTAATAAAAATCTGATAAATGTTATTCTGTAAATTTCCTAGTGTGTCGTTTAAGGCCAAAAGTACAAAAATTTACCCCATTGGATCGTGTTACATAAAATAATTATTTTTATCCAGTTGAGATTTTTTTTTTTATCAATTTAATGGCTTTACAATCTTGTAGACATAATTAATATTAAGTTAAGGGGTCTTTTGTGACCCCAAGCCACTAAGGGATTTTTTAAACAGATATAAAGATAACTATATTCTAACCAAATTTAAGTGATATTTTTCCGAAAACTATGTAAAATTTTATGAAAACATTTAAATTTTTTTAAAATAAGCAATTTTTGTAAAATGTCCTGCAAAGCGGTCGCTCCAAACACAAAATCGAATTATCAGTTTTCAAATTTATTTTTTTTTTCTTTATTATCAACTATTATGTGGTGCAAATAACAATCGTCATCTCCAAATTAGGCATTCTAAAAAATCTTTAAAATTAATTTACAAAAAAACACGTTTTTGCATTTTTATCAAATTCTTGAGTCATTTTGGATTCCAGGATAAAGTGTGTTAATGATATCCGATAAAGTCAAAATTACATATCTGTATCATTTTGACTACATTAAATGCATAAATGAAATAAAAAATAATTTGTTTCGAAATTTCGAATTTTTAATAGTAATATACTTTTTTTTTCCAAAATGGGCAATTTTCGTCCAACTTTCGCCACGGGTTAAAGTTTTCCAAAAAAAAAATCGATTTCTTCCGTTTTCGACCATTTACAATAAAACTGGGGGTGTAATGACAAATCTATTTTTAAGGGACACCCTACAGACAGACGGACGAACAGACGTTCATCGTTTAATCGAAACAAAAAGTGGTTTCGAGTTGATCGGTATACCAAAAGGTGGATCTAGGTCCAATATTTGTTGGTGTTACAAACATCAGCACAAACATTATACTCTGTCCACGTAGTGGTGCAGGGTATAATTAGGTTTTTTAATGTTGAAACAAATTTGTTATGGAACGGCGCAGCCGAAAAATTTTAATAAGGTTTTTAATTTATTAAAAAGAGTAAAACAAAAAATAACTCAGGCTTGTATTGCTTACCTGTAAGCATTTGGAAGATATCTTCTATTTTTCATTTGAATGAAAATAATCAAGTAGTATTTTGAAATTGTCTCCCTTTTATCATTTTGAAGATAATTCGGTGATATTTTGAAAAAATAATTCAAAAATTAAATTTTTTGTCATAATTTATTATGAATATCATCCGGAAGATAAAGAAAATTTGTTTGAAATTTTTTGTCATTTTGGAAAAATGAAAACAAAATTTGTACAAAAACAACCAACAGATACATAGGAAACAAATTCCTCCATAAAATTTGGCGATATTATCTTTTTATCTTCCAGGTGATAACTGAGCGATATCGCCGATTTATCTTCCTCGGGTATTGCTTACGTATTGCCTGGAAGTATTGCTTTCGGTTAACAGTTGTTCCCGACGGAGGAAACTTCCACAATACGAAATTGATATTGCCGTCAATATTTTCTTCCTGGCAATATGATCGCGGAATTTTCTTCGTATTGCCATGCTTGCTGTGATTGATTGATTGCTCATCGATGGTGATATTTTCATAAGGTTCATAATAATTTTGCAGATTTTCATTGAGAAAATTCCAAAGGTCCCGGATAGGAGCTGCTTTATCTGTTTGCTGTCGGAATGCCCGCGTACGACTATTATCGAAACGAATATATCTGGACAGAGTAATGAATCGTTTGTGCGACATAGCCGCACGGAATATGGGCAGCGAATCAGAACGCCACAATATACTGGAGTCTTGCATATTATTATGGCTGAGACCAGAAGCCAACAAAATCCCAATGAATGCATCTAGCTCAGAGCTTGTCAAATCAATCCATTTTCTTTGGGTAGACTCTGGATGTTCTTCATTCCATTTTCTAATTGTTTCACTAATGATGACGAACGTAATATTGGTTGAGAAAAATAGCTTGAATACCTCAACTGGATTGGTGAGCCTTGTTTTTGTTCCAGATTGAAAACGCATGATATTATGCTGGCGCAAACAAGATGCAGGGGGTTCAGTTTCTTTCCATTTAGTACCGTCTTTACCATAAAAACAGCCTGAGTCGACTTCATTTGCTGCTTCAGCATCATTTCCACTTTCTTATTCTTCATCTACGTCTTCATCACTATCATAAAGTTCGTTAGGTTCAATTTCCAAATCATTTTCTATGTCTGATGCATCATCTTCTGGCACATAATCAGCAGTGTCGTCAACATCGTTTTCAAAAACATCATCATTTTCATCAGCTTCTACCTGACTTTGAAAATCACGCACTAATGCCTCTGACAATTGGGGTTGCAAATTCGCGCTACGCAAGCGTGTATTATAAATAAATTCCAGTTCATCAGCCATAATATACTAACAACGCAACAAATCTACCTGCGTAAAATTATTCACAAGTTCAAAATTACCGCACAAAAACTAGATTACTTCTTCACTGTTCAACGTTCAATGAATAACTAACTCACAAACAAAATCAGAAGAAAGAAAGAAGCATAAAAGAATAAAGTAAATACAAATTTCCAACTCGTGCCATGTGCTTTGCCTATGCGTTCATACAAAATGCATAGGCATAGGCCAGACACCATGTACCAAAAGTAAGGTGAAGATTTTTGATATTTGGCTTTTTTGTCCTGTTCCAAGGACTTTTTTTCAATTATTAATTTATACATCGAAAGCCAACAATATTTTGGGAGATTACCTGAAATTACAGCCATGTACCTAAAATAGAAGTATGCTAAATTGACGAAAATAACATATGACTTTTCGTATGCACGTTACCTTTCAACAGGGATAATTATCAACGTTGAAAACTCAACGTTTATACATTTTCACATCTAACGTAACTTATTCGTGTTACTTCCTAAAAACTTTTGCTGAGGTACGTTCGATTATAACGAAACAATTATAAACATAACGTTTTTAAAATTTTTTTGTACCACAATCGGTTTAACGTAGATTTGCTTTAAATACTTAACGTTGATAGGCATGAGACAAAATACAGCTATTGTTGCTTCGGGCAATGGCCCTGCACACAGAAAAAAACAGGAGGAATATTACCTAAGAGTAGTGACGGTCCGTGAAGTTGTCAAAGGTGTGCTGCCCTTTTTTAAAATGTAAAAATTACGTATATAATGCATATTTTCCAAGGACCTGTCACTTTTCACTATAAACAGAGTTCAAATTATTATTGACTAAAAGTAAATCAATGTAGTTTGATTTGAGAAAAATTTCTATTTCTCTTGTATGATTGGATATGCCATTAGCATTCCATATTGCTAAGCGTATATTTAAACGCATAATTTTGTTATAATGAGTTGCATCATATTTAGAAGTTTCTTTAAAATTAATGGTTATGACTTTATAAATACCAACCATCCTAATGATAGAGCTCATGCATGTTCAGGAATTTTGGTAAAATCAACAATAAAATATGAAATCTTAAATGGAGTTCAGCAAACATATCTGCAGGCAGCAAGCATTAAACTTAAATGTTATGATGGTGATCTGGTTGTCTCCTCAATCTATTTTCCACCACGACATAACGTTAAATGTGAAAAATACGAGGAATTCTTCGAATCACTTGGTAGACGATTTATAGTTGGTGGTGACTATAATGCCAAACATCCGTGGTGGGGTTCAAGACTGACAAACCCTAAAGGCACAGAAGTTTTCAAATGCTTAAGAAAGAGAAACTATTCATCTTTATCTACTGGAACGCTAACGTATTGGCCAAGTGTCCGCGTAAAATTCCAAATCTTTTGGACTTTATTGTATACACTGGTATAGATAGCCAAAAATTAGAAATTAAAAGTCTTATTGACTTAAGCTCAGATCACACGCCTGTCTTAGTAAACCTTAACGCCACTTTCACCATGAAACCTCCAAAGTATCAGGTATTAAAATCAAACATAAACATTTCATTATTTCAACAATACTTGGATGACAATGTAGCCAAAAATTAGAAATTAAAAGTCTTATTGACTTAAGCTCAGATCACACGCCTGTCTTAGTAAACCTTAACGCCACTGTCACCATGAAACCTCCAAAGTATCAGGTATTAAAATCAAACATAAACATTTCATTATTTCAACAATACAAGACAATGTTAATCTTAGAGTAAGTCTCAAAATTGCTTTCGAGCTAGACGAAGCGGTTGAATATTTCACAAATGAGATACACAAAGCAGCACAAATTTCAACTCCAATGCAAGAAATATTACAACAACCCGTAAACCTTGAAATATCATTCGAAATTCGACAACTCATAACAGAAAAAAGAAGGATAAAGATACTTCAGAGGCATTTGCTCTTCACTTAAAAGATATATTTACGCCATTTTCTTACAACACAACAAGAAGAAGTATTAGACTATTTAACTTGTCCGTTACAAATGGACCTTCCAATTAAATGTTTTACACCAAACGAAGTTAAAAATGAAATACAAATGTTAAATAAAAAGAAATGTCCTGGATACCACCTAATTGACGCAAATGTTGTCAATCTGTTAACTCCGAAATGTATTGTATTTCTAACTACACTTTATAATTCAATCTTACGTCTTAGCCACTTCCCATCTCAATGGAAATGTGCAGAAATTATAATGATAAAAAACCTAACAAGCCAAACAACATAGCATCTTCATTTAGACCAATAAGTTTGCTTACAACTTTCTCCAAAATATTTGAAAAAATATTTTTAAAAAGATTATCACCCAATCTAAATGAAAGAAAAAGAACATCAATTTGGGTTTCGACACAATCACGGTACTCCTGAACAGATACATAGATTCGTGAATGTTATAAGAGATGCTCTTGAGAAAAAAAGATACTGCTCTGCGGTTTTTCTTGATATCCAGCAAGCCTTTGATAGGGTTTGGCATCTGGGGTTACTCTATAAAATAAAACAGTTTTTACCTGCACCTTATTTTCAATTTTTTAAAAGTTATTTATCCAATAGACATTTTTACGTTAAAGTCAACGACGAAAGATCAGAACTATATGAAATAAATGCTGGTATACCGCAGGGAAGTGTATTGGGTCCAATTTTATATACAATATACACAGCAGATATACCCACACATGAAAGTATATTGGTCGCAACATATGCTGACGATACAGCAATAATTGCCACAAGCGATTCTCCTGATGAAGCATCGTCACTTGTACAAAATGAGCTTAATAAACTTGACCAATGGCTAATGAAATGGAATGTGAAAGTAAACTCTGATAATGTTGCATTTACATCTGCACCCAAATCCCGAGATTTCGACTAAAATTGAGATTTCAGTGAAAATCTCATGTGAAATCCCGAGATTTCCCATACAAAGGAAATCCCGTAAATTTGCGAGATTTCAAAGAAATCTTATGAAAATCTCCCAAATCTGGAGACTTTTGCAGAATACAACACTGTGTTTCGCTTAATTTGTAGAGTTTTTGCATGAAAAAGTGGCAACGATGGTCAACAGCTGACTAAAAAAATAACCCAAAAATAACACAAAATAATGAAATAAAAAAATTAATATTAATTTAATAAATATTTTTTTTTTTTATTTTTAAATTAAATTATTTATTATTTATTATTTATTCAGTTTCATATAATTTCATACAATTTCAATTTCATACAATTTCAATTTCATACAATTTTAATTTCATACAATTCATGTGAATTCAGAACCTTACAAAGCCATGGTGGCTTGTCCGCAGGTTATAAAATCCTATAAATTGGTATCTTATTGGTTATACGCTTTCATTACGAGCTTATAAAAAATTCTTTAATTAGTTTTTTTCTCTTGTGGTAATTAGTAGTGTTGATAATAGTACGTGGCAGCATATTAAATATTGTTGGTAACATTACAGGTAAAGTACTCTTTCCGTAGTGGTTTCTATATTTTTGAACTTTAAATTTTCCCTCATCTTTCCATCTGGTGTTATGGTTATGATCTATTTCCTGTAGATACCTAGAATCTTTGAAGTATTCGATGACCAATGTAGTGTAATATATTCCTTGTACATTTAGTATTTTCTGTTGTTTCGCTATTTTGTTGATGGTTGGTGTAATATCGTTTGAATTGTTACTGGTGATGTTGTTTGTCATTATATTGATATTATTATGTGTGTTACTGTTGATTGTATTTAAGTTGTTTGCAGTATCGTTGCTAGTGTGATTTTCGTTTATATTGTATATGTTGTTATCAGCATTTAATGTTGATTCTGTGATTGTTGTATATTGATCAGTAGAGCTTATTATGTTGGTGGTTGTTGTTATTTGGTTATTTGTGTTAATTTCGGTTGCATTGTTGATTATATCATTATTGATCGTGTTGCTACTGCTTCTAATGTTCTCGTTTATCCCTTGGTTGTTGGTGGTACTAGTTAGGTTTGTGTTGCGTGTGTTGTTTCTTGTTATATTTTCATTTGTTAAACTAATGTTGGTGATATCGTTGTTGTAGCTTATTGTAGTGTTGTATGATGTTTGTTGTTGTTTTCTTAATATTTTAAGGATTCTATTTTGAGTTTCTTGGAGTAGTCGACAATGTGTAGAGTTTCCCCAGGCAGTGATACCATGTCTTATGTGAGACTCCACTAACGAAAAATATGCTTGTCTTAGTACAGTATTATTTGAGCAATACTTAAGTTGAAAAAGCATATATGCAGCTTTTCGAAGCTTTTTTCTGACTTCATCTATATGTATATTCCACTTGAAGTTGTGATCCAAATGAACTCCCAAGTACTTATATCTATTTACAACTTCGATTGTAGTGGAACAGTTGTCGTTTTCTGTTTCGTTGATCTCGTTTTCATGTAGACAATCCGTTTCATGGAAAACAATCTGTATTTCTGTGTATCGGCAATGAGGTGGCTTTATATGCATAAGTTTGGTCTTGGTTGCGTTTATCATCAGTCCGTGGTCGTGACACCATCTAGTGGCTATATTAAATTGATTCTGCATTATTTTTACTGCAGTGTCTATATTTTTATGTGTTACAACTATAGCCGTATCATCGGCGTATGCATACGTTTGACTGTTTTTTAATGCATTCATAAGCTCATTAGAGTATATTATGTATAGTATCGGTCCTAGTTTTGAACCTTGCGGTACGCCGCAGGTATTGTCCGTTTTAGTGCTGAGATTGTGTAATATTTTAACATAAGATGAGCGCAATGTCAGATAGCTTTTGAACCATTCAAGAGACTTTCCTCGTATACCATAATTCTCCAGAGTCTGTATTAATTTAGCATGTGAAAGAGTATCAAATGCTTTACTAAAATCTATAAAAAGTGTTAAGCAATGATGTTTTCTACTAAGTTGTTCATTGACATGGTTAGCAAAATTACCAAGTAATTTATTGATGTTTTTCCCTTTTTGAAAACCGTACTGTCTGGAATTTATTATGTTGTATTTGTCCAAAAATTCTGTGAGTCGCTTACATATAACCTCTTCCATAATTTTCTCAATAACCGACAGAATTGCAATAGGTCTATAGTTATTTATATCCGCTTTCGTTCCACCTTTGTAAATTGGTCGTATAATGGATATTTTTAGAACGTTCGGTATTGTTGCATTTTCAATAATAGTATTCATCAATTTTGTTATAATTGGTGCCATAGTTCGCGCATTATCTCGTAAGTCTTTTGGCCTTATTTCATCAAAACCCGCACTTTTGTTTAACTTTAGTTTGTTTAAAATGTTAAATATTTCAGTCTCGTTTGTGTAATTCATATATATTGAGTTTTGGGATGTGTTTGATATATTGTTTATTGTTTTTTTATCACAGTTATGTAGTATTTTATCAACATTGGTTTTAAGGTTTATTGCAAATTTATTGCAAATTTCTTCTGTGTTTAAATTAAGATTTTTGAAATTTTTAAGTATGGTTTCATCAATGTTATACGTTCTTTTACCAATAATTTCGTTAATAATTTGCCACGTTATTCGAATGTTACCTTTGTTTTCAAAAAATTTCGTTTTATAATATGAGTTTTTGGCGTACTTTAATTTCTTATTTACTATATTTCTATAAATTTTATATTCTTTTTCAAATGTTTTATTATTTCGGCATGAATACCATTTTTTATAAAGTTTATCTCTTGTTTCACAACACTTTATTAAATAATCATTCATCCATGGATTTGGAATTCTTTGTTTATTATTTTGTTTATTTATGGTTGATTTTTTATATATTTCAGAAAATTTATCGTGTATTAAATTAAACATTTCATTTGCGTTAGTGGTACATCCTATGGCGTGCCAGTCGGTTGTTCTTATCTGGTTGTTTACTTTGTAGCTACATATTTGTTTATGTTTTGCTATACGTTTTACTTCTTCTATTTCGTGCTCAGAGAGACAACATGTAAGAGCATAATGATCAGAGACGTTAGTTTTTATTATTGACGCATATGTGTGGGTGTCTATATTTCTGTTGCGTATGAAGAGATGGTCAATGCATGTACTTGTGTTATTATTTAAATCTTCCCTTGTACTTTCGTTTATTATGCACTGCATCCCATTAGACATCATTATATCTAAGTATTTCTCTGCTTCAGAGTTTGCTTTAATGAGATCAATATTTATGTCTCCAATAATAATAACGTTTTTTTGTTGTTTCATATTACTAAGCATCTGTTCAAGTTCTTCAATAAAGGCATGTACATTAAGAGAAGGGGGGCGGTAAATAGCGATTATAGAAATGGGTTCTTTGTTTGTGTTTATTTGCAATTGCATCATTTCAAATGAGATAGTTCTTATTAAATCAGTTTTGCTATTTATATTCTCTTTTGTGTAAATAGCTATACCTCCTCCTCTCCCTTCTCTGTTTATAAAATTTGCTGAAAAGCCATATATATTATACAAAGAGTTTTCTGAGTCACTGATGTTTGTTTCAACAAGAATTATAATTTTGATATGATCTATTATATTATGTATGACCGATAAAAATGGTGTAAAATTTTTTCGCATGGATCTAATATTTAGGTAAATGATTGAAACTGGATAACTTAAAAATTCTTTGTTTATTTCATTAAAATTATCTAGTTTTTGGGTAATAATTTGGCTCATTTTGCATTTATTGTTATTGTTAACTTTTGTTATTATTGTAACTAATTGAGAAATTTTTTTTTAGGTTTTTATAAAAAGAAAGGAGATATATGTTTTAGCAAATGAGTTCAATATCACAAGCATTTACTAAAATTATTGCGGTTGAGTTTTCCTGTTTTTTAGCGAAAAGGTGACCATTACGAACCCATACAAATTTCCAGCCACTCTCCTTTGCCTTAATTTTCGCAAGCCATAAAAGACGTCGATTGTGTGCCGTAAGTTGGTCATTTATGTATACGTTGCTGTTTTCTACATTTGGTGGTTGTTTGTTAAATACATCTCCACTAACTCTATGGTTTCGAATTTTACCCATTAGTTCTCTTTTCTTGTTTAGTGAGCAAAACTCCACAATAATTTTGTTGTCTCTTTGTTTTATGCGATATGCATTACTTATATCCGACTCATCCACATTCACACATACAGAGGCTGCAATTTGTTTAACAATATCAGTTGGATTTGTCTCTTTGTCTTGAATGTTTTTTATTTCAATGTTTCTGTTTAACATTTGTTGCTCCAATAAATTTATTTTATTCTCCATGTTTTGGAGGCGAAGGTCTTTTTCCTTATTTTGAATTTTAAGTTCATTGACCTCAGCTACTAAACTTGCCATCGACTCTGTTACTATAGTAAGAGATTTGGACATTTCTTCTCTTAAAATATTAGTATTGGCAGTTAATGTTGCAGTTAAAGCTGTTGTAAATTGCTCAATACTACTTTTAACGTCATTTTTAAGTTCAGCTACTGTATTTTGTAAGGAGCATACATTACTATTTAAAGAGTTTAAAGTTATTGCGTCTTTAAACCTCTTTGATGTCCCCGTATTATTGGCGTCACCCTCATCATCCCTTTGCTGTTTATTTTGTTGTTGCGCTGTCTGCTGTGTTCCTTCATAAACCACAGTTTTATACAAGTTGTTTGGTGATTTTCTTCCATCCCGGCACAGATGGCATTTCCACTCCTTTTTCTTGTCCGTGTTCATGGAGGCATATGTTGACTCTGATAATGTTGAGCATGACTTTAGACCCAATGGAAATGTACTAATAATTATAAGAAGTGTTGCGTGGTTCTAATTTTTGCTTCCCGCGAAGCATAACTATGAAGACAGCATTGGGAAGTGCATGCCTTCCTTCCTCCAAAATATTGCAAAATCTGGGTTCTAGCTTGTCGTCCTTATAAAAAAACAAATTTACTAACATATTTAGCGTTATACTGCATTTAGATTGAGCAAAACCTACCTAGTTTTTGGCCATTTGTAGTTTTTACTTGTCAAAACGCATGCATAAAAAACAAACAAAAACTAGTTTTGTAAAAAAACTAGGTAGTTTTTGCTCAGTCTAAATGCAGTATTAGATCTTTATATAAAATAATGTAAATTGTACTCCGCCAATGAATAAAATGGTTTTTAGAAATATTTTTATTTTGAGGTTATTTTTTTATGGTACTTTGTTTACAAAAAAAGTGCAGCTTTTAAATCGAAATCTCGCTACTGTCATAAAGTGCAAATGTAAACGGTCAAGATTTCGGTTCGAGATTTCCATTGAAATCTCGGGATTTGAAAACAGATGTAAACGCAAATTAAGTCCAATTACACAACATTTGCACTTAGACGTGGTAATTGTCCTGATGTTACCATAAATGGTAAATTTATTCCAAAGCGGGAAACAGTAAAATATCTAGGAATGATTCTTGATAGACGTCTTACCTGGAAAGCTCATATTAAAAATAAGCAACAACAATTTAAAATGAAAACAAAAAAACTTTACTGGCTTTTGGGTTCAAAATCTCAGCTAACCCTAAATAATAAATTACGCATTTATAAAGTTGTTCTTAAACCAGTCTGGACATATGGTATCCTACTATGGGGTACCGCAAGTAATTCCAATATTGATGTACTTGAAAGATATCAATCTAAAACACTGAGGCAAATTCTTGATGCACCATGGTATGTTAGGAATAATGTTATCAAAAGAGATCTTTCTGTATCATCTGTTCGAGAGGAAATTAGATCCGTAAGTGACAGATACTTGCAAAGATTAAGTAATCACGGTAATCCTGAGGCGATCTCATTATTAGACAGCACCAATGAAACTAGAAGACTGAAAAGCAACCATATCTTAGATCTCCCATTACGAAAATAAAACATAATATTCATTTGTATATATTAACTTTTATGAATTGTTATTTAATCTTTTAAAAATTATCTAATTTATTTTATTTTTTTATTATGTATCTCATTGGAGTTACATAACCTCTGTGATGCTTATTTGTCCTCGGACAGATTGTAAATAAAGAATGAATTGAAAAAAAAAAAATTATTATTGATTTTATAATTTTTTAATTGATATGAAACTCAAATTCTATGTAGTAAGCAATTTATTGGCGCACCCTTTACACGGTCAACAAAAAAGTCAACAAGTAGAAAAGTGTGCGTAAAATAGAATTTAAATGGCATATGAATTAAAAATATACAAAGTTAATTAAACCTAATCTGTGCCTATCAAAAAAAGGTGATACTGAAAACACACAAATTATAGACGTAATTTTGAATACTTAAAAAATCGTAACACACTTTGACAACTTCACGGACCGTCACTGCCTAAGAGCTATGTAATTATACAACTACATAATTTTCAAGTTAGTTTTACAAAGTTCTAGTAAAATATGTAAATTTTATTGTAAAATATATATATACAATCCTTGCAAAAAATATACATGTGTAGCGGAAAATATTCGAAAAATTACATATATTTTGCTAGAAAATTGTAATATTTACTTTGAACTTATGTAGTTGTATAATTACAAAGCACTTAGATAAAGTTCCACCTGTTTTTTTCTTCGTGTGCAAATCGCTCAATACTTTTTGTGGAACACTATATTTTGTGCCTTCAAACAGGAACGAATACAGACTTGTTAATCAGGGATGGGAAAGGCTCGCTTGTTCGGTTCTTTGGAATTCATAATCCAAGGATTATAATACCCATATACCAAAGTTTGGTGGTTATTTTGCAAAAAGGAAAATTTTTGCATCAGTATATTTATTTGGAGAATGTCAATCGCTGATTACCCGAGTAAAAAAAAATTGATCTCGCGCAATATCTAATCATATCCAATTTGATATTGTTTAAGATCTGCTGTAATATCTAGCTGATCCAATTATATCTCAAAATTGGGTGTATCCAATCATATCGTATTAGACCCCTCTGTATATATGGGGATAAACTAAGATCAAGTTATATCTCAAAATTGGGAGGTCCAATAATATCTTTGGGGATAAACCTAGATCTGATTTGATCCGAAAAATAGCGGATCCAGCTATATATTTGCGGATAAACTTAGATCTAATTTGATCCGAAAAATGGCGGAACGAATTAGATCCTATATATTTGTGGATAAACTTCAATCTAATTTGATCTCAATTTTGGCAGACCAAATTAGATCCAGCAATATATTTGTGGATAAACTTAGATCTAATTTGATCCGAAAAAGTGGCAGATCGAATTAGATCCAGCAATATATTTAGGGATAAATTTGGATGTAAATTTATCCGAAAAATGCCACATCGAATAGATCCAGCAATATATTTGGGGATAAACTTAGATCTAATTTGATCCGAAAAAGTGGCAGATCGAACTAGATCCAGCAATATATTTGGGGATAAACTTAGATCTAATTTGATCCAAAAATGGCAGATCGAATTAGATCCAGCAATATATTTGGGGATTAAGTAAGATCTAAATTTATCCACAAAATGACAGATCAAATTAGATCCAGTAATATATTTCGGGATTGCGTAAGATCTTAACATTTCCGATAAATTGCAGATCGAATTAAATCCAGTGATATAATTGGGCATTTGGTAAAATCTTAATTTATTCCAAAAATTGCAGATCGAATTAGATCCAGCAATTTATTTCGGTATTAAAACGGCAGATCGAATTAGAAACAGCAATATATTTGGGGATTGACATCTAAAACTATCCAGAAAAATGACAGATAAAATTAGATCCCGCATTATATTTGGCTACTACGTAAGATCTCCATTTTTTTGGGATTAAATAAGATCCCAGACATATATTGACAACAGTTCAAAAAATAATACACTGGCAGAGCACTGATTTTATAAAAATTACAATATTTTGTTAAAATAAGGTTTAAACTCATTTTTTTTTATAAAATGAATTTCCTTTTATAAAATTATAATTTTATTTTCTTTAAATTGAATTTTTTTAAAAAAATTATTTTATTTACATCTTTTTAACGCTCAATTGTTTTTAAGATTTATCAATTGTATTTCAGAAATAATCAATTGAATTTCAGTTTTATCAATTGTATTTCAGAACTTATCAATTATTTTTCAGATTTATGAATTGTATTTCAGAACTAGTCAATTGAATTTCAGTTTTATCAATTGTATTTCAGAAATTATTCATTGTATTTCCGAAATTCACAACTGTATTTCAGAAATTATCAATTGTATTTCAGAAATTATGAAATGTAATTTAGAAATTTTTCTCTATTAACTATGATAAACAATCAACAAGTTTTGAAATAGATTTGATTATTTCTGAAATACAATTAATAATTTCTGAAATACATTTCATAATTTCTGAAATACATTTAAAATTTCTGAAATACAATTAATAGCTTCTAAAATACAGTTAATATGGTAGTTTTTTTTTTTTTTTTTTTTTTTTTTAAAGAGAAGCAACACTCAGGAAATTCTTCCTATTAATTAACGTGTTGCTTCCTTTGGAAAGGGGATAGCGAAGAAGTGAAAGGTGGTGAAAGATGAAGGGCTTCAAATATGGCAACACTGTAATTGCGCGAGATGTTGAATTTTAGAACAGTTGTTGCGCGCCATGTGATGGTGAGTTGGCGAACTTTGTTGAAGCTTTTTAGTTCATAGCCCTGTTATATTATTTTACTTCGATGGGGTTAACTGCCTAAGATATTCTTTCGAGCTCGAGCAGTCAAAAGGTTTCTTGCTGACCTCAACGTAAATAAGTCATCGGGGCCAGATGGTATACCAGCACTGGTGCTGAAACAGTGTTCTTCGACGCTAGCTCGTCCATTGGCAAGCCTTTTTAGTGCTTCGTATTGTGCGGGAGTTTTCCCCTCGTGCTGGAAGGTTGCCAATGTCCAGCCAATTCCTAAAAAGGGTGCGGCTAACAACCCTGAAAATTACCGCCCGATCGCAATATGCTCTGCGCTCTCAAAGGCGATGGAGAGTATGGTTAATTACCATCTTGTGAATTATTTAGAGTCCAACTCACTTCTTAATGACCGACAGTATGGCTTCCGCAGACGTCGTTCTACGGGAGACCTGTTATCGTTCCTCTCGGAGCGTTGGAGTCGGTCCATCCACCGTTTTGGTGAGAGCAAAGTGGTTGCTCTGGATATTTCAGAGGCCTTTGATCGTGTATGGCACGGGGCGCTTATTTCGAAGCTTATTGCGTTTGGTGTAGGTAATGACTTCGCTCGTTTTATTTCGAGCTTTCTCAGAGATCGTGTTGTTATAGATGGGGTCTCATCCGACGAGTTTCAGCTGAATTCAGGCGTACCGCAGGGTTCTGTTCTTTCTCCTTCCCTATTTCTTATCTTTCTCAATGATCTTCTTGGTCGAACTTTCAACCCTATCTACTCTTTCGCAGATGACAGCAACATTTGTCATTCATTTTCCTTCGATCATAGGCCAAGCCCTGAGGAGATTGGGGGCAAAAGGCAGATTATGAATGACACACTGAATCGTGACCTTTCTACAATCTCTGAGTGGGGTCGTGCGAATAAGGTCGACTTTAATGCACGCAAGACCCAATGTTGTATGTTGACCCATAGGGCTGTGAGGTCAACACTGTCATCTGTACATATGGGTGATATTGATATTGAGGAATCGAATACTCTTGATGTTCTGGGCATGAAAATTCAGTGTGATGTCCATTGGAATAAACATGTTTTTCAAGTGTCGAAGGAAGCATTCAACTGTCTAGGTTTTTTACGTCGGTGCAAGAAGTACTTCACTCCATCCGATTTACTCACTATTTATACCACCTATATCCGACCGAATATGGAATACAACTCCCATATATGGGCAGGAGCTTCGAAGTCTATTTTGGATTCTGGACCGTGTGCAAAGGAGGGCGTCGGCGCTTATCAATGACAATAGGGTATCCAGCTCTATTGACTCATTAGAGCATCGTCGGAATGTGGGTTGTGTGACCCTGTTCTATCGATATTATCATGGGAGGTGCTCAGCTGAGATAAGTGAACTTGTCCCCAAAGCCCAAGTTTTTATTCGTAATACTCGCAGGTAGAGCGCATCCGTTTGTAGTCGATTGTCCAGTGGATCGCACGACGCATTATAGAGAGAATTCGTTTATCAGTCGCACTAGCCGTATGTGGAATAAACTTCCCGCAGAGGTCTTCTCTGTTACTTACAATGTTGAGAAATTTAAATCAAATATTCACAAACACTACTCCCTCTTTCCTCCTCCTCAAAACCTATTTTCCTAATACCAACACAACGCACTGCGTTAATAGGGGGGCATCCCCTGAGTGTTGGTCCATCAAAAAAAAAAAAAAAAAAAACTGCTATGGGAACACCGAAGGAGGACGCTGCGATATGTATGAGGGATAGAAAAAACTCATACATATTGCTATTTTGCATAAATTGATGTTGCCTTGGTTGGGGCTCGAACCCGCAACCTCACGTGTAACAGTCCAACGCGCTAACCATTACACCACAGCGCCCACAATATTGTAGTTGAGTTACCATATATGACCATATATTGTTTAAATGGCACCATATATGGGGT
Source organism: Leucophora obtusa (assembly GCA_949987735.1). Taxonomy (NCBI): domain Eukaryota; kingdom Metazoa; phylum Arthropoda; class Insecta; order Diptera; family Anthomyiidae; genus Leucophora; species Leucophora obtusa. The sequence goes on from OX465297.1 coordinate 56,719,926, forward strand.
GACCATTCGTACTGATTTGATCTGTACATGTACTGATTTTTGGTCACGTGTACACTAAAAAAAAAGTTAGTATAAAAATTAGTAAAACTGTTTCCAATTTTATTATACTAGTATTATACTAATTTTTAGTATATAGTTGTTTTTTAGTAAAATAATTTGGTATTCTCATTTTACAAATTACAGAATTTTTTACTAATTTGAGTTGCTAAATCTACAAATTAGCAAAAAAAATTACTAATCTTTTTTATTTTGGAAGTTTAAAATTTTTTTTTTTTTGCAAATACATACAACCCGATAGAAATTTTTCTTACAATATTAACAGAAAGACCAAGTGGTTTTTAAGCGTTTTTTTCCATTTATAATAAAAATAGATTTGTTCTTTAAATTTTTTTTTTTTAATGTTTATATTTCCAGTTTTTTTTTTTGCTTTTTTCAAATATTTCTTTGCTATAAATACAATTAGTTTTGCAATTTTTTCAATATGTATTTTTATCATCCATATTCGTACACTCGGTGAAAAAAAGAGTTATCATATTTATGAAACTGCTTCATAAATCGTTCACCGTCAATAAATATGACGAAGCGTTTCATAAAGCGGATGATGTTTTTTATACGAAAATTGATGCCAAAACGTCTTTGAAATTAGTTCGTATTAACAGATAATTCGTCTTAACCAAGTTCAGCTTAAAAGAATTTTACTGTAAATGGTACAATTGTTTTCTATTCTAAAGCTACCTATACACGGAGGAACATTTGTCACAAAATGCCCTTCGTGTATGCCATACACTGTATGGCAATGTATCGTGTTGACATTCGTGTTATCAACATTTTTTGATATTTTGTGTTTCCAAACTCAATTTTCCATCGGGTGTATCGATGTTACTGTTTTTGATGTGTTAGTTCAATGAGAGCAGTCGTAATGTGAGGTGCTTTTGTAATTGCGCATTATGGGGACAATTACAAATAATGAAAACTGCATTAATTTTATAAATGAATATAAAAATTTTCGACAATTATGGACATAAAATGTGACAAAGAAAGAGGAATGATGTTTCATTTGAAATTTTGTTGTGTAGCATCGTCTGTACTAAAAAAAGTAAAAAAAATGAAACACATGCTCTGTGACAAATGTTTTATCGTGTGTAGGCAGCAAAAAATTTTCTTGGATCCTAAAGCATTCGAGAATTTTTCGGCATAGAATTCAGATTTGGCCTTTTTTATCAGCTTATTCGTTTCTTTTTTAGCAGTACGATATTCTTCTTGTAGCTGTGTAGTTTCAAAACTTTTCCACCTAGAAAATGCAAAATCTCTTCGATACATTGATTCTTTAATGGTGGAAGAAAACCAGGGTTTTTTCTTTTGGATAAAAATTTTAGTTTTTAAAGGTACTGTTTGATTAAACAGATATCTTATGTTCTCCTCTAGAAATAAAAGCTGATCATCCACTGCGATAATGTGGTTTAAATAATCCCAATCTATTTTAAAAAACTCCTCTTCCAGGGCCACGAAGTCGATATTCTTAAAGTCACGGTAAGTGATAAATTGTTCAGTTGCCAACAATTCAAATTTATATGTCATGAAAATAAGATCGTTTCTTGAAAAGCATGAAGCTGAAAGTTGGTCATAAAGTTGGATATTTGACTGATTACTAACCAAAACAGATCTAATAGTGTACTATTTGTCGCAGTAAAGTGCGTGGGTATAGTTGTATTTGGTATAAAAAGTCCGAGTGAAACCATGTTATCAGAAAGACCACTATCTACCAATAAATTAGAATTAAAATCACCCGCTATTATGACATCTTCATATAAAACCGTAAAAGTCTTCAGAGTTTTAATGAAGCGATTAGTCGGTATATTTCTATTTGGCCTATATACGCTTCCCACAAGTAACTTCTTTCCTAAACTATTAATCTCAATAAAAAGGTACTCTACAAAGTTTTGCGGAAGTGATTCCTCCAAACTATCAGCGTCTTTGGAGGTGCATCTTATGTAATATTAAACAATGATTAAGAAGAAAATCATTATTTAGCACTTAATTACAGTAACTCGTCAAATTTTAACCTCTGATTTTATTCTAAACATTGATTAAATTTAATTACAGAAATTTCTGTGATTAAGACCTTAAACATAGGTTTTCCACCCTACAAATCATGTTAGTATTACATTTTTTTCTAATGTTGGTAACTTTTTAAAAAGTTTTACGTAGACCAATTAATTTGTAAATAAATACCTTGCAACATGTTTATGTGCCATATAAATAATAACTAGCGTAGTAATGCACATATATGTATGTATCTTCTCTAAAAATACACAGAGAAAACAGATTCATTGCGACAACCGAATTTCTTGCCAACCGAAATTCTGTTTTCTTTACCTAATTTCTGTTGACACAAATATATCGGTGGTTCCAACCAAACCATTCGGTTGGCAAAGAATTCGGTTATCACAATGGATCTGTTTTCTCTGTGTACCAATTCGAATTAAGAAAATATTTAGGGGAAATTTTAACAATATGACATAATAGGTGTGTTTCTTTACTTTTTGGGTAAAGTTCGGTAAAATGAGAGCTAACAAGAAATACTCTCATGAAGTGACAAAAATGCCCAAAAGTAAACGAACGCGAAAAACCATATTTGAAGCCCGAAAAACAAACGTCAATAGATTTGTGCATTATAGTTCGATTTGGTAAGCGCTCTTTCTAGTTCTTGTTCAATTTGTTGTAAAAATCTAGATAGCTTTTCTAGTTAAACCGCTTTTTAAATTAAAAATTAAAAAAATATTTCCTTCTCAGGCATTTTTATATACAAAAAGGAATACATAGTTTATTAAATCTATAAAAAATTTTAATATTAAACAAAAGGTTCGATTTATTTACATATTTATATCGATATCACTAATTTAAATATACAATGCAGTATATATATATAAATCATATTATTTTATATGTAGAACATTAATTTATTTAATAAATTTTATATATTAAAATTAGCACGTTTCTTTGTTCGAGAAAATAATACTATAAAATGCAAATAATAAAATTAAAAAAATAATGCAAAAATACAAATTTAACCTTGAATTAAATTTCAATAATATTATTAAGAAATATTTAAACATCATCTTACTTAATTATGTTTTGTATATATTGTGTTATAAACTTAAATTAAATGACTTGATTTCATAGTGCAACCTAACACCATAAATAATTTAACATGTTTTTAATTCTATTGTTATTATAAAAAAATGAGTAAATATAAAACGCAAATAATAAAATTAAAAGAAGAATGCAAAAATACAAATTTAACCTTGAATTAACTTTCAATAATATTATTAAGAAAGCGCTAATTGCTAAACCTAATTTTAAAAGTATAACCCAATTTGATGATAATATGTATGCAATACAATTGCAACGGATGTCTATGACATATAATAAACCAATATATTTGGGATTTACGGTTTTAGAATTATCTAAATGGAAGATGTATGACATCCATTATGTGTACATGAAACCGAAATTTGGGGATAACTTATCTATTAATTATATGGATACGGATTCATTTGTATATACCATAAAATCCTTAGATTTTTATGAAGACATTCGTGATGATATTCACACACAATTTGATATGTCAGAATATCCAATAAATAATGTTTTTAATTTTCCTTTGTTAAATAAAAATGTGTTGAGAAAAATGAAAGATGAAAATCATGGTAATATCATGATTGAATTTGTTGGACTGCGGCCAAAAATGTATTCAATCAGTGTGCGTAACATGAAAGAAATAAAAAAATCCAAGGGTGTTAAAAGGTCGGCCTTAGATAAATTAACCATTAGTGATTATAAAAATACATTATTTAATAATAAAATTATTTTCGATGACATGATTGTATTTAGATCTAAGTTACATCAACTTTACACACAAAAATTATGTAAAATAGTTTTAAGTTTTGCTGACGACAAACGTCACATAGATTCAGATAAAATAAACACTTATGCCTATGGTCACTATAAGCTTAGAGAATATGATAATTCTGATAGTAACATTAATGATAATTACCTTTTAAGTATTGAATCTGAAAATGATTATGTTAATAATGTAAATGATGATAATCCCACTAGTATTAATTTTATGGATGTAAATTTTTAGGAAATAAAAAATAATAAAAACTTGTATAATAAAATGAAAAATTGTCTTCTTTTATTTAATTTGATATAAATATTAAAAATACTTTTCAGCTATTTATCATTATTTTCAACGCTAAAAGTGTTGTGAAATCTTTCTTTATACACTCTATTTCGATGTTCTGTCATCAAAATATTATTTAACTAGCGGGCGCAGCCCGCTACGTTGTTAGCGTGCCTTAAAGGTTAAGGGGGGGGAGGGCTACGCCCTCCCCCCCGGGGGCTGCGCCCCCCACAATTTTTATTAAATTCGTTTTTTTATTTAAAGCCTTCACCCAGCCACCACAAATAAATAATTCTGCACAACAATGGGTTTAAAATAAATAAATATTTGATCACTTTTGCTCATGAGAGTGGATTGTTAGTAATGAATCCATAATAATTTGCAATATACGTGTGTATGTCAAGATAATTTGGTAAAGTGCGAACTTAGGTAGATAGACCCGTAAGTAGTTTTGTTCATTTGTGTTTTGAATGAAAATAAATAACGTAAAGCAGGGTTGAAAAGCATTTTATAATATTAAAAATAGCGGGCAAAGCTACGTTGTTAGCGTGTCTTAAAGTTTTTTTTTTAATTCCAGTTTATGTAAAGGTAGACCTGGCAATTCAAGTAAATTCACAAATTCAGTTGGAAAATTTACTGCGTCGGTTTCTTCCACCGGTGCTTCGTTACATGAAGTTTAAATATCGGAATATATAAGTTCCATTCCTTTTCTAAGGTTTTTTCTCTTTCAGAAAATTTGTTTAACTTTTTGGAGAGTATGTTTCAATGCTACATAAGTTTCATATTCCGTTGATAGTGTTTGAACAGGTAATTCCCTCTTCCAATCCATTTGCAATGTCTATAATTTCAATTCCACTCGTTCAACGTTTATATCCATTTCATTCCACTTGTGTAGTGTTTCAATCCCACTCGTTTCCTATTTAGTTTCTTAATTTTAGTGTTTCATATACACTTGTTCTTTAAGTTTTAGGTTTCTAGCTAAAGACGCAGACGTTAAGGGGGGGGGGCAATTTCCCCTTTTGAACCACCATTTTTACCACGTTCCTGTCCAAAGTCCTAGAAATGCCTTGTCGATAAGTTAGCCCATACTCCAAGGAAAACATATTATATATTACAGGTTTCTAGCCGAAGGGTTCGGTTAGGCCATCAAGGGGGAGAATTATTCCGTTTTTACCCCTCCCGGTAGGAATTTCCAAAAATTCCGTCTTAGAGGACGTCTGCGTTGGAGGAGGAACCTACTACATACATAATTTTAGGTCTCTATATCCAGCAGTTTGGCCAGGCCGTCAAGGGGGAAGTTTTTTCCCTTTTTACCTCTCCCGGTATGAATTTACAAAAATACCATCTTAGGGGACGTCAACGTTGGAGAAGGAACCCAAATACCGAATTTAAGATCCCTTGTTCCAGCAGTTTGGCCAGGCCGTTAAGGGGGAGACTTTTCCTGTTTTTGACCCTACCTGTAGAAATTTCCAAAAATCTCATCTTAGCGGATGTCTACAATAGAGGAGGAACTTTAATACCAAATTTCAACTTCCTACCTCCAGCGGTTTGGGCAGGCCTTTAAGCGGCACTTTTCGCTTCATTAATCCCCATTTTTGCAATGTCCCTCCCTGTCCAAAAAGCACCTTCTCGGTAAGTGAGCACATACTCCAAGTAACATATGTTTTACATTTGAGGTTTCTAGCCAACTTTTACTATTTGTGCCCCTCTCGGTAGGAATTTCCGAAAATCCATCGACAGGGAATTCCAGCTTCCTAGTTCCAGCAGTTTGAGCAGGCTGAGAGGAACTTAAGTACCGAATTTCGGCTTCCTAGTTCCAGCAGTTTGGACAGGTCGTTAAGGGGCAACTTTCCCTTTTTGAGCCCCCATTTTATAACGACCCTGTCCAAAATTCAAAAAAGTATCTTTCTAATAAGTTAGCCCTCACTCCAGGGACCCACATTTTAAGCTTCAGGTTTCTAGCCGAAGGGGTTTTTACCGGCCCCCAAGGTGAGGCTTTTCTTCTTTTTGCCCCTCCCTTTAGGAATTTACAAAAATTCCATCTTCGCGGCTATCTGCGATGGATGAGGAACATTCATACCAAATTTCAACTGCATTGCCTAAGCGGTTTGGGCAGGCCGTTTGTGGGGACATTTTTCCCTTTCAACCACCATTTTTACTATGTTCCTGTTCCAAAATAGAAAAATTACGTTGCCGGTGAGTTAGTCCTACTCCAAGGAATACATATTTAAAATTTTAGGTTGGCCAAAAGGGATTGGGCAAGCCGTGAGGAGGAGACTTTTACCTTATTTCCCCTCCCGATAGGAATTTCAAAAATTCCGTCTAAGCGGACGCCTACACAGAAGGAGGAACTCACATACCGAGTTTCCTTTTGGGATATCCTGTAGGGAATTCCAAAAATACAAACTTAGTCGATGTCTACTACAGTGGAGGAACCTTTATACCAAATTTCAACTTCTTACCTCTAGTGGTTTGGGCAGGCACTTTTCCAATTTGTGAGACTGTTTATGGGGAGACTTTTCCCCTTTTTGCCCGTTCCGGTTGGAATTTCCAAAAATCCCGTCTTAGCGCACGTCTATGCCGAATATCAAGAAACCTTGTTTTAGTGGAGATATCCGTGGGGGGAGGAAAAAAAGTAGTTTTTTTGAAATTATATACTATTTTAAATGGTACTTTTTGGAAAAACGAAATTTTTTGGAAAAAGATACTTTGTTTTTACAAAGTACTTTATTTGTACTTTTTTTGGAAAAGGTATTTTTTTTTAAAAAGGTGTTTTTTTTGGAAAAATGTATGTTTTTTGGAAAAAGGTACTTTTTTGGAAAAGGTACTTCTTTTGGTACTTTTTTTTTGGGGAAAAGGTACTTTTTTTTAGAAAAGGTACTTTTTTTTGAAAAAGGTATTTTTTTGAAAAAATGTATGTTTTTTGGGAAAAGGAACATTTTTTTAGAAAAAGGTACTTTTTTTGGGAAAAGGTACTTTTTTTGGAAAATTTACTTTTTTTGAAAAAGTTATTTTTTTGGAAAAATGTATGTTTTTTGGGAAACGGTACTTTTTTTTAAAAAGGTACATTTTTTTAGAAAAAGGTACATTTTTTGGAAAAAGGTACTTTTTTTAAAAAAGGTACTTTTTTTAAAAAAGGTACTTTTTTTGGAAAAAGGTACATTTTTTGGAAAAAGGAATTTTTTTTTGGAAAAAGGTACTTTTTTTGGAAAAAGATACTTTTTTTGGAAAAAGGTACTTTTTTTGGAAAAAGGTACTTTTTTTTGGAAAAAGGTACTTTTTTTTGGAAAAAGGTACTTTTTTTGGAAAAAGGTACTTTTTTTGAAAAAAGGTACTTTTTTTGGAAAAAGGTACTTTTTTTTTGGAAAAGGGTACTTTTTTTTGGAAAAAGGTACTTTTTTTTGGAAAAAGGTACTTTTTTTGGAATAAGGTACTTTTTTTGGAAAAAGGTACTTTTTTTTGGAAAAAGGTACTTTTTTCGGAAAAAGGTACTTTTTTTGGAAAAAGGTACTTTTTTTGGAAAAGGTACTTTTTTTGGAAAAAGGTACTTTTTTGGAAAAAGGTACTTTTTTTGGAAAAAGGTACTTTTTTTGGAAAAAGGTACTTTTTTTGGAAAAAGGTACTTTTTTTGGAGAAAGGTACTTTTTTTGGAAAAAGGTACTTTTTTGGAAAAAGGAATTTTTTTTGGAAAAAGGTACTTTTTTTGGAAAAAGGTACTTTTTTTGGAAAGAGGTACTTTTTTTGGAATAAGGTACTTTTTTTGGAAAAAGGTACTTTTTTTTGGAAAAAGGTACTTTTTTCGGAAAAAGGTACTTTTTTTGGAAAAAGGTACTTTTTTTGGAAAAAGGTACTTTTTTTTGGAAAAAGGTACTTTTTTTGGAAAAAGGTACTTTTTTTGGAAAAAGGTACTTTTTTTGGAAAAAGGTACTTTTTTTGGAAAAAGGTACTTTTTTTTGAAAAAGGTACTTTTTTTGGAAAAAGGTACTTTTTTGGGAAAATGGTACTTTTTTTGGGAAAAGGTACTTTTTTTGGAAAAAGGTACTTTTTTTGGAAAAAGGTACTTTTTTTGTCCCCTTTTTGCACCTCCCGATAAGAATTTCCAAAAATGCCGTCTCAACGGACGTCTACACCGGTCGAGGAATCTACATACCAAATTTCAACTTCATAGCTCCAGCAGTTTGAGCAGGCCCTCAAGGGGGAGACTTTTTCCCCTTTTTGCCCGTCCCTGTAAAAATTTCCAAAACTCCCGTCTTGGCGGATGTCTACGATAGTGGAGGAACCTTTATACCAAATTTCAACTTCCTACCTCCAGCGGTTTGGGCAGGCCGTCAAGGGGGGCCTTTTTCCCCCCATTTTTACAACGTCCCTGTCCAAAATTCTAGAAAGTACTTTCCAGAAAAGTTAGCCCCTACTCCAAGGAACACATATCTTAAATTTCAGCTTTCTAGCCAAAGGGGTTTTGGCAGGCCGTCAAGGGGGACACTTTCCCCCTTTTTGCCCGTTCCGGTAGGAATTTCCAAAAATCCCGTCTTAGTGGACGTCTACCCCGAAAGAGGAACCTACATACCAAATTTCAACTTCCTAGCTTCAGCGGTTTGGGCTGGGCGATGTTGAGTCAGTCAGTCAGTCAGTCAGTCACGTTATTCTTTTATATATAGAGATTTGCAATATACGTGTGTATGTCAAGATAATTTGGTAAAGTGCGAACTTAGGTAGATAGACCCGTAAGTAGTTTTGTTCATTTGTGTTTTGAATGAAAATAAATAACGTAAAGCAGGGTTGAAAAGCATTTTATAATATTAAAAATAGCGGGCAAAGCTACGTTGTTAGCGTGTCTTAAAGTTTTTTTTTTTAATTCCAGTTTATGTAAAGGTAGACCTGGCAATTCAAGTAAATTCACAAATTCAGTTGGAAAATTTACTGCGTCGGTTTCTTCCACCGGTGCTTCGTTACATGAAGTTTAAATATCGGAATATATAAGTTCCATTCCTTTTCTAAGGTTTTTTCTCTTTCAGAAAATTTGTTTAACTTTTTGGAGAGTATGTTTCAATGCTACATAAGTTTCATATTCCGTTGATAGTGTTTGAACAGGTAATTCCCTCTTCCAATCCATTTGCAATGTCTATAATTTCAATTCCACTCGTTCAACGTTTATATCCATTTCATTCCACTTGTGTAGTGTTTCAATCCCACTCGTTTCCTATTTAGTTTCTTAATTTTAGTGTTTCATATACACTTGTTCTTTAAGTTTTAGGTTTCTAGCTAAAGACGCAGACGTTAAGGGGGGGGGCAATTTCCCCTTTTGAACCACCATTTTTACCACGTTCCTGTCCAAAGTCCTAGAAATGCCTTGTCGATAAGTTAGCCCATACTCCAAGGAAAACATATTATATATTACAGGTTTCTAGCCGAAGGGTTCGGTTAGGCCATCAAGGGGGAGAATTATTCCGTTTTTACCCCTCCCGGTAGGAATTTCCAAAAATTCCGTCTTAGAGGACGTCTGCGTTGGAGGAGGAACCTACTACATACATAATTTTAGGTCTCTATATCCAGCAGTTTGGCCAGGCCGTCAAGGGGGAAGTTTTTTCCCTTTTTACCTCTCCCGGTATGAATTTACAAAAATACCATCTTAGGGGACGTCAACGTTGGAGAAGGAACCCAAATACCGAATTTAAGATCCCTTGTTCCAGCAGTTTGGCCAGGCCGTTAAGGGGGAGACTTTTCCTGTTTTTGACCCTACCTGTAGAAATTTCCAAAAATCTCATCTTAGCGGATGTCTACAATAGAGGAGGAACTTTAATACCAAATTTCAACTTCCTACCTCCAGCGGTTTGGGCAGGCCTTTAAGCGGCACTTTTCGCTTCATTAATCCCCATTTTTGCAATGTCCCTCCCTGTCCAAAAAGCACCTTCTCGGTAAGTGAGCACATACTACAAGTAACATATGTTTTACATTTCAGGTTTCTAGCCAACTTTTACTATTTGTGCCCCTCTCGGTAGGAATTTCCGAAAATCCATCGACAGGGAATTCCAGCTTCCTAGTTCCAGCAGTTTGAGCAGGCTGAGAGGAACTTAAGTACCGAATTTCGGCTTCCTAGTTCCAGCAGTTTGGACAGGTCGTTAAGGGGCAACTTTCCCTTTTTGAGCCCCCATTTTATAACGACCCTGTCCAAAATTCAAAAAAGTATCTTTCTAATAAGTTAGCCCTCACTCCAGGGACCCACATTTTAAGCTTCAGGTTTCTAGCCGAAGGGGTTTTTACCGGCCCCCAAGGTGAGGCTTTTCTTCTTTTTGCCCCTCCCTTTAGGAATTTACAAAAATTCCATCTTCGCGGCTATCTGCGATGGATGAGGAACATTCATACCAAATTTCAACTGCATTGCCTAAGCGGTTTGGGCAGGCCGTTTGTAGGGACATTTTTCCCTTTCAACCACCATTTTTACTATGTTCCTGTTCCAAAATAGAAAAATTACGTTGCCGGTGAGTTAGTCCTACTCCAAGGAATACATATTTAAAATTTTAGGTTGGCCAAAAGGGATTGGGCAAGCCGTGAGGAGGAGACTTTTACCTTATTTCCCCTCCCGATAGGAATTTCAAAAATTCCGTCTAAGCGGACGCCTACACAGAAGGAGGAACTCACATACCGAGTTTCCTTTTGGGATATCCTGTAGGGAATTCCAAAAATACAAACTTAGTCGATGTCTACTACAGTGGAGGAACCTTTATACCAAATTTCAACTTCTTACCTCTAGTGGTTTGGGCAGGCACTTTTCCAATTTGTGAGACTGTTTATGGGGAGACTTTTCCCCTTTTTGCCCGTTCCGGTTGGAATTTCCAAAAATCCCGTCTTAGCGCACGTCTATGCCGAATATCAAGAAACCTTGTTTTAGTGGAGATATCCGTGGGGGGAGGAAAAAAAGTAGTTTTTTTGAAATTATATACTATTTTAAATGGTACTTTTTGGAAAAACGAAATTTTTTGGAAAAAGATACTTTGTTTTTACAAAGTACTTTATTTGTACTTTTTTTGGAAAAGGTATTTTTTTTTAAAAAGGTGTTTTTTTTGGAAAAATGTATGTTTTATGGAAAAAGGTACTTTTTTGGAAAAGGTACTTCTTTTGGTACTTTTTTTTTGGGGAAAAGGTACTTTTTTTTAGAAAAGGTACTTTTTTTTTAAAAAGGTATTTTTTTGAAAAAATGTATGTTTTTTGGGAAAAGGAACATTTTTTTAGAAAAAGGTACTTTTTTTGGGAAAAGGTACTTTTTTTGGAAAATTTACTTTTTTTGAAAAAGTTATTTTTTTGGAAAAATGTATGTTTTTTGGGAAACGGTACTTTTTTTAAAAAAGGTACATTTTTTTAGAAAAAGGTACATTTTTTGGAAAAAGGTACTTTTTTTAAAAAAGGTACTTTTTTTGGAAAAAGGTACATTTTTTGGAAAAAGGAATTTTTTTTTGGAAAAAGGTACTTTTTTTGGAAAAAGATACTTTTTTTGGAAAAAGGTACTTTTTTTGAAAAAAGGTACTTTTTTTTGGAAAAAGGTACTTTTTTTGGAAAAAGGTACTTTTTTTTGGAAAAAGGTACTTTTTTTGGAAAAAGGTACTTTTTTTGAAAAAAGGTACTTTTTTTGGAAAAAGGTACTTTTTTTTTGGAAAAGGGTACTTTTTTTTGGAAAAAGGTACTTTTTTTTGGAAAAAGGTAATTTTTTTGGAATAAGGTACTTTTTTTGGAAAAAGGTACTTTTTTTTGGAAAAAGGTACTTTTTTCGGAAAAAGGTACTTTTTTTGGAAAAGGTACTTTTTTTGGAAAAAGGTACTTTTTTGGAAAAAGGTACTTTTTTTGGAAAAAGGTACTTTTTTTGGAAAAAGGTACTTTTTTTGGAAAAAGGTACTTTTTTTGGAAAAAGGTACTTTTTTTGGAAAAAGGTACTTTTTTGGAAAAAGGAATTTTTTTTGGAAAAAGGTACTTTTTTTGGAAAAAGGTACTTTTTTTGGAAAGAGGTTCTTTTTTTGGAATAAGGTACTTTTTTTGGAAAAAGGTACTTTTTTTTGGAAAAAGGTACTTTTTTCGGAAAAAGGTACTTTTTTTGGAAAAAGGTACTTTTTTGGAAAAAGGTACTTTTTTTTGGAAAAAGGTACTTTTTTTGGAAAAAGGTACTTTTTTTGGAAAAAGGTACTTTTTTTTGAAAAAGGTACTTTTTTTGGAAAAAGGTACTTTTTTGGGAAAATGGTACTTTTTTTGGGAAAAGGTACTTTTTTTGGAAAAAGGTACTTTTTTTGGAAAAAGGTACTTTTTTTGTCCCCTTATTGCCCCTCCCGATAAGAATTTCCAAAAATGCCGTCTCAACGGACGTCTACACCGGTCGAGGAATCTACATACCAAATTTCAACTTCATAGCTCCAGCAGTTTGAGCAGGCCCTCAAGGGGGAGACTTTTTCCCCTTTTTGCCCGTCCCTGTAAAAATTTCCAAAACTCCCGTCTTGGCGGATGTCTACGATAGTGGAGGAACCTTTATACCAAATTTCAACTTCCTACCTCCAGCGGTTTGGGCAGGCCGTCAAGGGGGGCCTTTTTCCCCCCATTTTTACAACGTCCCTGTCCAAAATTCTAGAAAGTACTTTCCAGAAAAGTTAGCCCCTACTCCAAGGAACACATATCTTAAATTTCAGCTTTCTAGCCAAAGGGGTTTTGGCAGGCCGTCAAGGGGGACACTTTCCCCCTTTTTGCCCGTTCCGGTAGGAATTTCCAAAAATCCCGTCTTAGTGGACGTCTACCCCGAAAGAGGAACCTACATACCAAATTTCAACTTCCTAGCTTCAGCGGTTTGGGCTGGGCGATGTTGAGTCAGTCAGTCAGTCAGTCAGTCAGTCAGTCACGTTATTCTTTTATATATAGAGATAGTAGAGCAGTTTGCTGTATTCGAAATCTAAATCGTTCACGATCACGTGCATACATTATCCAATCGCTTTGGCGAGCAGTCCGGTAAGCAAAATTCGATTTATACATTAAATGTATAGTGGGAGTTGTATTAAAATGTACTGTCTTCATCGTTCAAGTATCAATATTAAAATGTTAAATTAATTCACCCACCCCCCCCCCCCCCCCCCCCCCCTTAAATAAAGTAAATAAAAAGATTTAAATTTGAGTTTACAGAAAATTAAAAAGTTGTGTTTTTATTTTATAATTTGTTTGTGATTATGATATATTATTATTAAGTTTGAAATTAAAATAATTTTGTAACCTAAAGGCTTTTTTGAGAGCACAATTTTTAGTGGTATGGTTTTCACATCCAGAACAGTAGCGATATTCTTCTTCAAGAGTCTTAAAATTCATACATGCATTGTCTTCAATGTTTAAGACTTCTCTTCCCAGCACATTTTCCAAAACTATTGTTTCTCACTACCTTTTACGTATATTTTGTATACTCCTGCGGTATTTTGTTGAAGAATTTCATTTAGCTTGGAGTAGAGTACAGTTCCATCTTCCCACCGCAACCCATGAACGTTTTTAGTCAGCCAGTATGTTAACCTTCTTTTGTCTGCAGATAATTTGGAGATGTGGTATGGTGGTTCAACTATAAAATTAAGGTATTCCTGACAAGCAACCACAGCACTTCTTTTATTATAAACTTGTTGTTATTTCCTCGGAATCCCTGCAAGTCTACGAAGACGCGTTCTGTATGCATTATTTAAATTTTTTATTTTTTGTTGATTTTTTAGATGATTTTTCGTACCAACCCCGTCAATGGCGTGTACTCGATTAAGCGATCATGAATTAAAATACAATGAGCTGTTGTATTCTCTGGAATGTTTCAAATTCGACTTTGATATCAATTGGTCCACTTGAAACTGACTCATTTTGATGAGAGACATCAACAACAATAATTGGGGCTTTATTCTTAAAATCTTGACATGAGAGTAATGGTTGAGGCTCTTTCATGTAGTAGTTTTGTTGAAATTGCACATACATTTCATAGAGAACAGCAAAGCGTTCTTTTTCAAAGTTGAGATTTAAATCGTCATACGGATTTGACTCAGAATTCAAATGTACTTTCAAGTTAGTTAAATCACAATTAATAATTTTATCAGCATTCTGGAAGGCAATCAAAACAAATCGTGGGCGTTCTCTATTCACAGCCAATTTAACATTCCAAATGTGATTAGTTCCTGTCGTTAGTTTGGGATTAAAATGAGAATCCCAACTGCGAAATGCCAATGGGAGGGATGATCCACTCTTGATAGTTTTCATCATATTTAATTTACTCGTTTCGGAGAGGTGGACATGTGGAATTCGCCATGAGATATTTGTGATGATTAATTTCGGCTTTTCAGTAGCCATACTTGATGTAACCAATCCGTCATCGCTTTTGGAACGCAATAATATTAGTTCGTGTTTGCTATTTAGTATGATTTTGTTAAAATCTTCGGCAAATCCCAGCAAACTCTTTAGAGGTACATAAAAGTTAAAGTTTGAATTTGTTAGTGGTATACCATTCCCATTATTCCAACTAGCATTTTGCATCATTGTACCCTCCATTGAATTCAATGAAACATAGTTTTTTATTGTGCTTGCAATACCCAAATATCTTGTGCGATCAATTTCAACTCCGTTAAGTTCATAGCGAATATCATCAAATAGATATGGAACAACGTTATTCTTCATTTTGAAAACATTCGCTATAAAACTATTTTTAGAGGCATCTAAAACATTACCTTCGACATAAAGATAACTTTCGCTAGGCAAGAGATATAAATCCTGATTTTGTACTGAGATTCGAATTTCATCATTGTTGTTAAATGACTGCAAGTATGGGGTATATGTGTGATAATCTTTTTTTATAATGGTATCATCCGATACAGGTTTTTCCAAGACATTAATGATGGAAGTCATTTTAGTTTAAATTTTAAACTTTTAAGAAACTGTATGTTTGCAGGTGTTAAACGTTTAGATTACTTTAATGATCTTGATTCTCCAACTTGGTGGGGATATAATGTTTGGCTGTGGAGTTATAAGTCCCTTTTTATTGTAAATAATTAATAATGAAAAGCTATAAAGCTTTGGTCTCAAATGTATTCGAAGTGTGATTTCTTCTCCACGAAAATTAATTAAATCACCGTCCTGATCAACTATTCGTACGTTTAGTGAACTTATCTCCTTGCAGTTGAGTGGCAAATAAATTAAATTTCGGGGCATCTCATCTATTTTATATCCAGGTGATACTCTTATCCCAAATTCATGTAGCGTGTGAGCATTAGTATTATTAATATAGGTATTGACCACAATGTTGCATTCAATCCGCAACAGATTGATTTTAAATATGTTCACAGGTTGATCTGAAATATGTTCTATTCCATGCTCCAAAGTATTTGCATCGAATCCTAAAAGTTCTCCAATTGAATTTTCTTTCTCAAAGTATATCGGATCACGAGAGCTATAGATTACAATTTGCATTGTATTGTTATTCGACTCTATTTCTATTTTCTTATCAAAATTTTCTCGCTCATATTCCTCTGTTATAAAGTCTACAATATCTTGAAGTTCATATGATCCAACAGGTATTTCGATAATATTGTCTCCAATGTGAAACAAATTATTGTATATATCAACATTTGGTATGCTGTTGTATGAATGAAAATCAACTAGTGCAGCTTCATACTCCCCCTTAAGCTCTATGGGGGGAAAGTAGTCAGCCGATAATTCTGACGAGTTGCCACTTAAGGTTAATGTTACTGACATTTTGACTACCAAATGTAGAATGAGATAAATAAAAGAATAGCTTTCTATTTTAAATAAGTTTATTTTTTATTTAATATAAATATATATAGATAATATTACAATATTTCATTTTTATTAATCTAAGAATTGTGTTCGTTCGAAAATCCCAACCACTTAACAAATACCTTAACTCCACTAGTTTTTAAAATCTTTTCAACTAAATAAGTATTTGGATAGCGAGTTCTTCATAATAGAATCCACCTTCAACTGGATTGCCTTGATAATCTTCCAAAATGTATGTTGTGGGGTATGTATTTTTTATTAATTAAATTTTAAATATTTCTGTTGTCCAGTTGGGTGTGTAGCCTTTTTCAAAAATGTGCTTATATTTACTGATGCGTACATGATCGCCGACATGATATTTTAAGGGTGGATGGATTTTTAGATGACTGTAAACTGTATTCAACAATTTTTCCTCATTTGATTTGTTTACTTTTTTCGGCGGCATTTTAATAGTGCGATGAATTTTACTATTGTATACATCAAGCAAATCTTTGTACATATCAATCCAATGATATGTCCCATTGTAGCTAAACTCTTTCCACATCAAACCTTTCAAAGTTCTATTGAATCGTTCAACAATTGACGCTTTCATAACACTGAATGTAGAGTAATGATTTATTTTATATTTTTTCATCAGCATGCCAAACGATTTGTTGAAAAACTCTTTACCATCATCAGTCTGCAAGTTTTTTGGAATACGCCCAAATTTAAAAATATTTTCCATAGCTTCGGTCACTTCCATAGAAGTTTTGGTTTCGATTGGAGCAGCCCAAGCAAATTTTGAAAATGTATCGATAACTGTTATTATCCTTGGAATAGTTCCCCATTTCAACTAAATCTGCTTGCCATAAATCATCTATACCCTTCATAATAACTCTTCGTCGTTTAAAGATTTTTCGCGCCTGTCTATGTAGTTCGTTGACTAGAGTCCGTTTTTGATCCTTCTCCATTACTGATCATATACTCTACTCTTTTAAGATTCTCATCTTCGACATCTTTCTCACCATTTATATACTTAATTATCGGCTTTTCTGACACTTGCCTTTCGCCCAACATTTCCAATTGCGTATTTTCCAGTCGATGAATTGTATTATTCAGCGATTTAATTGCTCCATTCATATACGTCTGTTGTTTCACACTTATTTCACTAAATTTTCATCAACCACTCTAATTATCTGACTTATATCCTAATTTATTTCTTGCTGCACTTTTTGCACTTGTGAGTGCATGAATTCTTTTGTGACGGCGTCTTTTTCATCAGTAGGATAACCAACATTTTTGATTCTTTTATTTTGGATATTAATATTCCTATCCCTATCAACAAGGAAGCCCATAATTTTAGAAACATGCTTTCTTGATGAATCTGTCTTGTCTTCAGCAAAATGACCAAATTTGTCAACAGGCATCAAACTATTATTATTTTGTTATTAATAAATTTATTCAATTATATTGGCTTCTTGTAATTCCTCAATGATTGAGGCAATTTCGTTGTTGTGGTTGGTGTGTCCGGCCGCCTGTGATGCGACCAATAGTCTAAGTCGTTCTACCAATTCATTTGGATCGTCCCAGTATAAATAGTTTGATTTATGGGGATTTAACTGCATCATTCCACTACCTGATTTAAAATCTTACTTATTATTACTTAGATTACTTATTATTTTTTGATATTTGGTAGCTCTTGTACCCTTTATTTGTCTAGCTTCTTTATAATTACGTCTATACGCATTGGTTTTCTCCAAGATTTTCTTGTAGATTTCCAATTCTGTTTTATCATAATTCTTGGGATCATTGTAAAATAATAATTCAAATAGACCATGAGTACGTGCCCAACTCTGATTTCCAATCACTATTTTATCTTCACTCAATTTTAGAGGACTGTTTCCAAACATCCATTCACCATTCGATACATTTTTGTGAGGACCGTAGAGTGTATCCAATATATTTTGTCTACCCAAATCGGATAAATCATTGATGTCGTCATTTTCAGCAATAGTAGGTTGAGTGTAAAATTTATTATCTTCTGTAGTATTTTTACTAAGCATACTTTCATCAAGTGTCTTGCTTTTATTTTTTACCCTTTTTGGAGTACTTGTCTCCATTTTCATTGGAATGTTGTCAAACGTGTTACTATAATCGTTTGACATTTCATCCTTTAATGTACTTTGCTCTTTTTTGGAAATAAGTAGATTTTTGTTCGATCCATCAATTAATTGTTTCAGTGGTCGCGTTATAGGTTTAAAAGTGTCTTCTAATCGATCGAATGTAGCGGCTTCACCCATCTTTATACTACGAAATTCCTTCTTCAACTCATTTCTATTTTTTATTAACTCTTTCAACACTTTTTCACTCATATTTAAATATATTAGTTATCAGATCAGGTATCGGATCAGGTATCAGATCAGGTATCAGAATAGGTATCAGATTAGGTATTCGATCAGGTATCAGACCAGGTATCATATCAGAGGTGGGTTGTGATAGCTTCAAAGGTAAATCTTTTACTAATATCTATATTCATAATTGGTGGGATTTTATATTTTTATGAAAGTATCAAATAATTTTCTATAGCGACCTTCATTCAAACCGGCATCTTTGCTTATCACCAAAAAACCATATTTATCTTTCCAACATTCTCGACACATGGCATAAAACTTTTCAAAATTCATATCCGCTCCAACGTGATCACTATATACATGTTTCATATTCATTTCATCCTGCTTAAACATGATTATAAAATTCGCATTATCACGAATTAAGTGTTTTGGAATTCGAGTATACGTTTGACACAAATAAAATGAATCAACATTTTTATGACGACCCACACAAAAATATTGACGAATATTCTCACATGCTACATCATCAAATCGAATTTTTTCTAGCTTTTTCAGGCGGTATTACTTTTTCATTATCAGAAAATGTATAATAGCCCATCCCTTTTATTGGTGTCACCAATTCTTTCAAATACTCATGTTTAGGTTGATAAAGTGATTTGGAATATATGTAAATATTCTCAAATTTTAGTCCATTGGGACTCTCAATCAATCCAAGCATTAGTCTTTCCAAAGTTAGACGGACCCACTATTAAAGCACGAATAGAATTAGGTAATAAAGAACTATGTCTTTTCTCTGCCCCATGGGTGTTGGTGGAAAAATCTAGATTCCTTACTGCAATACTTTTATGTTGTTTTACTATTTTAGCTAAAGACAGCAACCTACAAGAAAAAACAAACGCATACCTAATAACCAACGCAATGAAAGCTAAAGTTAAATTCGGTATGGGTGTGAAATCACAAAAAACAAAGCGTGTGAAAAAATCATGTGGTAATAAACTTTTCAACAGCGCGATAAAAACAGCCACTAATATTCTAAAAAAACAAAAACCGCAAGATATTAACAATGCCATTAAAATTGCGCGTAAATCTATATACAAATCTTTAAAGTCGCAAATAACAATACCACGCATCATTAATGTCCTAAAAATTGGTGGTTTTCTACCACTTATACCCATACTTAGCGCTCTAAGTGCTATTGGTGGACTGGCTACCGGAGGAGCTGCCATCGCTAAAACTGTAAATGCCGCAAAAGCAGCCAAACATCAACTCGAAGAGGCCAGCAGACATAACAAAGTAATAGAGGCGATTGCAATGGGAAAAGGTCTATATCTAAAACCATACAAAAAGGGTTATGGTATTGTATGTACACCTCCAAAAAACTTCTAAATCAGCTACCCAAAAGACCTTTAACAGATGCTGACTTGATGAAATTTAGTGTGAATATTCCACATTTTAGAGGGGTTTTCATGAGAGACTCACTTCCAAAACGCCCCAAAATCTTTGAGACTGGAATAGTGAACCTCGATAACTCAGAAGGCGTCGGCACACATTGGGTAGCGTATTGGAAAAACAAAAATCAAGCAGAATATTTTGATAGTTTTGGAAACTTACAACCTCCTTTGGTTCACAACTTTCAAAGGGACTTGGGAAATAATATTAAGTATAATTATAACCAACATCAAAATTATAATTCATTTAATTGTGGGCACTTGTGTCTAAAATTTTTACATGAAATTACTAAAAAATAAATAAAGAAAATACACATTTATAAAATTTATTACATCTTTGTTTTATTTGACACGAAAAAAGAATGAAGAAGATTACAATATAATTTCACAAATTCACTTAACTAATATTCATTTTATACGTTTGCTTATATTTTTTAACATCAATTAATTCAACATCACTTCTAGAATCAGTATTGGGTATGACCACAACCTCAACTTCACCATTACTTAGAATTCGGTCAACTTGGAATTCATGATATTCGAAACAGTAAATATTTAGAGATCGTAAATTATAGTTACTAACATATGTGCATCGTACGGTTATAGAGTTCTCATCGTACTCCAATTTAAAATGTCTGTAAAAAGGATGCTCACTTTGAATTATTCCGGCTATTTCCATTTCTTTTAAAATTAATTCTTGCCTGAAGGCTTCAATGGCTTCTTCAACAGAAAAAAATTCTCTGGTTGGTGGTGTTCTCATTGTTGTAGTTGTTGTTGTTGTTAGATTTGCTGATTTCGAAGGTTCATCTCCATAGGGAATTCTGGCTTTAAGTAAATTGAAATTGATTTCAATTTTAACCGTATCGTTATTGGGGAGTTGAAGATCAAATTCAACATTTTTATTATTGGTATCATAGTTGGATAGCTTAATGGGTATGCTTGCCCCAACACTCGAATTAACGAGATTACAGCAACAAGTCACAAATAATATAAAATTTATTATTTTAATTTTTTTTATATTTTATTCTTTTTTTTTCTCAATAAAAATACTTCTTATCAAAACGATGTTCGTAAATAAACTAATTCACATTTGCATATTTCGATCGAAAGCGGTAAATGGACATCGTGAATATTTCTTTCGGCTATTCATTTCATCGGCTCCATCGTATGATTGTCCGAGTAAAGTAATATATCCACCAATCACTTCAATTGAGACATGTTCTCTCGGCTCAAACTCAAAATCTGTCAGTGTGAGAAATTTCGGGATATGATGAAATTGTGTGATATCTAGAAGTGTTTTTGCTAAACCATCGTAACACTGCATATAAATTTTTATCGGAGAATATGTGGCATATATGTCAACAATTTTGAAACATTTCCATACATCGTTACATATACAATATTTTTGCGTTGCATCTACTTGCTGTGTAAGAAACATTTTGACAAACTATTTCTCGAACTCTCTATTTTATACCAAATAATTTCATCAGCTTTCCATCATCTAGTTGTTCCTTATTATCTTTTTTATTGCCACCGATTTCATCAAAATCGGAAAATGGACACGTTAAATGATAATCATCCAAAATTCTTGTTTGTGATGAGCCAACATGAGATGCACCAATCAAGGTTATTTTTCCACCTACTACCTCAATTTTTACATGCTCCTTTGGTGAAAACTCAAATTTTGATGTAAGCAAATATTCTGGAGGGTCACACCTTCTGGGGAGCTCTAGGAGTTTTCTCCTAGTTCCATCATAATTTTGTATATAAATTTCCAAATATTCTCGCTCTGCCTGCAAATGTATAATTTTAAAGTATCGCAAAGAGTCTTGACAAATACAATATTTCATCCAACTCGAAATATTTTGAATAACAAACATTGTGATAACAAAACGCTTTATGATTAATTATTACTCAAATCCCACTTATATATACATATACAATCAAATTCTACCACACATCCTCATGACGACGGGGTATTTTAATATTGAATTCTACAATATAAAACCTCTACAAAATTGTGAAATTAATTTATTAGTAAAATGGGTTCCAGAAATCGTAGTAATCTCCAAATAAAACTGTTTGCTTTCTTTGACTTGATGAGTCAGCAACACGTTGAAATTCAAGATTTGCTTTTTAATAAGTAATATATAATTCTAAGCGCCCGAAAAGAATTATCTCACGATGGAACGCTGCTCAGATTATTGTTGGAGCTACCTGGAATGATTATGTCACTACCTCAGCGGTATATAATTATAACGGACGAATTGATGGAAGAACTAAATACCCAATAGTATTCCATAATGAAGCAAGAATTTGTTGGACATTTATTTTTCCTCTCAGTGCAGGAAAATAATGCGGGGTTGCCGATTGTGTTGGAATTAGGGTTTGGGGTTCGGGAATTCCCGGGCGGGAATTCCCGGGAAATCCCGGGAAAAGTTTGCCGGGAATTCCCGGGAAAATAATATATTTTTCCCGGGAAAACGGGAAATTTTAAAAATATTAAATTTTTTAAATTGTTTTTGTTTGGAATAGGATTTTTTAATTTTAGTCATAAAAAACATTTTAAATACCAAAACAAAAATGTCATTGTTAAAATCTTTTAAAAGGGAATACATTTATTTGACACACAAATAAAATCTTTGCCAAGTAATTAGGAGCATTTCAACTAATAAAGATTTTTCGCATAACTTATTCAAAATTTAAGTAGTAAAACCTAAGAACTTGGTAAAATGTTTAAAAGAAATATAAAAAAAGCTTTGTTTCTTACAAATAATCGCCCTTACTATCTAAATCTTTCAAATGTATAATTTAGGTAAAGTCGACTTTAGTTAAAATATTGGGTGACTTTGTTTATTTTTGGAGCATTCTGATTGGTTAATTTATTTTCAACCAATCAAAATATTTGAAAATATAAATATTTTTGTAAGGTTTTCATACACAAAATGAACAAAACCGTTTGATTAAAAATAAATTCGACTTTAAATTTAAAATAATCCTTTACTAATGTTTAACGGTGGTATCTAAATTTGATTATCCGACATCTAAATTTGGTTCACAAAAAAAAAAAACTTCTCTTGAAGAAAACAGCAACAAGAATAACGTTTCAGCTAAAATTAGCAAAGTACCCGAAGAAAAAAGTGTAAGCTGAATAGGCATTAAAGGTTTTATGGTAGGGCAAACATTTCCTGAAATGGTATCTAAATTAGCCGCAGTCAATCCGCACCATAACTAGATCTTCGTTTATTCGAGAAAGTTTTTATAATAAAAACCTTGTATTGCAAAAAAATGAAACCGATGTAAAGAACATTATATTAAATTACTACAATCATTTAAAAGATATCATGATAAAAGAAATATCCAATATTTCTAACAATAGGAGATTTACTATAATCTTAGATGAATGGACAAGAATATCACAAAAGAGATATTTCAACATATGTATAAACGGAAATAATTCTTTTTATAACCTGGGGTTGGTTTTTTATATCAGGAAGATGTAATGCTGATGAAATAAGAAGAATTGTAGAAATAAGACTAGAAGAGTTTTATTTGTCTTTGGAAAATAACATTCTGGCCACCATATCTAATGGGCCAAGTGTGATGAAACGGTTTGTTTCCGACAGTCCAGTAGTGGGTGCTTTCTGCTGGAATCATGCAATTCATTTGGCAGTGCTGCGAGTAATTTATGTGAAATCAAATTTTAACATTCTGAAATTTTTTACATTGAATTCTCACTACACAGACTGCATTTGTACTGAAATAGTGTTTTTTAACAAAAATTACTTATATTAAATTAGTATAGGTGGTTTTCATTAACAATTTTGTTCAAAAATCATTCCCGTTTCCCGGGAAATAAAAAAGTCCGGGAAATCCCAAACCCTAGTTGGAATAAATAAAAAATAATAAGATTAGTATTAATAAAAACATGAAAAATAAATAAAAACTTTTAAATAGAAAAAAATAGATATAGTCTTCTCATTTAAAATAGAAACTGACTGGGGATCTGGGGCGGGTGCTGGGGGTCTGGGGACATTCACCAAGCAATCTGGCTGCTTTCTCATTGATTTGCTTGATCACACACTTGAACGTTAAACGCACTTGTTATCAAGCAAGATGTGGCAACCATGCTGGGGGATCGAGGGTCTGGGGCGGAATACATTCACCGAGCAATCTGGCAACATCCGGGACACAAACCCCCCTAATGGCAACATCCAGGACACAAACCCGAACGATCTGACTTAGAGATGAGCGATATTTTCATACCGGTGATTTAATCGCAGTTATTGATAAATCACTGGTAACGGCAGTGATCAAATATTTCAAGTCGCAGTTACTCGGAATGTCGTTCTTTTAATATTTGTGTACTATTCTTTCTTGCAAACTTCATTGTGCACAGTAATACATGTTTTTTTTCAATAACAGTGACTTGCTTTCACACTCTTCTGAATAAAATGTCTCCTATCTTGTCTTTGTTACCGGTCGCAACTATTCTTCTTTTAAGGCCCAGTTTTTAGGAAGTGGATTATTTTTAAACTTAGTTTAATGCAGTTTGTAACTGGAATACTGCTTTTAAAACGTGGTTTATTTTTTTTATTTCAAGAAATAAATTATACTCAAGAAAAAGTTTTTCCGGCAAATTTTTGTTAATAAACTTGAAATGGCTGACAAAATTCGTTTTCGGTTTAACTAAACCAAGTTTAACTGACACCTTAAAAACTCGCCATAAATATTATTTCGTTTATCAGAAAATCGCAGTATTTTCCATAGAAAAACTGTGATCACGACCACAATTTAAAAGAACAGCGATTTGCAAATCAATGTTCAGTGAGATCAATGTTACTGAAAAATCGCCGGATCGCCCATATCTATTACAAACCCGTGATCACAGTCACTGTTTAAAAGAACGGTGATTTTAAAATCACGATCACTGGTAGCAGCGTTATTCAAAAATCACCGGATCGCTTATCTCTAATCTGACTACAACCACCAATTGGAACCTCGGGAAGATGGCAACACTCTTACGACCAACTGGCAACTTCCAATATGGCAACACCGAAGGTGGCAACACCCAACATGACAACGCCGAAGGTGGCAACTCTAAATCCCCACGAAATAACCAAAAAATACCCACAAAATACCCAAAATCCCCACAGGGGATCCGGGACCCCGGATTCCGGATCCCGAATCACAACAATCTGGTAACGCTGCAATGCTTCTTCGCGGTAATTGCTCGTAGTCCTCACAAATACACTACTTTCATCCGAAAAATGACCCGATATAATTGTGTCAGTTGGTTATCACTTTTTATCTAATTGTATCAGCTTAGATCTTAACTGATTAGATTATATATTAAGCAGATGAAATTTTATCTGATTTTTGTCCTGATACAATTTTATGGGTTTATATCGCATGGTATTAGTTTAGATCCAAATAGATACATTACTATACAAACTTATATAGTTATATCTGAATTTTGACCTGATGCAATTATATCTGCTTTAAAACTTTGATACATTATATAAGGCAAATGTCGTATACAAATATATTTTATTTATATAGAATTGTACCAACTACGATCTAAACAGATACCATTAGATATAAACCTCTAAAATACAATTAGATAAAAACTGATAAACAACTGATACAATTACATCGGGCCATTTTTCGGATGAAACAGTATATTTATACACATATAACTTAATCGCATTTTATGCGACTATATGTAACTGCGCTTTTACTCGGGAAGGTTTAATTTGAGGTACAACTTTTGCTTTTAACCTAGTATTTCCAATTATTCGACATAGGCGGTTAATCGGTTAATGCATTATTCGAAAAATCACTAAAATTAATTAACCGGTTATTCGGGTCGGTTAATCGAGAAAATTGGCGATTAATCGATTAATCGTTTAATGCAAAATTAATGTATTTTCTTAACTTTTTATCAATAAAAACACAACCCTATAAACAATTTCACTGGAATTCAAGTTGAAAACAAGTCCAATTCCAGCCCTGTTTTCCAGTTTCAAGGCTTGAATAAAACTTTAATTACATTTTATTTCAATAGCATACTCCAGCAAAAGGGAAACAAAAATTCAAGTTTGAACTATTTTTTTTTAAATATACAAATGCTAGAATTTGAAATATACTTTACTTCAAGCAAAATTTAAAGCACTTGAATTTTTAAAACCTATGTGCAAATGAATATTAGTAGTCTGAAAATATCATAAATATTCTCAGTCTTTTCGCTTTTAAGGGCCATTAACATTAAACAAATTTTAAGGTAATTTACGCAGACAGAATTTAATTGGACGAGTTTTCACTAAACTAATGAAGTTTTCTTCACAAAGTTAATGCAAATCAAATTTTACGAAAAAGCTTTTTCATTGGATGTATGTAATTTTCAATAAATAATACGAATTTTTTCATAAAACTGCATCAACTTAGTGAAAAGTTTAGTACAGTGTTGTTTTAACGTAATATAGACAGCTGCAATTAATATTGTAATTAAGGTTGCGTTTACACTTGCATCGAAATCCCGAGATTTCGCTATTCACCACTCTGAAAAAACAATGAAGAAAAGCATATAAATATACAAATTTTAAAAAAGCACACATAGTTAGCTCTAATAAATACATTTTATAAAAATTTAACGTTTATATGCTTTGCTTCAATGTTTTTTGAGAGTGGTAAATAGCGAAATCTCGGGATTTCGATTCAAGTGTAAACGCAACCTAATATGCAATTTTATCAATTTTAAATAGATTTGAGGTTAAGAAAAAGAATAAACCTTTTCCTCTAAAAATTATAAACACATTAGCTGTGTTCGGGTACTCAACATTGGGATCCCGCGGGATCCCAATTTTACCAAAAAGCGTTTTCTTACTACACAATTGGGTAAATGAGAGCTGTCATGAGAGCGTAATATTCTTGTTCTCCTTGCACGAAAAAGCCCAGATTTTTTTTCGTGTAAATTTGGGTATATTGTTTTTTATCAGCTGTTATATCATCAGTTGGGTTCAACTAGTTCAATTGAACTATTCGCTAATTTGAATCAAAGACCTAGTTCACAACTAATAGCTCTTTTAGTTTAATCGGTCATATCATTCAGAAAATATGTTTATCATTTACACAAATTAGTATAATAGTTGCAAAAGCCTATCGGTGATGTTACAACTCCATAAAATTACCGACAATTTTTTGAAGACGCTTGTTTAAATTTGTTAAAGAGATAAATATGTAAATAAATCGAAGCCTTTGTTTAATATTAAAATCTTTTCCAAATTTAATAAACTACACCGATAAAATTTCTCAGTTGCCCAGTTAAAGAATTTCTCAGTTAAAACAGATAATTTTCAAATTAACTGAAATAATTGTTATCAACTAATATTTCATGTAAAACAAATTTATGTTTTGTTACCGTGTAAATTTAAATTAAGAAATTTGAAATTGTCAAAAAAGTTTTAAAAACACATTTCAAAAGAACCAAAAACAAATTTGAAGTTGGTCTTTTTTTTTGTGAATGTGATCATGGAGAAGAACTTCTTTCTGATCTACCACGGGCAACCATTAATTGAAAGGTAAATAAAATCCGGATAAAGGGAAATATTTCAAGATAAGCTTTAGTTTTTCCATAAGTGATTTTGAGAAAATTTATATCTTTTTTTTATTTTGTATAGGGGACGCGGAAAAAATCCTATACAAGAGAATGGAATTAGCGGAACTATACGAGGAAGTCGTGGGAACAAACCCATAAATATTATGTCAAATTACGCTAAATCGCTGGACGAATTAGTTAATTTTGTTATTTGGTGCATAAGTTTGCCAAAATAATAAAAAATTCAAACAATTTATGTTAAATTCTTACTTGTGTTCATAATTCCTTTAAAATAAAAAAGAGATACATTTTCTAAAAATATCGTTCTTGGTTGATTGTTACTATTATTTTTTCTTTTTTTAATTTAACTAAACAGTCGTTTAAAATAACGGATTTTTCAGTTCAATATTTTGACTCTATTTTCAACTAACGATTCAGTTTTACACAATTAATTTTATTAACTGAAGCTCAGTAAGGGGTATTTCACCTGAAACTCAGTTGAAAATTTAGTTGCCAGTGACTGAGAAATTTTTTCGGTGTATGTATTCCTTTTTGTAAATAGAAATGCCTAAAAGAGAAATTTTTATTAAATGTTTGATTTAAAAAGGGGTTTAACTAGAAAAGCTATCTAGAGTTTTACAACAAATTGATGAAGAACTAGAAAGAGCGCTCACCCAAACGAACTATAATGAACAAATCTATTGACGTTTGTTTTTTGGGCTTCAAATATGGTTTTTCGCGTTCGTTTACTTTTGTGCATTTTTGTCATTTCGTGAGAGTCTTTCTGGCTAACTCTCATTTTACCGAACTTTACCCAAAAAGTAAAGAAACAGACCTATTATAATTTTCGGATCAGACTAGATCTAGTTTCTGCATTTTTTTGTTTTTATGGATAGGCGTAGTCAGTGGTTTTCCATTAAATTGTAAGTATTAATTATTTATATGTTTTTATTGTCATATGATAATTTTTTTCAACAACCCGTCATCCAAGTAAGGCCTTGAATACAATGTAACTAATTCGTTGTTTTCTTTCCTATTCAGCTTTCTGTTATTGTTTTTAGTCAGAAGTGATCAATACAAATCAAGGTTGGCAACCGATACCGTTATAATACCGTTATCCGTTTCAAAACCCTTTCAAATTGACAACCGATACCGATACCAATACCGAAATTCTTGATTTCAAAAAATACCGATATTCAAAAACCTTTTCCCTTAATACCGGTATCGTACCGGTATGGAATCGGTTTTAAAAAATTGTTTTTTTCACGTTTTTAGCAAAAATACAAATTTTTTTAATATAAAATTGTTAAACAATTAAACTTCCCAAGAAACAAATCGTACCGTTTGCGTACCGTTTTTGGTCCGTCATAAACGGAATCCAACTCCGTTTACGTACCTTTTTCCGGATCCGTATACGAACCAGAAAACGGATCTTAAGGAACATCGAAACTGATTCGAATCCGTCGAAAGTCCGTCAATGACGGACCGTTTACGGACCGATATGTCTTGTAAAAAACTGACAAGTCCGTTTAATGTCCGTCATTGACGGACCATTTACGGACCGTTGCGTCGTGTAAAAAACGGACAAGTCCGTTGAACGTCCGTCAATGACGGACCTTTTACGGGCCGTTATATCGTGTACAAACGGAGTGACTCCGGACCAAAAGCAGACTTGTATATCTATCTAAATTGACTTATATTGAGTAATAATTTTTTGCTTTTTAATATATTTATTAATAACGATTTTATTACAATTTACACTATATTTAGTACATCAGTTTACCTCTCAGTTTACCTCTTTATATAGCGCACAATTCCCGATAGACACCTATAATAAAACCGATCATCTACATGCAAAAGAAAAAATAAATTAGTTATGGTTTAATTTATAGTATTTACAAAGGAGTTTTGCATAAGACTAAAATTCGCAAACTTTAAATCTGTTCCACTTCGTTACTGCGGCTTCCCAAATTACTCGAAACAGCAACAATTTACACACAATTTTGGAAAAATTGGGTAGCCGTACGTGGAACAGCGCTTTTGTTACAAAAGCAAACCATCTTACACACACCATCGTAAAATACGCACTAAATGTGATTAATCTTACCATCTTGAAGTTATTTAATCGATGATGTGATGGCCTATTCCATATACCGCCACTAATTATCGCCAGAAAAGTATTTTTCCAAACTAAAGGGTTGACCAAAATATATTTTTCCAAACTAAAGGGTTTTTTAAACAATTTAATTGTTTTTATTTTGAACACAAATTAAAATCAATTAAGTCCGTATTTTACGGTACGGAAACGGAGTTAAAACGTATTGTGTTCGAAAATCCGATTAAACGGTCCGTTAATGTTCCGTATACGTACAAGCTTTGACGGATACGTGTATTACGGACCGTAAATGTCCCGTAAATGCCAGATTCATGATTCCGTACATGCCGGAGAGTCCGTAAAAATGTTTCTTGGGTTTATTATCCATTGTTAATAGAAAATCGTGTTATAAATTCAAAGTGCGGTTATCAGCCTTTAGTTTGCATTGGCAACATTGTTTTTAATTTATTTAACTTCATAAATATTCTCTAACTTGTGACAAATTTAGTAAATATAATTTAATATATAAACTGGTTTCTTAAACCTTTAATTGAATTTACAGTTTCTTTTAGAGAATCCTTTTATTAATTTTATAAACTTATTTTTTTATATTTTATTATATAATCTCAATACAAATATAAAATATTTGTAGTGAATCAACTTGTGTTCCAAAAATCAAAAACAAAAAAAAAACACTCTAATATAGGGCCTATATTCTGCAAAATAACCATTGGTACTTTTTTGTAAGAGAGCATAACTTAAATGCCTTTATTCCCTTATTTTATTTAACGACGGTTATATATATATATCATGTTATACATCACTGGAAAGCTTATAAAAAAATAAATGATCTAATGTGGAAATAAGTATAACATTTTATATAAAAAAGACGGAGTATGTGAAAAACGCATGTTTTTCAAACTTTTTGTATGGGAGCATATTTCAAATTTACGAAATTAAAAAAGAGTATATCACAGGATTAATATATCCATCAAAATATGAAGTTTGATGTACATATTTCCTATGTTTAGCACAGAAAGAGGCCTAAATTCTTTAAAAATGTACCAAAAAAGGTGTTTCGGGGAAAATTTTGGCAAAGCTGATGTAGTGCGAATGTCGAAAAACGCAAAAACACGTGTCCGCTTAAATTTAATAAGGAATAATATATATGACTTCAGCAGCCATAGCAATATAGTTCTCTATATAAAGTACCCAAAATTTTTGAAAATTTTAAAACAGCAAATTCGAAAGAGCAAAAAAGTACCACAAAATTCGTTTTCGGTTTAACTAAACCAAGTTTAACTGACACCTTAAAAACTCGCCATAAATATTATTTCGTTTATCAGAAAATCGCAGTATTTTCCATAGAAAAACTGTGATCACGACCACAATTTAAAAGAACAGCGATTTGCAAATCAATGTTCAGTGAGATCAATGTTACTGAAAAATCGCCGGATCGCCCATATCTATTACAAACCCGTGATCTGTTTAAAAGAACGGTGATTTTAAAATCACGATCACTGGTAGCAGCGTTATTCAAAAATCACCGGATCGCTCATCTCTAATCTGACTACAACCACCAATTGGAACCTCGGGAAGATGGCAACACTCTTACGACTAACTGGAAACTTCCAATATGGCAACACCGAAGGTGGCAACACCCAACATGA
Organism: Leucophora obtusa; assembly: GCA_949987735.1. Taxonomy (NCBI): domain Eukaryota; kingdom Metazoa; phylum Arthropoda; class Insecta; order Diptera; family Anthomyiidae; genus Leucophora; species Leucophora obtusa. The sequence goes on from OX465297.1 coordinate 56,751,027, forward strand.
CAACGCCGAAGGTGGCAACTCTAAATCCCCACGAAATAACCAAAAAATACCCACAAAATACCCAAAATCCCCACAGGGGATCCGGGACCCCGGATTCCGGATCCCGAATCACAACAATCTGGCAACGCTGCAATGCTTCTTCGCGGTAATTGCTCGTAGTCCTCACAAATACACTACTTTCATCCGAAAAATGACCCGATATAATTGTGTCAGTTGGTTATCACTTTTTATCTAATTGTATCAGCTTAGATCTTAACTGATTAGATTATATATTAAGCAGATGAAATTTTATCTGATTTTTGTCCTGATACAATTTTATGGGTTTATATCGCATGGTATTAGCTTAGATCCAAATAGATACATTACTATACAAACTTATATAGTTATATCTGAATTTTGACCTGATGCAATTATATCTGCTTTAAAACTTTGATACATTATATAAGGCAAATGTCGTATACAAATATATTTTATTTATATAGAATTGTACCAACTACGATCTAAACAGATACCATTAGATATAAACCTCTAAAATACAATTAGATAAAAACTGATAAACAACTGATACAATTACATCGGGCCATTTTTCGGATGAAACAGTATATTTATACACATATAACTTAATCGCATTTTATGCGACTATATGTAACTGCGCTTTTACTCGGGAAGGTTTAATTTGAGGTACAACTTTTGCTTTTAACCTAGTATTTCCAATTATTCGACATAGGCGGTTAATCGGTTAATGCATTATTCGAAAAATCACTAAAATTAATTAACCGGTTATTCGGGTCGGTTAATCGAGAAAATTGGCGATTAATCGATTAATCGTTTAATGCAAAATTAATGTATTTTCTTAACTTTTTATCAATAAAAACACAACCCTATAAACAATTTCACTGGAATTCAAGTTGAAAACAAGTCCAATTCCAGCCCTGTTTTCCAGTTTCAAGGCTTGAATAAAACTTTAATTACATTTTATTTCAATAGCATACTCCAGCAAAAGGGAAACAAAAATTCAAGTTTGAACTATTTTTTTTTAAATATACAAATGCTAGAATTTGAAATATACTTTACTTCAAGCAAAATTTAAAGCACTTGAATTTTTAAAACCTATGTGCAAATGAATATTAGTAGTCTGAAAATATCATAAATATTCTCAGTCTTTTCGCTTTTAAGGGCCATTAACATTAAACAAATTTTAAGGTAATTTACGCAGACAGAATTTAATTGGACGAGTTTTCACTAAACTAATGAAGTTTTCTTCACAAAGTTAATGCAAATCAAATTTTACGAAAAAGCTTTTTCATTGGATGTATGTAATTTTCAATAAATAATACGAATTTTTTCATAAAACTGCATCAACTTAGTGAAAAGTTTAGTACAGTGTTGTTTTAACGTAATATAGACAGCTGCAATTAATATTGTAATTAAGGTTGCGTTTACACTTGCATCGAAATCCCGAGATTTCGCTATTCACCACTCTGAAAAAACAATGAAGAAAAGCATATAAATATACAAATTTTAAAAAAGCACACATAGTTAGCTCTAATAAATACATTTTATAAAAATTTAACGTTTATATGCTTTGCTTCAATGTTTTTTGAGAGTGGTAAATAGCGAAATCTCGGGATTTCGATTCAAGTGTAAACGCAACCTAATATGCAATTTTATCAATTTTAAATAGATTTGAGGTTAAGAAAAAGAATAAACCTTTTCCTCTAAAAATTATAAACACATTAGCTGTGTTCGGGTACTCAACATTGGGATGCCGCGGGATCCCAATTTTACCAAAAAGCGTTTTCTTACTACACAATTGGGTAAATGAGAGCTGTCATGAGAGCGTAATATTCTTGTTCTCCTTGCACGAAAAAGCCCAGATTTTTTTTCGTGTAAATTTGGGTATATTGTTTTTTATCAGCTGTTATATCATCAGTTGGGTTCAACTAGTTCAATTGAACTATTCGCTAATTTGAATCAAAGACCTAGTTCACAACTAATAGCTCTTTTAGTTTAATCGGTCATATCATTCATTCAGAAAATATGTTTATCATTTACACAAATTAGTATAATAGTTGCAAAAGCCTATCGGTGATGTTACAACTCCATAAAATTACCGACAATTTTTTGAAGACGCTTGTTTAAATTTGTTAAAGAGATAAATATGTAAATAAATCGAAGCCTTTGTTTAATATTAAAATCTTTTCCAAATTTAATAAACTATGTATTCCTTTTTGTAAATAGAAATGCCTAAAAGAGAAATTTTTATTAAATTTTTGATTTAAAAAGGGGTTTAACTAGAAAAGCTATCTAGAGTTTTACAACAAATTGAACAAGAACTAGAAAGAGCGCTCACCCAAACGAACTATAATGAACAAATCTATTGACGTTTGTTTTTTGGGCTTCAAATATGGTTTTTCGCGTTCGTTTACTTTTGTGCATTTTTGTCATTTCGTGAGAGTATTTCTTGCTAACTCTCATTTTACCGAACTTTACCCAAAAAGTAAAGAAACAGACCTATTATAATTTTCGGATCAGACTAGATCTAGTTTCTGCATTTTTTTGTTTTTATGGATAGGCGTAGTCAGTGGTTTTCCATTAAATTGTAAGTATTAATTATTTATATGTTTTTATTGTCATATGATAATTTTTTTCAACAACCCGTCATCCAAGTAAGGCCTTGAATACAATGTAACTAATTCGTTGTTTTCTTTCCTATTCAGCTTTCTGTTATTGTTTTTAGTCAGAAGTGATCAATACAAATCAAGGTTGGCAACCGATACCGTTATAATACCGTTATCCGTTTCAAAACCCTTTCAAATTGACAACCGATACCGATACCAATACCGAAATTCTTGATTTCAAAAAATACCGATATTCAAAAACCTTTTCCCTTAATACCGGTATCGTACCGGTATGGAATCGGTTTTAAAAAATTGTTTTTTTCACGTTTTTAGCAAAAATACAAATTTTTTTAATATAAAATTGTTAAACAATTAAACTTCCCAAGAAACAAATCGTACCGTTTGCGTACCGTTTTTGGTCCGTCATAAACGGAATCCAACTCCGTTTACGTACCTTTTTCCGGATCCGTATACGAACCAGAAAACGGATCTTAAGGAACATCGAAACTGATTCGAATCCGTCGAAAGTCCGTCAATGACGGACCGTTTACGGACCGATATGTCTTGTAAAAAACTGACAAGTCCGTTTAATGTCCGTCATTGACGGACCATTTACGGACCGTTGCGTCGTGTAAAAAACGGACAAGTCCGTTGAACGTCCGTCAATGACGGACCTTTTACGGGCCGTTATATCGTGTACAAACGGAGTGACTCCGGACCAAAAGCAGACTTGTATATCTATCTAAATTGACTTATATTGAGTAATAATTTTTTGCTTTTTAATATATTTATTAATAACGATTTTATTACAATTTACACTATATTTAGTACATCAGTTTACCTCTCAGTTTACCTCTTTATATAGCGCACAATTCCCGATAGACACCTATAATAAAACCGATCATCTACATGCAAAAGAAAAAATAAATTAGTTATGGTTTAATTTATAGTATTTACAAAGGAGTTTTGCATAAGACTAAAATTCGCAAACTTTAAATCTGTTCCACTTCGTTACTGCGGCTTCCCAAATTACTCGAAACAGCAACAATTTACACACAATTTTGGAAAAATTGGGTAGCCGTACGTGGAACAGAGCTTTTGTTACAAAAGCAAACCATCTTACACACACCATCGTAAAATACGCACTAAATGTGATTAATCTTACCATCTTGAAGTTATTTAATCGATGATGTGATGGCCTATTCCATATACCGCCACTAATTATCGCCAGAAAAGTATTTTTCCAAACTAAAGGGTTGACCAAAATGTATTTTTCCAAACTAAAGGGTTTTTTAAACAATTTAATTGTTTTTATTTTGAACACAAATTAAAATCAATTAAGTCCGTATTTTACGGTACGGAAACGGAGTTAAAACGTATTGTGTTCGAAAATCCGATTAAACGGTCCGTTAATGTTCCGTATACGTACAAGCTTTGACGGATACGTGTATTACGGACCGTAAATGTCCCGTAAATGCCAGATTCATGATTCCGTACATGCCGGAGAGTCCGTAAAAATGTTTCTTGGGTTTATTATCCATTGTTAATAGAAAATCGTGTTATAAATTCAAAGTGCGGTTATCAGCCTTTAGTTTGCATTGGCAACATTGTTTTTAATTTATTTAACTTCATAAATATTCTCTAACTTGTGACAAATTTAGTAAATATAATTTAATATATAAACTGGTTTCTTAAACTTTTAATTGAATTTACAGTTTCTTTTAGAGAATCCTTTTATTAATTTTATAAACTTATTTTTTTATATTTTATTATATAATTTCAATACAAATATAAAATATTTGTAGTGAATCAACTTGTGTTCCAAAAATCAAAAACAAAAAAAAAACACTCTAATATAGGGCCTATATTCTGCAAAATAACCATTGGTACTTTTTTGTAAGAGAGCATAACTTAAATGCCTTTATTCCCTTATTTTATTTAACGACGGTTATATATATATATCATGTTATACATCACTGGAAAGCTTATAAAAAAATAAATGATCTAATGTGGAAATAAGTATAACATTTTATATAAAAAAGACGGAGTATGTGAAAAACGCATGTTTTTCAAACTTTTTGTATGGGAGCATATTTCAAATTTACGAAATTAAAAAAGAGTATATCACAGGATTAATATATCCATCAAAATATGAAGTTTGATGTACATATTTCCTATGTTTAGCACAGAAAGAGGCCTAAATTCTTTAAAAATGTACCAAAAAAGGTGTTTCGGGGAAAATTTTGGCAAAGCTGATGTAGTGCGAATGTCGAAAAACGCAAAAACACGTGTCCGCTTAAATTTAATAAGGAATAATATATATGACTTCAGCAGCCATAGCAATATAGTTCTCTATATAAAGTACCCAAAATTTTTGAAAATTTTAAAACAGCAAATTCGAAAGAGCAAAAAAGTACCACAAAATTCGTTTTCGGTTTAACTAAACCAAGTTTAACTGACACCTTAAAAACTCGCCATAAATATTATTTCGTTTATCAGAAAATCGCAGTATTTTCCATAGAAAAACTGTGATCACGACCACAATTTAAAAGAACAGCGATTTGCAAATCAATGTTCAGTGAGATCAATGTTACTGAAAAATCGCCGGATCGCCCATATCTATTACAAACCCGTGATCTGTTTAAAAGAACGGTGATTTTAAAATCACGATCACTGGTAGCAGCGTTATTCAAAAATCACCGGATCGCTCATCTCTAATCTGACTACAACCACCAATTGGAACCTCGGGAAGATGGCAACACTCTTACGACTAACTGGCAACTTCCAATATGGCAACACCGAAGGTGGCAACACCCAACATGACAACGCCGAAGGTGGCAACTCTAAATCCCCACGAAATAACCAAAAAATACCCACAAAATACCCAAAATCCCCACAGGGGATCCGGGACCCCGGATTCCGGATCCCGAATCACAACAATCTGGCAACGCTGCAATGCTTCTTCGCGGTAATTGCTCGTAGTCCTCACAAATACACTACTTTCATCCGAAAAATGACCCGATATAATTGTGTCAGTTGGTTATCACTTTTTATCTAATTGTATCAGCTTAGATCTTAACTGATTAGATTATATATTAAGCAGATGAAATTTTATCTGATTTTTGTCCTGATACAATTTTATGGGTTTATATCGCATGGTATTAGCTTAGATCCAAATAGATACATTACTATACAAACTTATATAGTTATATCTGAATTTTGACCTGATGCAATTATATCTGCTTTAAAACTTTGATACATTATATAAGGCAAATGTCGTATACAAATATATTTTATTTATATAGAATTGTACCAACTACGATCTAAACAGATACCATTAGATATAAACCTCTAAAATACAATTAGATAAAAACTGATAAACAACTGATACAATTACATCGGGCCATTTTTCGGATGAAACAGTATATTTATACACATATAACTTAATCGCATTTTATGCGACTATATGTAACTGCGCTTTTACTCGGGAAGGTTTAATTTGAGGTACAACTTTTGCTTTTAACCTAGTATTTCCAATTATTCGACATAGGCGGTTAATCGGTTAATGCATTATTCGAAAAATCACTAAAATTAATTAACCGGTTATTCGGGTCGGTTAATCGAGAAAATTGGCGATTAATCGATTAATCGTTTAATGCAAAATTAATGTATTTTCTTAACTTTTTATCAATAAAAACACAACCCTATAAACAATTTCACTGGAATTCAAGTTGAAAACAAGTCCAATTCCAGCCCTGTTTTCCAGTTTCAAGGCTTGAATAAAACTTTAATTACATTTTATTTCAATAGCATACTCCAGCAAAAGGGAAACAAAAATTCAAGTTTGAACTATTTTTTTTTAAATATACAAATGCTAGAATTTGAAATATACTTTACTTCAAGCAAAATTTAAAGCACTTGAATTTTTAAAACCTATGTGCAAATGAATATTAGTAGTCTGAAAATATCATAAATATTCTCAGTCTTTTCGCTTTTAAGGGCCATTAACATTAAACAAATTTTAAGGTAATTTACGCAGACAGAATTTAATTGGACGAGTTTTCACTAAACTAATGAAGTTTTCTTCACAAAGTTAATGCAAATCAAATTTTACGAAAAAGCTTTTTCATTGGATGTATGTAATTTTCAATAAATAATACGAATTTTTTCATAAAACTGCATCAACTTAGTGAAAAGTTTAGTACAGTGTTGTTTTAACGTAATATAGACAGCTGCAATTAATATTGTAATTAAGGTTGCGTTTACACTTGCATCGAAATCCCGAGATTTCGCTATTCACCACTCTGAAAAAACAATGAAGAAAAGCATATAAATATACAAATTTTAAAAAAGCACACATAGTTAGCTCTAATAAATACATTTTATAAAAATTTAACGTTTATATGCTTTGCTTCAATGTTTTTTGAGAGTGGTAAATAGCGAAATCTCGGGATTTCGATTCAAGTGTAAACGCAACCTAATATGCAATTTTATCAATTTTAAATAGATTTGAGGTTAAGAAAAAGAATAAACCTTTTCCTCTAAAAATTATAAACACATTAGCTGTGTTCGGGTACTCAACATTGGGATCCCGCGGGATCCCAATTTTACCAAAAAGCGTTTTCTTACTACACAATTGGGTAAATGAGAGCTGTCATGAGAGCGTAATATTCTTGTTCTCCTTGCACGAAAAAGCCCAGATTTTTTTTCGTGTAAATTTGGGTATATTGTTTTTTATCAGCTGTTATATCATCAGTTGGGTTCAACTAGTTCAATTGAACTATTCGCTAATTTGAATCAAAGACCTAGTTCACAACTAATAGCTCTTTTAGTTTAATCGGTCATATCATTCAGAAAATATGTTTATCATTTACACAAATTAGTATAATAGTTGCAAAAGCCTATCGGTGATGTTACAACTCCATAAAATTACCGACAATTTTTTGAAGACGCTTGTTTAAATTTGTTAAAGAGATAAATATGTAAATAAATCGAAGCCTTTGTTTAATATTAAAATCTTTTCCAAATTTAATAAACTACACCGATAAAATTTCTCAGTTGCCCAGTTAAAGAATTTCTCAGTTAAAACAGATAATTTTCAAATTAACTGAAATAATTGTTATCAACTAATATTTCATGTAAAACAAATTTATGTTTTGTTACCGTGTAAATTTAAATTAAGAAATTTGAAATTGTCAAAAAAGTTTTAAAAACACATTTCAAAAGAACCAAAAACAAATTTGAAGTTGGTCTTTTTTTTTGTGAATGTGATCATGGAGAAGAACTTCTTTCTGATCTACCACGGGCAACCATTAATTGAAAGGTAAATAAAATCCGGATAAAGGGAAATATTTCAAGATAAGCTTTAGTTTTTCCATAAGTGATTTTGAGAAAATTTATATCTTTTTTTTATTTTGTATAGGGGACGCGGAAAAAATCCTATACAAGAGAATGGAATTAGCGGAACTATACGAGGAAGTCGTGGGAACAAACCCATAAATATTATGTCAAATTACGCTAAATCGCTGGACGAATTAGTTAATTTTGTTATTTGGTGCATAAGTTTGCCAAAATAATAAAAAATTCAAACAATTTATGTTAAATTCTTACTTGTGTTCATAATTCCTTTAAAATAAAAAAGAGATACATTTTCTAAAAATATCGTTCTTGGTTGATTGTTACTATTATTTTTTCTTTTTTTAATTTAACTAAACAGTCGTTTAAAATAACGGATTTTTCAGTTCAATATTTTGACTCTATTTTCAACTAACGATTCAGTTTTACACAATTAATTTTATTAACTGAAGCTCAGTAAGGGGTATTTCACCTGAAACTCAGTTGAAAATTTAGTTGCCAGTGACTGAGAAATTTTTTCGGTGTATGTATTCCTTTTTGTAAATAGAAATGCCTAAAAGAGAAATTTTTATTAAATGTTTGATTTAAAAAGGGGTTTAACTAGAAAAGCTATCTAGAGTTTTACAACAAATTGATGAAGAACTAGAAAGAGCGCTCACCCAAACGAACTATAATGAACAAATCTATTGACGTTTGTTTTTTGGGCTTCAAATATGGTTTTTCGCGTTCGTTTACTTTTGTGCATTTTTGTCATTTCGTGAGAGTCTTTCTGGCTAACTCTCATTTTACCGAACTTTACCCAAAAAGTAAAGAAACAGACCTATTATAATTTTCGGATCAGACTAGATCTAGTTTCTGCATTTTTTTGTTTTTATGGATAGGCGTAGTCAGTGGTTTTCCATTAAATTGTAAGTATTAATTATTTATATGTTTTTATTGTCATATGATAATTTTTTTCAACAACCCGTCATCCAAGTAAGGCCTTGAATACAATGTAACTAATTCGTTGTTTTCTTTCCTATTCAGCTTTCTGTTATTGTTTTTAGTCAGAAGTGATCAATACAAATCAAGGTTGGCAACCGATACCGTTATAATACCGTTATCCGTTTCAAAACCCTTTCAAATTGACAACCGATACCGATACCAATACCGAAATTCTTGATTTCAAAAAATACCGATATTCAAAAACCTTTTCCCTTAATACCGGTATCGTACCGGTATGGAATCGGTTTTAAAAAATTGTTTTTTTCACGTTTTTAGCAAAAATACAAATTTTTTTAATATAAAATTGTTAAACAATTAAACTTCCCAAGAAACAAATCGTACCGTTTGCGTACCGTTTTTGGTCCGTCATAAACGGAATCCAACTCCGTTTACGTACCTTTTTCCGGATCCGTATACGAACCAGAAAACGGATCTTAAGGAACATCGAAACTGATTCGAATCCGTCGAAAGTCCGTCAATGACGGACCGTTTACGGACCGATATGTCTTGTAAAAAACTGACAAGTCCGTTTAATGTCCGTCATTGACGGACCATTTACGGACCGTTGCGTCGTGTAAAAAACGGACAAGTCCGTTGAACGTCCGTCAATGACGGACCTTTTACGGGCCGTTATATCGTGTACAAACGGAGTGACTCCGGACCAAAAGCAGACTTGTATATCTATCTAAATTGACTTATAATGAGTAATAATTTTTTGCTTTTTAATATATTTATTAATAACGATTTTATTACAATTTACACTATATTTAGTACATCAGTTTACCTCTCAGTTTACCTCTTTATATAGCGCACAATTCCCGATAGACACCTATAATAAAACCGATCATCTACATGCAAAAGAAAAAATAAATTAGTTATGGTTTAATTTATAGTATTTACAAAGGAGTTTTGCATAAGACTAAAATTCGCAAACTTTAAATCTGTTCCACTTCGTTACTGCGGCTTCCCAAATTACTCGAAACAGCAACAATTTACACACAATTTTGGAAAAATTGGGTAGCCGTACGTGGAACAGAGCTTTTGTTACAAAAGCAAACCATCTTACACACACCATCGTAAAATACGCACTAAATGTGATTAATCTTACCATCTTGAAGTTATTTAATCGATGATGTGATGGCCTATTCCATATACCGCCACTAATTATCGCCAGAAAAGTATTTTTCCAAACTAAAGGGTTGACCAAAATGTATTTTTCCAAACTAAAGGGTTTTTTAAACAATTTAATTGTTTTTATTTTGAACACAAATTAAAATCAATTAAGTCCGTATTTTACGGTACGGAAACGGAGTTAAAACGTATTGTGTTCGAAAATCCGATTAAACGGTCCGTTAATGTTCCGTATACGTACAAGCTTTGACGGATACGTGTATTACGGACCGTAAATGTCCCGTAAATGCCAGATTCATGATTCCGTACATGCCGGAGAGTCCGTAAAAATGTTTCTTGGGTTTATTATCCATTGTTAATAGAAAATCGTGTTATAAATTCAAAGTGCGGTTATCAGCCTTTAGTTTGCATTGGCAACATTGTTTTTAATTTATTTAACTTCATAAATATTCTCTAACTTGTGACAAATTTAGTAAATATAATTTAATATATAAACTGGTTTCTTAAACCTTTAATTGAATTTACAGTTTCTTTTAGAGAATCCTTTTATTAATTTTATAAACTTATTTTTTTATATTTTATTATATAATCTCAATACAAATATAAAATATTTGTAGTGAATCAACTTGTGTTCCAAAAATCAAAAACAAAAAAAAAACACTCTAATATAGGGCCTATATTCTGCAAAATAACCATTGGTACTTTTTTGTAAGAGAGCATAACTTAAATGCCTTTATTCCCTTATTTTATTTAACGACGGTTATATATATATATCATGTTATACATCACTGGAAAGCTTATAAAAAAATAAATGATCTAATGTGGAAATAAGTATAACATTTTATATAAAAAAGACGGAGTATGTGAAAAACGCATGTTTTTCAAACTTTTTGTATGGGAGCATATTTCAAATTTACGAAATTAAAAAAGAGTATATCACAGGATTAATATATCCATCAAAATATGAAGTTTGATGTACATATTTCCTATGTTTAGCACAGAAAGAGGCCTAAATTCTTTAAAAATGTACCAAAAAAGGTGTTTCGGGGAAAATTTTGGCAAAGCTGATGTAGTGCGAATGTCGAAAAACGCAAAAACACGTGTCCGCTTAAATTTAATAAGGAATAATATATATGACTTCAGCAGCCATAGCAATATAGTTCTCTATATAAAGTACCCAAAATTTTTGAAAATTTTAAAACAGCAAATTCGAAAGAGCAAAAAAGTACCACAAAATTCGTTTTCGGTTTAACTAAACCAAGTTTAACTGACACCTTAAAAACTCGCCATAAATATTATTTCGTTTATCAGAAAATCGCAGTATTTTCCATAGAAAAACTGTGATCACGACCACAATTTAAAAGAACAGCGATTTGCAAATCAATGTTCAGTGAGATCAATGTTACTGAAAAATCGCCGGATCGCCCATATCTATTACAAACCCGTGATCTGTTTAAAAGAACGGTGATTTTAAAATCACGATCACTGGTAGCAGCGTTATTCAAAAATCACCGGATCGCTCATCTCTAATCTGACTACAACCACCAATTGGAACCTCGGGAAGATGGCAACACTCTTACGACTAACTGGAAACTTCCAATATGGCAACACCGAAGGTGGCAACACCCAACATGACAACGCCGAAGGTGGCAACTCTAAATCCCCACGAAATAACCAAAAAATACCCACAAAATACCCAAAATCCCCACAGGGGATCCGGGACCCCGGATTCCGGATCCCGAATCACAACAATCTGGCAACGCTGCAATGCTTCTTCGCGGTAATTGCTCGTAGTCCTCACAAATACACTACTTTCATCCGAAAAATGACCCGATATAATTGTGTCAGTTGGTTATCACTTTTTATCTAATTGTATCAGCTTAGATCTTAACTGATTAGATTATATATTAAGCAGATGAAATTTTATCTGATTTTTGTCCTGATACAATTTTATGGGTTTATATCGCATGGTATTAGCTTAGATCCAAATAGATACATTACTATACAAACTTATATAGTTATATCTGAATTTTGACCTGATGCAATTATATCTGCTTTAAAACTTTGATACATTATATAAGGCAAATGTCGTATACAAATATATTTTATTTATATAGAATTGTACCAACTACGATCTAAACAGATACCATTAGATATAAACCTCTAAAATACAATTAGATAAAAACTGATAAACAACTGATACAATTACATCGGGCCATTTTTCGGATGAAACAGTATATTTATACACATATAACTTAATCGCATTTTATGCGACTATATGTAACTGCGCTTTTACTCGGGAAGGTTTACTTTGAGGTACAACTTTTGCTTTTAACCTAGTATTTCCAATTATTCGACATAGGCGGTTAATCGGTTAATGCATTATTCGAAAAATCACTAAAATTAATTAACCGGTTATTCGGGTCGGTTAATCGAGAAAATTGGCGATTAATCGATTAATCGTTTAATGCAAAATTAATGTATTTTCTTAACTTTTTATCAATAAAAACACAACCCTATAAACAATTTCACTGGAATTCAAGTTGAAAACAAGTCCAATTCCAGCCCTGTTTTCCAGTTTCAAGGCTTGAATAAAACTTTAATTACATTTTATTTCAATAGCATACTCCAGCAAAAGGGAAACAAAAATTCAAGTTTGAACTATTTTTTTTTAAATATACAAATGCTAGAATTTGAAATATACTTTACTTCAAGCAAAATTTAAAGCACTTGAATTTTTAAAACCTATGTGCAAATGAATATTAGTAGTCTGAAAATATCATAAATATTCTCAGTCTTTTCGCTTTTAAGGGCCATTAACATTAAACAAATTTTAAGGTAATTTACGCAGACAGAATTTAATTGGACGAGTTTTCACTAAACTAATGAAGTTTTCTTCACAAAGTTAATGCAAATCAAATTTTACGAAAAAGCTTTTTCATTGGATGTATGTAATTTTCAATAAATAATACGAATTTTTTCATAAAACTGCATCAACTTAGTGAAAAGTTTAGTACAGTGTTGTTTTAACGTAATATAGACAGCTGCAATTAATATTGTAATTAAGGTTGCGTTTACACTTGCATCGAAATCCCGAGATTTCGCTATTCACCACTCTGAAAAAACAATGAAGAAAAGCATATAAATATACAAATTTTAAAAAAGCACACATAGTTAGCTCTAATAAATACATTTTATAAAAATTTAACGTTTATATGCTTTGCTTCAATGTTTTTTGAGAGTGGTAAATAGCGAAATCTCGGGATTTCGATTCAAGTGTAAACGCAACCTAATATGCAATTTTATCAATTTTAAATAGATTTGAGGTTAAGAAAAAGAATAAACCTTTTCCTCTAAAAATTATAAACACATTAGCTGTGTTCGGGTACTCAACATTGGGATCCCGCGGGATCCCAATTTTACCAAAAAGCGTTTTCTTACTACACAATTGGGTAAATGAGAGCTGTCATGAGAGCGTAATATTCTTGTTCTCCTTGCACGAAAAAGCCCAGATTTTTTTCGTGTAAATTTGAGTATATTGTTTTTTATCAGCTGTTATATCATCAGTTGGGTTCAACTAGTTCAATTGAACTATTCGCTAATTTGAATCAAAGACCTAGTTCACAACTAATAGCTCTTTTAGTTTAATCGGTCATATCATTCATTCAGAAAATATGTTTATCATTTACACAAATTAGTATAATAGTTGCAAAAGCCTATCGGTGATGTTACAACTCCATAAAATTACCGACAATTTTTTGAAGACGCTTGTTTAAATTTGTTAAAGAGATAAATCTGTAAATAAATCGAAGCCTTTGTTTAATATTAAAATCTTTTCCAAATTTAATAAACTATGTATTCCTTTTTGTAAATAGAAATGCCTAAAAGAGAAATTTTTATTAAATTTTTGATTTAAAAAGGGGTTTAACTAGAAAAGCTATCTAGAGTTTTACAACAAATTGAACAAGAACTAGAAAGAGCGCTCACCCAAACGAACTATAATGAACAAATCTATTGACGTTTGTTTTTTGGGCTTCAAATATGGTTTTTCGCGTTCGTTTACTTTTGTGCATTTTTGTCATTTCGTGAGAGTATTTCTTGCTAACTCTCATTTTACCGAACTTTACCCAAAAAGTAAAGAAACAGACCTATTATAATTTTCGGATCAGACTAGATCTAGTTTCTGCATTTTTTTGTTTTTATGGATAGGCGTAGTCAGTGGTTTTCCATTAAATTGTAAGTATTAATTATTTATATGTTTTTATTGTCATATGATAATTTTTTTCAACAACCCGTCATCCAAGTAAGGCCTTGAATACAATGTAACTAATTCGTTGTTTTCTTTCCTATTCAGCTTTCTGTTATTGTTTTTAGTCAGAAGTGATCAATACAAATCAAGGTTGGCAACCGATACCGTTATAATACCGTTATCCGTTTCAAAACCCTTTCAAATTGACAACCGATACCGATACCAATACCGAAATTCTTGATTTCAAAAAATACCGATATTCAAAAACCTTTTCCCTTAATACCGGTATCGTACCGGTATGGAATCGGTTTTAAAAAATTGTTTTTTTCACGTTTTTAGCAAAAATACAAATTTTTTTAATATAAAATTGTTAAACAATTAAACTTCCCAAGAAACAAATCGTACCGTTTGCGTACCGTTTTTGGTCCGTCATAAACGGAATCCAACTCCGTTTACGTACCTTTTTCCGGATCCGTATACGAACCAGAAAACGGATCTTAAGGAACATCGAAACTGATTCGAATCCGTCGAAAGTCCGTCAATGACGGACCGTTTACGGACCGATATGTCTTGTAAAAAACTGACAAGTCCGTTTAATGTCCGTCATTGACGGACCATTTACGGACCGTTGCGTCGTGTAAAAAACGGACAAGTCCGTTGAACGTCCGTCAATGACGGACCTTTTACGGGCCGTTATATCGTGTACAAACGGAGTGACTCCGGACCAAAAGCAGACTTGTATATCTATCTAAATTGACTTATATTGAGTAATAATTTTTTGCTTTTTAATATATTTATTAATAACGATTTTATTACAATTTACACTATATTTAGTACATCAGTTTACCTCTCAGTTTACCTCTTTATATAGCGCACAATTCCCGATAGACACCTATAATAAAACCGATCATCTACATGCAAAAGAAAAAATAAATTAGTTATGGTTTAATTTATAGTATTTACAAAGGAGTTTTGCATAAGACTAAAATTCGCAAACTTTAAATCTGTTCCACTTCGTTACTGCGGCTTCCCAAATTACTCGAAACAGCAACAATTTACACACAATTTTGGAAAAATTGGGTAGCCGTACGTGGAACAGCGCTTTTGTTACAAAAGCAAACCATCTTACACACACCATCGTAAAATACGCACTAAATGTGATTAATCTTACCATCTTGAAGTTATTTAATCGATGATGTGATGGCCTATTCCATATACCGCCACTAATTATCGCCAGAAAAGTATTTTTCCAAACTAAAGGGTTGACCAAAATATATTTTTCCAAACTAAAGGGTTTTTTAAACAATTTAATTGTTTTTATTTTGAACACAAATTAAAATCAATTAAGTCCGTATTTTACGGTACGGAAACGGAGTTAAAACGTATTGTGTTCGAAAATCCGATTAAACGGTCCGTTAATGTTCCGTATACGTACAAGCTTTGACGGATACGTGTATTACGGACCGTAAATGTCCCGTAAATGCCAGATTCATGATTCCGTACATGCCGGAGAGTCCGTAAAAATGTTTCTTGGGTTTATTATCCATTGTTAATAGAAAATCGTGTTATAAATTCAAAGTGCGGTTATCAGCCTTTAGTTTGCATTGGCAACATTGTTTTTAATTTATTTAACTTCATAAATATTCTCTAACTTGTGACAAATTTAGTAAATATAATTTAATATATAAACTGGTTTCTTAAACCTTTAATTGAATTTACAGTTTCTTTTAGAGAATCCTTTTATTAATTTTATAAACTTATTTTTTTATATTTTATTATATAATCTCAATACAAATATAAAATATTTGTAGTGAATCAACTTGTGTTCCAAAAATCAAAAACAAAAAAAAAACACTCTAATATAGGGCCTATATTCTGCAAAATAACCATTGGTACTTTTTTGTAAGAGAGCATAACTTAAATGCCTTTATTCCCTTATTTTATTTAACGACGGTTATATATATATATCATGTTATACATCACTGGAAAGCTTATAAAAAAATAAATGATCTAATGTGGAAATAAGTATAACATTTTATATAAAAAAGACGGAGTATGTAAAAAACGCATGTTTTTCAAACTTTTTGTATGGGAGCATATTTCAAATTTACGAAATTAAAAAAGAGTATATCACAGGATTAATATATCCATCAAAATATGAAGTTTGATGTACATATTTCCTATGTTTAGCACAGAAAGAGGCCTAAATTCTTTAAAAATGTACCAAAAAAGATGTTTCGGGGAAAATTTTGGCAAACCTGATGTAGTGCGAATGTCGAAAAACGCAAAAACACGTGTCCGCTTAAATTTAATAAGGAATAATATATATGAATTCAGCAGCCATAGCAATATAGTTCTCTATATAAAGTACCCAAAATTTTTGAAAATTTTAAAACAGCAAATTCGAAAGAGCAAAAAAGTACCAAAATAAGCTACCAGTGAAAAGCCCTCAAAAATTGCTTTCCAACAATACCACACTTGCACATGGTTCCTTTGGTCGAAATATCTTAAAAAGCAAAAAAACCTAAAAAGGACCCATTTTTGAACCCCTTTTTGGACCCTTAAAATTCCGAGGTGGCCGATAAGCTGAGACAAGTCGATCTTAGATTTTTTTCTCAATCACATATCCAAATTTCATCAAAATCGGAGTGTTTAGGCTGAAGTACTTCCGTTGTTAGAAATTTTTAATAACTTTAATACTTATCCTTTATAAAAATTTAATAAAATTGAGTTTTTTTATAATTAAGAACGTTTTTTTTTTATATTTTTGTAAATTTTTTTAATAATACCGGTATATACCGGTATTAATGTTATCGGTTATACCGATACCGAAATGATTAAAATACCGTTACCGATACCGATACTGAAACAAATAAAAAATCGATACCAACACCGATACCTATACCGTTATTCATTTCGGTTGCCAACCTTGATACAAATACGTACAAATATTCTGTTTTTAGATTTTTATTTATCTTCCAATCTCCTCCGTGTTTCAATGGACGAATTCCAACGAAATTTCATTGAATCAGAATAAAAATTCATAAAAAGCATGTAGAAAATTCCCTCAGTGTGCAGTAACAGATGTCAAATCTCAAACAGATTTGTTTGTTCGAATTATATCACAGATTTTCGAAAGTGAGAGCAGTTTTTCAGCCTTTCAAAATTCTATGTTTGCAATAATAAAATTTTAAAAATTAATACGCACCCTATAAACATTTTCACTGGATTTCAAGTTGAAATCAAGTTCAATTCCAGTCCTGTTTTCCAGTTTCAAGGCTTGAATTTAACTTCTATTACATTTTATTTCAATAGCATACTCCAGCAAAAGGGCAACAAAAATTCAAGTTTGAAATATTTTTGTTAAATAAACAAGTGCTAGAATTTCAAATATACTTTACTTCAAGCAAAATTTAAAGCACTTGTATTTTTAAAACCTATATCCTTATTGGGCACTGTTTTTGTTAAAATAAATATAAATAAAATCATCGACTAGAGGCTGAAAAAAATGCTCTCATTTTTGAAAATTAATTTTACACTTTAAAAGAATTAAAACAGAAATGCAAAATTGTCTATTGTATTTCCTAAAGCCTGGTCCAGCCAACACATAGTGTTAAAGCATTTTTTACAAATAGAAACTTTGTTATTTTAGCTGTATTTTGTCCCATGCCTATCAACGTTAAGTATTTAAAGCAAATCTACGTTAAACCGATTGTAGTATAAAAAAATTTTTAACAGGTTATGTTTATAATTTTTCCGTTATAATCGAACCTACGTCAGCAAAATTTTTGAAGAAGTAACGCGAATAAGTTATGTTAGATGTGAAAATGTATAAACGTTGAGTTTTCAACGTTGATAATTATCCGTGTTGAAAGTTACCGTGCATACGAAAACTAATGTGTTAGTTTTCGTCTTGAAAGCGTTTTTATGCACTTTGAGTTTTTTATGAGTTAACGAAAACACAGCTTTTGTTAAAAAAAATTCAAAAACATTTTATTAAAAATTAATTGCCATAATGTAAAACAAATCCGTTTTAAGTTTCCTAAAACCCATGACGTGTCTCCCTGATTCAATGTCGACTTGATTGGAGTTGCTCAAAAAATGGTATCTAAAGGTTTCTCTTTCAATCGATTTTAAAACAATTTGATCGTATTTTAGTTAGTATTTGTTTTTCTAATCGTTTCTTGCAATTTTTTAGCCAAAGTTAAGAAAATGATGAAGTTTTGGGAAAAAATAAAGCAAAAAATTACATATTAAAAATTTAACCGGTTAATCGACCTATTTTAATCGATTATTCGGGTCGAATAATTATTTGAGTTTTAAATTATTTGTTTCGACATTAACCGAAATAGAGGCGATTAATCGAGGAATCGGTTAATCGATTAACCGAATTGTAAACACTATTTTAACCCTTATACGGGCAAAGTTGTAAGGTGTTAAAGTTAATTTTTTTTGTTTAATAAAAATTGAAAGAAAAAAAAAGTAGTTAAATAGGAAAATAATTTTGTGTTTTTTTTTTATTATAAAAGTAATAGTTTTAGAGTTGATTTATAGGAAGAAGAAGAAAACATTTTTATTGAAAAATTTAACAGACACAAGGGAATGTATGTTTTGTAATCAGAAGAGCCAGAATTAACTAATAATTGAGCAATTTATTTTTGAATTAGAATGTTTCCTCTCTTAATCCTATTGTTTTTTCTCCTTTTTCACAAGTAATTATCACATTATGATGCGCTTTTTTCACATTCTTTAGTTGGATACCGAGTGTTGATTGGAGAAGTTGTGTTGCTGCTGTGCAAATTTTTTCAATTTTTATTATTTTTTAGTTAAGTGTTTGTACGTCGCATAGGACAATCGTAATTAATATTAGAATTAATTACTAAAGAATTTTTTAGAGTTGATTTATAGGAAGAAGAAGAAAACATTTTTATTGAAAAATTTAACAGACACAAGGGAATCACCAGACTGCCGCAGTTTCGTCTCGCCCAAAGACTCGTCAGTGGTTAGTTTATGTGTCAACTGATCAAAGCAATTTTTAATTGTTAATTTGTCTCTATATGAAAAACTTTTTGTGTATTGCCATGACCGCCCTACGGGAAATTTTAACAAACTGTCACCGAACTGGCCCCTTTATATAAAATAGACTGGTCACTTTTACATGGCGTTGTCATAGGAGGTGGAAATTGACCCCTTGTGACATGTCACAAGACAAATCCCAGGACAGGTTCCTGATCTTTGTTTTTTATGAGAGTTCAGTAACCTGTCATAGGATTTGTCTTGTGACATGTCACAAGGGGTCAATTTTTACCTCCTATGACAACGCCATGTAAAAGTGACCAGTCTATTTCATATAAAGGGGCCAGTTCGGTGACAGTTTGTTAAAATTTCCCGTAGGGCGGGGATTGAACCAGCAGCCCTCTGCACAGGCTATGTTTCGTAGCATCACCTCTTAACAATAAAATATACATATATATAGAATAAAATGAGCGATTGAACTAAAAGAGCTATTAGTTGTGAACTAGGTCTTTGGTTCAAATAAGTGAATAGTTCAATTGAACTAGTTGAATCCAACAGATGATATAACAGCTGATAAAAACAATTTACCCAAACTTACACGAAAAAAAAGTTTGGGCTTCTTTGTGCAAGAAGAACAAGAATATTACTCTCTCATGACAGCTCTCATTTACCCAATTGTGCAGGAAGAAAACGCTTTTTGGTAAAATTGGGATCCCGCGGGCTCCCAATGTTGAGTACCCGAACAGACTTAACATTGGATTCTGTACGAATAGTTTGTTAGAATTTGTTATAATTTTGATCTTTATTTAGTACGTTGGAGGAAAATTTTACCAAAAAATGTGTTTAAGGTGTCGCAGAAAAATTTTTTTAATTCTGCCGTTTTTAATTAAAAATAATTAAAATTTTCGAATTTTCTGTAAAAATATGAGATATATTAATATATAAGACATACTTCACTTGCTCCTGCTAGACGCTAAATTGCAGTTAAAGAGTATAGTTTTTTATAAAATGTTTTCTTATTTTGCTTATTTATTGAACCAATTTTTACTATTTATTAAAACTTAACCATAAAACTTAATCTACCACATTCTATTAAAAATTGTTCAAATGTCGGACAGAGTCAGTTAAGAGAGGTTAAAATTAGTTAGTTGTTTAGACCATGATTATTTCTCGGGATAAATACAGTTATTGGCATACTTTAATATTTCCTGCAGTACAATTTTTAGGTACTCCATATATTTTTCCAAAGAGGAATAATGTTGGATTCATGTCTTTTATTTTCCCCAAATTTCGAAAATTATAATTTTTCCAATTAACACAAAATTTTGCAGACATGACTCTTCAGAAGATTTTTGCTTTGCACACAAAATTGTTGGAAGATATCTTAAAAACAGAATCAAGAAAATCATGCGTTTAAGTTTTAAGCTTTTTAAAAATTTACTGCTTTGGGAGATGTCACTGTATGTGCATATTAAATTTGATCCAGATATATTTACCTAAACGAATAACAAATAATATAGATGTATAGTTATTTTAGTTTTTCTCTGAACCTAGTTTTCTAATTATTTCAGACTATAAAGTTTGGATGGAATGTATCAAAAAACATCAAAAATCATCTTATCCTTCCTGGACTAAAAACAAATTTAGAATTACACACACTTACCCAATGAAAAAATTAATATATGCATGTAGCATGCAAAAAGACACTTCTTATTTGAGGCATTTAGCGATTGCAGATTTTAAAAACAACAATTTAGTCATCTATTGTATAATTTTATCACCACGTATCATTGTGAAAAAATTAATAAACAAGTATTATTTCGCGAGTTTTCAAAACTTAACAAATCATTGGTTAGTTACCGATATTATTTTAAGTAAGTTTAAGGGCTAATCAATGATTTCTAAATCAATAATTAAAGCAAACTAAACATTGGAGATAAGATACCAGCCTTTAATTTCTTATTATAATCTTTACAGTTGAGTTTCATACTGAAGACTTTAACTTCACTATTAAACAAAAGAAAATGTCAAAAAATTTATAATAAATCTTTTTATCTTTTTATATACATACATTCAATGTATCATTCATCTAAAATTTATTTAAATTTTAAAACTTTACTTATAATTAAATGGTATTTAAAATTACATTTCATTTTATAACTAAAAAGAAATAAATATTTGTTTAAAAAATTTTACTATTCGTAAGCATTTTTTATGGATTTAATTTTAGATTTTTTGGAAATAAAATACAGTATGCATACTAATATTTAGTATAAGTACTATTTTTTGAACTACCTCCTATTTACTAATATTTAGTAAATTTTTTCGCTGGTTTCAGCAGTTTTATTTCCATTTTAAATTTACAGAAATTTTACTAATATATAGTAAAATTACTAACTTGTGCTTCTAAATGAATTTCACTAATATTTAGTAAGAAATTTGGCGAATTTTAGCAAATTGATTTCCATTATGAATATACTAAAATTATACTAAATTTTAGTAACTATTACAAATTTTTTCCAAAACTTTGACTTATTACGGACACATTTTGCTAAAATTAGCTAATCGGTCTGCTGGCTTCATATTAGTTAATTTTTCTGTAATATTACAGTTTTTTCTGTAACTTACAGACTTTTTTATTTGAGTGTATGTAAGTTTACAACCCTATTAAAAAAATTAATATGGATTAATTAATGATCCATATACCATTCATCCGAAAAATGGCCCGATATAATTGTGTCAGTTGGTTATCACTTTTTATCTAATTGTAACAGCTTATTAGCTGATTAGATTATATATTAAGCAGATGAAATTTTATCTGATTTTTGACCTGATACAATTTTATGGGTTTATATCGCATGGTATTAGTTTAGATCCAAATAGATACATTACTATATAAACTTATATAGTTATATCTGAATTTTGACCTTATGCAATTATATCTGCTTTAAAACTTTGATACATTATATAAGGCAAATGTCGTATACAACTATATTTTATTTATATAAAATTGTACCAACTACGATCTAAACAGATACCATTAGATATAAACCTCTAAAATTTTATCAGGTCAAAAATTGGATATAATTTCATCTGAATAATGTATAATTTCATTAGTTGAGATCTAAACTAATACAATTAGATAAAAACTGATAAACAACTGATACAATTACATCGGGCCATTTTTCGGATGAAACAGTATATTTATACACATATAACTTAATCGCATTTTATGCGACTATATGTAACTGCGCTTTTACTCGGGAAGGTTTAATTTGAGGTACAACTTTTGCTTTTAACCCTTATACGGGCAAAGTTGTAAGGGGTTAAAGTTAATTTTTTTTTGTTTAATAAAAATTGAAAAAAAAAAATAACTACTACTAGGAAAATAATTTTGTGTTTTTTTTTTATTATAAAAGTAATAGTTTTAGAGTTGATTTATAGGAAGAAGAAAACATTTTTATTGAAAAATTTAACAGACACAAGGGAATCACCAGACTGCCGCAGTTTCGTCTCACCCAAAGACTCGTCAGTGGTTAGTTTATGTGTCAACTGATCAAAGCAATTTTTAATTGTTAATTTGTCTCTATATGAAAAACTTTTTGTGTATTGCCATGACCGGGGATTGAACCGGCAGCCCTCTGCACAAGCTATGACTCGTAGCATCACCTCTTAACAATAAAATAAAATATATATATAGAATAAAATGAGCGATTGAACTAAAAGAGCTATTAGTTGTGAACTAGGTCTTTGAATAGTGAATAGTTCAATTGAACTAGTTGAATCCAACAGATGATATAACAGCTGATAAAAACAATTTACCCAAACTTACACGAAAAAAAAGTTTGGGCTTCTTTGGGCAAGAAGAACAAGAATATTACTCTCTCATGACAGCTCTCATTTACCCAATTGTGCAGGAAGAAAACGCTTTTTGGTAAAATTGGGATCCCGCGGGCTCCCAATGTTGAGTACCCGAACAGACTTAATATTGGATTCTGTACGAATAGTTTGTTAGAATTTGTTATAATTTTGATCTTTATTTAGTACGTTGGAGGAAAATTTTACCAAAAAATGTGTTTAAGGTGTCGCAGAAAAATTTTTTTAATTCTGCCGTTTTTAATAGAAAATAATTAAAATTTTCGAATTTTCTGGAAAAATATGAGATATATTAATATATAAGACATACTTCACTTGCTCCTGCTAGACCCTAAATTGCAGTTAAAGAGTATAGTTTTTTATAAAATGTTTTCTTATTTTGCTTATTTATTGAACCAATTTTTACTATTTATTAAAACTTAACCATAAAACTTAATCTACCACATTCTATTAAAAATTGTTCAAATGTCGGACAGAGTCAGTTAACAGAGGTTAAAATTAGTTAGTTGTTTAGACCATGATTATTTCTCGGGAAAAATACAGTTATTGGCATACTTTAATATTTCCTGCAGTACAATTTTTAAGTACTCCATATATTTTTCCCCCGAGGAATAATGTTGGATTCATGTCTTTTATTTTCCCCAAATTTCGAAAATTATAATTTTTCCAATTAACACAAAATTTTGCAGACATGACTCTTCAGAAGATTTTTGCTTTGCACACAAAATTGTTGGAAGATATCTTAAAAACAGAATCAAGAAAATCATGCGTTTAAGTTTTAAGCTTTTTAAAAATTTACTGCTTTGGGAGATGTCACTGTATGTGCATATTAAATTTGATCCAGATATATTTACCTAAACGAATAACAAATGTATAGTTATTTTAGTTTTTCTCTGAACCTAGTTTTCTAATTATTTCAGACTATAAAGTTTGGATGGAATGTATCAAAAAACATCAAAAATCATCTTATCCTTCCTGGACTAAATACAAATTTAGAATTACACACACTTACCCAATGAAAAAAATTAATATATGCATGTAGCATGCAAAAAGACACTTCTTATTTGAGGCATTTAGCGATTGCAGATTTTAAAAACAATAATTTAGTCATCTATTGTATAATTTTATCACCACGTATCATTGTGAAAAAATTAATAAACAAGTCTTATTTCGCGAGTTTTCAAAACTTTATTATTTTCTTTTATTTCTTATTCGTATTGTCAAATGACGATATCTAAAATTAACAAATCATTGATTAAATTTTTTTAAGTTACCGATATTATTTTCAGTAAGTTTTAGGGCTAATCAATGATTTCTAAATCAATAATTAAAGCAAACTAAACATTGGAGATAAGATACCAGCCCTTAATTTCTTATTATAATCTTTACAGTTGAGTTTCATACTGAAGACTTTAACTTCACTATTAAACAAAAGAAAATGTCAAAAAATTTATAATAAATCTTTTTATCTTTTTATATACATACATTCAATGTATCATTCATCTAAAATTTATTTAAATTTTAAAACTTTACTTATAATTACATGGTATTTAAAATTACATTTCATTTTATAAATAAAAAGAAATAAATATTTGTTTAAAAAATTTTACTATTCGTAAGCATTTTTTATGGATTTAATTTTAGATTTTTTGGAAATAAAATACAGTATGCATACTAATATTTAGTATAAGTACTATTTTTTGAACTACCTCCTATTTACTAATATTTAGTAAATTTTTTCGCTGGTTTCAGCAGTTTTATTTCCATTTTAAATTTACAGAAATTTTACTAATATATAGTAAAATTACTAATTTGTGCTTTTAAATGAATTTCACTAATATTTAGTAAGAAATTTGGCTAATTTTAGCAAATTGATTTCCATTATGAATATACTAAAATTATACTAAATTTTAGTAACTATTACAAATTTTTTCCACAACTTTGACTTATTACGGACACATTTTGCTAAAATTAGCTAATCGGTCTGCTGGCTTAATATTAGTTAATTTTTCTGTAATATTACAGTTTTTTCTGTAACTTACAGACTTTTTTATTTGAGTGTATGTAAGATTACAACCCTATTAAAAAAAATTAATATGGAGCTTTATATGGTAATATATAACTTAATGTGATCCATATACCATTTCATCCGAAAAATGGCCGGATATAATTGTGTCAGTTGGTTATCACTTTTTATCTAATTGTATCAGCTTAGATCTTAACTGATTAGATTATATGTTAAGCAGATGAAATTTTATCTAATTTTTGACCTGATAAAATTTTAATGGGTTTATATCGCATGGTATTAGCACAAATTATACCAGATATGAATCAGCTGATTTGGGCAATATGGCCGACAGAAAATGAGCAAAACAAAACCCAAAAATTTAAGAAAAACACAAAAGATAAAGCACAATAATCTAAAAAGCGACAGATATATACAAAAAATGCGCAATGCAAAATGTATGGAGATTTTATATTGTTATCTCCCTCTTGACTTGACATCCATGTAAACAAGACCATACGGTTCGAGAATACTTTTTTGACACCTGTCATTAGTTTCACATCTGGTATTAATCTGTGGTATTAGTTTAGATCCAAATAGATACATTACTATACAAACTTATATAGTTATATCTGAATTTTGACCTGATGCAATTATATCTGCTTTAAAACTTTGATACATTATATAAGGCAAATGTCGTATACAAATATATTTGATTTATATAAAATATTTATATAAAATATTTTAATATTAATTACGATTGTCCTATGCGACGGTTACAAACACTTAACTAAAAAATAATAAAAATTGAAAAAATTTGCACAGCAGCAACACAACTTCTCCAATTAACACTCGGTATCCAACTATTGAATGTGAAAAAAGCGCATCATAATGTGATAATTACTATTGAAAAAGGAGAAAAAACAATAGGATTAAGAGAGGAAACATTCTAATTGAAAAATAAATTGCTCAAGTATTAGTTAATTCTGGCTCTTCTGATTACAAAACATACATTGTATACGCTGTAATTTAAAAAACTTCAATTAGCCACACTCAGCGCTATGCCGACCGTGGTGTAACTTGTTAAGAGGTGATGCTACGAGTCGTAGCCTATGCAGAGGGCTGCCGGTTCAATCCCCGGTCATGGCAATACACAAAAAGTTTTTCATATAGAGAGAAATTAACAATTAAAAATTACTTTGATCAGTTGACACATAAACTAACCACTGACGAGTCTTTGGGTGAGACGAAACTGCGGCAGTCTGGTGATTCCCTTGTGTCTGTTAAATTTTTCAATAAAAATGTTTTCTTCTTCTTCTTCTTCCTATAAATCAACTCTAAAAAATTCTTTAGTAATTAATTCTAATATTAATTACGATTGTCCTATGCGACGGTTACAAACACTTAACTAAAAATTAATAGTTTTATTTTCCTTATTTTGTTTTTTTTTACCGCTATTTTCGCATTTTCTGTTAAAATTTAGCCAATGATATGGCTGAAGATGAAGCTAAAATAAAACCTCTTTAAATTTAGGTTTTAAGTGGGTTATAGAAATTCACTAGGACCAAAAATAAGACCGATTAGTTAACTCATTGAGAATCAAGAAGAAACTTTTCAAGAGACTTTTATATGGTGAGACTTTACAATTTCGTAAACAAATAGCTATTTTTGGAAGGAAACAAAAAAATGTCGCTAGGACCAAAAATAAGACCGATTAGTTAACCCATTGAGAAAAAATAAACTTTTCCAGAGACTTTTTCATAGTGAGACTTTAGAATTTCGCAAAAAAAATAGCCATATTTGGAAAGAAAAAAAAATCATGTGATTTTTTTTCTCAATGGGTTAACTAATCGGTCTTATTTTTGGTCCTAGTGAAATATATTTCTATAACTCTATATTTGACATGAATGTTTTTAATATATAAAAAAAAAAAAACTAAAACTTTGAGCCCCTATAACTTTGTTGTTTGATGTGTTAAGAGGTCGAGCTATGTCTTGAATGAAATGTGTAAGTCTTGACAATAAATTAAGTACAAATTATATTGTTATATACGCAATCTTGTGAAATAAACCCCTTTTTTGTTAAAATGAACCATCCCGACTAAAAAAGATATTATATAATCATATATCACCATATATAAACCCATATATACGTCCATATCTAATTGATCCGAATATTGGAATATATAATTATATCAAGCGAGATAAGCATGTTATCTAACCTGATTCAATTTGATCCGAAAAATGGGTCTATCTAACTTC
Organism: Leucophora obtusa; assembly: GCA_949987735.1. NCBI lineage: Eukaryota > Metazoa > Arthropoda > Insecta > Diptera > Anthomyiidae > Leucophora > Leucophora obtusa. The sequence continues at coordinate 56,778,525 of OX465297.1, forward strand.
ATCAAATTATATATTAATACATATAATTTGATGAAGATTTTCAAATAAAATTTTAGTAAATATTGTTGAGATCACTTATTTTCATTCATATTAAATACTAATGCTTAATATTTATAAAAATTTTTGTTAATAAACTTGGAAATAGCTGACAAAATAAAACATTACAAAAATTTGTCGGAACAACTGTCTTATAAAATAAAAAAAATAACTTTCAGAATTAATTTTTTTTCACTGAAAAAATAACTGAACTTAAACCATATTTATTTTAACATATGTTTTTCTAATTTTTATTTTTAAATTTAAAAATTGCAATTAAACTTTATAAAATTTTGTATAATTAGATATCATGTCAGATATAATTATATATAAAATTAATACAATTTTCTATTAACTTTGTTATATATTTTGATATAACATGGTTTATAAAAGCTTATATGCCATTATATATAATTATGTATGAACTACATTTGCAGATCTCTTAATATATGGCTGGAGACCAAATCGTATATGATTATATATAACGTTATATCAAACATATTTATAAAACCAAAGTGTTAATATAAATATATATGGTTATATAAAGCCACGCATATAAACATTTAAAGTTATATCAAATCATATAAGATTATATAAAAACTTTTTTAGTCGGGATCTAAAAATTAAAAAAATTTTAACTGGGCAGCAATGGGTTAACTGATATAATGCCATATGAAAGATATTTTAAATACCTTCTATTGGTATGGGTAATGTCCAAATCCGACGGCAAATAACGGTCCAACTTCGAACTTTGAACCGAAATAACTCCCGAGATAGGTCCGACCGACAAAAAAAATGTTGTTGTGGAATACGAATAAAAAGTTTTACCTGTGGTGAAAATTTTGACCTGATCGGAGCTGTGCCACTAAACTCAACTTTAGCCAAAATTTCTATCGGGTTGTGTATATTTGGAATAAAATTTTTTTTTTAAACTCCCGTGAAAAAAAATTTATTCAGTAGCATATCTTTTTTTATTTGGCATCATACTAAATTATATAAAATTTTATCCGGAAAATGGATTATTCAAATTGTATATAAACGAATAAAAAAGATATTTGAATTGATGTAATTTCATCCAATTTTATCGGAGTTTTGGTCTTATTCAATTGCATTAAATTTTGTTTGTTTATATAAATATGTATAGTGTAGGAAAACAACCAATTAATTAACTGAGAGAATTATCTGAATAATATTAATAAATTTTTGCACAAACCCGATGAATTTCACTAGGCCTCGTCCATTGAAACTTTTTACAAAATAATGGAATTTTTATAAAATGTTGTCAAAATATTCAATTTATTTATTAAAAGTTTCATACACTTAATGAAAAAGCTTCGTTAAAACTAAATTCATAAAATATATGAAGCGTTTTCATCAAATTTAAGAAATTTTTCATTTACCTTGTGAAGAAAACTTTATTATTTTACTAAAAAATTTCATTAAAACTGGTCCAGCAAATTTCTCTCTGTGTAGGTTATATAATCCATTATCGGTTAGTAGTAACTACACAGAAGAAAAAATTTAAATCATACACAAACCAGGTTTACTAAGATAGAAACAGCTTTGAAATCACACAAATTTTTCCTTTTTATATAAAAAATTGTCTGCTTATTTTTAAAATCGGAAAACACATTAACTTAAATATGAAAAAGTTTAACTAGAATCATATTTACTTTAATAAGGATAAGTATTATAGCCACCAATTATAAAATTTCGTTTTAAAGTTTCTTACTTAAATAAAATATCCTACTGAGTGATGACTATAACACTGGCCCTAATATTCATACTTTATTGACAAAGTGTTCGTAAAAAATCAAATGTTAATTAAAATCTGATATAGTAATTGAGGTAACTATAATTTTTTCTCTGTATAGTTCCTTTTCTTATTTCTTTCGTTAGATTTAAGATTAGATATAATTAAAAAATTGCGACATTGGTATCCCGGGTAAAAATCTTAATATGGTGTCATATATAATTATATCTTATTTGATAAGTCCCCTTATGCACCGACATACAACTTGATCCGAAAAATGGATCATCTACATGCATCTAAATATATCAAATTGGATATAATTTGTTATGTCACCTTGGCCGACAAGTGTTCGCCTCGAGACGAAATCACGGTAGCATCTGATTGCTATCGTCATTGCAGGTGAAGTCGCCCGGCTAAAATGCAACCAGGACGATATACAGAGTTGTCGATTCAAAAACTGAGTTGTTCTTCGACACTCGAGTTTTGGATCGATGGCAACGCGGTAGCCGGCCATCATTCTTTTCTTTTATGTGGCGATCGTTGATTGGTCAATCGGGCCAAAACGGTAGCCATTATATTTTTGTTTCACTGCAACCGGGAGCAGTGAATATTTTTGTTTCAATATGACCGGGCGCGGTAGATAGGCATTTTCATTCTTGTGTGAGACGTAGAAAGAAGAAGTTTTAAAAAAACGTGTGTGATAAATTCATAGTGCTGAGCAAATCAATAATTATTGTTTAACAAAAACTAATACGCAATTAAATAGAATTCGATAGGAAATACAATTTTCTGGAAGCAACCTAAACCGATGTTTTTTATTAAAAGAAATTAAAAAAAAAAACAATAGCATTAACAACGAAAATAAAGGCCTTAGTTTCTGCATTAATGTGTGATATTAATAAAATTAACTAGTTACAGCAATTATAGTAATCAAAAATTATACCAAATGTAACACACAGAATCCGAAAGAAATCAAAAAAAAAATTAACAAAGAAAATGTTAGGAGAACAATAAACACTGTTCGAATTAGGATTTTGTTGAAAAGTAAATAAACGTTACGACGCAATAGTACTTTGTGCCTTTACCTTGTTCTTGTTCAAAAAAAAAGAGAACCACATTAAACATCATCACGTATACATTTGTGAGAGTGTGTTGAATACAGCATAAAAAGAAACAGGCATTTCTATTCCTTGACAAAAAAAAAAAAATAAAAAAATACGAACGCACGAATGTCATTCTATGAGCTAGTAATTTGGCAACCGGTTGGGAAAATATTTGTTGGACCATTATTCCACAAAAATCTGTAGCCACAACAGCCAAACTGCCACAACAACAACGGCAGAAACGACACATCGACTGCCATTACCACGTCAGCGGCAGAATCAACCACATCTACTGCCATTACAACATCAGCGGCAGCAACCACATCTACTGCCATTACAACGTCAGCGGCAGCGACCACAGCCAAACTGCCCCAGCAACGTCCGCAGCGACAAGTAAAGTAAATTTAATTCTCCCAGCGTCGACAACATCTATTGCCATAACAACAACTGCCAGCATCAACTGTAAGTAACAACAACAACTAACAACAACAACGGCAAGTAACAACAACAACTGCCAGCAGAAACGGCAAGTAACAACAACAACGGCAAATAACAACAACAACTGCCAGCATCAACTGTAAGTAACAGCAACAACAGCATCAACTGTAAGCAACAACTGCAGACAACAACAACAGCAACTGTAAGCAACAACCGCAGGCAACAACAACAACCACTGTAAGCAACAAGTTCCCCGTAAATATACCCTTTTTATTATATATATAATTAGTTTAGTGTAGTAGTTATTCTTAATAATAATAAACCTAAATAGTAAGCCAATTTTAAAAAAGAAAAATAAAATTTAAAAAGAAAAACTTATAAAAAACAAGAAATAAGAAACAACTATTGAACAAGAATCGTACGGCCGTATTGAAAAAAAAAGAAAAATATACAGAAACAAAAACGATATTGTTATACTATACCATTACTTTTAAATCGTTATTGATATTAGCTGTGTATTCGACCTAACTATGTCTGTTAACTCATAAAAACCTAAAGAGCATATAATCGGGCTTAAGACAAAAATTAACACGTTGCTGTTCGTGTGTACAGTAACTGTCAACACGGATGAACATCCACGTTAAGAAACTCAACGTTATATACTTTTGCACCCAACGTAACTTGTTCGCGTTATTTCCTAAAAAGCTTTGCTGACGTATATTCGATTATAACGGTAAAACCATAGACCTAACCAGTTTACAATTTGGTTAGACGGCCACCCGGTCAGTGCCGATTCGTTTTTAAAATACCTAACGTAGATAGTTAAGAGACAAAATACAGCTATTATTACTAACATTGAAAGAAATTTAAGGCCGGATAAACCAAAACCCGAGCCAAAGAAAATAAAATTCGTTTCTATAATTTAAATTTGAAAACCATAAGAGCAACACCTAAGTAAATAGGTAGCTGAAAAAGAAAATAAAAATAAACAAAAATTTATATCATTTAAATTTATAAGCATACCCAGTAATGTACTAACCACTCATAGTAAGTAGGTAGTAGCATAATAAATGTATTCAAGAATTATCAATAGAATCAGTGAGCAAATTTCATTTGGCATCATAATGCGCTAACTTTGGTCGCTAACGGGTAACGTATAGTCGCGGCTACCCAAGCCGTAGCTTAATAGGGGCACTGAGGAAAAGTTGCCGTTTGGGGATTATAGTAGTAATCCTTAGGGAGGGCAAGGTGGGTACGTAACACCCAGTTATCCACCCGTCAAAGTAAGGGAGCTCCTCGGGACTTAAGCTGTGGCATGTAAGTTTTTCACTTTTTGTTTAGCACACTTTCTTTGGTATGGGGACGAAGTGGAACCCGAACCTCATCACTATCGCGAGCCTAGCTGGGCAGAGCAGCGTGCCTTGTGTTCCACCGTTATCGAAATTTTTACATCCGTCCGCCGTAACAAATTTGATACAGTTTGATCCGAGATTTGTCCATATCCAGGACATCAAATTATATCTAATTCGATATAAAAAATATCTGATTTTATAAAATTTTGTCAATAGTAAATAGGTATACTTTTTATGCATACCGGCTGAAGAAACGGGTTAGAGGGAGAGGGTTAGTTGTTTGAGGTTAGTATACATACATTACCGCGTAAATAGTTGTGCTTTCCAATCATCAAATTATTTCATTTCATATTAAACGTTATAATACGTACATATGTATCTTTATTATATATTTGAATTCACAAACGTTTTTAGGGTTAAGTTAAAGTTAATATTTAAATTTTCACAATATGGCCAATTTAATTTCTGTTTCACGTAAATAAATTTATTTCTGTAGCTTAAGTTGAATTTTATAAATTTTGCCGCCGTAGAACGCACGAAAACCAAAGGAGATATTAGGTTGCTTGTTGTAGTTCACGAACTGAACTTTTAACCAAACGCAAAAGCCGACAGCTGTTGGGTGTGGTGTGTTTAGCTGCCGCTTTGCGTTTGGTTCGACACTCGAATACGTTGAGATCAGGGTTGGATAGCCTTCATTGTTCACCGAAGTGAACATCCTCCCGGGCCCGACGAACCTGTGAATAAAAATTAAAAAAACAATTATTTTTATCTATTCGGCTGAGGGTTAAGGGTGTAGGGTAAAATGTATTGTATTATAAATACTTGAGTATGCTTAGGGGTAACATTAGTGGGAAATAGATCCCATGACCAACCACCCGAGGGACGAATCCTGGGCAATCAGCGATCATCCGTCGATGTGGATGGTATTCGATTTCAGTATTGACGTGTATAGATCTCCACCAATTTCTAGAGCTACTGGAGCATTCGAGTAAAATTCCGGATCTGCTGAGGAGATACGACAAAACTTGTCCTTAATCGAGGCATCGACGGTTTTCGGGTATGGATGCCTTGGAAGCTCGTTAACCACGGACATGCAAACCTCATAGCCAGCAGCGGGTGCTACGTTGGCCTCCAAGATGACCTTAGTGAACACTTTGTCCTCTAGCTTGAAGGGATTTAGTTCGCATTCCCGAACACACGAGACCGCTACTCTAGAGGTAGTAAGGCTTGGGTTGAGCAGTGCTCTAGCTAAACGGGTTCCGTCCCCTGAGACAATTTTCACTACAGCAGTAGGGACGAACGTTTTTGTCATCGATGATGGTAGGGCGGCCTTGGAGTTTCGTGGTGTTGGGGTTGGAGGCGTGCGTTCTCTTGAAGGCGTTCTTGCCGGACGTTGAGTAGAGAGGTCCCTGAGAATGCTCTTGGGACCGTGAAGCAGAGTGTGATGCTTACCTCCACAGGTATTTTGTATTTTGTTGTTACACTTCCCTATCAAATGGTTCCGTGCCAAGCAATTCACGCAGTAGTGTAATTTCACTGCCGTCTGGTATTTCGTCGAACTTTTTGCAGTTGATCAGACGATGATCCGCTTGACATATACCACAGCTAAAGTGTCGTTTGTATTGAACTCGTCCAGATCGAGAGTTCGTAGTTCTGCGACTCGCTTGGTTGTTATTACGACTTGAATTGTGGCGCTGTCCGGAATTTCGATCAGATCGAGTGTGGGAGTGATTTCCTCTACGGTTTCCACGATTATTATTGTTGGGGTCCATTTTAAATTAGCACCTATTATGGAGGGTGAGTATAGGGTAAAGGGTAAGTAGAATATGTGAAAAGAAGATAACAATGCCACCAATGCAACATGTGAGATTGTATTCAGCACTCCCGAGAACACGTGTCCATTATTTCGACACTGCGAAATTATCTAGTTCAGAATTTGGGGTGGTGTGATCAACTTTTACATATTAAACTTGGGTAAGTAAAGTGAGTGTGTTATGTGTAAATTCTATGCGTTAGTATACAAGTGGGGGTTAGTAGTTAGATAAGAGGGTATCATCATTTGGTGGGTAAAACTACGACCTTGGTTATTGGCCGAGTTAAGCTTCCTGTGGCGGTGCGCAAGTCTACGACTCTTGTGCGACCATCAGGACCAGGGTACACTTTGGTCACGCGTCCAAGTAACCATTCATTAGGGGGTAAATTGTTCTGTCTAATAACTACAATATAGTCAACTTCAAGTTGGCGTTGAGGGTTTTTCGACTTGTATCTCTTGTGCAGCTCTTTCAGGTATTCATCTTTCCATCTCCTGCAGAAGTAATAGTGTTGAATCCTGAGCTTTTGCCACCTATTCGCCAGAGTGATATTTCCGTCACTTAAGTCTGGTTCAGCTGGGGTTAATAGGGGTGAACCAATCAAAAAATGACCTGGGGTTAAAGGGTTAAGATCTTGCGGATTTTCGTTTGACGGGCTGAGTGGTCTACAGGTGAGGCATCCTTCAATTCGAGCAAGAAGTGTAGCTAATTCTTCGAATGTGTATTTTAGGGTATTAAGCTTTTTCAGGTGAGATTTGAAGCTTTTCACTCCGGCTTCCCACAAACCTCCCATGTGTGGAGCTCCTGGCGGAATAAAATGCCACGTCACGTTTTGGAAACTGCTCATTGCTACAACAGATTCTTTCAATAATCTCATAAATTCCTGCCGCTCTTTCTTCAATAGTTGATTTCAGCCAACGAAGTTTGTTCCCCGCCTCGAAAAAAATCGTGCAAATGCTGCCATAAAGGCTTGGGTAGAAAGATCTGAAGTTGGTTCAAGGTGGATGGCTTTAGTTGCAAAGCATACAAAAACGCATACGTATCCTTTGGTTATCTTACACGTGCGGCCTGAGTAAACCTTTACATCAAATGGTCCAGCAAAATTTATTCCAACGTTATAAAATGGTCGGGTTAATTGGGTGCGTTCCGGGGGTAAAGCTGCCGTCAATTGACTTGCCTGACGGTTCTTATATCGAGTACAGGGTGAGCATTTGTTAATAACAAAGCTGATAAGATTCTGAAGCTTCGGAATCTAGTATCCTGAACGAATTACTCTCAACATGACCTGATTTCCCCCATGTAAAGTTATCAAATGAACGTGTAGGGTTAATAATTTTGCAAAGCAACTTGCGTACGTTAACAAAATCGGGTGTCGTTCATCATAAGATAAGCTATTGGAGCTTGCTAGACGACCATTCGCACGCATAATATTCTTTGAGTCCAAATATCGCATTAGGGTAAGTAATTGGCTCTTTTTGGGTATAGGGGTTTTCTTCATCAAACAATTATACTCTTCCTTAAAATATTGAGTCTGGCACATTATCACAAGTCTATCTTTGGTTGAATTTATATCTTCAGATTGTAGAATGCTTTGGTGCGTCAACAGGATCCTGATTCTCTCGGCTGGTAAAGTAATTCTACTTCTATCCAGTGTTACCATTTCATGACGACTCACTCTTCTGCGGGCAGTTGTTATTCGATCCAAGAAACGATAGACATATGACATGACTCGAAGAGCTTTCGACCATTTTGAAAATCTACAAAGAATGTCTGGGTTTTCTGTGGCTGTAGGGTTAATATTTACAGAATTAGCAAAAGCTTGAATGGATTTCGCTTCAGCTTGAGTTATAAAATTTTGTATTGTTATTGGCCATTTTGATGGGGATTCTTTCAGCCAGGATGGGCCATTCCACCAAAGAGAATCGTCCTTTAACTCATCCGCATTACATCCTCGGCTCGCGACGTCAGCAGGGTTATCGTGGGATACGACATGGTTCCAATTTTCCACGCCGACCGTTTCCATAATGGTTGCAACTCGATTTGCAACAAATGTGTTCCAGGAATTTGGATGCTTCCTTAACCAAGCCAGGACTATGGATGAATCAGTCCAGAAATAGGTTTGATGTTGGGGTAAATCTAGCTGACCAAGTAACACCGCACCACAAAGTTCTAACCTGAAATGAAAGATCTTTGATGGGTGCAACTCTCGTTTTAGCAAAGAGTAGGGTTACGGAATTAGGACCGTTTATGGGTGTTACTCGTGCATATAGCACTGCTGAGTAGCCTTTCTCAGAAGCATCTGAAAAGCCATGAAACTCAACTTTTGCTAAAGGGTTGTACTGAATCCATCTTGGAATTCTAATCTGATCAATATTATCATAATATTGTAGAAACTTTTGCCATTTAATGAGGGTTAAGGGTTTAAGACATTCATCCCAAGCTGTGTTATTCTGCCATATTTGCTGCATTATAATCTTAGCAGAAATAATAATTGGCGCTAGCCAACCAGCTGGGTCAAAAAGTCGCGCAATGTCCGACAGGACTTTTCGCTTTGTGTAAGTAGATTTTTCCTCGATGGTAGGTACATTGAAAAAGAATATATCTTCTTTCGCATTCCACCTAATGCCGGGGGTTTTGGCATTATTCGATTCTGGAAGGGTAAGCAGATCGACATCGAGTAAGTGTTCTTTGGGTAGGGTATTTAAAAGTTCAGCGTTGTTCGAAATCCACTTTCTCAGTGGGAACCCGGCAGATTCTAATACTGCAATTGCCTCTTTCTGAGCAAATTTAGCCTCCTTCAGGGTATGAGCGCCGGCTAACACATCGTCAACGTACATATGATTTCTCAAAATCTGAGATACGATTGGGTGGGTATTTTGAACTTCATTTGCCAGTTCCAAGAAAGTGCGAATTGCTAGGTAGCGTGCGCAATTGACTCCGAATGTGACCGTATGAAGTTCATAGTCTTTTATGGGTTCGTTGGCACTTTTTCGAAACAATGTTCGCTGAAAGGGTGTGTGGGTAGTATTCAATAAAATTTGCCGGTACATTTTCGTAATGTCGGCGTTAAAAACAATCTCATAAAATCGCCATTTTAAAATAACTACAACTAAATCCTGTTGTAGTGTAGGACCGGTGTAAAGGGTATCGTTCAAACTATTGCCATTCGATGTTCTGCTTGACGCATTAAAAACAACTCGGACCTTTGTTGTAACTCGGTCAGGTTTTACGATTGCGTGATGGGGTAAATAATAATGACAGTTTGGCGAAATTTCTGGGTTATAGGGTACGGGTTTCATCTGACCTAGGTCAATATATTCCTGAAGCACGTTCATTTTTAAGTTCGGGTTTCTTCAATAAATTTTTCTCATTTCTAAGATATTGAGCCATAGCAATATGGCGTGAGTTCCCTAACTCAATTTGTGGGGTTCGGAAGGGTTGTTGTTGTTGTAGCAACGACTCCTGCAATATAATATGTAAGCAAATTAATCTTCTTCTTCTTCTGCTGACTCAGCTAGATCCAGACCCAGGAACCGGGCCGCCTCAACCGGGTGGGTCCAAAGTGACGTGGGATCTACGTGAGTCGGGTTTGCCGTACAGCCAAAGAGGTGGTTTACGTCGTGAGGACCTCTTTGGCATGCGGGACATGCGTTCGGGATGGTGGGCTCGATCCGATACCAATATGAATTAAGGCGTGAACACCATCCCGAACGCAATTGCGCGAGGAGGACTCTCGTAGATCGTGGGAGAGTTTTCTCCTCGTTTTCTGCAGTAGGTGGGGGACGAACTCCAAGAACGATATTCATCCGGTAAGAATTGATGGCGTCATTTACCGTGTCCCGATGAATATCGCTTATACCTGCCCTGTAGGATGCTTCGTCCAGCGGATCTCTCATGTAACGCTGGACCGTGCCCTCAAAGATACGAAGGTCCTTTCTGACATGCCTCGGGGGGGGGGGATCCACCTCCGTAAGTTGGTGATTCGGGTGGTTCCTCCGATGACACCCCAGCAGTAACTGCTTCGACAGCATATGCCAGTGTTCCTTTGCTGTTAGGACCTTCGTTTCCTCGTGAAGATGTTGAATTGAGGACATTTGTAGGCATCCCGTAATTGTCCTGAGGGCAGAATTTTGGCAGGTTTGGAGCTTTCTCCACTGGGTATCACTGACTCTAGGCGACCACACTGGCGCAGCACAATTAACCACTGACCGGCCAATTGTTTTGTAGGTTGCCAACAAGGTTTCTTTGTCCGTACCCCAAGAGCGACTTGAGGACCTTGTTCCTACTCTTTGATGGAACAAAGAGTTGCAAATTGCAGTGGTGTGCGCTGAGGGCATAAACAGGCTGTCGAATTTGACCCCAAGAAATTTGGGGTGGTTGTGTTGGAATTCGGACGCCAACGACTACTACATTCAGTTCCAGCCTTACTTCTTTCGTCCAAGTGGTAAAAAGAGTCGCCGAGGATTTTGCAGGGGATAGCTGCATATTCCTTCCAGTGAAGAAATTAGTAAGATCATTAAGATAACTGTTCAACCTACCGCATAAGCCATCAATGTCGTGACCCGTCGCCAGTATCGTACAGTCATCGGCGTATGATATCAATTCCACTGCTTCTGGTGGAATTGATATCATACGCCAAAATCTTCCCCGCAGAAGCCCATATTAATGGTTTTTAAAAAATTTAATTGGCTTTTCCAGCTCTGGCGGAAAACCTTACCATAACTTTTTTTACAAGGTAGTTTTTCGGATTCCTGTGTTCACAAGGCTACTTTGGATATACCTCGCTATATGTCTCGCAGCCCCTTACCTCCAAAATCTTCCCCGCAAAATCACATATTAATGGTTTTTAAAAAATTTAAATGGCTTTTCCGACTCTGCCGGAAAACCCTACGATAACTTTTTTTGCAGAGTAGTTTTTCGGATTTATGTGTTCACAAGGCTTCTTGCGATATACCTTGCTATATTTCTCGCAGCCCCATACCTCCAAAATCTTCCCCGCAGGAGACCATATTAATGGTTTTTAAAAAATTTAAATGGCTTTTCCGGCTCTGCCCGAAAACCTTACGATAACTTTTTTTGCAGGGTAATTTTTCGGATTCCTGTGTTCACAATGTTACTTTGAGTATACCTTGCTATATGTCTTGCAGCCCCATACCTCCAAAATCTTCCCCGCAGAAGCCCATATCAATGGTTTTTAAAAAATTTAAATGGCTTTTCCAGCTCTGCCCGAAAACCTTACGATAACTTTTTTTGCAGGGTAGTTTTTTGGATTTCTGTGTTCACAAGCCTTCTTTGGATATACCTCGCTATATGTCTCGCAGCCCCGTACTTCCAAAATCTTCCCCGCAAAATCACATATTAATGGTTTTTAAAAAATTTAAATGGCTTTTCCGGTTCTGCCCGAAAACTTTACGATAACTTTTCTTGCAGGGTAGTTTTTCGGATTCCTGTTTTCACAAGGCTGTATGTCTCGCAGCCGCATACCTCCAAAATCTTCCCCGCAGAAGCCCATATTAATGGTTTTTAAAAAATTTAATTGGCTTTTACAGCTCTGCCCGAAAACCTTACGATAACTTTTTTTGCAGGGTAGTTTTTCGGATTCCTGTGTTCACAATGTTACTTTGAGTATACCTTGCTATATGTCTCGCAGCCCCATACTTCCAAAATCTTCCCCGCAGAAGCCCATACTAATGGTTTTTAAAAAATTTAAATGGCTTTTCCAGCTCTGCCCGAAAACCTTACGATAACTTTTTTTGCAGGGTAGTTTTCTGGATTCCTGTGTTCACAATGTTACTTTGAGTATACCTTGCCATATGTGTCGCAGCCCCATACCTCCAAAATCTTCCCCGCAGAAGCCCATATTAATAGTTTTTAAAAAATTTAAATGGCTTTTCCATCTCTGCCCGAAAACCTTACCATAACTTATTTGCAGGGAAGTTTTTCGGATTCCTGTGTTCACAAAGCTTCTTTGGATATACCTTGCTATATGTCTCGCAGCCCCATACCTCCAAAATCTTCCCCGCAGAAGAACATATTAATGGTTTTTAAAAAATTTAAATGGCTTTTCCCGCTCTGCCGGAAAACCATACCATAACTTTTTTTGCAGGGTACTTTTTCGGATTCCTGTGTTCACAAGGCTTCTTTGGATATACCTTGCTCTATGTCTCGCGTCCCCATACCTCCAAAATCTACCCCGCAGAAGCCAATATTAATGGTTTTTAAAAAATTTAAATGGCTTTTCTAGCTCTGCCGGAAAACCTTACGATAACTTGTTTTGCAGGGTAGTTTTTCGGATTCGTTTTTTGTAGGGTAGTTTTTCGGATTCACAAGGCTTCTTTGCATATACCTTGCTATATGTCTCGTAAAATGCTCATATTGATGGTTTTTAAAAAATTTAAATGGCTTTTCCAGCTCTGCCCGAAAACCTTACGATAACTTTTTTTGCAGAGTAGTTTTTCGGATTCCTGTGTTCACAATGTATCTTTGAATATAATTGCTATATGTCTCGCAGCCCCATACCTCCAAAATCTTCCCCGCAAAATTCCATACTAATGGTTTTTAAAAAATTTAAATGGCTTTTCCAGCTCTGCCCGAAAACCTACGATAACTTTTTTTGCAGGGTAGTTTTACGGATTTCTGTGTTCACAATGTTTCTTCCTCGCAGCCCCATACCACCAAAATCTTCCCCGCAAAATTCCATATTAATGGTTTTTAAAAAATTTAAATGGCTTTTCCGGTTCTGCCCGAAAACCTTATGATAACTTTTCTTGCAGGGTAGTTTTTCGGATTCCTGTTTTCACAAGGCTGTATGTCTCGCAGCCGCATACCTCCAAAATCTTCCCCGCAGAAGCCCATATTAATGGTTTTTAAAAAATTTAATGAGCTTTTCCAGCTCTGGCGGAAAACCTTACCATAACTTTCTTTGCAGGGTAGTTTTTCGGATTCCTGTGTTCACAAGGCTTCTTTGGATATACCTCGCTATACGTCTCGCAGCCCCGTACCTCCAAAATCTTCCCCGCAAAATCACATATTAATGGTTTTTAAAAAATTTAAATGGCTTTTCCGGTTCTGCCCGAAAACCTTATGATAACTTTTCTTGCAGCGTAGTTTTTCGGATTCCTGTTTTCACAAGGCTGTATGTCTCGCAGCCGCATACCTCCAAAATCTTCCCCGCAGAAGCCCATATTAATGGTTTTTAAAAAATTTAATTGGCTTTTCCAGCTCTGGCGGAAAACCTTACCATAACTTTCTTTGCAGGGTAGTTTTTCGGATTCCTGTGTTCACAAGGCTTCTTTGGATATACCTCGCTATACGTCTCGCAGCCCCGTACCTCCAAAATCTTCCCCGCAAAATCATATTATTAATGGTTTTTAAAAAATTTAAATGGCTTTTCCGGTTCTGCCCGAAAACCTTATGATAACTTTTCTTGCAGGGTAGTTTTTCGGATTCCTGTTTTCACAAGGCTGTATGTCTCGCAGCCTCATACCTCCAAAATCTTCCCCGCAGAAGCCCATATTAATGGTTTTTAAAAAATTTAATTGGCTTTTCCAGCTCTGGCGGAAAACCTTACCATAACTTTCTTTGCAGGGTAGTTTTTCGGATTCCTGTGTTCACAAGGCTTCTTTGGATATACCTCGCTATACGTCTCGCAGCCCCGTACCTCCAAAATCTTCCCCGTAAAATCACATATTAATGGTTTTTAAAAAATTTAAATGGCTTTTCCGGTTCTGCCCGAAAACCTTACGATAACTTGTTTTGCAGGGTAGTTTTTCGGACTCGTTTTTTATAGGGTAGTTTTTCGGATTCACAAGGCTTCTTTGCATATACCTTGCTATATGTCTCGTAAAATGCCCATAGTGATGGTTTTTAAAAAATTTAAATGGCTTTTCCAGCTCTGCCCGAAAACCTTACGATAACTTTTTTTGCAGGGTAGTTTTACGGATTTCTGTGTTCACAATGTTTCTTCCTCGCAGCCCCATACCACCAAAATCTTCCCCGCAAAATTCCATATTAATGGTTTTTAAAAAATTTAAATGGCTTTTCCGGTTCTGCCCGAAAACCTTATGATAACTTTTCTTGCAGGGTAGTTTTTCGGATTCCTGTTTTCACAAGGCTGTATGTCTCGCAGCCGCATACCTCCAAAATCTTCCCCGTAGAAGCCCATATTAATGGTTTTTAAAAAATTTAATTGGCTTTTCCAGCTCTGGCGGAAAACCCTACGATAACTTTTTTTGCAGGGTAGTTTTTCGGATTTATGTGCCCGAAAACCTTACGACAACTTTTTTTGCAGGGTAATTTTTCGGATTCCTGTGTTCACAATGTTACTTTGAGTATACCTTGCTATATGTCTCGCAGCCCCATACCTTCAAACTCTTCCCCGCAGAAGCCCATATCAATGGTTTTTAAAAAATTTAAATGGCTTTTCCAGCACTGCCCGAAAACCTTACGATAACTTTTTTGCAAGGAAGTTTTTCGGATTTCTGTGTTCACAATGTTTCTTCCACGCAGCCCCATACCACCAAAATCTTCCCCGCAAAATTCCATATTAATGGTTTTTAAGAAATTTAAATGGCTTTTCCAGCTCTGCCCGAAAACCTTACCATAACTTTTTTTGCAGGGTAGTTTTTTGGATTCCTGTGTTCACAGTGTTTCTTTCAGTATACGTTGCTATATGTCTCGCAGCCCCATACCTCCAAAATCTTCCCCGCAGAAGCCCATACTAATGGTTTTTAAAAAATTTAAATGGCTTTTCCAGCTCTGCCCGAAAACCTTACGATAACTTTTTTTGCAGGGTAATTTTTCGGATTCCTGTGTTCACAATGTTACTTTGAGTATACCTTGCTATATGTCTTGCAGCCCCATACCTCCAAAATCTTCCCCGCAGAAGCCCATATCAATGGTTTTTAAAAAATTTAAATGGCTTTTCCAGCTCTGCCCGAAAACCTTACGATAACTTTTTTTGCAGGGTAGTTTTTTGGATTTCTGTGTTCACAAGCCTTCTTTGCTTATACCTCGCTATACGTCTCGCAGCCCCGTACTTCCAAAATCTTCCCCGCAAAATCACATATTAATGGTTTTTAAAAAATTTAAATGGCTTTTCCGGTTCTGCCCGAAAACTTTACGATAACTTTTCTTGCAGGGTAGTTTTTCGGATTCCTGTTTTCACAAGGCTGTATGTCTCGCAGCCGCATACCTCCAAAATCTTCCCCGCAGAAGCCCATATTAATGGTTTTTAAAAAATTTAATTGGCTCTTCCAGCTCTGGCGGAAAACCTTACGATAACTTTTTTTGCAGGGTAGTTTTTTGGATTGCTGTGTTCACAAGCCTTCTTTGGATATACCTCGCTATATGTCTCGCAGCCCCGTACTTCCAAAATCTTCCCCGCAAAATCACATATTAATGGTTTTTAAAAAATTTAAATGGCTTTTCCGGTTCTGCCCGAAAACCTTACGATAACTTTTCTTGCAGGGTAGTTTTTCGGATTCCTGTTTTCACAAGGCTGTATGTCTCGCAGCCGCATACCTCCAAAATCTTCCCCGCAGAAGCCCATATTAATGGTTTTTAAAAAATTTAATTGGCTTTTACAGCTCTGCCCGAAAACCTTACGATAACTTTTTTTGCAGGGTAGTTTTTCGGATTCCTGTGTTCACAATGTTACTTTGAGTATACCTTGCTATATGTCTCGCAGCCCCATACTTCCAAAATCTTCCCCGCAGAAGCCCATACTAATGGTTTTTAAAAAATTTAAATGGCTTTTCCAGCTCTGCCCGAAAACCTTACGATAACTTTTTTTGCAGGGTAGTTTTCTGGATTCCTGTGTTCACAATGTTACTTTGAGTATACCTTGCCATATGTGTCGCAGCCCCATACCTCCAAAATCTTCCCCGCAGAAGCCCATATTAATAGTTTTTAAAAAATTTAAATGGCTTTTCCATCTCTGCCCGAAAACCTTACCATAACTTATTTGCAGGGAAGTTTTTCGGATTCCTGTGTTCACAAAGCTTCTTTGGATATACCTTGCTATATGTCTCGCAGCCCCATACCTCCAAAATCTTCCCCGCAGAAGAACATATTAATGGTTTTTAAAAAATTTAAATGGCTTTTCCCGCTCTGCCGGAAAACCATACCATAACTTTTTTTGCAGGGTACTTTTTCGGATTCCTGTGTTCACAAGGCTTCTTTGGATATACCTTGCTCTATGTCTCGCGTCCCCATACCTCCAAAATCTACCCCGCAGAAGCCAATATTAATGGTTTTTAAAAAATTTAAATGGCTTTTCTAGCTCTGCCGGAAAACCTTACGATAACTTGTTTTGCAGGGTAGTTTTTCGGATTCGTTTTTTGTAGGGTAGTTTTTCGGATTCACAAGGCTTCTTTGCATATACCTTGCTATATGTCTCGTAAAATGCTCATATTGATGGTTTTTAAAAAATTTAAATGGCTTTTCCAGCTCTGCCCGAAAACCTTACGATAACTTTTTTTGCAGAGTAGTTTTTCGGATTCCTGTGTTCACAATGTATCTTTGAATATAATTGCTATATGTCTCGCAGCCCCATACCTCCAAAATCTTCCCCGCAAAATTCCATACTAATGGTTTTTAAAAAATTTAAATGGCTTTTCCAGCTCTGCCCGAAAACCTACGATAACTTTTTTTGCAGGGTAGTTTTACGGATTTCTGTGTTCACAATGTTTCTTCCTCGCAGCCCCATACCACCAAAATCTTCCCCGCAAAATTCCATATTAATGGTTTTTAAAAAATTTAAATGGCTTTTCCGGTTCTGCCCGAAAACCTTATGATAACTTTTCTTGCAGGGTAGTTTTTCGGATTCCTGTTTTCACAAGGCTGTATGTCTCGCAGCCGCATACCTCCAAAATCTTCCCCGCAGAAGCCCATATTAATGGTTTTTAAAAAATTTAATGAGCTTTTCCAGCTCTGGCGGAAAACCTTACCATAACTTTCTTTGCAGGGTAGTTTTTCGGATTCCTGTGTTCACAAGGCTTCTTTGGATATACCTCGCTATACGTCTCGCAGCCCCGTACCTCCAAAATCTTCCCCGCAAAATCACATATTAATGGTTTTTAAAAAATTTAAATGGCTTTTCCGGTTCTGCCCGAAAACCTTATGATAACTTTTCTTGCAGCGTAGTTTTTCGGATTCCTGTTTTCACAAGGCTGTATGTCTCGCAGCCGCATACCTCCAAAATCTTCCCCGCAGAAGCCCATATTAATGGTTTTTAAAAAATTTAATTGGCTTTTCCAGCTCTGGCGGAAAACCTTACCATAACTTTCTTTGCAGGGTAGTTTTTCGGATTCCTGTGTTCACAAGGCTTCTTTGGATATACCTCGCTATACGTCTCGCAGCCCCGTACCTCCAAAATCTTCCCCGCAAAATCATATTATTAATGGTTTTTAAAAAATTTAAATGGCTTTTCCGGTTCTGCCCGAAAACCTTATGATAACTTTTCTTGCAGGGTAGTTTTTCGGATTCCTGTTTTCACAAGGCTGTATGTCTCGCAGCCTCATACCTCCAAAATCTTCCCCGCAGAAGCCCATATTAATGGTTTTTAAAAAATTTAATTGGCTTTTCCAGCTCTGGCGGAAAACCTTACCATAACTTTCTTTGCAGGGTAGTTTTTCGGATTCCTGTGTTCACAAGGCTTCTTTGGATATACCTCGCTATACGTCTCGCAGCCCCGTACCTCCAAAATCTTCCCCGTAAAATCACATATTAATGGTTTTTAAAAAATTTAAATGGCTTTTCCGGTTCTGCCCGAAAACCTTACGATAACTTGTTTTGCAGGGTAGTTTTTCGGACTCGTTTTTTATAGGGTAGTTTTTCGGATTCACAAGGCTTCTTTGCATATACCTTGCTATATGTCTCGTAAAATGCCCATAGTGATGGTTTTTAAAAAATTTAAATGGCTTTTCCAGCTCTGCCCGAAAACCTTACGATAACTTTTTTTGCAGGGTAGTTTTACGGATTTCTGTGTTCACAATGTTTCTTCCTCGCAGCCCCATACCACCAAAATCTTCCCCGCAAAATTCCATATTAATGGTTTTTAAAAAATTTAAATGGCTTTTCCGGTTCTGCCCGAAAACCTTATGATAACTTTTCTTGCAGGGTAGTTTTTCGGATTCCTGTTTTCACAAGGCTGTATGTCTCGCAGCCGCATACCTCCAAAATCTTCCCCGTAGAAGCCCATATTAATGGTTTTTAAAAAATTTAATTGGCTTTTCCAGCTCTGGCGGAAAACCCTACGATAACTTTTTTTGCAGGGTAGTTTTTCGGATTTATGTGCCCGAAAACCTTACGACAACTTTTTTTGCAGGGTAATTTTTCGGATTCCTGTGTTCACAATGTTACTTTGAGTATACCTTGCTATATGTCTCGCAGCCCCATACCTTCAAACTCTTCCCCGCAGAAGCCCATATCAATGGTTTTTAAAAAATTTAAATGGCTTTTCCAGCACTGCCCGAAAACCTTACGATAACTTTTTTGCAAGGAAGTTTTTCGGATTTCTGTGTTCACAATGTTTCTTCCACGCAGCCCCATACCACCAAAATCTTCCCCGCAAAATTCCATATTAATGGTTTTTAAGAAATTTAAATGGCTTTTCCAGCTCTGCCCGAAAACCTTACCATAACTTTTTTTGCAGGGTAGTTTTTTGGATTCCTGTGTTCACAGTGTTTCTTTCAGTATACGTTGCTATATGTCTCGCAGCCCCATACCTCCAAAATCTTCCCCGCAGAAGCCCATATTAATGGTTTTTAAAAAATTTAATTGGCTTTTCCAGCTCTGGCGGAAAACCTTACCATAACTTTTTTTGCAGGGTAGTTTTTCGGATTCCTGTGTTCACAAGGCTTCTTTGGATATACCTCGCTATATGTCTCGCAGCCCCGTACCTCCAAAATCTTCCCCGCAAAATCACATATTAATGGTTTTTAAAAAATTTAAATGGCTTTTCCGACTCTGCCGGAAAACCCTACGATAACTTTTTTTGCAGGGTAGTTTTTCGGATTTATGTGTTCACAAGGCTTCTTGCGATAGACCTTGCTATATTTCTCGCAGCCCCATACCTCCAAAATCTTCCCCGCAGGAGCCCATATTAATGGTTTTTAAAAAATTTAATTGGCTTTTCCAGCTCTGGCGGAAAACCCTACGATAACTTTTTTTGCAGGGTAGTTTTTCGGATTTATGTGCCCGAAAACCTTACGACAACTTTTTTTGCAGGGTAATTTTTCGGATTCCTGTGTTCACAATGTTACTTTGAGTATACCTTGCTATATGTCTCGCAGCCCCATACCTTCAAAATCTTCCCCGCAGAAGCCCATATCAATGGTTTTTAAAAAATTTAAATGGCTTTTCCAGCACTGCCCGAAAACCTTACGATAACTTTTTTGCAAGGAAGTTTTTCGGATTTCTGTGTTCACAATGTTTCTTCCACGCAGCCCCATACCACCAAAATCTTCCCCGCAAAATTCCATATTAATGGTTTTTAAGAAATTTAAATGGCTTTTCCAGCTCTGCCCGAAAACCTTACGATAACTTTTTTTGCAGGGTAATTTTTCGGATTCCTGTGTTCACAATGTTACTTTGAGTATACCTTGCTATATGTCTTGCAGCCCCATACCTCCAAAATCTTCCCCGCAGAAGCCCATATCAATGGTTTTTAAAAAATTTAAATGGCTTTTCCAGCTCTGCCCGAAAACCTTACGATAACTTTTTTTGCAGGGTAGTTTTTTGGATTTCTGTGTTCACAAGCCTTCTTTGCTTATACCTCGCTATACGTCTCGCAGCCCCGTACTTCCAAAATCTTCCCCGCAAAATCACATATTAATGGTTTTTAAAAAATTTAAATGGCTTTTCCGGTTCTGCCCGAAAACTTTACGATAACTTTTCTTGCAGGGTAGTTTTTCGGATTCCTGTTTTCACAAGGCTGTATGTCTCGCAGCCGCATACCTCCAAAATCTTCCCCGCAGAAGCCCATATTAATGGTTTTTAAAAAATTTAATTGGCTCTTCCAGCTCTGGCGGAAAACCTTACGATAACTTTTTTTGCAGGGTAGTTTTTTGGATTGCTGTGTTCACAAGCCTTCTTTGGATATACCTCGCTATATGTCTCGCAGCCCCGTACTTCCAAAATCTTCCCCGCAAAATCACATATTAATGGTTTTTAAAAAATTTAAATGGCTTTTCCGGTTCTGCCCGAAAACCTTACGATAACTTTTCTTGCAGGGTAGTTTTTCGGATTCCTGTTTTCACAAGGCTGTATGTCTCGCAGCCGCATACCTCCAAAATCTTCCCCGCAGAAGCCCATATTAATGGTTTTTAAAAAATTTAATTGGCTTTTCCAGCTCTGGCGGAAAACCTTACCATAACTTTTTTTGCAGGGTAGTTTTTCGGATTCCTGTGTTCACAAGGCTTCTTTGGATATACCTCGCTATATGTCTCGCAGCCCCGTACCTCCAAAATCTTCCCCGCAAAATCACATATTAATGGTTTTTAAAAAATTTAAATGGCTTTTCCGACTCTGACGGAAAACCCTACGATAACTTTTTTTGCAGGGTAGTTTTTCGGATTTATGTATTCACAAGCCTTCTTTCGATATACCTTGCTATATTTCTCGCAGCCCTATACCTCCAAAATCTTCCCCGCAGGAGCCCATATTAATGGTTTTTAAAAAATTTAAATGGCTTTTCCAGCTCTGCCCGAAAACCTTACGATAACTTTTTTTGCAGGGTAGATTTTCGGATTCCTGTGTTCACAATGTTACTTTGAGTATACCTTGCTATATGTCTTGCAGCCCCATACCTCCAAAATCTTCCCCGCAGAAGCCCATATCAATGGTTTTTAAAAAATTAATTGGCTTTTCCAGCTCTGCCGGAAAACCTTACGATAACTTTTTTTGCAGGGTAGTTTTTTGGATTTCTGTGTTCACAAGCCTTCTTTGGATATACCTCGCTATATGTCTCGCAGCCCCGTACTTCCGAAATCTTCCCCGCAAAATCACATATTAATGGTTTTTAAAAAATTTAAATGGCTTTTCCAGCTCTGGCGGAAAACCTTACCATAACTTTTTTTGCAGGGTAGTTTTTCGGATTCCTGTGTTCACAAGGCTTCTTTGGATATACCTCGCTATATGTCTCGCAGCCCCGTACCTCCAAAATCTTCCCCGCAAAATCACATATTAATGGTTTTTAAAAAATTTAAATGGCTTTTCCGACTCTGCCGGAAAACCCTACGATAACTTTTTTTGCAGGGTAGTTTTTCGGATTTATGTGTTCACAAGGCTTCTTTCGATATACCTTGCTATATTTCTCGCAGCCCCATAATCTTCCCAGCAGGAGCCCATATTAATGGTTTTTAAAATATTTAAATGGCTTTTCCGGGTCTGCCCGAAAACCTTACGATAACTTTTTTTGCAGGGTAATTTTTCGGATTCCTGTGTTCACAATGTTACTTTGAGTATACCTTGCTATATGTCTTGCAGCCCCATACCTCCAAAATCTTCCCCGCAGAAGCCCATATCAATGGTTTTTAAAAAATTTAAATGGCTTTTCCAGCTCTGCCCGAAAACCTTACGATAACTTTTTTTACAGGGTAGTTTTTCGGATTCCTGTGTTGACAATGTTACTTTGAGTATACCTTGCTATATGTCTTGCAGCCCCATACCTCCAAAATCTTCCCCGCAGAAGCCCATATTAATGGTTTTTAAAAAATTTAATTGGCTTTTCCAGCTCTGGCGGCAAACCTTACCATAACTTTTTTTGCAGGGTAGTTTTTCGGATTCCTGTGTTCACAAGGCTTCTTTGGATATACCTCGCTATATGTCTCGCAGCCCCGTACCTCCAAAATCTTCCCCGCAAAATCACATATTAATGGTTTTTAAAAAATTTAAATGGCTTTTCCGACTCTGCCGGAAAACCCTACGATAACTTTTTTTGCAGGGTAGTTTTTCGGATTTATGTGTTCACAAGGCTTCTTGCGATATACCTTGCTATATTTCTCGCAGCCCCATACCTCCAAAATCTTCCCCGCAGGAGCCCATATTAATGGTTTTTAAAAAATTTAATTGGCTTTTCCAGCTCTGGCGGAAAACCCTACGATAACTTTTTTTGCAGGGTAGTTTTTCGGATTTATGTGCCCGAAAACCTTACGACAACTTTTTTTGCAGGGTAATTTTTCGGATTCCTGTGTTCACAATGTTACTTTGAGTATACCTTGCTATATGTCTCGCAGCCCCATACCTTCAAAATCTTCCCCGCAGAAGCCCATATCAATGGTTTTTAAAAAATTTAAATGGCTTTTCCAGCACTGCCCGAAAACCTTACGATAACTTTTTTGCAAGGAAGTTTTTCGGATTTCTGTGTTCACAATGTTTCTTCCACGCAGCCCCATACCACCAAAATCTTCCCCGCAAAATTCCATATTAATGGTTTTTAAGAAATTTAAATGGCTTTTCCAGCTCTGCCCGAAAACCTTACGATAACTTTTTTTGCAGGGTAATTTTTCGGATTCCTGTGTTCACAATGTTACTTTGAGTATACCTTGCTATATGTCTTGCAGCCCCATACCTCCAAAATCTTCCCCGCAGAAGCCCATATCAATGGTTTTTAAAAAATTTAAATGGCTTTTCCAGCTCTGCCCGAAAACCTTACGATAACTTTTTTTGCAGGGTAGTTTTTTGGATTTCTGTGTTCACAAGCCTTCTTTGCTTATACCTCGCTATACGTCTCGCAGCCCCGTACTTCCAAAATCTTCCCCGCAAAATCACATATTAATGGTTTTTAAAAAATTTAAATGGCTTTTCCGGTTCTGCCCGAAAACTTTACGATAACTTTTCTTGCAGGGTAGTTTTTCGGATTCCTGTTTTCACAAGGCTGTATGTCTCGCAGCCGCATACCTCCAAAATCTTCCCCGCAGAAGCCCATATTAATGGTTTTTAAAAAATTTAATTGGCTCTTCCAGCTCTGGCGGAAAACCTTACGATAACTTTTTTTGCAGGGTAGTTTTTTGGATTGCTGTGTTCACAAGCCTTCTTTGGATATACCTCGCTATATGTCTCGCAGCCCCGTACTTCCAAAATCTTCCCCGCAAAATCACATATTAATGGTTTTTAAAAAATTTAAATGGCTTTTCCGGTTCTGCCCGAAAACCTTACGATAACTTTTCTTGCAGGGTAGTTTTTCGGATTCCTGTTTTCACAAGGCTGTATGTCTCGCAGCCGCATACCTCCAAAATCTTCCCCGCAGAAGCCCATATTAATGGTTTTTAAAAAATTTAATTGGCTTTTCCAGCTCTGGCGGAAAACCTTACCATAACTTTTTTTGCAGGGTAGTTTTTCGGATTCCTGTGTTCACAAGGCTTCTTTGGATATACCTCGCTATATGTCTCGCAGCCCCGTACCTCCAAAATCTTCCCCGCAAAATCACATATTAATGGTTTTTAAAAAATTTAAATGGCTTTTCCGACTCTGACGGAAAACCCTACGATAACTTTTTTTGCAGGGTAGTTTTTCGGATTTATGTATTCACAAGCCTTCTTTCGATATACCTTGCTATATTTCTCGCAGCCCTATACCTCCAAAATCTTCCCCGCAGGAGCCCATATTAATGGTTTTTAAAAAATTTAAATGGCTTTTCCAGCTCTGCCCGAAAACCTTACGATAACTTTTTTTGCAGGGTAGATTTTCGGATTCCTGTGTTCACAATGTTACTTTGAGTATACCTTGCTATATGTCTTGCAGCCCCATACCTCCAAAATCTTCCCCGCAGAAGCCCATATCAATGGTTTTTAAAAAATTAATTGGCTTTTCCAGCTCTGCCGGAAAACCTTACGATAACTTTTTTTGCAGGGTAGTTTTTTGGATTTCTGTGTTCACAAGCCTTCTTTGGATATACCTCGCTATATGTCTCGCAGCCCCGTACTTCCGAAATCTTCCCCGCAAAATCACATATTAATGGTTTTTAAAAAATTTAAATGGCTTTTCCAGCTCTGGCGGAAAACCTTACCATAACTTTTTTTGCAGGGTAGTTTTTCGGATTCCTGTGTTCACAAGGCTTCTTTGGATATACCTCGCTATATGTCTCGCAGCCCCGTACCTCCAAAATCTTCCCCGCAAAATCACATATTAATGGTTTTTAAAAAATTTAAATGGCTTTTCCGACTCTGCCGGAAAACCCTACGATAACTTTTTTTGCAGGGTAGTTTTTCGGATTTATGTGTTCACAAGGCTTCTTTCGATATACCTTGCTATATTTCTCGCAGCCCCATAATCTTCCCAGCAGGAGCCCATATTAATGGTTTTTAAAATATTTAAATGGCTTTTCCGGGTCTGCCCGAAAACCTTACGATAACTTTTTTTGCAGGGTAATTTTTCGGATTCCTGTGTTCACAATGTTACTTTGAGTATACCTTGCTATATGTCTTGCAGCCCCATACCTCCAAAATCTTCCCCGCAGAAGCCCATATCAATGGTTTTTAAAAAATTTAAATGGCTTTTCCAGCTCTGCCCGAAAACCTTACGATAACTTTTTTTACAGGGTAGTTTTTCGGATTCCTGTGTTGACAATGTTACTTTGAGTATACCTTGCTATATGTCTTGCAGCCCCATACCTCCAAAATCTTCCCCGCAGAAGCCCATATTAATGGTTTTTAAAAAATTTAATTGGCTTTTCCAGCTCTGGCGGCAAACCTTACCATAACTTTTTTTGCAGGGTAGTTTTTCGGATTCCTGTGTTCACAAGGCTTCTTTGGATATACCTCGCTATATGTCTCGCAGCCCCGTACCTCCTAAATCTTCCCCGCAAAATCACATATTAATGGTTTTTAAAAAATTTAAATGGCTTTTCCGACTCTGCCGGAAAACCCTACGATAACTTTTTTTGCAGGGTAGTTTTTCGGATTTATGTGTTCACAATGTTACTTTGAGTATACCTTGCTATATGTCTTGCAGCCCCATACCTCCAAAATCTTCCCCGCAGAAGCCCATATCAATGGTTTTTAAAAAATTAATTGGCTTTTCCAGCTCTGCCCGAAAACCTTACGATAACTTTTTTTGCAGGGTAGTTTTTTGGATTTCTGTGTTCACAAGCCTTCTTTGGTTATACCTCGCTATATGTCTCTCAGCCCCGTACTTCCAAAATCTTCCCCGCAAAATCACATATTAATGGTTTTTAAAAAATTTAAATGGCTTTTCCGGTTCTGCCCGAAAACCTTACGATAACTTTTCTTGCAGGGTAGTGTTTCGGATTCCTGTTTTCACAAGGCTGTATGTCTCGCAGCCGCATACCTCCAAAATCTTCCCCGCAGAAGCCCATATTAATGGTTTTTAAAAAATTTAATTGGCTTTTCCAGCTCTGGCGGAAAACCTTACCATAACTTTTTTTGCAGGGTAGTTTTTCGGATTCCTGTGTTCACAAGGCTTCTTTGGATATACCTCGCTATATGTCTCGCAGCCCCGTACACTCAAAAAAAAAAGTCAGTTAAGTCAGCAAAAAATGTTGCTGTGTCAGCAAATTTTTAGTCAGGAGCGTGCTTGCAAAAAAGTTGGTAATTTCAGCAAAAGGTTTGCTGAAAATCAGCGAGCTGATTTTTACCAAAAAAATAGTAATCTTCAGCAAAAGTTTTGCTAACATTCAGTCGACTGCAAATGAAAAAAATCCTTGCTAAAATCAATAAACTTTTTGCTGAATATTAGTAGACTGAAAAAAACTCAAAAAACTTGTAGCGAAATTTTACTTTAGTTAATTTATTTGCTGAAAATTTAAATATAAAATATGTGTAGAGTTGTTTTTCTTTTTTTGTCATTTCCGTTTCCAGACAAGCTGCCACATCTACATCTTGTCTATCTGGTTGTCGTCCACGCTAAGCATGCGGTTATCAGCACAATTTTTGTAGCAAAATAAATTAGTAAAACATTAGTTCAAAATTAGTTTAGTGCTAAAAAAATATAACTAAAATTTTTGCTGAAAACGGAATTTCAGCAAAAAAAATTGCTGAAAACTAGTACACTTGATATACAAGACGTTTTACTAATTTTTCTACTAACTTATTTTTTTTAGTGTACCTCCAAAATCTTCCCCGCAAAATCACATATTAATGGTTTTTAAAAAATTTAAATGGCTTTTCCGACTCTGCCGGAAAACCCTACGATAACTTTTTTTGCAGGGTAGTTTTTCGGATTTATGTGTTCACAAGGCTTCTTGCGATATACCTTGCTATATTTCTCGCAGCCCCATACCTCCAAAATCTTCCCCGCAGGAGCCCATATTAATGGTTTTAAAAAAATTTAAATGGCTTTTCCGGCTCTGCCCGAAAACCTTACGATAACTTTTTTTGCAGGGTAATTTTTCGGATTCCTGTGTTCACAATGTTACTTTGAGTATACCTTGCTATATGTCTTGCAGCCCCATACCTCCAAAATCTTCCCCGCAGAAGCCCATATCAATGGTTTTTAAAAAATTTAAATGGCTTTTCCAGCTCTGCCCGAAAACCTTACGATAACTTTTTTTGCAGGGTAGTTTTTTGGATTTCTGTGTTCACAAGCCTTCTTTGGTTATACCTCGCTATACAACTCGCAGCCCCGTACTTCCAAAATCTTCCCCGCAAAATCACATATTAATGGTTTTTAAAAAATTTAAATGGCTTTTCCGGTTCTGCCCGAAAACTTTACGATAACTTTTCTTGCAGGGTAGTTTTTCGGATTCCTGTTTTCACAAGGCTGTATGTCTCGCAGCCGCATACCTCCAAAATCTTCCCCGCAGAAGCCCATATTAATGGTTTTTAAAAAATTTAATTGGCTCTTCCAGCTCTGGCGGAAAACCTTACGATAACTTTTTTTGCAGGGTAGTTTTTTGGATTCCTGTGTTCACAAGCCTTCCTTGGATATACCTCGCTGTATGTCTCGCAGCCCCGTACTTCCAAAATCTTCCCCGCAAAATCACATATTAATGGTTTTTAAAAAATTTAAATGGCTTTTCCGGTTCTGCCCGAAAACCTTACGATAACTTTTCTTGCAGGGTAATTTTTCGAATTCCTGTGTTCACAGTGTTACTTTGAGTATACCTTGCTATATGTCTTGCAGCCCCATACCTCCAAAATCTTCCCCGCAGAAGCCCATATCAATGGTTTTTAAAAAATTTAAATGGCTTTTCCAGCTCTGCCCGAAAACCTGACGATAACTTTTTTTGCAGGGTAGTTTTTTGGATTTCTGTGTTCACAAGCCTTCTTTGGATATACCTCGCTATATGTCTCGCAGCCCCGTACTTTCAAAATCTTCCCCGCAAAATCACATATTAATGGTTTTTAAAAAATTTAAATGGCTTTTCCGGTTCTGCCCGAAAACCTTACGATAACTTTTCTTGCAGCGTAGTTTTTCGGATTCCTGTTTTCACAAGGCTGTATGTCTCGCAGCCGCATACCTCCAAAATCTACCCCGCAGAAGCCCATATTAATGGTTTTTAAAAAATTTAATTGGCTTTTCCAGCTCTGGCGGAAAACCTTACCATAACTTTTTTTGCAGGGTAGTTTTTCGGATTCCTGTGTTCACAAGGCTTCTTTGGATATACCTCGCTATATGTCTCGCAGCCCCGTACCTCCAAAATCTTCCCCGCAAAATCATATATTAATGGTTTTTAAAAAATTTAAATGGCTTTTCCGACTCTGCCGGAAAACCCTACGATAACTTTTTTTGCAGGGTAGTTTTTCGGATTTATGTGTTCCCAAGGCTTCTTTCGATATACCTTGCTATATTTCTCGCAGCCCCATACCTCCAAAATCTTCCCCGCAGGAGCCCATAATAATGGTTTTTAAAAAATTTAAATGGCTTTTCCGGCTCTGCCCGAAAACCTTACGATAACTGTTTTTGCAGGGTAATTTTTCGAATTCCTGTGTTCACAGTGTTACTTTGAGTATACCTTGCTACATGTCTTGCAGCCCCATACCTCCAAAATCTTCCCCGCAGAAGCCCATATCAATGGTTTTTAAAAAATTTAAATGGCTTTTCCAGCTCTGCCCGAAAACCTTACGATAACTTTTTTTGCAGGGTAGTTTTTTGGATTACTGTGTTCACAAGCCTTCTTTGGTTATACCTCGCTATATGTCTCGCAGCCCCGTACTTCTAAAATCTTCCCCGCAAAATCACATATCAATGGTTTTTAAAAAATTTAAATGGCTTTGTCGGTTCTGCCCGAAAACCTTACGATAACTTTTCTTGCAGGGTAGTTTTTCGGATTCCTGTTTTCACAAGGCTGTATGTCTCGCAGCCGCATACCTCCAAAATCTTCCCCGCTGACGCCCATATTAATGGTTTTTAAAAAATTTAATTGGCTTTTCCAGCTCTGGCGGAAAACCTTACCATAACTTCTTTTGCAGGGTAGTTTTTCGGATTCCTGTGTTCACAAGGCTTCTTTGGATATACCTCGCTATATGTCTCGCAGCCCCGTACCTCCAAAATCTTCCCCCCAAAATCACATATTAATGGTTTTTAAAAAATTTAAATGGCTTTTCCAACTCTTCCGAAAAAACCCTACGATAACTTTTTTTGCAGGGTAGTTTTTCGGATTTATGTGTTCACAAGGCTTCTTTCGATATACCTTACTATATTTCTCGCAGCCCCATACCTCCAAAATCTTCCCCGCAGGAGCCCATATTAATGGTTTTTAAAAAATTTAAATGGCTTTTCCGGCTCTGCCCGAAAACCTTACGATAACTTTTTTTGCAGGGTAGTTTTTCGGATTCCTGTGTTCACAATGTTACTTTGAGTATACCTTGCTATATGTCTTGCAGCCCCATACCTCCAAAATCTTCCCCGCAGCAGCCCATATCAATGGTTTTTAAAAAATTTAAATGGCTTTTCCAGCTCTGCCCGAAAACCTTACCATAACTTTTTTTGCAGGGTAGTTTTTTGGATTTCTGTGTTCACAAGCCTTCTTTGGATATACCTCGCTATATGTCTCGCAGCTCCGTACTTCCAAAATCTTCCCCACAAAATCACATATTAATGGTTTTTAAAAAATTTAAATGGCTTTTCCGGTTCTGCCCGAAAACCTTACGATAACTTTTCTTGCAGGGTAGTTTTTCGGATTCCTGTTTTCACAGGGCTGTATGTCTCGCAGCCGCATACCTCCAAAATCTTCTCCGCAGAAGCCCATATTAATGGTTTTTAAAAAATTTAATTGGCTTTTCCAGCTCTGGCGGAAAACCTTACCATAACTTTTTTTACAGGGTAGTTTTTCGGATTCCTGTGTTCACAAGGCTTCTTTGGATATACCTCGCTATATGTCTCGCAGTCCCATACCTCCAAAATCTTCCCCGCAAAATCACATATTAATGGTTTTTAAAAAATTTAAATGGCTTTTCCGACTTTGCCGGAAAACCCTACCATAACTTTTTTTGCAGGGTAATTTTTCGGATTTATGTGTTCACAAGGCTTCTTTGGATATACCTTGCTATATTTCTCGCAGCCCCATACCTCCAAAATCTTCCCCGAAGGAGCCCATATTAATGGTTTTTAAAAAATTTAAATGGCTTTTCCGGCTCTGCCCGAAAACCTTACGATAACTTTTTTTGCAGGGCAGTTTTTCAGATTCCTGTGTTCACAAGGCTTCTTTGGATAACCTCGCTATATGTCTCGCAGCCCCATACCTCCAAAATCTTCCTCGCAAAATCACATATTAATGGTTTTTAAAAAATTCAAATGGCTTTTCTTGCTATATGTCTCGTAGCCCCATACCTCCAAAATCTTCCCCGCAGAAGCCCATATTAATGGTTTTTAAAAAATTTAAATGGCTTTTCCAGCTCTGCCCGAAAACCTTACGATAACTTTTTTTGCAGGGCAGTTTTTCGGATTCCTGTGTTCACAAGGCTTCTTTGTATATACCTCGCTCTCGCAGCCCCGTACCTCCAAAATCTTCCCCGCAAAATCACATATTAATGGTTTTTAAAAAATTTAAATGGCTTTTCTTGCTATATGTCTCGCAGCCGCATACCTCCAAAATCTTCCCCGCAAAATTCTATATTAATGGTTTTTAAAAAATTTAAATGGCTTTTCCAGCTCTGCCCGAAAACCTTACGATAACTTTTTTTGCAGGGTAGTTTTTCAGATTCCTGTTTTCACAATGTTACTTTGAGTATACCTTGCTATATGTCTCGCAGCCCCATACCTCCAAAATCTTCCCCGCAGAAGCCCATATCTATGGTTTTTAAAAAATTTAAATGGCTTTTCCAGCTCTGCCGGAAAACCTTACCATAACTTTTTTTGCAGGGTAGTTTTTCGGATTCCTGTGTTCACAAGGCTTCCTTGGATATACCTCGCTATATGTCTCGCAGCCCCGTACCTTCAAAATCTTCCCCGCGAAATCACATATTAATGGTTTTTAAAAAATTTAAACCCTAAGATAACTTTTTTTGCAGGGTAGTTTTTCGGATTTATGTGTTTACAAGGCTTCTTCGGATATACGTTGCTATATTTCTCGCAGCCCCATACCTCCAAAATCTTCCCCGCAGGAGCCCATATTAATGGTTTTTAAAAAATTTAAATGGCTATTCCGGCTCTGCCTGAAAACCTTACGATAACTTTTTTTGCAGGGCAGTTTTTCAGATTCCTGTGTTCACAAGGCTTCTTTTGATATACCTCGCTATATGTCTCGCAGCCCCATACTTCCAAAATCTTCCCCGCAAAATCCCATATTAATGGTTTTTAAAAAATTTAAATGGCTTTTCCAGCTCTGCCCGAAAACTTTACAATAACTTTTTTTGCAGGGTAGTTTTTCGGATTCCTGTGTTCACAAGGCTTCTTTGAATATACCTCGCTGTATGTCTCGCAGCCCCGTACCTCCAAAATCTTCCCCGCAAAATGATATATTAATGGTTTTTAAAATATTTAAATGGCTTTTCCGGCTCTGCCCGAAAACCTTACGATAACTTTTTTTGCAGGGTGGTTTTTCGGATTTATGTGTTCACAAGGCTTCTTTGGATATACCTTGCTATATTTCTCGCTGCCCCCTACCTCCAAAATCTTCCCCGCAGGAGCCCATATTATTGGTTTTTAGAAAATTTAAATGGCTTTTCCGGCTCTGCCCGAAAACCTTACGATAACTTTTTTTGCAGGGCAGTTTTTCAGATTCCTATGTTCACAAGGCTTCTTTGGATATGCCTCGCTGTAAGTGTCGCAGCCCCATACCTCCAAAATCTTCCCCGCAAAGTCCCATATTAATGGTTTTTAAAAAATTTAAATGGCTTTTCCAGCTCTGCCCGAAAACCTTACGATAACTTTTTTTGCAGGGTAGTTTTTCGGATTCCTGTGTTCACAATGTTACTTTGAGTATACCTTGCTATATGTCTCGCAGCCCCATACCTCCAAAATCTTCCCCGCAGAAGCCCATATCTATGGTTTTTAAAAAATTTAAATGGCTTTTCCAGCTCTGCCAGAAAACCTTACGATAACGTTTTTTGCAGGGTAGTTTTTCGGATTTCTGTGTTCACAATGTTTCTTTGAGAATACCTTGCTATATGTCTCGCAGCCCCATACCTCCAAAATCTTCCCCGCAAAATCCCAAATTAATGGTTTTTAAAAAATTTAAATGGCTTTTCCAGCTCTGCCCGAAAACCTTACGATAACGTTTTTTGCAGGGTAGTTTTTCGGATTTCTTTGTTCACAATGTTTCTTTCTCGCAGCCCCATACCTCCAAAATCTTCCCCACAAAATTCCATACTAATGGTTTTTAATAAATTTAAATGGCTTTTCCAGTTCTGCCCGAAAACCTTATTAACTTTTTTTGCAGGGTAGTTTTTCGGATTCCTGTTTTCACAAGGCTGTATGTCTCGCAGCCGCATACCTCCAAAATCTTCCCCGCAGAAGCCCATATTAATGGCTTTTAAAAAATTTAAATGGCTTTTCCAGCTCTGCCGGAAAACCTTACCATAACTTTTTTTGCAGGGTAGTTTTTCGGATTCCTGTATTCACAAGGCTTCTTTGGATATACCTCGCTATATGTCTCGCAGCCGCATACCTCCAAAATCTTCCCCGCAGAAGCCCATATTAATGGTTTTCAAAAAATTTAAATGGCTTTTCCAGCTCTGCCGGAAAACCTTACCATAACTTTTTTTGCAGGGTAGTTTTTCGGATTCCTGTGTTCACAAGGCTTCTTTGGATATACCTCGCTATATGTCTCGCAGCCCCGTACCTCCAAAATCTTCCCCGCAAAATGACATATTAATGGTTTTTAAAAAATTTAAATGGCTTTTCCGGCTCTGCCGGAAACCCCTTCGATAACTTTTTTTGCAGGGTAGTTTTTCGCATTACTTTTTTTGCAGGGTAGTTTTTCGGATTCACAAGGTTTCTTGGGATATACCTTGCTATATGTCTCGCAGCCCAATACCTCCAAAAAGCCCATATTGATGGTTTTTAAAAAATTTAAATGGCTTTCCCAGCTCTGCCCGAAAACCTTACGATAACGTTTTTTGCAGGGTAGTTTTTCGGATTTCTGTGTTCACAATGTTTCTTTGAGTATACCTTGCTATATGTCTCGCAGCCCCATACCTCCAAAATCTTCCCCGCAAAATCCTAAATTAATGGTTTTTAAAAAATTTAAATGGCTTTTCCAGCTTTGCCCGAAAACCTTACGATAACTTTTTTTGCAGAGCAGTTTTTCGGATTCCTGTGTTCACAAGGCTTCTTTGTATATACCTCGCTCTCGCAGCCCCGTACCTCCAAAATCTTCCCCGCAAAATCACATATTAATGGTTTTTAAAAAATTTAAATGGCTTTTCTTGCTATATGTCTCGCAGCCGCATACCTCCAAAATCTTCCCCGCAAAATTCTATATTAATGGTTTTTAAAAAATTTAAATGGCTTTTCCAGCTCTGCCCGAAAACCTTACGATAACTTTTTTTGCAGGGTAGTTTTTCAGATTCCTGTTTTCACAATGTTACTTTGAGTATACCGTGCTATATGTCTCGCAGCCCCATACCTCCAAAATCTTCCCCGCAGAAGCCCATATCTATGGTTTTTAAAAAATTTAAATGGCTTTTCCAGCTCTGCCGGAAAACCTTACCATAACTTTTTTTGCAGGGTAGTTTTTCGGATTCCTGTGTTCACAAGGCTTCCTTGGATATACCTCGCTATATGTCTCGCAGCCCCGTACCTTCAAAATCTTCCCCGCAAAATCACATATTAATGGTTTTTAAAAAATTTAAACCCTAAGATAACTTTTTTTGCAGGGTAGTTTTTCGGATTTATGTGTTTACAAGGCTTCTTCGGATATACGTTGCTATATTTCTCGCAGCCCCATACCTCCAAAATCTTCCCCGCAGGAGCCCATATTAATGGTTTTTAAAAAATTTAAATGGCTATTCCGGCTCTGCCTGAAAACCTTACGATAACTTTTTTTGCAGGGCAGTTTTTCAGATTCCTGTGTTCACAAGGCTTCTTTTGATATACCTCGCTATATGTCTCGCAGCCCCATACTTCCAAAATCTTCCCCGCAAAATCCCATATTAATGGTTTTTAAAAAATTTAAATGGCTTTTCCAGCTCTGCCCGAAAACTTTACAATAACTTTTTTTGCAGGGTAGTTTTTCGGATTCCTGTGTTCACAAGGCTTCTTTGGATATACCTCGCTGTATGTCTCGCAGCCCCGTACCTCCAAAATCTTCCCCGCAAAATGATATATTAATGGTTTTTAAAATATTTAAATGGCTTTTCCGGCTCTGCCGGAAAACCCTACGATAACTTTTTTTGCAGGGTGGTTTTTCGGATTTATGTGTTCACAAGGCTTCTTTGAGTATACCTCGCTGTATGTCTCGCAGCCCCGTACCTCCGAAATCTTCCCCGCAAAATGATATATTAATGGTTTTTAAAATATTTAAATGGCTTTTCCAGCTCTGCCCGAAAACCTTACGATAACTTTTTTTGCAGGGTAGTTTTTCGGATTCCTGTGTTCACAATGTTACTTTGAGTATACCTTGCTATATGTCTCGCAGCCCCATACCTCGAAAATCTTCCCCGCAAAATCCCATATTAATGGTTTTTAAAAAATTTAAATGGCTTTTCCAGCTCTGCCCGAAAACCTTACGATAACATTTTTGCAGAGTAGTTTTTCGGATTCCTGTGTTCACAATGTATCTTTGAGTATACCTTGCTATATGTCTCGCAGCCCAATACCTCCAAAATCTGCCCCGCAAAATTCCATACTAATGGTTTTTAAAAAATTTAAATGGCTTTTCCAGCTGTGCCCGAAAACCTTACGCTAACTTTTTTTGCAGGGTAGTTTTACGGATTTCTGTGTTCACAATGTTTCTTTCTCGCAGCCCCATACCTCCAAAATCTTCCCCACAAAATTCCATACTAATGGTTGTTAATAAATTTAAATGGCTTTTCCAGTTCTGCCCGAAAACCTTATTAACTTTTTTTGCAGGGTAGTTTTTCGGATTCCTGTTTTCACAAGGCTGTATGTCTCGCAGCCGCATACCTCCAAAATCTTCCCCGCAGAAGCCCATATTAATGGTTTTTAAAAAATTTAAATGGCTTTTCCAGCTCTGCCGGAAAACCTTACCATAACTTTTTTTGCAGGGTAGTTTTTCGGATTCCTGTATTCACAAGGCTTCTTTGGATATACCTCGCTATATGTCTCGCAGCCGCATACCTCCAAAATCTTCCCCGCAGAAGCCCATATTAATGGTTTTCAAAAAATTTAAATGGCTTTTCCAGCTCTGCCGGAAAACCTTACCATAACTTTTTTTGCAGGGTAGTTTTTCGGATTCCTGTGTTCACAAGGCTTCTTTGGATATACCTCGCTATATGTCTCGCAGCCCC
Source organism: Leucophora obtusa (assembly GCA_949987735.1). NCBI lineage: Eukaryota > Metazoa > Arthropoda > Insecta > Diptera > Anthomyiidae > Leucophora > Leucophora obtusa. The sequence goes on from OX465297.1 coordinate 56,813,832, forward strand.
GTACCTCCAAAATCTTCCCCGCAAAATGACATATTAATGGTTTTTAAAAAATTTAAATGGCTTTTCCGGCTCTGCCGGAAACCCCTTCGATAACTTTTTTTGCAGGGTAGTTTTTCGCATTACTTTTTTTGCAGGGTAGTTTTTCGGATTCACAAGGTTTCTTGGGATATACCTTGCTATATGTCTCGCAGCCCAATACCTCCAAAAAGCCCATATTGATGGTTTTTAAAAAATTTAAATGGCTTTCCCAGCTCTGCCCGAAAACCTTACGATAACGTTTTTTGCAGGGTAGTTTTTCGGATTTCTGTGTTCACAATGTTTCTTTGAGTATACCTTGCTATATGTCTCGCAGCCCCATACCTCCAAAATCTTCCCCGCAAAATCCCAAATTAATGGTTTTTAAAAAATTTAAATGGCTTTTCCAGCTTTGCCCGAAAACCTTACGATAACTTTTTTTGCAGGGTAGTTTTTCGGATTCCTGTGTTCAGAGTGTTTATTTGAGTATACCTTGCTATATGTCTCGTAGCCCCATACCTCGAAAATCTTCCCCGCAAAATCCCATATTAATGGTTTTTAAAAAATTTAAATGGCTTTTCCAGCTCTGCCCAAAAACCTTACGATAAGATTTTTGCAGAGTAGTTTTTCGGATTCCTGTGTTCACAATGTATCTTTGAGTATACTTGCTATATGTCTCGCAGGCCAATACCTCCAAAATCTGCCCCGCAAAATTCCATACTAATGGTTTTTAAAAAATTTAAATGGCTTTTCCAGCTGTGCCCGAAAACCTTACGCTAACTTTTTTTGCAGGGTAGTTTTACGGATTTCTGTGTTCACAATGTTTCTTTCTCGCAGCCCCATACCTCCAAAATCTTCCCCACAAAATTCCATACTAATGGTTTTTAATAAATTTAAATGGCTTTTCCAGCTCTGCCCGAAAACCTAACGATAACATTTTTGCAGAGTAGTTTTTCGGATTCCTGTGTTCACAATGTATCTTTGAGTATAATTGCTATATGTCTCGCAGCCCAATACCTCCAAAATCTGTCCCGCAAAATTCTATACTAATGGTTTTTAAAAAATTTAAATGGCTTTTCCAGCTGTGCCCGAAAACCTTACGCTAACTTTTCTTGCAGGGTAGTTTTACGGATTTCTGTGTTCACAATGTTTCTTTCTCGCAGCCCAATACCTCCAAAATCTTCGCCGCAAAATCACATATTAATGGTTTTTAAAAAATTTAAATGGCTTTTCCAGCTCTGCCCGAAAACCTTACGATAATTTTTTTTGCAGGGTAGTTTTTCGGATTCCTGTTTTCACAATGTTACTTTGAGTATACCTTGCTATATGTCTCGCAGCCCCATACCTGCAAAATCTTCCCCGCAGAAGCCCATATCTATGGTTTTTAAAAAATTTAAATGGCTTTTCCAGATCTGCCGGAAAACCTTACCATAACTTTTTTTGCAGGGTAGTTTTTCGGATTCCTGTGTTCACAAGGCTTCTTTGGATATACCTCGCTATATGTCTCGCAGCCCCGTACCTTCAAAATCTTCCCCGCAAAATCACATATTAATGGTTTTTAAAAAATTTAAATGGCTTTTCCGGCTCTGCCGGAAAACCCTACGATAACTTTTTTTGTAGGGTAGTTTTTCGGATTCCTGTTTTCACAAGGCTGTATGTCTCGCAGCCGCATACCTCCAAAATCTTCCCCGCAGAATCCCATATTAATGGTTTTTAAAAAATTTAAATGGCTTTTCCAGCTCTACCGGAAAACTTTTTTTGCAGGGTAGTTTTTCGGATTCCTGTATTCACAAGGCTTCTTTGGATATACCTCGCCATATGTCTCGCAGCCGCATACCTCCAAAATCTTCCCCGCAGAAGACCATATTAATGGTTTTCAAAAAATTTAAATGGCTTTTCCAGCTCTGCCGGAAAACCTTACCATAACTTTTTTTGCAGGGTAGTTTTTCGGATTCCTGTGTTCACAAGGCTTCTTTGGATATACCTCGCTATATGTCTCGCAGCCCCGTACCTCCAAAATCTTCCCCGCAAAATCACATATTAATGGTTTTTAAAAAATTTAAATGGCTTTTCTTGTTATATGTCTCGCAGCCGCATACCTCCAAAATCTTCCCCGCAAAATCCCATATTAATGGTTTTTAAAAAATTTAAATGGCTTTTCCAGCTCTGCCCGAAAATCTTACGATAACTTTTTTTGCAGGGTAGTTTTTCGGATTCCTGTGTTCACAATGTTAGTTTGAGTATACCTTGCTATATGTCTCGCAGCCCCATACCTCCAAAATCTTCCCTGCAGAAGCCCATATCTATGGTTTCTAAAAAATTTAAATGGCTTTTCCAGCTCTGCCCGAAAACCTTACGATAACTTTTTTTGCAATTCAGTTTTTCAGATTCCTGTGTTCACAAGGCTTCTTTGGATATACCTCGCTATATTTCTCGCAGCCCCATACCTCCAAAATCTTCCCCGCAGGAGCCCATATTAATGGTTTTTAAAAAATTTAAATGGCTTTTCCGGCTCTGCCGGAAAATCCTATGATAACTTTTTTTGCAGGGTAGTTTTTGGGATTCCTGTTTTCACAAGGCTGTATGTCTCGCAGCCGCATACCTCCCAAATCTTCCCCGCAGAATCCCATGTTAATGGTTTTTAAAAAATTTAAATGGCTTTTCTTGTTATATGTCTCGCAGCCGCATACCTCCAAAATCTTCCCCGCAAAATCCCATATTAATGGTTTTTAAAAAATTTAAATGGCTTTTCCAGCTCTGCCCGAAAACCTTACGATAACTTTTTTTGCAAGGCAGTTTTTCAGATTCCTGTGTTCACAAGGCTTCTTTGGATATACCTCGCTATATTTCTCGCAGCCCCATACCTCCAAAATCTTCCCCGCAGGAGCCCATATTAATGGTTTTTAAAAAATTTAAATGGCTTTTCCGGCTCTGCCGGAAAATCCTATGATAACTTTTTTTGCAGGGTAGTTTTTGGGATTCCTGTTTTCACAAGGCTGTATGTCTCGCAGCCGCATACCTCCCAAATCTTCCCCGCAGAATCCCATGTTAATGGTTTTTAAAAAATTTAAATGGCTTTTCCAGCTCTGCCGGAAAACCTTACCATAACTTTTTTTGCAGGGTAGTTTTTGGATTCCTGTGTTCACAAGACTTCTTTGGAGATACCTCGCTATATGTCTCGCAGCCGCATACCTCCAAAATCTTCCCCGCAGAAGCCCATATTAATGGTTTTCGAAAAATTTAAATGGCTTTTCCAGCTCTGCCGGAAAACCTTACCATAACTTTTTTTGCAGGGTAGTTTTTCGGATTCCTGTGTTCACAAGGCTTCTTTGGATATACCTCGCTATATGTCTCGCAGCCCCGTACCTCCAAAATCTTCCCCGCAAAATCACATATTAATGGTTTTTAAAAAATTTAAATGGCTTTTCTTGCTATATGTCTCGCAGCCGCATACCTCCAAAATCTTCCCCGCAAAATCTTTACTTTACGATAACTTTTTTTTTTTACGATAACTTTTTTTGCAGGGCAGTTTTTCGGATTCCTGTGTTCACAAGGCTTCTTTGGATATACCTCGCTATATGCCTCGCAGCCCCGTACCTTCAAAATCTTCCCCGAAAAATCACATATTAATGGTTTTTAAAAAATTTAAATGGCTTTTCCGGCTCTGCCGGAAAACCCTACGATAACTTTTTTGCAGGGTAGTTTTTCGGATTTATGTGTTTACAAGGCTTCTTTGGATATACCTTGCTATATTTCTCGCAGCCTCATACCTCCAAAATCTTCCCCGCAGGAGCCCATATTAATGGTTTTTAAAAAATTTAAATGGCTTTTCCGGCTCTGCCCGAAAACCTTACGATAACTTTTTTTGCAGGGCAGTTTCTCAGATTCCTATGTTCACAAGGCTTCTTTGGATATGCCTCGCTATATGTTTCGCAGCCCCATACCTCCAAAATCTTCCCCGCAAAATCCCATATTAATGGTTTTTAAAAAATTTAAATGGCTTTTCCAGCTCTGCCCGAAAACCTTACGATAACTTTTTTTGCAGGGTAGTTTTTCGGATTCCTGTGTTCACAATGTTACTTTGAGTATACCTTGCTATATGTCTCGCAGCCGCATACCTCCAAAATCTTGCCCGCAGAAGCCAATATTAATGGTTTTCAAAAAATTTAAATGGCTTTTCCAGCTCTGCCCGAAAACCTTACGACAACTTTTTTTGCAGGGTAGTTTTTCGGATTCCTGTTTTCACAAGGCTTCTTCGAATATACCTTGCTGTATGTCTCGCAGCCGCATACCTCCAAAATCTTCCCCGCAGAAGCCCATATTAATAGTTTTTAAAAAATTTAAATGGCTTTTTCAGCTCTGCCGGAAAAACTTACCATAACTTTTTTTGCAGGGTGGTTTTTCGGATTCCTGTGTTCACAAGGCTTCTTTGGATATACCTCGCTATATGTCTCGCAGCCCCGTACCTCCAAAATCTTCCCCGCAAAATGACATATTAATGGTTTTTAAAAAATTTAAATGGCTTTTCCGGCTCTGCCGGAAAACCCTTCGATAACCTTTTTTGCAGGGTTTGCGCATTACTTTTTTTGCAGGGTAGTTTTTCGGATTCGCAAGGCTTCTTGGGATATACCTTGCTATGTGTCTCAAAGCCCCATACCTCCAAAAAGCCCATATTGATGGTTTTTAAAAAATTTAAATTGCTTTTCCAGCTCTGCCCGAAAACCTTACGATAACTTTTTTTGCAGGGTAGTTTTTCGGATTTCTGTGTTCACAATGTTTCTTTGAGTATACCTTGCTATATGTCTCGCAGCCCCATACCTCCAAAATCTTCCCCGCAAAATCCCAAATTAATGGTTTTTAAAAAATTTAAATGGCTTTTCCAGCTCTGCCCGAAAACCTTACGATAACTTTTTTTGCAGGGTAGTTTTTCGGATTCCTGTGTTCAGAGTGTTTATTTGAGTATATCTTGCTATATGTCTCGCAGCCCCATACCTCGAAAATCTTCCCCGCAAAATCCCATATTAATGGTTTTTAAAAAATTTAAATGGCTTTTCCAGCTCTGCCCGAAAACCTTACGCTAACTTTTTTTGCAGGGTAGTTTTACGAATTTCTGTGTTCACAATGTTTCTTTCTCGCAGCCCCATACCTCCAAAATCTGCCCCACAAAATTCCATACAAATGGTTTTTTAAAAATTTAAATGGCTTTTCCAGCTCTGCCCGAAAACCTTACTATAACTTTTTTTGCAGGGCAGTTTTTCGGATTCCTGTGTTCACAAGGCTTCTTTGGATATACCTCGCTATATGCCTCGCAGCCCCGTACCTTCAAAATCTTCCCCGCAGAAGCCCATATTAATGGTTTTCGAAAAATTTAAATGGCTTTTCCAGCTCTGCCGGAAAACCTTACCATAACTTTTTTTGCAGGGTAGTTTTTCGGATTCCTGTGTTCACAAGGCTTCTTTGGATATACCTCGCTATATGTCTCGCAGCCCCGTACCTCCAAAATCTTCCCCGCAAAATCACATATTAATGGTTTTTAAAAAATTTAAATGGCTTTTCTTGCTATATGTCTCGCAGCCGCATACCTCCAAAATCTTCCCCGCAAAATCTTTACTTTACGATAACTTTTTTTTTTACGATAACTTTTTTTGCAGGGCAGTTTTTCGGATTCCTGTGTTCACAAGGCTTCTTTGGATATACCTCGCTATATGCCTCGCAGCCCCGTACCTTCAAAATCTTCCCCGAAAAATCACATATTAATGGTTTTTAAAAAATTTAAATGGCTTTTCCGGCTCTGCCGGAAAACCCTACGATAACTTTTTTGCAGGGTAGTTTTTCGGATTTATGTGTTTACAAGGCTTCTTTGGATATACCTTGCTATATTTCTCGCAGCCTCATACCTCCAAAATCTTCCCCGCAGGAGCCCATATTAATGGTTTTTAAAAAATTTAAATGGCTTTTCCGGCTCTGCCCGAAAACCTTACGATAACTTTTTTTGCAGGGCAGTTTCTCAGATTCCTATGTTCACAAGGCTTCTTTGGATATGCCTCGCTATATGTTTCGCAGCCCCATACCTCCAAAATCTTCCCCGCAAAATCCCATATTAATGGTTTTTAAAAAATTTAAATGGCTTTTCCAGCTCTGCCCGAAAACCTTACGATAACTTTTTTTGCAGGGTAGTTTTTCGGATTCCTGTGTTCACAATGTTACTTTGAGTATACCTTGCTATATGTCTCGCAGCCGCATACCTCCAAAATCTTGCCCGCAGAAGCCAATATTAATGGTTTTCAAAAAATTTAAATGGCTTTTCCGGCTCTGCCCGAAAACCTTACGACAACTTTTTTTGCAGGGTAGTTTTTCGGATTCCTGTTTTCACAAGGCTTCTTCGAATATACCTTGCTGTATGTCTCGCAGCCGCATACCTCCAAAATCTTCCCCGCAGAAGCCCATATTAATAGTTTTTAAAAAATTTAAATGGCTTTTTCAGCTCTGCCGGAAAAACTTACCATAACTTTTTTTGCAGGGTGGTTTTTCGGATTCCTGTGTTCACAAGGCTTCTTTGGATATACCTCGCTATATGTCTCGCAGCCCCGTACCTCCAAAATCTTCCCCGCAAAATGACATATTAATGGTTTTTAAAAAATTTAAATGGCTTTTCCGGCTCTGTCGGAAAACCCTTCGATAACCTTTTTTGCAGGGTAGGTTTGCGCATTACTTTTTTTGCAGGGTAGTTTTTCGGATTCGCAAGGCTTCTTGGGATATACCTTGCTATGTGTCTCAAAGCCCCATACCTCCAAAAAGCCCATATTGATGGTTTTTAAAAAATTTAAATTGCTTTTCCAGCTCTGCCCGAAAACCTTACGATAACTTTTTTTGCAGGGTAGTTTTTCGGATTTCTGTGTTCACAATGTTTCTTTGAGTATACCTTGCTATATGTCTCGCAGCCCCATACCTCCAAAATCTTCCCCGCAAATCCCAAATTAATGGTTTTTAAAAAATTTAAATGGCTTTTCCAGCTCTGCCCGAAAACCTTACGATAACTTTTTTTGCAGGGTAGTTTTTCGGATTCCTGTGTTCAGAGTGTTTATTTGAGTATATCTTGCTATATGTCTCGCAGCCCCATACCTCGAAAATCTTCCCCGCAAAATCCCATATTAATGGTTTTTAAAAAATTTAAATGGCTTTTCCAGCTCTGCCCGAAAACCTTACGCTAACTTTTTTTGCAGGGTAGTTTTACGAATTTCTGTGTTCACAATGTTTCTTTCTCGCAGCCCCATACCTCCAAAATCTTCCCCACAAAATTCCATACAAATGGTTTTTAAAAAATTTAAATGGCTTTTCCAGCTCTGCCCGAAAACCTTACTATAACTTTTTTTGCAGGGCAGTTTTTCGGATTCCTGTGTTCACAAGGCTTCTTTGGATATACCTCGCTATATGCCTCGCAGCCCCGTACCTTCAAAATCTTCCCCGAAAAATCACATATTAATGGTTTTTAAAAAATTTAAATGGCTTTTCCGGCTCTGCCGGAAAACCCTACGATAACTTTTTTGCAGGGTAGTTTTTCGGATTTATGTGTTTACAAGGCTTCTTTGGATATACCTTGCTATATTTCTCGCAGCCTCATACCTCCAAAATCTTCCCCGCAGGAGCCCATATTAATGGTTTTTAAAAAATTTAAATGGCTTTTCCGGCTCTGCCCGAAAACCTTACGATAACTTTTTTTGCAGGGCAGTTTCTCAGATTCCTATGTTCACAAGGCTTCTTTGGATATGCCTCGCTATATGTTTCGCAGCCCCATACCTCCAAAATCTTCCCCGCAAAATCCCATATTAATGGTTTTTAAAAAATTTAAATGGCTTTTCCAGCTCTGCCCGAAAACCTTACGATAACTTTTTTTGCAGGGTAGTTTTTCGGATTCCTGTGTTCACAATGTTACTTTGAGTATACCTTGCTATATGTCTCGCAGCCGCATACCTCCAAAATCTTGCCCGCAGAAGCCAATATTAATGGTTTTCAAAAAATTTAAATGGCTTTTCCAGCTCTGCCCGAAAACCTTACGACAACTTTTTTTGCAGGGTAGTTTTTCGGATTCCTGTTTTCACAAGGCTTCTTCGAATATACCTTGCTGTATGTCTCGCAGCCGCATACCTCCAAAATCTTCCCCGCAGAAGCCCATATTAATAGTTTTTAAAAAATTTAAATGGCTTTTTCAGCTCTGCCGGAAAAACTTACCATAACTTTTTTTGCAGGGTGGTTTTTCGGATTCCTGTGTTCACAAGGCTTCTTTGGATATACCTCGCTATATGTCTCGCAGCCCCGTACCTCCAAAATCTTCCCCGCAAAATGACATATTAATGGTTTTTAAAAAATTTAAATGGCTTTTCCGGCTCTGCCGGAAAACCCTTCGATAACCTTTTTTGCAGGGTAGGTTTGCGCATTACTTTTTTTGCAGGGTAGTTTTTCGGATTCGCAAGGCTTCTTGGGATATACCTTGCTATGTGTCTCAAAGCCCCATACCTCCAAAAAGCCCATATTGATGGTTTTTAAAAAATTTAAATTGCTTTTCCAGCTCTGCCCGAAAACCTTACGATAACTTTTTTTGCAGGGTAGTTTTTCGGATTTCTGTGTTCACAATGTTTCTTTGAGTATACCTTGCTATATGTCTCGCAGCCCCATACCTCCAAAATCTTCCCCGCAAAATCCCAAATTAATGGTTTTTAAAAAATTTAAATGGCTTTTCCAGCTCTGCCCGAAAACCTTACGATAACTTTTTTTGCAGGGTAGTTTTTCGGATTCCTGTGTTCAGAGTGTTTATTTGAGTATATCTTGCTATATGTCTCGCAGCCCCATACCTCGAAAATCTTCCCCGCAAAATCCCATATTAATGGTTTTTAAAAAATTTAAATGGCTTTTCCAGCTCTGCCCGAAAACCTTACGCTAACTTTTTTTGCAGGGTAGTTTTACGAATTTCTGTGTTCACAATGTTTCTTTCTCGCAGCCCCATACCTCCAAAATCTTCCCCACAAAATTCCATACAAATGGTTTTTAAAAAATTTAAATGGCTTTTCCAGCTCTGCCCGAAAACCTTACTATAACTTTTTTTGCAGGGTAGTTTTTCGGATTCCTGTTTTCGCAAGGCTGTATGTCTCGCAGCCGCATACCTCCAAAATCTTCCCCGCAGAAACCCATATTAATGGTTTTAAAAAATTTAAATGGCTTTTCCAGCTCTGCCGGAAAACCTTACTATAACTTTTTTTGCAGGGTAGTTTTTCGCATTTCTGTGTTCACAAGGCTTCTTTCGATATACCTCGCTATATGTCTCGCAGCCCCGTACCTTCAAAATCTTCCCCGCAAAATCACATATTAATGGTTTTTAAAAAATTTAAATGGCTTTTCCAGCTCTGCCGGAAAACCCTACGATTACTTTTTTTGCAGGGTAGTTTTTCGGATTTATGTGTTCACAAGGCTTCTTTGGATATACCTTGCTATATTTCTCGCAGCCCCATACCTCCAAAATCTTCCCCGCAGAATCCCATATTAATGGTTTTTAAAAAATTTAAATGGCTTTTCCAGCTCTACCGGAAAACCTTACCATAGCTTTTTTTGCAGGGTAGTTTTTCGGATTCCTGTGTTCACAAGGCTTCTTTGGATATACCTCGCTATATGTCTCGCAGCCGCATACCTCCAAAATCTTCCCCGCAGAAGCCCATATTAATGGTTTTCAAAAAATTTAAATGGCTTTTCCAGCTCTGCCGGAAAACCTTACCATAACTTTTTTGCAGAGTAGTTTTTCGGATTCCTGTGTTCACAAGGCTTCTTTGGATATACCTCGCCATATGTCTCGCAGCCCCGTATCTCCAAAATCTTCCCCGCAAAATCACATATTAATGGTTTTTAAAAAATTTAAATGGCTTTTCTTGCTATATGTCTCGCAGCCCCATACCTCCAAAATCTTCCCCACAGAAGCCCATATTAATGGTTTTTAAAAAATTTAAATGGCTTTTCCAGCTCTTCCTGAAAACCTTACGATAACTTTTTTTTCATGGCAGTTTTTCGGATTCCTTTGTTCACAAGGCTTCTTTGTATATACCTCGCTCTCGCAGCCCAGTACCTCCAAAATCTTCCCCTCAAAATCACATATTAATGGTTTTTAAAAAATTTAAATGGCTTTTCTTGCTATATGTCTCGCAGCCGCATACCTCCAAAATCTTCCCCGCAAAATCCCATATTAATGGTTTTTAAAAAATTTTAATGGCTTTTCCAGCTCTGCCCGAAAACCTTACGATAACTTTATTTGCAGGGCAGTTTTTCGGATTCCTGTGTTCGCAAGGCTTCTTTGTATATACCTCGCTCTCGCAGCCCCGTACCACCAAAATCTTCCCCGCAAAATCACATATTAATGGTTTTTAAAAAATTTAAATGCACTCAAAAAAATAAGTTAGTAGAAAAATTAGTAAAACGTCTTGTATATCAAGTGTACTAGTTTTCAGCAATTTTTTTGCTGAAATTCCATTTTCAGCAAAAATTTTAGTTATATTTCTTTAGCACTAAACTAATTTTGAACTAATGTTTTATTAATTTATTTTGCTACAAAAATTGTGCTGATAACAGCATTCATAGCTGATAACAACATTCATAGATGTCGCAGCTTGTCTGGAAACGGAAATGACAAAAAAAGGAAAACAACTCTACACATATTCTATATTTAAATTTTCAGCAAATAAATTAACTAAAGTAAAATTTCGCTACAAGTTTTTTGAGTTTTTTTCAGTCTACTAATATTCAGCAAAAAGTTTAGTGATTTTAGCAAGGATTTTTTTCATTTGCAGTCGACTAAGTGTTAGCAAAACTTTTGCTGAAGATTACTATTTTTTTGGTAAAAATCAGCTCGCTGAATTTCAGCAAACCTTTTGCTGAAATTACCAACTTTTTTGCAAGCACGCTCCTGACTAAAGATTTGCTGACACAGCAACATTTTTTGCTGACTTTACTGACTTTTTTTTTTGAGTGTGGCTTTTCTTGTTATATTTCTCGCAGCCGCATACCTCCAAAATCTTCCCCGCAAAATCCCATATTAATGGTTTTTAAAAAATTTAAATGGCTTTTCCAGCTCTGCCCGAAAACCTTACGATAACTTTTTTTGCAGGGTAGTTTTTCGGATTCCTGTGTTCACAATGTTAGTTTGAGTATACCTTGCTATATGTCTCGCAGCCCCATACCTCCAAAATCTTCCCTGCAGAAGCCCATATCTATGGTTTTTAAAAAATTTAAATGGCTTTTCCAGCTCTGCCCGAAAACCTTACGATAACTTTTTTTGCAAGGCAGTTTTTCAGATTCCTGTGTTCACAAGGCTTCTTTGGATATACCTCGCTATATTTCTCGCAGCCCCATACCTCCAAAATCTTCCCCGCAGGAGCCCATATTAATGGTTTTTAAAATATTTAAATGGCTTTTCCGGCTCTGCCGGAAAATCCTATGAAAACTTTTTTTGCAGGGTAGTTTTTGGGATTCCTGTTTTCACAAGGCTGTATGTCTCGCAGCCGCATATCTCCAAAATCTTCCCCGCAGAATCCCATGTTAATGGTTTTTAAAAAATTTAAATGGCTTTTCCAGCTCTGCCGGAAAACCTTACCATAACTTTTTTTGCAGGGTAGTTTTGGGATTCCTGTGTTCACAAGGCTTCTTTGGAGATACCTCGCTATATGTCTCGCAGCCGCATACCTCCAAAATATTCCCCGCAGAAGCCCATATTAATGGTATTCAAAAAATTTAAATGGCTTTTCCAGCTCTGCCGGAAAACCTTACCATAACTTTTTTTGCAGGGTAGTTTTTCGGTTTCCTGTGTTCACAAGGCTTCTTTGGATATACCTCGCTATATGTCTCGCAGCCCCGTACCTCCAAAATCTTCCCCGCAAAATCACATAATGGTTTTTAAAAAATTTAAATGGCTTTTCTTGCTATATGTCTCGCAGCCGCATACCTCCAAAATCTTCCCCGCAAAATCTTTACTTTACGATAACTTTTTTTTTTTACGATAACTTTTTTTGCAGGGTAGTTTTTCGGATTCCTGTGTTCACAAGGCTTCTTTGGATATACCTCGCTATATGCCTCGCAGCCCCGTACCTTCAAAATCTTCCCCGAAAAATCACATATTACTGGTTTTTAAAAAATTTAAATGGCTTTTCCGGCTCTGCCGGAAAACCCTACGATAACTTTTTTGCAGGGTAGTTTTTCGGATTTATGTGTTTACAAGGCTTCTTTGGATATACCTTGCTATATTTCTCGCAGCACCATACCTCCAAAATCTTCTCCGCAGGAGCCCATATTAATGGTTTTTAAAAAATTTAAATGGCTTTTCCGGCTCTGCCCGAAAACCTTACGATAACTTTTTTTGCAGGGCAGTTTCTCAGATTCCTATGTTCACAAGGCTTCTTTGGATATGCCTCGCTATATGTTTCGCAGCCCCATACCTCCAAAATCTTCCCCGCAAAATCCCATATTAATGGTTTTTAAAAAATTTAAATGGCTTTTCCAGCTCTGCCCGAAAACCTTACGATAACTTTTTTTGCAGGGTAGTTTTTCGGATTCCTGTGTTCACAATGTTACTTTGAGTATACCTTGCTATATTTCTCGCAGCCGCATACCTCCAAAATCTTGCCCGCAGAAGCCAATATTAATGGTTTTCAAAAAATTTAAAAGGCTTTTCCAGCTCTGCCCGAAAACCTTACGACAACTTTTTTTGCAGGGTAGTTTTTCGGATTCCTGTTTTCACAAGGCTTCTTCGAATATACCTTGCTGTATGTCTCGCAGCCGCATACCTCCAAAATCTTCCCCGCAGAAGCCCATATTAATAGTTTTTAAAAAATTTAAATGGCTTTTTCAGCTCTGCCGGAAAAACTTACGATAACTTTTTTTGCAGGGTGGTTTTTCGGATTCCTGTGTTCACAAGGCTTCTTTGGATATACCTCGCTATATGTCTCGCAGCCCCGTACCTCCAAAAACTTCCCCGCAAAATGATATATTAATGGTTTTTAAAAAATTTAAATGGCTTTTCCGGCTCTGCCGGAAAACCCTTCGATAACCTTTTTTGCAGGGTAGTTTTTCGCATTACTTTTTTTGCAGGGTAGTTTTTCGGATTCACAAGGCTTCTTGGGATATACCTTGCTATATGTCTCGCAGCCCCATACCTCCAAAAAGCCCATATTGATGGTTTTTAAAAAATTTAAATTGCTTTTCCAGCTCTGCCCGAAAACCTTACGATAACTTTTTTTGCAGGGTAGTTTTTCGGATTTCTGTGTTCACAATGTTTCTTTGAGTATACCTTGCTATATGTCTCGCAGCCCCATACCTCCAAAATCTTCCCCGCAAAATCCCAAATTAATGGTTTTTAAAAAATTTAAATGGCTTTTCCAGCTCTGCCCGAAAACCTTACGATAACTTTTTTTGCAGGGTAGTTTTTCGGATTTCTGTGTTCACAATGTTTCTTTGAGTATACCTTGCTATATGTCTCGCAGCCCCATACCTCCGAAATCTTCCCCGCAGAAGCCCATATTAATGGTTTTAAAAAATTTAAATGGCTTTTCCAGCTCTGCCGGAAAACCTTACTATAACTTTTTTTGCAGGGTAGTTTTTCGGATTTCTGTGTTCACAAGGCTTCTTTGGATATACCTCGCTATATGTCTCGCAGCCCCGTACCTTCAAAATCTTCCCCGCAAAATCACATATTAATGGTTTTTAAAAAATTTAAATGGCTTTTCCAGCTCTGCAGGAAAACCTTACCATAACTTTTTTTGCAGGGTAGTTTTTCGGATTCCTGTGTTCACAAGGCTTCTTTGGATATACCTCGCTATATGTCTCGCAGCCCCGTACCTTCAAAATCTTCCCCACAAAATTCCATACTAATGGTTTTTAAAAAATTTAAATGGCTTTTCCAGCTCTGCCGGAAAACCCTACGATTACTTTTTTTGCAGAGTAGTTTTTCGGATTTATGTGTTCACAAGGCTTCTTTGGATATACCTTGCTATATTTCTCGCAGCCCCATACCTCCGAAATCTTCCCCGCAGAATCCCATATTAATGGTTTTTAAAAAATTTAAATGGCTTTTCCAGCTCTGCCGGAAAACCTTACCATAGCTTTTTTTGCAGGGTAGTTTTTCGGATTCCTGTGTTCACAAGGCTTCTTTGGATATACCTCGCTATATGTCTCGCAGCCGCATACCTCCAAAATCTTCCCCGCAGAAGCCCATATTAATGGTTTTCAAAAAATTTAAATGGCTTTTCCAGCTCTGCCGGAAAACCTTACCATAACTTTATTGCAGGGTAGTTTTTCGGATTCCTGTGTTCACAAGGCTTCTTTGGATATACCTCGCCATATGTCTCGCAGCCCCGTACCTCCAAAATCTTCCCCGCAAAATCACATATTAATGGTTTTTAAAAAATTTAAATGGCTTTTCTTGCTATATGTCTCGCAGCCCCATACCTCCAAAATCTTCCCCGCAGAAGCCCATATTAATGGTTTTTAAAAAATTTAAATGGCTTTTCCAGCTCTTCCTGAAAACCTTACGATAACTTTTTTTTCAGGGCAGTTTTTCGGATTCCTTTGTTCACAAGGCTTCTTTGTATATACCTCGCTCTCGCAGCCCCGTACCTCCAAAATCTTCCCCTCAAAATCACATATTAATGGTTTTTAAAAAATTTAAATGGCTTTTCTTGCTATATGTCTCGCAGCAGCATACCTCCAAAATCTTCCCCGCAAAATCCCATATTAATGGTTTTTAAAAAATTTAAATGGCTTTTCCAGCTCTGCCCGAAAACCTTACGATAACTTTTTTTGCAGGGTAGTTTTTCGGATTCCTGTGTTCACAATGTTACTTTGAGTATACCTTGCTATATGTCTCGCAGCCCCATACCTCCAAAATCTTCCCCGCAGAAGCCCATATCTATGGTTTTTAAAAAATTTAAATGGCTTTTCCAGCTCTGCCCGAAACCCTTACGATAACTTTTTTGCAGGGCAGTTTTTCAGATTCCTGTGTTCACAAGGCTTCTTTGGATATACTTTGCTATATGTCTCGCAGCCCCATACCACCAAAATCTTCCCCGCAAAATCCATATTAATGGTTTTCAAAAACTTTAAATGGCTTTTCCACCTCTGCCCGAAAACCTTACGATAACTTGTTTTGCAGGGTAGTTTTTCGGATTTCTGTGTTCACAATGTTTCTTTGAGTATACCTTGCTATATGTCTCGCAGCCCCATACCTCCAAAATCTTCCCCGCAAAATCCCAAATTAATGGTTTTTAAAAAATTTAAATGGCTTTTCCAGCTCTGCCCGAAAACCTTATTATAACTTTTTTTGCAGGGCAGTTTTTCGGATTCCTGTGTTCAGAGTGTTTATTTGAGTATACCTTGCTATATGTCTCGCAGCCCCATACCTCGAAAATCTTCCCCGCAAAATCCCATATTAATGGTTTTTAAAAAATTTAAATGGCTTTTCCAGCTCTGCCCGAAAACCTTACGATAACATTTTCGCAGGGTAGTTTCTCGGATTCCTGTGTTCACAAGGCTTCTTTGGATATACCTCGCTATATGTCTCGCAGCCCCGTACCTTCAACATCTTCCCCGCAAAATCATATATTATTGGTTTTTAAAAAATTTAAATGGCTTTTCCAGCTCTGCCGGAAAACCTTAACAAAACTTTTTTTGCAGGGTAGTTTTTCGGATTCCTGTGTTCACAAGGCTTCTTTGGATATACCTCGCTATATGTCTCGCAGCACCGTACCTTCAAAATCTTCCCCACAAAATTCCATACACTCAAAAAAATAAGTTAGTAGAAAAATTAGTGAAACGTCTTGTATATCAAGTGTACTAGTTTTCAGCAATTTTTTTGCTGAAATTCCGTTTTCAGCAAAAATTTTAGTTATATTTTTTTAGCACTAAACTAATTTTGAACTAATGTTTTACTAATTTATTTTGCTACAAAAATTGTGCTGATAACCCATTCACAGCGTGGAAGACAACCAGATAGACAAGATGTAGATGTCGCAGCTTGTCTGGAAACGGAAATGACAAAAAAATGAAAAACAACTCTACACATATTCTATATTTAAATTTTCAGCAAATAAATTAACTAAAGTAAAATTTCGCTACAAGTTTTTTGAGTTTTTTTCAGTCTACTAATATTCAGCAAAAAGTTTAGTGATTTTAGCAAGGATTTTTTTCATTTGCAGTCGACTAAGTGTTAGCAAAACTTTTGCTGAAGATTACTATTTTTTTGGTGAAAATCAGCTCGCTGATTTTCAGCAAACCTTTTGCTGAAATTACCAACTTTTTTGCAAGCACGCTCCTGACTAAAAATTTGCTGACACAGCAACATTTTTTGCTGACTTTACTGACTTTTTTGTTTGAGTGTACTATTGGTTTTTAAAAAATTTAAATGGCTTTTCCAGCTCTGCCGAAAAACCCTACACTCAAAAAAATAAGTTAGTAGAAAAATTAGTAAAACGTCTTGTATATCAAGTGTACTAGTTTTCAGCAATTTTTTTGCTGAAATTCCATTTTCAGCAAAAATTTTAGTTATATTTTTTTAGCACTAAACTAATTTTGAACTAATGTTTTACTAATTTATTTTGCTGCAAAAATTGTGCTGAGAACCGCATGCATAGCGTGGACGACAACCAGATAGACAAAATGTAGATGTCGCAGCTTGTCTGGAAACGGAAATGACAAAAAAAGAAAAACAACTCTACACATATTCTATATTCAAATTTTCAGCAAATAAATTAACTTAAGTAAAATTTCGCTACAAGTTTTTTGAGTTTTTTTCAGTCTACTGATATTCAGCAATAAATTCAGTGATTTTAGCAAGGATTTTTTTCATTTGCAGTCGACTAAGTGTTAGCAAAACTTTTGCTGAAGATTACTATTTTTTTGGTAAAAATCAGCTCGCTGATTTTCAGCAAACCTTTTGCTGAAATTACCAACTTTTTTGCAAGCACGCTCCTGACTAAAAATTTGCTGACACAGCAACATTTTTTGCTGACTTTACTGACTTTTTTTTTTGAGTGTACGATAACTTTTTTTGCAGGGTAGTTTTTCGGATTTATGTGTTCACAAGGCTTCTTTGGATATACCTTGCTATATTTCTCGCAGCCCCATACCTCCAAAATCTTCCCCGCAGGAGCCCATATTAATGGTTTTTAAAAAATTTAAATGGCTTTTCCAGCTCTGCCGTTAAACCTTACCATAACTTTTTTTGCAAGACAGTTTTTCGGATTCCTGTGTTCACAAGGCTTCTTTGTATATACCTCGCTCTCGCAGCCCCGTACCTCCAAAATCTTCCCCTCAAAATCACATATTAATGGTTTTTAAAAAATTTAAATGGCTTTTCTTGCTATATGTCTCGCAGCCGCAAACCTCCAAAATCTTCCTCGCAAAATCCCATATTAATGGTTTTTAAAAAATTTAAATGGCTTTTCCAGCTCTGCCCGAAAACCTTACCATAACTTTTTTTGCAGGGTAGTTTTTCGGATTTCTGTGTTCACAATGTTACTATGAGTATACCTTGCTATATGTCTCGCAGCCCCATACCTCCAAAATCTTCCCCGCAGAAGCCCATATCTATGGTTTTTAAAAAATTTAAATGGCTTTTCCAGCTCTGCCCGAAAACCTTACGATAACTTTTTTTGCAGGGCAGTTTTTCAGATTCCTGTGTTCACAAGGCTTCTTTGGATATACCATGCTATATGTCTCGCAGCCCCATACCTCCAAAATTTTCCCCGCAAAATCCCATATTAATGGTTTTCAAAAAATTTAAATGGCTTTACCAGCTCTGCCGGAAAACCTTACCATAACTTTTTCAGCAAGGCAGTTTTTCGGATTCCTGTGTTCACAATGTTACTTTGAGTATACCTTGCTATATGTCTCGCAGCCCCATACCTCCAAAATCTTCCCCGCAGAAGCCCATATTAATGGTTTTTAAAAAATTTAAATTGCTTTCCGGCTCTGCCCGAAAACCTTACCATAACTTTTTTTGCAGGGCAGTTTTTCAGATTCCTGTGTTCACAAGGCTTCTTTGGATATACCTCGCTATATATCTCGCAGCCCCATACCTCCAAAATCTTCCCCGCAAAATCCAATATTAATGGTTTTTAAAAAATTTAAATGGCTTTTCCAGCTCTGCCCGAAAACCTTACGATAACTTTTTTTGCAGGGTAGTTTTTCGGATTCCTGTGTTCACAATGTTACTTTGAGTATACCTTGCTATATGTCTCGCAGCCCCATACCTCCAAAATCTTCCCCGCAGAAGCCCATATCTATGGTTTTTAAAAAATTTAAATGGCTTTTCCAGCTCTACCCGAAAACCTTACGATAACTTTTTTTGCAGGGCAGTTTTTCAGATTCCTGTGTTCACAAGGCTTCTTTGGATATACCTCGCTATATGTCTCGCAGCTCCATACCTCCAAAATCTTCCCCGCAAAATCCCATATTAATGGTTTTCAAAAAATTTAAATGGCTTTTCCAGCTCTGCCCGAAAACCTTACGAAAACTTTTTTTGAAGGGTAGTTTTTCGGATTCCTGTTTTCACAAGGTTTCTTTGAATATACCTTGCTGTATGTCTCGCAGCCCCATACCTCCAAAATCTTCCCTGCAGAAGCCCATATCAATGGTTTTTAAAAAATTTAAATGGCTTTTCCAGCTCTGCCGGAAAACCCTACGATAACTTTTTTTGCAGGGTAGTTTTTCGGATTACTTTTTTTGCAGGGTAGTTTTTCGGATTCACAAGGCTTCTTGGGATAAACCTTGCTATATGTCTCGCAGCCCCATACCTCCAAAAAGCCCATATTGATGGTTTTTAAAAAATTTAAATGGCTTTTCCAGCTCTGCCCGAAAACCTTACGATAACTTTTTTTGCAGGGTAGTTTTTCGGATTTCTGTGTTCACAATGTTTCTTTGAGTATACCTTGCTATATGTCTCGCAGCCCCATACCTCCAAAATCTTCCCCGCAAAATCCCATATTAATGGTTTTTAAAAAATTTAAATGGCTTTTCCAGCTCTGCCCGAAAATCTAACGATAACTTTTTTTGCAGGGTAGTTTTTCGGATTTCTGTGTTCACAGTGTTTCTTTGAGTATACCTTGCTATATGTCCTGCATCCCCATACCTCCAAAATCTTCCCCGCAAAATCCCATATTAATTATTTTTAAAAAATTTAAATGGCTTTTCCAGCTCTGCCCGAAAACGTTACGATAACTTTTTTTGCAGGGTAGTTTTTCGGATTCCTGTGTTCAGAGTGTTTATTTGAGTATACCTTGCTATATGTCTCGCAGCCCCATACCGCGAAAATCTTCCCCGCAAAATCCCATATTAATGGTTTTTAAAAAATTTAAATGGCTTTTCCAGCTCTGCCCGAAAACCTTACGATAACTTTTTTTGCAGGGTAGTTTTTCGGATTCCTGTGTTCACAATGTATCTTTGAGTATAATTGCTATATGTCTCGCAGCCCAATACCTCCAAAATCTTCCCCGCAAAATTCCATACTAATGGTTTTTAAAAAAATTTAAATGGCTTTTCCAACTCTGCCCGAAAACCTTACACTAACTTTTTTTGCAGGGTAGATTTACGGATTTCTGTGTTCACAATGTTTCTTTCTCGCAACCCCATACCTCCAAAATCTTCACCACAAAATTCCATACTAATGGTTTTTAAAAAATTTAAATGGCTTTTCCAGCTCTGCCCGAAAACCTTACTATAACTTTTTTTGCAGGGTAGTTTTTCGGATTCCTGTTTTCACAAGGCTGTATGTCTCGCAGCCGCATACCTTCAAAATCTTCCCCGCAGAAGCCCATATTAATGGTTTTTAAACAATTTAAATGGCTTTTCCAGCTCTGCCGGAAAACCTTACCATAACTTTTTTTGCAGGGTAGTTTTTCTGATTCCTGTGTTCACAAGGCTTCTTTGGGTATACCTCGTTATATGTCTCGCAGCCCCGTACCTTCAAAATCTTCCCCGCAAAATCACATATTAATGGTTTTTAAAAAATTTAAATGGCTTTTCCGGCTCTGCCGGAAAACCCTACGATAACTTTTTTTGCAGGGTAGTTTTTCCGATTTATGTGTTCACAAGGCTTCTTTGGATATACCTTGCTATATTTCTCGCAGCCCCATACCTCCAAAATCTTCCCCGCAGGAGCCCATATTAATGGTTTTTAAAAAATTTAAATGGCTTTTCCGGCTCTGCCCGAAAACCTTACGATAACTTTTTTTGCAGGGCAGTTTTTCAGATTCCTATGTTCACAAGGCTTCTTTGGATATACCTCGCTGTATTTCACGCAGCCCCATACCTCCAAAATCTTCCCCGCAAAATCCCATATTAATGGTTTTTAAAAAATTTAAATGGCTTTTCCAGCTCTGCCCGAAAACCTTACGATAACTTTTTTTACTTTGAGTATACCTTGCTATATGTCTCGCAGCCCCATACCTCCAAAATCTTCCCCGCAGAAGCCAATATTAATGGTTTTTAACAAATTTAAATGGCTTTTCCAGCTCTGCCCGAAAACATTACGATAACTTTTTTTGCAGGGCAGTTTTTCAGATTCCTGTGTTCAGAGTGTTTATTTGAGTATACCTTGCTATATGTCTCGCAGCCCCATACCGCGAAAATTTTCCCCGCAAAATCCCATATTAATGGTTTTTAAAAAATTTAAATGGCTTTTCCAGCTCTGCCCGAAAACCTTACGATAACTTTTTTTGCAGGGCAGTTTTTCAGATTCCTGTCTTCACAATGCTTCTTTGGATATGCCTCGCTATATGTCTCGCAGCCCCATACCTCCAAAATCTTTCCCGCAAAATCCCATATTAATGGTTTTTAAAAAATTTAAATGGCTTTTCCAGCTCTGCCCGAAAACCTTACTATAACTTTTTTTGCAGGGTAGTTTTTCGGATTCATGTGTTCACAATGTATCTTTGAGTATAATTGCTATATGTCTCGCAGCCCAATGCCTCCAAAATCTTCCCCGCAAAATTCAACACTAATGGTTTTTAAAAAATTTAAATGGCTTTTCCAGCTCTGCCCGAAAACCTTACGATAACTTTTTTTGCAGGGCAGTTTTTCAGATTCCGGTTTTCACAATGCTTCTTTGGATATGCCTCGCTATATGTCTCGCAGCCCCATACCTCCAAAATCTTCCCCGCAAAATCCCATATTAATGGTTTTTAAAAAATTTAAATGGCTTTTCCAGCTCTGCCCGAAAACCTTACTATAACTTTTTTTGCAGGGTAGTTTTTCGGATTCCTGTGTTCACAATGTTACTTTGAGTATACCTTGCTATATGTCTCGCAGCCACATACCTCCAAAATCGTCCCCGTAGAAGCCAATATTAATGGTTTTCAAAAAATATCAATGGTTTTTAAAAAATTTAAATGGCTTTTCCAGCTCTGCCGGAAAACCCTACCATAACTTTTTTTGCAGGGTAGTTTTTCGGATTCCTGTGTTCACAATGTATCTTTGAGTATAATTGCTATATGTCTCGCAGCCCAATACCTCCAAAATCTTCCCCGCAAAATTCCATACTAATGGTTTTTAAAAAAATTTAAATGGCTTTTCCAGCTCTGCCCGAAAACCTTACGCTAACTTTTTTTGCAGGGTAGTTTTTCAGATTTCTGTGTTCACAATGTTACTTTGAGTATACCTTGCTATATGTCCTGCATCCCCATACCTCCAAAACCTTCCCCGCAAAATCTCATATTAATGATTTTTAAAAAATTTAAATGGCTTTCCCAGCTCTGCCGGAAAACCTTACCATAACTTTTTTTGCAGGGTAGTTTTTCGGATTTCTGTGTTCACAAGGCTTCTTTTGATATACCTCGCTATATGTCTCGCAGGCCCGTACCTTCAAAATCTTCCCCGCAAAATCCCATATTAATGGCTTTTAAAAAATTTAAATGGCTTTTCCAGCTCTGCCCGAAAACCTTACAATAACTTGTTTTGCAGGGTAGTTTTTCGGATTCCTGTGTTCACAATGTTACTTTGAGTATACCTTGCTATATGTCTCGCAGCCCCATACCTCCATTATCTTCCCCGCAGAAGCCAATATTAATGGTTTTCAAAAAATTTAAATGGCTTTTCCAGCTCTGCCCGAAAACCTTACGATAACTTTCTTTGCAGGGCAGTTTTTCGGATTCCTGTGTTCACAAGGCTTCTTTGGATATACCTCGCTATATGTCTCGCAGCCCCATATCTCCAAAATCTTCCCCGCAAAATCCCATATTAATGGTTTTTAAAAAATTTAAATGGCTTTTCCAGCTCTGCCCGAAAACCTTACGACAACTTTTTTTGCAGGGTAGTTTTTCGGATTCCTGTTTTCACAAGGCTTCTTCGAATATACCTTGCTGTATGTCTCGCAGCCGCATACCTCCAAAATCTTCCCCGCAGAAGCCCATATTAATGTATTTTAAAAAATTTAAATGGCTTTTTCAGCTCTGCCGGAAAAACTTAACATAACTTTTTTTGCATGGTAGTTTTTCGGATTCCTGAGTTCACAAGGCTTCTTTGGATATACCTCGCTATATGTCTCGCAGCCCCGTACCTCCAAAATCTTCCCCGCAAAATGACATATTAATGGTTTTTAAAAAATTTAAATGGCTTTTCCGGCTCTGCCGGAAAACCCTACGATAACTTTTTTTGCAGGGTAGTTTTTCGAATTTATGTGTTCACAAGACTTCTTTGGATATACCTTGCTATATTTCTCTCAGCCCCATACCTCGAAAATCTTCCCCGCAGGAGCCCATATTAATGGTTTTTAAAAAATTGAAATGGCTTTTCCGGCTCTGCAGGAAAACCCTTCGATAACTTTTTTTGCAGGGTAGTTTTTCGCATTACTTTTTTTGCAGGGTAGTTTTTCGGATTCACAAGGCTTCTTGGGATATACCTTGCTATATGTCTCGCAGCCCCATACCTCCAAAAAGCCCATATTGATGGTTTTTAAAAAATTTAAATGGCTTTTCCAGCTCTGCCCGAAAACCTTACGATAACTTTTTTTGCAGGGTAGTTTTTCGGATTTCTGTGTTCACAATGTTTCTGTGAGTATACCTTGCTATATGTCTCGCAGCCCCATACCTCCAAAATCTTCCCCGCAAATCCCAAATTAATGGTTTTTAAAAAATTTAAATGGCTTTTCCAGCTCTGCCCGAAAACCTTACCACAACTTTTTTTGCAGGGTAGTTTTTCGGATTCCTGTGTTCACAATGTTACTTTGAGTATACCTTGCTATATGTCTCGCAGCCCCATACCTCCAAAATCTTCCCCGCAGAAGCCCATATCTATGGTTTTTAAAAAATTTAAATGGCTTTTCCAGCTCTACCCGAAAACCTTACGATAACTTTTATGGCAGGGCAGTTTTTCAGATTCCTGTGTTCACAAGGCTTCTTTGGATATACCTCGCTATATGTCTCGCAGCCCCATACCTCCAAAATCTTCCCCGCAAAATCCCATATTAATGGTTTTTAAAAAATTTAAATGGCTTTTCCAGCTCTGCCCGAAAACCTTACGATAACTTTTTTTGCAGGGTAGTTTTTCGGATTCCTGTGTTCACAATGTTACTTTGAGTATACCTTGCTATATATCTCGCAGCCCCATACCTCCAAAATCTTCCCCGCAGAAGCCAATAATAATGTTTTTTAACAAATTTAAATGGCTTTTCCAGCTCTGCCCGAAAACATTACGATAACTTTTTTTGCAGGGCAGTTTTTCAGATTCCTGTGTTCAGAGTGTTTATTTGAGTATACCTTGCTATATGTCTCGCAGCCCCATACCGCGAAAATCTTCCCCACAAAATCCCATATTAATGGTTTTTAAAAAATTAAAATGGCTTTTCCAGCTCTGCCCGAAAACGTTACGATAACTTTTTTTGCAGGGTAGTTTTTCGGATTCCTGTGTTCACAATGTATCTTTGAGTATAATTGCTATATGTCTCGCAGCCCAATGCCTCCAAAATCTTCCCCGCAAAATTCCATACTAATGGTTTTTAAAAAATTTAAATGGCTTTTCCAGCTCTGCCCGAAAACCTTACGATAACTTTTTTTGCAGGGCAGTTTTTCAGATTCCTGTGTTCAGAGTGTTTATTTGAGTATACCTTGCTATATGTCTCGCAGCCCCATACCGCGAAAATCTTCCCCACAAAATCCCATATTAATGGTTTTTAAAAAATTAAAATGGCTTTTCCAGCTCTGCCCGAAAACGTTACGATAACTTTTTTTGCAGGGTAGTTTTTCGGATTCCTGTGTTCACAATGTATCTTTGAGTATACCTTGCTATATGTCTCGCAGCCCCATACCTCCAAAATCTTCCCCGCAGAAGCCCATATTAATGGTTTTTAAAAAATTTAAATTGCTTTCCGGCTCTGCCCGAAAACCTTACCATAACTTTTTTTGCAGGGCAGTTTTTCAGATTCCTGTGTTCACAAGGCTTCTTTGGATATACCTCGCTATATATCTCGCAGCCCCATACCTCCAAAATCTTCCCCGCAAAATCCCATATTAATGGTTTTTAAAAAATTTAAATGGCTTTTCCAGCTCTGCCCGAAAACCTTACGATAACTTTTTTTGCAGGGTAGTTTTTCGGTTTCCTGTGTTCACAATGTTACTTTGAGTATGCCTTGCTATATGTCTCGCAGCCCCATACCTCCAAAATCTTCCCCGCAGAAGCCCATATCTATGGTTTTTAAAAAATTTAAATGGCTTTTCCAGCTCTACCCGAAAACCTTACGATAACTTTTTTTGCAGGGCAGTTTTTCAGATTCCTGTGTTCACAAGGCTTCTTTGGATATACCTCGCTATATGTCTCGCAGCTCCATACCTCCAAAATCTTCCCCGCAAAATCCCATATTAATGGTTTTTAAAAAATTTAAATGGCTTTTCCAGCTCTGCCCGAAAACCTTACGAAAACTTTTTTTGAAGGGTAGTTTTTCGGATTCCTGTTTTCACAAGGTTTCTTTGAATATACCTTGCTGTATGTCTCGCAGCCCCATACCTCCAAAATCTTCCCTGCAGAAGCCCATATCAATGGTTTTTAAAAAATTTAAATGGCTTTTCCAGCTCTGCCGGAAAACCCTACGATAACTTTTTTTGCAGGGTAGTTTTTCGGATTACTTTTTTTGCAGGGTAGTTTTTCGGATTCACAAGGCTTCTTGGGATAAACCTTGCTATATGTCTCGCAGCCCCATACCTCCAAAATCTTCCCCGCAAAATCCCATATTAATGGTTTTTAAAAAATTTAAATGGCTTTTCCAGCTCTGCCTGAAAACCTAACGATAACTTTTTTTGCAGGGTAGTTTTTCGGATTTCTGTGTTCACAGTGTTTCTTTGAGTATACCTTGCTATATGTCCTGCATCCCCATACCTCCAAAATCTTCCCCGCAAAATCCCATATTAATGATTTTTAAAAAATTTAAATGGCTTTTCCAGCTCTGCCCGAAAACGTTACGATAACTTTTTTTGCAGGGTAGTTTTTCGGATTCCTGTGTTCAGAGTGTTTATTTGAGTATACCTTGCTATATGTCTCGCAGCCCCATACCGCGAAAATCTTCCCCGCAAAATCCCATATTAATGGTTTTTAAAAAATTTAAATGGCTTTTCCAGCTCTGCCCGAAAACCTTACGATAACTTTTTTTGCAGGGTAGTTTTTCGGATTCCTGTGTTCACAATGTATCTCTGAGTATAATTGCTATATGTCTCGCAGCCCAATACCTCCAAAATCTTCCCCGCAAAATTCCATACTAATGGTTTTTAAAAAAATTTAAATGGCTTTTCCAACTCTGCCCGAAAACCTTACACTAACTTTTTTTGCAGGGTAGATTTACGGATTTCTGTGTTCACAATGTTTCTTTCTCGCAACCCCATACCTCCAAAATCTTCACCACAAAATTCCATACTAATGGTTTTTAAAAAATTTAAATGGCTTTTCCAGCTCTGCCGGAAAACCCTACGATAACTTTTTTTGCAGGGTAGTTTTTCCGATTTATGTGTTCACAAGGCTTCTTTGGATATACCTTGCTATATTTCTCGCAGCCCCATACCTCCAAAATCTTCCCCGCAGGAGCCCATATTAATGGTTTTTAAAAAATTTAAATGGCTTTTCCGGCTCTGCCCGAAAACCTTACGATAACTTTTTTTGCAGGGCAGTTTTTCAGATTGCTATGTTCACAAGGCTTCTTTGGATATACCTCGCTGTATTTCACGCAGCCCCATACCTCCAAAATCTTCCCCGCAAAATCCCATATTAATGGTTTTTAAAAAATTTAAATGGCTTTTCCAGCTCTGCCCGAAAACCTTACGATAACTTTTTTTTACTTTGAGTCTCGCAGCCCCATACCTCCAAAATCTTCCCCGCAGAAGCCAATATTAATGGTTTTTAACAAATTTAAATGGCTTTTCCAGCTCTGCCCGAAAACATTACGATAACTTTTTTTGCAGGGTAGTTTTTCGGATTCCTGTGTTCACAATGTATCTTTGATATGTCTCGCAGCCCCATTCCGCGAAAATCTTCCCCGCAAAATCCCATATTAATGGTTTTTAAAAAATTTAAATGGCTTTTCCAGCTCTGCCCGAAAACCTTACGATAACTTTTTTTGCAGGGTAGTTTTTCGGATTTCTGTGTTCACAATGTTTCTTTGAGTATACCTCGCTATATGTCTCGCAGCCCAATACCTCCAAAATCTTCCCCGCAAAATTCCATACTAATGGTTTTTAAAAAATTTAAATGGCTTTTCCAGCTCTGCCCGAAAACCTTACTATAACTTTTTTTGCAGGGTAGTTTTTCGGATTCCTGTTTTCACAAGGCTGTATGTCTCGCAGCCGCATACCTCCAAAATCTTCCCCGCAGAAGCCCATATTAATGGTTTTTAAACAATTTAAATGGCTTTCCCAGCTCTGCCGGAAAACCTTACCATAACTTTTTTTGCAGGGTAGTTTTTCGGATTTCTGTGTTCACAAGGCTTCTTTTGATATACCTCGCTATATGTCTCGCAGGCCCGTACCTTCAAAATCTTCCCCGCAAAATCCCATATTAATGGCTTTTAAAAAATTTAAATGGCTTTTCCAGCTCTGCCCGAAAACCTTACAATAACTTTTTTTGCAGGGTAGTTTTTCGGATTTCTGTGTTCACAATGTTTCTTTGAGTATACCTCGCTATATGTCTCGCAGCCCAATACCTCCAAAATCTTCCCCGCAAAATTCCATACTAATGGTTTTTAAAAAATTTAAATGGCTTTTCCAGCTCTGCCCGAAAACCTTACTATAACTTTTTTTGCAGGGTAGTTTTTCGGATTCCTGTTTTCACAAGGCTGTATGTCTCGCAGCCGCATACCTCCAAAATCTTCCCCGCAGAAGCCCATATTAATGGTTTTTAAACAATTTAAATGGCTTTCCCAGCTCTGCCGGAAAACCTTACCATAACTTTTTTTGCAGGGTAGTTTTTCGGATTTCTGTGTTCACAAGGCTTCTTTTGATATACCTCGCTATATGTCTCGCAGGCCCGTACCTTCAAAATCTTCCCCGCAAAATCCCATATTAATGGTTTTTAAAAAATTTAAATGGCTTTTCCAGCTCTGCCCGAAAACCTTACTATAACTTTTTTTGCAGGGTAGTTTTTCGGATTCCTGTTTTCACAAGGCTGTATGTCTCGCAGCCGCATACCTCCAAAATCTTCCCCGCAGAAGCCCATATTAATGGTTTTTAAACAATTTAAATGGCTTTCCCAGCTCTGCCGGAAAACCTTACCATAACTTTTTTTGCAGGGTAGTTTTTCGGATTTCTGTGTTCACAAGGCTTCTTTTGATATACCTCGCTATATGTCTCGCAGGCCCGTACCTTCAAAATCTTCCCCGCAGAAGCCAATATTAATGGTTTTCAAAAAATTTAAATGGCTTTTCCAGCTCTGCCCGAAAACCTTACGACAACTTTTTTTGCAGGGTAGTTTTTCGGATTCCTGTTTTCACAAGGCTTCTTCGAATATACCTTGCTGTATGTCTCGCAGCCGCATACCTCCAAAATCTTCCCCGCAGAAGCCCATATTAATGTATTTTAAAAAATTTAAATGGCTTTTTCAGCTCTGCCGGAAAAACTTAACATAACTTTTTTTGCATGGCAGTTTTTCGGATTCCTGAGTTCACAAGGCTTCTTTGGATATACCTCGCTATATGTCTCGCAGCCCCGTACCTCCAAAATCTTCCCCGCAAAATGACATATTAATGGTTTTTAAAAAATTTAAATGGCTTTTCCGGCTCTGCCGGAAAACCCTACGATAACTTTTTTTGCAGGGTAGTTTTTCGAATTTATGTGTTCACAAGACTTCTTTGGATATACCTTGCTATATTTCTGTCAGCCCCATACCTCGAAAATCTTCCCCGCAGGAGCCCATATTAATGGTTTTTAAAAAATTGAAATGGCTTTTCCGGCTCTGCAGGAAAACCCTTCGATAACTTTTTTTGCAGGGTAGTTTTTCGCATTACTTTTTTTGCAGGGTAGTTTTTCGGATTCACAAGGCTTCTTGGGATATACCTTGCTATATGTCTCGCAGCCCCATACCTCCAAAAAGCCCATATTGATGGTTTTTAAAAAATTTAAATGGCTTTTCCAGCTCTGCCCGAAAACCTTACGATAACTTTTTTTGCAGGGTAGTTTTTCGGATTTCTGTGTTCACAATGTTTCTGTGAGTATACCTTGCTATATGTCTCGCAGCCCCATACCTCCAAAATCTTCCCCGCAAATCCCAAATTAATGGTTTTTAAAAAATTTAAATGGCTTTTCCAGCTCTGCCCGAAAACCTTACCACAACTTTTTTTGCAGGGTAGTTTTTCGGATTCCTGTGTTCACAATGTTACTTTGAGTATACCTTGCTATATGTCTCGCAGCCCCATACCTCCAAAATCTTCCCCGCAGAAGCCCATATCTATGGTTTTTAAAAAATTTAAATGGCTTTTCCAGCTCTACCCGAAAACCTTACGATAACTTTTATTGCAGGGCAGTTTTTCAGATTCCTGTGTTCACAAGGCTTCTTTGGATATACCTCGCTATATGTCTCGCAGCCCCATACCTCCAAAATCTTCCCCGCAAAATCCCATATTAATGGTTTTTAAAAAATTTAAATGGCTTTTCCAGCTCTGCCCGAAAACCTTACGATAACTTTTTTTGCAGGGTAGTTTTTCGGATTCCTGTGTTCACAATGTTACTTTGAGTATACCTTGCTATATATCTCGCAGCCCCATACCTCCAAAATCTTCCCCGCAGAAGCCAATAATAATGTTTTTTAACAAATTTAAATGGCTTTTCCAGCTCTGCCCGAAAACATTACGATAACTTTTTTTGCAGGGCAGTTTTTCAGATTCCTGTGTTCAGAGTGTTTATTTGAGTATACCTTGCTATATGTCTCGCAGCCCCATACCGCGAAAATCTTCCCCACAAAATCCCATATTAATGGTTTTTAAAAAATTAAAATGGCTTTTCCAGCTCTGCCCGAAAACGTTACGATAACTTTTTTTGCAGGGTAGTTTTTCGGATTCCTGTGTTCACAATGTATCTTTGAGTATAATTGCTATATGTCTCGCAGCCCAATGCCTCCAAAATCTTCCCCGCAAAATTCAACACTAATGGTTTTTAAAAAATTTAAATGGCTTTTCCAGCTCTGCCCGAAAACCTTACGATAACTTTTTTTGCAGGGCAGTTTTTCAGATTCCGGTCTTCACAATGCTTCTTTGGATATGCCTCGCTATATGTCTCGCAGCCCCATACCTCCAAAATCTTCCCCGCAAAATCCCATATTAATGGTTTTTAAAAAATTTAAATGGCTTTTCCAGCTCTGCCCGAAAACCTTACTATAACTTTTTTTGCAGGGTAGTTTTTCGGATTCCTGTGTTCACAATGTTACTTTGAGTATACCTTGCTATATGTCTCGCAGCCACATACCTCCAAAATCTTCCCCGTAGAAGCCAATATTAATGGTTTTCAAAAAATATCAATGGTTTTTAAAAAATTTAAATGGCTTTTCCAGCTCTGCCCGAAAACCTTACTATAACTTTTTTTGCAGGGTAGTTTTTCGGATTCCTGTGTTCACAATGTTACTTTGAGTATACCTTGCTATATGTCTCGCAGCCCCATACCTCCAAAATCTTCCCCGCAAAATCCCATATTAATGGTTTTTAAAAAATTTAAATGGCTTTTCCAGCTCTGCCCGAAAACCTTACGATAACTTTTTTTGCAGGGCAGTTTTTCAGATTCCGGTCTTCACAATGCTTCTTTGGATATGCCTCGCTATATGTCTCGCAGCCCCATACCTCCAAAATCTTCCCCGCAAAATCCCATATTAATGGTTTTTAAAAAATTTAAATGGCTTTTCCAGCTCTGCCCGAAAACCTTACTATAACTTTTTTTGCAGGGTAGTTTTTCGGATTCCTGTGTTCACAATGTTACTTTGAGTATACCTTGCTATATGTCTCGCAGCCACATACCTCCAAAATCTTCCCCGTAGAAGCCAATATTAATGGTTTTCAAAAAATATCAATGGTTTTTAAAAAATTTAAATGGCTTTTCCAGCTCTGCCCGAAAACCTTACTATAACTTTTTTTGCAGGGTAGTTTTTCGGATTCCTGTTTTCACAAGGCTGTATGTCTCGCAGCCGCATACCTCCAAAATCTTCCCCGCAGAAGCCCATATTAATGGTTTTTAAACAATTTAAATGGCTTTCCCAGCTCTGCCGGAAAACCTTACCATAACTTTTTTTGCAGGGTAGTTTTTCGGATTTCTGTGTTCACAAGGCTTCTTTTGATATACCTCGCTATATGTCTCGCAGGCCCGTACCTTCAAAATCTTCCCCGCAAAATCCCATATTAATGGTTTTTAAAAAATTTAAATGGCTTTTCCAGCTCTGCCCGAAAACCTTACGATAACTTTTTTTTACTTTGAGTCTCGCAGCCCCATACCTCCAAAATCTTCCCCGCAGAAGCCAATATTAATGGTTTTTAACAAATTTAAATGGCTTTTCCAGCTCTGCCCGAAAACATTACGATAACTTTTTTTGCAGGGCAGTTTTTCAGATTCCTGTGTTCAGAGTGTTTATTTGAGTATACCTTGCTATATGTCTCGCAGCCCCATACCGCGAAAATCTTCCCCGCAAAATCCCATATTAATGGTTTTTAAAAAATTTAAATGGCTTTTCCAGCTCTGCCCGAAAACCTTACGATAACTTTTTTTGCAGGGCAGTTTTTCAGATTCCTGTCTTCACAATGCTTCTTTGGATATGCCTCGCTATATGTCTCGCAGCCCCATACCTCCAAAATCTTTCCCGCAAAATCCCATATTAATGGTTTTTAAAAAATTTAAATGGCTTTTCCAGCTCTGCCCGAAAACCTTACTATAACTTTTTTTGCAGGGTAGTTTTTCGGATTCCTGTGTTCACAATGTATCTTTGAGTATAATTGCTATATGTCTCGCAGCCCAATGCCTCCAAAATCTTCCCCGCAAAATTCAACACTAATGGTTTTTAAAAAATTTAAATGGCTTTTCCAGCTCTGCACGAAAACCTTACGATAACTTTTTTTGCAGGGCAGTTTTTCAGATTCCGGTCTTCACAATGCTTCTTTGGATATGCCTCGCTATATGTCTCGCAGCCCCATACCTCCAAAATCTTCCCCGCAAAATCCCATATTAATGGTTTTTAAAAAATTTAAATGGCTTTTCCAGCTCTGCCCGAAAACCTTACTATAACTTTTTTTGCAGGGTAGTTTTTCGGATTCCTGTGTTCACAATGTTACTTTGAGTATACCTTGCTATATGTCTCGCAGCCACATACCTCCAAAATCTTCCCCGTAGAAGCCAATATTAATGGTTTTCAAAAAATATCAATGGTTTTTAAAAAATTTAAATGGCTTTTCCAGCTCTGCCGGAAAACCCTACCATAACTTTTTTTGCAGGGTAGTTTTTCGGATTCCTGTGTTCACAATGTATCTTTGAGTATAATTGCTATATGTCTCGCAGCCCAATACCTCCAAAATCTTCCCCGCAAAATTCCATACTAATGGTTTTTAAAAAAATTTAAATGGCTTTTCCAGCTCTGCCCGAAAACCTTACGCTAACTTTTTTTGCAGGGTAGTTTTTCAGATTTCTGTGTTCACAATGTTACTTTGAGTATACCTTGCTATATGTCCTGCATCCCCATACCTCCAAAACCTTCCCCGCAAAATCTCATATTAATGATTTTTAAAAAATTTAAATGGCTTTTCCAGCTCTGCCCGAAAACGTTACGATAACTTTTTTTGCAGGGTAGTTTTTCGGATTCCTGTGTTCAGAGTGTTTATTTGAGTATACCTTGCTATATGTCTCGCAGCCCCATTCCGCGAAAATCTTCCCCGCAAAATCCCATATTAATGGTTTTTAAAAAATTTAAATGGCTTTTCCAGCTCTGCCCGAAAACCTTACGATAACTTTTTTTGCAGGGTAGTTTTTCGGATTTCTGTGTTCACAATGTTTCTTTGAGTATACCTCGCTATATGTCTCGCAGCCCAATACCTCCAAAATCTTCCCCGCAAAATTCCATACTAATGGTTTTTAAAAAATTTAAATGGCTTTTCCAGCTCTGCCCGAAAACCTTACTATAACTTTTTTTGCAGGGTAGTTTTTCGGATTCCTGTTTTCACAAGGCTGTATGTCTCGCAGCCGCATACCTCCAAAATCTTCCCCGCAGAAGCCCATATTAATGGTTTTTAAACAATTTAAATGGCTTTCCCAGCTCTGCCGGAAAACCTTACCATAACTTTTTTTGCAGGGTAGTTTTTCGGATTTCTGTGTTCACAAGGCTTCTTTTGATATACCTCGCTATATGTCTCGCAGGCCCGTACCTTCAAAATCTTCCCCGCAAAATCCCATATTAATGGCTTTTAAAAAATTTAAATGGCTTTTCCAGCTCTGCCCGAAAACCTTACAATAACTTGTTTTGCAGGGTAGTTTTTCGGATTCCTGTGTTCACAATGTTACTTTGAGTATACCTTGCTATATGTCTCGCAGCCCCATACCTCCATTATCTTCCCCGCAGAAGCCAATATTAATGGTTTTCAAAAAATTTAAATGGCTTTTCCAGCTCTGCCCGAAAACCTTACGACAACTTTTTTTGCAGGGTAGTTTTTCGGATTCCTGTTTTCACAAGGCTTCTTCGAATATACCTTGCTGTATGTCTCGCAGCCGCATACCTCCAAAATCTTCCCCGCAGAAGCCCATATTAATGTATTTTAAAAAATTTAAATGGCTTTTTCAGCTCTGCCGGAAAAACTTAACATAACTTTTTTTGCATGGTAGTTTTTCGGATTCCTGAGTTCACAAGGCTTCTTTGGATATACCTCGCTATATGTCTCGCAGCCCCGTACCTCCAAAATCTTCCCCGCAAAATGACATA
Source organism: Leucophora obtusa (assembly GCA_949987735.1). NCBI lineage: Eukaryota > Metazoa > Arthropoda > Insecta > Diptera > Anthomyiidae > Leucophora > Leucophora obtusa. The sequence continues at coordinate 56,847,273 of OX465297.1, forward strand.
TTAATGGTTTTTAAAAAATTTAAATGGCTTTTCCGGCTCTGCCGGAAAACCCTACGATAACTTTTTTTGCAGGGTAGTTTTTCGAATTTATGTGTTCACAAGACTTCTTTGGATATACCTTGCTATATTTCTCTCAGCCCCATACCTCGAAAATCTTCCCCGCAGGAGCCCATATTAATGGTTTTTAAAAAATTGAAATGGCTTTTCCGGCTCTGCAGGAAAACCCTTCGATAACTTTTTTTGCAGGGTAGTTTTTCGCATTACTTTTTTTGCAGGGTAGTTTTTCGGATTCACAAGGCTTCTTGGGATATACCTTGCTATATGTCTCGCAGCCCCATACCTCCAAAAAGCCCATATTGATGGTTTTTAAAAAATTTAAATGGCTTTTCCAGCTCTGTCCGAAAACCTTACGATAACTTTTTTTGCAGGGTAGTTTTTCGGATTTCTGTGTTCACAATGTTTCTGTGAGTATACCTTGCTATATGTCTCGCAGCCCCATACCTCCAAAATCTTCCCCGCAAATCCCAAATTAATGGTTTTTAAAAAATTTAAATGGCTTTTCCAGCTCTGCCCGAAAACCTTACCACAACTTTTTTTGCAGGGTAGTTTTTCGGATTCCTGTGTTCACAATGTTACTTTGAGTATACCTTGCTATATGTCTCGCAGCCCCATACCTCCAAAATCTTCCCCGCAGAAGCCCATATCTATGGTTTTTAAAAAATTTAAATGGCTTTTCCAGCTCTACCCGAAAACCTTACGATAACTTTTATTGCAGGGCAGTTTTTCAGATTCCTGTGTTCACAAGGCTTCTTTGGATATATCTCGCTATATGTCTCGCAGCCCCATACCTCCAAAATCTTCCCCGCAAAATCCCATATTAATGGTTTTTAAAAAATTTAAATGGCTTTTCCAGCTCTGCCCGAAAACCTTACGATAACTTTTTTTGCAGGGTAGTTTTTCGGATTCCTGTGTTCACAATGTTACTTTGAGTATACCTTGCTATATATCTCGCAGCCCCATACCTCCAAAATCTTCCCCGCAAAAGCCAATAATAATGTTTTTTAACAAATTTAAATGGCTTTTCCAGCTCTGCCCGAAAACATTACGATAACTTTTTTTGCAGGGCAGTTTTTCAGATTCCTGTGTTCAGAGTGTTTATTTGAGTATACCTTGCTATATGTCTCGCAGCCCCATACCGCGAAAATCTTCCCCACAAAATCCCATATTAATGGTTTTTAAAAAATTAAAATGGCTTTTCCAGCTCTGCCCGAAAACGTTACGATAACTTTTTTTGCAGGGTAGTTTTTCGGATTCCTGTGTTCACAATGTATCTTTGAGTATAATTGCTATATGTCTCGCAGCCCAATGCCTCCAAAATCTTCCCCGCAAAATTCCATACTAATGGTTTTTAAAAAATTTAAATGGCTTTTCCAGCTCTGCCCGAAAACCTTACGATAACTATTTTTGCAGGGCAGTTTTTCAGATTCCTGTCTTCACAATGCTTCTTTGGATATGCCTCGCTATATGTCTCGCAGCCCCATACCTCCAAAATCTTCCCCGCAAAATCCCATATTAATGGTTTTTAAAAAATTTAAATGGCTTTTCCAGCTCTGCCCGAAAACCTTACTATAACTTTTTTTGCAGGGTAGTTTTTCGTATTCCTGTGTTCACACTGTTACTTTGAGTATACCTTGCTATATGTCTCGCAGCCCCATACCTCCATTATCTTCCCCGCAGAAGCCAATATTAATGGTTTTCAAAAAATTTAAATGGCTTTTCCAGCTCTGCCCGAAAACCTTACGATAACTTTCTTTGCATTCAGTTTTTCAGATTCCTGTGTTCACAAGGCTTCTTTGGATATACCTCGCTATATGTCTCGCAGCCCCATATCTCCAAAATCTTCCCCGCAAAATCCCATATTAATGGTTTTTAAACAATTTAAATGGCATTTCCAGCTCTGCCCGAAAACCTTACCACAACTTTTTTTGCAGGGTAGTTTTTCGGATTCCTGTTTTCACAAGGCTTCTTCAAATATACCTTGCTGTATGTCTCGCAGCCGCATACCTCCAAAATCTTCCCCGCAGAAGCCCATATTAATGTATTTTAAAAAATTTAAATGGCTTTTTCAGCTCTGCCGGAAAAACTTACCATAACTTTTTTTGCATGGTAGTTTTTCGGATTCCTGAGTTCACAAGGCTTCCTTGGATATACCTCGCTATATGTCTCGCAGCCCCGTACCTCCAAAATCTTCCCCGCAAAATGACATATTAATGGTTTTTAAAAAATTTAAATGGCTTTTCGGGCTCTGCCGGAAAACCCAACGATAACTTTTTTTGCAGGGTAGTTTTTCGAATTTATGTGTTCACAAGACTTCTTTGGATATACCTTGCTATATTTCTCGCAGCCCCATACCTCCAAAATCTTCCCCGCAGGAGCCCATATTAATGGTTTTTAAAAAATTGAAATGGCTTTTCCGGCTCTGCCGGAAAACCCTTCGATAACTTTTTTGCAGGGTAGTTTTTCGCATTACTTTTTTTGCAGGGTAGTTTTTCGGATTCACAAGGCTTCTTGGGATATACCTTGCTATATGTCTCGCAGCCCGATACCTCCAAAAAGCCCATATTGATGGTTTTTAAAAAATTTAAATGGCTTTTCCAGCTCTGCCCGAAAACCTTACGATAACTTTTTTTGCAGGGTAGTTTTTCGGATTCCTGTGTTCACAATGTTACTTTGAGTATACCTTGCTATATGTCTCGCAGCCCCATACCTCCATTATCTTCCCCGCAGAAGCCAATATTAATGGTTTTCAAAAAATTTAAATGGCTTTTCCAGCTCTGCCCGAAAACCTTACGATAACTTTCTTTGCAGGGCAGTTTTTCAGATTCCTGTGTTCACAAGGCTTCTTTGGATATACCTCGCTATATGTCTCGCAGCCCCATATCTCCAAAATCTTCCCCGCAAAATCCCATATTAATGGTTTTTAAAAAATTTAAATGGCTTTTCCAGCTCTGCCTGAAAACCCTACGATAACTTTTTTTGCAGGGTAGTTTTTCGGATTCCTGTGTTCACAATGTTACTTTGAGTATACCTTGCTATATGTCTCGCAGCCTCATACCTCCAAAATGTTCCCCGCAGAAGCCCATATCTATGGTTTTTAAAAAATTTAAATGGCTTTTCCAGCTCTACCCGAAAACCTTACGATAACTTTTATTGCAGGGCATTTTTCAGATTCCTGTGTTTACAAGGCTTCTTTGGATATACCTCGCTATATGTCTCGCAGCCCCATACCTCCAAAATCTTCCCCGCAAAATCCCATATTAATGGTTTTTAAAAAATTTAAATGGCTTTTCCAGCTCTGCCCGAAAACCTTACGACAACTTTTTTTACAGGGCAGTTTTTCGGATTCCTGTTTTCACAGTGTATCTTTGAGTATAATTGCTATATGTCTCGCAGCCCCATACCTCCAAAATCTTCCCCGCAGAAGCCCATATCAATGGTTTTTAAAAAATTTAAATGGCTTTTCCAGCTCTGCCGGAAAACCCTACGATAACTTTTTTTGCAGGGTAGTTTTTCGGATTCCTGTGTTCACATTGTATCTTTGAGTATAATTGCTATATGTCTCGCAGCCCCATACCTCGAAAACCTTCCCCGCAAAATCCCATATCAATGGTTTTTAAAAAATTTAAATGGCTTTTCCAGCTCTGCCGGAAAACCCTACGATAACTTTTTTTGCAGGGTAGTTTTTCGGATTTATGTGTTCACAAGGCTTCTTTGGATATACCTTGCTATATTTCTCGCAGCCCCATACCTCCAAAATCTTCCCCGCAGGAGCCCATATTAATGGTTTTTAAAAAATTTAAATGGCTTTTCCGGCACTGCCCGAAAACCTTACGAAAACTTTTTTTGCAGGGCAGTTTTTCAGATTCCTATGTTCACAAGGCTTCTTTGGATATACCTCGCTATATGTCACGCAGCCCCATACCTCCAAAATCTTCCCCGCAAAATCCCATATTAATGGTTTTTAAAAAATTTAAATGGCTTTTCCAGCTCTGCCCGAAAACCTTACTATAACTTTTTTTGCAGGGTAGTTTTTCGGATTCCTGTTTTCAAAAGGCTGTATGTCTCGCAGCCGCATACCTCCAAAATCTTCCCCGCAGAAGCCCATATTAATGGTTTTTAAACTATTTAAATGGCGTTCCCAGCTCTGCCGGAAAACCTTAGCATAACTTTTTTTGCAGGGTAGTTTTTCGGATTCCTGTGTTCACAAGGCTGCTTTGGATATACCTCGCTATATGTCTCGCAGCCCCGTACCTTCAAAATCTTCCCCGCAAAATCACATATTAATGGTTTTTAAAAAATTTAAATGGCTTTTCCAGCTCTACCCGAAAACCTTACGATAACTTTTATTGCAGGGCAGTTTTTCAGATTCCTGTGTTCACAAGGCTTCTTTGGATATACCTCGCTATATGTCTCGCAGCCCCATACCTCCAAAATCTTCCCCGCAAAATCCCATATTAATGGTTTTTAAAAAATTTAAATGGCTTTTCCAGCTCTGCCCGAAAACCTTACGACAACTTTTTTTGCAGGGTAGTTTTTCGGATTCCTGTTTTCACAATGTATCTTTGAGTATAATTGCTATATGTCTCGCAGCCCCATACCTCCAAAATCTTCCCCGCAGAAGCCCATATCAATGGTTTTTAAAAAATTTAAATGGCTTTTCCAGCTCTGCCGGAAAACCCTACGCTAACTTTTCTTGCAGGGTAGTTTTTCGGATTCCTGTGTTCACAATGTATCTTTGAGTATAATTGCTATATATCTCGCAGCCCCATACCTCCAAAATCTTCCCCGCAAAATCCCATATTAATGATTTTTAAAAAATTTAAATGGCTTTTCCAGCTCTGCCCGAAAACGTTACGATAACTTTTTTTGCAGGGTAGTTTTTCGGATTCCTGTGTTCACAATGTTACTTTGAGTATACCTTGCTATATGTCCTGCATCCCCATACCTCCAAAACCTTCCCCGCAAAATCCCATATTAATGATTTATAAAAAATTTAAATGGCTTTTCCAGCTCTGCCCGAAAACCTTACGATAAGATTTTTGCAGAGTAGTTTTTCGGATTCCTGTGTTCACAATGTATATTTGAGTATAATTGCTATATATCTCGCAGCCCCATACCTCCAAAATCTTCCCCGCAAAATCCCATATTAATGATTTTTAAAAAATTTAAATGGCTTTTCCAGCTCTGCCCGAAAACGTTACGATAACTTTTTTTGCAGGGTAGTTTTTCGGATTCCTGTGTTCACAAGGCTTCTTTGGATATACCTCGCTATATGTCTCGCAGCCCCATACCTCCAAAATCTTCCCCGCAAATCCCAAATTAATGGTTTTTAAAAATTTTAAATGGCTTTTCCAGCTCTGCCCGAAAACCTTACGATAACTTTTTTTGCAGGGTAGTTTTTCGGATTCCTGTGTTCACAATGTTACTTTGAGTATACCTTGATATATGTCTCGCAGCCCCATACCTCCAAAATCTTCCCCGCAGAAGCCCATATCTATGGTTTTTAAAAAATTTAAATGGCTTTTCCAGCTCTACCCGAAAACCTTACGATAACTTTTATTGCAGGGCAGTTTTTCAGATTCCTGTGTTCACAAGGCTTCTTTGGATATACCTCGCTATATGTCTCGCAGCCCCATACCTCCAAAATCTTCCCCGCAAAATCCCATATTAATGGTTTTTAAAAAATTTAAATGGCTTTTCCAGCTCTGCCCGAAGACCTTACGACAACTTTTTTTGCAGGGTAGTTTTTCGGATTCCTGTTTTTACAATGTATCTTTAAGTATAATTGCTATATGTCTCGCAGCCCCATACCTCCAAAATCTTGCCCGCAGAAGCCCATATCAATGGTTTTTAAAAAATTTAAATGGCTTTTCCAGCTCTGCCGGAAAACCCTACGATAACTTTTTTTGCAGGGTAGTTTTTTGGATTCCTGTGTTCACAATGTTACTTTGAGTATACCTTGCTATATGTCCTGCATCCCTATACCTCCAAAACCTTCCCCGCAAAATCCCATATTAATGATTTTTAAAAAATTTAAATGGCTTTTCCAGCTCTGCCCGAAAACGTTACGATAACTTTTTTTGCAGGGTAGTTTTTCGGATTCCTGTGTTCAGAGTGTTTATTTGAGTATACCTTACTATATGTCTCGCAGCCCCATACCGCGAAAATCTTCCCCGCAAAATCCCATATTAATGGTTTTTAAAAAATTTAAATGGCTTTTCCAGCTCTGCCCGAAAACCTTACGATAACTTTCTTTGCAGGGCAGTTTTTCAGATTCCTGTGTTCACAAGGCTTCTTTGGATATACCTCGCTGTATGTCTCGCAGCCCCATATCTCCAAAATCTTAACCGCAAAATCCCATATTAATGGTTTTTAAAAAATTTAAATGGCTTTTCCAGCTCTGCCTGAAAACCCTACGATAACTTTTTTTGCAGGGTAGTTTTTCGGATTCCTGTGTTCACAATGTTACTTTGAGTATACCTTGCTATATGTCTCGCAGCCTCATACCTCCAAAATGTTCCCCGCAGAAGCCCATATCTATGGTTTTTAAAAAATTTAAATGGCTTTTCCAGCTCTACCCGAAAACCTTACGATAACTTTTATTGCAGGGCAGTTTTTCAGATTCCTGTGTTTACAAGGCTTCTTTGGATATACCTCGCTATATGTCTCGCAGCCCCATACCTCCAAAATCTTCCCCGCAAAATCCCATATTAATGGTTTTTAAAAAATTTAAATGGCTTTTCCAGCTCTGCCCGAAAACCTTACGACAACTTTTTTTACAGGGCAGTTTTTCGGATTCCTGTTTTCACAGTGTATCTTTGAGTATAATTGCTATATGTCTCGCAGCCCCATACCTCCAAAATCTTCCCCGCAGAAGCCCATATCAATGGTTTTTAAAAAATTTAAATGGCTTTTCCAGCTCTGCCGGAAAACCCTACGATAACTTTTTTTGCAGGGTAGTTTTTCGGATTCCTGTGTTCACATTGTATCTTTGAGTATAATTGCTATATGTCTCGCAGCCCCATACCTCGAAAACCTTCCCCGCAAAATCCCATATCAATGGTTTTTAAAAAATTTAAATGGCTTTTCCAGCTCTGCCGGAAAACCCTACGATAACTTTTTTTGCAGGGTAGTTTTTCGGATTTATGTGTTCACAAGGCTTCTTTGGATATACCTTGCTATATTTCTCGCAGCCCCATACCTCCAAAATCTTCCCCGCAGGAGCCCATATTAATGGTTTTTAAAAAATTTAAATGGCTTTTCCGGCACTGCCCGAAAACCTTACGAAAACTTTTTTTGCAGGGCAGTTTTTCAGATTCCTATGTTCACAAGGCTTCTTTGGATATACCTCGCTATATGTCACGCAGCCCCATACCTCCAAAATCTTCCCCGCAAAATCCCATATTAATGGTTTTTAAAAAATTTAAATGGCTTTTCCAGCTCTGCCCGAAAACCTTACTATAACTTTTTTTGCAGGGTAGTTTTTCGGATTCCTGTTTTCACAAGGCTGTATGTCTCGCAGCCGCATACCTCCAAAATCTTCCCCGCAGAAGCCCATATTAATGGTTTTTAAACTATTTAAATGGCGTTCCCAGCTCTGCCGGAAAACCTTAGCATAACTTTTTTTGCAGGGTAGTTTTTCGGATTCCTGTGTTCACAAGGCTGCTTTGGATATACCTCGCTATATGTCTCGCAGCCCCGTACCTTCAAAATCTTCCCCGCAAAATCACATATTAATGGTTTTTAAAAAATTTAAATGGCTTTTCCAGCTCTACCCGAAAACCTTACGATAACTTTTATTGCAGGGCAGTTTTTCAGATTCCTGTGTTCACAAGGCTTCTTTGGATATACCTCGCTATATGTCTCGCAGCCCCATACCTCCAAAATCTTCCCCGCAAAATCCCATATTAATGGTTTTTAAAAAATTTAAATGGCTTTTCCAGCTCTGCCCGAAAACCTTACGACAACTTTTTTTGCAGGGTAGTTTTTCGGATTCCTGTTTTCACAATGTATCTTTGAGTATAATTGCTATATGTCTCGCAGCCCCATACCTCCAAAATCTTCCCCGCAGAAGCCCATATCAATGGTTTTTAAAAAATTTAAATGGCTTTTCCAGCTCTGCCGGAAAACCCTACGATAACTTTTTTTGCAGGGTAGTTTTTCGGATTCCTGTGTTCACAATGTATCTTTGAGTATAATTGCTATATATCTCGCAGCCCCATACCTCCAAAATCTTCCCCGCAAAATCCCATATTAATGATTTTTAAAAAATTTAAATGGCTTTTCCAGCTCTGCCCGAAAACGTTACGATAACTTTTTTTGCAGGGTAGTTTTTCGGATTCCTGTGTTCACAATGTTACTTTGAGTATACCTTGCTATATGTCCTGCATCCCCATACCTCCAAAACCTTCCCCGCAAAATCCCATATTAATGATTTTTAAAAAATTTAAATGGCTTTTCCAGCTCTGCCCGAAAACCTTACGATAAGATTTTTGCAGAGTAGTTTTTCGGATTCCTGTGTTCACAATGTATATTTGAGTATAATTGCTATATATCTCGCAGCCCCATACCTCCAAAATCTTCCCCGCAAAATCCCATATTAATGATTTTTAAAAAATTTAAATGGCTTTTCCAGCTCTGCCCGAAAACGTTACGATAACTTTTTTTGCAGGGTAGTTTTTCGGATTCCTGTGTTCACAAGGCTTCTTTGGATATACCTCGCTATATGTCTCGCAGCCCCATACCTCCAAAATCTTCCCCGCAAATCCCAAATTAATGGTTTTTAAAAAATTTAAATGGCTTTTCCAGCTCTGCCCGAAAACCTTACGATAACTTTTTTTGCAGGGTAGTTTTTCGGATTCCTGTGTTCACAATGTTACTTTGAGTATACCTTGCTATATGTCTCGCAGCCCCATACCTCCAAAATCTTCCCCGCAGAAGCCCATATCTATGGTTTTTAAAAAATTTAAATGGCTTTTCCAGCTCTACCCGAAAACCTTACGATAACTTTTATTGCAGGGCAGTTTTTCAGATTCCTGTGTTCACAAGGCTTCTTTGGATATACCTCGCTATATGTCTCGCAGACCCATACCTCCAAAATCTTCACCGCAAAATCCCATATTAATGGTTTTTAAAAAATTTAAATGGCTTTTCCAGCTCTGCCCGAAGACCTTACGACAACTTTTTTTGCAGGGTAGTTTTTCGGATTCCTGTTTTTACAATGTATCTTTGAGTATAATTGCTATATGTCTCGCAGCCCCATACCTCCAAAATCTTGCCCGCAGAAGCCCATATCAATGGTTTTTAAAAAATTTAAATGGCTTTTCCAGCTCTGCCGGAAAACCCTACGATAACTTTTTTTGCAGGGTAGTTTTTTGGATTCCTGTGTTCACAATGTTACTTTGAGTATACCTTGCTATATGTCCTGCATCCCTATACCTCCAAAACCTTCCCCGCAAAATCCCATATTAATGATTTTTAAAAAATTTAAATGGCTTTTCCAGCTCTGCCCGAAAACGTTACGATAACTTTTTTTGCAGGGTAGTTTTTCGGATTCCTGTGTTCAGAGTGTTTATTTGAGTATACCTTACTATATGTCTCGCAGCCCCATACCGCGAAAATCTTCCCCGCAAAATCCCATATTAATGGTTTTTAAAAAATTTAAATGGCTTTTCCAGCTCTGCCCGAAAACCTTACGATAACTTTTTTGCAGGGGGGTTTTTTGGATTCCTGTGTTCACAATTTGTCTTTGAGTATAATTGCTATATGTCTCGCAGCCCAATACCTCCAAAATCTTCCCCGCAAAATTCCATACTAATGGTTTTTAAAAAATTTAAATGGCTTTTCCAGCTCTGCCCGAAAACCTTACTATAACTTTTTTTGCAGGGTAGTTTTTCGGATTCCTGTTTTCACAGTGTATCTTTGAGTATAATTGCTATATGTCTCGCAGCCCCATACCTCCAAAATCTTGCCCGCAGAAGCCCATATCAATGGTTTTTAAAAAATTTAAATGGCTTTTCCAGCTCTGCCGGAAAACCCTACGATAACTTTTTTTGCAGGGTAGTTTTTCGAATTCCTGTGTTCACAATGTATCTTTGAGTATAATTGCTATATGTCTCGCATCCCCATACCTCCAAAATCTTCCCCGCAGAAGCCCATATCAATGGTTTTTAAAAAATTTAAATTTTTAATTTTAAAAACTACGATAACTTTTTTTGCAGGGTAGTTTTTCGGATTTATGTGTTCACAAGGCTTCTTTGGATATACCTTGCTATATTTCTCGCAGCCCCATACCTCCAAAATCTTCCCCGCAGGAGCCCATATTAATGGTTTTTAAAAAATTTAAATGGCTTTTCCGGCTCTGCCCGAAAACCTTACGATAACTTTTTTTGCAGGGCAGTTTTTCAGATTCCTATGTTCACAAGGCTTCTTTGGATATACCTCGCTATATGTCACGCAGCCCCATACCTCCAAAATCTTCCCCGCAAAATCCCATATAAATGGTTTTTAAAAAATTTAAATGGCTTTTCCAGCTCTGCCCGAAAACCTTACTATAACTTTTTTTGCAGGGTAGTTTTTCGGATTCCTGTTTTCACAAGGCTGTATGTCTCGCAGCCGCATACCTCCAAAATCTTCCCCGCAGAAGCCCATATTAATGGTTTTTAAACTATTTAAATGGCGTTCCCAGCTCTGCCGGAAAACCTTAGCATACCTTTTTTTGCAGGGTAGTTTTTCGGATTCCTGTGTTCACAAGGCTTCTTTGGATATACCTCGCTATATGTCTCGCAGCCCCGTACCTTCAAAATCTTCCCCGCAAAATCACATATTAATGGTTTTTAAAAAATTTAAATGGCTTTTCCAGCTCTACCCGAAAACCTTACGATAACTTTTATTGCAGGGCAGTTTTTCAGATTCCTGTGTTCACAAGGCTTCTTTGGATATACCTCGCTATATGTCTTGCAGCCCCATACCTCCAAAATCTTCCCCGCAAAATCCCATATTAATGGTTTTTAAAAAATTTAAATGGCTTTTCCAGCTCTGCCCGAAAACCTTACGACAACTTTTTTTGCAGGGTAGTTTTTCGGATTCCTGTTTTCACAATGTATCTTTGAGTATAATTGCTATATGTCTCGCTGCCCCATACCTCCAAAATCTTCCCCGCAGAAGCCCATATCAATGGTTTTTAAAAAATTTAAATGGCTTTTCCAGCTCTGCCGGAAAACCCTACGATAACTTTTTTTGCAGGGTAGTTTTTCGGATTCCTGTGTTCACAATGTATCTTTGAGTATAATTGCTATATATCTCGCAGCCCCATACCTCCAAAATCTTCCCCGCAAAATCCCATATTAATGATTTTTAAAAAATTTAAATGGCTTTTCCAGCTCTGCCCGAAAACGTTACGATAACTTTTTTTGCAGGGTAGTTTTTCGGATTCCTGTGTTCACAATGTTACTTTGAGTATACCTTGCTATATGTCCTGCATCCCCATACCTCCAAAACCTTCCCCGCAAAATCCCATATTAATGATTTTTAAAAAATTTAAATGGCTTTTCCAGCTCTGCCCGAAAACCTTACGATAAGATTTTTGCAGAGTAGTTTTTCGGATTCCTGTGTTCAAAATGTATTTTTGAGTATAATTGCTATATATCTCGCAGCCCCATACCTCCAAAATCTTCCCCGCAAAATCCCATATTAATGATTTTTAAAAAATTTAAATGGCTTTTCCAGCTCTGCCCGAAAACGTTACGATAACTTTTTTTGCAGGGTAGTTTTTCGGATTCCTGTGTTCACAAGGCTTCTTTGGATATACCTCGCTATATGTCTCGCAGCCCCATACCTCCAAAATCTTCCCCGCAGAAGCCCATATCTATGGTTTTTAAAAAATTTAAAGGGCTTTTCCAGCTCTACCCGAAAACCTTACGATAACTTTTATTGCAGGGCAGTTTTTCAGATTCCTGTGTTCACAAGGCTTCTTTGGATATACCTCGCTATATGTCTCGCAGCCCCATACCTCCAAAATCTTCCCCGCAAAATCCCATATTAATGGTTTTTAAAAAATTTAAATGGCTTTTCCAGCTCTGCCCGAAAACCTAACGATAACTTTTTTTGCAGGGTAGTTTTTCGGATTCCTGTGTTCACAATGTTACTTTGAGTATACCTTGCTATATGTCTCGCAGCCCCATACCTCCAAAATCTTCCCCGCAGAAGCCAATATTAATGGTTTTTGACAAATTTAAATGGCTTTTCCAGCTCTGCCCGAAAACATTACGATAACTTTTTTTGCAGGGCAGTTTTTCAGATTCCCGTGTTCAGAGTGTTTATTTGAGTATACCTTGCTATGTCACGCAGCCCCATACCTCCAAAATCTTCCCCGCAAAATCCCATATTAATGGTTTTTAAAAAATTTAAATAGCTTTTCCAGCTCTGCCCGAAAACCTTACGATAACTTTTTTTGCAGGGTAGTTTTTCGGATTCCAGTGTTCACAATGTTACTTTGAGTATACCTTGCTATATGTCTCGCAGCCCCATACCTCCAAAATCTTCCCCGCAGAAGCCAATAATAATGTTTTTTAACAAATTTAAATGGCTTTTCCAGCTCTGCCCGAAAACATTGCGATAACTTTTTTTGCAGGGCAGTTTTTCAGATTCCTGTGTTCAGAGTGTTTATTTGAGTATACCTTGCTATATGTCTCGCAGCCCCATACCGCGAAAATCTTCCCCACAAAATCCCATATTAATGGTTTTTAAAAAATTAAAATGGCTTTTCCAGCTCTGCCCGAAAACGTTACGATAACTTTTTTTGCAGGGTAGTTTTTCGGATTCCTGTGTTCACAATGTATCTTTGAGTATAATTGCTATATGTCTCGCAGCCCAATGCCTCCAAAATCTTCCCCGCAAAATTCCATACTAATGGTTTTTAAAAAATTTAAATGGCTTTTCCAGCTCTGCCCGAAAACCTTACGATAACTTTTTTTGCAGGGCAGTTTTTCAGATTCCTGTCTTCACAATGCTTCTTTGGATATGCCTCGCTATATGTCTCGCAGCCCCATACCTCCAAAATCTTCCCCGCAAAATCCCATATTAATGGTTTTTAAAAAATTTAAATGGCTTTTCCAGCTCTGCCCGAAAACCTTACTATAACTTTTTTTGCAGGGTAGTTTTTCGTATTCCTGTGTTCACAATGTTACTTTGAGTATACCTTGCTATATGTCTTGCAGCCCCATACCTCCATTATCTTCCCCGCAGAAGCCAATATTAATGGTTTTCAAAAAATTTAAATGGCTTTTCCAGCTCTGCCCGAAAACCTTACGATAACTTTCTTTGCAGGGCAGTTTTTCAGATTCCTGTGTTCACAAGGCTTCTTTGGATATACCTCGCTATATGTCTCGCAGCCCCATATCTCCAAAATCTTCCCCGCAAAATCCCATATTAATGGTTTTTAAACAATTTAAATGGCTTTTCCAGCTCTGCCCGAAAACCTTACGACAACTTTTTTTGCAGGGTAGTTTTTCGGATTCCTGTTTTCACAAGGCTTCTTCAAATATACCTTGCTGTATGTCTCGCAGCCGCATACCTCCAAAATCTTCCCCGCAGAAGCCCATATTAATGTATTTTAAAAAATTTAAATGGCTTTTTCAGCTCTGCCGGAAAAACTTAACATAACTTTTTTTGCATGGTAGTTTTTCGGATTCCTGAGTTCACAAGGCTTCCTTGGATATACCTCGCTATATGTCTCGCAGCCCCGTACCTCCAAAATCTTCCCCGCAAAATGACATATTAATGGTTTTTAAAAAATTTAAATGGCTTTTCGGGCTCTGCCGGAAAACCCAACGATAACTTTTTTTGCAGGGTAGTTTTTCGAATTTATGTGTTCACAAGACTTCTTTGGATATACCTTGCTATATTTCTCGCAGCCCCATACCTCCAAAATCTTCCCCGCAGGAGCCCATATTAATGGTTTTTAAAAAATTGAAATGGCTTTTCCGGCTCTGCCGGAAAACCCTTCGATAACTTTTTTTGCAGGGTAGTTTTTCGCATTACTTTTTTTGCAGGGTAGTTTTTCGGATTCACAAGGCTTCTTGGGATATACCTTGCTATATGTCTCGCAGCCCGATACCTCCAAAAAGCCCATATTGATGGTTTTTAAAAAATTTAAATGGCTTTTCCAGCTCTGCCCGAGAACCTTACGATAACTTTTTTTGCAGGGTAGTTTTTCGGATTCCTGTGTTCACAATGTTACTTTGAGTATACCTTGCTATATGTCTCGCAGCCCCATACCTCCATTATCTTCCCCGCAGAAGCCAATATTAATGGTTTTCAAAAAATTTAAATGGCTTTTCCGGCTCTGCCCGAAAACCTTACGATAACTTTTTTTGCAGGGCAGTTTTTCAGATTCCTACGTTCACAAGGCTTCTTTGGATATACCTCGCTATATGTCACGCAGCCCCATACCTCCAAAATCTTCCCCGCAAAATCCCATATTAATGGTTTTCAAAAAATTTAAATGGCTTTTCCAGCTCTGCCCGAAAACCTTACGATAACTTTTTCTGCAGGGCAGTTTTTCAGATTCCTGTGTTCACAAGGCTTCTTTGGATATACCTCGCTATATGTCTCGCAGCCCCATATCTCCAAAATCTTCCCCGCAAAATCCCATATTAATGGTTTTTAAAAAATTTAAATGGCTTTTCCAGCTCTGCCCGAAAACCTTACGACAACTTTTTTGCAGGGTAGTTTTTCGGATTCCTGTTTTCACAAGGCTTCTTCGAATATACCTTGCTGTATGTCTCGCAGCCGCATACCTCCAAAATCTTCCCCGCAGAAGCCCATATTAATGGTTTTTAAAAAATTTAAATGGGTTTTTCAGCTCTGCCGGAAAAACTTACCATAACTTTTTTTGCATGGTAGTTTTTCGGATTCCTGTGTTGACAAGGCTTCTTTGGATATACCTCGCTGTATGTCTGGCAGCCCCGTACCTCCAAAATCCTCCCCGCAAAATGACATATTAATGGTTTTTAAAAAAATTAAATGGCTTTTCCGGCTCTGCCGGAAAACCCTACGATAACCTTTTTTGCAGGGTAGTTTTTCGGATTTATGTGTTCACAAGACTTCTTTGGATATACCTTGCTATATTTCTCGCAGCCCCATACCTCCAAAATCTTCCCCGCAGGAGCCCATATTAATGGTTTTTAAAAAATTTAAATGGCTTTTCCAGCTCTACCCGAAAACCTTACGATAACTTTTATTGCAGGGCAGTTTTTCAGATTCCTGTGTTCACAAGGCTTCTTTGGATATACCTCGCTATATGTCTCGCAGCCCCATACCTCCAAAATCTTCCCCGCAAAATCCCATATTAATGGTTTTTAAAAAATTTAAATGGCTTTTCCAGCTCTGCCCGAAAACCTAACGATAACTTTTTTTGCAGGGTAGTTTTTCGGATTCCTGTGTTCACAATGTTACTTTGAGTATACCTTGCTATATGTCTCGCAGCCCCATACCTCCAAAATCTTCCCCGCAGAAGCCCATATCTATGGTTTTTAAAAAATTTAAAGGGCTTTTCCAGCTCTACCCGAAAACCTTACGATAACTTTTTTTGCAGGGTAGTTTTTCGGATTCCTGTGTTCACAAGGCTTCTTTGGATATACCTCGCTATATGTCTCGCAGCCCCATACCTCCAAAATCTTCCCCGCAGAAGCCCATATCTATGGTTTTTAAAAAATTTAAAGGGCTTTTCCAGCTCTACCCGAAAACCTTACGATAACTTTTATTGCAGGGCAGTTTTTCAGATTCCTGTGTTCACAAGGCTTCTTTGGATATACCTCGCTATATGTCTCGCAGCCCCATACCTCCAAAATCTTCCCCGCAAAATCCCATATTAATGGTTTTTAAAAAATTTAAATGGCTTTTCCAGCTCTGCCCGAAAACCTAACGATAACTTTTTTTGCAGGGTAGTTTTTCGGATTCCTGTGTTCACAATGTTACTTTGAGTATACCTTGCTATATGTCTCGCAGCCCCATACCTCCAAAATCTTCCCCGCAGAAGCCAATATTAATGGTTTTTAACAAATTTAAATGGCTTTTCCAGCTCTGCCCGAAAACATTACGATAACTTTTTTTGCAGGGCAGTTTTTCAGATTCCCGTGTTCAGAGTGTTTATTTGAGTATACCTTGCTATATGTCACGCAGCCCCATACCTCCAAAATCTTCCCCGCAAAATCCCATATTAATGGTTTTTAAAAAATTTAAATAGCTTTTCCAGCTCTGCCCGAAAACCTTACGATAACTTTTTTTGCAGGGTAGTTTTTCGGATTCCAGTGTTCACAATGTTACTTTGAGTATACCTTGCTATATGTCTCGCAGCCCCATACCTCCAAAATCTTCCCCGCAGAAGCCAATAATAATGTTTTTTAACAAATTTAAATGGCTTTTCCAGCTCTGCCCGAAAACATTGCGATAACTTTTTTTGCAGGGCAGTTTTTCAGATTCCTGTGTTCAGAGTGTTTATTTGAGTATACCTTGCTATATGTCTCGCAGCCCCATACCGCGAAAATCTTCCCCACAAAATCCCATATTAATGGTTTTCAAAAAATTAAAATGGCTTTTCCAGCTCTGCCCGAAAACGTTACGATAACTTTTTTTGCAGGGTAGTTTTTCGGATTCCTGTGTTCACAATGTATCTTTGAGTATAATTGCTATATGTCTCGTAGCCCAATGCCTCCAAAATCTTCCCCGCAAAATGCCATACTAATGGTTTTTAAAAAATTTAAATGGCTTTTCCAGCTCTGCCCGAAAACCTTACTATAACTTTTTTTGCAGGGTAGTTTTTCGTATTCCTGTGTTCACAATGTTACTTTGAGTATACCTTGCTATATGTCTTGCAGCCCCATACCTCCATTATCTTCCCCGCAGAAGCCAATATTAATGGTTTTCAAAAAATTTAAATGGCTTTTCCAGCTCTGCCCGAAAACCTTACGATAACTTTCTTTGCAGGGCAGTTTTTCAGATTCCTGTGTTCACAAGGCTTCTTTGGATATACCTCGCTATATGTCTCGCAGCCCCATATCTCCAAAATCTTCCCCGCAAAATCCCATATTAATGGTTTTTAAACAATTTAAATGGCTTTTCCAGCTCTGCCCGCAAACCTTACGACAACTTTTTTTGCAGGGTAGTTTTTCGGATTCCTGTTTTCACAAGGCTTCTTCAAATATACCTTGCTGTATGTCTCGCAGCCGCATACCTCCAAAATCTTCCCCGCAGAAGCCCATATTAATGTATTTTAAAAAATTTAAATGGCTTTTCCAGCTCTACCCGAAAACCTTACTATAACTTTTTTTGCAGGGTAGTTTTTCGGATTCCTGTGTTCACAAGGCTTCTTTGGATATACCTCGCTATATGTCTCGCAGCCCCATACCTCCAAAATCTTCCCCGCAGAAGCCCATATCTATGGTTTTTAAAAAATTTAAAGGGCTTTTCCAGCTCTACCCGAAAACCTTACGATAACTTTTATTGCAGGGCAGTTTTTCAGATTCCTGTGTTCACAAGGCTTCTTTGGATATACCTCGCTATATGTCTCGCAGCCCCATATCTCCAAAATCTTCCCCGCAAAATCCCATATTAATGGTTTTTAAACAATTTAAATGGCTTTTCCAGCTCTGCCCGCAAACCTTACGACAACTTTTTTTGCAGGGTAGTTTTTCGGATTCCTGTTTTCACAAGGCTTCTTCAAATATACCTTGCTATATGTCTTGCAGCCCCATACCTCCATTATCTTCCCCGCAGAAGCCAATATTAATGGTTTTCAAAAAATTTAAATGGCTTTTCCAGCTCTGCCCGAAAACCTTACGATAACTTTCTTTGCAGGGCAGTTTTTCAGATTCCTGTGTTCACAAGGCTTCTTTGGATATACCTCGCTATATGTCTCGCAGCCCCGTACCTCCAAAATCTTCCCCGCAAAATGACATATTAATGGTTTTTAAAAAATTTAAATGGCTTTTCGGGCTCTGCCGGAAAACCCAACGATAACTTTTTTTGCAGGGTAGTTTTTCGAATTTATGTGTTCACAAGACTTCTTTGGATATACCTTGCTATATTTCTCGCAGCCCCATACCTCCAAAATCTTCCCCGCAGGAGCCCATATTAATGGTTTTTAAAAAATTGAAATGGCTTTTCCGGCTCTGCCGGAAAACCCTTCGATAACTTTTTTTGCAGGGTAGTTTTTCGCATTACTTTTTTTGCAGGGTAGTTTTTCGGATTCACAAGGCTTCTTGGGATATACCTTGCTATATGTCTCGCAGCCCGATACCTCCAAAAAGCCCATATTGATGGTTTTTAAAAAATTTAAATGGCTTTTCCAGCTCTGCCCGAAAACCTTACGATAACTTTTTTTGCAGGGTAATTTTTCGGATTCCTGTGTTCACAATGTTACTTTGAGTATACCTTGCTATATGTCTCGCAGCCCCATACCTCCATTATCTTCCCCGCAGAAGCCAATATTAATGGTTTTCAAAAAATTTAAATGGCTTTTCCAGCTCTGCCCGAAAACCTTACGATAACTTTTTTTGCAGGGTAGTTTTTCGGATTCCTGTGTTCAGAGTGTTTATTTGAGTATACCTTGCTATATGTCTCGCAGCCCCATACCTCCATTATCTTCCCCGCAGAAGCCAATATTAATGGTTTTCAAAAAATTTAAATGGCTTTTCCAGCTCTGCCCGAAAACCTTACGATACCTTTTTTTGCAGGGCAATTTTTCAGATTCCTGTGTTCACAAGGCTTCTTTGGATATACCTCGCTATATTGTCGCGTTTCAACCCTCGGAAGTGGGTTGCCACCCCTTATACTTGCCACACTGGTAGCTGACTCATTTGCGCGGCTAAGGCTCGTCGGGCTTGGGCGGGTGTCCGTTGCAAGTACAAAGTAAGTGGACGAAGTTATAATGTACCAGTGCACTAAATCCAAAATATTCAAAAATAAGGGCCACGAACGATACGAATCACTTTGTAAATGTAACCAAGTAGATATAGGTGTTAGATATCTACAGGCTGCCCTCCCTCAGTCCCCAAATGGACCTGAACCATGGTAACTCACATGGCCTAACATTACTGGTTACCCCTAACATCCATTCACGACCCAATACCTACCTTCGCCGCTTCTTACTCAGCCATTTGCCAACAAATATACTTAAATCAGATTTATAAATTCAAAAAATGTATACAATTTTTATTCCCCATCGGGTAAATTAAACGATACTAGACTAACGTTACTCTTAACTCACGAATATTTCAAAATAATTATCGATAAAACATTTACCATAAATACAACTCAGTCAAGCTGCTTAAGGCGGCTTATAGACACTTAAGAATTTAATTTCTTATAAATAATTTTAATGAATAATGAATGAATGAATACCTTTCGAAATCTTAGCTCGGATCGACTACGTTTCGCAAATCCAATTAAAAATTCAAAAAAAAAAAGGCCCCCTACCATAGCGCTATCGTTTGGGGTCGGGAACTTGGACGCAAGAACAAAACCGAACTAAAATTCCGATTCAAACAAAAGTTCACAGGACTAAAAATAAGCTTATATAATCATCTAAAATAAGTTGGTAAATAATCAAAGGTATCATATAAATTAAGGCCGAAAACTTTAATATTCAAATTTCATTAAGAATACAAAGAGATATAAAAAGGTTGATTTATTTTTTTTTTGTTATATATATAATAATATTTCAGTTTGTCCGTTTATGACTTGCCTAAAAGATCTGAAATCCATAAGCAAATACTCTTAAAATTTTCTTTTCCCTTTTTTTTCTTTTTTCTTTACTTTGTGTTATAAATTACGTTTTGGATGCTACCCGTTTATCGTGGCATATTATTATTTTACTCTCTAACAGGCTAGTTAATATGTTAGACCATAATTATTATTCAAAACTAAACTTAATATTGATAGGAATGATTACCGAGGCAGCAGTAACTAGTTTGATAGCTTTACAGGGAATAATTTAACAATAACCAAAGCCAAGTCTGTCTCCTCAAATTTACACACGTCATGGTACATTGTCCCCAACAAAGGCCGATTGTAATAATACGAAGTTAAAGAAACAAAATTGGCATCGGTTACAACTAGTATTTTCCAATTCAGAAGATTTAAAATAAGTGAAAAATATTAGCGCTTCTTACCCCGTACGTACTACAACTTAACTACAAAATATTGCTCTTTCGATGACCTTTTCGCCACCATTTAAATATTTCGGTGTCAGCACCATTAAAGTACCAGTAGCATTACCGCTTAAACTAACGCACGGACAAAACCTAATGTACTAAGAGATTTCACTCTTTTGAAGAACTGAAAGCTAGAGTTATATATATATATTCTTTCCTTTTTATACGTGGTATCCATCTGAATAATAACTGTGTTACTAATATAACCTGCGATTTGGTAAAACGATTATTGCCGACCGAATACGAATATTACGCGATTTTCAAATTACTTCATGTACTCAAACGTATGTCACAAACGGATCTTAATAAGAATAATCTATCTTCGCACATTAAATTGCATTTAAATCAATAATAAAAATATAATATAAATTGTGTTCATGGAAACTACTAAGCTTAGCAACAAAAAAAGTCAACATTGACCATATTGTCTTATTAAAATAAAACGCTCAAAGTACTTATCTTTTGTTCACCTGAATTGTTACCCAACACTGTTAATAGTCTTCAATGTTGCATCTCTGTTGGCTGCATGCAGTATTTCTTGAAACGTTGTTTTTCGGTTGTGTGTTTATTTTCGGTTGTTTATATTCGCTGTTTCTTGTTGTTATCTGAAGCTGTTTCTTGTTGTTATCTAAAGCTGTTTCCAATACAAGAGTTGTGCCAAACGTTGCTGTTGTTGGTGTGATATTTTAAAGAAGAACCCTAAAAAAAACCCATCAACATATCTTCCAATTTGAAGCACCGTATGCTGTTTATGACGGGAGTGGTATTAAATTTGCTGCCACCTTGTTTCTACGTTGCTGTTTTTGATGATTTTCTTTCCGTTGCCTCAACGTCATACGAGTTGCAAAGACACTGGTGATTTAGTTCGGGCAACATACGATAAAGTTAACCAACTTGAGTGTGCATTTACGACGTTAATTGAAATGTTTTTCTTTTCTTGTTTCAGGCCTCGCCTTATTGCTATACGGGTATTCTTGAACTGACTTATTGGAGCTACCAACGGACGATTGCCGGATGCACTGTACGCATAAAAACCAAGATTTTGTGGATATTATTAAATAATAATCGAGTTAATTATTTAGAAACGTTATTGATGTTTTCTTTGGGCTGTGCTGTTAGATTTGAGGTATAAAAACTGTTTTAGATTTTCGGTATGTAAGAAGATGTCGTCAAAGTCGGCTTTTTCCGGTGCCTTTAAGTTGATTATAAGCGATTAATTTCTCCTTACTCTGGTTACGGGTTTTTCCTGGCTAGAGGAATAATATCTAATCTAAAAGCTTCGGTTTGATGTGGCGTATGGCTATGGTGTTTCCGAAGACCTTTATGTTGAGGCGTTTGTGTTTATTTAATCGGTGGTGACTTAACTTTCGCAGGTCGGATAAAATCAAAAGCGTCTTCTATTTTTCCCTTGGCCATGCACGACTTTCCAACATGGCCGCCGATGTTCAAAAAGGCTGTGTATATTTTACAATAATTTATATTGGAATTACGGCCATTGCCTCGTCCGATTAATTTAGCGAAACTAATGCTAATATGGGTATTTTATCGGATCTTCTTTTGGGTTTTATCTCGTGGCTCTAATTTATAAGGAAAGACCTTACCTTTATATTCAATATGACCGACCGAAAATCTGATTTAATACGCAATTTCCGAAATCATTATTAGCAATCCTTCGCCCGTAATTACATTTGCCCAAATTCGTTGGTATTAATCAACTGCAGCACCATGTGCCAATCACAAAAAAATGGCTGTAATCTGTAGACGAAATTCTCTTCCCAACTTCTTACTAAAATGCCGGAAACCAAATGGACCGCGTCCATGTTTGATTGCAATGCAGCTAACTTCATTGCATTCAAACTGCAACCAACTTCATACCCTTTGACCGAATACAGCGCAAACCTGGTATCGCAACAACTGCAGAGTTGCATTTCGTGGTGGATACGCTAACTCGATACTACCAGATAAAAAACAAAATTCCTAATTTGCCATAAGACCACTAACATAACCGGAACGGTACACACCTTCTTCGTCGGTTTTATGAATTTATCATATTAGCAAATGGAATTTGCTAATATGATAAAGCGAAAGTCTAAACCGCTTCCTCATATACTCAATAATCAAAAATAATATTCTGGCATTTCTAAACGAAAATGAAAACCTAGGCCTTTAAATCTTTAGCGTGGAATACCCCTTGTGATTTTCCTTGTAAATTTTCAACTTCGTAAAGGTTATTCCCGACGGGTTTGACAATTCGGCACTTGATAAATCTTTTGCACAATTTAGCCGAAATCTGTTTCGAAAAATCCGACAACTGGAAGTTACGGCGGAAAACCTCTTGCCCGATCCGAAATTTTGTTTCCCTACACCTAGCATTATATCTCTTCGCATTGTTCTCGTAACTTCGGTGTAAATTTTGACGTACGCTATCTCTCACTAATTCTAAAAATTCGCCACGACTTTCGATTCGGTTTTCAGAGTCTTCTAGTAAATCGAGTTTGCGCGCGAGCTTGTATGCCGATGCATGCGTCATCATGTTAGTTCCGAATAATGCGAAATACGGCGTGATCCCAGTTGCACTATGTACGGCTGACCTCAGAGCACATTCGATCTCACACAGGTGTAGATCCCAATCCTGGTGGTTATTATCCAAGTATGATCGTATGGCCGCCAACACCGATTGGTTTACACGCTCGGATGCGTTAGCCTGCGGGGCGTAATTTGCGGTTCGGATGTGGTCTATCCCGAAACTATTCATGACTTCAGCAAACTCTTTGCTAATAAACTGCTGACCGTTATCTGATACTAAGGATTCCGGAACGCCGAATTTATAAAACACCTCGCGGATCAAAAAGTCAATCACATTCTTCGCGTTGGCCTTAGACATGGCCTTTAAAAAAACATATTTCGAAAAGTAATCAAGCACGATAAAAATGAAACAATTGCCTCTTTTGGACCGTACATACGGGCCCAAAAAATCGATGTACACTCGTTGAAAAGGTCTACATATATTCGGTTCACGTCCCATCGGAGGTTTTAGAACCACATTTGAGGGTTTGCACTCCTTGCATATTTCGCACCGATTTATATATTCGCGTATTTGCACATTCATGTGTGGCCAATAAAAATATTCTCTAACACGACGAATTGTCTTAGCGATACCACCATGTGATACATTAGGGGGTTCATGAGCATCCGATATAATATTGTTAGTGAGCCCCGATGGAACCCATAATTTCCACGACTGATTCTCCCGACCTACATTACCATCATACGGCACCGTTCTCTTATACACGAAATTGTCGATTACTTTAATATCGGGTAGCCTATCCTTATCATTGTTAACCGTTTCAATAAGATATCGATAGTCTTCTGATTGAAATTCAGGCGACGAAAGATTTATAATTGGTGTGGAAACTAAGCTGATTTCATCAAGCGAATATCTCGAAAGGGTGTCCGGTACTATGTTTTGTGAACCCTTTCGATGGCGTATTTCAAAAGAAAAAGCTTGCAGCTGGAGACTCCAACGAGCCAAGCGTCCGCTCAAGTCACGTTGTGACATAAGCCACTTTAGACTCGAGTGGTCTGTGATTACGACAAAATTCATCAGCTCGACGTATGGTCGAAAACGTTTAACCGCCGATACCACCGCAAGACACTCACGTTCCGTCACGGAATAATTTTTCTGTGCCGACGTTAATTTTTTCGAAAAATATGCAATAGGATGCTCTCCACTGGTTTCATCCTCCTGAAATAATACCGCGCCCATTCCGACATCTGAGGCGTCACATTGTATAAAGAAAGTTCGATTGAAATCAGGGTGAGTTAATACAGGACTAGCCGTAAGACAGTTCTTCAATTTATCGAAAGCCACTTTGGCCTCTTCTGTAAACGAAAACTTTTTACCCTTTTTCAACGTATCACATATGGGGGCCGTGATGGTAGCGTAATCGATAATGAATCGTCGGTACCACCCGGTGGTTCCCATGAAACTTCGAACCTGTTTTGGTGTAGCCGGATAAGACAAATTTACGATTGCTTGAATTTTCTCGGGATCTGGTTTTAAAAGACCATCTCCTACGATATAGCCGAGATATTTCAGCTCTCTACAACAAAATTTAGATTTGCCAACATTGATTGTAAGACCAGCCCTGTCTAGACACGAAGCGACCTCCTCCAGCAGACGAATGTGTTCCGTAAATTCTGGCGATACCACCAGTAGATCATCCAGGTAAACGAAAACCCTTTCCCTCAACCGTGCTGGAATCACCTTGTCCATTAGACGGCATAACCTTTGGGCTGCGTTGCACAACCCGAAAGGCATGACCGTGAAATGATACAAGGGTCTTCCAGGCACAGTAAAGGCAGTCTTTTCCCGACTTTGTTCTGCCAGTGGTATCTGCCAGAACGCGTCTTTAAGATCTATGCTAGAAATGTAATGGGTATCACCCAAACGACTAAGAAGCCCTTCAATATGGGGAAGAGGATAGGCGTCTTTCACCGTCAGTGCATTAAGCCGACGCGCATCCAAGCATATTCTGACTTTTTCCCCCTTTTGAACGAAGGTCACTCTGTTGTTCCACGGACTCTCGCTCGGCTCAATGACTCCTAGTGAAAGCATCCTATCCAGCTCCCCATACATCAGTTTTTGCACTGCAGGTGAAACTGGGTAGTGCTTTTCCTTAATAGGAACTGCGTCACCGGTGTCAATTGAATGCGTTTCCAGTAAAGTCTTACCTAGACCTTTTCGAGTGAAACATGGAAACAAATCTACAGTATTTCCAAGAATTCTTTGACGCTTGCTATCTAACAGATGCCTTCGAGGAAAATTTTCATCAACATTATCCTCTAACGCCACTCCTTGAGTTGACAAACTGTTTATATTGAATCTAATCAGGTTGAACCTTTTCATAAAATCGTACCCTAAATACAAATTTAGCTTAAGCGTAGGTACCAAATAGAAATCAACCGGTTTCGACATTTTATTAAAATTTATAATCGCCCTAACACGACCTGTTACTTCATTCAATCTACCATCAGCTGTTTGCATCTCCGATCTAAATGGATAAATTACCAGCTTAGCTTTTTCCACGAAGTCAAGGCAGTCTTTACCCAGGCATGTCACCGTAGCACCAGAATCTAATAGTCCCTCTATTGAATGACCATTCAATTCGATGGTGGTGTAGATCCTTGAATCTGAACCTTCGTAAATACTGGCCGCTGAAATTTCAAAACGAATTTGCTTTCTATTTCTGTATCTTTGTCGCGTTTTCAAAATTTTATCTGAAGGTCCAAAAATGCGGTTGCGAGCTTCTTCGTGCTCCTTCATTCGGACATGAAGTGGCTTCAAAGGACGAGTTGTTACTGAAGGCACACCTGACTTGTTGTTCTTCAAAATTGAGTCGGTGGTAGTTGATGCTGTCGAAGCTTTTGTTGTTGAGGCTAGTATTGTTGTAGCCGGTATATCTGTTTTAGCAGGTATATTTGTTTTAGCAGGTATATTTGTTTTAGCATTAGATTTCGTTTCCGCTGAAATATTAACTATTGTTGCTGGTTGATTTTGGGGTAATGATCTCCTGAACGAGCCTCCATCCCCACATGAGACACGTTCACTATCCGGTTTCCCTGGCATGTCGGGCATCGTGGTGTCACGGTGTTTTCACGTCCACACCTGTAACAAAACAGCCTAATTTTTTCATCCGGGCAATCCATAAATGTATGGCCGTCCGCTTTACAATTCCAGCAAGTAAGTTTTCGTACTGGCCCAATGGCATCAATGCCCAAGATGTCTTCTCTTACTGGCTCTATGTGTTCCAACTCGCTGACTTGTCTTACGGGATATCTACTGCTAACCTGCCTCTGGTTGTTCAGAAGGTTCTCTGCCCTTCGACACTCCTTAGCAAATTGTGTTAAATTGAACAGTTGACTTGAAAACAAAAGTTGTGCCATCGGTGCTTTCAGGTTCCCCTTCATAATACTAACCAAATCTCGTTCACTTATTGGGTTTTTCATTTGATTACGAAGCTTAATAATCGAATTATAAAAGTCATCGAACGATTCTTGACTTTGTTGTCGTCTGTCAAGCAACTTCCTCTGAATATCGAAATCGGTCTCATATCGATGAAACTTCTCAATCAAAACCTGTTTAAAATCTTTCCATCTAGACACACCATTTAGTCGCCGATGATCCCAGAACCAATCAAAAGCGGGACCTCGTAATAACAGATGAAACGAAGACGATATCTCTTCCCAACTGCATCCGAAACCCGCTTGAAGAGTTTCTACCCTGAAAACAAAATCTTCTATACTGGTAGTTTTATTCGTACCATCGAAAATAATTCCCCATTTATCGATCCGAAGCCCTGGAGTTGAGCGTCCCCGATTATTGGTAGCTACAGGTGCCGCAGGAACCGAGATCTGTGACCGATAAGGTACCTCTGTGTTACCGTTTCCAGTTGCATCGAACGATTGCTGTTGCTGAGACGTTTGAATTGCTGGTGGTGGTTGGGAAAAATCTGGAAAAGACCAGTTTTGTCGTTGAGCAGCATTGGATTGTGGTTGTGAATTTCCCTCAAGGCTTCGCTGAATCATCCTTGGCATTAGGTCTATCAGTCGGTCTTCAAAATTTTTTAAATCATTATATGTCACCGTTCTGGCGACATTGTCTGTCCGGTTATCTTGATCTGGTGGCCTTAATGGAACACCACCTTTACGAAATGCATCTACCACTCCCCTAGCACTCATGCTGCTAAATGGTGGTGTAACGATTGTGCTGTGCCCTGACATGCTATCTCCGCTTGCACCCGAAACCTCCTGCTCAGGCAACTCTATGACCGTTTCATTTAAATTTGCCGTTTTTGAGATGGCTCCCTTACTACTCCCTGACGGGTTTGTACCCCTCGGTAGCGTTGGAGGCATTCTTAAAATGTTACAAAACGATCAAAAACAAATAAACAACCAGCAGTGAAAGCTTCCCTTGACTCAGGACTTTATTCGCTACCAACGAGATGATAACGAACTATAACGTTCAAACACTGAAATATATTTTGTCAAAAGCAATAATACGATTGTGTACAAAGCAATACACCAACCCGCATGTAGATTGATCTTTACTCATAAGAAAAACTATTAAGATGGTTCAACAAATCCGGTAACAAGAAACTTGAAATACTAACGACTTGATAAAAAAAATTTGCAATTTGCGTCAAAATGTGAATTCTAAAATTTAAAAATTCCAAACTTTCAAGAAAAATTTATAATTGAACTCCCAAGCTTGATACTGTACTAAAATTTGTTGTCGCTGAATATATACGCAAAGACGGTATTGGCTCGTGAATTAATATTATATATAAAAAATGTTACAAATACAAAATGATCTTTTTTTTTTTTTTTTTTTTTTTAAATTCGATACACGAGAGAGCTTCTAGTCATCGGTTTCGTAAATGTAATTCGGATATAAACCAGCATTAACGGAATCCGGTGTCGCTACCCAACAGTTGTCGCGTTTCAACCCTCGGAAGTGGGTTGCCACCCCTTATACTTGCCACACTGGTAGCTGACTCATTTGCGCGGCTAAGGCTCGTCGGGCTTGGGCGGGTGTCCGTTGCAAGTACAAAGTAAGTGGACGAAGTTATAATGTACCAGTGCACTAAATCCAAAATATTCAAAAATAAGGGCCACGAACGATACGAATCACTTTGTAAATGTAACCAAGTAGATATAGGTGTTAGATATCTACAGGCTGCCCTCCCTCAGTCCCCAAATGGACCTGAACCATGGTAACTCACATGGCCTAACATTACTGGTTACCCCTAACATCCATTCACGACCCAATACCTACCTTCGCCGCTTCTTACTCAGCCATTTGCCAACAAATATACTTAAATCAGATTTATAAATTCAAAAAATGTATACAATTTTTATTCCCCATCGGGTAAATTAAACGATACTAGACTAACGTTACTCTTAACTCACGAATATTTCAAAATAATTATCGATAAAACATTTACCATAAATACAACTCAGTCAAGCTGCTTAAGGCGGCTTATAGACACTTAAGAATTTAATTTCTTATAAATAATTTTAATGAATAATGAATGAATGAATACCTTTCGAAATCTTAGCTCGGATCGACTACGTTTCGCAAATCCAATTAAAAATTCAAAAAAAAAAGGCCCCCTACCATAGCGCTATCGTTTGGGGTCGGGAACTTGGACGCAAGAACAAAACCGAACTAAAATTCCGATTCAAACAAAAGTTCACAGGACTAAAAATAAGCTTATATAATCATCTAAAATAAGTTGGTAAATAATCAAAGGTATCATATAAATTAAGGCCGAAAACTTTAATATTCAAATTTCATTAAGAATACAAAGAGATATAAAAAGGTTGATTTATTTTTTTTTTGTTATATATATAATAATATTTCAGTTTGTCCGTTTATGACTTGCCTAAAAGATCTGAAATCCATAAGCAAATACTCTTAAAATTTTCTTTTCCCTTTTTTTTCTTTTTTCTTTACTTTGTGTTATAAATTACGTTTTGGATGCTACCCGTTTATCGTGGCATATTATTATTTTACTCTCTAACAGGCTAGTTAATATGTTAGACCATAATTATTATTCAAAACTAAACTTAATATTGATAGGAATGATTACCGAGGCAGCAGTAACTAGTTTGATAGCTTTACAGGGAATAATTTAACAATAACCAAAGCCAAGTCTGTCTCCTCAAATTTACACACGTCATGGTACATTGTCCCCAACAAAGGCCGATTGTAATAATACGAAGTTAAAGAAACAAAATTGGCATCGGTTACAACTAGTATTTTCCAATTCAGAAGATTTAAAATAAGTGAAAAATATTAGCGCTTCTTACCTCGTACGTACTACAACTTAACTACAAAATATTGCTCTTTCGATGACCTTTTCGCCACCATTTAAATATTTCGGTGTCAGCACCATTAAAGTACCAGTAGCATTACCGCTTAAACTAACGCACGGACAAAACCTAATGTACTAAGAGATTTCACTCTTTTGAAGAACTGAAAGCTAGAGTTATATATATATATTCTTTCCTTTTTATACGTGGTATCCATCTGAATAATAACTGTGTTACTAATATAACCTGCGATTTGGTAAAACGATTATTGCCGACCGAATACGAATATTACGCGATTTTCAAATTACTTCATGTACTCAAACGTATGTCACAAACGGATCTTAATAAGAATAATCTATCTTCGCACATTAAATTGCATTTAAATCAATAATAAAAATATAATATAAATTGTGTTCATGGAAACTACTAAGCTTAGCAACAAAAAAAGTCAACATTGACCATATTGTCTTATTAAAATAAAACGCTCAAAGTACTTATCTTTTGTTCACCTGAATTGTTACCCAACACTGTTAATAGTCTTCAATGTTGCATCTCTGTTGGCTGCATGCAGTATTTCTTGAAACGTTGTTTTTCGGTTGTGTGTTTATTTTCGGTTGTTTATATTCGCTGTTTCTTGTTGTTATCTGAAGCTGTTTCTTGTTGTTATCTAAAGCTGTTTCCAATACAAGAGTTGTGCCAAACGTTGCTGTTGTTGGTGTGATATTTTAAAGAAGAACCCTAAAAAAAACCCATCAACATATCTTCCAATTTGAAGCACCGTATGCTGTTTATGACGGGAGTGGTATTAAATTTGCTGCCACCTTGTTTCTACGTTGCTGTTTTTGATGATTTTCTTTCCGTTGCCTCAACGTCATACGAGTTGCAAAGACACTGGTGATTTAGTTCGGGCAACATACGATAAAGTTAACCAACTTGAGTGTGCATTTACGACGTTAATTGAAATGTTTTTCTTTTCTTGTTTCAGGCCTCGCCTTATTGCTATACGGGTATTCTTGAACTGACTTATTGGAGCTACCAACGGACGATTGCCGGATGCACTGTACGCATAAAAACCAAGATTTTGTGGATATTATTAAATAATAATCGAGTTAATTATTTAGAAACGTTATTGATGTTTTCTTTGGGCTGTGATGTTAGATTTGAGGTATAAAAACTGTTTTAGATTTTCGGTATGTAAGAAGATGTCGTCAAAGTCGGCTTTTTCCGGTGCCTTTAAGTTGATTATAAGCGATTAATTTCTCCTTACTCTGGTTACGGGTTTTTCCTGGCTAGAGGAATAATATCTAATCTAAAAGCTTCGGTTTGATGTGGCGTATGACTATGGTGTTTCCGAAGACCTTTATGTTGAGGCGTTTGTGTTTATTTAATCGGTGGTGACTTAACTTTCGCAGGTCGGATAAAATCAAAAGCGTCTTCTATTTTTCCCTTGGCCATGCACGACTTTCCAACATGGCCGCCGATGTTCAAAAAGGCTGTGTATATTTTACAATAATTTATATTGGAATTACGGCCATTGCCTCGTCCGATTAATTTAGCGAAACTAATGCTAATATGGGTATTTTATCGGATCTTCTTTTGGGTTTTATCTCGTGGCTCTAATTTATAAGGAAAGACCTTACCTTTATATTCAATATGACCGACCGAAAATCTGATTTAATACGCAATTTCCGAAATCATTATTAGCAATCCTTCGCCCGTAATTACATTTGCCCAAATTCGTTGGTATTAATCAACTGCAGCACCATGTGCCAATCACAAAAAAATGGCTGTAATCTGTAGACGAAATTCTCTTCCCAACTTCTTACTAAAATGCCGGAAACCAAATGGACCGCGTCCATGTTTGATTGCAATGCAGCTAACTTCATTGCATTCAAACTGCAACCAACTTCATACCCTTTGACCGAATACAGCGCAAACCTGGTATCGCAACAAATGCAGAGTTGCATTTCGTGGTGGATACGCTAACTCGATACTACCAGATAAAAAACAAAATTCCTAATTTGCCATAAGACCACTAACATAACCGGAACGGTACACAGTATAATCTATACTCGAGTGATCTTACACAGGCTCTGAATACAAAAACGCGTTCTCTGTTTTACGTCGCGATTAGAGCATCTAATCCGTAGATCTCTAAGACTTACGCAAAATTCAAACTCGGCGGTTTAATTGACCCTGTTGCAACCGGACTGAATATAATCTAAACGACCGGGACTAACAAAATTAAAAAACCCAAATTTAATGTTCAAACTTTTCACCAATCCGATTTACCAAACTATACCGACATTAAAAGTCGCTCACTCCCTATAACAAAATTTACTTTTAAAATCGCTAAGTTGTTTTCCCGTTCGGGCCCCACGTTGGGCGCCAAATACTGTCGCGTTTCAACCCTCGGAAGTGGGTTGCCACCCCTTATACTTGCCACACTGGTAGCTGACTCATTTGCGCGGCTAAGGCTCGTCGGGCTTGGGCGGGTGTCCGTTGCAAGTACAAAGTAAGTGGACGAAGTTATAATGTACCAGTGCACTAAATCCAAAATATTCAAAAATAAGGGCCACGAACGATACGAATCACTTTGTAAATGTAACCAAGTAGATATAGGTGTTAGATATCTACAGGCTGCCCTCCCTCAGTCCCCAAATGGACCTGAACCATGGTAACTCACATGGCCTAACATTACTGGTTACCCCTAACATCCATTCACGACCCAATACCTACCTTCGCCGCTTCTTACTCAGCCATTTGCCAACAAATATACTTAAATCAGATTTATAAATTCAAAAAATGTATACAATTTTTATTCCCCATCGGGTAAATTAAACGATACTAGACTAACGTTACTCTTAACTCACGAATATTTCAAAATAATTATCGATAAAACATTTACCATAAATACAACTCAGTCAAGCTGCTTAAGGCGGCTTATAGACACTTAAGAATTTAATTTCTTATAAATAATTTTAATGAATAATGAATGAATGAATACCTTTCGAAATCTTAGCTCGGATCGACTACGTTTCGCAAATCCAATTAAAAATTCAAAAAAAAAAAAGGCCCCCTACCATAGCGCTATCGTTTGGGGTCGGGAACTTGGACGCAAGAACAAAACCGAACTAAAATTCCGATTCAAACAAAAGTTCACAGGACTAAAAATAAGCTTATATAATCATCTAAAATAAGTTGGTAAATAATCAAAGGTATCATATAAATTAAGGCCGAAAACTTTAATATTCAAATTTCATTAAGAATACAAAGAGATATAAAAAGGTTGATTTATTTTTTTTTTGTTATATATATAATAATATTTCAGTTTGTCCGTTTATGACTTGCCTAAAAGATCTGAAATCCATAAGCAAATACTCTTAAAATTTTCTTTTCCCTTTTTTTTCTTTTTTCTTTACTTTGTGTTATAAATTACGTTTTGGATGCTACCCGTTTATCGTGGCATATTATTATTTTACTCTCTAACAGGCTAGTTAATATGTTAGACCATAATTATTATTCAAAACTAAACTTAATATTGATAGGAATGATTACCGAGGCAGCAGTAACTAGTTTGATAGCTTTACAGGGAATAATTTAACAATAACCAAAGCCAAGTCTGTCTCCTCAAATTTACACACGTCATGGTACATTGTCCCCAACAAAGGCCGATTGTAATAATACGAAGTTAAAGAAACAAAATTGGCATCGGTTACAACTAGTATTTTCCAATTCAGAAGATTTAAAATAAGTGAAAAATATTAGCGCTTCTTACCCCGTACGTACTACAACTTAACTACAAAATATTGCTCTTTCGATGACCTTTTCGCCACCATTTAAATATTTCGGTGTCAGCACCATTAAAGTACCAGTAGCATTACCGCTTAAACTAACGCACGGACAAAACCTAATGTACTAAGAGATTTCACTCTTTTGAAGAACTGAAAGCTAGAGTTATATATATATATTCTTTCCTTTTTATACGTGGTATCCATCTGAATAATAACTGTGTTACTAATATAACCTGCGATTTGGTAAAACGATTATTGCCGACCGAATACGAATATTACGCGATTTTCAAATTACTTCATGTACTCAAACGTATGTCACAAACGGATCTTAATAAGAATAATCTATCTTCGCACATTAAATTGCATTTAAATCAATAATAAAAATATAATATAAATTGTGTTCATGGAAACTACTAAGCTTAGCAACAAAAAAAGTCAACATTGACC
Source organism: Leucophora obtusa (assembly GCA_949987735.1). Taxonomy (NCBI): domain Eukaryota; kingdom Metazoa; phylum Arthropoda; class Insecta; order Diptera; family Anthomyiidae; genus Leucophora; species Leucophora obtusa. The sequence continues at coordinate 56,880,664 of OX465297.1, forward strand.
ATATTGTCTTATTAAAATAAAACGCTCAAAGTACTTATCTTTTGTTCACCTGAATTGTTACCCAACACTGTTAATAGTCTTCAATGTTGCATCTCTGTTGGCTGCATGCAGTATTTCTTGAAACGTTGTTTTTCGGTTGTGTGTTTATTTTCGGTTGTTTATATTCGCTGTTTCTTGTTGTTATCTGAAGCTGTTTCTTGTTGTTATCTAAAGCTGTTTCCAATACAAGAGTTGTGCCAAACGTTGCTGTTGTTGGTGTGATATTTTAAAGAAGAACCCTAAAAAAAACCCATCAACATATCTTCCAATTTGAAGCACCGTATGCTGTTTATGACGGGAGTGGTATTAAATTTGCTGCCACCTTGTTTCTACGTTGCTGTTTTTGATGATTTTCTTTCCGTTGCCTCAACGTCATACGAGTTGCAAAGACACTGGTGATTTAGTTCGGGCAACATACGATAAAGTTAACCAACTTGAGTGTGCATTTACGACGTTAATTGAAATGTTTTTCTTTTCTTGTTTCAGGCCTCGCCTTATTGCTATACGGGTATTCTTGAACTGACTTATTGGAGCTACCAACGGACGATTGCCGGATGCACTGTACGCATAAAAACCAAGATTTTGTGGATATTATTAAATAATAATCGAGTTAATTATTTAGAAACGTTATTGATGTTTTCTTTGGGCTGTGCTGTTAGATTTGAGGTATAAAAACTGTTTTAGATTTTCGGTATGTAAGAAGATGTCGTCAAAGTCGGCTTTTTCCGGTGCCTTTAAGTTGATTATAAGCGATTAATTTCTCCTTACTCTGGTTACGGGTTTTTCCTGGCTAGAGGAATAATATCTAATCTAAAAGCTTCGGTTTGATGTGGCGTATGGCTATGGTGTTTCCGAAGACCTTTATGTTGAGGCGTTTGTGTTTATTTAATCGGTGGTGACTTAACTTTCGCAGGTCGGATAAAATCAAAAGCGTCTTCTATTTTTCCCTTGGCCATGCACGACTTTCCAACATGGCCGCCGATGTTCAAAAAGGCTGTGTATATTTTACAATAATTTATATTGGAATTACGGCCATTGCCTCGTCCGATTAATTTAGCGAAACTAATGCTAATATGGGTATTTTATCGGATCTTCTTTTGGGTTTTATCTCGTGGCTCTAATTTATAAGGAAAGACCTTACCTTTATATTCAATATGACCGACCGAAAATCTGATTTAATACGCAATTTCCGAAATCATTATTAGCAATCCTTCGCCCGTAATTACATTTGCCCAAATTCGTTGGTATTAATCAACTGCAGCACATATTAATAACATATTAATAACTTTTTTTGCAGGGGGGTTTTTTGGATTCCTGTGTTCACAATGTGTCTTTGAGTATAATTGCTATATGTCTCGCAGCCCAATACCTCCAAAATCTTCCCCGCAAAATTCCATACTAATGGTTTTTAAAAAATTTAAATGGCTTTTCCAGCTCTGCCCGAAAACCTTACTATAACTTTTTTTGCAGGGTAGTTTTTCGGATTCCTGTTTTCACAAGGGTGTATGTCTCGCAGCCGCATACCTCCAAAATCTTCCCCGCAGAAGCCCATATTAATGGTTTTTAAACAATTTAAATGGCTTTCCCAACTCTGCCGGAAAACCTTAACATAACTTTTTTTGCAGGGTAGTTTTTCGGATTCCTGTGTTCACAAAGCTTCTTTGGATATACCTCGCTATAGTCTCGCAGCCCCGTACCTTCAAAATCTTCCCCGCAAAATCACATATTAATGGTTTTTAAAAAATTTAAATGGCATTTCCGGCTCTGCCGGAAAACCCTACGATAACTTTTTTTGCAGGGTAGTTTTTCGGATTTATGTGTTCACAAGGCTTCTTTGGATATACCTTGCTATATTTCTCGAAGCCCCATACCTCCAAAATCTTCCCCGCAGGAGCCCATATTAATGGTTTTTAAAAAATTTAAATGGCTTTTCCGGCTCTGCCCGAAAACCTTACGATAAATTTTTTTGCAGGGCAGTTTTTCAGATTCCTACGTTCACAAGGCTTCTTTGGATATACCTCGCTATATGTCACGCAGCCCCATACCTCCAAAATCTTCCCCGCAAAATCCCATATTAATGGTTTTTAAAAAATTTAAATGGCTTTTCCAGCTCTGCCCGAAAACCTTACGACAACTTTTTTTGCAGGGTAGTTTTTCGGATTCCTGTTTTCACAAGGCTTCTTCGAATATACCTTGCTGTATGTCTCGCAGCCACATACCTCCAAAATCTTCCCCGCAGAAGCCCATATCAATGGTTTTTAAAAAATTTAAATGGCTTTTCCAGCTCTGCCGGAAAACCCTACGATAACTTTTTTTGCAGGGTAGTTTTTCGGATTCCTGTGTTCACAATGTATCTTTGAGTATAATTGCTATATGTCTCGCAGCCCCATATCTCCAAAATCTTCCCCGCAAAATCCCATATTAATGGTTTTTAAAAAATTTAAATGGCTTTTCCAGCTCTGCCCGAAAACCTTACGACAACTTTTTTTGCAGGGTAGTTTTTCGGATTCCTGTTTTCACAAGGCTTCTTCGAATATACCTTGCTGTATGTCTCGCAGCCGCATACCTCCAAAATTTTCCCCGCAGAAGCCCATATTAATGGTTTTTAAAAAATTTAAATGGGTTTTTCAGCTCTGCCGGAAAAACTTACCATAACTTTTTTTGCATGGTAGTTTTTCGGATTCCTGTGTTGACAAGGCTTCTTTGGATATACCTCGCTGTATGTCTGGCAGCCCCGTACCTCCAAAATCTTCCCCGCAAAATGACATATTAATGGTTTTTTTCCGGCTCTGCCAGAAAACCCTCCGATAACTTTTTTTGCAGGGTAGTTTTTCGCATTACTTTTTTTGCAGGGTAGTTTTTCGGATTCCTGTTTTCACAGTGTATCTTTGAGTATAATTGCTATATGTCTCGCAGCCCATACCTCCAAAACCTTCCCCGCAAAATCCCATATCAATGGTTTTTAAAAAATTTAAATGGCTTTTCCGGCTCTGCCAGAAAACCCTACGATAACTTTTTTTGCAGGGTAGTTTTTCGCATTACTTTTTTTGCAGGGTAGTTTTTCGGATTCCTGTTTTCACAGTGTATCTTTGAGTATAATTGCTATATGTCTCGCAGCCCCATACCTCCAAAATCTTCCCCGCAAAATCCCATATTAATGGTTTTTAAAAAATTTAAATGGCTTTTCCAGCTCTGCCCGAAAACCTTACGATAACTTTTATTGCAGGGCAGTTTTTCAGATTCCTGTGTTCACAAGGCTTCTTTGGATATACCTCGCTATATGTCTCGCAGCCCCGTACCTTCAAAATCTTCCCCGCAAAATCACATATTAATGGTTCTTAAAAAATTTAAATGGCTTTTCCAGCTCTACCCGAAAACCTTACGATAACTTTTATTGCAGGGCAGTTTTTCAGATTCCTGTGTTCACAAGGCTTCTTTGGATATACCTTGCTATATGTCTCGCAGCCCCATACCTCCAAAATCTTCCCCGCAAAATCCCATATTAATGATTTTTAAAAAATTTAAATGGCTTTTCCAGCTCTGCCCGAAAACGTTACGATAACTTTTTTTGCAGGGTAGTTTTTCGGATTCCTGTGTTCACAATGTTACTTTGAGTATACCTTGCTATATGTCCTGCATCCCCATACCTCCAAAACCTTCCCCGCAAAATCCCATATTAATGATTTTTAAAAAATTTAAATGGCTTTTCCAGCTCTGCCCGAAAACCTTACGATAAGATTTTTGCAGAGTAGTTTTTCGGATTCCTGTGTTCACAATGTATTTTTGAGTATAATTGCTATATATCTCGCAGCCCCGTACCTCCAAAATCTTCCCCGCAAAATCCCATATTAATGATTTTTAAAAAATTTAAATGGCTTTTCCAGCTCTGCCCGAAAACGTTACTATAACTTTTTTGCAGGGTAGTTTTTCGGATTCCTGTGTTCACAAGGCTTCTTTGGATATACCTCGCTATATGTCTCGCAGCCCCATACCTCCAAAATCTTCCCCGCAAATCCCAAATTAATGGTTTTTAAAAAATTTAAATGGCTTTTCCAGCTCTGCCCGAAAACCTTACCACAACTTTTTTTGCAGGGTAGTTTTTCGGATTCCTGTGTTCACAATGTTACTTTGAGTATACCTTGCTATATGTCTCGCAGCCCCATACCTCCAAAATCTTCCCCGCAGAAGCCCATATCTATGGTTTTTAAAAAATTTAAATGGCTTGTCCAGCTCTACCCGAAAACCTTACGATAACTTTTATTGCAGGGCAGTTTTTCAGATTCCTGTGTTCACAAGGCTTCTTTGGATATACCTCGCTATATGTCTCGCAGCCCCATACCTCCAAAATCTTCCCCGCAAAATCCCATATTAATGGTTTTTAAAAAATTTAAATGGCTTTTCCAGCTCTGCCCGAAGACCTTACGACAACTTTTTTTGCAGGGTAGTTTTTCGGATTCCTGTTTTCACAATGTATCTTTGAGTATAATTGCTATATGTCTCGCAGCCCCATACCTCCAAAATCTTGCCCGCAGAAGCCCATATCAATGGTTTTTAAAAAATTTAAATGGCTTTTCCAGCTCTGCCGGAAAACCCTACGATAACTTTTTTTGCATGGTAGTTTTTCGGATTCCTGTGTTCACAATGTATCTTTGAGTATAATTGCTATATATCTCGCAGCCCCATACCTCCAAAATCTTCCCCGCAAAATCCCATATTAATGATTTTTAAAAAATTTAAATGGCTTTTCCAGCTCTGCCCGAAAACGTTACGATAACTTTTTTTGCAGGGTAGTTTTTCGGATTCCTGTGTTCAGAGTGTTTATTTGAGTATACCTTGCTATATGTCACGCAGCCCCATACCTCCAAAATCTTCCCCGCAAAATCCCATATTAATGGTTTTTAAAAAATTTAAATGGCTTTTCCAGCTCTGCCCGAAAACCTTACGATAACTTGTTTTGCAGGGTAGTTTTTCGGATTCCTGTGTTCACAATGTTTCTTTAAGTATACCTTGCTATATGTCTCGCAGCCCCATACCTCCAAAATCTTCCCCGCAAAATCCCATATTAATGGTTTTTAAAAAATTTAAATGGCTTTTCCAGCTCTGCCCGAAAACCTTACTATAACTTTTTTTGCAGGGTAGTTTTTCGGATTCCTGTGTTCACAATGTTACTTTGAGTATACCTTGCTAAATGTCTCGCAGCCCCATACCTCCAAAATCTTCCCCGCAGAAGCCAATAATAATGGTTTTCAAAAAATTTAAATGGCTTTTCCAGCTCTGCCCGAAAACCTTACGATAACTTTTTTTGCAGGGCAGTTTTTCAAATTCCTGTGTTCACAAGGCTTCTTTGGATATACCTCGCTATATGTCTCGCAGCCCCATATCTCCAAAATCTTCCCCGCAAAATCCCATATTAATGGTTTTTAAAAAATTTAAATGGCTTTTCCAGCTCTGCCCGAAAACCTTACGACAACTTTTTTTGCAGGGTAGTTTTTGGGATTCCTGTTTTCACAAGGCTTCTTCGAATATACCTTGCTGTATGTCTCGCAGCCGCATACCTCCAAAATCTTCCCCGCAGAAGCCCATATTAATGGTTTATAAAAAATTTAAATGGGTTTTTCAGCTCTGTCGGAAAAATTTACCATAGCTTTTTTTGCAGGGTAGTTTTTCGCATTACTTTTTTTGTAGGGTAGTTTTTCAGATTCACAAGGCTTCTTGGGATATACCTTGCTATATGTCTCGCAGCCCCATACCTCCAAAAATCCCATATTGATGGTTTTTAAAAAATTTAAATGGCTTTTCCAGCTATGCCCGAAAACCTTACGATAACTTTTTTTGCAGGGTAGTTTTTCGGATTTCTGTGTTCACAATGTTTCTGTGAGTATACCTTGCTATATGTCTCGCAGCCCCATACCTCCAAAATCTTCCCCGCAAATCCCAAATTAATGGTTTTTAAAAAATTTAAATGGCTTTTCCAGCTCTGCCCGAAAACCTTACGATAACTTTTTTTGCAGGGTAGTTTTTCGGATTCCTGTGTTCACAATGTTACTTTGAGTATACCTTGCTATATGTCTCGCAGCCTCATACCTCCAAAATCTTCCCCGCAGAAGCCCATATCTATGGTTTTTAAAAAATTTAAATGGCTTTTCCAGCTCTAACCGAAAACCTTACGATAACTTTTATTGCAGGGCAGTTTTTCAGATTCCTGTGTTCACAAGGCTTCTTTGGATATACCTCGCTATATGTCTCGCAGCCCCATACCTCCAAAATCTTCCCCGCAAAATCCCATATTAATGGTTTTTAAAAAATTTAAATGGCTTTTCCAGCTCTGCCCGAAAACCTTACGACAACTTTTTTTGCAGGGTAGTTTTTCGGATTCCTGTTTTCACAATGTATCTTTGAGTATAATTGCTATATGTCTCGCAGCCCCATACCTCCAAAATCTTGCCCGCAGAAGCCCATATCAATGGTTTTTAAAAAATTTAAATGGCTTTTCCAGCTCTGCCGGAAAACCCTACGATAACTTTTTTTGCAGGGTAGTTTTTCGAATTCCTGTGTTCACAATGTATCTTTGAGTATAATTGCTATATGTCTCGCATCCCCATACCTCCAAAATCTTCCCCGCAGAAGCCCATATCAATGGTTTTTAAAAAATTTAAATGGCTTTTCCGGCTCTGCCGGAAAACCCTACGATAACTTTTTTTGCAGGGTAGTTTTTCGGATTTATGTGTTCACAAGGCTTCTTTGGATATACCTTGCTATATTTCTCGCAGCCCCATACCTCCAAAATCTTCCCCGTAGGAGCCCATATTAATGGTTTCTAATAAATTTAAATGGCTTTTCCGGCTCTGCCCGAAAACCTTACGAAAACTTTTTTTGCAGGGCAGTTTTTCAGATTCCTATGTTCACAAGGCTTCTTTGGATATACCTCGCTATATGTCACGCAGCCCCATACCTCCAAAATCTTCCCCGCAAAATCCCATATTAATGGTTTTTAAAAAATTTAAATGGCTTTTCCAGCTCTGCCCGAAAACCTTACTATAACTTTTTTTGCAGGGTAGTTTTTCGGATTCCTGTTTTCACAAGGCTGTCTGTCTCGCAGCCGCATACCTCCAAAATCTTCCCCGCAGAAGCCCATATTAATGGTTTTTATACTATTTAAATGGCTTTTTCAGCTCTGCCGGAAAACCTTAACATAACTTTTTTTGCAGGGTAGTTTTTCGGATTCCTGTGTTCACAAGGCTTCTTTGGATATACCTCGCTATATGTCTCGCAGCCCCGTACCTTCAAAATCTTCCCCACTAAATCACATATTAATGGTTTTTAAAAAATTTAAATGGCTTTTCCGGCTCTGCCGGAAAACCCTACGATAACTTTTTTTGCAGGGTAGTTTTTCGGATTTATGTGTTCACAAGGCTTCTTTGGATATACCTTGCTATATTTTTCGCAGCCCCATACCTCCAAAATTTTCCCCGCAGGAGCCCATATTAATGGTTTTTAAAAAATTTAAATGGCTTTTCCGGCTCTGCCCGAAAACCTTACGATAACTTTTTCTGCAGGGCAGTTTTTCAGATTCCTATGTTCACAAGGCTTCTTTGGATATACCTCACTATATATCACGCAGCCCCATACCTCCAAAATCTTCCCCGCAAAATCCCATATTAATGGTTTTTAAAAAATTTAAATGGCTTTTCCAGCTCTGCCCGAAAACCTTACGATAACTTGTTTTGGAGGGTAGTTTTTCGGATTCCTATGTTCACAAGGCTTCTTTGGATATACCTCGCTATATGTCTCGCAGCCCCATACCTCCAAAATCTTCCCCGCAAATCCCAAATTAATGGTTTTTAAAAAATTTAAATGGCTTTTGTAGGGGCGCTTGTAGCAAAACAACCCCAAGTAAATAAAGCTTATTTTTAAATGCGTTTTCTTTTAACGGTTACAAGTGATTTTGTTAATATTGCGACTCTGTGATAATGCAGTTCTCCTTGTATCGTAAGGTTGAGAGCAATTAGATTTTGTGCATTTGTGTTGAAGTTTACTGTGTGTGTATATCGACTAGTTAGTATTAGTGGTAACTAACATAATGCTGAATAAGCGTTTATTTTCCCAAAATTTTTGGTATACTAAACTGGTGTAAAAAAAATATGGTTAGGCATAGACATCTTTCTTTTGCTGATAGCCGCCATATCACCATTAAAGGGAAGACACTTTAAGGAAAACCATTTTTGAATCTTCGAATTTTTTTTCATTTTGTAACAAGTAAGTTTAACTTAAAAAAAAAAAAAAAAATATTCTATTGTTTTTTTAATGAATATTTATATTAATTTTTAATAGACTTCTACTAATATTTAAAATGGAAAAAAACGAAGGTTTTGGCGTTTTTTAAATTAAAACCATAGCTGTGGGCTATTAGCAAAGAATTGTTTTTCTGTACAAAAGCATAGAAAAAAAGGTAACATACACACACAGTTTGAATCAAAAAAAAAAGATGCACAAATCTAATTGCTACCCCTTAACCAACAGGATTTCTAGCGCAGCACAGGGTCACAGCACGAACCAGGCCAAGTTCGTTGGATTTTTTTTTGGGCAGCGAATTTCTCAACTGAGGATCTTGTGGTGTTTTTTTTTCTCAACAACGAGCCACCTTTAATGGGAACGGGAAACCCTCAGCACAAACCCGACGGCAACACAACATCTCTCAACAAAGTGAAAGTGTTAGTGGTTTTACTTTTAGTTTGAAAAGAAAAGGGAAAAACTACTTAAAATAATTTAAAGAAAAGTGTTTAAAATTTAAAAATTTGCCTCCTACAAACGGAAAGAAAAATGTTTTATTAAAAATTATAAGTGGTTAAAACACCAAAATGTAAATTCCTACCAAAATAAATAGAACAGAAAAATCTCTCAGGAAAAAAACTACAACATAAAGTTCACACTAACCATACCAAAATCAAAACAAAAGAAAACCAGAGAAAAAAAAATTAAGTAATAAGTGAAGCAATTGTTTTTTGTGAGAAACCAAAAATATTTAAAATTTAATTTTTCGAATTAAACTTTGTGTATAATTTTTTTTGTTATTTGTACCGGAATATAGGCTGTGAGTGCAAAAATCAATAAGCCTAATAAATATGTGCAAAAACCTCATATAGAGTCAAGAATTTAAAAGAAAAAAAAAGAAATTTTAAATTGATAATATTGAGAAAAATTGTGTTAATTTATATTAAAAATTGTGTGGAAGAATTCAGAATTATAAACTTCCATTTGTGCATACTTGCGGAAAAGAAAAAGAAAAAAAAACAAGAGAAATTATCGAAAAATACAAAGAAGAACCTAAATTTTACTTTAGCCAATAAATGTTCTAAACATCCACAGTCAGCAGTAAGGAGTCCAGCGAAAGATCTTTCGACGTGGGAACCTAATAAACTGTAAGTTTGGTTTTAAAATTTTATTTGTATTTAATCGCATTTAATCGGTATTTTATTAACAAAAAAAAAGAAAAAAAACTTAAAAGAATATAAATTACATTTACATGTTTTTTTGTTTGCTTAAAAGTGTTGAGTTAATGTAAAATTACAAATACCGCGGTAATTGACACAAGTTTTTCGCAGCCCTGGTTGGCACAGCGCGTGCGTCTTTGCCTGGAATCTCAGAGGTCGTGAGTTCGAGTACCGGTGGCGGAGATATAATTTCTTTTATTTTTTTTATAATTTTTTTGTTTTATCGAGATATTCGATTTTTTTAATGTTGACGTTAAAGTTGTTTTAAAAAAATTTGCCTTTAGAAAAAAAAGAAAGAAAAATTGTGCATTCACGAACATAGAAAGAGATAAAACAGTCAAAATCAACACTAAAACGTATTTTCATTAAGGGCCATATCATCATAATTGTATTTTGGTTGGGAAAAAAAGCTATTTTTAGCTTGGTATTTAAATTTTAAATCTAATTGTGGTATGACAGTAAAATCCGGCTTAAACGAATTTCGTGGTAAATATTAGTTGCATAATAACCAATGTAAAATTTGTTTCAATTTTTTTTTGCCACAAAATATTTTAAATACCTTTAATCGATTTAAAAATTTATTTGTTTAAAGGTTTTGAAAGTGGCAAAAGAATTATATGGAAATAATAAATAAATTTCCTCAGTTATTAATTCTGTATTATGGAAAAAAATTAGATTGAAATTAGATTTGTTTTGTGAAAGCATCTGAATTCGTTTTAGACGAGTTTTACTGTATAATTTTTTTGTGTCTTTTTGGCTGTTCATATGTTTCTAACAATAGTTACACACATTTACATGGTGTAACCCTCGCAAGTATTACTAACCGACACAATTCTACTATTAAGTCATATCCCGGTGTAGCTTAGAGCGATCGCGTCTGGCTGAAAGCCCAGGGGTTCCAGGTTCGACTCCCGTCTCGGTCAAGTTTTTTTTATTTTTTTATTTTTTTTAAATTCATTAAATATAACTTTTTTCTGCAAGTTTAAATCCTACATCCGGTTAAATCTTTATGATTAATAATTTTTTTTGGGATTTTTTTTTATTATATTTGCACATGAACTAACTGACCAGTATTTAAATTTTTATATTTTTTATATTGATATTTGTAATATCCGAACTGGATATTCCTATTTATATTTAAAATATCCAAATTGGATATTTATATCTTTTTCTTTCAGCATATTTTTATTGATTTTTGCACCACCGCAGTTAAAATTTGAAATTTGATTTTTTTTAATTTGTTTAAAAATTTTTTTAAAAAAATTGTTTTTTTATAATATTAAATTATGGTAGATTTTTATTTATTTTCTAATTTAATTTCGCGTTTTGCTATAAGCTGAATTAGTTATTTTAGTTAAACACTGTTATGTTTAAGGTTAGCTTTCTCTTTAATAAAAACTTTGGATTCTAAAGTTTGAGTTATGATTTCTGTCTAGCTGTTCGAATAGTTTGAATTGGATAAGGGATCATGCCTAATATTTACGGCCTTCCGCAGCATGATCATGGTTGGGTGGGGAAAATGTCGTGTAAACATCTAAACACGCATACAGTCAACAAAATTGGTTTCCCAGCTCTGTAAAATTTCTTGATTTCCTTTATTTCCGTTTTCGTTTATATCTCTCTCTGTCTCTCTCTAAATACCATAGCATGCAAAACTAAAATAATAATTCCTGTAGTTTGATATTGATATTCGCGATCATGTAGCACTGAACTCCCCCATTAGCCGACGAGCCGGAAGTTGGAACAAAAGCATGCTACCGCTACAGTCCTGCGAATAAACATCTTTTAGTCATTTTTATAAACGTTACATGCTACACTTTTCCAGCTCTGCCCGAAAACCTTACGATAACATTTTTGCAGGTTGGTTTTTCGGATTCCTGTGTTCACAATGTTACTTTGAGTATACCTTGCTATATGTCTCGCAGCCCCATACCTCCAAAATCTTCCCCGCAGAAGCCCATATCTATGGTTTTTAAAAAATTTAAATGGCTTTTCCAGCTCTACCCGAAAACCTTACGATAACTTTTATTGCAGGGCAGTTTTTCAGATTCCTGTGTTCATAAGGCTTCTTTGGATATACCTCGCTATATGTCTCGCAGCCCCATACCTCCAAAATCTTCCCCGAAAAATCCCATATTAATGGTTTTTAAAAAATTTAAATGGCTTTTCCAGCTCTGCCCGAAAACCTTACGACAACTTTTTTTGCAGGGTAGTTTTTCGGATTCCTGTTTTCACAATGTATCTTTGAGTATAATTGCTATATGTCTCGCAGCCCCATACCTCCAAAATCTTGCCCGCAGAAGCCCATATCAATGGTTTTTAAAAAATTTAAATGGCTTTTCCAGCTCTGCCGGAAAACCCTACGATAACTTTTTTTGCAGGGTAGTTTTTCGGATTCCTGTGTTCACAATGTATCTTTGAGTATAATTGCTATATATCTCGCAGCCCCATACCTCCAAAATCTTTCCGGCAAAATCCCATATTAATGATTTTTAAAAAATTTAAATGGCTTTTCCAGCTCTGCCCGAAAACGTTACTATAACTTTTTTTGCAGGGTAGTTTTTCGGATTCCTGTGTTCAGAGTGTTTATTTGAGTATACCTTGCTATATGTCTCGCAGCCCCATACCGCGAAAATCTTCCCCGCAAAATCCCATATTAATGGTTTTTAAAAAATTTAAATGGCTTTTCCAGCTCTGCCCGAAAACCTTACGATAACTTTTTTTTCAGGGGGGTTTTTTGGATTCCTGTGTTCACAATGTATCTTTGAGTATAATTGCTATATGTCTCGCAGCCCAATACCTCCAAAATCTTCCCCGCAAAATTCCATACTAATGGTTTTTAAAAAAATTTAAATGGCTTTTCCAGCTCTGCCCGAAAACCTTACGCTAACTTTTTTTGCAGGGTAGTTTTTCGGATTTCTGTGTTCACAATGTTACTTTGAGTATACCTTGCTAAATGTCCTGCATCCCCATACCTCCAAAACCTTCCGCGCAAAATACCATATTAATGATTTTTAAAAAATTTAAATGGCTTTTCCAGCTCTGCCCGAAAACGTTACTATAACTTTTTTTGCAGGGTAGTTTTTCGGATTCCTGTGTTCAGAGTGTTTATTTGAGTATACCTTGCTATATGTCTCGCAGCCCCATACCGCGAAAATCTTCCCCGCAAAATCCCATATTAATGGTTTTTAAAAAATTTAAATGGCTTTTCCAGCTCTGCCCGAAAACCTTACGATAACTTTTTTTGCAGGGGGGTTTTTTGGATTCCTGTGTTCACAATGTGTCTTTGAGTATAATTGCTATATGTCTCGCAGCCCAATACCTCCAAAATCTTCCCCGCAAAATTCCATACTAATGGTTTTTAAAAAATTTAAATGGCTTTTCCAGCTCTGCCCGAAAACCTTACTATAACTTTTTTTGCAGGGTAGTTTTTCGGATTCCTGTTTTCACAAGGCTGTATGTCTCGCAGCCGCATACCTCCAAAATCTTCCCCGCAGAAGCCCATATTAATGGTTTTTAAACAATTTAAATGGCTTTCCCAGCTCTGCCGGAAAACCTAAACATAACTTTTTTTGCAGGGTAGTTTTTCGGATTCCTGTGTTCACAAGGCTTCTTTGGATATACCTCGCTATATGTCTCGCAGCCCCGTACCTTTAAAATCTTCCCCGCAAAATCACATATTAATGGTTTTTAAAAAATTTAAATGGCTTTTCCGGCTCTGCCGGAAAACCCTACGATAACTTTTTTTGCAGGGTAGTTTTTCGGATTTATGTGTTCACAAGGCTTCTTTGGATATACCTTGCTATATTTCTCGCAGCCCCATACCTCCAAAATCTTCCCCGCAGGAGCCCATATTATTGGTTTTTAAAAAATTTAAATGGCTTTTCCGGCTCTGCCCGAAAACCTTACGATAACTTTTTTTGCAGGGCAGTTTTTCAGATTCCTATGTTCACAAGGCTTCTTTGGATATACCTCGCTATATGTCACGCAGCCCCATACCTCCAAAATCTTCCCCGCAAAATCCCATATTAATGGTTTTTAAAAAATTTAAATGGCTTTTCCAGCTCTGCCCGAAAACCTTAAGATAACTTGTTTTGCAGGGTAGTTTTTCGGATTTTTGTGTTCACAATGTTACTTTGAGTATACCTTGCTATATGTCTCGCATACCTCGAAAATCTTCCCCGCAGAAGCCAATATTAATGGTTTTTAACAAATTTAAATGGCTTTTCCAGCTCTGCCCGAAAACATTACGATAACTTTTTTTGCAGGGCAGTTCTTCAGATTCCCATGTTCAGAGTGTTTATTTGAGTATACCTTGCTATATGTCTCGCAGCCGCATACCTCCAAAATCTTCCCCGCAGAAGCCCATATTAATGGTTTTTAAACAATTTAAATGGCTTTCCCAGCTCTGCCGGAAAACCTTAACATAACTTTTTTTGCAGGGTAGTTTTTCGGATTCCTGTGTTCACAAGGCTTCACAAGGGGAAGATTTTGGAGGTATGGGGACCTCCAAAATCTTCCCCGCAAAATCCCATATTAATGATTTTTAAAAAATTTAATGGCTTTTCCAGCTCTGCCCGAAAACGTTACGATAACTTTTTTTGCAGGGTAGTTTTTCGGATTCCTGTGTTCAGAGTGTTTATTTGAGTATACCTTGCTATATGTCTTGCAGCCCCATACCGCGAAAATCTTCCCCGCAAAATCCCATATTAATGGTTTTTAAAAAATTTAAATGGCTTTTCCAGCTCTGCCCGAAAACCTTACGATAACTTTTTTTGCAGAGTAGTTTTTCGGATTCCTGTGTTCACAATGTATCTTTGAGTATAATTGCTATATGTCTCGCAGCCCAATACCTCCAAAATCTTCCCCGCAAAATTCCATACTAATGGTTTTTAAAAAATTTAAATGGCTTTTCCAGCTCTGCCCGAAAACCTTACGCTAACTTTTTTTGCAGGGTAGTTTTACGGATTTCTGTGTTCACAATGTTTCTTTCTCGCAGCCCCATACCTCCAAAATCTTCCCCACAAAATTCCATACTAATGGTTTTTAAAAAATTTAAATGGCTTTTCCAGCTCTGCCCGAAAACCTTACTATAACTTTTTTTGCAGGGTAGTTTTTCGGATTCCTGTTTTCACAAGGCTGTATGTCTCGCAGCCGCATACCTCCAAAATCTTCCCCGCAGAAGCCCATATTAATGGTTTTTAAAAAATTTAAATGGCTTTTCCAGCTCTGCCGGAAAACCTTACCATAACTTTTTTTGCAGGGTAGTTTTTCGGATTCACAAGGCTTCTTGGGATATACCTTGCTATATGTCTCGCAGCCCCATACCTCCAAAAAGCCCATATTGAAGGTTTTTAAAAAATTTAAATGGCTCTTCCAGCTCTGCCCGAAAACCTTACGATAACTTTTTTTGCAGGGTAGTTTTTCGGATTTCTGTGTTCACCATGTTTCTTTGAGTATACCTTGCTATATGTCTCGCAGCCCCATACCTCCAAAATCTTCCCCGCAAAATCCCAAATTAATGGTTTTTAAAAAATTTAAATGGCTTTTCCAGCTCTGCCCGAAAACCTTACGATAACTTTTTTGCAGGGTAGTTTTTCGGATTTCTGTGTTCACAGTGTTTCTTTGAGTATACCTTGCTATATGTCCTGCATCCCCATACCTCCAAAATCTTCCCCGCAAAATCCCATATTAATGGTTTTTAAAAAATTTAAACGGCTTTTTCAGCTCTGCCCGAAAACCTTACGATAACTTTTTTTGCAGAGTAGTTTATTTATTTATTTTATTTAGCATACCAGTGCAACAAGAACTAGTCTTTTTAACAGCACATGGTTAAATAATGTTACATTAAATTGTGTTTGTATAAAAAACCTCTATAAGAACAGTAATATAGTTGTAAAAAAGAAAATTTAAAAAAAAAAAAAAAAATTAAAAAAAAAAAATTTACATTAGTCACATGAACATTGTTACAATAATAAAATATGGGTTTCGAGAAAAAAATATAATAAATAAAAATAATAAAAGTTTAATTAAAAAATAATTTTTACAAAAATAAAAAAAGTTTACAATTAAAATAATTTAAAATGTGTGTTACCTAAAATGTTTAAAAATATCACGTTTAAAATGCTTTGCATTGCTTGTGATTTGAATATTGTGAGGTAAGTGGTTCCAAAGACGGATACTGTTAATTAAAAAGTGTCTTTTTGACATTTGATTACGGTGAAAAATTGTCTTAATCTTTTTCCCTCTGTTTGACCGGAAAAAGTTCAGCAGTTGGTATAGGTAGTCTGGTTCCTTTGTGTATATAATTTTCTGCAAGAAAATAAGAGAACATCATTTAAGGAGGTTATTAAACGAAATGTTGTATATTTGCTTTGAGTACCGAGAAATCCTGGCAAAGCTTTTAAGCCCAAAGACATATCTGGCTACATTATTAAAAGTAACATTCAGTTTTTTCTTGCATAAGGAATCACTGTTAGAAAAAAGTTCACAGCCATACATTAGTGTTGGCTGCACATACGTTTTTGCCAATAACATACGAACTTTTAACGGAGTATAATGTTGAGACATCCATAAATTTCGTAGTATTAATATGATCTGACCAATCAAGTTTCCTATTAAATACTACACCAAGATTTTTTGCAGTATCAACAAGTTCAATTACAGACTTATTTATATTGATTGATGGCACTGAACTTAATGTAGCGTTCTGTTTGCAGATCATCATTGCCTTCGATTTCCTGGCATTTAAGCAAAGCCCATTCCTAGAAGCCCATACATTAATTCTTTCAAGATCATGGTTTAATTTTTCTAAGCAGTCAATAACCCTAGACGGCTCGCAGCTAATGTAGAGCTGTACGTCATCCGCATACATTTGGACTCCACAGTGTTCAAGTTGAGAAGGCAGATCATTAGAATATATGGCATACAATAGAGGGCCAAGTATCGAGCCTTGCGGCACCCCTCTGGTCACTGAATAAACAGTGGATTTTCTAGTGCAATGGTGTACCGATTGCGATCTACCATACAGGTACGAAGACATCAGCTTTACAGCGGTCGAAGAAAAGTTACACATGTGTCTTAGTTTAAGGCAAAGAACTGAGTGATCCACTGTATCAAACGCCTTAGAATGATCTAGTAAAACTAGAAATGATATCTTATTATCATCTTATTTGTCCCGTAATTCCTCAGATACATCAGTCAAAGCTGTGAGGCAACTGTGTTTTGGTCTGAAACCGGATTGCCTTTCAGTTAATAAATAATTCGCGTAAATATATTTGCTTATCTGCGTGTGGATCAGACGTTCAAAAACTTTTGACAGATAATGCAAAATTGCAATAGGACGATAGTCCTTATCTGATTTGGGTATTGGAATAATTTTAGCATGTTTCCAAGCAGATGGGTAAATAGACGTAGTTATTATTGTATTGAACAGATGTGTAATGTGCGGCAAAACGAAAGGAAATATAAGTTTTATGAATTTGGGGTGAATTCCGTCATGTCCTATTGAATCAGATTTTATACTTAAGAAGGATTCTAAAACATCTTCCTCGGTAAAATTTATGAATTCAAAACTGCTTTCATCTGCATTAGAATTGTTAGCAAATAGGGTATTGTAATAGTTGACATCTGCATCTGGCATAGGTATGTTCGTGAATGCAGAGTTTAATTGATTAACATCAAGATTTTTTTCAGTTACATTATTAGTTTTATTTCTAATTCCCATATTACGTATTTCCCTCCATTTCTTTTTCGAGCAAACTGCAGATTTAAATTTGTCTTCATAAAATTTTGATTTACTGATCCTGACCTTTGTGGTTACTTTTCTCCGTAATACTTTAAACATATTGTGAAGCTCTGTTGTCTTAAACCTTTTCCACCTAAAATAAGCATGATTTCTTTTTTCGATAAGGAATTTGATTTCATTAGAGAACCAAGGTTGCTCACAGTGAATCTTTTTTGTCTTAACTGTAATATATTTGTTGTAAAGGTAGTCCATATTGTTATGTACGAACATGATTTGTTCATCTACAGCAGGCATAAAGAAAACTTGGTTCCATACAATTTTGGGAAGTTCAGCTTCTAAAGAGTGATAATTAATGTTTCTAAAATCTCTGTAAGATATAATTTGTTCATTGTTAACATCACTCTGGTAGTCGTATATCAACAAAATAATATCATGTTTTGAAAACAAAGAAGCTGAAAGTTGGTCGAATAACAATAAGCGAGACAAATCATTCACAAAGCAAAGATCCAACAGTGTATTTGTAGTTTTTGTGAAATGAGTTGGAATTGAAGAATTTACCAGATGTAATTCTATTGCACTCATACTCTCCATTAGTCCTTTATTGGTTAATATATCATTGTTAAAATCACCAACTAGTATAACATCAGTGTAGCCCATTGTTATTGCTGATAATTTAGTTAACCATTCATCCATTTTTATTTTCTTATTCGGCCTATACACTGTGCCTAGTAATAGTTTTTGGTCTTTGCTAAAAATCTCTAAATACAAGGTTTCTATCTTACCATTGGAATCATCATACTTTTCCTTGTCAATGTCGACTAATAACGGGATGCATTTTATTTTACAGTTTATTGATGCTTTAATGTAGATAGCAACTCCACCGGCATGAGTGGCTCTGTCAGCTCGAAATAGTCTGTAGCCAGATAACCTGTAAAAATCATCATGAACGTCTGGAATAAACCATGTTTCAGAAACGCAAACTATATCTATACCAGATTCTTCAAATATCAACCTGAACTCATCCATTTTGTTGTTTAAACTTTGAGCATTCAAATGGCAAATTTTAAGACCACTTCTTCTTTTTGAAATAATTCTGACCATATTGAAAATATTTTCTTTAGAGCCGACCCTCGTATTATTATGTGATGGTATAACCATCACTGAAAATTAAATATTTAAAAGCAATGCAAGCAAAAATATAAATATAAATAGCAATCAAATGATAAATCAATAAAAGGCAAAACTTGTAATCAAAAATATTAAAAAAATTTAAATTGTAAAGCAGTATTCCAATTTAATTAAAAGCCTGTGAAAAATTTATATGGCTTTTCCAGCTCTGCCCAAAAACCTTACTGTAACTTTTTTTGCAGGGTAGTTTTTCGGATTCCTGTTTTCACAAGGCTGTATGTCTCGCAGCCGCATACCTCCAAAATCTTCCCCGAAGAAGCCCATATTAATGGTTTTTAAAAAATTTAAATGGCTTTTCCAGCTCTGCCGGAAAACCTTACCATAACTTTTTTTGCAGGGTAGTTTTTCGGATTCCTGTGTTCAGAGTGTTTATTTGAGTATACCTTGCTATATGTCTCGCAGCCCCATACCGCGAAAATCTTCCCCGCAAAATCCCATATTAATGGTTTTTAAAAAATTTAAATGGCTTTTCCAGCTCTGCCCGAAAACCTTACGATAACTTTTTTTGCAGAGCAGTTTTTCGGATTCCTGTGTTCACAATGTATCTTTGAGTATAATTGCCATATGTCTCGCAGCCCAATACCTCCAAAATCTTCCCCGCAGAAGCCAATATTAATGGTTTTCAAAAAATTTAAATGGCTTTTCCAGCTCTGCCCGAAAACCTTGCAATAACTTTTTTTGCAGGGCAGTTTTTCAGATTCCTATGTTCACAAGGTTTCTTTGGATATACCTCGCTATATGTCTCGCAGCCCCATATCTCCAAAATCTTCCCCGCAAAATCCCATATTAATGGTTTTTAAAAAATTTAAATGGCTTTGCCAGCTCTGCCCGAAAACCTTACGACAACTTTTTTTGCAGGGAAGTTTTTCGGATTCCTGTTTTCACAAGGCTTCTTCGAATATACCTTGCTGTATGTCTCGCAGCCGCATACCTCCAAAATCTTCCCAGCAGGAGCCCATATTAATGGTTTTTAAAAAATTTAAATGGCTTTTTCAGCTCTGCCGGAAAAACTTACCATAACTTTTTTTGCAGGGTAGATTTTCGGATTCCTGTGTTCACAAGGCTTCTTTGGATATTCCTCGCTATATGTCTCGCAGCCCCGTACCTCCAAAATCTTCCCCGCAAAATGACATATTAATGGTTTTTAAAAAATTTAAATGGCTTTTCCGGCTCTGCCGGAAAACCCTACGATACCTTTTTTTGCAGGGTAGTTTTTCGGATTTATGTGTTCACAAGACTTCTTTGGATATACCTTGCTATATTTCTCGCAACCCCATACCTCCAAAATCTTCCCCGCAGGAGTCCATATTAATGGTTTTTAAAAAATTGAAATGGCTTTTCCGGCTCTGCCGGAAAACCCTACGATAACTTTTTTTCCAGGGTAGTTTTTAGCATTACTTTTTTTGCAGGGTAGTTTTTCGGATTCACAAGGCTTCTTGGGATATACCTTGCTATATGTCTCGCAGCCCCATACCTCCAAAAAGCCCATATTGGTGGTTTTTAAAAAATTTAAATGGCTTTTCCAGCTCTGCCCGAAAACCATACGATAACTTTTTTTGCAGGGTAGTTTTTCGGATTTCTATGTTCACAATGTTTCTTTGAGTGTACCTTGCTATATATCTCGCAGCCCCATACCTCCAAAATCTTCCCCGCAAAATCCCAAATTAATGGTTTTTAAAAAATTTAAATGGCTTTTCCAGCTCTGCCCGAAAACCTTACGATAACTTTTTTTGCAGGGTAGTATTTCGGATTTCTGTGTTCACAGTGTTTCTTTGAGTATACCTTGCTATATGTCCTGCATCCCCATACCTCCAAAATCTTCCCCGCAAAATCCCATGTTAATGATTTTTAAAAAATTTAAATGGCTTTTCCAGCTCTGCCCGAAAACGTTACGATAACTTTTTTTGCAGGGTAGTTTTTCGGATTCCTGTGTTCAGAGTGTTTATTTGAGTTTCCTTGCTATATGTCTCGCAGCCCCATACCGCGAAAATCTTCCCCGTAGAATCCCATATTAATGGTTTTAAAAAAATTTATATGGCTTTTCCAGCTCTGCTCGAAAACCTTACGATAACTTTTTTTGCAGAGTAGTTTTTTGGATTCCTGTGTTCACAATGTATCTTTGAGTATAATTGCTATATGTCTCGCAGCCCAATACCTCCAAAATCTTGATGGAAAAATTTCATATTAATGGTTTTTAAAAAATTTAAATGGCTTTTCCAGCTCTGCCCGAAAACCTTACGCTAACTTTTTTTGCAGGGTAGTTTTACGGATTTCTGTGTTCACAATGTTTCTTTCTCGCAGCCCCATACCTCCAAAATCTTCCCCACAAAATTCCATACTAATGGTTTTTAAAAAATTTAAATGGCTTTTCCAGCTCTGCCCGAAAACCTTACTATAACTTTTTTTGCAGGGTAGTTTTTTGGATTTATGGGTTCACAAGACTTCTTTGGATATTCCTTGCTATATTTCTCGCAGCCCCATACCTCCAAAATCTTCCCCGCAGGAGCCCATATTAATGGTTTTTAAAAAATTTAAATGGCTTTTCCGGCTCTGCCGGAAAACGCTTCGATAACTTTTTTGCAGGGTAGTTTTTCGCATTACTTTTTTTGCAGGGTAGTTTTTCGGATTCACAAGGCTTCTTGGGATATACCTTGCTATATGTCTCGCAGCCCCATACCTCCAAAAAGCCCATATTGATGGTTTTTAAAAAATTTAAATGGCTTTTCCAGCTCTGCCCGAAAACCTTACGATAACTTTTTTTGCAGGGTAGTTTTTCGGATTTCTATGTTCACAATGTTTCTTTGAGTATACCTTGCTATATGTCTCGCAGCCCCATACCTCCAAAATCTTCCCCGCAAAATCCCAAATTAATGGTTTTTAAAAAATTTAAATGGCTTTTCCAGCTCTGCCCGAAAACCCGACGATATCTTTTTTTGCAGGGTAGTTTTTCGGATTTCTGTGTTCACAGTGTTTCTTTGAGTATACCTTGCTATATGTCCTGCATCCCCATACCTCCAAAATCTTCCCCGTAAAATCCCATATTAATGATTTTTAAAAAATTTAAATGGCTTTTCCAGCTCTGCCCGAAAACGTTACGATAACTTTTTTTGCAGGGTAGTTTTTCGGATTCCTGGGTTCAGAGTGTTTATTTGAGTATACCTTGCTATATGTCTCGCAGCCCAATACCTCCAAAATCTTCCCCGCAAAATTCCATACTAATGGTTTTTAAAAAATTTAAATGGCTTTTCCAGCTCTGCCCGAAAACCTTACGCTAACTTTTTTTGCAGGGTAGTTTTACGGATTTCTGTGTTCACAATGTTTCTTTCTCGCAGCCCCATACCTCCAAAATCTTCCCCACAAAATTCCATACTAATGGTTTTTAAAAAATTTAAATGGCTTTTCCAGCTCTGCCCGAAAACCTTACTATAACTTTTTTTGCAGGGTAGTTTTTCGGATTTATGTGTTCACAAGACTTCTTTGGATATACCTTGCTATATTTCTCGCAGCCCCATACCTCCAAAATCTTCCCCGCAGGAGCCCATATTAATGGTTTTTAAAAAATTTAAATGGCTTTTCCGGCTCTGCCGGAAAACGCTTCGATAACTTTTTTTGCAGGGTAGTTTTTCGCATTACTTTTTTTGCAGGGTAGTTTTTCGGATTCACAAGGCTTCTTGGGATATACCTTGCTATATGTCTCGCAGCCCCATACCTCCAAAAAGCCCATATTGATGGTTTTTAAAAAATTTAAATGGCTTTTCCAGCTCTGCCCGAAAACCTTACGATAACTTTTTTTGCAGGGTAGTTTTTCGGATTTCTATGTTCACAATGTTTCTTTGAGTATACCTTGCTATATGTATGTATGTATGTATATCTTTATTTAAAATTATAAAATTTTTACAAATTATAGAATTTAATAAAGAAATAATAATTAATAATAACAATGACATATAGTCGTCTGTTGTATAAATACAAATATATTCACAATAAGATGTATAATAACAATAAGATGTATAAACATGTTTTAAAATATATATGGTTTTAGTAGATAGCAATCTTCAGTAAGTAATTTAAAAGAATTCTTCAATGATCATTTTTCTATAATTTAATGCGTTATTTACGTATCTATAAAGTTTACTCCACGCGTTGGGTATTTTGCCATTTAGAATATCAATAAGTTCGATTTCAGTTAAGTATAATTTTCCAAATTGAGCATATCTGAGTTCCTTAAGTATGGGGCAATCAGCCATAAAATGTTGTAAATTTTCTACTTTTTCTGTATTACATAATGTGCACTTTTTATTGTCTGTGGCATTAAAAGTATTGGAGTTCAATGGTAACAGATCGCATCTTGTTTTAAAAATGGTTGTAATTTGATGTAGCTTATTTAAACTATCTATATAGCTTGTCTGCAAACTGTAATCAAGATTTTTATAGAATCGAGACCGGCTATTAATTGCTTCATGTTGCATACTCATAAAAGTTTTAGATTTTAATTCTTGTAGTAATACAGTCCCTCTGTGAATCCAATTTTCTGGGGAAACATTTTCATATTCGACTTGTAATCCAAATTCACTACCCAAATCGTTTATTTCTTTTGCCCAAAAAGTATTGTTTCGTATCATCAACCAAGACAGTCTATTCGGAAGCCTGTCTAGATTGTACTGAAATAACGTCTTGTAGATATAATTCATATGTAATTCAAGTGTATAAAAGTAACTGCATTCTGCACTGGTTTCTAGCAATAAAGCATAGTTAGGTGTAAAATCGGGTAATTTTAAAATTCGTTTTAAAAAGTAGCGTTGTAATTTATCAACTTCATCATATAACCAGCATCCCCAAACTTGGGCAGCATACGCCTGTATAGAACGGCAAACTGATTGGAAGAGCTTCCACTTCGCTTTAAGTGATATATTTGACTTATTCATGAAACTGGTCCATGTAGCATTAATACTGTTTTTAGCTGAAACATATCTTTTTTCAACATGCTTTCTAAAACTGAACTTCGGAGTTAAAATTACTCCTAGATAATTGTATTCATTAACTATTTTTACTTTTTGGTTCATGTATTCAATTTTCTCACTTGCTGCTAGTTTGCCACCTGTTCGAAATACCATCATTTCTGATTTATTCATGTTTACTTCCATGTTCCAACGGTTACAGTAACTTTCTAAATTTTTAACCATCTTATGCATTGTTTCAATATCATCTGTCAGCAACACAATGTCATCGGCGTAAAGAAGCAGGCGTACATTTATATTATCTATTACTAAACCACCTCCTAAATGATCGTGCAGGTCATTTAAGTATAGTGTAAAAAGCAGTGGTGACAGAAGACATCCTTGCTTAACACCTGTGTAAGTTTCAAAGTATTCAGATAGCTCATCACCGGTCCAAACTGCAGATTTCGTATTTTTATAAATATTTTCAATTAAATTGACAACTTTCGTAGACATGCCTGTTGTATGTAGCTTATATATTAAAGGTTTTCTTGGGACTTTATCAAATGCCGCTTTAAAGTCCACAAAGAAAGCATATATCTTCTTTTTTTCTTTAAACTTCGAATAAA
This sequence comes from Leucophora obtusa, assembly GCA_949987735.1. NCBI lineage: Eukaryota > Metazoa > Arthropoda > Insecta > Diptera > Anthomyiidae > Leucophora > Leucophora obtusa. The sequence continues at coordinate 56,904,695 of OX465297.1, forward strand.
CTATAGCCGACAAGTTATAAATATTATCCACAGTTGAATAATGTGGTCTAAAACCAGCTTGAAATTCATTTAAAATTTTATAGTCTTCAATCCATTTTGCAAGTCTGGTGTTTATAATTCCCATTAATAGTTTTGCCGAGCAGTTCATAAAAGAAATTCCTCTATAGTTGTTGGTACAGTTAACATCTCCCTTTTTGTGAATCGGGAAAATTATGCTGCTCTCAAATTCTTTATCAATTATGCCAGTTTCAAATATAAGATTAAACGTATTAGCCAGTTCATTTAAAAATTCATCTGATGCATGTTTCATCATTTCATAAGGTACCCTATCAGCTCCAGGGGCTTTATTCGGTTTAGTTTTATTTAAAATTGCTTTTATTTCTTGGACTGATATTGTTTTATCAAGATCATAGTTAGTGTGCAACATAGGTACATATTGAATGTCTTTTGATAATTGTGGTTGATTAAGCAACATCTCAAAATACTGTTTAAAGTCTGCAGCCGAAATATTCGCTCCTATTTTAAAACTATCACCCCTTATTTCTCTTGCAAGCTTCCACCATTGCTTCGAATCATTTATAATGTTAATTTTATTACTGAGTTCTATAGCATACTCCTCTTTCCTCTTTTTGCATTCGTTAACGTACTGTTTTTTAGCTTGAATATATTTACTTTTATCGTCTGGATCGTTTGACTTTCTGAATTCATTAAGTAAATCAAATGTATTGTTTCTCGCTTTTAAGCATTTGTAATTAAACCATTTTGCCTTGAATACGGGATTGTTTGCAGGTGATTTCTGGTTTGGTAAAGATTTTTTAATAATATTTACTAATTGTTCTAGATTCATAAACTCGCCTTGTGTTTTTTGCCATATTAGATTTTTATTAATGTTTTCCAGATATTTTTGCTTTTGTGAATCTTTCCACACGAGTTTCGGTAACAAATTCAATTTTCTTTGTGTATCTGTTGCAGATTCAATACATAATGTTAACTTTAGTGGCATGTGATCTGACCATACTTTAGAGTCAATTTCAAATTTCTCAACATACTGAATTGCATCCTGTGCTATCGCACAAAAATCAATAACAGAGTTTCCAGCTGTGCTTAAAAACGTAAATTCTCCTTCTTCATCACCAACTGTACGACCATTTAGTATTATAAGACCAATATCTTCACAAAACTCAAAAAGACTTCTTCCATTAGCATATTGAATAGGATCTCTTGACTTTCTTTCTTCAAATCCAGCCTTAAAATTTATTTTATATATTTCATCTATATCTTGTTGGAGGTTACCCATACGTGCATTCATGTCACCTACTAAAATTGCATTATCCACTGAATTGTTAATGAAAAAATTTTTAAGTACAGTAAATTCATTATTCCAATCCGCTCCTCTTATATAAACCGGTATAATACTGAATTTTAGCGAGTTTACTTGTATCTTAAGAACCACTGTTCTGTCAATTAAATGATAAGAGTGTTTAATACGATTACTCGCAAAGTTTCTATTAAAACCGTAGACACATCCTCCACTTGCTCTTCCTCGTTCCCTCATCCGATTAGCTGGTTTCCAATGTAACTCAAAATTCTTAAAGTATTTTTCCCAAGTACTGACATTATGTTCCTCTATGTGCGTTTCAAATAAGGCAAATATATCCGAATCACAAACATACTTAAAAAACTCTGGAAACAGACATTTATTACCTAAACCATGTATATTAAAAGCTACTACATTTACATATATATTTTTACATTTTAGTTTTTTGGCATCGATTTTTCTAACAATGTGTTATAATCTAAGCAAAAACTTTCATAATCTTCATATAACTCCTTTAAAGTATTCAGAGCTTCTTGTTGTCCGCAAACTAGCTTCTTATCTTTGTTCCACCTGAACCATTTACCTTTTATTTTGATTTTTTCACTTATGACGGTGACTTTGTGTAATTTACTGACAGCTAATATTTCTTTTTTCAATTTAAGCATAGCCCTCTTATCTCTCTGCCTGTCTGCATTCAAATCTTTCTCTACATAAATTGCTGACCCAGCTAGATTTTTTGCGTTTTTAAGGGCATTTCGCACACTTTCTATGGAATCCATTTCAGCTAAAACTGCCATCTTACCATCTCTTTCGAATAATTTTTTGGTATAATTTATCTTTGCGGTCTTTGGCAATTTTAATTTTCCAAAACAGATTTTACTAATAGCTGCATTTACAGAGCTTGTAGCATTTAGCCCTTTAAAAATTAAATTTTTGCTTTTAAGTTGCTCTTCCAATTGATTAATCCGGTTGCGGTCACTATATTTATCTGATTTTAAAATTTCTATTTCTTCCTTTAGATGTGAATTTTCAGCTTTTAAATTTTCGACGTCTACTGATAGTATTGATAACTTATCTAGAACCTCCTGGTTGCCCTCCTTTATTAACATTCTAAGATCATCAACTTCCAGATCTCCAACTTTTCTTTTTCCGGTTACACGTCCATCAGTTGCTGTAGGTGAGGTATCAGCAATAAATCTTTTGTTTGGGTTGGCTGGGGCCACAGTTTGGACGTCCTGGTTTTCCATATTGATTGCAGATATCAGTACACTTTTGGGATATTGTAACAGTTTGAAAAGGACTGAAGTATTTAATAATCAAGTCACCCAGTTGAAATCCAGAGTTGTTATACTCAACTTTTATAGATTGGCAGCACTGTTGTTTGTCAATAAGAAAGAAACAGCTGGTGGTATTATTTTCCAATAAGTTTTTGTGTTTTTAATTGTATATCAAATTGTCTCTTTCCGTTGAGTGACTTTTTCAGACAAATTCACACTTTAAATTATAGAAATTTTATCAGAATTATATTAAAAATTCCGCCAATATCGATGTAGCACGAAATCTACTATAGTCTCCACAGAAGCGAAACACACTTCAATTTCCCTCCTATGATTGTGGCTGCTCTCCGGGTAAATTAAAGTTAACTTTTTAAAAAAATATTCGAGCTCGATCCAAAACACGTCTATACTCTTACACTGAGTTGTTTTCTATGTCCTTGTACCTTCCCTACGGGAAATTTTAACAAACTGTCACCGAACTGGCCCCTTTACATGAAATAGACAGGTCACTTTTACATGGCGTTGTCATAGGAGGGGGAAATTGACCCCTTGTGACATGTCACAAGACAACTCCCAGGACAGGTCCCTGAACTTTGTTTTTTATGAGAGTTCAGTAACCTGTCCTAGGATTTGTCTTGTGACATGTCACAAGGGGTCAATTTCCCCCTCCTATGACAACGCCATGTAAAAGTGACCAGTCTATTTCATGTAAAGGGACCAGTTCGGTGATAGTTTGTTAAAATTTCCCGTAGGGTTGCTATATGTCTCGCAGCCCCATACCTCCAAAATCTTCCCCGCAAAATCCCAAATTAATGGTTTTTAAAAAATTTAAATGGCTTTTCCAGCTCTGCCCGAAAACCTGACGATATCTTTTTTTGCAGGGTAGTTTTTCGGATTTCTGTGTTCACAGTGTTTCTTTGAGTATACCTTGCTATATGTCCTGCATCCCCATACCTCCAAAATCTTCCCCGTAAAATCCCATATTAATGATTTTTAAAAAATTTAAATGGCTTTTCCAGCTCTGCCCGAAAACGTTACGATAACTTTTTTTGCAGGGTAGTTTTTCGGATTCCTGTGTTCAGAGTGTTTATTTGAGTATACCTTGCTATATGTCTCGCAGCCCCATACCGCGAAAATCTTCCCCGCAAAATCCCATATTAATGGTTTTTAAAAAATTTAAATGGCTTTTCCAGCTCTGCCCGAAAACCTTACGGTAACTTTTTTTGCAGAGTAGTTTTTCGGATTCCTGTGTTCACAATGTATCTTTGAGTATAATTGCTATATGTCTCGCAGCCCAATACCTCCAAAATCTTCCCCGCAAAATTCCATACTAATGGTTTTTAAAAAATTTAAATGGCTTTTCCAGCTCTGCCCGAAAACCTTAGGCTAACTTTTTTTGCAGGGTAGTTTTACGGATTTCTGTGTTCACAATGTTTCTTTCTCGCAGCCCCATACCTCCAAAATCTTCCCCACAAAATTCCATACTAATGGTTTTTAAAAAATTTAAATGGCTTTTCCAGCTCTGCCCGAAAACCTTACCATAACTTTTTTTGCAGGGTAGTTTTTCGGATTCCTGTTTTCACAAGGCTGTATGTCTCGCAGCCGCATACCTCCAAAATCATCCCCGCAGAAGCCCATATTAATTGTTTTTAAAAAATTTAAATGGCTTTTCCAGCTCTGCCCGAAAACCTTACGCTAACTTTTTTTGCAGGGTAGTTTTTCGGATTTCTGTGTTCACAATGTTACTTTGAGTATACCTTGCTAAATGTCCTGCATCCCCATACCTCCAAAACCTTCCGCGCAAAATACCATATTAATGATTTTTAAAAAATTTAAATGGCTTTTCCAGCTCTGCCCGAAAACCTTACGATAACTTTTTTTGCAGGGTAGTTTTTCGGATTCCTGTGTTCACAGTGTTTCTTTGAGTATACCTTGATATATGTCCTGCATCCCCATACCTCCAAAATCTTCCCCGCAAAATCCCATAATAATGATTTTTAAAAAATTTAAATGGCTTTTCCAGCTCTGCCCGAAAACTTTACGATAACTTTTTTTGCAGGGTAGTTTTTCGGATTCCTGTGTTCAGAGTGTTTATTTGAGTATACCTTGCTATATGTCTCGCAGCCCCATACCGCGAAAATCTTCCCCGCAAAATCCCTTATTAATGGTTTTTAAAAAATTTAAATGGCTTTTCCAGCTCTGCCCGAAAACCTTACGATAACTTTTTTTGCAGAGTAGTTTTTCGGATTCCTGTGTTCACAATGTATCTTTGAGTATAATTGCTATATGTCTCGCAGCCCAATACCTCCAAAATCTTCCCTGCAAAATTCCATACTAATGGTTTTTAAAAAATTTAAATGGCTTTTCCAGCTCTGCTCGAAAACCTTACGATAACTTTTTTGCAGGGCAGTTTTTCAGATTCCTGTGTTCACAATGTTACTTTGAGTATACCTTGCTATATGTCTCGCAGCCCCATACCTCCAAAATCTTCCCCGCAAAATCCCAAATTAATGGTTTTTAAAAAATTTAAATGGCTTTTCCAGCTCTGCCCGAAAACCTGACGATATCTTTTTTTGCAGGGTAGTTTTTCGGATTTCTGTGTTCACAGTGTTTCTTTGAGTATACCTTGCTATATGTCCTGCATCCCCATACCTCCAAAATCTTCCCCGTAAAATCCCATATTAATGATTTTTAAAAAATTTAAATGGCTTTTCCAGCTCTGCTCGAAAACCTTACGATAACTTTTTTGCAGGGCAGTTTTTCAGATTCCTGTGTTCACAATGTTACTTTGAGTATACCTTGCTATATGTCTCGCAGCCCCATATCTCCAAAATCTTTCCCGCAAAATCCCATATTAATGGTTTTTAAAAAATTTAAATGGCTTTTCCAGCTCTGCCCGAAAACCTTACGACAACTTTTTTTGCAGGGTAGTTTTTCGGATTCCTGTTTTCACAAGGCTTCTTCGAATATACCTTGCTATATGTCTCGCAGCCGCATACCTCCAAAATCTTCCCCGCAGGAGCCCATATTAATAGTTTTTAAAATATTTAAATGGCTTTTCCGGCTCTGCCGGAAAACCCTTCGATAACTTTTTTAGTAGGGTAGTTTTTCGCATTACTTTTTTTGCAGGGTAGTTTTTCGGATTCACAAGGCTTTTTGGGATATACCTTGCTATATGTCTCGCAGCCCCATACCTCCAAAAAGTCCATATTGATGGTTTTTAAAAAATTTAAATGGCTTTTCCAGCTCTGCCCGAAAACCTTACGATAACTTTTTTTGCAGAGTAGTTTTTTGGATTCCTGTGTTCACAATGTATCTTTGAGTATAATTGCTATATGTCTCGCAGCCCAATACCTCCAAAATCTTCCCCGCAAAATTCCATACTAATGGTTTTTAAAAAATTTAAATGGCTTTTCCAGCTCTGCCCGAAAACCTTACGCTAACTTTTTTTGCAGGGTAGTTTTACGGATTTCTGTGTTCACAATGTTTCTTTCTCGCAGCCCCATACCTCCAAAATCTTCCCCACAAAATTCCATACTAATGGTTTTTAAAAAATTTAAATGGCTTTTCCAGCTCTGCCCGAAAACCTTACTATAACTTTTTTTGCAGGGTAGTTTTTCGGATTTATGTGTTCACAAGACTTCTTTGGATATACCTTGCTATATTTCTCGCAGCCCCATACCTCCAAAATCTTCCCCGCAGGAGCCCATATTAATGGTTTTTAAAAAATTTAAATGGCTTTTCCGGCTCTGCCGGAAAACGCTTCGATAACTTTTTTGCAGGGTAGTTTTTCGCATTACTTTTTTTGCAGGGTAGTTTTTCGGATTCACAAGGCTTCTTGGGATATACCTTGCTATATGTCTCGCAGCCCCATACCTCCAAAAAGCCCATATTGATGGTTTTTAAAAAATTTAAATGGCTTTTCCAGCTCTGCCCGAAAACCTTACCATAACTTTTTTTGCAGGGTAGTTTTTCGGATTCCTGTTTTCACAAGGCTTCTTCGAATATATCTTGCTATATGTCTCGCAGCCCCATACCTCCAAAATCTTCCCCGCAGAAGCCAATATTAATGGTTTTCAAAAAATTTAAATGGCTTTTCCAGCTCTGCCCGAAAACGTTACGATAACTTTTTTTGCAGGGTAGTTTTTCGGATTCCTGTGTTCAGAGTGTTTATTTGAGTTTCCTTGCTATATGTCTCGCAGCCCCATACCGCGAAAATCTTCCCCGTAGAATCCCATATTAATGGTTTTAAAAAAATTTAAATGGCTTTTCCAGCTCTGCCCGAAAACCTTACGATAACTTTTTTTGCAGAGTAGTTTTTTGGATTCCTGTGTTCACAATGTATCTTTGAGTATAATTGCTATATGTCTCGCAGCCCAATACCTCCAAAATCTTCCCCGCAAAATTCCATACTAATGGTTTTTAAAAAATTTAAATGGCTTTTCCAGCTCTGCCCGAAAACCTTACGCTAACTTTTTTTGCAGGGTAGTTTTACGGATTTCTGTGTTCACAATGTTTCTTTCTCGCAGCCCCATACCTCCAAAATCTTCCCCACAAAATTCCATACTAATGGTTTTTAAAAAATTTAAATGGCTTTTCCAGCTCTGCCCGAAAACCTTACTATAACTTTTTTTGCAGGGTAGTTTTTCGGATTTATGTGTTCACAAGACTTCTTTGGATATACCTTGCTATATTTCTCGCAGCCCCATACCTCCAAAATCTTCCCCGCAGGAGCCCATATTAATGGTTTTTAAAAAATTTAAATGGCTTTTCCGGCTCTGCCGGAAAACGCTTCGATAACTTTTTTGCAGGGTAGTTTTTCGCATTACTTTTTTTGCAGGGTAGTTTTTCGGATTCACAAGGCTTCTTGGGATATACCTTGCTATATGTCTCGCAGCCCCATACCTCCAAAAAGCCCATATTGATGGTTTTTAAAAAATTTAAATGGCTTTTCCAGCTCTGCCCGAAAACCTTACGATAACTTTTTTTGCAGGGTAGTTTTTCGGATTTCTATGTTCACAATGTTTCTTTGAGTATACCTTGCTATATGTCTCGCAGCCCCATACCTCCAAAATCTTCCCCGCAAAATCCCAAAATAATGGTTTTTAAAAAATTTAAATGGCTTTTCCAGCTCTGCCCGAAAACCTGACGATATCTTTTTTTGCAGGGTAGTTTTTCGGATTTCTGTGTTCACAGTGTTTCTTTGAGTATACCTTGCTATATGTCCTGCATCCCCATACCTCCAAAATCTTCCCCGTAAAATCCCATATTAATGATTTTTAAAAAATTTAAATGGCTTTTCCAGCTCTGCCCGAAAACGTTACGATAACTTTTTTTGCAGGGTAGTTTTTCGGATTCCTGTGTTCAGAGTGTTTATTTGAGTATACCTTGCTATATGTCTCGCAGCCCCATACCGCGAAAATCTTCCCCGCAAAATCCCATATTAATGGTTTTTAAAAAATTTAAATGGCTTTTCCAGCTCTGCCCGAAAACCTTACGGTAACTTTTTTTGCAGAGTAGTTTTTCGGATTCCTGTGTTCACAATGTATCTTTGAGTATAATTGCTATATGTCTCGCAGCCCAATACCTCCAAAATCTTCCCCGCAAAATTCCATACTAATGGTTTTTAAAAAATTTAAATGGCTTTTCCAGCTCTGCCCGAAAACCTTACGCTAACTTTTTTTGCAGGGTAGTTTTACGGATTTCTGTGTTCACAATGTTTCTTTCTCGCAGCCCCATACCTCCAAAATCTTCCCCACAAAATTCCATACTAATGGTTTTTAAAAAATTTAAATGGCTTTTCCAGCTCTGCCCGAAAACCTTACCATAACTTTTTTTGCAGGGTAGTTTTTCGGATTCCTGTTTTCACAAGGCTGTATGTCTCGCAGCCGCATACCTCCAAAATCTTCCCCGCAGAAGCCCATATTAATGGTTTTTAAATGGCTTTTCCAGCTCTGCCGGAAAACCTTACCATAACTTTTTTTGCAGGGTAGTTTTTCGGATTCCTGTGTTCACAAGGCTTCTTTGGATATACCTCGCTATATGTCTCGCAGCCCCGTACCTTCAAAATGTTTCCCGCAAAATCACATATTAATGGTTTTTAAAAAATTTAAATGGCTTTTCCGGCTCTTCCCGAAAACCTTACGATAACTTTTTTTGCAGGGCAGTTTTCAGATTCCTGTGTTCACAAGGCTTCTTTGGATATACCTCGCTATATGTCTCGCAGCCCCATACCTCCAAAATCTTTCCCGCAAAATCCCATATTAATGGTTTTTAAAAAATTTAAATGGCTTTTCCAGCTCTGCCCGAAAACCTTACGATAACTTTTTTTGCAGGGTAGTTTTTCGGATTCCTGTGTTCACAGTGTTTCTTTGAGTATACCTTGCTATATGTCCTGCATCCCCATACCTCCAAAATCTTCCCCGCAAAATCCCATATTAATGATTTTTAAAAAATTTAAATGGCTTTTCCAGCTCTGCCCGAAATCCTTACGATAACTTTTTTTGCAGGGTAGTTTTTCGGATTCCTGTGTTCACAGTGTTTCTTTGAGTATACCTTGCTATATGTCTCGCAGCCCCATACCGCGAAAATCTTCCCCGTAAAATCCCATATTAATGGTTTTTAAAAAATTTAAATGGCTTTTCCAGCTCTGCCCGAAAACCTTACTATAACTTTTTTTGCCGGGTAGTTTTTCGGATTTATGTGTTCACAAGGCTGTATGTCTCGCAGCCGCATACCTCCAAAATCTTCCCCGCAGAAGCCCATATTAATGGTCTTTAAAAAATTTAAATGGCTTTTCCGGCTCTGCCCGAAAACCTTACGCTAACTTTTTTTGCAGGGTAGTTTTACGGATTTCTGTGTTCACAATGGTTCTTTCTCGCAGCCCCATACCTCCAAAATCTTCCCCACAAAATTCCATACTTATGGTTTTTAAAAAATTTAAATGGCTTTTCCAGCTCTGCCCGAAAACCTTACTATAACTTTTTTTGCCGGGTAGTTTTTCGGATTTATGTGTTCACAAGACTTCTTTGGACATACCTTGCTATATTTCTCGCAGCCCCATACCTCCAAAATCTTCCCCGCAGGAGCCCATATTAATGGTTTTCAAAAAATTTAAATGGCTTTTCCAGCTCTGCCGGAAAACCTTACCATAACTTTTTTTGCAGGGTAGTTTTTCGGATTCCTGTGTTCACAAGGCTTCTTTGGATATACCTCGCTATATGTCTCGCAGCCCCGTACCTTCAAAATGTTTCCCGCAAAATCACATATTAATGGTTTTTAAAAAATTTAAATGGCTTTTCCGGCTCTTCCCGAAAACCTTACGATAACTTTTTTTGCAGGGCAGTTTTCAGATTCCTGTGTTCACAAGGCTTCTTTGGATATACCTCGCTATATGTCTCGCAGCCCCATACCTCCAAAATCTTTCCCGTAAAATCCCATATTAATGGTATTTAAAAAATTTAAATGGCTTTTCCAGCTCTGCCCGAAAACCTTACGATAACTTTTTTTGCAGAGTAGTTTTTCGGATTCCTGTGTTCACAATGTATCTTTGAGTATAATTGCTATATGTTTCGCAGCCCAATACCTCCAAAATCTTCCCCGCAAAATTCCATACTAATGGTCTTTAAAAAATTTAAATGGCTTTTCCGGCTCTGCCCGAAAACCTTACGCTAACTTTTTTTGCAGGGTAGTTTTACGGATTTCTGTGTTCACAATGGTTCTTTCTCGCAGCCCCATACCTCCAAAATCTTCCCCACAAAATTCCATACTTATGGTTTTTAAAAAATTTAAATGGCTTTTCCAGCTCTGCCCGAAAACCTTACTATAACTTTTTTTGCAGGGTAGTTTTTCGGATTTATGTGTTCACAAGACTTCTTTGGACATACCTTGCTATATTTCTCGCAGCCCCATACCTCCAAAATCTTCCCCGCAGGAGCCCATATTAATGGTTTTTAAAAAATTTAAATGGCTTTTCCGGCTCTGCCGGAAAACGCTTCGATAACTTTTTTTGCAGGGTAGTTTTTCGGATTCACAAGGCTTCTTGGGATATACCTTGCTATATGTCTCGCAGCCCCATACCTCCAAAAAGCCCATATTGATGGTTTTTAAAAAATTTAAGTGGCTTTTCCAGCTCTGCCCGAAAACCTTACGATAACTTTTTTTGCAGGGTAGTTTTTCGGATTTCTATGTTCACAATGTTTCTTTGAGTATACCTTGCTATATGTCTCGCAGCCCCATACCTCCAAAATCTTCCCCGCAAAATCCCAAATTAATGGTTTTTAAAAAATTTAAATGGCTTTTCCAGCTCTGCCCGAAAACCTTACGATAACTTTTTTTGCAGGGTAGTTTTTCGGATTTCTGTGTTCACAGTGTTTCTTTGAGTATACCTTGCTATATGTCCTGCATCCCCATACCTACAAAATCTTCCCCGTAAAATCCCATATTAATGATTTTTAAAAAATTTTAATGGCTTTTCCAGCTCTGCCCGAAAACGTTACGATAACTTTTTTTGCAGGGTAGTTTTTCGGATTCCTGTGTTCAGAGTGTTTATTTGGGTATACCTTGCTATATGTCTCGCAGCCCCATACCGCGAAAATCTTCCCCGCAAAATCCCATATTAATGGTTTTTAAAAAATTTAAATGGCTTTTCCAGCTCTGCCCGAAAACCTTACGATAACTTTTTTTGCAGAGTAGTTTTTCGGATTCCTGTGTTCACAATGTATCTTTAAGTATTATTGCTATATGTCTCGCAGCCCAATACCTCCAAAATCTTCCCCGCAAAATTCCATACTAATGGTTTTTAAAAAATTTAAATGGCTTTTCCAGCTCTGCCCGAAAACCTTACGCTAACTTTTTTTGCAGGGTAGTTTTACGGATTTCTGTGTTCACAATGTTTCTTTCTCGCAGCCCCATACCTCCAAAATCTTCCCCACAAAATTCCATACTAATGGTTTTTAAAAAATTTAAATGGCTTTTCCAGCTCTGCCCGAAAACCTTACCATAACTTTTTTTGCAGCGTAGTTTTTCGGATTCCTGTTTTCACAAGGCTGTATGTCTCGCAGCCGCATACCTCCAAAATCTTCCCCGCAGAAGCCCATATTAATGGTGTTTAAAAAATTTAAATGGCTTTTCCAGCTCTGCCGGAAAACCTTACCATAACTTTTTTTGCAGGGTAGTTTTTCGGATTTATGTGTTCACAAGGCTTCTTTGGATATACCTTGCTCTATTTCTCGCAGCCCCATACCTCCAAAATCTTCCCCGCAGGAGCCCATATTAATGGTTTTTAAAAAATTTAAATGGCTTTTCCAGCTCTTCCCGAAAACCTTACGATAACTTTTTTTGCAGGGCAGTTTTCAGATTCCTGTGTTCACAAGGCTTCTTTGGATATACCTCGCTATATGTCTCGCAGCACCATACCTCCAAAAAGCCCATATTGATGGTTTTTAAAAAATTTAAATGGCTTTTCCAGCTCTGCCCGAAAACCTTACGCTAACTTTTTTTGCAGGGTAGTTTTACGGATTTCTATGTTCACAATGTTTCTTTCTCGCAGCCCCATACCTCCAAAATCTTCCCCACAAAATTCCATACTAATGGTTTTTAAAAAATTTAAATGGCTTTTCCAGCTCTGCCGGAAAACCTTACGATAACTTTTTTTCCAGGGTAGTTTTTCGGATTTATGTGTTCACAAGGCTTCTTTGGATATACCTTGCTCTATTTCTCGCAGCCCCATACCGCCAAAATCTTCCCCGCAGGAGCCCATATTAATGGTTTTTAAAAAATTTAAATGGCTTTTCCGGCTCTTCCCGAAAACCTTACGATAACTTTTTTTGCAGGGCAGGTTTCAGATTCCTGTTTTCACAAGGCTTCTTTGGATATACCTTGCTATATGTCTCGCAGACCCATACCTCCAAAATCTTTCCCGTAAAATCCCATATTAATGGTTTTTAAAAAATTTAAATGGCTTTTCCAGCTCTGCCCGAAAACCTTACGATAACTTTTTTTGCAGAGTAGTTTTTCGGATTCCTGTGTTCACAATGTATCTTTGAGTATAATTGCTATATGTCTCGCAGCCCAATACCTCCAAAATCTTCCCCGCAAAATTCCATACTAATGGTCTTTAAAAAATTTAAATGGCTTTTCCGGCTCTGCCCGAAAACCTTACGCTAACTTTTTTTGCAGGGTAGTTTTACGGATTTCTGTGTTCACAATGGTTCTTTCTCGCAGCCGCATACCTCCAAAATCTTCCCCGCAGGAGCCCATATTAATAGTTTTTAAAATATTTAAATGGCTTTTCCGGCTCTGCCGGAAAACCCTTCGATAACTTTTTTTGCAGGGTAGTTTTTCGCATTACTTTTTTTGCAGGGTAGTTTTTCGGATTCACAAGGCTTCTTGGGATATACCTTGCTATATGTCTCGCAGCCCGATACCTCCAAAAAGCCCATATTGATGGTTTTTAAAAAATTTAAATGGCTTTTCCAGCTCTGCCCGAAAACCTTACGATAACTTTTTTTGCAGGGTAGTTTTTCGGATTTCTGTGTTCACAGTGTTTCTTTGAGTATACCTTGCTATATGTCTCGCAGACCCATACCTCCAAAATCTTTCCCGTAAAATCCCATATTAATGGTTTTTAAAAAATTTAAATGGCTTTTCCAGCTCTGCCCGAAAACCTTACGATAACTTTTTTTGCAGAGTAGTTTTTCGGATTCCTGTGTTCACAATGTATCTTTGAGTATAATTGCTATATGTCTCGCAGCCCAATACCTCCAAAATCTTCCCCGCAAAATTCCATACTAATGGTTTTTAAAAAATTTAAATGGCTTTTCCAGCTCTGCCCGAAAACCTTACGCTAACTTTTTTTGCAGGGTAGTTTTACGGATTTCTGTGTTCACAATGTTTCTTTCTCGCAGCCCCATACCTCCAAAATCTTCCCCACAAAATTCCATACTAATGGTTTTTAAAAAATTTAAATGGCTTTTCCAGCTCTGCCCGAAAACCTTACTATAACTTTTTTTGCAGGGTAGTTTTTCGGATTTATGTGTTCACAAGACTTCTTTGGATATACCTTGCTATATTTCTCGCAGCCCCATACCTCCAAAATCTTCCCCGCAGGAGCCCATATTAATGGTTTTTAAAAAATTTAAATGGCTTTTCCGGCTCTGCCGGAAAACGCTTCGATAACTTTTTTGCAGGGTAGTTTTTCGCATTACTTTTTTTGCAGGGTAGTTTTTCGGATTCACAAGGCTTCTTGGGATATACCTTGCTATATGTCTCGCAGCCCCATACCTCCAAAAAGCCCATATTGATGGTTTTTAAAAAATTTAAATGGCTTTTCCAGCTCTGCCCGAAAACCTTACCATAACTTTTTTTGCAGGGTAGTTTTTCGGATTCCTGTTTTCACAAGGCTTCTTCGAATATATCTTGCTATATGTCTCGCAGCCCCATACCTCCAAAATCTTCCCCGCAGAAGCCAATATTAATGGTTTTCAAAAAATTTAAATGGCTTTTCCAGCTCTGCCCGAAAACGTTACGATAACTTTTTTTGCAGGGTAGTTTTTCGGATTCCTGTGTTCAGAGTGTTTATTTGAGTTTCCTTGCTATATGTCTCGCAGCCCCATACCGCGAAAATCTTCCCCGTAGAATCCCATATTAATGGTTTTAAAAAAATTTAAATGGCTTTTCCAGCTCTGCCCGAAAACCTTACGATAACTTTTTTTGCAGAGTAGTTTTTTGGATTCCTGTGTTCACAATGTATCTTTGAGTATAATTGCTATATGTCTCGCAGCCCAATACCTCCAAAATCTTCCCCGCAAAATTCCATACTAATGGTTTTTAAAAAATTTAAATGGCTTTTCCAGCTCTGCCCGAAAACCTTACGCTAACTTTTTTTGCAGGGTAGTTTTACGGATTTCTGTGTTCACAATGTTTCTTTCTCGCAGCCCCATACCTCCAAAATCTTCCCCACAAAATTCCATACTAATGGTTTTTAAAAAATTTAAATGGCTTTTCCAGCTCTGCCCGAAAACCTTACTATAACTTTTTTTGCAGGGTAGTTTTTCGGATTTATGTGTTCACAAGACTTCTTTGGATATACCTTGCTATATTTCTCGCAGCCCCATACCTCCAAAATCTTCCCCGCAGGAGCCCATATTAATGGTTTTTAAAAAATTTAAATGGCTTTTCCGGCTCTGCCGGAAAACGCTTCGATAACTTTTTTGCAGGGTAGTTTTTCGCATTACTTTTTTTGCAGTGTAGTTTTTCGGATTCACAAGGCTTCTTGGGATATACCTTGCTATATGTCTCGCGGCCCCATACCTCCAAAAAGCCCATATTGATGGTTTTTAAAAAATTTAAATGGCTTTTCCAGCTCTGCCCGAAAACCTTACGATAACTTTTTTTGCAGGGTAGTTTTTCGGATTTCTATGTTCACAATGTTTCTTTGAGTATACCTTGCTATAGTTCTCGCAGCCCCATACCTCCAAAATCTTCCCCGCAAAATCCCAAAATAATGGTTTTTAAAAAATTTAAATGGCTTTTCCAGCTCTGCCCGAAAACCTGACGATATCTTTTTTTGCAGGGTAGTTTTTCGGATTTCTGTGTTCACAGTGTTTCTTTGAGTATACCTTGCTATATGTCCTGCATCCCCATACCTCCAAAATCTTCCCCGTAAAATCCCATATTAATGATTTTTAAAAAATTTAAATGGCTTTTCCAGCTCTGCCCGAAAACGTTACGATAACTTTTTTTGCAGGGTAGTTTTTCGGATTCCTGTGTTCAGAGTGTTTATTTGAGTATACCTTGCTATATGTCTCGCAGCCCCATACCGCGAAAATCTTCCCCGCAAAATCCCATATTAATGGTTTTTAAAAAATTTAAATGGCTTTTCCAGCTCTGCCCGAAAACCTTACGGTAACTTTTTTTGCAGAGTAGTTTTTCGGATTCCTGTGTTCACAATGTATCTTTGAGTATAATTGCTATATGTCTCGCAGCCCAATACCTCCAAAATCTTCCCCGCAAAATTCCATACTAATGGTTTTTTAAAAATTTAAATGGCTTTTCCAGCTCTGCCCGAAAACCTTACGCTAACTTTTTTTGCAGGGTAGTTTTACGGATTTCTGTGTTCACAATGTTTCTTTCTCGCAGCCCCATACCTCCAAAATCTTCCCCACAAAATTCCATACTAATGGTTTTTAAAAAATTTAAATGGCTTTTCCAGCTCTGCCCGAAAACCTTACCATAACTTTTTTTGCAGGGTAGTTTTTCGGATTCCTGTTTTCACAAGGCTGTATGTCTCGCAGCCGCATACCTCCAAAATCTTCCCCGCAGAAGCCCATATTAATGGTTTTTAAATGGCTTTTCCAGCTCTGCCGGAAAACCTTACCATAACTTTTTTTGCAGGGTAGTTTTTCGGATTCCTGTGTTCACAAGGCTTCTTTGGATATACCTCGCTATATGTCTCGCAGCCCCGTACCTTCAAAATGTTTCCCGCAAAATCACATATTAATGGTTTTTAAAAAATTTAAATGGCTTTTCCGGCTCTTCCCGAAAACCTTACGATAACTTTTTTTGCAGGGCAGTTTTCAGATTCCTGTGTTCACAAGGCTTCTTTGGATATACCTCGCTATATGTCTCGCAGCCCCATACCTCCAAAATCTTTCCCGCAAAATCCCATATTAATGGTTTTTAAAAAATTTAAATGGCTTTTCCAGCTCTGCCCGAAAACCTTACGATAACTTTTTTTGCAGGGTAGTTTTTCGGATTCCTGTGTTCACAGTGTTTCTTTGAGTATACCTTGCTATATGTCCTGCATCCCCATACCTCCAAAATCTTCCCCGCAAAATCCCATATTAATGATTTTTAAAAAATTTAAATGGCTTTTCCAGCTCTGCCCGAAAACCTTACGATAACTTTTTTTGCAGGGTAGTTTTTCGGATTCCTGTGTTCACAGTGTTTCTTTGAGTATACCTTGCTATATGTCTCGCAGCCCCATACCGCGAAAATCTTCCCCGTAAAATCCCATATTAATGGTTTTTAAAAAATTTAAATGGCTTTTCCAGCTCTGCCCGAAAACCTTACTATAACTTTTTTTGCCGGGTAGTTTTTCGGATTTATGTGTTCACAAGGCTGTATGTCTCGCAGCCGCATACCTCCAAAATCTTCCCCGCAGAAGCCCATATTAATGGTCTTTAAAAAATTTAAATGGCTTTTCCGGCTCTGCCCGAAAACCTTACGCTAACTTTTTTTGCAGGGTAGTTTTACGGATTTCTGTGTTCACAATGGTTCTTTCTCGCAGCCCCATACCTCCAAAATCTTCCCCACAAAATTCCATACTTATGGTTTTTAAAAAATTTAAATGGCTTTTCCAGCTCTGCCCGAAAACCTTACTATAACTTTTTTTGCCGGGTAGTTTTTCGGATTTATGTGTTCACAAGACTTCTTTGGACATACCTTGCTATATTTCTCGCAGCCCCATACCTCCAAAATCTTCCCCGCAGGAGCCCATATTAATGGTTTTCAAAAAATTGAAATGGCTTTTCCAGCTCTGCCGGAAAACCTTACCATAACTTTTTTTGCAGGGTAGTTTTTCGGATTCCTGTGTTCACAAGGCTTCTTTGGATATACCTCGCTATATGTCTCGCAGCCCCGTACCTTCAAAATGTTTCCCGCAAAATCACATATTAATGGTTTTTAAAAAATTTAAATGGCTTTTCCGGCTCTTCCCGAAAACCTTACGATAACTTTTTTTGCAGGGCAGTTTTCAGATTCCTGTGTTCACAAGGCTTCTTTGGATATACCTCGCTATATGTCTCGCAGCCCCATACCTCCAAAATCTTTCCCGTAAAATCCCATATTAATGGTATTTAAAAAATTTAAATGGCTTTTCCAGCTCTGCCCGAAAACCTTACGATAACTTTTTTTGCAGAGTAGTTTTTCGGATTCCTGTGTTCACAATGTATATTTGAGTATAATTGCTATATGTCTCGCAGCCCAATACCTCCAAAATCTTCCCCGCAAAATTCCATACTAATGGTCTTTAAAAAATTTAAATGGCTTTTCCGGCTCTGCCCGAAAACCTTACGCTAACTTTTTTTGCAGGGTAGTTTTACGGATTTCTGTGTTCACAATGGTTCTTTCTCGCAGCCCCATACCTCCAAAATCTTCCCCACAAAATTCCTTACTTATGGTTTTTAAAAAATTTAAATGGCTTTTCCAGCTCTGCCCGAAAACCTTACTATAACTTTTTTTGCAGGGTAGTTTTTCGGATTTATGTGTTCACAAGACTTCTTTGGACATACCTTGCTATATTTCTCGCAGCCCCATACCTCCAAAATCTTCCCCGCAGGAGCCCATATTAATGGTTTTTAAAAAATTTAAATGGCTTTTCCGGCTCTGCCGGAAAACGCTTCGATAACTTTTTTTGCAGGGTAGTTTTTCGCATTACTTTTTTTGCAGGGTAGTTTTTCGGATTCACAAGGCTTCTTGGGATATACCTTGCTATATGTCTCGCAGCCCCATGCCTCCAAAAAGCCCATATTGATGGTTTTTAAAAAATTTAAATGGCTTTTCCAGCTCTGCCCGAAAACCTTACGATAACTTTTTTTGCAGGGTAGTTTTTCGGATTTCTATGTTCACAATGTTTCTTTGAGTATACCTTGCTATATGTCTCGCAGCCCCATACCTCCAAAATCTTCCCCGCAAAATCCCAAATTAATGGTTTTTAAAAAATTTAAATGGCTTTTCCAGCTCTGCCCGAAAACCTTACGATAACTTTTTTTGCAGGGTAGTTTTTCGGATTTCTGTGTTCACAGTGTTTCTTTGAGTATACCTTGCTATATGTCCTGCATCCCCATACCTACAAAATCTTTCCCGTAAAATCCCATATTAATGATTTTTAAAAAATTTAAATGGCTTTTCCAGCTCTGCCCGAAAACGTTACGATAACTTTTTTTGCAGGGTAGTTTTTCGGATTCCTGTGTTCAGAGTGTTTATTTGGGTATACCTTGCTATATGTCTCGCAGCCCCATACCGCGAAAATCTTCCCCGCAAAATCCCATATTAATGGTTTTTAAAAAATTTAAATGGCTTTTCCAGCTCTGCCCGAAAACCTTACGATAACTTTTTTTGCAGAGTAGTTTTTCGGATTCCTGTGTTCACAATGTATCTTTAAGTATTATTGCTATATGTCTCGCAGCCCAATACCTCCAAAATCTTCCCCGCAAAATTCCATACTAATGGTTTTTAAAAAATTTAAATGGCTTTTCCAGCTCTGCCCGAAAACCTTACGCTAACTTTTTTTGCAGGGTAGTTTTACGGATTTCTGTGTTCACAATGTTTCTTTCTCGCAGCCCCATACCTCCAAAATCTTCCCCACAAAATTCCATACTAATGGTTTTTAAAAAATTTAAATGGCTTTTCCAGCTCTGCCCGAAAACCTTACCATAACTTTTTTTGCAGCGTAGTTTTTCGGATTCCTGTTTTCACAAGGCTGTATGTCTCGCAGCCGCATACCTCCAAAATCTTCCCCGCAGAAGCCCATATTAATGGTGTTTAAAAAATTTAAATGGCTTTTCCAGCTCTGCCGGAAAACCTTACCATAACTTTTTTTGCAGGGTAGTTTTTCGGATTTATGTGTTCACAAGGCTTCTTTGGATATACCTTGCTCTATTTCTCGCAGCCCCATACCTCCAAAATCTTCCCCGCAGGAGCCCATATTAATGGTTTTTAAAAAATTTAAATGGCTTTTCCAGCTCTTCCCGAAAACCTTACGATAACTTTTTTTGCAGGGCAGTTTTCAGATTCCTGTGTTCACAAGGCTTCTTTGGATATACCTCGCTATATGTCTCGCAGCACCATACCTCCAAAAAGCCCATATTGATGGTTTTTAAAAAATTTAAATGGCTTTTCCAGCTCTGCCCGAAAACCTTACGCTAACTTTTTTTGCAGGGTAGTTTTACGGATTTCTATGTTCACAATGTTTCTTTCTCGCAGCCCCATACCTCCAAAATCTTCCCCACAAAATTCCATACTAATGGTTTTTAAAAAATTTAAATGGCTTTTCCAGCTCTGCCGGAAAACCTTACGATAACTTTTTTTCCAGGGTAGTTTTTCGGATTTATGTGTTCACAAGGCTTCTTTGGATATACCTTGCTCTATTTCTCGCAGCCCCATACCGCCAAAATCTTCCCCGCAGGAGCCCATATTAATGGTTTTTAAAAAATTTAAATGGCTTTTCCAGCTCTGCCCGAAAACCTTACGCTAACTTTTTTTGCAGGGTAGTTTTACGGATTTCTGTGTTCACAATGTTTCTTTCTCGCAGCCCCATACCTCCAAAATCTTCCCCACAAAATTCCATACTAATGGTTTTTAAAAAATTTAAATGGCTTTTCCAGCTCTGCCCGAAAACCTTACCATAACTTTTTTTGCAGGGTAGTTTTTCGGATTCCTGTTTTCACAAGGCTGTATGTCTCGCAGCCGCATACCTCCAAAATCTTCCCCGCAGAAGCCCATATTAATGGTTTTTAAATGGCTTTTCCAGCTCTGCCGGAAAACCTTACCATAACTTTTTTTGCAGGGTAGTTTTTCGGATTCCTGTGTTCACAAGGCTTCTTTGGATATACCTCGCTATATGTCTCGCAGCCCCGTACCTTCAAAATGTTTCCCGCAAAATCACATATTAATGGTTTTTAAAAAATTTAAATGGCTTTTCCGGCTCTTCCCGAAAACCTTACGATAACTTTTTTTGCAGGGCAGTTTTCAGATTCCTGTGTTCACAAGGCTTCTTTGGATATACCTCGCTATATGTCTCGCAGCCCCATACCTCCAAAATCTTTCCCGCAAAATCCCATATTAATGGTTTTTAAAAAATTTAAATGGCTTTTCCAGCTCTGCCCGAAAACCTTACGATAACTTTTTTTGCAGGGTAGTTTTTCGGATTCCTGTGTTCACAGTGTTTCTTTGAGTATACCTTGCTATATGTCCTGCATCCCCATACCTCCAAAATCTTCCCCGCAAAATCCCATATTAATGATTTTTAAAAAATTTAAATGGCTTTTCCAGCTCTGCCCGAAAACCTTACGATAACTTTTTTTGCAGGGTAGTTTTTCGGATTCCTGTGTACACAGTGTTTCTTTGAGTATACCTTGCTATATGTCTCGCAGCCCCATACCGCGAAAATCTTCCCCGTAAAATCCCATATTAATGGTTTTTAAAAAATTTAAATGGCTTTTCCAGCTCTGCCCGAAAACCTTACTATAACTTTTTTTGCCGGGTAGTTTTTCGGATTTATGTGTTCACAAGGCTGTATGTCTCGCAGCCGCATACCTCCAAAATCTTCCCCGCAGAAGCCCATATTAATGGTCTTTAAAAAATTTAAATGGCTTTTCCGGCTCTGCCCGAAAACCTTACGCTAACTTTTTTTGCAGGGTAGTTTTACGGATTTCTGTGTTCACAATGGTTCTTTCTCGCAGCCCCATACCTCCAAAATCTTCCCCACAAAATTCCATACTTATGGTTTTTAAAAAATTTAAATGGCTTTTCCAGCTCTGCCCGAAAACCTTACTATAACTTTTTTTGCCGGGTAGTTTTTCGGATTTATGGGTTCACAAGACTTCTTTGGACATACCTTGCTATATTTCTCGCAGCCCCATACCTCCAAAATCTTCCCCGCAGGAGCCCATATTAATGGTTTTCAAAAAATTTAAATGGCTTTTCCAGCTCTGCCGGAAAACCTTACCATAACTTTTTTTGCAGGGTAGTTTTTCGGATTCCTGTGTTCACAAGGCTTCTTTGGATATACCTCGCTATATGTCTCGCAGCCCCGTACCTTCAAAATGTTTCCCGCAAAATCACATATTAATGGTTTTTAAAAAATTTAAATGGCTTTTCCGGCTCTTCCCGAAAACCTTACGATAACTTTTTTTGCAGGGCAGTTTTCAGATTCCTGTGTTCACAAGGCTTCTTTGGATATACCTCGCTATATGTCTCGCAGCCCCATACCTCCAAAATATTTCCCGTAAAATCCCATATTAATGGTATTTAAAAAATTTAAATGGCTTTTCCAGCTCTGCCCGAAAACCTTACGATAACTTTTTTTGCAGAGTAGTTTTTCGGATTCCTGTGTTCACAATGTATCTTTGAGTATAATTGCTATATGTCTCGCAGCCCAATACCTCCAAAATCTTCCCCGCAAAATTCCATACTAATGGTCTTTAAAAAATTTAAATGGCTTTTCCGGCTCTGCCCGAAAACCTTACGCTAACTTTTTTTGCAGGGTAGTTTTACGGATTTCTGTGTTCACAATGGTTCTTTCTCGCAGCCCCATACCTCCAAAATCTTCCCCACAAAATTCCTTACTTATGGTTTTTAAAAAATTTAAATGGCTTTTCCAGCTCTGCCCGAAAACCTTACTATAACTTTTTTTGCAGGGTAGTTTTTCGGATTTATGTGTTCACAAGACTTCTTTGGACATACCTTGCTATATTTCTCGCAGCCCCATACCTCCAAAATCTTCCCCGCAGGAGCCCATATTAATGGTTTTTAAAAAATTTAAATGGCTTTTCCGGCTCTGCCGGAAAACGCTTCGATAACTTTTTTTGCAGGGTAGTTTTTCGCATTACTTTTTTTGCAGGGTAGTTTTTCGGATTCACAAGGCTTCTTGGGATATACCTTGCTATATGTCTCGCAGCCCCATGCCTCCAAAAAGCCCATATTGATGGTTTTTAAAAAATTTAAATGGCTTTTCCAGCTCTGCCCGAAAACCTTACGATAACTTTTTTAGCAGGGTAGTTTTTCGGATTTCTATGTTCACAATGTTTCTTTGAGTATACCTTGCTATATGTCTCGCAGCCCCATACCTCCAAAATCTTCCCCGCAAAATCCCAAATTAATGGTTTTTAAAAAATTTAAATGGCTTTTCCAGCTCTGCCCGAAAACCTTACGATAACTTTTTTTGCAGGGTAGTTTTTCGGATTTCTGTGTTCACAGTGTTTCTTTGAGTATACCTTGCTATATGTCCTGCATCCCCATACCTACAAAATCTTTCCCGTAAAATCCCATATTAATGATTTTTAAAAAATTTAAATGGCTTTTCCAGCTCTGCCCGAAAACGTTACGATAACTTTTTTTGCAGGGTAGTTTTTCGGATTCCTGTGTTCAGAGTGTTTATTTGGGTATACCTTGCTGTATGTCTCGCAGCCCCATACCGCGAAAATCTTCCCCGCAAAATCCCATATTAATGGTTTTTAAAAAATTTAAATGGCTTTTCCAGCTCTGCCCGAAAACCTTACGATAACTTTTTTTGCAGAGTAGTTTTTCGGATTCCTGTGTTCACAATGTATCTTTAAGTATTATTGCTATATGTCTCGCAGCCCAATACCTCCAAAATCTTCCCCGCAAAATTCCATACTAATGGTTTTTAAAAAATTTAAATGGCTTTTCCAGCTCTGCCCGAAAACCTTACGCTAACTTTTTTTGCAGGGTAGTTTTACGGATTTCTGTGTTCACAATGTTTCTTTCTCGCAGCCCCATACCTCCAAAATCTTCCCCACAAAATTCCATACTAATGGTTTTTAAAAAATTTAAATGGCTTTTCCAGCTCTGCCCGAAAACCTTACCATAACTTTTTTTGCAGCGTAGTTTTTCGGATTCCTGTTTTCACAAGGCTGTATGTCTCGCAGCCGCATACCTCCAAAATCTTCCCCGCAGAAGCCCATATTAATGGTGTTTAAAAAATTTAAATGGCTTTTCCAGCTCTGCCGGAAAACCTTACCATAACTTTTTTTGCAGGGTAGTTTTTCGGATTTATGTGTTCACAAGGCTTCTTTGGATATACCTTGCTCTATTTCTCGCAGCCCCATACCTCCAAAATCTTCCCCGCAGGAGCCCATATTAATGGTTTTTAAAAAATTTAAATGGCTTTTCCAGCTCTTCCCGAAAACCTTACGATAACTTTTTTTGCAGGGCAGTTTTCAGATTCCTGTGTTCACAAGGCTTCTTTGGATATACCTCGCTATATGTCTCGCAGCACCATACGTCCAAAAAGCCCATATTGATGGTTTTTAAAAAATTTAAATGGCTTTTCCAGCTCTGCCCGAAAACCTTACGCTAACTTTTTTTGCAGGGTAGTTTTACGGATTTCTATGTTCACAATGTTTCTTTCTCGCAGCCCCATACCTCCAAAATCTTCCCCACAAAATTCCATACTAATGGTTTTTAAAAAATTTAAATGGCTTTTCCAGCTCTGCCGGAAAACCTTACGATAACTTTTTTTCCAGGGTAGTTTTTCGGATTTATGTGTTCACAAGGCTTCTTTGGATATACCTTGCTCTATTTCTCGCAGCCCCATACCGCCAAAATCTTCCCCGCAGGAGCCCATATTAATGGTTTTTAAAAAATTTAAATGGCTTTTCCGGCTCTTCCCGAAAACCTTACGATAACTTTTTTTGCAGGGCAGGTTTCAGATTCCTGTTTTCACAAGGCTTCTTTGGATATACCTCGCTATATGTCTCGCAGACCCATACCTCCAAAATCTTTCCCGTAAAATCCCATATTAATGGTTTTTAAAAAATTTAAATGGCTTTTCCAGCTCTGCCCGAAAACCTTACGATAACTTTTTTTGCAGAGTAGTTTTTCGGATTCCTGTGTTCACAATGTATCTTTGAGTATAATTGCTATATGTCTCGCAGCCCAATACCTCCAAAATCTTCCCCGCAAAATTCCATACTAATGGTCTTTAAAAAATTTAAATGGCTTTTCCGGCTCTGCCCGAAAACCTTACGCTAACTTTTTTTGCAGGGTAGTTTTACGGATTTCTGTGTTCACAATGGTTCTTTCTCGCAGCCGCATACCTCCAAAATCTTCCCCACAAAATTCCATACTTATGGTTTTTAAAAAATTTAAATGGCTTTTCCAGCTCTGCCCGAAAACCTTACTATAACTTTTTTTGCAGGGTAGTTTTTCGGATTTATGTGTTCACAAGACTTCTTTGGACATACCTTGCTATATTTCTCGCAGCCCCAAACCTCCAAAATCTTCCCCGCAGGAGCCCATATTAATGGTTTTTAAAAAATTTAAATGGCTTTTCCGGCTCTGCCGGAAAACGCTTCGATAACTTTTTTTGCAGGGTAGTTTTTCGCATTACTTTTTTTGCAGGGTAGTTTTTCGGATTCACAAGGCTTCTTGGGATATACCTTGCTATATGTCTCGCAGCCCCATACCTCCAAAAAGCCCATATTGATGGTTTTTAAAAAATTTAAATGGCTTTTCCAGCTCTGCCCGAAAACCTTACGATAACTTTTTTTGCAGGGTAGTTTTTCGGATTTCTATGTTCACAATGTTTCTTTGAGTATACCTTGCTATATGTCTCGCAGCCCCATACCTCCAAAATCTTCCCCGCAAAATCCCAAATTAATGGTTTTTAAAAAATTTAAATGGCTTTTCCAGCTCTGCCCGAAAACCTTACGATAACTTTTTTTGCAGGGTAGTTTTTCGGATTTCTGTGTTCACAGTGTTTCTTTGAGTATACCTTGCTATATGTCCTGCATCCCCATACCTCCAAAATCTTCCCCGTAAAATCCCATATTAATGATTTTTAAAAAATTTAAATGGCTTTTCCAGCTCTGCCCGAACACGTTACGATAACTTTTTTTGCAGGGTAGTTTTTCGGATTCCTGTGTTCAGAGTGTTTATTTGGGTATACCTTGCTATATGTCTCGCAGCCCCATACCGCGAAAATCTTCCCCGCAAAATCCCATATTAATGGTTTTTAAAAAATTTATAATGGCTTTTCCAGCTCTGCCCGAAAACCTTACGATAACTTTTTTTGCAGAGTAGTTTTTCGGATTCCTGTGTTCACAATGTATCTTTAAGTATTATTGCTATATGTCTCGCAGCCCAATACCTCCAAAATCTTCCCCGCAAAATTCCATACTAATGGTTTTTAAAAAATTTAAATGGCTTTTCCAGCTCTGCCCGAAAACCTTACGCTAACTTTTTTTGCAGGGTAGTTTTACGGATTTCTGTGTTCACAATGTTTCTTTCTCGCAGCCCCATACCTCCAAAATCTTCCCCACAAAATTCCATACTAATGGTTTTTAAAAAATTTAAATGGCTTTTCCAGCTCTGCCCGAAAACCTTACCATAACTTTTTTTGCAGGGTAGTTTTTCGGATTCCTGTTTTCACAAGGCTGTATGTCTCGCAGCCGCATACCTCCAAAATCTTCCCCGCAGAAGCCCATATTAATGGTGTTTAAAAAATTTAAATGGCTTTTCCAGCTCTGCCGGAAAACCTTACCATAACTTTTTTTGCAGGGTAGTTTTTCGGATTTATGTGTTCACAAGGCTTCTTTGGATATACCTTGCTCTATTTCTCGCAGCCCCATACCTCCAAAATCTTCCCCGCAGGAGCCCATATTAATGGTTTTTAAAAAATGTAAATGGCTTTTCCAGCTCTTCCCGAAAACCTTACGATAACTTTTTTTGCAGGGCAGTTTTCAGATTCCTGTGTTCACAAGGCTTCTTTGGATATACCTCGCTATATGTCTCGCAGCCCCATACCTCCAAAAAGCCCATATTGATGGTTTTTAAAAAATTTAAATGGCTTTTCCAGCTCTGCCCGAAAACCTTACGCTAACTTTTTTTGCAGGGTAGTTTTACGGATTTCTATGTTCACAATGTTTCTTTCTCGCAGCCCCATACCTCCAAAATCTTCCCCACAAAATTCCATACTAATGGTTTTTAAAAAATTTAAATGGCTTTTCCAGCTCTGCCGGAAAACCTTACGATAACTTTTTTTCCAGGGTAGTTTTTCGGATTTATGTGTTCACAAGGCTTCTTTGGATATACCTTGCTCTATTTCTCGCAGCCCCATACCGCCAAAATCTTCCCCGCAGGAGCCCATATTAATGGTTTTTAAAAAATTTAAATGGCTTTTCCGGCTCTTCCCGAAAACCTTACGATAACTTTTTTTGCAGGGCAGTTTTCAGATTCCTGTGTTCACAAGGCTTCTTTGGATATACCTCGCTATATGTCTCGCAGCCCCATACCTCCAAAATCTTTCCCGCAAAATCCCATATTAATGGTTTTTAAAAAATTTAAATGGCTTTTCCAGCTCTGCCCGAAAACCTTACGATAACTTTTTTTGCAGGGTAGTTTTTCGGATTCCTGTGTTCACAATGTTACTTTGAGTATACCTTGCTATATGTCTCGCAGCCCCATACCTCCAAAATCTTCCCCGCAGGAGCCAATATTAATGGTTTTTAACAAATTTAAATGGCTTTTCCAGCTCTGCCCGAAAACATTACGATAACTTTTTTTGCAGGGCAGTTTTTCGGATTCCTGTGTTCAGAGTGTTTATTTGAGTATACCTTGCTATATGTCTCGCAGCCCCATACCGCGAAAATCTTCCCCGCAAAATCCCATATTAATGGTTTTTAAAAAATTTAAATGGCTTTTCCAGCTCTGCCCGAAAACCTTACGATAACTTTTTTTGCAGAGTAGTTTTTCGGATTCCTGTGTTCACAATGTATCTTTGAGTATAATTGCTATATGTCTCGCAGCCCCATACCTCCAAAATCTTTCCCGCAAAATCCCATATTAATGGTTTTTAAAAAATTTAAATGGCTTTTCCAGCTCTGCCCGAAAACCTTACGATAACTTTTTTTGCAGGGTAGTTTTTCGGATTTCTATGTTCACAATGTTTCTTTGAGTATACCTTGCTATATGTCTCGCAGCCCCATACCTCCAAAATCTTCCCCGCAAAATCCCAAATTAATGGTTTTTAAAAAATTTAAATGGCTTTTCCAGCTCTGCCCGAAAACCTTACGATAACTTTTTTTGCAGGGTAGTTTTTCGGATTTCTGTGTTCACAGTGTTTCTTTGAGTATACCTTGCTATATGTCCTGCATCCCCATACCTCCAAAATCTTCCCCGTAAAATCCCATATTAATGATTTTTAAAAAATTTAAATGGCTTTTCCAGCTCTGCCCGAACACGTTACGATAACTTTTTTTGCAGGGTAGTTTTTCGGATTCCTGTGTTCAGAGTGTTTATTTGGGTATACCTTGCTATATGTCTCGCAGCCCCATACCGCGAAAATCTTCCCCGCAAAATCCCATATTAATGGTTTTTAAAAAATTTAAATGGCTTTTCCAGCTCTGCCCGAAAACCTTACGATAACTTTTTTTGCAGAGTAGTTTTTCGGATTCCTGTGTTCACAATGTATCTTTAAGTATTATTGCTATATGTCTCGCAGCCCAATACCTCCAAAATCTTCCCCGCAAAATTCCATACTAATGGTTTTTAAAAAATTTAAATGGCTTTTCCAGCTCTGCCCGAAAACCTTACGCTAACTTTTTTTGCAGGGTAGTTTTACGGATTTCTGTGTTCACAATGTTTCTTTCTCGCAGCCCCATACCTCCAAAATCTTCCCCACAAAATTCCATACTAATGGTTTTTAAAAAATTTAAATGGCTTTTCCAGCTCTGCCCGAAAACCTTACCATAACTTTTTTTGCAGGGTAGTTTTTCGGATTCCTGTTTTCACAAGGCTGTATGTCTCGCAGCCGCATACCTCCAAAATCTTCCCCGCAGAAGCCCATATTAATGGTGTTTAAAAAATTTAAATGGCTTTTCCAGCTCTGCCGGAAAACCTTACCATAACTTTTTTTGCAGGGTAGTTTTTCGGATTTATGTGTTCACAAGGCTTCTTTGGATATACCTTGCTCTATTTCTCGCAGCCCCATACCTCCAAAATCTTCCCCGCAGGAGCCCATATTAATGGTTTTTAAAAAATTTAAATGGCTTTTCCAGCTCTTCCCGAAAACCTTACGATAACTTTTTTTGCAGGGCAGTTTTCAGATTCCTGTGTTCACAAGGCTTCTTTGGATATACCTCGCTATATGTCTCGCAGCCCCATACCTCCAAAAAGCCCATATTGATGGTTTTTAAAAAATTTAAATGGCTTTTCCAGCTCTGCCCGAAAACCTTACGCTAACTTTTTTTGCAGGGTAGTTTTACGGATTTCTATGTTCACAATGTTTCTTTCTCGCAGCCCCATACCTCCAAAATCTTCCCCACAAAATTCCATACTAATGGTTTTTAAAAAATTTAAATGGCTTTTCCAGCTCTGCCGGAAAACCTTACGATAACTTTTTTTCCAGGGTAGTTTTTCGGATTTATGTGTTCACAAGGCTTCTTTGGATATACCTTGCTCTATTTCTCGCAGCCCCATACCGCCAAAATCTTCCCCGCAGGAGCCCATATTAATGGTTTTTAAAAAATTTAAATGGCTTTTCCGGCTCTTCCCGAAAACCTTACGATAACTTTTTTTGCAGGGCAGTTTTCAGATTCCTGTGTTCACAAGGCTTCTTTGGATATACCTCGCTATATGTCTCGCAGCCCCATACCTCCAAAATCTTTCCCGCAAAATCCCATATTAATGGTTTTTAAAAAATTTAAATGGCTTTTCCAGCTCTGCCCGAAAACCTTACGATAACTTTTTTTGCAGGGTAGTTTTTCGGATTCCTGTGTTCACAATGTTACTTTGAGTATACCTTGCTATATGTCTCGCAGCCCCATACCTCCAAAATCTTCCCCGCAGGAGCCAATATTAATGGTTTTTAACAAATTTAAATGGCTTTTCCAGCTCTGCCCGAAAACATTACGATAACTTTTTTTGCAGGGCAGTTTTTCGGATTCCTGTGTTCAGAGTGTTTATTTGAGTATACCTTGCTATATGTCTCGCAGCCCCATACCGCGAAAATCTTCCCCGCAAAATCCCATATTAATGGTTTTTAAAAAATTTAAATGGCTTTTCCAGCTCTGCCCGAAAACCTTACGATAACTTTTTTTGCAGAGTAGTTTTTCGGATTCCTGTGTTCACAATGTATCTTTGAGTATAATTGCTATATGTCTCGCAGCCCCATACCTCCAAAATCTTTCCCGCAAAATCCCATATTAATGGTTTTTAAAAAATTTAAATGGCTTTTCCAGCTCTGCCCGAAAACCTTACGATAACTTTTTTTGCAGGGTAGTTTTTCGGATTCCTGTGTTCACAGTGTTTCTTTGAGTATACCTTGCTATATGTCCTGCATCCCCATACCTCCAAAATCTTCCCCGCAAAATCCCATATTAATGATTTTTAAAAAATTTAAATGGCTTTTCCAGCTCTGCCCGAAAACGTTACGATAACTTTTTTTGCAGGGTAGTTTTTCGGATTCCTGTGTTCAGAGTATTTATTTGAGTATACCTTGCTATATGTCTCGCAGCCCCATACCGCGAAAATCTTCCCCGCAAAATCCCATATTAATCGTTTTTAAAAAATTTCAATGGCTTTTCCAGCTCTGCTCGAAAACTTTACGATAACTTTTTTGCAGGGCAGTTTTTCAGATTCCTGTGTTCACAAGGCTTCTTTGGATATGCCTCGCTATATGTCTCGCAGCCCCATACCTCCAAAATCTTCCCCGCAAAATCCCATATTAATGGTTTTTAAAAAATTTAAATGGCTTTTCCAGCTCTGCCGGAAAACCTTACCATAACTTTTTTTGCAGGGTAGTTTTTCGGTTTCCTGTGTTCACAATGTTACTTTGAGTATACCTTGCTATATGTCTCGCAGCCCCATACCTCCAAAATCTTCCCCGCAGAAGCCAATATTAATGGTTTTCAAAAAATTTAAATGGCTTTTCCAGCTCTGCCCGAAAACCTTACGATAACTTTTTTTGCAGGGTAGTTTTTCGGATTCCTGTTTTCACAAGGCTTCTTCGAATATACCTTGCTATATGTCTCGCAGCCGCATACCTCCAAAATCTTCCCCGCAGAAGCCCATATTAATGGTTTTTAAAAAATTTAAATGGCTTTTTCAGCTCTGCCGGAAAAACTTACCATAACTTTTTTTGCAGGGTAGTTTTTCGGATTCCTGTGTTCACAAGGCTTCTTTGGATATACCTCGCTATATGTCTCGCAGCCCCGTACCTCCAAAATCTTCCCCGCAAAATGACATATTAATGGTTTTTAAAAAATTTAAATGGCTTTTCCGGCTCTGCCGGAAAACCCTACGCTAACTTTTTTTGCAGGGTAGTTTTTCGGATTTATGTGTTCACAAGACTTCTTTGGATATACCTTGCTATATTTCTCGCAGCCCCATACCTCCAAAATCTTCCCCGCAGAAGCCCATATTAATAGTTTTTAAAATATTTAAATGGGTTTTCCGGCTCTGCCGGAATACCCTTCGATAACTTTTTTTGTAGGGTAGTTTTTCGCATTACTTTTTTTGCAGGGTAGTTTTTCGGATTCACAAGGCTTCTTGGGATATACCTTGCTATATGTCTCGCAGCCCCATACCTCCAAAAAGCCCATATTGATGGTTTTTAAAAAATTTAAATAGCTTTTCCAGCTCTGCCCGAATACCTTACGATAACTTTTTTGCAGGCTAGTTTTTCGGATTTCTGTGTTCACAATGTTTCTTTGAGTATACCTTGCTATCTGTCTCGCAGCCCCATACCTCCAAAATCTTCCCCGCAAAATCCCAAATTAATGGTTTTTAAAAAATTTAAATGGCTTTTCCAACTCTGCCCGAAAACCTTACGATAACTTTTTTTGCAGGGTAGTTTTTCGGATTCCTGTGTTCACAATGTTACTTTGAGTATACCCTGCTATATCTCTCGCAGCCCCATACCTCCAAAAAGCCCATATTAATGGTTTTTAACAAATTTAAATGGCTTTTCCAGCTCTGCCCGAAAATATTACGATAACTTCTTTTGCAGAGCAGTTTTTCGGATTCCTGTGTTCAGAGTGTTTATTTGAGTATACCTTGCTATATGTCTCGCAGCCCCATACCTCCAAAATCTTTCCCGCAAAATCCCATATTAATGGTTTTTAAAAAATTTAAATGGCTTTTCCAGCTCTGCCCGAAAACCTTACGATAACTTTTTTTGCAGGGTAGTTTTTCGGATTCCTGTGTTCAGAGTGTTTATTTGAGTATACCTTGCTATATGTCTCGCAGCCCCATACCGCGAAAATCTTCCCCGAAAATCCCTTATTAATGGTTTTTAAAAAATTTAAATGGCTTTTCCAGCTCTGCCCGAAAACCTTACGATAACTTTTTTTGCAGAGTAGTTTTTCGGATTCCTGTGTTCACAATGTATCTTTGAGTATAATTGCTATATGTCTCGCAGCCCAATACCTCCAAAATCTTCCCCGCAAAATTCCATACTAATGGTTTTTAAAAAATTTAAATGGCTTTTCCAGCTCTGCTCGAAAACCTTACGATAACTTTTTTGCAGGGCAGTTTTTCAGATTCCTGTGTTCACAAGGCTTCTTTGGATATGCCTCGCTATATGTCTCGCAGCCCCATACCTCCAAAATCTTCCCCGCAAAATCCCATAATAATGGTTTTTAAAAAATTTAAATGGCTTTTCCAGCTCTGCCCGAAAACCTTACGATAACTTTTTTTGCAGGGTAGTTTTTCGGTTTCCTGTGTTCACAATGTTACTTTGAGTATACCTTGCTATATGTCTCGCAGCCCCATACCTCCAAAATCTTCCCCGCAGAAGCCAATATTAATGGTTTTCAAAAAATTTAAATGGCTTTTCCAGCTCTGCCCGAAAACCTTACGACAACTTTTTTTGCAGGGTAGTTTTTCGGATTCCTGTTTTCACAAGGCTTCTTCGAATATACCTTGCTATATGTCTCGCAGCCGCATACCTCCAAAATCTTCCCCGCAGATGCCCATATTAATGGTTTTTAAAAAATTTAAATGGCTTTTTCAGCTCTGCCGGAAAAACTTACCATAACTTTTTTTGCAGGGTAGTTTTTCGGCTTCCTGTGTTCACAAGGCTTCTTTGCATATACCTCGCTATATGTCTCGCAGCCCCGTACCTCCAAAATCTTCCCCGCAAAATGACATATTAATGGTTTTTAAAAAATTTAAATGGCTTTTCCGGCTCTGCCGGAAAACCCTACGATAACTTTTTTTGCAGTGTAGTTTTTCGGATTTATGTGTTCACAAGACTTCTTTGGATATACCTTGCTATATTTCTCGCAGCCCCATACCTCCAAAATCTTCCCCGCAGGAGCCCATATTAATAGTTTTTAAAATATTTAAATGGCTTTTCCGGCTCTGCCGGAAAACCCTTCGATAACTTTTTTTGTAGGGTAGTTTTTCGCATTACTTTTTTTGCAGGGTAGTTTTTCGGATTCACAAGGCTTCTTGGGATATACCTTGCTATATGTCTCGCAGCCCCATACCTCCAAAAAGTCCATATTGATGGTTTTAAAAAAATTTAAATGGCTTTTCCAGCTCTGCCCGAAAACCTTACGATAACTTTTTTGCAGGGTAGTTTTTCGGATTTCTGTGTTCACAATGTTTCTTTGAGTATACCTTGCTATATGTCTCGCAGCCCCATACCTCCAAAATCTTCCACGCAAAATCCCAAATTAATGGTTTTTAAAAAATTTAAATGGCTTTTCCAGCTCTGCCCGAAAACCTTACGATAACTTTTGTTACAGGGTAGTTTTTCAGATTTCTGTGTTTTTAGTGTTTCTATGAGTATACCTTGCTATATGTCCTGCATCCCCATACCTCCAAAATCTTCGCCGCAAAATCCCATATTAATGATTTTTAAAAAATTTAAATGGCTTTTCCAGCTCTGCCCGAAAACGTTACGATAACTTTTTTGCAGGGTAGTTTTTCGGATTCCTGTTTTCACAATGTTACTTTGAGTATACCTTGCTATATGTCTCGCAGCCCCATAACGCGAAAATCTTCCCCGCAAAATCCCATATTAAATTTTTAAAAAAATCCCATAATTATTTTTAAAAAATTTAAATGGCTTTTCCAGCTCTGCCCGAAAACCTTACCATAACTTTTTTTGCAGAGTAGTTTTTCGGATTCCTGTGTTCACAATGTATCTTTGAGTATAATTGCTATATGTCTCGCAGCCCAATACCTCCAAAATCTTCCCCGCAAAATTCCATACTAATGGTTTTTAAAAAATTTAAATGGCTTTTCCAGCTCTGCCCGAAAACCTTACGCTAACTTTTTTTGCAGGGTAGTTTTACGGATTTCTGTGTTCACAATGTTTCTTTCTCGCAGCCCCATACCTCCAAAATCTTCCCCACAAAATTCCATACTAATGGTTTTTAAAAAATTTAAATGGCTTTTCCAGCTCTGCCCGAAAACCTTACTATAACTTTTTTTGCAGGGTAGTTTTTCGGATTTATGTGTTCACAAGACTTCTTTGGATATACCTTGCTATATTTCTCGCAGCCCCATACCTCCAAAATCTTCCCCGCAGGAGCCCATATTAATGGTTTTTAAAAAATTTAAATGGCTTTTCCGGCTCTGCCGGAAAACGCTTCGATAACTTTTTTGCAGGGTAGTTTTTCGCATTACTTTTTTTGCAGGGTAGTTTTTCGGATTCACAAGGCTTCTTGGGATATACCTTGCTATATGTCTCGCAGCCCCATACCTCCAAAAAGCCCATATTGATGGTTTTTAAAAAATTTAAATGGCTTTTCCAGCTCTGCCCGAAAACCTTACCATAACTTTTTTTGCAGGGTAGTTTTTCGGATTCCTGTTTTCACAAGGCTTCTTCGAATATATCTTGCTATATGTCTCGCAGCCCCATACCTCCAAAATCTTCCCCGCAGAAGCCAATATTAATGGTTTTCAAAAAATTTAAATGGCTTTTCCAGCTCTGCCCGAAAACGTTACGATAACTTTTTTTGCAGGGTAGTTTTTCGGATTCCTGTGTTCAGAGTGTTTATTTGAGTTTCCTTGCTATATGTCTCGCAGCCCCATACCGCGAAAATCTTCCCCGTAGAATCCCATATTAATGGTTTTAAAAAAATTTAAATGGCTTTTCCAGCTCTGCCCGAAAACCTTACGATAACTTTTTTTGCAGAGTAGTTTTTTGGATTCCTGTGTTCACAATGTATCTTTGAGTATAATTGCTATATGTCTCGCAGCCCAATACCTCCAAAATCTTCCCCGCAAAATTCCATACTAATGGTTTTTAAAAAATTTAAATGGCTTTTCCAGCTCTGCCCGAAAACCTTACGCTAACTTTTTTTGCAGGGTAGTTTTACGGATTTCTGTGTTCACAATGTTTCTTTCTCGCAGCCCCATACCTCCAAAATCTTCCCCACAAAATTCCATACTAATGGTTTTTAAAAAATTTAAATGGCTTTTCCAGCTCTGCCCGAAAACCTTACTATAACTTTTTTTGCAGGGTAGTTTTTCGGATTTATGTGTTCACAAGACTTCTTTGGATATACCTTGCTATATTTCTCGCAGCCCCATACCTCCAAAATCTTCCCCGCAGGAGCCCATATTAATGGTTTTTAAAAAATTTAAATGGCTTTTCCGGCTCTGCCGGAAAACGCTTCGATAACTTTTTTGCAGGGTAGTTTTTCGCATTACTTTTTTTGCAGGGTAGTTTTTCGGATTCACAAGGCTTCTTGGGATATACCTTGCTATATGTCTCGCAGCCCCATACCTCCAAAAAGCCCATATTGATGGTTTTTAAAAAATTTAAATGGCTTTTCCAGCTCTGCCCGAAAACCTTACCATAACTTTTTTTGCAGGGTAGTTTTTCGGATTCCTGTTTTCACAAGGCTTCTTCGAATATATCTTGCTATATGTCTCGCAGCCCCATACCTCCAAAATCTTCCCCGCAGAAGCCAATATTAATGGTTTTCAAAAAATTTAAATGGCTTTTCCAGCTCTGCCCGAAAACCTTACGCTAACTTTTTTTGCAGGGTAGTTTTACGGATTTCTGTGTTCACAATGTTTCTTTCTCGCAGCCCCATACCTCCAAAATCTTCCCTACAAAATTCAATACTAATGGTTTTTAAAAAATTTAAATGGCTTTTCCAGCTCTGCCCGAAAACGTTACGATAACTTTTTTGCAGGGTAGTTTTTCGGATTCCTGTTTTCACAATGTTACTTTGAGTATACCTTGCTATATGTCTCGCAGCCCCATAACGCGAAAATCTTCCCCGCAAAATCCCATATTAAATTTTTAAAAAAATCCCATAATTATTTTTAAAAAATTTAAATGGCTTTTCCAGCTCTGCCCGAAAACCTTACGCTAACTTTTTTTGCAGGGTAGTTTTACGGATTTCTGTGTTCACAATGTTTCTTTCTTGCAGCCCCATACCTCCAAAATCTTCCCCACAAAATTCCATACTAATGGTTTTTAAAAAATTTAAATGGCTTTTCCAGCTCTGCCCGAAAACCTTACTATAACTTTTTTTGCAGGGTAGTTTTTCGGATTTCTGTTTTCACAAGGCTGTATGTCTCGCAGCCGCATACCTCCAAAATCTTCCCCGCAGAAGCCCATATTAATGGTTTTTAAAAAATTTAAATGGCTTTTTCAGCTCTGCCGGAAAACTTTACCGTAACTTTTTTTGCAGGGTAGTTTTTCGGATTCCTGTGTTCACAAGGCTTCTTTGGATATACCTCGCTATATGTCTCGCAGCCCCGTACCACCAAAATCTTCCCCGCAAAATCACATATTAATGGTTTTTAAGAAATTTAAATGGCTTTTCCGGCCCTGCCGGAAAACCCTACGATAACTTTTTTTGCAGGGTAGTTTTTCGGATTTATGCGTTCACAAGGCTTCTTTGGATATACCTTGCTATATTTCTCGCAGCCCCATACCTCCAAAATCTTCCCCGCAGGAGCCCATATTAATGCTTTTTAAAAAATTTAAATGGCATTTACGGCTCTGCCGGAAAACCCTACGATAACTTTTTTTGCAGGGTAGTTTTTCGGATTTATGTGTTCACAAGGCTTCTTTGGATATACCTTGCTATATTTCTCGCAGATCCATACCTCCAAAATCTTCCCCGCAGGTGCCCATATTAATGGTTTTTAAAAAATATAAATAGCTTTTCCGGCACTGCCCGAAAACCTTACGATAACTTTTTTGCAGGGTAATTTTTCAGATTCCTGTGTTCACAATGTTACTTTGAGTATACATTGCTATATGTCTCGCAGCCCCATACCTCCAAAATCTTCCCCGCAGAAGCCAATATTAATGGTTTTTAACAAATTTAAATGGCTTTTCCAGCTCTGCCCGAAAACATTACGATAACTTTTTTTGCAGGGCAGTTTTTCGGATTCCTGTGTTCAGAGTGTTTATTTGAGTATACCTTGCTATATGTCTCGCAGCCCCATACCGCGAAAATCTTCCCCGCAAAATCCCATATTAATGGTTTTTAAAAAATTTAAATGGCTTTTCCAGCTCTGCCCGAAAACCTTACGATAACTTTTTTTGCAGAGTAGTTTTTCGGATTCCTGTGTTCACAATGTATCTTTGAGTATAATTGCTATATGTCTCGCAGCCCCATACCTCCAAAATCTTTCCCGCAAAATCCCATATTAATGGTTTTTAAAAAATTTAAATGGCTTTTCCAGCTCTGCCCGAAAATCTTACGATAACTTTTTTTGCAGGGTAGTTTTTCGGATTCCTGTGTTCACAGTGTTTCTTTGAGTATACCTTGCTATATGTCCTGCATCCCCATACCTCCAAAATCTTCCCCGCAAAATCCCATATTAATGATTTTTAAAAAATTTAAATGGCTTTTCCAGCTCTGCCCGAAAACGTTACGATAACTTTTTTTGCAGGGTAGTTTTTCGGATTCCTGTGTTCAGATTGTTTATTTGAGTATACCTTGCTATATGTCTCGCAGCCCCATACCGCGAAAATCTTCCCCGTAAAATCCCATATTAATGGTTTTTAAAAAATTTAAATGGCTTTTCCAGCTCTGCCCGAAAACCTTACGATAACTTTTTTTGCAGAGTAGTTTTTCGGATTCCTGTGTTCACAATGTATCTTTGAGTATAATTGCTATATGTCTCGCAGCCCAATACCTCCAAAATCTTCCCCGCAAAATTCCATACTAATGGTTTTTAAAAAATTTAAATGGCTTTTCCAGCTCTGCCCGAAAACCTTACGCTAACTTTTTTTGC
Organism: Leucophora obtusa; assembly: GCA_949987735.1. Classification (NCBI taxonomy): domain Eukaryota; kingdom Metazoa; phylum Arthropoda; class Insecta; order Diptera; family Anthomyiidae; genus Leucophora; species Leucophora obtusa. The sequence continues at coordinate 56,942,258 of OX465297.1, forward strand.
AGGGTAGTTTTACGGATTTCTGTGTTCACAATGTTTCTTTCTCGCAGCCCCATACCTCCAAAATCTTCCCCACAAAATTCCATACTAATGGTTTTTAAAAAATTTAAATGGCTTTGCCAGCTCTGCCCGAAAACCTTACTAGTACTTTTTTTGCAGGGTAGTTTTTCGGATTTCTGTGTTCACAGTGTTTCTTTGAGTATACCTTGCTATATGTCCTGCATCCCCATACCTCCAAAATCTTCCCCGTAAAATCCCATATTAATGGGTTTTAAAAAATTTAAATGGCTTTTCCAGCTCTGCCCGAAAACGTTACGCTAACTTTTTTTGCAGGGTAGTTTTACGGATTTCTGTGTTCACAATGTTTCTTTCTCGCAGCCCCATACCTCCAAAATCTTCCCCACAAAATTCCATACTAATGGTTTTTAAAAAATTTAAATGGCTTTTCCAGCTCTGCCCGAAAACCTTACCATAACTTTTTTTGCAGGGTAGTTTTTCGGATTCCTGTTTTCACAAGGCTGTATGTCTCGCAGCCGCATACCTCCAAAATCTTCCCCGCAGAAGCCCATATTAATGGTGTTTAAAAAATTTAAATGGCTTTTCCAGCTCTGCCGGAAAACCTTACCATAACTTTTTTTGCAGGGTAGTTTTTCGGATTCCTGTGCTCACAAGGCTTCTTTGGATATACCTCGCTATATGTCTCGCAGCCCCGTACCTTCAAAATGTTTCACGCAAAATCACATATTAATCGTTTTTAAAAAATTTAAATGGCTTTTCCGGCTCTGCCGGAAAACCCTACGATAACTTTTTTTCCAGGGTAGTTGTTCGGATTTATGTGTTCACAGGGCTTCTTTGGATATACCTTGCTATATTTCTCGCAGCCCCATACCTCCAAAATCTTCCCCGCAGGAGCCCATATTAATGGTTTTTAAAAAATTTAAATGGCTTTTCCAGCTCTTCCCGAAAACCTTACGATAACTTTTTTTGCAGGGCAGTTTTCAGATTCCTGTGTTCACAAGGCTTCTTTGGATATACCTCGCTATATGTCTCGCAGCCCCATACCTCCAAAATCTTTCCCGCAAAATCCCATATTAATGGTTTTTAAAAAATTTAAATGGCTTTTCCAGCTCTGCCCGAAAACCTTACGATAACTTTTTTTGCAGGGTAGTTTTTCGGATTCCTGTGTTCACAATGTTACTTTGAGTATACCTTGCTATATGTCTCGCAGCCCCATACCTCCAAAATCTTCCCCGCAGAAGCCAATATTAATGGTTTTTAACAAATTTAAATGGCTTTTCCAGCTCTGCCCGAAAACATTACGATAACTTTTTTTGCAGGGCAGTTTTTCGGATTCCTGTGTTCAGAGTGTTTATTTGAGTATACCTTGCTATATGTCTCGCAGCCCCATACCGCGAAAATCTTCCCCGCAAAATCCCATATTAATGGTTTTTAAAAAATTTAAATGGCTTTTCCAGCTCTGCCCGAAAACCTTACGATACCTTTTTTTGCAGAGTAGTTTTTCGGATTCCTGTGTTCACAATGTATCTTTGAGTATAATTGCTATATGTCTCGCAGCCCCATACCTCCAAAATCTTTCCCGCAAAATCCCATATTAATGGTTTTTAAAAAATTTAAATGGCTTTTCCAGCTCTGCCCGAAAACCTTACGATAACTTTTTGTGCAGAGTAGTTTTTCGTATTCCTGTGTTCACAATGTATCTTTGAGTATAATTACTATATGTCCTGCATCCCCATACCTCCAAAATCTTCCCCGCAAAATCCCATATTAATGATTTTTAAAAAATTTAAATGGCTTTTCCAGCTCTGCCCGAAAACCTTACGATAACTTTTTTTGCAGAGTAGTTTTTCGGATTCCTGTGTTCACAATGTATCTTTGAGTATAATTGCTATATGTCTCGCAGCCCCATACCTCCAAAATCTTTCCCGCAAAATCCCATATTAATGGTTTTTAAAAAATTTAAATGGCTTTTCCAGCTCTGCCCGCAAACCTTACGATAACTTTTTTTGCAGAATAGTTTTTCGGATTCGTGTGTTCACAATGTATCCTTGAGTATAATTGCTATATGTCTCGCAGCCCCATACCTCCAAAATCTTTCCCGCAAAATCCCATATTAATAGTTTTTATAAAATTTAAATGGCTTTTCCAGCTCTGCCCGAAAACCTTACGATAACTCTTTTTGCAGGGTAGTTTTTCGGATTCCTGTGTTCACAATGTTACTTTGAGTATTCCTTGCTATATGTCTCGCAGCCCATACCTCCAAAATCTTCCCCGCAGAAGCCAATATTAATGGTTTTTAACAAATTTAAATGGCTTTTCCAGCTCTGCCCGAAAACATTACGATAACTTTTTTTGCAGGGCAGTTTTTCGGATTCCTGTGTTCAGAGTGTTTATTTGAGTATACCTTGCTATATGTCTCGCAGCCCCATACCGCGAAAATCTTCCCCGCAAAATCCCATATTAATGGTTTTTAAAAAATTTAAATGGCTTTTCCAGCTCTGCCCGAAAACCTTACGATAACTTTTTTTGCAGAGTAGTTTTTCGGATTCCTGTGTTCACAATGTATCTTTGAGTATAATTGCCATATGTCTCGCAGCCCAATACCTCCAAAATCTTCCCCGCAAAATTCCATACTAATGGTTTTTAAAAAATTTAAATGGCTTTTCCAGCTCTGCTCGAAAACCTTACGATAACTTTTTTGCAGGGCAGTTTTTCAGATTCCTGTGTTCACAAGGCTTCTTTGGATATGCCTCGCTATATGTCTCGCAGCCCCATACCTCCAAAATCTTCCCCGCAAAATCCCATATTAATGGTTTTTAAAAAATTTAAATGGCTTTTCCAGCTCTGCCCGAAAACCTTACGATAACTTTTTTTGCAGGGTAGTTTTTCGGATTCCTGTGTTCACAATGTTACTTTGAGTATACCTTGCTATATGTCTCGCAGCCCCATACCTCCAAAATCTTCCCCGCAGAAGCCAATATTAATGGTTTTTAACAAATTTAAATGGCTTTTCCAGCTCTGCCCGAAAACATTACGATAACTTTTTTTACAGGGCAGTTTTTCGGATTCCTGTGTTCAGAGTGTTTATTTGAGTATACCTTGCTATATGTCTCGCAGCCCCATACCGCGAAAATCTTCCCCGCAAAATTCCATATTAATGGTTTTTAAAAAATTTAAATGGCTTTTCCAGCTCTGCCCGAAAACCTTACGATACCTTTTTTTGCAGAGTAGTTTTTCGGATTCCTGTGTTCGCAATGTATCTTTGAGTATAATTGCTATATGTCTCGCAGCCCCATACCTCCAAAATCTTTCCCGCAAAATCCCATATTAATGGTTTTTAAAAAATTTAAATGGCTTTTCCAGCTCTGCCCGAAAACCTTACGATAACTTTTTTTGCAGAGTAGTTTTTCGTATTCCTGTGTTCACAATGTATCTTTGAGTATAATTACTATATGTCCTGCATCCCCATACCTCCAAAATCTTCCCCGCAAAATCCCATATTAATGATTTTTAAAAAATTTAAATGGCTTTTCCAGCTCTGCCCGAAAACCTTACGATAACTTTTTTTGCAGAGTAGTTTTTCGGATTCCTGTGTTCACAATGTATCTTTGAGTATAATTGCTATATGTCTCGCAGCCCCATACCTCCAAAATCTTTCCCGCAAAATCCCATATTAATGGTTTTTAAAAAATTTAAATGGCTTTTCCAGCTCTGCCCGCAAACCTTACGATAACTTTTTTTGCAGAATAGTTTTTCGGATTCCTGTGTTCACAATGTATCTTTGAGTATAATTGCTATATGTCTCGCAGCCCCATACCTCCAAAATCTTTCCCGCAAAATCCCATATTAATAGTTTTTATAAAATTTAAATGGCTTTTCCAGCTCTGCCCGAAAACCTTACGATAACTTTTTTTGCAGGGTAGTTTTTCGGATTCCTGTGTTCACAATGTTACTTTGAGTATTCCTTGCTATATGTCTCGCAGCCCCATACCTCCAAAATCTTCCCCGCAGAAGCCAATATTAATGGTTTTTAACAAATTTAAATGGCTTTTCCAGCTCTGCCCGAAAACATTACGATAACTTTTTTTGCAGGGCAGTTTTTCGGATTCCTGTGTTCAGAGTGTTTATTTGAGTATACCTTGCTATATGTCTCGCAGCCCCATACCGCGAAAATCTTCCCCGCAAAATCCCATATTAATGGTTTTTAAAAAATTTAAATGGCTTTTCCAGCTCTGCCCGAAAACCTTACGATAACTTTTTTTGCAGAGTAGTTTTTCGGATTCCTGTGTTCACAATGTATCTTTGAGTATAATTGCCATATGTCTCGCAGCCCAATACCTCCAAAATCTTCCCCGCAAAATTCCATACTAATGGTTTTTAAAAAATTTAAATGGCTTTTCCAGCTCTGCTCGAAAACCTTACGATAACTTTTTTGCAGGGCAGTTTTTCAGATTCCTGTGTTCACAAGGCTTCTTTGGATATGCCTCGCTATATGTCTCGCAGCCCCATACCTCCAAAATCTTCCCCGCAAAATCCCATATTAATGGTTTTTAAAAAATTTAAATGGCTTTTCCAGCTCTGCCCGAAAACCTTACGATAACTTTTTTTGCAGGGTAGTTTTTCGGTTTCCTGTGTTCACAATGTTACTTTGAGTATACCTTGCTATATGTCTCGCAGCCCCATACCTCCAAAATCTTCCCCGCAGGAGCCAATATTAATGGTTTTCAAAAAATTTAAATGGCTTTTCCAGCTCTGCCCGAAAACCTTACGATAACTTTTTTTGCAGGGCAGTTTTTCAGATTACTGTGTTCACAAGGCTTCTTTGGATATACCTCGCTATATGTCTCGCAGCCCCATATTTCCAAAATCTTCCCCGCAAAATCCAATATTAATGGTTTTTAAAAAATTTAAATGGCTTTTCCAGCTCTGCCCGAAAACCTTACGACAACTTTTTTTGCAGGGTAGTTTTTCGGATTCCTGTTTTCACAAGGCTTTTTCGAATATACCTTGCTATATGTCTCGCAGCCGCATACCTCCAAAATCTTCCCCGCAGAAGCCCATATTAATGGTTTTTAAAAAATTTAAATGGCTTTTTCAGCTCTGCCGGAAAAACTTACCATAACTTTTTTTGCAGGGTAGTTTTTCGGATTCCTGTGTTCACAAGGCTTCTTTGGATATACCTCGCTATATGTCTCGCAGCCCCGTACCTCCAAAATCTTCCCCGCAAAATGACATATTAATGGTTTTTAAAAAATTTAAATGGCTTTTCCAGCTCTGCCCGAAAACCTTACGATAACTTTTTTTGCAGGGTAGTTTTTCGGATTTATGTGTTCACAAGACTTCTTTGGATATACCTTGCTATATTTCTCGCAGCCCCATACCTCCAAACTCTTCCCCGCAGAAGCCCATATTAATAGTTTTTAAAATATTTAAATGGCTTTTCCGGCTCTGCCGGAAAACCCTTCGATAACTTTTTTTGTAGGGTAGTTTTTCGCATTACTTTTTTTGCAGGGTAGTTTTTCGGATTCACAAGGCTTCTTTGGATATACCTTGCTATATGTCTCGCAGCCCCATACCTCCAAAAAGCCCATATTGATGGTTTTTAAAAAATTTAAATGGCTTTTCCAGCTCTGCCCGAAAACCTTACGATAACTTTTTTGCAGGGTAGTTTTTGGATTTCTGTGTTCACAATGTTTCTTTGAGTATACCTTGCTATATGTCTCGCAGCCCCATACCTCCAAAATCTTCCCGGCAGGAGCCCATATTAATGGTTTTTAAGAAATTTAAATGGCTTTTCCGGCCCTGCCGGAAAACCCTTCGATAACTTTTTTTGCAGGGTAGTTTTTCGGATTCCTGTGTTCACAAGGCTTCTTTGCATATACCTCGCTATATGTCTCGCAGCCCCGTACCTCCAAAATCTTCCCCGCAAAATGACATATTAATGGTTTTTAAAAAATTTAAATGGCTTTTCCAGCTCTGCCCGAAAACCTTACGATAACTTTTTTTGCAGGGTAGTTTTTCGGATTTATGTGTTCACAAGACTTCTTTGGATATACCTTGCTATATTTCTCGCAGCCCCATACCTCCAAAATCTTCCCCGCAGAAGCCCATATTAATAGTTTCTAAAATATTTAAATGGCTTTTTCGGCTCTGCCGGAAAACCCTTCGATAACTTTTTTTGTAGGGTAGTTTTTCGCATTACTTTTTTTGCAGGGTAGTTTTTCGGATTCACAAGGCTTCTTTGGATATACCTTGCTATATGTCTCGCAGCCCCATACCTCCAAAAAGCCCATATTGATGGTTTTTAAAAAATTTAAATGGCTTTTCCAGCTCTGCCCGAAAACCTTACGATAACTTTTTTGCAGGGCAGTTTTTCGGATTCCTGTTTTCACAAGGCTTTTTCGAATATACCTTGCTATATGTCTCGCAGCCGCATACCTCCAAAATCTTCCCCGCAGAAGCCCATATTAATGGTTTTTAAAAAATTTAAATGGCTTTTCCAGCTCTGCCCGAAAACCTTACGATAACTTTTTTTGCAGGGTAGTTTTTCGGATTTATGTGTTCACAAGACTTCTTTGGATATACCTTGCTATATTTCTCGCAGCCCCGTACCACCAAAATCTTCCCCGCAAAATCACATATTAATGGTTTTTAAGAAATTTAAATGGCTTTTCCGGCCCTGCCGGAAAACCCTACGATAACTTTTTTTGCAGGGTAGTTTTTCGGATTTATGTGTTCACAAGGCTTCTTTGGATATACCTTGCTATATTTCTCGCAGATCCATACCTCCAAAATCTTCCCCGCAGGTGCCCATATTAATGGTTTTTAAAAAATTTAAATAGCTTTTCCGGCACTGCCCGAAAACCTTACGATAACTTTTTTGCAGGGTAATTTTTCAGATTCCTGTGTTCACAATGTTACTTTGAGTATACATTGCTATATGTCTCGCAGCCCCATACCTCCAAAATCTTCCCCGCAGAAGCCGATATCAATGGTTTTTAAAAAATTTAAATGGCTTTTCCAGCTCTGCCCGAAAACCTTACCATAACTTTTTTTGCAGGGTAGTTTTTCGGATTCCTGTGTTCACAAGGCTTCTTTGGATATACCTCGCTATATGTCTCGCAGTCCCGTACCTCCAAAATCTTCCCCGCAAAAACACATATTATTGTTTTTTAAAAAATTTAAATGGCTTTTCCGGCACTGCCCGAAAACCTTACGATAACTGTCTCGCAGACCCGTACCTCCAAAATGTTCCGCGCAGAAGCCCATATTAATGGTTTTTAAAAAATTTAAATTTCTTTTGCAAGATAATTTTTTGGTTTCCTGTGTTCACAAGCTTTCTTTGAGTATACCTTGCTATATATATCGCAGCCCCGTACTCCCAAAATCTTCCCCGAAAAGAAACAGTTTTCAAAAATTAGAATGGTTTTTTCACTCTGCCCAAAAACCTAACCATTACATTTTTTGCAAGGTCGTTGACAACCTTTATTTGGATATACCATGCCTTCCCTCCGGGGTCCTCTCTAACAAATCACATATTTGAGACTTTCAATAAAAATGCGTTTTGGTTTAGTGGATAATTTTTTATTATATTTTGCTTTTAATTCGTTTTTTGTTTTAATTTTATTTTGGTAAATTCCTTCAAGAGTGTGTTCCAATTATTTCAATGTGATGAGAATGCTTCCCAGTGTTGCCAATTCCAAAAAAAAAAGTAAAACGAAATTAATTTTTTAAAAAATTTAAGATAGGAATTTTAAAATGCATTTTAGCTTTATAAAAATGTATAAAACGAGGCTACAAAAATTCCCAAAAAGGGGTAAAAAGCACCAAACTAATATTTCAAAATGGCAAAGTTTATATATAATGCAGTTTTGACTGAAAATTGTATAAAAACACGGTGAAAAAATTGTTGTTTATTGTATTCTGTATCGGAAATATGTTTTATAAAAAGCGCTGTAAATCACCGGTTACGGTGAGGAAAAAGCAGCAAAAAATACCCGAAAAGCACCAAAATGGCAACACTGATGCTTCAAGAATAATTCTCTGGCTTCTTATTAATTCCATCCATTTAGCATTGACAACATATTAGGTGTGTTTCTTTACTTTTTGGGTAAAGTTCGGTAAAATGAGAGTAAGCACAAAATCCTCTCACAAAATGACAAAATTATCCAATAGTACAGGAACGCAAAAAACTACTTTTCTAGCCCCAAAAACTTATTTCAAAGAATGTTAAATAGTGATGGGACTTGAAAAATTTTGTTTTGTGCCAAGTGTGTTACTAAAATGTGCCAAATGGGCCTTTATTGTGCCAAAACTCAATTTTCACTTAGAAACCGTGTTTTCAACTTTCATTTTGTAAATGCATTCTCATGGAATTATTTTGAATTCTTATGAAATTAATTATATTTGAATGAATTAAAATTTTCTTTCAATTAAAAGGTGAATGATAAATTAAATTCATCCGATACTTATTAAAGATTTGGGAATGCAGCCAATGAATGAATTCTTTAGGAATGGATGCACGGAATGGTATACATATAAACATTTTCTAAAACTGAATAAATTTTTTTATGAATTAAACTTAAATTAATTCTTTCGAAGCTCTGAGATAAATTTATAGCATTTGAATTTTTAAAATTCTATGGATTAAGCACCGTAAGTTGTTCAGTTTTCACGTGAAAAAACTGTTATTCTCCATATAAAAAAAATTATTTTTCACGACAATGAGTTTCACGTGAAAATTGTGCAAACTTAGTTTTCACGCAAATTTAATGTACAAGACTATTATTTTTCTGGTGAAAAAGTGACATTTTGTGTTAATTAAGATTGTGGCTTTGTTATAAAATTAAAATATTGTTAATTTTTTTAACTTAAATTGCAATTTAAAGCATTTAAAGTTTGAGAGAAATTTTAATACGTGAAAAACAACTTACGTTGCTTTATTTGGTAATATCTTCGATGCCATTTTTTAGTTACGCTTTATTCGAAAAGGTATTTTAATACCAATAAATGCTTAGAAACTAAAAATTAAAGAATTGTTATTTTTTAAATTAATTTTCTATTAAATTTTGTAAATAACCAAAATGTGCCAAAATAATATCGGTTGTGCCATTGTACCAATCAATCTTAGATTGTGCCAAAAATCCCATTACAGATGTGAAAATACGTATAATTTCAGTTTGCAAATCGGCACAAATAGACATATTTATTCGCATTTAAAAGTTGTTTTTGATTTTATTCAATTAATTTTAACAAAAAACCAAGTTTCTTTTGCTTATTTCTTTATTTAATTACAATTTTTAATTTAATTTCACAATTGTTTTTTGTTTATATTTGCATCAGCTGTTTTACCATAGTTTACCTGAAGAAAAAGTCTGGGTAAATTTTGGTAAAAAGAGAAGCACTAATACACTCTCATTAGCGCTCTCATTTACCCAATTCTCGAGTACGAGAACGCTTTTGGGTAAATTTCGGTAACTTTGGGTAAATTTCGGTAACATTGGGAACGTACGGGAACACACAGATTAAAATGATAGTTGTCACTAATTTTGCGTATCTAACTTTGCAACCTAGTTTTTTTTACAAACTTGGATAACTTGCCAGGCTAATGGCACCGTTAAGGTGCGTTTATAACAAGGTTGGCAACCGATACCGTTATAATACCGTTGTCCGTTTCAAAACCCTTTCAAATTGACAACCGATACCAATACCGAAATTCTTGATTTCAAAAAATACCGGTATTCAAAAACCTTTTCCCTTAATACCGGTGTCGTACCGGTATGGAATCGGTTTTAAAAAAATTGTTTTTTTCACGTTTTTAGCAAAAATACAAATTTTTTTAATATTAAATTTCCAAAATTGTTAAACAATTAAACTTTTTTATTCATTGTTAATAGAAAATCGTGTTACAAATTCAAAGTGCGGTTATCAGCCTTTAATTTGCATTGGCAACATTGTTTTTAATTTATTTAACTTCATAAATATTCTCTAACTTGTGACAAATTTATATATATGTCCTATGGTTCCATTAGGAACAAAGGGCCACAAATTTACAAATTTGTAAATAAAATTTAATATATAAACTGGTTTCTAAAACCTTTAATTGAATTTACAGTTTCTTTTAGAGATTAATTTTATAATTTTATTTTTTTTATTTTATTATATGATCTCAATACAAATATAAAATATTTGTAGTGAATCAACTTGTGTTCCTAATAGATTTAAAAAAATGTTTGTGTTTAAAAAATAAAACACTTACGGTGGGTCTCATACTGCAGATTTAAACTTAGGTTAATAGTTAACCCAAAAATTTGTTGTTGTTTTGTGTACATTTTTTTGACATTGTATTTTGTTTTTAGTTAAGTTAAAGTTAAACCTACAGTATGAGACCCACCGTTAGAAATTTTTAATAACTTATTGTTTTTTGTTCATATTACACTATGCGACAGTCAAAATCGGGATGGGATGAAACCAACGGGAAATGTTATATCGGTCAAAAACAAGTTATACGTGTCCCGGCGTTTCGCTGGGTTACCCCTAGGATTCGAGATATATCTTTTTTTTGACATAACTCGAGAACCACTAGTCCGATTTTGCTCAAACAATTTTAAAAAAATTAATAATTACAATTCCTTTAATCTGTTCATATAACGTTTTTCTATATACTCAACAGTTTTGCCAGTAAAAATAAATGTTTGTTACCGCTACCATAAAAATCAATAACCTTTTGTTTATTACTTTTTTTAATATTTTAGGCAAAAAATATTTTTTTCTTCATACATTTATTTTTACCGGCAAAACTGTTGAGTATATAGAAAAACGTTATATGAACAGATTAAAGGAATTGTAATTTTTAATTTTTTTAAAATTGTTTGAGCAAAATCGGACTAGTGGTTCTCGAGTTATGTCAAAAAAAACCACCAAAGGTCAAATCGATATATCTCGATTACTAGGGGTGACCCAGCGAAACGCCGGGACACGTATAACTTCTTTTTTACCGATATAACTTTCCCCGGTAGTTTGAACCCTTCCCGATCACTGACCCCTACCATTTGTCTCACAGTGTTATAAAAACATATCCATAAACTATAGTTATCCTTTATAAAAATTTAATAAAATTGAGTTTTTCATAATTAAGAACGTTTTTTTTATATTTTTGTAAATTTTTTCAATAATACCGGTATATACCGGTATTAATGTTTCGATATGATTAAAATACCGTTACCGATACCGAAACAAATAAAAAATCGACACCAATACCGATACCTATACCGTTATTCGTTTCGGTTGCCAACCTTGGTTTATAATAATGGAGTACTCCAGTCTGTAGCAAATTTAGATCTTTTCTCTTTCTTACTAATACATTTTTGTATTTTGCTATCTTTTTTTATTCCACTCCAGAGTTTAATTTGTTTGACTCTGGAGTACGGATTTGTTGCACTCTATAGTTAACATCACTCTGTTAACTGTTTAACATGACAAATATAACTAAAAAAACACATCACCAAAAAAATATTGAAAAATATAAGCATTTTTTTATAATAACAGCAGTGAAAGCCGTGGAAAATTATTCGCAAAATCTGCTTAAGTATTGAAACGTCAAATATTTTTTTTGAAGTAACTCCACTCTGCATTTTGAACAGTTAACATTTCTATCTGTGGTGCAGAGCAGAGTCACTCTAACATTGTGAAAGCAACTTTACCGCCTTCGATAACTTTTTTATTTAACTTTTTAATGGATTTTCACACAAATTCCTCTCCATGGAGGAACCTATGCATTTGGTGTGAGATTTTATTTTGGAATATGGTAGAGGACATTGTCCTGAATAATTTGGCATAGCACACTAGTTTCGAATCAGTTTTTTGTGTAATACTTTTCTCAAAAATAAATTACGAAGTGGTGGTCAGTACCACAAATCTTGGTCTTTGGAGCAACCATGTGGGATGGTGTTAGATTTTATTTTGGAACATGATAGAAGACAATGTCCTGAATAATTTGATATATCACACTAGGTACGAATCAGTTTTTTGTCGAATACTTTTTTCAAAAAGAAATTACCAAGTGGTGGTCAGCACCACAAATCTTGGTCTGTGGAGCACCCATGTGGTTTGGTGTGAGATTTTATTTTGGAACATGGTAGAGGATAATGTCCTGAATAATTTGGAATATCACACTAGTTACGAATCAGTTTTTTGTCGAATACTTTTTTCAAAAAGAAATTACCAAGTGGTGGTGTGCACCACAAATCTTGGTCTGTGGAGCAATGTGACGGCTGCCTATTCGATTTTTTTTAATATTTAAATAAAAATCTCATTTATTTTCTTTATTTTTTTCACTTGTTTAATTTTTTTTAATATAAACAAACTTGAACTGTCATTTGTAAATGAACTAGTTCGAGTGAACTATTCACCTTACCACAGAAAGAACTATAGGCACCATTAACTACTTTTTAGTTCAATGTTAATTTTATTTCACTTTAATTGTTTTTTTGCTATGTCTGTCTGAACTTGGAACAATAAGTTTCGGTAGAACAGTATTCTTTTACTCCTGGTACAATTCCTTACGATATTGACCTTCTTATAATTTGTCTGATGAGGGCAGTTTTTGCGCTGCAAGACCGAACTGGTTCGTTGCGACAATTTGAACTAGTTTGTCCAGGTCTAGAAAATTAACCATTCACAATGACCCTGATAGATGTTATGAATGGGGTTACCGGATTGCGGGTGTAGAATAAAAACGGGGTTGTTACATAGTAAGACAAGAGGTTATAAAGTAGTTTGCGCAGTTGCCCATTTCATTTTTATCCACGTGCGGAGACGGTACTAATAAACTTAAAAGGAGTCAGCAAATAATAAAACTGTGCTAACAATTAATTTAGAAAGGTTAGAAAGAAAATTAAAAGTTTAAGTATGATCCAATTATTATTAAAATATATTGTGACGGTATTTTTTTAGCATACCAGCTTAAATAATATAAGTAGAGTGTTGTGGATAATTCGTGTGTAGGCAACTTTAGACTCAGTGACAAAAAGGTAAGTGAATCAAATTTATATTGTAAATGTTAGTTTTTTTTATAAATGAAATTCGTTTCAATTTGAAATATTTCATTTTGAAATACCTGAAATGTTGTAAAATACATTTTAAAGTGAAAATTTCTTTTGTCCTTCAATTGGCATTGACGGCCATTTTGCAAGGGTCACCTTGAGTGAACCGTGTGGTTTTGATACCCAAGCGTGGGTCCCATTACAACTTTTCATTATGGATAAAACTTATAGAGTACAACTATTTAATTATTGTATTAAAATTCATCGAATCTTATCCCAAAATTTAATTTTTTTATTGAAAAATTTCTGGTTTATCCAATCAATATAAAATTTCGGGAAGCATTTTAATTTTTTCTTCTAATATGATCGAATCGAATTATTTAATCGCTTAGAAATTGAATTAATATAAATCGGATGGCCTTTATTTAATTTTTTTACGAATTTATTAATTCAAATTGATTTTTGCCTGTTAATTAATAAAATTTCATGTTAACCTTCATGACATTTAATTTTTTTATGGCCATTCATTAATTTTTTTTAAGTGATCTACAATACGGAATATTTTTTTTTGTATTTTTCTTGGAGATTAATTATCCTATACGGTATAATTAAATCAATTCTTCACCCATTCTCTATTTGTCAATTCTTTATGTTTGCACTATATTATATGTAAGATGAATACACTCTTTCAAACCATGGTTCACCAAATTTTAATGCCTGGCGCTATGCCACATAATTTAAAACGTATAATTTCAAAGCTTTTTACTAAAGTTACCCACTTTATTGAAACCATTCAGGGAATTCTTCCCACTACTCCGGGGAAGAGATACAACTGGCAACGCCACGTGGAAGTTTACCACCAAGGGTATTTAACTGCCATACGAAGGATCAGCCAACATATACTTACCGAGGGATATTGGAAACACAAACCCGAGGTGTAGACGGAAATTTTTGGCTAAAACCACCACTAGCTGGGGCAAGACCCTTTTTGTCACCAACCATAAAAAAGAAAAAATGGAATAGGGTCAAAAAACCAGGTAACACTGTATCTATAACATAAAACGTTATTACCACTTATATAAAGCATATGGGGCAATCAAATTAAAAGAGCTGAAAACAAAAATATAAAATTTAACTTAACAAAAAAAAAAGGAAAAAAGGTTTACACACAGGTGACCGATTTGACCGCGGTGACCTTAACGTGTAATTAGAGGTCACGAAAAGATATATTTACATAACGTTATTCAAAATTAATACATAATATACAAACCCTTATATACCTCACCCTAAACATTGAGATTGTGTTAATAATTTGTTGTTATTGTTAATTGTAGTTTTTTTTTTTGTAATTGTTATCAATCAAATTTTATTCAATTTTATTCCGAAAATTAAATACGGGATATATCAAATAATTTGATTCCAAATTAATGTTATAACAAAAAAAGGAAAAATTTAATAAATTTTGAGAATGTTACTCTAACTTTAAGTATACCTAAGTTAGCTATTTGTTTTAAAAAAGTTGGTTAATATACAAACGGTCAACTTTATATGCATAAAACCGTTATCGGATGTAAAAGTCCTGTATGTTGGTAAATGAAAATCCATTTTATGGTTATGAAATTAACCTAGTTATTATGCATTTGACGTTGGTGTTTGAAAATTAACCAATAAAAATAACCTCTAACATAAATTAAAAAAAAAAAATTCAAAATTTCAGTAAATTATATAACAAAATAAACGGTTATAAAAATGAGCAAATTAATTAATAAAATAAATAAATAATTTCGTAAATGAATACATACATACTAAAACAGATAAATAAGTTAAATAAATAGATAAATCAATAAACCATAAAATAAATTATTAAACAAATTAAATAAATATTAAGATAATACAATAAGTAATTAAATAAACAATGAAAAATGGAAACGAATAAATAAATAAATGAAAAACTAGACGAATAAATAAATTAACAAATATTCAAATAAACTAATTTAATATAGTCAAACGATAAATTAATAATATTCCCAAATAACTTTGGATATAAAATATTTATAAAGTATTACGTCTATTCCTATCATTAAGTGTTAATGTCTTATATTATTATAAATATTATAGAAAATTCAAACTTATATATTTTGTTATTAGTTTTATAACTGTATGAATTTACATACTCAACCAATAAATATAATATTTTTGTATTTTTGATTTAATAGAATCATGTGGTAATTTGTTTTTATTGTCGGTTGAAAATGTAACGTACCCTTGAAGAAAACGGTGAATGTCTTTTTTGGGGTACTTTTTAATATTTTTTTCAGGTCACAGAAGTACCATGGATGACTGAAGAAGTCATACGGGGTGGGCTACCTGCGAGGACAACTCTACCTTCGTCCTCCAAAAAGAAAATAATCCTAGTCATGTCAGATTTAAAATGTCTTGTAGTTAGTGGTTCAATCCGTCTGTTTTGATATGAATTTCATGAATTTTGTTTTCATTTCCGGTTTATTTTTTTTTATTTCCGGTTTCTAATTTTTCGTTATATTTATTTAATTTTCGGCATACTAAATGAAAAGTAGCCGGCATTCTGCTGTCTGTCCGTTATTTTAAAATTTCAGTTTTAATTTTTTCAGTTCAGATTTTTTAGTCATTTTTGATTTCATTTTTGGTATACGGCAGGTAGACATATTTAAATGTGCAACCTCTAGTGGAAAAGAACCCAGCCATTCCGGCAAGCTGAGCCGCAGCAACAATCGTGCCATTTCTACAAAGATCCAATAAGAGGTAGTCACAGCAACCAAGTACTTTGGTGTGAGATTTTATTTTGGAATATGATAGAAGACATTGTCCTGAATAATTTAGTATATCACACTAGTTTTGAATCAGTTTTTTGTCGAACACTTTTCTCAAAAATATTTTACCAAGTGGTGGTCAGCACCACAAATCTTGGTCTGTGGAGCAACCATGAGGTTTGGTGTGAGATTTTATTTTGGAATATGATAGAGGACATTGTCCTGAATAATTTGACATATCACCAGAGTAGGAAAATAAACTGTACACAACATGTAGGGTAGGGTACTGCTAAGGAACACATACCGTATCTATCGTTTTGCCGGTTGTGTGTTTGTACACAAACCGAATGCGGTACACTACGATTGTCTGATGAACGCAAACGCTACGATTATGTACTGTACTTCCAACACATATTCACACCCGTAGCGTACTGAATTCGGGTGGTGTGTATAAACACACACTAATTGGAGAGAATAGCGTATGTGTTTTCTACGCAACCAATATGCTTGTGTACTGTGTTCGCGATGTATGGTACGCAACGCTAAAAGTACGGTTCGTTAGAGTTTATTTTCCTACTCTGCATATCACACTAGTTTCGAATCAGTTTTTTTGTCTAATACTTTTCTCAAAAATAAATTACGAAGTGGTGGTCAGTACCACAAATCTTGGTCTATGGAGCAACCATGTTGTTTGGTGTTAGGTTTTATTTTGGAACACGATAGAGGATAATGTCCAATGTCCTAAGTCGCTAACTTTTTTTACCTCCGTGAAGTTACCGACGACGATAACTTTTTTTTTGTTGTAAATAACAGGGTGACTCAGAGAAGTAAATTTTCGTAAAAAATACCAAAAAGTACTATTTTTTCCAACCGTTACCGCCGTCGATAACTTTTTTATTTAACTTTTTAATAGATTTTCACACAAATTCCTCTCCATGGAGGAACCTATGCATTTGGTGTGAGATTTTATTTTGGAATATGGTAGAGGACATTGTCCTGAATAATTTGGCATATCACACTAGTTACGAATCAGTTTTTTGCCGAATAGTTTTTTCAAAAAGAAATTACCAAGTGATGGTCACCACCACAAATCTTGGTCTGTGGAGCACCCGTGTGGTTTGGTGTGAGATTTTATTTTGGAACATGGTGGAGGATAATCTCCTGAATAATTTGAAATATCACACTAGTTACGAATCAGTTTTTTGTCGAATACTTTTTTTAAAAAGAAATTACCAAGTGGTGGTCAGCACCACAAATCTTGGTCTGTGGAGCAACCAAGTGGTTTGCTGTGAGATTTTATTTTGGAATATGGAAGAGGACATTGTCCTGAATAATTTAGTGTATCACACTTGTTTTGAATCAGTTTTTTGTCGAACACTTTTCTCAAAAATATTTTACCAAGTGGTGATCAGCACCACAAATCTTGGTCTGTGGAGCAACCATGAGGTTTGGTGTGAGATTTTGTTTTTGAATATGGTAGAGGACATTGTCCTGAATAATTTGGCATATCACACTAGTTTCGAATCAGTTTTTTTGTCTAATACTTTTCTCAAAAATAAATTACGAAGTGGTGGTCAGTACCACAAATCTTGGTCTATGGAGCAACCATGTGGTTTGGTGTTAGATTTTATTTTGGAACACAATAGAGGACAATGTCCAATGTCCTAAGTCGCTAACTTTTTTTTACCTCCGTGAAGTTACCGACGACGATAACTTTTTCGTTTTTTATTTTATGTTGTAAATAACAGGGTGACTCAGAGAAGTAAATTTTCGTAAAAAATACCAAAAAGTACTATTTTTTCCAAACGTTACCGCCGTCTATAACTTTTTTATTTAACTTTTTAATAGATCTTCACACAAATTCCTCTCCATGGAGGAACCTATGCATTTAGTGTGAGATTATATGTTGGAACATAATAGAGGACAATGTCCTGAATAATTTGATATATCACAGTAGTTACGAATCAGTTTTTTGTAGAATAATTTTTTCAAAAAGAAATTACCAAGTGGTGGTCAGCACCACAAATCTTGGTCTGTGGAGCAACCATGAGGTTTGGTGATTTTATTTTGGAACATGATAGAGGACAATGTCCTGAATAATTTGATATATCACACTAGTTACGAATCAGTTTTTGTCGGAAACTTTTCTCAAAACGAAATTACCAAGTGGTAGTCAGCACCACAAATCTTGGTCTGTGGAGCACCGATGTGGTTTGGTGTGAGATTTTATTTTGGAACATGGTAGAGGATAATGTCCTGAATAATTTTGAATATCACACTAGTTACGAATCAGTTTTTTGTCGAAGACTTTTTTCAAAAAGAAATTACCAAGTGGTGGTCAGCACCACAAATCTTGGTCTGTGGAGCAACCAAGTGGTTTGGTGTGAGATTTTATTTTGGAATATGGTAGAGGACATTGTCCTGAATAATTTAGTGTATCACACTAGTTTTGAATCAGTTTTATGTCTAACACTTTTCTCAAAAATATTTTACCAAGTGGTGGTCAGCACCACAAATCTTGGTCTGTGGAGCAACCATGAGGTTTGGAGATTTTATTTTGGAACATGATAGACGACAATGTCCTGAATAATTTGATATATCACACTAGTTACGAATCAGTTTTTTGTCGGATACTTTTCTCAAAAAGAAATTACCAAGTAGTGGTCAGCACCACAAATCTTGGTCTGTGGAGCACCCATGTGGTTTGGTGTGAGATTTTATTTTGGAACATGGTAGAGGATAATGTCCTGAATAATTTGGAATATCACACTAGTTACGAATCAGTTTTTTGTCGAATACTTTTTTCAAAAAGAAATTACCAAGTGGTGGTCAGCACCACAAATCTTGGTCTGTGGAGCAACCAAGTGGTTTGGTGTGAGATTTTATTTTGGAATATGGTAGAGAACATTGTCCTGAATAATTTAGTATATCACACTAGTTTCGAATCAGTTTTTTGTCGAACACTTTTCTCAAAAATATTTTACCAAGTGGTGGTCAGCACCATAGTATACTATAGTAGCCCAACTCATTAAAAAATTGAGAGCTTGTCCCTATTTCATGTAGTTGTAGTGGTATTAAGAACCATATGTACAAGTAAAATTACAAACACTACTTAATTTTTTCAAATGACAGAAAAAGAGTAAAGCTACTATATTATAGTATGGTCAGCACCACAAATCTTGGTCTGTGGAGCAACCATGAGGTTTGGTGTCAGATTTTATTTTGGAATATGGTAGAGGACATTGTCCTGAATAATTTGGCATATCACACTAGTTTCGAATCAGTTTTTTGTCTAATACTTTTCTCAAAAATATTTTACCAAGTGGTGGTCAGCACCACAAATCTTGGTCTGTGGAGCACCCATGTGGTTTGGTGTGAGATTTTATTTTGGAATATGGTAGAGGATAATGTCCTGAATAATTTAGTGTATCACACTAGTTTTGTATCAGTTTTTTGTCTAATGTTGCATTTACATCTGCACCCAAATCCCGAGATTTCGACTAA
Organism: Leucophora obtusa; assembly: GCA_949987735.1. Lineage (NCBI taxonomy): Eukaryota > Metazoa > Arthropoda > Insecta > Diptera > Anthomyiidae > Leucophora > Leucophora obtusa. The sequence continues at coordinate 56,961,609 of OX465297.1, forward strand.
AATTGAGATTTCAGTGAAAATCTCATGTGAAATCCCGAGTTTTCCCATACAAAGGAAATCCCGTAAATTTGCGAGATTTCTAAGAAATCTCATGAAAATCTCACAAATCTGGAGACTTTTGAAGAATACAACACTGTGTTTCGCTTAATTTGTAGAGTTTTTGCATGAAAAAGTGGCAACGATGGTCAACATCTGACTAAAAAAATAACCTAAAAATAACACAAAATAATGAAATAAAAAAATTATTATTAATTTAATAAATATGACCGTAGACCCAATGGAAATCTACTAATGATTATAAGAAGTGTTGCATGGTTCTAATTTTTGCTTCCCGCGAAGCATAACTATGAAGAAAGCATTGGGAAGTGCATGTCTTCCTTCCGCCAAAATATTGCAAAATCTGGGTTCTAGCTTGTCGTCCTTATAAAAAAACAAATTTTCATGCAAAAACTCTACAAATTAAGCGATACACAGTGTTGTATTCTGCAAAAGTCTCCAGATTTGTGAGATTTTCATGAGATTTCTTAGAAATCTCGCAAATTTACGGGATTTCCTTTGTATGGGAAAACTCGGGATTTCACATGAGATTTTCACTGAAATCTCAATTTTAGTCGAAATCTCGGGATTTGGGTGCAGATGTAAATGCAACATAACATATTTAGCGTTAGATCTTTATATAAAATAATGTAAATTGTACTCCGCCAATGAATAAAATGGTTTTTAGAAATATTTTTAATTTGAGGTTATTTGTTTATGGTACTTTGTTTACAAACAAATTGCAGCTGTCAAATCGAAATCTCGCTACTGTCATAAAGTGCAAATGTAAACGGTCAAGATTTCCATTGAAATCTCGGGATTTGAAAACAGATGTAAACGCAACTTTACACTTTTCTCAAAAATATTTTACCAAGTGGTGGTCAGCACCCCAAATCTTGGTCTGTGGAGCACCCATGTGGTTTGTTGTGAGATTTTATTTTGGAACATGGTAGAGGATAATGTCCTGAATAATTTGGAATATCACACTAGTTTTGAATCAGTTTTTTGTCGAATACTTTTTTCAAAAAGAAATTACCAAGTGGTGGTCAGCACCACAAATCTTGGTCTGTGGAGCAACCAAGTGGTTTGGTGTGAGATTTTATTTTGGAATATGGTAGAGGACATTGTCCTGAATAATTTAGTGTATCACACTAGTTTTGAATCAGTTTTTTGTCTAACACTTTTCTCAAAAATATTTTACCAAGTGGTGGTCAGCACCACCAATCTTGGTCTGTGGAGCAACCATGAGGTTTGGTGATTTTATTTTGGAACATGATAGAGGACAATGTCCAGAATAATTTGATATATCACACTAGTTACGAATCAGTTTTTTGTCGGATACTTTTCTCATAAAGAAATTACCAAGTGGTGGTCAGCATTTATTTTGGAACATGGTAGAGGATAATGTCCTGAATTATTTGGAATATCACACTAGTTACGAATCAGTTTTTTGTCGAATACTTTTTTCAAAAAGAAATTACCAACTGGTGGTCAGCACCACAAATCTTGGTCTGAGAAGCAACCAAGTGGTTTGGTGTGAGATTTTATTTTGGAATATGGTAGAGGACATTGTCCTGAATAATTTAGTGTATCACACTAGTTTTGAATCAGTTTTTTGTCTAACACTTTTCTCAAAAATATTTTACCAAGTGGTGGTCAGCACCACAAATTTTGGTCTGTGGAGCAACCATGAAGTTTGGTGATTTTATTTTGGAACATGATAGAGGACAATGTCCTGAATAATTTGATATATCACACTAGTTACGAATCAGTTTTTTGTCGGATACTTTTCTCAAAAAGAAATTACCAAGTGGTGGTCAGCACCACAAATCTTGGTCTGAGAAGCAACCAAGTGGTTTGGTGTGAGATTTTATTTTGGAATATGGTAGAGGACATTGTCCTGAATAATTTAGTGTATCACACTAGTTTTGAATCAGTTTTTTGTCTAACACTTTTCTCAAAAATATTTTACCAAGTGGTGGTCAGCACCACAAATTTTGGTCTGTGGAGCAACCATGAAGTTTGGTGATTTTATTTTGGAACATGATAGAGGACAATGTCCTGAATAATTTGATATATCACACTAGTTACGAATCAGTTTTTTGTCGGATACTTTTCTCAAAAAGAAATTACCAAGTGGTGGTCAGCACCACAAATATTGGTCTGTGGAGCACCCATGTGGTTTGGTGTGAGATTTTATTTTGGAACATGGTAGAGGATAATGTCCTGAATAATTTGGAATATCACACTAGTTACGAATCAGTTTTTTGTCGAATACTTTTTTCAAAAAGAAATTACCAAGTGGTGGTCAGCACCACAAATCTTGGTCTGTGGAGCAACTAAGTGGTTTGGTGTGAGATTTTATTTTGGAACATGGTAGAGGATAATGTCCTGAATAATTTGATATATCACACTAGTTACGAATCAGTTTTTTGTCGGATACTTTTCTCAAAAAGAAATTACCAAGTGGTGGTCAGCACCACAAATATTGGTCTGTGGAGCACCCATGTGGTTTGGTGTGAGATTTTATTTTGGAACATGGTAGAGGATAATGTCCTGAATAATTTGGAATATCACACTAGTTACGAATCAGTTTTTTGTCGAATACTTTTTTCAAAAAGAAATTACCAAGTGGTGGTCAGCACCACAAATCTTGGTCTGTGGAGCAACCATGAGGTTTGGTGTGAGATTTGATTTTGGAATATGGTAGAGGACATTGTCCTGAATAATTTGGCATATCACACTAGTTTCGAATCAGTTTTTTGTCTAATACTTTTCTCAAAAATATTTTACCAAGTGGTGGTCAGCACCACAAATCTTGGTCTGTGGAGCACCCATGTGGTTTGGTGTGAGATTTTATTTTGGAATATGGTAGAGGATAATGTCCTGAATAATTTTGCACATCACACTAGTTTCGAATCAGTTTTTTGTCTAATAATTTTTCAAAAAGAAATTACCAAGTGGTGGTCAGCACCACAAATCTTGGTCTGTGGAGCAACCAAGTGGTTTGGTGTGAGATTTTATTTTGTAATATGGTACAGGACATTATTCTAAATAATTTGGTATATAACACTAGTTCCGAATCAGTTTTTTTCGAATACTTTTTTCAAAAAGTAATGTTGAGCGTAAAGACATCCCAACTAAATTATATAAAAAATTGTGCAAATTCAAATGATGCTTGGAAGAAACTAATCGAGGTATATAAGCCGAACGGTCCACTACAGAAAGTGGGTTTGTATAAAAAGCTGTTAAGCTTAAATATGAAGGAAAGCAAGAGCATGGTGGAGTATTTAAGTTCTTTTTCTGATATTGTCGAAAAATTGGCTGATGTACTTAGTGTAAATCAAGATGAATTACTGGTGATAATTCTTCTTTCAAGTCTACCAAAAGATTATGAAAATTTTGTAATGGTTATAGAGACACGTGATACACTGCCTTCAGTTTCCATAATCAAACTTAAATTTTTATTAAAAACAATAATAGAAATATTTCAAATTCAAAAACAATAAAAGGTAATTGCTTTATATGTGGAAAGAAAGGTCACTATGCCAATAAATGTAGAGAAAAACGAGATGATCTTCATAATTCTTATTCATTGATTGCAATGGCAAATAATAATAATCAAAATTCATCAACATGGTACGTTGATAGTGGAGCTACAAGCCACATGTGTTGTAATCGTAAGTTTTTTAATAAATATAAAGAAATCATTCACATCATAATGCTGCCAGACCAAAAGTCAATCGATGCAAAGGGAAAGGGTGTTGTGAATCTTCATATTAATGGTATTAATACTGAACTAAAAGATGTTTTATATTCCCCGGATTTAAGTGGAAATTTTTCTCTCTGTAAACAAAGTTGTACAGCATGGTGGTAAATTTAATTTTAACTCCAAGGGTGCTAATCTAATTGATGGAAAAGGAAGATTAGTCCTATATGCCAGACGTGAAAATGATTTATTTACTTTTGATGTTGATGAACCTAAAGAGCGATTATGTGCTAGGAGCACAAATAGTGAAATATGGAATTGAAATATGTCAAATAGTGAAATATGGCATCTGAATTATCAAAGCTTGAATGAAATAAGGAGTGAGATCATAAAAATGTTAACACACATTTTTGACTGTAACTTTGATTTAAAGCTTCTCATATTTTTTTTTTCGTTAATTTACATTTTAAAAATATGTCAGTTAATAAATAAATTTACATCATTAGTTTCAATTTGCAATTTTTTACACAATGGACGATGAGAGAAAAGTGCGTTCAAAAATAATTAAATATTTTCAACAAAACCAAACATGGACATACAAAAAAATTGCAAAAGAGACTAATGTATGCCGCCAAACAGTTTCAAAAGTGGTAAAAAGATATCTGGAACACCTAACAATTGAAAGGAAGCCGGCAACAGGAACAACGACTGGTTATCGTAACATTGGTAAGGCATATAAAGTTAAAAGCATCCTTAAGGGAGCTCCTAACACATCTGGCAGAAAAACAGCTCGGTTAGCCCAATGCTCGGACTTTTTTGTACGTAAAGTGAAACGTAAGGCAGGACTAAAGTCCTACAAAGTTCAAAAAGTTCCCGATAGAAACGCTTTTAAAAATTTGGAGGCCAAAACCAGAGCTCGAAAATTGAAATCAAATTTTATACAAAAATACAACTGTTGTGTAATGGACGACAAAACTTATGTCCTGGCTGATTTTTCGCAGCTCCCTGGTCAAGAATTTTATGTTTCCGATGTTCGAGGAAATGTTGCCGAAAAATTTTAGATCGAAAAAGCAATCGAAATACATGCAAGATTTCAAATGTAGATGGACCACCTACTCTAAAAAAGTGACAGAAACTACCATAAAAGCCTTAATGGGAATGTATTAAATTTCATTTAATAAAAATTTGGTTTGAAGTCTTAAAATTCAGTGGTTTGTTTTTTATTTAATTTTATGTGTGTTAACTTTTTTATGATCTCACTCCTTATAAAGGTAATAAGAAATGTATTAACAAAAGTAACTAGTTACCATTACCAAGTATGTAGTTACATAACCATATATCTGGTAACGATTTTCTACACTGGGATAGTATTCAACGTCAACTTACAGTTCCCTACACACCGCAACAAAATGCGGTCGCGGAAAGATATAATCGCACATTGGTGGAAATGGCTCGTTGTTTGTTAATAGATTCTGGAATTAATAAAAATATGGACCGAAGCTATACCAACAGTAGCTTACTTAAGAAATAGATGTCCATCAAAAGGATTACAGAACAATACTACGCTTGAAATATGGACCGGTCGAAAGCCAAGTTTAAAACATTTAAGAGTATTTGGTTCATATGAAGTGGCACTAAACAAAAAACGAAAGGGCAATTCTGATACAAAAGGTTTCTCTTTGGTAATGGTGGGATACTCTCTTGAATCTAAAGCATATATGTTATATGATAAGAAAAATAGAGTTGTAATTGAACGTCGTGATGTTTTGTTTGATGAACGCAACCCGTCTGGTAGAAATGGCAATGTTAATTACTCAATTACAGAATTTATTTCATTTGATGAACTTTTAAGCAAAGAAGAAACAAAAGAATCTGAAGAAGTGAAAGAAATTGAAGAAGGAAATGAAACAGAAAACCAAATTGAAGAAATTGATAACGTGGAAAATAATTATGCTAAAGTAAGTTCTGATGATGATGACTATAATCAAATACAAGATTTATATGGATTTACTTCCCCTGAGGAGGAAGAGGATATTCCAGAAGAAAATGGTTTTGTAAAACGTGGTCCTGGTAGACCGCAAAATATTCGAATCGGTAAGCCTGGGCGTCCAAGAAAGATTCCAAATTTACTAAATAATGCGGTGGAGGAGCAAGTTCCTAAAACTTTTGAAGAAGCATTATCCAGCAAAAATTGTGGAAAGTAGCAAGAGGCTATGGTTAAAGAAATGTCTTTACAACAAAAAGAAACTTGGTCGTTGGTGAAACTTCCAGCTGGTCACAAGGCAATAAAATTTAAGTGGGTTAAAAAAATAAAATGTAAGTGGTTTAAAAAAGAACCAAAAGGGAAAAATAGTGCGACATAAGGCAAGGCTCGTCGCAAAACGTTGCAGTCAGAGGTATGGCATAGATTATAAGGAAACTTTTATACCTAGAGTTAGATAAGCAACAATTAGAATGTTATTAGCATTAGCTGTAGAGCAGAAAATGCATTTGCATCAATTGGACGAGGTCGCAGCATATTTAAATGGTGAACTACATGATTAAATTTATATGCAACAACCCGAAGGTTTTCTAGATGATACAAACCCTAAAATGGTATTACGTCTTCATAAAGCTCTATATGGTTTAAAGCAAGCTGGAAGAGAATGGAATACCAAATTAAATGAAATTCTAGGTATGATGGGATTCGAAAGGTGTAAGAATGAGCCATTTTTATAAAAAATGATTCATGGTGGTAATTTAATAGTGGTTGCTGCTTATGTTGACGACATAATAATTTGCTGTAAAGATAAGACTGAAATTTGTTGATGAATTCTTAGATCTTGGTATTTTACTAGATCCTAAATTAAACTTTATTAAGCACATTACGATGACGACAAATAAAGCTCGTGGTGTGCTTGCTTTTATAAAGCGATGGGCCAAAGAGTTTATCGATCCTAGCATAACTAAGCAACTATATACGTCTCTGGTAAGGCCAATCATGGAATATGAATCAATTATATGGGATCCTGATACTGCAGTTCATAGTAACCGTATTGAATCAGTTCAAAAACAATTTCTTCTGTTTTGGTTAAGGAGCACTTTTCCGAACCGTTTGGAGCATCTTCCACCATACACCGATAGATTAGCAAGTATTAGGCTGCCTACATTAAGAAGCCGAAGAATAATGCTCAATACTGTATTCCTAGTCAACCTGCTAAATGGTAATACTTTTTCTGACTTCCTGCTCAGCAATATAAATATAAATGTTCCCCAACGGTCAACTCGCAACTATACCCCCCTATATCTTCAATTCGTGCAAACCACCTATGCTAATGCTGATCCTCTCAGAAGATTATGTCGTCAGTTTATTGAAATGTATGACTTTATCGATTATTCTATAGATATAGGCATTATAAAACGAAATATAATACTGTTTTTAAATACCTAGATTTAACATTATATTTAGTTGTACTATTTCAATATATATTATAGTCTGTAAGGATGTAATTCCATAGACTTAAATTAAATAAATAAATAAAAATGTTGTCCGACGGAAAATATGATAGCTGATATTTTTACTAAAAATTTGGCGTAGTCAAAACATACTCAGTTTGTTAATTTGATGAATTTAAATTAATTTAGTTTGTAAGGAATATCCATTTTGAGGAGGAGTGTTGGAAATATACTTTGTCGAAAGACACTTCCCTAAACCAACATGAAGATTTTAATTTGTTTTGGGAAATATTTAATGTAAATATTTTGATTTTTGAAATAATTTTTCAGTTCGTTTTGTGACTTTTTACATTTTTGTGTTAAAATAAAATTTATATACAGAAAAGAACAATTGTGGTCCACAAATTTATTAAGGACTATCAAGATTTTCCAATAGTAGCGGCAATAGAAAAACTTTTGTAAAATAAAAAATATATAATTTTTTTTTCCGAAATTTTTTTTTTAATTAGTGAAAGAGCTTCCTTTGCACTCGTTCAAAAAGTACTGAAAAAATGTTGGAGTGGTAGTACTCCTCTCTTATGACAACTCAATGTTAAAATCATTAGTGTTTATGTTAAAAAAGAAGTACATCTAGACCATCAATTGTAGTGCTTTTTCTACTGCTTCGGCATCTCTTTTTCTGCTAGGTACCACATCTGATCTATTCATATGGTGTACTAGGATGTTATTGTCCGCCGCTTGTGTTATTTTGCCTTCGAGATTTAAGTAATGTCCCTTTACCTGTTGACAAAAATTTGGAACATCCTCTTCAACTCTTTCAAATCGCGACACAAATTCGGTTTTTATGTTAGAAACAATATCTTCAACACATCCTTATGTGTTATTTGTTCAAATAGTCCATCAATTTTGATGTTTAGAAGATTTATTTCATCACGTAAGGTATTATTATTTTCCGGGCTATCAATACAGTTTTTACATTTGAACGACATGCCAACATTTTTAGCCATTAGGGTACCAAATTCCTGCGTGACACCCGCACAAGGTATGTGGAACCAACTCACACAAGCACGGCATTGAACACCCCCAACAATTTTTTTTCCAGCGATTTATTTAAAATGTATTTATTATGAAAAATTTTAATGGCAAAAAAGCAATATGAACAAATCTCTCCAATAATACAGTGAGACAGGTTATTTTTTTTAATCAACTGTTGAGCAGCGTTACCACTTTTGCATACAATAACTACAAATTAAGCGAAACGCAGTGTTGTATTCTGTAAAAGTCCCCACATTTGTGAGATTTTCATGAGATTTCTTAGAAATCTCGGAAATTTACGGGATTTTAGTTGTATGGGAATCTCGGGATTTCACATGAGATTTTCGTTGAAATCTCAATTTTAGTCGAAATCTCGTGATTTGGGTGCAGATGCAAATGCAACATAAAGCTGCAGAAAACCAGCCATTATTGCTATATTGTAGAAAATGTTATACTTGTCCTTTTAAAATAACTTATACATACATATGTATTTCGGTCGCTAATTAATTAAAGTGCTGCTTTTATTTTACTTACTTTTATATTTATTAATAAACTTTTCTTAAAATTCACCAATTACACAGTGCAACAACCAAAATCGGAATGGGATGAAACCAATAGCAAATGAAAGTTGACATTTTCCATAACAAAATTCTCAAAGGTTTTTTAGTTTAGCGCGAGATTTTTTTTACACGCTTTTGAAGTTGGTGATTTTGGAACTCTGTCTAACAAGAAAAAATCATCAAAAATTTGATCAAATAATGCTTATTAATTTTTATTATCCTGGAAAGTTGTGGTATCGTACTGTTTTTGGGGTCGAGGAATCCATTTTTGATATTTATTTTTCCCTAAAACTTACGCTAGATGGCGCTGTCATACAAATTTTGTCCTTTCTTGTAGATTGTCGTAGAAAAAACGGTGTTTTTACTTTTTTTCAGGCTAAATAATCAACTTTTGATGTTGGCTTCATTATAAAACATATTTCTAAAACATATTTCTTCACTATAAAACATATTTCTATTACGAAGTACATTTTTTTATTCTCATTATCATTAAGATAAATAGAATAACATATATTTTTATAAAATACCATTTTTGTAATAGTAACGTACTGGGAATAATAAAATGTACTTCGTAATATCAGCTGTAATTTGTCTTATGCCTATCAACGTTAGGTATTTAAAGCAAATCTATGTTAAACCGATTGTCGTATAAAAAAATTTTAAAAAGGTTATGTTTATAATTTTTCGGTTATAATCGAACGTCAGCAAAAGTTTTTAGGAAGTAACGCGAATAAGTTATGTTAGATGTAGGGTTTAGGATTTCCCGGACTTTTTTATTTCCCGGGAAACGGGAATAAAAAATTTGATTCCCGGTAAATATTTTTGAACAAAATTATTAATGAAATCCACCTATATAAGTAATTTTTGTTAAAAAAAAAAAAAAATTTTATACAAAAATACAACTGTTGTGTAATGGACGACAAAACTTATGTCCTGGCTGATTTTTCGCAGCTCCCTGGTCAAGAATTTTATGTTTCCGATGTTCGAGGAAATGTTGCCGAAAAATTTTAGATCGAAAAAGCAATCGAAATACATGCAAGATTTCAAATGTAGATGGACCACCTACTCTAAAAAAGTGACAGAAACTACCATAAAAGCCTTAATGGGAATGTATTAAATTTCATTTAATAAAAATTTGGTTTGAAGTCTTAAAATTCAGTGGTTTGTTTTTTATTTAATTTTATGTGTGTTAACTTTTTTATGATCTCACTCCTTATAAAGGTAATAAGAAATGTATTAACAAAAGTAACTAGTTACCATTACCAAGTATGTAGTTACATAACCATATATCTGGTAACGATTTTCTACACTGGGATAGTATTCAACGTCAACTTACAGTTCCCTACACACCGCAACAAAATGCGGTCGCGGAAAGATATAATCGCACATTGGTGGAAATGGCTCGTTGTTTGTTAATAGATTCTGGAATTAATAAAAATATGGACCGAAGCTATACCAACAGTAGCTTACTTAAGAAATAGATGTCCATCAAAAGGATTACAGAACAATACTACGCTTGAAATATGGACCGGTCGAAAGCCAAGTTTAAAACATTTAAGAGTATTTGGTTCATATGAAGTGGCACTAAACAAAAAACGAAAGGGCAATTCTGATACAAAAGGTTTCTCTTTGGTAATGGTGGGATACTCTCTTGAATCTAAAGCATATATGTTATATGATAAGAAAAATAGAGTTGTAATTGAACGTCGTGATGTTTTGTTTGATGAACGCAACCCGTCTGGTAGAAATGGCAATGTTAATTACTCAATTACAGAATTTATTTCATTTGATGAACTTTTAAGCAAAGAAGAAACAAAAGAATCTGAAGAAGTGAAAGAAATTGAAGAAGGAAATGAAACAGAAAACCAAATTGAAGAAATTGATAACGTGGAAAATAATTATGCTAAAGTAAGTTCTGATGATGATGACTATAATCAAATACAAGATTTATATGGATTTACTTCCCCTGAGGAGGAAGAGGATATTCCAGAAGAAAATGGTTTTGTAAAACGTGGTCCTGGTAGACCGCAAAATATTCGAATCGGTAAGCCTGGGCGTCCAAGAAAGATTCCAAATTTACTAAATAATGCGGTGGAGGAGCAAGTTCCTAAAACTTTTGAAGAAGCATTATCCAGCAAAAATTGTGGAAAGTAGCAAGAGGCTATGGTTAAAGAAATGTCTTTACAACAAAAAGAAACTTGGTCGTTGGTGAAACTTCCAGCTGGTCACAAGGCAATAAAATTTAAGTGGGTTAAAAAAATAAAATGTAAGTGGTTTAAAAAAGAACCAAAAGGGAAAAATAGTGCGACATAAGGCAAGGCTCGTCGCAAAAGGTTGCAGTCAGAGGTATGGCATAGATTATAAGGAAACTTTTATACCTAGAGTTAGATAAGCAACAATTAGAATGTTATTAGCATTAGCTGTAGAGCAGAAAATGCATTTGCATCAATTGGACGAGGTCGCAGCATATTTAAATGGTGAACTACATGATTAAATTTATATGCAACAACCCGAAGGTTTTCTAGATGATACAAACCCTAAAATGGTATTACGTCTTCATAAAGCTCTATATGGTTTAAAGCAAGCTGGAAGAGAATGGAATACCAAATTAAATGAAATTCTAGGTATGATGGGATTCGAAAGGTGTAAGAATGAGCCATTTTTATAAAAAATGATTCATGGTGGTAATTTAATAGTGGTTGCTGCTTATGTTGACGACATAATAATTTGCTGTAAAGATAAGACTGAAATTTGTTGATGAATTCTTAGATCTTGGTATTTTACTAGATCCTAAATTAAACTTTATTAAGCACATTACGATGACGACAAATAAAGCTCGTGGTGTGCTTGCTTTTATAAAGCGATGGGCCAAAGAGTTTATCGATCCTAGCATAACTAAGCAACTATATACGTCTCTGGTAAGGCCAATCATGGAATATGAATCAATTATATGGGATCCTGATACTGCAGTTCATAGTAACCGTATTGAATCAGTTCAAAAACAATTTCTTCTGTTTTGGTTAAGGAGCACTTTTCCGAACCGTTTGGAGCATCTTCCACCATACACCGATAGATTAGCAAGTATTAGGCTGCCTACATTAAGAAGCCGAAGAATAATGCTCAATACTGTATTCCTAGTCAACCTGCTAAATGGTAATACTTTTTCTGACTTCCTGCTCAGCAATATAAATATAAATGTTCCCCAACGGTCAACTCGCAACTATACCCCCCTATATCTTCAATTCGTGCAAACCACCTATGCTAATGCTGATCCTCTCAGAAGATTATGTCGTCAGTTTATTGAAATGTATGACTTTATCGATTATTCTATAGATATAGGCATTATAAAACGAAATATAATACTGTTTTTAAATACCTAGATTTAACATTATATTTAGTTGTACTATTTCAATATATATTATAGTCTGTAAGGATGTAATTCCATAGACTTAAATTAAATAAATAAATAAAAATGTTGTCCGACGGAAAATATGATAGCTGATATTTTTACTAAAAATTTGGCGTAGTCAAAACATACTCAGTTTGTTAATTTGATGAATTTAAATTAATTTAGTTTGTAAGGAATATCCATTTTGAGGAGGAGTGTTGGAAATATACTTTGTCGAAAGACACTTCCCTAAACCAACATGAAGATTTTAATTTGTTTTGGGAAATATTTAATGTAAATATTTTGATTTTTGAAATAATTTTTCAGTTCGTTTTGTGACTTTTTACATTTTTGTGTTAAAATAAAATTTATATACAGAAAAGAACAATTGTGGTCCACAAATTTATTAAGGACTATCAAGATTTTCCAATAGTAGCGGCAATAGAAAAACTTTTGTAAAATAAAAAATATATAATTTTTTTTTCCGAAATTTTTTTTTTAATTAGTGAAAGAGCTTCCTTTGCACTCGTTCAAAAAGTACTGAAAAAATGTTGGAGTGGTAGTACTCCTCTCTTATGACAACTCAATGTTAAAATCATTAGTGTTTATGTTAAAAAAGAAGTACATCTAGACCATCAATTGTAGTGCTTTTTCTACTGCTTCGGCATCTCTTTTTCTGCTAGGTACCACATCTGATCTATTCATATGGTGTACTAGGATGTTATTGTCCGCCGCTTGTGTTATTTTGCCTTCGAGATTTAAGTAATGTCCCTTTACCTGTTGACAAAAATTTGGAACATCCTCTTCAACTCTTTCAAATCGCGACACAAATTCGGTTTTTATGTTAGAAACAATATCTTCAACACATCCTTATGTGTTATTTGTTCAAATAGTCCATCAATTTTGATGTTTAGAAGATTTATTTCATCACGTAAGGTATTATTATTTTCCGGGCTATCAATACAGTTTTTACATTTGAACGACATGCCAACATTTTTAGCCATTAGGGTACCAAATTCCTGCGTGACACCCGCACAAGGTATGTGGAACCAACTCACACAAGCACGGCATTGAACACCCCCAACAATTTTTTTTCCAGCGATTTATTTAAAATGTATTTATTATGAAAAATTTTAATGGCAAAAAAGCAATATGAACAAATCTCTCCAATAATACAGTGAGACAGGTTATTTTTTTTAATCAACTGTTGAGCAGCGTTACCACTTTTGCATACAAATTAAGCGAAACGCAGTGTTGTATTCTGTAAAAGTCCCCACATTTGTGAGATTTTCATGAGATTTCTTAGAAATCTCGGAAATTTACGGGATTTTAGTTGTATGGGAATCTCGGGATTTCACATGAGATTTTCGTTGAAATCTCAATTTTAGTCGAAATCTCGTGATTTGGGTGCAGATGCAAATGCAACATAAAGCTGCAGAAAACCAGCCATTATTGCTATATTGTAGAAAATGTTATACTTGTCCTTTTAAAATAACTTATACATACATATGTATTTCGGTCGCTAATTAATTAAAGTGCTGCTTTTATTTTACTTACTTTTATATTTATTAATAAACTTTTCTTAAAATTCACCAATTACACAGTGCAACAACCAAAATCGGAATGGGATGAAACCAATAGCAAATGAAAGTTGACATTTTCCATAACAAAATTCTCAAAGGTTTTTTAGTTTAGCGCGAGATTTTTTTTACACGCTTTTGAAGTTGGTGATTTTGGAACTCTGTCTAACAAGAAAAAATCATCAAAAATTTGATCAAATAATGCTTATTAATTTTTATTATCCTGGAAAGTTGTGGTATCGTACTGTTTTTGGGGTCGAGGAATCCATTTTTGATATTTATTTTTCCCTAAAACTTACGCTAGATGGCGCTGTCATACAAATTTTGTCCTTTCTTGTAGATTGTCGTAGAAAAAACGGTGTTTTTACTTTTTTTCAGGCTAAATAATCAACTTTTGATGTTGGCTTCATTATAAAACATATTTCTAAAACATATTTCTTCACTATAAAACATATTTCTATTACGAAGTACATTTTTTTATTCTCATTATCATTAAGATAAATAGAATAACATATATTTTTATAAAATACCATTTTTGTAATAGTAACGTACTGGGAATAATAAAATGTACTTCGTAATATCAGCTGTAATTTGTCTTATGCCTATCAACGTTAGGTATTTAAAGCAAATCTATGTTAAACCGATTGTCGTATAAAAAAATTTTAAAAAGGTTATGTTTATAATTTTTCGGTTATAATCGAACGTCAGCAAAAGTTTTTAGGAAGTAACGCGAATAAGTTATGTTAGATGTAGGGTTTAGGATTTCCCGGACTTTTTTATTTCCCGGGAAACGTGAATAAAAAATTTGATTCCCGGTAAATATTTTTGAACAAAATTATTAATGAAATCCACCTATATAAGTAATTTTTGTTAAAAAAAAAAAAACAATATTTCAGTACAAATTCAGTCTGTGTAGTGAGAATTCAAAGTAAAAATATCAGAATGTTGAACATTTGATTTCACATAAATTACTCTAAGCACTGCCAAATAAATTGCATGAGTCCATCAGAAAGCACCCACTACTGGACTGTCGGAAACAAACCGTTTCATCACATTTGGCCCATTAGATATGGTGGCCACAATGTTATTTTCCAAAGACAACCCAGCAAAATCTTTCATTACCAAATAAGTGGTTATATAATAGAAATTCATAGCTCCGCACAACTTATTGTTTGGCGTCTAAACTCATTATTTTTGTTTGGCGTGGTCGTTTTTATAAGTAGTCACGCTTACCCGCTCGCTTACGAAAAAATGAGAAATAAGTAGTTATAAGATTTTGAATAATAAGTGGTTACACACATGCTTACAAAAAGTTGAATTATAAGTGGTTATCCGATTGCTTACTTGATTCTTAAAAATAAGTAGTTAGGCAAATACTATTAGCCTAAGGAAATACATTCAGAAAAATTTAAGTTTTCTGTAGTGTGTAATTTTAGGACTCGTCATAAAAATTTAAACATAAAACATATTTACATATAATAAAAAAATTTAACTGTGTAAAAAGTACTTATTTCAACTAATACGAGTAAGTCATTATTTTATATTTAGAAACAATGAATACAATAGGCCGTTATTAGGAATTCATTATTTTATATTATAAAATAATGCAAAAGGTAATTATATATCATTTTTGGGTAATGTAGATAGTAATGAGGTGTCATTGCCAATATTTTGCTGGGAAATAAAACTCTTCTAGTCTTATTTCTACAATTCTTCTTATTTCATCAGCATTACATCTTCCTGATATATGAACCAACCCCCAAGGTTATAAAATGAATTATTTCCGTTTATACATATGTTCAAATATCTCTTTTGTGATATTCTTGTCCATTCATCTAAGCCCAGCAAAATCTTTCATTACCAAATAAGTGGTTATATAATAGAAATTCATAGCTCCGCACAACTTATTGTTTGGCGTCTAAACTCATTATTTTTGTTTGGCGTGGTCGTTTTTATAAGTAGTCACGCTTACCCGCTCGCTTACGAAAAAATGAGAAATAAGTAGTTATAAGATTTTGAATAATAAGTGGTTACACACATGCTTACAAAAAGTTGAATTATAAGTGGTTATCCGATTGCTTACTTGATTCTTAAAAATAAGTAGTTAGGCAAATACTATTAGCCTAAGGAAATACATTCAGAAAAATTTAAGTTTTCTGTAGTGTGTAATTTTAGGACTCGTCATAAAAATTTAAACATAAAACATATTTACATATAATAAAAAAATTTAACTGTGTAAAAAGTACTTATTTCAACTAATACGAGTAAGTCATTATTTTATATTTAGAAACAATGAATACAATAGGCCGTTATTAGGAATTCATTATTTTATATTATAAAATAATGCAAAAGGTAATTATATATCATTTTTGGGTAATGTAGATAGTAATGAGGTGTCATTGCCAATATTTTGCTGGGAGATTATAGTAAATCTCCTATTGTTAGAAATATTGGTCGATATTTCTTTTATCATGATATCTTTTACATGATTGTAGTAATTTAATATAATGTTCTTTACATCGGTTTCATTTTTAGGCAATGCCACTTTTTTATCATAAAAACTTTTTCGAATAAACGAAGATCTAGTTATAGTGCGGATTGACATTCCGTCGACTGCGGCTAATTTGGATACCATTTTAGGAAACGTTCAATGCCTATTCAGCTTACACTTTTTTCTTCAGGTACTTTGCTAATTTTAGCTGGAACGTTATTCTTGTTGTTGTTTTCTTCAAGAGAAGTTGCATGACCATCAATTTTTTTTTTTGTGAACCAAATTTAGATGTCGGATAACCAAATTTAGATACCTTAGTCTTTTAGGGCAAATATTGCACTGCACTGCTTTGTCCTTTTTTGTGAAGTATTTCCATATTCATGACATTTTATTCTTTAATATAAAAGAATATATTAGTTTGAAAGCAGGTGTATTAAAATAAAGTAAACTTACTTGAAAATATCACATTTATTAATGAAAACGTTACTTATAAAATTATTGGCCCTTAATATAAAGGAGTATTTTAAATTTAAAGTCGACTTTATTTTTAATCATACGGTTTTGTTCATTTTGTGTATGAAAACCTTACAAAAATATTTTTATTTTCAAACATTTTGATTGGAAGCCAAAATTAAAAGAGCTGCTCAAATAAAAAAAGCTCGCAACTAAAAAAAATAAAGAGCTTATAAAAATGAAAAGGCTCGTTTACAAAACTTCAATACAGTTTTTTAAATCGAGCAGTTCGTATAAAAAATTTCATAGAGCTTTTTTTATCGAGCAGCTCTTTGAAGAAATTTAATTGAGTTTTTTGAAATCGAGCCGCTAAAAAAGCTCGCTCCCATTAAAATAAGTTACTTAATATAAAAAACAAAAACGGTAACTTAGTTACACTATATCCAGCAGTATTATAGTCCCTAGATTTTGAATTTTAGAAACCCACACGTAAAAAATTACAAAATAATGGCGGAATGTGCAAATATGCTTAGTGGTTCAAAAAATGCAATTTTCCTTTTTTGCAACAAACCACCAAACTTTGTTGTATGAAATGAGTGTTAACGTCCCCAGATTACAAATTTTAAAAAACCGCACTTAAAAAAGTTGTAGTAGTTGCCGTCGTTCAGACAAGTTCGGTTTTTCTAATGAAGTTAACACTTTTTGTGCTAGCTGCTGTAATGCAGTCGGTAGTGTTTTTATTAAATGTACAATTTGCAGTGGACATTTTCATCAAATATGTTCTGGTGTTGATAATGATAAATTTAATCTATTAAAATCTTCCAACAATATTGTTTATAAATGCAATAAATGTGCTGGAAATTCTAATGATTTAATTTCTATTGTGTCACTTTTGTCGAATGAGATAAAGGAATTAAAAATACAATTCCATGCCTATATGAACAAAAACAATGACATTGAGAATGTTTTTTTAACAAATAAAAACAAACATGCTAAAACAAGTTTTTCAAAAAATAAAACAGAACAAAAAGGTCGTTTAACTTTGTCAGATTCCTTTTTAACAAATTCTGCCAATTGTTATGCTTTTAATGTTTCTAATGATCGAGATGATGGTAAGGCTGTTGTTGTTGGTAATGCACATGATTGTCATAATACTGTTGTTGTTGCTGCTGGACCAATTAATCATACACGTGCACGTATACGAAGAGACGGTATTTTCTTCTCGCAAAAGTCTGACGACGATTGTTGTAATGCTGTTGTTGCTTCTAAACCAAGTGATATTAATTTTAACATTTCAAAGGCTAATAGTCCACGTAAAAGGAGAGACAGTATTTGTGGTTCTGACAATACTGATACTGCTGCTACTGCATACTCTCAAGTAGATAGTGACATCCCAATAAATAATACTGAATGGATGAAAGTAAAATCAAAAAGAAAGCGTAAAGATGTTGTTTTTGGACACAATAATAACAATGAATTAGAAGTTATTGATAATAAAAAATGGGTTCATTTGTCCTCATTTAACCCAAGTGTAACAGCTGATCAAATAATGGAATATATTGCGAAATACGCTAATATTAAAAAAATGCATTTACAATGCTATAAATTGGTCAAAAAGGATACCGATTTAAACTTACCTAAAAAAATATCGTTTAAAATTGGAATCTCTGCGGAATTCTATAATGAGCTTTTAAAGCCTTTCTTGTGGCCTGTAAATGTAAAGGTGCGACCATTCCAGCTTTATCAAAAGCCTTTAGTTTTAAAATAATTATAAATATTAGTTTTATATTTAATCATAGTCTGTAAGAAAATTATGTTCCATAGACTGAATAAAGAAATGAAAATGAAAACACTGAATCAGGGATTAACATTCTATTCTGCAAACGAATACAATGATGGAAAAATTTTGTTTTTTGTAAAAATTTTTTTCCCGATTTTTTTTTTTCAAACTGA
The DNA here is from genome assembly GCA_949987735.1 of Leucophora obtusa. Taxonomy (NCBI): domain Eukaryota; kingdom Metazoa; phylum Arthropoda; class Insecta; order Diptera; family Anthomyiidae; genus Leucophora; species Leucophora obtusa. Next base: position 56,980,249 of record OX465297.1, read on the forward strand.
GCATTAAACTTTGGTGTATGAAATTGGTGTTGTGTTCCCTGGATTATGTATTCAAATAAAACACACTTAAAAATTGCAAAATAATGGCAGAACGCGAAAAAAGACTTAATCAGCAAATTACATTCTGCCAACAAATATGTTGATGTAAAAATTTTCCTTTTTGCAAATTTTTTTTTCGTGAATATTTTAACGATTTTTTTTTGCAAGTAGCCGCCAAACTTAGTTTTACGAAATAGGTGTTATAGTCCCTAAATTATAAATTTAAAAGAAGCGAACTTAAAAAATTGCAAAATAATGGCGGAACGCGAAAAAGACTTCATGGTGCAAAAATTTTATTAAAAAACTTAATCAGCTATTTACATTCTCCAAACAAATATGTTGATGGCAAAATTTTTTTTTTTGCAAATTTTTTTTCCCGATTATTTTCGCGATTTTTTTTTTGCACCTAGCCACCAAACTTTGTTTCATGAAATGGGTACTTTAGTCCCTAGATTATAAATTTTAAAAAACCGAACTTAAAAAATTGCAAAATAATGGCGGAACGCTAAAAAAGACCTTATGGTGTAAAAATTTTATTAAAAACTTAATCAGCAACTTACATTCTGCAAACAAATATATTTATGAAAAAATTTTCTTTTTGCAAATTTTTTTTTTCGCGATTTCTATATTTTGCAGCTAGCCGCCAAACATTGTTTTACGAAGAAGGTATTATAGTCCCTAAATTATAAATTTAAAAAAACGAAACTTAAAAAATTGCAAAATAATGGCGGAACGCGAAAAAAGACTTTGTGGTGCAAAAATTTTTTGCAACTAGCCGCCAAACTTTATTTTATGAAGTGGGTATTATAGTCGCAAGATTATAAATTTTAAAAAACCGAACTTAAAAAATTACAAAATAATGACGGAACGCGAAAAAATACCTTATGGTGCAAAAATTGAATTAAAAACTTAATCAGCAACTTACATTCTGCACACAACTATATTGATAAAAAAAATTTCTTTTTTGGAAATTTGTTTTTCGCGGTTTCTTTTTTTTAGCAACTAGCCGCCAAATTTTGTTGTATGAAATGGGTATTATTAGTCCCTAGATTATAAATTTAAAAACAAACGGAACTTAAAAAATTTTAAAATAATCGCGGAATGCGAAAAAAGCTTTGTGGCGCAGAAATTAAGTAAAAAACTTAAAATAGCGATTAACATTCTGCAAACGAATATACTGATGCAAAAATGTTTGCATTTTTGGAAAATTTTTGTCTTCGCAATTTTTTTTTTGGCATAAGATATGGGTATTATTGTCCTTGGGTTATGAATTTAAAAAAACCGCACTTAAAAAATTGCAAAATAATGGCGTAATGCGAAAAAGGCTTTGTGGTACAGAAAATAAATTAAAAGACTTAATTAGCGATTAACATTCTGCAAACGAATATATATATATTTGTTCCTTTTACTCCTGCAAGGAGCATAGGGCCGCAAACGAATATCTTAATGCAAATGTTTTCCTTTTTGCAAACAAGCTCCATACTTTTTATAAAATTTGGGTATTTTAGTCCCTTACATATCTATTTAGTTAACAATTTTTAACATTAATTTTGAAATTCTATTGGAAATGCTGTATTTAATATCTAAATATTTAATTATTTTTTTTTATACTCGATTTAATTTTTGGAAAAAGAGCCTTTTATTGTGAAGCTCTTTTTAATTTTTTGAGCGTAATCATTGAGCTCGCTTGTTTTAAGAAATTGAGGAAGCTATATTTTTTTAGCTACTTTCATTTTTTATAAGAGCGAGCTAAATTTTTTTAGCTCGTTTTAAAAAAAGAGCGATCTTTTTTTTTTTGGGCTCTGCTCTTTTTTTGAAAAGAGCAAGAGCCCGAGCGAGTGAGCTTTTCCATCCCTGTCTAAAATATACATTTGAAAAATTTAGATAGTAAGGGCGATTATTTGTAAGAAACAAAACTCTTTTTTCATATTTCTTTTAAACATTTTACCAAGTTTTCAAGTTTTACTACTTAAATTTTGAATAAGTTACGCGAAAAATCTTAATTAGTTGAAATGCTCCTAATTACTTGGCAAAGATTTTTTTGTGTGTCAAATAAATTGATTCCCTTTTAAAAGATTTTAACATGACATTTTTTTTTTTTTGGTTTTTAAATGTTTTTTATGACTAAAATTAAAAAATCTGTTGATATATGAAAATCTGGCATCTCGCCAACAGCTGATCTCATGCACTTATGTGCAACTATTATATGTATCTATTTATTCTTTTGTCTTTTTTGATCCTCTACACTTCCGTTTACATTGACTTTAATATTCTTTTTTGTACACATTGTTCCGAAATCAACTCGCTTTTATTTATAACATCACAACAGGTTATGGGCCCAGTAGTTGATTAAATAATTGTACAAAAACCACTTAAAGAGGATCAAAAGTTATTTTTGTTGAAAATGTCAATTGCTACAAGTTTTAATGTAGAAAAGTTAATTGGTCGTGAAAACTACACAACATGGTCGTTTGCTATGAAGAACTTGATTCAACATGACGAATTGTGGGACATGGTGCAAGGCTGGAATAGACGTGAAACTTGACACCAAAGCCAAAACAAAAATTATTTTGCTGATTGACAAAATCAATTATGTTCACATTGAATATGCAAACACATCCAAAGAAGTTTGGGACAAATTAAAGGCTGCTTTTCAGGACTCTAGACTTACACGAAGAGTCGGACTGTTGCGTGACAACTAGTTTTTCTACATCCGAAAACATTGGAGTACGTAAGTAAAATTTTTTCAACAGCACATAAACTTAAAGAGGTTGATATGCCCGTAAGTGACGAGTGGATTGGCACACTCTTGTTGGCTGGTCTGCCTGAAGAATATGCGCCCATGATTATTAGAATTGAAAGCTCCGGCGTCAATATTACGTGTGATTCTATTAAAACCAAACTGCTACAAGATATTAAAAGGCCAACAGAAGGGAGCGCTTTGTTTTCTAAAGCAAAAACTAAAACTTATCTAAAAAAAGAATTTCGTTGTTTTAATTGTAATCGCTACGGCCACAAAGCGGATGATTGCCGTGCAAGTGTAAAGAAAGATAATAAACAAAGCAAAGAGGTTGGTTTTTATACTGTTTTTGCTGCGAGGGTCATAAAAGGTCACGATTGGTTTATAGATTCCGGTGCCAGTATGCATATGTCTATACGTCGTTATTGGTTTGTAAAGATGAACAAACCCCCCTTAAATGTAATTTATGTTGCGAATGAGCAAAAATTGAAAGTTGAAGGCGTTGGAGACATTATACTACAAGTTGAAAATAGTATTGATGAATTAGTAAATATTACTGTACATAACGTGCTTTATCTTCCGGACTTGACAGTGAATCTTTTGTCAGTAAGTCAAATAACAGAAAGATGGCTTGTGGTCAAATTTGAAGGCGAAAAGTGCATAATAACTTCAAACAGAAAAATCGTTGCAACTGCTCATAAGGAAAATAATATGTTTAAATTGGATCGTAACAAAATGTAATTGTGCATGTTAGCTGCACAACAAGACATGCAGTTATGGCATGCTCGTATGGGTCATTTAAATTACTCAGACTTGACCAAAACAAAAGAATTGGTAACTGGAATGGAATTTCAACAAAAGGCTAATGAGACCTGTGTTCCATGCATTAAAGGTAAAATGGCAAGAAAACCATTTAAAACTTCTGAAACCCGTACCACAGATTTACTACAGCTCGTACATTCAGACCTTTGTGGCCCGATGGAGGAGGCATCAATTGGTGGAGCTAAGTATTTTCTTACATTTATAGATGATTTTTCGCGTAAAGTTTTTATTTATATTTTGCAGACAAAAACGGAAGCACCAGCATTATTTGAGCAATTTAAGGCCAGAGTAGAAAATGAAACTGGTCGAAAAATAAAATGATTGCGTACTGGCAACGGCACCGAGTATTGCAACCACCAGCTGTCATAGGTATTCAATAAAAGTGGCATACTACATCAGACAACCGTGCCGTACAGCCCCCAGCAGAACGGCGTCGCTGAGCGCATGAACCGCTCCATTGTTGAATGCGCCCGATGCATGCTGTTACATGCTGGCTTCCCAAAGAAATTTTGGGCTGAAGCCGTTGCAAATGCCGTATATGTCATAAAGCGTTCCGTTTGCTCTGCAATTAAAAGAAGTACACCACATATATACCCAAAGAGAAACAAAAAAATGGGACCCTAAATCACAAGATTTAATTTTTGTTGGTTATTGTGAAAATACCAGAGGCTATCGATTACTGAACCCGGATAGTTACCGTGTTGTTAAAAGCCGTGATGTTTCATTTTTTGAAAATGATTTTCAACAAAATTTTGGAAAAGATCGTAATGATGACCAGCAGTTTCATTTCATACAATTAAATGATATGAATTTAGTGGAGGAGAACAATTATGTCGTTGGTGATGACGACAATGATTTTTAGAGTGGTCGTGATAGTGATGACTCTTTCGATTATTATGAACTGGATGTTACTTCTATTAGTGAAGGTGATACCACTTTGATAAGTGTGGAAAATAATTCTGAAGTTCGACGTTCAGAACGTACCCCAAAGCCAATAAATATGCCTGATTATCATTTGTATTCAGTGGAGGCAAATGTGGCAGGGGCAGTGTTGCCACTTTTTGAATAATTATTCAAAAATGGGACTGTTTACACCTTCCTTGGATAATTTTTGAATAATGACATTTTTGTGTAGTTTTTGTGTAATTTCACTTTTTAGAGAAATTTTATAAAAATCAGTCGATATTTTAAGTAAACTAAATGAGTTTGTTTGTGAAACATTTAGAGTGCAAATCCAAGATTTTTACTCTAACTGTTTAAAAATTCTGCGCTAAACTATAGGAACACTATGTACAGAAGGGGCTCCTAATTCCCAAAAATGCAGTTTTGCGCATCAAGTGGGTTTTTTTTTATTAAAAAACCGGTATGTTGCCAAATGGCTACACCATGCATTTAAGGGTTAAGTCAACGTTAGAACAGTTCCATCTCTACTGATTTGGTTAATTTTCAATCGAAACTCATCGCACCCAACTTAATCGATTTAAAAACATTTTAAACAAACAAAATAAATTTAAAAATAACAATAAATCAATTAAAAAAATATAAAATAAATTCGCAAATCTGGCGAAAATTTATAAATTTTGAGTAAGTCAAATATGGGCGCTCTTTAATTTGGTGAAAAATAAAGCTAATTTTCGAACTAACTTAAAAAGCTGTAAAGGCCCAATAGGTGCCCAACTATATTTAGCCAAACTACAACAATATTTGGCGAACTTGAATTAAGAAAAGTAGATTAAGCTTAATTAACTTAAGCGAACTTTCGTAAAGTTTCATCTCTGTAAATTTCGTTAATTTTCAAACGAAACTCATCGTACTCAACTTAATCAAATTAAAAACATTTCAAACAAACAAAAGAAATTAAAACATTACAATGAAAAAATAAAACACACAAAAAACCACAAAATGACTTAGCAACTAGCGAAAATTTTAAAATTTCGGTAGGCCAAATATCGGCGATCTTTCATTTGAGTAAAAAAATTCAGGCAAATTTTGAGTGATTTCAACTTAAGTCAATTATGGTTACTTTATTTTATTTTGAAATAATATTAAAAAATTATAATTTTTTGTGTAATTTCATACCGTTTTGGATAATTTTTTACCTTAAGCTGTGTAGTTTTTTGTTTTACAGGTGGCAACACTGGGCAGGGGATCCTCTCACTGTGAATGTGGCTATGAATAGTGAAGATGCAGCTTATTGGAAACGTGCTATGGAAGATGAATATAAATCATTAATAATCACACTTGGACCTTGGTCAATCTACCAAGTGGAGTAAAACCAATAAAATGTAAATGGGCTTTCAAAACAAAACGTGTTGAAAATGGAGAAGTGCATAGACACAAAGCTCGATTGGTGATTAAGGGTTGCTCCCAGAAACCTGGAATCGATTATCAGGAAACCTACTCCCCCGTTGTACGGTACACCTCAATACGATATTTGATATCAATTGCTGTTCAATTTGATCTAGATATCGAACAAATGGATGCAGTCATCGCATTTTTACAGGGTGATTTAACTGAGGAGATTTTTATGCAACATCCTGAAGGCGCTTGAAGCAACACCGCTGGTAAAGTTTGTAAACCTAATAAAGCCATTTACGGTTTGAAGCAAGCAAGTCGTGAATGGAACAAAAAGTTGGACCAAGCCTTGAAAACAATGAATTTGCAACAATCGAAGCTGGATCCTTGTATATATTTTAATATTTGTGGTTCTAAAATATTTTATGTAGCCGTTTATTTCGATGACCTTTTGATTTTTTCAAACAACAATGAACTGAGAACAAAAGTAAAAGCTGGTCTACAACAAACGTTTTCGATGAAGGATTTGGGAGAGGCTAGAAGCTGCGTTGGCCTTCGAATAACAAGAAATCGTGAAAAGGGTGAGATACATATTGATCAGTCTGTGTATGCAGCAAAAATTTTGAAACGTTTCAATATGAATGATTGCAATCCGGTATCTACACCATTTGATACCAACACGAAGTTAACAAATCCACAATCCAGCACTAAATGTTTTGATAACGTACCTTATCAAGAAGCTATAGGCAGTTTGCTTTATTTGGTACAAATTTATTTATTTTATCAAGTACAAGGAACTCGTAAATTCAATAATAATTTTGATAATTCGCACTGGACAGCAGTAAAACGTATTTTTAGATACCTGAAAGGTACAATGAACGTAAGAATAACATATGCAAAGAATGAAGACTTTAAAATGTATGGTTTTTGTGATGCGGATTATGCTAGTATGTTATTGATAGGCGTTCCTGCACAGGCTACGTTTTTGTTCAACAAGGTGCTATAAGTTGGAGTAGTAGGCGACAAACTACTGTGGCTCTCTCAACAACAGAGGCCGAATACATGGCAATGTCCACAGCCGTCCAAGAGGCAGAATGTAAGGCGGCCAGATTTTGAAAACGAAAAAAGATGACATTAAGAAAAAAAATAAAAAATTTATTTGAATTCAACATTTTTTACAGAAAAATTTACATTCAAATATATGTAAAAGTATGTAAAATTAGTTAAAAAAACAAAAAAATTTACATTTACTTATAAATACATAAAGCTAAAAAAAATAACGAAACTTAAAAAATAGGATAAACTGAATGTTTGCAATGTATCAACCCTGTACTCATAAAGCTTAAAGGAGCCCATACACGATACTGCTGTCGACCAACTTGCGGAATGGTCATTGCACTAACTTGTTCAAAATTTCTTATTGCAATATCTAATATAAGCTGTATTTTGTCTCATGCCTATCAACGTTAAGTATTTAAAGCAAATCTGCATTAAACCGATTGTAGTATAAAAAAATTTTAAACAGGTTATGTTCATAATTTTTCCGTTATAATCGAACGTACGTTAGCAAAAGTTTTTAGGAAGTAACCCGAATAAGTTACGTTAGATGTGAAAATGTATAAACGTTGAGTTTTCAACGTTGATAATTATCCGTGTTGAAAGTTAACGTGCATAGGAAAAGTCATGTGTTAGTTTTCGTCTTAAATGTGTTTTTATGCACTTTGAGCTTTTTTATGAGTTAACGGATATAGTTAAGTCGAAAACACGGCTATAATTAGCTTATGGTTTACTCGTATTGTACTTTTCAGATTCGTAAACTTTCTTTAAAATAGGATAATAGAACTAAATGTTTGGAATCTATCAACCCTGTACTCATAAAGCTTACAGGAGTCTATACACGATACTGCATGTCGTCCAACTTTCTGGATGGACGTGTGCATTTTGTTTTTGTAATGGTCGTCAAACAACCATACACGATCCAACAACCATACACGCATTTTCATCCAACAAATTGTGCAGCATGCAATATCGTGTATGCCCCCTTACGAAAATAAAATAAGTTATAAAATTTATTTTCAAAAGCTTAAATTCAGTAAGAGTATGAACAGAACAAGCACGGCACGACACTTTACATATGATTTGACAAAAAAAAAGCGGTGCTCGCATGGGCGTGAAATAAAATTTGTTGTACTGTTCATACTCTAAGATCATAATAAGAAATTTTCATCATGCTTTTAAAAATAAAGATGACCGATTATGAAAAAGATGACAAAAAGAGGACACAAATTTTATAGATGACAACGAATTAAAATAGATGATTGTCCTCCAAAAAAGATGACGTATGGTCACTCTACAGAATGGCTACGTCAACTAGAAAATGATTTACTTAATAATTTCGAAGGGAAAATTACACTTTTCTGTGACAACAAAAGTGCTTTGAATTTAGCAAAGTCTGATGCATACCATGGTCGTTCTAAGCACATATATGTACGTCACCATTTTTTGCGTGATAAAGTAATGGATGGACACGTTATATTAGAATACAAACAGTCCGAAGACATGGCTGCCGATTTTCTCACAAAACCAGTGACAAAGGAAAAGCATCTGAAGTGTGCCAAGATGCTGGGCCTCACGAACTTCGAGCCAGCTTTTAGTGGAGGTGTTGATATATGAAAATCTGGCATCTCGTCAACAGCTGATCTCATGCACTTATGTGCAAATATTATATGTATCTATTTATTATTTTGTCTTCTTTGATCCTCTACACTTCCGTTTACATTGACTTTAATAAATACTCTTTTTTGTACACATTGTTCTGAAATCAACTCGCTTTTATTTATAACATCACAACAAAATCCTATTCCAAACAAAAACAATTTAAAAAATTTAATATTTTCAAAATTTCCCGTTTTCGCAGGAAACTTTTCCCGCGAATTTCCGAACCCGAAACCCTAATTAGATGTGAAAATGTATAAACGTTCAGTTTTCAACATTGATAATTATCGGTGTTGAAAGTTAACGTGCATAAGTAAAGTAATGTGTTAGTTTTCGTCTTAAACGCGTTTTTATGCACTCTGAGCTTTTTTATGAGTTAACGGATATAGTTAAGTCGAAAACACAGCTGTTATTAGAAATATGTTTTATAATGAAGCCAATATCAAAAATTGATTTTTTTAGCCTCAAAAAAAAAATAAAAACACCCTTTTTCTACGACAATCTACAAGGACAAAATTTGTATGACAGCGCCATCTATCGTGAGTTTTAGGTAAAAATAAATATCAAAAATGGATTCCTCGACCCCAAAAAGAGTAAGATACAACTTTCCAGGACGATGAAAATAAATAAGCATTATTTTATAAAATTTTTGATGATTTTTTCTTGTTAGACAGCGTTCCAAAATCACCAACTTCAAAAGCGTGTAAAAAAATCTCGCAGTAAACTAAAAAAACCCTTGAGGGTTTTGTTATGGAAAATGTCAACTTTCCTTTGCTTTTAGTTTCATCCCATTACGATTCGGAAAGTTCGATTTTGTATCACTGTGTTATTTTTATAAACACGGTGTTTTTATACAATTTTACATAATTAATATCATTTCAAATTGATAAATTTGTGGTGAGAGCTCACTTTTTGGAGCAACTTTGCATATTTTATTAAATTACAGTACACAGTGTATGTATGTATGTCTCATTAAACCCGCTTTGGTTTGCTTACTATAGTGTAGTTGAGTCCGTTTCTATTGTGATGACCTAGAATGATTTCATCCGATGCGGTGTTATGTTCAGTTAAGACATCATAAGAATTATGATTAGAATTTATATCATTTGAAATTGTATTTAATGTTCCATGTACATTCGGTGAGGATAAAAAAATTAAATTTGGGGATTTACGAAGTACTCCGTATCCCAAATGATTGTCGTCCGCTTTTCGGCAATGATCCATATCGGGAACATTTATTAATTCATATTCATTTTGTGACAGCTTACATGGAGTTTTCTGTTGAGATATATTTGTAACTGTGACAATTGTCTTATAGCCACTTGATGCTTTATGGTTTGCGGACAAAAAATCTAGGCGATCATATGTTTGGTCAGTGGAAATATTATTTGAGATATTTTTAACACTCTCCCCAATGTCAATTTCTATAATTTTTGGTGTAGACTGAAATCGTGGCCAAATAATGTCAGTTAAATCGTTATTATCCGTCACATTTATATGTTCGTTATGTTTCACATCATTTATTCCCATTGTTTTCCATGCTTCAGTTATATTTTCAATTCTTTCGTAGTCACGTTCGAACTTCGAATCATTGCGTGAAGGAAGTTCAGGCCCAGGGTTTTCTATATCTATTAACTTTCGAAATATGTTTGGCGAAGATGGTTTTAATATAACCGATGATCCTACTGCTTTGTTCGGATCAACTGTCGATGTAATGGAAACATTTTCGAAACTTTTATATTTTTTGTATTTAATTCCATTGTGAACTGCTATACCCGGTTTATCAGTTCCAGAATTCATTTTACGAGGAGGCTTGCTAGGAATTATTTTAGATGTTGATACTGAGCCTATAGGACAATTACTCAACGATTCACCTGTCGAAATAAAACCACGAACTGAAAAACTGCTTTGCGTAGAGTTTATCTCAAACTCAGATGAGTGTTGGTTTGAAGGGGAAGGAGGAAGTGGGCTCCGAGACCTAGGTTCCATTGAAGCAGCTACGTTAAGTTGATTTTCAGCACTATCTATATTAACGGCATCACTCGATATCATTTTTTTCATAGATTTCATTTTAGACGACATGCAGCGAAATACCTCTTGAGGACTTGGATGATCTAAAGTAAATACACCCTCCCCTGTAGAACATTTACGACCAGCTTCAAATGTGAACTTTCCATCTCTATAACCGTATTTTCGAATAAAGCGATATGGCCAATTAGAAATCGTATTGTTCAAATCACTGGGTATTTTTAATTGTAATTCTGTGGTAGTTAAATGTAACATATAAATCTTGGGTTCAATGTTGCAGCGAATTGATGCTTCGGATGGTATTAGTGTAACAATGAAAAGACCATCTCCAAACGAACTGCAATATAAATCATTGTCCTCTTCGATTGCAGATTCTGATTTTATTGTTTCATTTTTACTTCGAAAAGCAACTATTTGCAGAGCATTAACCCAATCCTTTAATCCATCTCCATTTAGTGCATTTAGTGTAAGTGTACCTGTTTTTTTAACTATGAAAATTAAATTTTCAGGTGACGGTTCTTGTGTTATTTTTACACAGTTTTCAAGAGTAACAATTTTTGGATTTTTATCTTCTTTTGATTCACAAATTTCCAATCGTTCTATACCATAACGACTCGATTTATACAGAAGACAATATTTCTGACACGGTTTCTGAAATAAAAAAAAAAAACAATATTCTAACTAAATACCCGAGTAAAAATACTTATATATTGTTATATATAATGTGATTGGGTTATATCTGAAGGTGAATGGCGTCACATATTATATACAACTACATCTGATATTATTTTTTAAATTAATTTTTTGTACGGTAATTGATGTTATTACACATCTCCAAATCTGACTCCATATATAACTACATAAGCCATATAAAACTAATCAAAATATATCTAGTGACCGATATGATTATATATGGTTCGATACTTAGTTATATAACACTGTATGTATCGTCATACTAAAAATATATTCTTGTAATTTTATATAACTTTCTAAAGGGTTCTTTAACAGGGACGCTACAAAAGTAGAAATACAGGGAGAGCAAACGACGCCATTTTTCTTGCCGCTCTTTTGACATTTCTCTTCAGTAAGGTTTGCCATTTCATGATGGAAAGATATACGAGCCAACAACGAGTCGAAATTATTAAAATTTACTACCGAAATTCGGAGTCAGTGGCCTCAACGTTAAGAGCGCTACGTCGAATATATGGTTGTCATAATGAATGGCTTCGTCAATAAACAAAATATGCGTTATTGGTCAGACAGCAATCCACACGTACTCCATGAGTCATCACTGCATCCCGAAAAAATTACGGTTTGGTGCGGTTTATGGGCCGGCGGCGTCATTGGGCCGTACTTCTTCCATGATGATCAAGACCGGCACGTTACTGTGAATGGGAATCGCTACCGTTCAATGATAACCGAATATTTTTGGCCCCAATTGGATGATATGGACTTGGAGGACATGTGGTTCCAACAGGACGGCGCCACAAGCCACACAATCAATTTATTGCAAACCAAGTTTGGAGAACGTGTTATCTCACGAAATGGTCCAGTCGATTGGCCGCCTCGGTCTTGCGATTTGACGCCGTTGGACTATTTCCTGTGGGGCTACGTCAAATCTATGGTCTATGCCAACAAGCCAGCGACGATTGATGAACTTTGTACGAATATCGGCCGATTTATGCTTGCAAACCGTCGAAAATTGGGTTCAGCGTCTGGACTTCTGCAAGCTTGCCCGTGGTGGCCATGCAAAAGAGATCGATCCATACATAATGACATCGAACGTACTTTCACAGGAATAAAGAATTTCATTGATATCCAACACCGTTTTTGTTTTATTTAAAAAAACTTTTGTAGCGCTCTTATTGAAGAACCCTTTATATGATCTCATACAAATGAATATAAATTAAGAGTTAATTTCTCCACACCCGAGTAAAAAAGTTTTGATATAACCATATATTATTTTATGTAAATGCATATAGTAACTTATAGTTACATATGGCCACATATGCTTTTAAATTCAAGCAGATATACTTTTATATAGTCATATGTTAGATATTTTTTCCTCAAAGGTTTTAATATGGAGACATATGTGATGTGCTATATATAAGTACATAAAGTAACATATTACAGATATAATTACATATACGTTTATATATAATTGAGTATGACACTATACATAATAATATAAAATTATATGTGGAGCCATATAAGAAATATTTAATAATTTGTGTTAGATATGATTATATATTGACGATTAAGAACCCATATATAACTTAATATGGTTCCATATCTACAATATTTCATGATTTCTTTAATATATAACAATATAACGTTCTTTATAAAATCATCTATAATTATATATCATCCCACATAAGCAATTATTTCAAAGTGATTTTATACAAAAATATATAAGGTCCATATAAAACCGTATTATTTTCATATGTGGTTCTATGTTAACAATGATTTTGAACTAGTTTTAGATTTAGTAATTACTAGGGATTGGCGCGTGACTAGAAATGTTCGTGAATCACGTTATTCACACGTGATCGTGAGTAATAATTACTATACTCAAGTGATTCGTGCGTGAGTCTGAGAATATATAATTCGTACTTGATTCGTGCGTGAGCGTGAATAAGAATATACAACCCGTGCATGATTCGTGTGTGAGTTTATTTTTTGCATCATATATTTTTAGTAATTTTTACTATTTTTTAATATTTTACTATTTTTTTACTATTTTTCTTATATCTTGGTTGTATAACATATCCTATTAATTTTAAAATTTCAGACTTGTTAACTTCATTTTAAAATTACTAAAAATAAAGACAATTTTGTTCATGTTTAATGCACTGTCATGGTAAATCTGGATAAAAGTAATGGAAGATTTATCGAAATTATAGGATCTCCAGCAGTCCTTTGGGTTAATCATTATATTTGGAAATTAATTACACATGCAATTACACAATTACATATTATTTGTAATTGTAATTAAAAAAAAAACAATTACAAGTAATTTGTAATTGCAAATTTTCAATTATAGATTACATATAATTGTAATTGAAAAAATGTCAATTACAATTACATTTTTTCGGAAAAGAAATAATGACAAAAAGCACAAGTGAGGGGTCAGCCCAACATGACGTATTCTTTTTATACTTATCCACGCCTATCCAACCTATCCCAGTCAGTTTTTTCTATAAAATTTTAACAAAAAACACTTTAATTCTAAATGTAATTGAAATTTGTAATTGACATCACTTTCAATTACAATTACTTGTAATTGAAAATTTTCAATTACAGTTACATGAAATGTAATTGAGTTTTTTTTAATTTCAATTAAATTTATTTGCAATTGTAATTGAAATCCCCCAGGTCTGATCTCCAGATATTGCATATCTTTTTTATTTAAAAAAATAATTTTTGTATATTGTTAGATGTGGTCATATATAATATGATCTAAAGTATAAGGTCAATATTTATATATAATTGTATCAAACTATGTCCACTTTCATAACATTTTATATAATTTTATACAAAAAGATATAATTTGATGTAATTGGATGAGGACAAAATTCGGATACAATTGTATCGAATTGCATAAAATTGTATCAAATTGTACCAAATTGTATACAATTGTATACAATTCGATACAATAAGATACAATAAGATGTTCTCATTTTTCGGATATAATTATATCTAATTACATAAAAGATTATATATAATTAAATATAATTTCATATGGCTCCATATCATTTTTTTTACTTGGGCAACCAAATAATTTTCACGTGATTTTTTTGCATATAAAATTATATCAAAAATGATGCGTACGATTTAGAAGACAAAAGCATTAAAATTTTTATTTTATGTTATAAAATTTGGGCATTTAAAATTGTTCAAGCTATAGAAATTTCATTATCAATTTAATAGCCGGAATGCATAAAAAGTATACTTACTATTAGACAATGTTATATAAAACCAGATATTTTTATATCGAATTAGATGTCCTGGATATGGACAAATCTCGGATCAAACTGTATCAAATTACATATATCTAATTTGATATAATTAGACACAAGTAGATGACCCATTTTTCGGATCAAGTTGTATGTCGTTATATATGGGGACTTATCAAATAAGATCTATTTTTTTTTTTTTTTTTTTTTTTCGGATTTTTTCTTTAAAGCTCTGCAAATTAAGGAATACACAGACAACAACCTTTTCTCTGGAGAGGGGCACACCGCTCTGTGTGTGGGCGCTGTGGTGTAATGGTTAGCGCGTTGGACTGTTACACGTGAGGTAGCGGGTTCGAGCCCCAACCAAGGCAACATCAATTTATGAAAAATAGTAATATGTATGAGTTTTTTTTATCCCTCATACATGTCGCAGCGTCCTCCTTCGGTGTTCCCATAGCACTTAACCCCACCGAAGTAAAATAATATAACAGGACTATGAACTAAAAAGCTTCAACAAAGTTCGCCAACTCACCATCAGATGGCGCGCAACAACTGTTCTAAAATTCAACATCTCGTGCAATTACAGTGTTGCCATATTTGAAGCCCTTTATCTTTCACCACCTTTCACTTCTTCTCTATCCCCTTTCCAAAGGAAGCAGCAAGTTAATTAATAGGAAGAATTTCCTGAGTGTTGCTTCTCTTTATAAAAAAAAAAAAAAAAAAAAAAAAAAGATATAATTATATATGACACCATATTAAGATTTTTTCCCGGGTATATAAAAAACAATTATAGGTTTGTTTTTTTTTTTCAAATTTTTATCTATATCTACAACTACTTGTAAAAAATTATCATCCATACACTCAAAATAATACGTCTGTTGGCTGGACAGAAAAAGTTGTTACTTTAACAAAATTGATTCCTGTTTTTTGGCTTAAAATAAAATTTGTTGATTTTAACAAATTCTTTTGTTAAATCTAACAAATCTAAATTTAAGTAAAATATCTGTAAACCGAAGTTTTTTTTTTAATTTTTTATTAATTCAAATTTTTACATTTCAACTCCCGCGAAGCCACATGGCTTATCGGCAGGAAAAAAAAATAGAAATGTTTCTAATTCATTTAATTAATTTGCTTTCATTGCTTGTTTATAAAATATGTTTTCACTAGTTTTTTTCTTTTATGTTGACTTGTTGTTTCCAAAAATTGTTTTGGTATCATATTCATAACGTTAGGGAGTGAGACGTGAAGTGTGCTTTTGCCATAGTTGTTAATGTACTTTGCTACTTTGAATTTTCCTTCCGCTCGTCGTCTTGTGTTGTGGGTGTGTCCTATTGAATGAAGATATCGTATATCATTATAGAACTCATTGACCGTAGTCATCTTGTAGATGTTGTTTATGTTGAGTACGTTGGTTTTTTTTGGCTAGATTATCGATGTTGGAACGATTCCTATTTGTTGTATTGATTAGGTTGTAATTGTTTGCATTTATTATGATGTCGTTGTTTTTGTTGGCGGTAACATTGTTGGTATATTGATTATATATGATGTTGTTGGTATAAAAAGCAGAACTGTTGTTCATCAACTGATTATTGTTAATGTTGTTTACTGGGTTATTATATACGTTGGAGTTGTAAGTGTTAAGCCCAAACCACATAGTGAAAGTTCCAGTGGACAGTGCTGTCAAACTTTGTTCTTGAATTTCGCGAAAACGATTTTATATTTTTAAAAAATTCTTATTGCGTTTCGTTTAAAAACAGCTCTTGTTTATTTAGAATCTTTTCTAATTTCCCGGCAGTGACAAATAGAGGAGATGCAAAAACCTGCTTTATCAACAAAACGTCGCACTGCGGTCAACACTGCGCTTATGTGGTTTAGGCTATGCTGTATTATATTTGTATTACTATTGTTATTCTGTGTTTGTTTTTTTACAAGTATTTTCAAAATTCGATTCTCTGATTTTTGTAGGTCTTTGCAGAGCGTTGAGCTACCCCATGCTGTGTTGCCATGCCGCAGGTGCAACTCTACAAGGGCGTAATACGCTTGGCGTAGAACGCCTTGTGTTGAACAGTTACTTAAATGATGTAACATATATGCAGATTTCCGTAGTTTATTTTGCAGATTTTGTATATGGGGTTTCCATTTAAAATTATTATCGACATTAACACCTAGATATTTATATGTATTAACAAGTTCTAAATAAAGAGAGCATTTATCGTTGTTGCTATTTGTTTTTCTATGCAGGCATTCTATGTCGTGAAATTTCAGTTTAATGTCTTCATGATGAAGGTGTATCGGTCTTATATGCATAATATTGGTTTTGCTAGCATTTATTGACAAACCGTAATCGTGACACCATTTTTGGGCAGTATTTAGTTGGTCTTGCATTATGTTGACAGCTGTATTTATGTTTTTGTGTGCGATCACAACGGCGGTATCATCAGCGTAGGCAAATGTTGTAGTTCTCTGCAAGATGTTCATTATATCGTTAGCGTATATTATGTAGAGAATTGGTCCCAGTTTCGACCCTTGCGTTACTCCATACTCTATAGGTGTTTTACTACTGACTTTGTCGCCGATTAGGATCGTAGTTCCAGATAGTTTGAAACCAATTTAGGCAATTTCCACTTATTCCGTTTTTATATAACATAAGTAGTAATTTTTTGTGTGAAAGGGTGTCAAAGGCATTACTAAAGTCAATGAACAGTGCCAAACAATGATTATTTTTACTCAAGTTTTCGTTTATATAATTTGAAAAATTTCCAAGTAGTTTATGTTCTTTCCTTTCTGAAAGCCGAATTGATTTTCATTTATAATTTTATATTTTTTTATGAAGTCTTTAAGTCTGCTGCAAACAACTTCTTCCAATATTTTCTCAATAACGGATAGGATGGATATTGGACGGTAATTAATATAGTTCGCTTTGCTTCCATATTTATAAATTGGACGTATTAAGGATGTTTTTAGTAGTTCTGGTAATGTATAATTTTTTTTTTTTTTATAAAGAGAAGCAACACTCAGGAAATTCTTCCTATTAATTAACGTGTTGCTTCCTTTGGAAAGGGGATAGAGAAGATGTGAAAGGTGGTGAAAGATGAAGGGCTTCAAATATGGCAACACTGTAATTGCGCGAGATGTTGAATTTTTAGAACAGTTGTTGGGCGCCATCTGAAGGTGAGTTGGCGTACTTTGTTGAAGCTTTTTAGTTCATAGCCATGTTATATTATTTTACTTCGGTGGGGTTAAGTGCTATGGAAACACCGAAGGAGGACGCTGCGATATGTATGAGGGATAGAAAAAACTCATACATATTACTATTTTTCATAAATTGATGTTGCCTTGGTTGGGGCTCGAACCCGCAACCTCACGTGTAACAGTCCAACGCGCTAACCATTACACCACAGCGCCCACAATCATTTAAACTGGCGTTCACGAATTTGGTAATTATTGGTGTTAAGAAGGGGGCATTGTTCTTGATATCTTTTGGTCGTATTTCATCTATACCAGCGCCTTTTTTAGTGTTAATGTTGTTCAGGATTTTAAAGATTTCCTCTTCATTTATACGTTCAATAAAAATTGAGTTTTCTATTGTTTTTGTGTTGTTTGAAATTGCTTGTATATTACAGTTATGTACAATCTGTTGTACGTTTTCTTTGAAATTAATTGCAAAATTGTTTGCTATATCTGTTATGTTTTGGTTTTTAAAGTTTCTTATAATAGTCTCACCGATGTTACTCGTTTTTTTGAAAATGATTTCATTTATTAATTGCCACGTAACAGGAATATTTTACGATTTTGTAAAAATTGATTTTTGTAGTAATTGATTTTTGTAGTAATTATTTTTTGTAAAAAAAAATTTTTTATTTAAAAAGTTTCTGAATATTTTGTATTCTTTTCCATATGTTTTATTGTTTTTATTGTTCAACCATTTTTTATAAAGTTTATCCCGCGTTTCGCACATTTTTAACAGTTCTTCACTTATCCACGGATTAGATTTTCTTGGTTTCTTTATTGGATTTGTTTTCGATTTTGAATATATTTCACAAAAATTGTTATAGATATCTTGATATATATCATTTGCATCATTATTTTCATGTGCTTTTTCACTCCAATTAATATTTTGTAAATGACGATTAACTTTATAGCAGCTTATTCGAACACCCTGTAGTGGGTTTTTTTCATTATCGGTTTTTTCTGGAGAGACAAAAGAAAAGAGCGTATTGGTCAGATATGTTTGTTTTTATTACTAATGCATGTACTTGTGTAGTTGTATGTTTATTCCTAGCAAAAATGTGATCAATGCATGTTTGTGTATTATTGCCTATATCTACTCTAGTGCTTTCATTTACTAAACATTGTAGCCCATTAGCCGACATTACATCAAGGTATTTTGTTGTTATTGCATTTTGTTGATAAATATCAATATTTATATCACAAATTATCGACGCGTTTTGTTGTTTTTTTATATTGTTTATTTGTTAATCAATTTCTTCCACAAACTTGTTCTTATTATATTGATATTATAGAGATACTTTCAGTGTTGATGTATGTATCAATTTTCAAACATTCAAAATTATCGGAATGTATGGTAGTTTGTGTGTACGTTGTGTTTTCCCTAATGTAGATTACTATTCCTTCTCCATTCCCTACTCTTTTATGTAGATTGAGTTAAAACCGTTTATGCTATAGATATCATTTTCCTTATCTGTTATATTTGTTTCAACCAGTATAATTATTTTAATTGTTTGAATAATGTTATGTATGGTGGTTAAAAATAATGCAAAGTTAGTTCGTAACGACCGTATATTTAGGTAAACTAAGGACAGGGGATAACTTAATAGTTCTTTATTTATTTAATTAAAATTGTCTATGCTTTGTGTATTATTCATTTTGTTTTTATTTTTATAATATATTTTTTTGAATGTATTATTCGGGATAATAAGTTTTTTAACATGGGATTATTGGGTTAAAAAATCAATATCAGCTTAATTTTTTATAAATATAGCAGTAGTTTTAATTTTTTCGGGCAAATTTTTAATTAGACTCTTTGGCTTTAGTCTTGGCTTGGAGCTTGGAGTCGCCGATTGTAGGGTGTTAGCTCATCGTTTATGTATATGAATTCTTGTTCGTTTCCCTCTAGAATTTTTCCATCAATTCTATGTCCACGTACATTAGACAATGAGTCTCTTTTTTTATTAAGAGAAGAGAACTCGACAATTACACAGTACAACAAAATAAGAAAAATTTGATGCATCGGGATTGCGACATATCATTTCTAATAGACTTTGGGACGCAGATCACGAATATGGCACTAGAATTTTAAAGTTAGCTATAGTTTAAGAAATATTTGCAAAAACGTTTTTGTAGGAAAATTTAATTTTTTAAGAAACTTTGTGCTGAAAGTAATAACATGGCCGAAACTGCAAGAGCTATGCCATTCGACTCCAAAGTTTTGCCATTTTTCTATTTACAAACCGATTTTTAAGACGTAAAATTTCTATCATCTACAAAGTGCAAAAGTTATTTGCATTTTAAAACTAAAATTTAGCATTTTTGCTATAACCTGTTCCGTATTTTTGCATTCTGCAAAAACATATCCAGGCCAATTTTCAGAAAATATTATAACAAATTATTCTATTAACTAAAGGTAATTTCAATGCAATATCTTTTTCAGGATTAAAATAGCGTGCTTTTAAATTTGAATATTACAAAAATGGTATTTTATCCATATTAAAAGTTTCTTTCAGAACAAAGTATTTATGTTTTTCAGAAAGGCTACTTCATTCAGATGCACTGCATGCAAAAATATATCTTGCTAATTATTCTCTCCCATATTCCTTAAAATTTAACGGTTTATATTTAAATTAAACCAATTTTTTTCTGAGTTCAAAGCTGGAATTTACAAAAAAAAAAAAGCTGGAGTAGATCCTCCATGGCGTCCGTAATGTGATGGCATAAGTCCTGTTCAACCCCAGCTTTAAATGTCGGCAAGACAGGAACAATTTTAAAAATATTTATATTCGTATTTCTAAAATTTTGAAATTTCTTTACAGCATGTGTATCAACAAAATTTCTTTTAAAAAATAAAAATATAAAATTTTACAATGAGTGTTATTTCTGTTCGGTTTAAGATCAAATATTACAAATTCTAAATAGAATTTATAATTTTTATTTTACAACCCATAGAGAAAAAACTTATGAAAAAAACTTTCCTAGAACCAATGGTTGACAATTAATGCATTTTCAAGTGACATTCTCTATGGGTTGTAAAATAAAAATTATAAATTCTATTTAGAATTTGTAATATTTGATCTTAAACCGAACAGAAATAACACTCATTGTAACAATCTTCAGATTAACTAAAAATCTACAATCAAATATAAAATTTTTTCAAAACTTTCATACGATTCTGTTGAAATCTGAAACATGTTGGATTTAAAGAATTCTAAAATATTCTGATTCGGCTCCACCTCGCTGCGTTAGCCAAATTCTTGTATGGTCAAAGTCTAGTATCAAGATAACTACAGCAAACAAATTTTCAGACATTAGAAAGTCACAATCATAACAAACTCAAACTTTCCCACCCTTTCGCAAAATTTTTAAATGTTCTTGCAAACCAAGAGAATTTTTAAAAGAAGCTTGACAATTATTTTCGCAAACAATAAATAAAAGGAAGTGCTTTAAACAAAACAAAAAAATACATAACACCATTTTTTATTTCTCCTAAATTGGGTTTAGTGTTGAAAAAATCTACAAAAGTAATTCACCAGAAAATGGAGATTTGTGGTAAATATTTCACTGACAAACTCGTTTCGTCTAAATGTCGACTAATTTTTATTAATTTATTAAAAAGCTCCGGGACTTTTAAAAATTTACGGAAATTTCTATAAAAAGTGAAATTACACAAAAACTACACAAAAATGTCATTATTCAAAAATTATCCAACGAATGTGTAAACAGTCCCGTTTTTGAATAATTATTCAAAAAGTGGCAACACTGGTTCAGTGCTTGATGTTCCAATTTGTTTATACGTATTTCTATTGTGTTTATTTGTGCTTCTCTCTCCTTATCCTTTTCTTGTAGGTTACTGACCTGTGTAACTAATGTTGAGAGAGCGTTAGTTATTGCTGTTAAGATTGTTTTGGACTTCCCCCTTCAAATACATATTCATATCATTTAAATTTGTTGCTATTTGCTGCATTGTGTTTTGTAGCCCTTTAATATGAGACTGCGCAGTACATATTTTAGAGTATACATAGTCCAATGATAAGATTTCCTTATATCGTTTCGTTTGTCCATTTTCATCACTCTCGCCGGTATTATCATTTCTTTGTTGTTTTTGCGTATTTTTGTCATCGTAGATTACGAGTTGGTATATGTTGTTGGGAGACTTGCACCGTTTCATGCATTTACCACATCTCCAATTTGCCAAACTCTCTCCATCCATTTCTTTGAAGTCGGCTGCCTTTACATTTGAGCAGGGGAAATAATGATATGCTAAACTACAATAAGCGCACTTTAAATAGGTTGTTGTTTTTATTGCAAATTGGCAATCATTACAGAGAATCTCTTTATTTACTTGAGCCATTTTAGTTTTACCTTTAAACATTTTTGCACTTTGGTTTTAGTTTGTGATATATTTTGCTTTTGTTTCTTTTTTTTATTTTTATATAAAAAGTTGTATTGAAAAACAAATTGTATTTAACAAAAAAAGTCAATCTTTAGTTTCTGATATGATATTTAATTTTTTATGATTTTCGCACTATTATTTAAATACACTTTTATGCGAGTACAATTTCAACACGTCTGTTCACAATGAAAGCCGAACGATATTTGTAATTATACTAAGTCGTAAAATTTTTTCAAATTTAAGGTCTCGGTACCCTCCCCGGTCCTAGTCCATATAATCTAAGAACATGTAAGGTCACTCCAAAGGAGCAAACATTTTGTCCGTTTTGCTCTATCTCGCTTAGTTTTCGAGATTTTTAAGAAGCTAAATTTATACCTACACTTATAAAAAAAATTTGTACAAAAGTCTGTTAGTCTGTTCTGGCTCAAATGAACTGATTTTTTCTATTATTTTGTCTTAAAATTTAGAATTGAACTAATATTTTTGTGAATCTCATTTAGCATAACAATTACTTTATTCCGTATTTGAACTAACTTTGCATCCTAAATTTTAGTAGTTTACGTTTTTTAAGTTTACAAATTTTTCAACTAATTTAAACCACAATTATTTCCCAATGTTTATATTTTTGTGTCTATGCTATCAATATCACATAGAGATGCCGTTATATTTTCATAATTTTTTATTGAAAATCACAAAATGGCTTATATCTTGGAAACTAAGCGAGATAGAGCAAAATGGACAAAAATTCGATACTCCGAACTTATCAATCTTTATAAGCCACCTATACGCCCAAAAATAAATTTGGGCCTGTCTGGGGACAGATCCATAGAGCCCAAAACCAAGACTGTAAGCAGTGTTGCCAATTTAGCATATTTAATGCTAGATTTAGCATTTTTTTAATTCATTTAGCATGAAAAAAATGCATCTAGCATATGGCATTTTTTCAGCATTTTTCCAACAAAATTTAGCATATTTTTAGCATTTTTTACAGTTTTATTTTCTGTTTTTTTTTAGAATATTCTACATTAATTTGAATTTAAATGTAATATGAAAAAGAAATATTTTTTTTTTACTTTTAGAGTAAGTACTAGGAACTATTTTTATACGTACACGTTAATTACACTGTGCAGCCGCAAATTTTAACAAGCTGGGAACCGCACTGGTAAAGCTAATTCGAGTACGCTGAATTCAATGGTGATAGCAGTTTTTCAAATTTAGCACTCGTATTCGCGATATTCGCAATTAAAAATTTTGACGGGTACTAAAAAAATTTTATTTTTATATTTCTGGGATCATTTTTAATTATAAATTTATCAAATTTGATTAAATATGTAAAACATTAAGGAAGCTGTCATTTTTTTCACTAAATTTTTTTATAGATTTTTTTTCGCAAAAATTTCGCAAAAACATTTTTTTCTGCAAATAAAAAGTATGTGTTATGTTATTTTGTGTATATTCAATAGGGTTTAGAAAAATATTTAATAGAGTTAAGAAAAAAAAAATTCTGTCTAAAAAAAAACAAAAATCGGGAAAAAAAAATGTTTTTGGGGAAAAAATAGAGAAAAATTGTATTTAACAGGGTTGGATTGATTGAAATTCAAAAATGATCCCAAAAGTATAAAAAATATTGCTTTATGGTACTTTAAATTAAAATTTTAAATCGGCGTGCCCGGCTTTAAATTTTTTACTCGTTTTACTTTTTGTTGTTGTTATGGTGAAGGAGTGATTTTGCACAAAATACTCCAATTTTTGGTAAAAACAAAATAATAATAATTTAAAGAACAGAGTTTAAAATAGAATTAATAGAATTGCAAAATGTTGATAGGGTTCGTTTTTAATCTTTACAATTTTTATTGATTTTTTTAGGTTTGGGTCATAGAGGGTAATGTGGATAGCGTTTGTGATAAATTCCTATCTTTTAAGAATTTCAGTGAATTTTGATTTTTTTTTATTGTAACACCTGTACACTTTTCATTTAATCATACCAAAAATCTTACAACGTCAACCAACACCATAAAAAGTATTAACCCTGATCGCGAAAATAATTTTTTTAAAGAATTTCATGCAGGTAAGCCCAAAGATGCAGAAATTTGAGAACGGTAAACAGAGATTGGAATAAAAACCATTAAATTAATTTGGAGTAGATAAATCAAGGCTGAATGGGAAATTCATATTACACGCCAAAGTATTCCACATTACCACCTATTTCAGAAATAAAACATTTTGAGGTACTTTTCTTTATCCGCCTTTAATTTCTGAGATAACATATTTTCAGTGACACATTTGGGAAATCAAATAATAATCAATTTATTTTAACCCTTAAATGCATGGTGTAGCTATTTGGCAACATACCGGTTTTTTAATAAAAAAAACCCTTGATGCAGAAAACTGCATTTTTGGGCATTAGAGGCCACTTCTGTACATAGTGCTCCTATATTTTAGCGCAAAATTTTTAAACAGTTAGAGTAAAAATCTTGGTTTTGCTGTATATTTGTGAAAAATCTAAAACACGCGTGTTTTTACAAAAAGTGTAATATTCAAAAATATTTGTTTAATTATTTAAAGTGGTATTCTCGCAATAAAATTCAGTTTGGCGACAATAAATGTATAAATTACAGTTTATAGATTTTTTTTTGTTTTTTATTTCATACACGTTAAAATAATCACAATTTAGAAATTTGGCAAAAAACCATATTTCTCAATAAAAATCACCTTTTTTAAAAAATAATTTTTTTTGGTATTTTTCTTGAAATGTACACGCTTTTAGAAATCATATATGAAAAAATGGTTAAAATCGAAGAGATCATGCATTTAAGGGTTAAAGGATTTTTGAACTTTTTTACAAGAATTAACTTTTGAGTTGTTTTTAATTTTTCTTTTATATAATTTTAGTTAATAAAATGAACTGAATTTAAAATCTAATTGTAAAAAGTCACCAAAATAGTATTTTTTTAAACAAATTGAAACATTTTTTTATAAAATTTTTTTAGCATATTTTTTCTAGCATATTTTTTTAGTTTTTAGCATTTTTATGCAAAAAATCTAGCATTTTTTCTTAAATAAGTTTTGGCAACACTGACTGTAAGTGACATTTTAGCAGAAATTTTCAGTTAATGTAATGTTTCAGTCAGGTTATGTTTCTGTTGAATTTAGCTGAAATTCCTTTGCTAAGTTAACTAGAATTGTCTGTGTATTTATGTAGCAGTGTAAATTTAGCAGACCGTAATTCTCAACTTCATTGAAAATTCAGCTGGCGCATACACAGGTACAATTTCCTGTTATTTTAGCAGAATTTTGAACTATTTCTACGGGCTTTTTTTATGAGTGTACTTAAAAATTTTATAAATACTTAAACTTGAATGGAATATTTATATGAAATTCGAAAAAAAACCTTATATAAAATATCAAAATGTAAATATTTTCACGGTTTGGTTTTTCTAAAACCAGGTGGTAACGTTAAAATTTTTGACAATTGTTTTAAAGTTCTTCAAAATGAGATTTTGTGTTATGTAGGAGGGGATTCATCGAATTGGAAATAAAAAAGCATTTATTTTGGTTACATAATGTAGAAATAGTACAACTCAATAAAAAATACTAAAACAATTGTTTTTTCTTTTAATTATGACGATCTATTTCATACCATGTAGGTTCCGTCCGTGCCAGAGCGATATGTCATATGAAATCTAATGGATAGATAAGTCGAAAAATTACCTTGAAAAGAAAGTTCTCCCACAGTTTTCGTCCAAATCTGGAAATCATATTTTGGATAGACGATTCAAATAAAATCAACTTTGAAAAAGAAATACGGAAATTCCCCCCCCCCTCAGCGAAATTCCCGCCCACCCCCCCGGGGGGCTGCGCCCCCCACAATTTTTATTAAATTCGTTTTTTTATTTAAAGCCTTCACCCAGCCACCACAAATAAATAATTCTGCACAACAATGGGTTTAAAATAAATAATTGATCACTTTTTCTCATGAAAGTGGATTGTTAGTAATGAATCCATAATAAATTGCAATATACGTGTGTATGTTAAGATAATTTGGTAAAGTGCGAACTTAGGTAGATAGACCCGTAAGTAGTTTTGTTCATTTGTGTTTTGAATGAAAATAAATAACGTAAAGCAGGGTTGTTAGCGTGCCTTAAAGTTTTTTTTTTTAATTCCAGTTTATGTAAAGGTAGACCTGGCAATTCAAGTAAATTCACAAATTCAGTTGGAAAATTTACTGCGTCGGTTTCTTCCACCGGTGCTTCGTTACATGAAGTTTAAATATCGGAATATATAAATTCCATTCCTTTTCTAAGGTTTTTTCTCTTTTAGAAAATTTGTTTAACTTTTTGGAGAGTATGTTTCAATGCTACATAAGTTTCATATTCCGTGGATAGTGTTTGAACAGGTAATTCCCTCTTCCAATCCATTTGCATTGTCTATAATTTCAATTCCACTCGTTCAACGTTTATATCCATTTCATTCCACTTGTGTAGTGTTTCAATTCCACTCGTTTCCTATTTAGTTTCTTAATTTTAGTGTTTCATATACACTTGTTCTTTAAGTTTTAGGTTTCTAGCTAAAGACGCAGACGTTAAGGGGGGGCCAATTTTCCCCTTTTGAACCACCATTTTTACCACGTTCCTGTCCAAAGTCCTAGAAATGCCTTGTCGATAAGTTAGCCCATACTCCAAGGAAAACATATTATATATTACAGGTTTCTAGCCGAAGGGTTCGGTTAGGCCATCAAGGGGGAGAATTATTCCGTTTTTACCCCTCCCGGTATGAATTTCCAAAAATTCCGTCTTAGAGGACGTCTGCGTTGGAGGAGGAACCTACTATATACATAATTTTAGGTCTCTATATCCAGCAGTTTGGCCAGGCCGTCAAGGGGGAAGTTTTTCCCTTTTTACCCCTCCCGGTATGATTTTCCAAAAATACCATCTTAGGGGACGTCAACGTTGGAGAAGGAACCCAAATACCGAATTTAAGCTCCCTTGTTCCAGCAGTTTGGCCAGGCCGTTAAGGGGGAGACTTTTCCTGTTTTTGACCCTACCTGTAGAAATTTCCAAAAATCTCATTTTAGCGGATGTCTACAATAGAGGAGGAACTTTAATACCAAATTTCAACTTCCTACCTCCAGCGGTTTGGGCAGGCCTTTAAGCGGCACTTTTCGCTTCATTAATCCCCATTTTTGCAATGTCCCTGTCCAAAAAGCACCTTCCCGGTAAGTGAGCCCATACTCCAAGTAACATATGTTTTACATTTCAGGTTTCTAGCCAACTTTTACTATTTGTGCCCCTCTCGGTAGGAATTTCCGAAAATCCATCGACAGGGAATTTCAGCTTCCTAGTTCCAGCAGTTTGAGCAGGCTGTCAAGGGGGACACTTTTTCTTTTTTTTTCCCTCCCGGTTGGAATTAGGCTGGAAGAGGAACCTAAGTACCGAATTTCAGCTTCCTAGTTCCAGCAGTTTGGACAGGTCGTTAAGGGGCAACTTTCCCTTTTTGAGCCCCCATTTTATAACGACCCTGTCCAAAATTCAAAAAAGTATCTTTCTAATAAATTAGCCCTTACTCCAGGGACCCACATTTTAATCTTCAGGTTTCTAGCCGAAGGGGTTTTTACCGGCCCCCAATGTGAGGCTTTTCTTCTTTTTGCCCCTCCCT
This sequence comes from Leucophora obtusa, assembly GCA_949987735.1. Taxonomy (NCBI): domain Eukaryota; kingdom Metazoa; phylum Arthropoda; class Insecta; order Diptera; family Anthomyiidae; genus Leucophora; species Leucophora obtusa. The sequence goes on from OX465297.1 coordinate 57,008,126, forward strand.
TTAGGAATTTACAAAAATTCCATCTTCGCGGCTATCTGCGATGGATGAGGAACATTCATACCAAATTTCAACTGCATTGCCTAAGCGGTTTGGGCAGGCCGTTATTGGGGACATTTTTCCCTTTCAACCACCATTTTTACTATGTTGCTGTTCCAAAATAGAAAAATTACGTTGCCGGTGAGTTAGTCCTACTCCAAGGAATACATATTTAAAATTTTAGGTTGGCCAAAAGGGATTGGGCAAGCCGTCAGGAGGAGACTTTTATCTTATTTCCTCTCCCGATAGGAATTTCAAAAATTCCGTCTAAGCGGACGCCTACACAGAAGGAGGAACTCACATCCCGAGTTTCCTTTTGGGATATCCTGTAGGGAATTCCAAAAATACAAACTTAGTCGATGTCTACTACAGTGGAGGAACCTTTATACCAAATTTCAACTTCTTACCTCCAGTGGTTTGGGCAGGCACTTTTCCAATTTGTGAGACTGTTTATGTGGAGACTTTTCCCCTTTTTGCCCGTTCTGGTAGGAATTTCCAAAAATCCCGTCTTAGCGCACGTCTATGCCGAATATCAAGAAACCTTGTTTTAGTGGAGATATCCGTGGGGGAGGGAAAAAAGTAGTTTTTTTGAAATTATATATTATTTTAAATGGTACTTTTTGGAAAAACGAAATTTTTTGGAAAAAGATACTTTGTTTTTACAAAGTACTTTATTTGTACTTTTTTTGGAAAAGGTGTTTTTTTTGGAAAAATTTATGTTTTTTGGAAAAAGGTACTTTTTTTGGAAAAGGTACTTCTTTTGGAAAAAGAAAATTTTTTTAGAAAAAGGTACTTTTTTTTGGGAAAAGGTACTTTTTTTTGGAAAACGTACTTTTTTTGAAAAAGGTATTTTTTTTAAAAAATTTATGTTGTTTGGGAAAAGGAAAATTTTTTTAGAAAAAGGTACTTTTTTTGGGAAAAGGTACTTTTTCTTGGAAAAGGTACTTTTTTTTGAAAAAGGTATTGTTTTTGGAAAAATATATGTTTTTTGGGAAAAGGTGCTTTTTTTTGGGAAAAGGTACTTTTTTTTTGGAAAAGGTTAATTTTTTTAGAAAAAGGTACATTTTTTGGAAAAAGGTACTTTTTTCAAAAAAGGTACTTTTTTTGGAAAAAGGAATTTTTTTTGGAAAAAGGAATTTTTTTTTGAAAAAGGCACTTTTTTTGGAAAAAGGTACTTTTTTTGGAAAAAGGTACTTTTTTTTGGAAAAAGGTACTTTTTTTGAAAAAAGGTACTTTTTTTGGAAAAAGGTACTTTTTTTGGAAAAAGGATTTTTTTTTGGAAAAAGGTACTTTTTTTGGAAAAAGGTACTTTTTTTGGAAAAAGGAATTTTTTTTGGAAAAAGGTACTTTTTTTTGAAAAAGGTACTTTTTTTGAAAAAGGTACTTTTTTTGGAAAAAGGTACTTTTTTTTGGAAAAAGGTAATTTTTTGGGAAATAGGTACTTTTTTTGGAAATAGGTACTTTTTTTGGAAAAAGGTACTTTTTTGAAAAAAGGTACTTTTTTTGGAAAAAGGTGCTTTTTTTTGAAAAATGTACTATTTTTGGAAAAAGGTACTTTTTTGGAAAAAGGTACTTTTTTGGAAAAAGGTACTTTTTTTTTGAAAAAGGTACTTTTTTTGGAAAAAGGTACTTTTTTTGGAAAAAGGTACTTTTTTTGGAAAAAGGAATTTTTTTTGGAAAAAGGTACTTTTTTTGGAAAAAGGTACTTTTTCTGAAAAAGGTACTTTTTTTTGGAAAAAGGTACTTTTTTGGAAAAAGATACTTTTTTTTGGAAAAAGGTACTTTTTTTGGAAAAAGGTACTTTTTTTGGAAAAGGGTACTTTTTTTTGGAAATAGGTACTTTTTTTGGAAAAATGTACTTTTTTTTGGAAAAAGGTACTTTTTTTGGAAAAAGGTACTTTTTTTTGAAAAAGGTACTTTTTTTTAAAAAAGGTACTTTTTTTGGAAAAAGGTACTTTTTTTGGAAAAAGGTACTTTTTTTGGAAAAAGGTACTTTTTTTGGAAAAAGGTACTTTTTTTGGAAAAAGGTACTTTTTTGGGAAAAAGGTACTTTTTTTGGGAAAAGGTACTTTTTTTGGGAAAAGGTACTTTTTTTGGGAAAAGGTACTTTTTTGGAAAAGGTACTTTTTTTGTCCCCTTTTTGCCCCTCCCGATAAGAATTTCTAAAAATGCCGTCTCAACGGACGTCTACATCGGTCGAGGAACCTACATACCAAATTTCAACTTCATAGCTCCAGCAGTTTGAGCAGGCCGTCAAGGGGGAGACTTTTTGCCCGTCCCTGTAAAAATTTACAAAACTCCCGTCTTGGTGGATGTCTACGATAGTGGAGGAACCTTTATACCAAATTTCAACTTCCTACCTCCAGCGGTTTGGGCAGGCCGTCAAGGGGGACTTTTTCCCCTTTTTAACCCCCATTTTTACAACGTCCCTGTCCAAAATTCCAGAAAGTACTTTCCAGAAAAGTTAGCCCATACTCCAAGGAACACATATCTTAAATTTCAGCTTTCTAGCCAAAGGGGTTTTGGCAGGCCGCCAAGGGGGAGACTTTTCCACTTTTTGCCCGTTCCGGTAAGAATTTCCAAAAATCCCGTCTTAGCGGACGTCTACGCCGAAAGAGGAACCTACATACCAAATTTCAACTTCCTAGCTTCAGCGGTTTGGGCTGGGCGATGTTGAGTCAGTCAGTCAGTCACGTTATTCTTTTATATATAGAGAATAAAATGTTTTCCTTATTTTCATTTAACCAGTCGTCATTTAAAAAATCCCAATAGATATTTTAACAAATTCATTAAAAAACTGTTAATTTTGATTATAAAAAAATTAAAGTTTGTGGTGTGGAGAAATGTAGTTAAAAGATCTAAATTTCAAATTAGATTTTCAAAATTGTATGTAGATCAATTTCGTTTGAAATTTTTCTAATTTCAAATGACAAAAAGAAATTTAATTTTAAAATTTCTCATTTTTTAAATAAAAATAAACGCCCTTACTATTTAAATTTTCCAAATGTATATTTTTGTTGACTTTAGTTAAAATTTTGGGTGGCAGCATGCTTTGACCTAGTTTATTTTTGGAGCATTCTGATTGGTTAATTTATTTTCAACCAATTAAAATATTTGAAAATGTAAATATTTCTTTAGGATTTTCATACACAAAATGAACAAAGCCGTTTAAATATAAAGTCGACTTTAAAAGTAAAATACTGCATGCGGCCCTATGCTCCTTGCAGGAGTAAAAGGAACAAATATATATATACTGTTTGATAGTAAAGCACCGTAAGTTGTTCGGATTTCACGTGAAAAAATTGTTATACTCCTCCATATAAAAAAAAAATTATAATTTTCCACGACAATGAATTTCACGCGAAAACTGAGTAGAGATTGTTTTCACGCAAATTTAATATACAAGACTATTATTTTTAGAGTTTGCTGTTCGGTTTTATTCGAAACCGAAACCGCGGTTTTTCAAGCCTTAAAACCGAAACCGAAAACCGACAAAAATAAGTCGGTTTTTAATAAATACTTCAACCACTTAAAATAATTAATTAAATTGCATTGCAGTGTACAATTAGCATCCGAAAAGACTCATAACAGTCCTAAGATCTTATTAAATCATAGCTACATGACGGTGTATTTCTTCACTGATGAAGCGTCTTTCCGAGCGCACTTTTATGTCTCACAAAAGACTCCGAATTATGAGCATTATTGGAAAATTTTGAATTTTCTGAGCCATTATGATTCATTCCGCCCTTGCGAATGGTATATCACACCTTGTCATTTTTATGACGATGTATGATATATTATTTGCTTATGGGAAGCACAGCTGAGTGCTACCGGACGCGTCACAGGTTGCGGATAGTGATTCCGCAGAAATGTGGAGTAGCTGCCAATGGCAGCCGCGGACAGTCAGCGGTTACAAGGGGAGAGTCTCGGAGGGTCTTTCGAGCTCCCACTAAGTCCCGAGTTTGCCTATGATCCTTGTAACGTCGTGGCGAGCAATTGGCGCCAACCAAAAAACCAATATCCCAACCGACCATGGGCGGTATAACCCTATTGGCGCTTGGATTAAATCCCTGCGCAACCACTGCAGGCCTGGAGGCAATGTTGGCAGCCCCAACACCAGGATCGGATGCTTTGGCCCAATCAGCCATTCATCTTAAACCAAACATGATTACCGAAACCGTATGCGGCCCTATGCTCCTTGCAGGAGTAAAAGGAACAAATATATATATATATGATTCATTTATGAATTATTTTTGAGGCATTTGTGAGCAATGAAAACATTTTTTAAACATTTTAAATACACCCAAAGTTTGAGCACCCTGAAATTGATCATATTTTAGAGTCTTTTTTCAGTCATAATTTCTGAGCTCTCAGAAAAACGTAAGCTGGGATATTATTGAATTTTGAAAATGGCTCAGCTCCTATTTTATAAAATTCCATTTTCTACAATAAATATTAATTTAAAGAATTTTGTTTGTTATTACGGATATAATTCTTATAATTATAAGTCTTATAATTTTAGAAAAAAATACACCAAAAAGTCAAGTGGTTTGAGATGTTGAGTTTTATATATTCAATTCAGATTTTCACAGCGTATTTTTCAAAGCGTAGTCCACAAAATTTTTAAAATTTTACCTTTATGTTTTTTCAACCAAATTGCTAAAATTTAAATTTAAACTCTTGAAAAATACAGCTTAAGTTGCCTACAAAAGAATACAAAAATTTAATTTATAACGAGCTTCCGCGTCTTTTTTTTTCTTCTCCCACAAAGGTCTTGAAATGGTGTTATTGTCTTTATTCGAGTGCGAAATTTAATCGAATTTTAATAAATATCTTGAACGAGTTAAAATACGTATTTAATTTTTATACATATTTAATTATTTTAAAACAATTCCATTAATGCTACAAAAAAACCGAAAAATAACCGAAACCGCGGTTTTACATAATTTTTAAAAACCGAAACCGCGGTTTTCAAATTTTTCGGTTTTTAGCAAACTCTAATTATTTTTCTTGGGGGAAAATCACATTTTTTTTGTCTTCGATATAAAATAAAATTGAAAAATTGTTAATTTTTATAATTTAAATTAAAATTTGAGTAAAATTAAAGTTCGAGTAAAATTTTTCCAAGTGAAAAACCACTTACGGTGCTTTTGGGAAAAAGACTAAATTTTATTTTGAATTTTTTTCATTAAAATTGCACACCGAGTCACACTAAGCTCAAATTGGTGAAAACGTTACTTATACCAATTTTGACTTATGGAGCAATTGTTTTTGGAAACCTCGATGCCACATCTAATACTAAATTACAAATGGTTATTAATAATTGTGCTAGATTTGTATTCAACAAGAGAAAATATGATAGAATATCTCAATACTCCCTTCAAATCTTGGGATGTAATCTAACTTCATATCTAAACATTCGAAATTTAATATTTTTACACAAAATTATATATACGAAGGAACCTGACTATTTGTACCGGAAAATTAATATGTCCAGTTCAAGTCGAACAAGCAATATTATTACGCCTGCTTATAATTACTTATCATCCTCAAGATTGTTCTTTGTTAGTGCTGTGAAATTGTGGAACTCTTTACCTAATCAAATTAAATCCGAACCCCGTGTATTGTTTTTTAAAATGGCAATTATGAATTTGTTCAAAGATTAATCGTTTATGTTGTTCTGTTTTTTTTTTTTAGTTTTGTTGTTATTATTACTGTCTATTTTTAAGATTTTATGTATCTTATTTAAGCATTTAATCACTGTAACTTAAAATGTTTGAGGTGCTTTAAGAGACTCTAAGTCTTATTTGTACCAATGATTGAAATAAATAAATTAAATAAATTAAAAAACTGAACTTCTAATGGAATTTTCTAAATTTGAAGTGGTAAATGCTACTTTATTTTAAAATTTTCTCATTTCGAAATAAAAAATCGAAATTTCTCTTAAAATTTTCTCAATATTGTAAGAAAACAATTAATTACCGTTATTTTTGTTTAGATTTAAGATCAAATTTGACAAATTCCAAATAGAATTCACAATTAATTTCACTTGAAATTCTCCAAATTTCATTCGGAAAGATATGGTGGAGTTCTTTTTTAGGTCTTTCCAAAGAATCGTATTGAACTTATTCCAGTCTGTCTTTCGGAAATCCTGATATCGTAGACTATATAGTTATGTTCCTGAAATAATTTCTTTTGAAATACTCAATTTTTGATTGCCTGCGAGTAATTGACTAGCGTTAGATCCTGCACTTCCTCCCAACCTGCAAAGTGTTTTTACTTTAATACGGAATGTTGGTGTAGCGTCAAAGCAAAATTGGCCAGTAATTCTTTTTGTTAATAACGACATCTGACTCCCACAGCTATACCAAAACCGATATGAAAATTTAATTATACAAAGTTTTCCAAATGTTGATCACGAACCCCTGAGCGTCCCTAATCGCATCCTAGGAGGTCTGCGAAACATTCCGAAAAAATAATTAAAAAACAAGAATTTTTTAAATATTAGAAGTTTTTAGTTAAAATTTATAACTGAAGTATAAAAAATCAGCTTCTAATAAATAAAGTGAATACAAAAATAATGAAAATAATTTCAAAACTTTTCAGGAAATATTAACTTTTTGTATTGTTGTTAAAAAGTGATCTCTGAGTTAAATCCTTGTAAGCATCTCAATCAAATTTTGAGGACGTTTCAGACTCCGGCGACGTTTTTTGTAAAATTTTCTTAATTTAATGAAATCCCGCGGTATGTATATCGAAAAATGGATTCTTTAAAATTTCTGAAAAAATATATGCGGTGTGTTCGATTAGTCGAAATTCTTACTACTTTTACTACAATTGGAAAGTTTTGTTTACTTTTTATATTGAAATTTTGCAGCTGTAGTAAAAGTAGTAACTTGTAGTAAGTAAACGAACACGCTTATGTTGTGCCTCATTACTTTATTTTTGCCTTTACGAAATCTTATACTGGCACTCTTATTGGGTCTTTTTTCATACAAATTCTGAAAAATCGAACTTTTGTTATTTAATACCAAGGTTGGTTACCGAAACGAATAACGGTAAGGATAACGGTAACGGTATCGCATTTCGTTTGTTTCGGTAACGGTAAAGGTAACGGTATTTAAGATTGATTCGGTAACGGTATACCGTTATCGAAACAGCAATACGGGTACGTACCGGTATTAAAAATTACGTTAAAAACATATAAAAACAAGTAAAAACATAGCATATTCTTGCTTTTAAGTCTTAAAAATACAGATTTTAACCTATAAATTTAATGTTGCTAGTTTTAGTAATTAAAATTATTTTCTATAAATTTTGTTGCAAAAATAACTCAAGATTATAAAATAAAAAAGTTAAAAAATTGTAATTTTTTATATAAATTATATAAATACCGGTAAAATACCGGTAACTGCCCATAAAAATAACGGTATCGGTAACGATAACGGTATTGGGAAATTTTTTTAGAGGTATCGGTAACGGTAACGGTATTCAATTTGAAACGGTATTTTAGCGATAACGGTATTTTAACGATAACGGTAACCAACCTTGTTTAATACTATACTATAATTCAGGAACCAAAAGGAGTACCAAACTGATATTTGACAGTGTCATTGATAAAAAAACTAAGAACTAATACAAAAATATTAAAAGGCTACGATAAAGTATCCCGAACCGCGTATTAAGATAAAATGGCTTTAGACCTTTGATAACGATAAATGGTTAAAGTTCATTTCAAAATAGTAACTATTCACGTGGCTCAATCATGGATTCAATTATAAAAGGATAGAAAAATTAATTAATTGTAGAAAAATTCTCAAAAATTTAAATTTTTTAATAAATCAGAAATTATCAAATTAAAGAATGAGTTGCAGACCAACTTCAGGCACGCTTTCAGAAGCTTTAAAGTGATATATCAACCAGTCACATAGATAAAATAATACAAAAGTTAGACCCAAATATGTACGGAAAGTCTATAGCAAATTTGATAATTTTCCCCAAATTGAACACCAATTTTAGCTATACAAAGTATTCCAAGTTATAGCAAGTTTCATACAATTCAAATAGAGTGCGGAAATTTCAATTGTTGATTTTATATGTTATTTAATATAAACTTTTTTAGGCATTACTAACCCATCCTTGTTGGATGTCAAATACGTATCAAATATTAAAGTTTTTGATGAAAAATATAACTAGAATTTTCCGTTTGACTTTATATTGTCTTTTATACCTAAAGCGTCGCTCATAAAATCGTTAACCTTGCGCTGCGGAGTCCAAAAACGTCCAACAAGTAGTGTATGGCCAAATCAAAAGGGGTTAAAAAATATTTTTTGTGAAAATTTAAAAAAAAAAATTTTTTTTTTCCAAAATTCCCCCCCCCCCCCCCCCAGAGACTTAAGCTGGAGCCGCCACTGATTTATTTCCCTCATACATATCGCAGCGTCCTCCTTCGGTGTTCCCATAGCACTTAACCCCACCGAAGAAAAATAATATAACAGGATTATGAACTAAACAGCTACAACAAAGTTCGCCAGATCACCATCAAATGGCTCGCAACAACTGTTCTAAAATTCAACACCTCTCAGTGTTGTTAACTTTATTTTAAAATCGCTAAAAACAAATAAATTTTTTTTTATGTTTAAGGCACTGTCATTGCAATTCTGGGGACTATTTCTAAATAAAAATAATGCAGGACTTAAGGAAATTTTGTAGGATTTCCAAAAATATACAGTCTGTGTAGATCCGATCTGTACTCGCTAAATTTTACTATGTAATTTGATTAAAGGTCGATATCGCTAATTTTTCATTGAAAGCCACGCCCACTTAAAACAAGTAACAAAGTAAAAAAACAGATGTTACGCTAAAATTCCGCACAATATTCTAGACTACCTATTCGCCTCTCGGGGTGAATTTAGCCAATATTTTGATTTTTAAAAATAAAAACAACGAGATTAAAATGAAAAAAAAATTGAATCGTTTATATTAAATTTTCCACCACTGTATATATTAATTTAAATCATATAGAAAAGTATAACTATTGTTTTTTGCCAAATATATTTTGAATTTTTATTTCCAGAATTTACCAACTCTTTTGCTTTACCCCCAGACTAGATAAGCAGTAAATATCTTAGCAATAAGTTTAGTACTTCGGCAGAATAACTGCATAAAATTGCTTATTGCAGAGCTTATGTTAAGGGTATTTGAACACGTAATTATGTTAACTCATAATTTGCAATAATTCAATAAAGAAGGTTATGCGACGCCCTTTACCCTTGTAAAAATCCAAAATCGACCAATTTTTTTGTTTTTTATTTATAATTAGTGGAATGGTTTTTAAGGGTGAACACACCAAAACTGCGACACTTAGAAACTAATACCAGAAAAAAACTAGATGGCTCTGAAATAAATTTTTTTTATTCGAATACTTTGAAGTTTAGAGATAATAAAAATATTAAAATATTAGTTATTATTTGTTCCATATGCAACTGATTGGACTTTTCGTAGCACACGCGCCATCATCTTTTGCACGAGTGCATCAAACCAAGTGGTTGTCGCGACGCCGACAACCACTTGGTTTTAAATTCTACAATATCTTTTACCAGGTCAACTGTCTTCTTCAATATTCCCTTCACTATTGACCAATATTCCTCAATAGGGCGTGGCTCTGGGCTATTGGGTGGATTGCAGTCGCGAGGTACAAAATCGATTTTATTTGCATTGTACCACTACAATGTGTCCTTGGCATACTGGCAGCTAGCCAGGTCTGACCAGAACAGTGGTTTGGTGACGTGACTCTTAATGGCAGAAGACGCTTTTTGAGGCACTCATCCCAATAAATTTGAGCGTTCATTGTTCCAAATGTCATGAAAGGGCTGCTTTCACGACCACAGGAGCAAATGACTTGCTAAACCACGATTTTTTTGGAAACTTGGACTTCGTTTTCAATTTAAAGCTTTCAGAGCATCTTTACCACTTGCGGCAGTATAAATATATATTTTAAATTTTGAAAGCAGTAGGTTTCGTCGTCCATGACAATGCATTCATATTTCCTGATTTGGGATTCGTACAACTTGCAGCTGCGGGATTTCACCGTAACATTCTGCTTTGCGTCTCGATCTGGTGCTGTTTGAGCTTTAAAACTTCTCTGTGAAGCTTGCCGCTTTACCTTTTGTACGAAAGACTGCGATTTACGCACAGATTTTGCAACAGAACGTGACGAAATCATCGGATCTTGCGAAAATGCCCTGAGGACCAGAGATACAAGCCAGCCGACTTCAGCCGGTTAGCCGCCACCAGCCGACACCTTTGCCAAGCCGATTCAGCCGCCGAAAATAATCGGGTAAGCCAATTTTCGGCTAAAGCCGGTAGAAAAATGCAAAAATATATATTTTTTTTTTTAATTTATAAAATTTGTTTAAATATACATAATTATTTGAAAAGTTGAATTTTCTTGTTTTTAGATATCGTTGATTGTTAAAATGTTTTGCATCAAACTGGCGGTAGCACAACCAGGCTGTTTTGTTGATACTACAATTCTACAGGTTTCCGCATTATAAGGACTGCGTTTGAAAAAAATTTCCATCACATAGTCCAAAAAAACTGATGAAACAGTCATGCAATTTTAAAAATAAAAGCTATTTTATAACCGTAATTTTTAAGATTATTATAAAACTACTACCTCCGTTCCGAAATGAGGTTAACATTTCTATATTTTTGCTGGGATTATGGAGGTTTTTTAAAAAAACTATTTTTTTTTTTGGATAGTTGTTAGGACATATCAGTGATTCTGAATTTATAGATAGCTTTCCAATTTTTTTTTTAATTTATTTTTAATTCGATGTCAAAGTTGAAAATTAGAATTAAAATAATTCATTGATTTTGTGTGAAAAAATTAATAGAATTCAGATAAATTAGAAAACATATTTTTGACGTTACAAACATGTTTAGAATCTATAATGATTAACTAAGATGGTAATAATTACAAAATTCGCCGAGATGGCCTTTTACTGGTTTCTATTAAATGCAGCGAAGAGACATTAGCAACAGCTCGTCAAAATATTGTTCATTAATTTTATTACAACACAATATTATTTTTTCTACCACAATAGTGGCACATGAACTGTTATTTTAATTTATTTTCTTTTATTTGAATAAAAACACTTTGCTTAGTAAAATGTTAACAAAAAAAATCAATAGAAATGTTAACTTTTTTTCGGAACAGAGGTAGTATATACAAATTTTTATTATTTTTATTTTAAAAAATTTTTTTAATTTTTCTGATGCCTTTCCATCAACGTTTTTGTGGTATGCTAGCTGCTAAATACCACTTTCCTCGGAAATCTTTGACATCGTTGGCGACTTTTTTTGTTACCTTAGTTTCTTTTTCAACGAAGCCCAGAATTAACGAATTAACTCTTCAAAGCTCTGTTAATTAATTCGTAACAAAATAAATCGAACGAAAACAAATATGAATTAATTCCATTCAATATATAGCCTTTTGTGAATTAATTCATTGAATTTTAAATTCAGAATTCAAAAACTGAATTAAAAAATTAATTTTTCAAAGCTCTGGGTGAGGTAAAGCTAGGAATAGTCGTATTTCATTTTCATTTTGGTCTACTTCTCTTAGTTTAGTAGATATGTACCATTTTAAAAAACCGGTCGGGAAAAAAATAAGGATATCTTTAAAACATCGGATATACTGATGGGGCCATCTAATAGGTGATGGCAGAGAGTTGAAAATCTTATATTTTAACAATAAATTGTGTAAAATTTAACAAATGTATGTATAATTTTATAGACATTTTGAAATATAAACTCAATTTTTATAAATTCGGAAAACTACACTTAAAATAATAAGTCTGTTGGCTGAACCGAAAAATTTGTTACTTTAACAAAATTTATTCCTGTTTTTGGCTTAAAATAAAATTTGTTGATTTTAACACTTTTTTTGTTAAATTTAACAAATCAATTTAAGTAAAAAAATTGTAAAACTTTAGTTTTATCTGCAATTATACTGAGTCGTAGAATTTATTCAAATTTAGGGTCTCGGGACTCTCCCCGGGGCTAATCCATATCATGTGAGGGCATATAAGGGCACTCCAATGGAGCAAACATTTTGTCCGCTTTGCTTCATCTCGCTTAGTTTTCGAGATAGGGCCATTTTATGAAGTGGAAAATTTTTATTTAAAATTTCCGAGGGCCAAGGCCCCACCAAAGTCCATTTTTTGATAGAAGTAGCCCCTTTCTCTGGGGTATTACATGGTTAGAGGTAGTCGAAATTTTCATACATTTTGCTCTATCTCTCTTAGTTTTCGGGAAGGAAAGAAATGGCGCCATCTTTAAAACTTCGGATACATTGGTGGCGTCATCTAACGGGTATAGTAACATGAAAATATTATATTTCAACAATAAATTTTATAAAATTTAACGAATTAGTTTTAAATAATTTTGAAAATTAACACTCAAAATTAGTTAAAGTACTGCGGATTTTTAGTATAGTGTTAAATGAAAATTACTAAAATCTTTGCTTAAATTAGTGTTTCAGCTAAAAATTTGTTAAAAATAAGTCAAATCGATTTGAAACCGGTTTGACAGATTTTTTTACTGACGTATTATTTTAAGTGTACCTAAAAAAAATTACAAAGCTGACTTCGATATTTTTGCAGTTGTTTTTTTTTTGCGTATCTGTTGAAATTCTTGGAAAATGTACCTTTAAGCCGACGTTAGCCGGTTAGCCGCCGCCAGTCGACACTATTTTTTTAAGCCAGCCGCCAGCGTTTGCGGCTCAACTCTACAAATCAATCGCCGCCGACCATTTTAGCCATTAGCCGCCGCCAGCCGACAGAATGGACCGGCTTGTATCTCTGCTGAGGACCTTCCGAGCACTGTTTGTATCACTTTGGTCATGCTCACCTCCGCTTCCAGGCCATTGTCAAATCTTCTCTTTAAAACCCTGGAAAGTGTCGAGTGGTGAACTTTTAACTGAGAACCGGATTTTTTATATATTCGTGCAAAATAATTTGCGTCGTTTCTAACTCGATGGTCATTTTTAAAGAAACTAAAAGTAAAATTCGAATGAAATTTCTCATACATAAAATTTAGGTCATGGTACGTTACTCAGGGTATTTGAATTTCAAAATATATAAATTTTTTTGATTAAGTTTTCCAAAGTGTCGCAACTTTGGTGTGTTCACCCTTTAATTATTCTTAATTTAATTAGTTTTTTTGTTTTTCTTGCTTTATTTTCTCTTATTTTATTAGTGGCGTCCTTTTTTATAAATGTCAAACTAAAATGTCATCTGAGTTTGACATTTCATCTCAGCAATATGTCGGCAATAATTTGTAACGAAGATTCGCTAACAATTATTGCGACATATGTTGCCAGCAATAAATATGTACGCAATTGAGGTGTATACACTGAAGACAATATAATTTTGACGTTTGCTGCAATATATGTCAACATATTTATTGCTAATCTAGACTGGGGGCTAGTTGTAAGCAAAAATGTTTCAACATTTTTGCAGCTTTCTTAAAAATGTATTCTTATTTAAATTTTAGCCTTTGTTAGGTCGAAGGAAATTCTACTCCTTTTTTGTAAGTATATCTTATTTAAAATACTAAAAGTTATTTCACAAAAAGCATTGCTATTTGGTATGGAAAAAACAAACGAGATCAATTTTTATAGATTTTGTACGTTATTTTTATCGCATTTTTGAAAAAGATGGACCATTTAAATTTATTCCAAAAAAGGTGGTAACTGAGTGAAATTTTCGGGCGCCAGCAGTTCTTAAAATTTTGTTGTTTTATTTTGAATATTTCTGGTAATAAGTTTTAGACCTTGGAATGTATTGTTATTATAATAATTTTTTTTTTAGATTTAAGTTGCTAGTCTGTAAGGATAATAATGTATCCATAGACTGAAATACATAAATAAATATCTTATCAACTGGAATATCTTTCGGCAAATTATCAAAGGATTCTCGCAGGCAGCAGAAGTCAGTGTACAACATGTCGTTGTCAATTAAATTTGATATTTCTAAAACTTTTGGAAGCTCTGATAAGTTATCCCACGACAAAAGAGATTGTGTTAGATTTAAAACAGAAAATTTGTTGTGAAGTGATTCGTATCCGAAATCATTTCGCTGCTCCAAGTACACTAATAGAAAATAGTCCGTAAAAAATTAGTTAAAACTACTAAAAATTAGTTAAAAGTGATGCTGCTGAAAAAAACTGCTAAATTAGCAGATTATTTTTGCTATATATTAGTAATATAGGAACAGAAAAAATAAAACTGTTGAATATACAGAACTTTAGTTATATTTCAGCTAAATTTTAGTTATATTTCAGCTAAATGGAGAATAGCAAATTAACCTGCCAAAAAATTTAAAATTTTTTAAGTTTTTTTTCGATAACTAAATAACTAAAATTCTGTAATTAAACAGCTGTATTTTTGCTGTTCCTTTATTCCACGTTTTTAGCGTGCCTTAAAGGTTAGAATTAAATTTCTTTTATATAAAATAAAACAAAATCTTTGTTGCTACGGTAAAATAATTGTTAAGGTAAATTTATTATAGATAAGTTGTATTCGCGGTTGATGGGGGGGGGGGGGCACAGCCCCCCCCCCCCTGATTTTCTTAAAATTTGCTTTTTTTAAATACAGTTTTTTATAATAAAAACCTTCACTCACCCAGCCACCACAAATAAATAATTCTGACACAACAATGGGTTTAAAATAAATAAATATTTGATCACTTTTTCTCATGAAAGTGGATTGTTATTAATGAATCCATTACAAATTTCAATATACGTGTGTATGTCAAGATAATTTGGTAAAGTGCGAAGTTAGGTAGATAGACCCGTAAGTAGATTTATTCATTTGTGTTTTGAATGAAAATAAATAACGTAAAGCAGGGTTGGCAAGCGATTTATAATATTAAAGTTAGCGGGCAAAGCTACGTATCTACGTTGTTAGCGTGCATTGAAGTTTTTTTTAATTCCAGTTTATGTAAAGGTAGACCTGGCAATTCAAGTAAATTCACAAATTCAGTTGGAAAATTTACTGCGTCGGTTTCTTTCACCGGTGCTTCGTTACCTGCAGTTTAAATATCAGAATATATAAGTTCCATTCTTTTTCTAAGGATTTTTCTCTTTTAGAAAATTTGTTTAACTTTTTGGAGAGTATGTTTCAATGCTACATAAATTTCATATTCCGTGGATAGTGTTTGAATAGGTAATTAAAAGGGGTTCTTCACCTCTTTTTGTTCCTCCCAGTAAAAATCCCAAATATATATAATCTGCCTCAATCGCATGCGAAATTTCAAGTACCAAACTCCGGCAGTTTGATTCATTCAAATTCCATTCCATTTTGTTTAACAATTTCAGTATTCCAATGCAACTCCTTCCAAGATTCCATTTCGTTCACCATTCCATTGCATTTCGTTCCCATTATCTGTTATTCCAATTCCACTCGTTCCCTGTTTCATTCCATTTCGTTCCTACTGTCTTGTGTATCGATATTGATGAGTTGCTTCTCTTTCCATTCCATTTCTTTGCACTTGCTCCGTTCCATTCCTCTTTTAACTGCAGTGTTTCATTCCACTCGTTTCCCATTCTATGCCATCTCGCTCCTCATTCCATTTCGTTCTATAGTCCATTCCTTTTCGTTCCCTCTTCCAATCCATTTCCATTGTCTATAATTTCAATTCCACTCGTTCAACTTTTATATCCATTTCGTTCCACTTGTATAGTGTTTCAATTCCACTCGTTTCCTATTTAGTTTCTTGATTTCAGTGTTCCATATACACTCGTTCTTTAAATTTTAGGTTTCTAGCTAAAGACGCAAATGTTCAGGGGGGGGGGGGGGGCAATTTTCCCCTTTTGAGCCACCATTTTTACCACGTTCCTGTCCAAAGTCCTAAAAATGCCTTGTCGATAAGTTAGCCCATACTCCAAGGAAAACATATTATAGATTACGGGTTTCTAGCCGAAGGGTTCGGTTAGGCCATCAAGGGGGAGAATTATTCCGTTTTCACCCCTGCCGGTAGGAATTTCCAAAAATTCCGAGAACATCTGCGTTGGAGGAGGAACCTACTACGTACATAATTTTAGGTCTCTATATCCAGCATTTTTCCCAACTCGGCAAAGGGGGAGTTTTTTCACTTTTTACCCCTCCCGGTATGAGATTCCAAAAATACCGTCTTAGGGGACGTCTACGTTGGAGAAGGAACCCAAATACCGAATTTAAGCTCGCTCCCTAGTTCCAGCAGTTTGGCCAGGCCTTTAAGGGGGAGACTTTTCCTGTTTTTGACCCTACCTGTGGAAATTTCCAAAAATCTCATCTTAGCGGATGTCTACAATAGAGGAGGAACTTTAGTACCAAATTTCAACTTCCTACCTCCAGCAGTTTGGGCAGGCCTTTAAGCGGCACTTTTCGCTTCATTAATCCCCATTTTTGCAATGTCCCTGTCCAAAATTCCAGAAAGCACGTTCCCGATAAGTGAGCCCAGACTCCGAGGAACATATGTTTTACATTTCAGGTTTCTAGCCAACTTTTACTATTTGTGCCCCTCTGGGTAGGAATTTCAGAAAATCTATCGACAGGGAATTTCAGCTTCCTAGTTCCAGCAGTTTGAGCAGGCTGTCAAGTGGGACATTTTTCTTTTATTGTCCCTCCCGATTGGTATTAGGCTGGAAGACGAACCTAAGCACCGAATATCAGCTTCGTAGTTCCAGAAGTTTGGACAGGTCGTTAAGGCGCCACTTTCCCTTTTTAAGCCCCTTTTTTATAACGACCCTGTCCAAAATTCAAAATAGTATCTTTCTAATAAGTTAGCCCTTACTCCAGGGACCCTCATTTTAAATTTTAGGTTTCTTGCCGAAGGGGTTTTTACAGGCCACCAAGGGGAGGCTTCCTTCTTTTTGCCCCCCCCCCCCCTTTAGGAATTTACAAAAATTCGATCTTCGCGGCTGTCTGCGATGGATGAGGAACATTCATACCAAATTTCAACTTCATTGCCTCAGTGGTTTGGGCAGGCCGATATTGGGGACATTTTTCTCTTTCAACCCACATTTTTACTATGTTTCTGTTCCAAAATAGAAAAATTACGTTGCCGGTGAGTTAGTCCTACTCCAGGGAATACATATTTAAAATTTTAGGTTGGCCAGAAGGGATTGGGCAAGCCGTCAAGGAGAATACTTTGCCCCTTATCTCCCTCCCGATAGGGAATTTTAAAAATTCCGTCTAAGCGGATGCCTACACAGAAGGAGGAACTCACATACCGAATTTCGGCTACATAGTTTCAGCAGTTTGGGCAGGCCGTCAAGGGGGAGACATCCCCCTTTTGGGATATCCTGTAGGTAATTCCAAAAATACAAACTTAGTCGATGTCTACTACAGTGGAGGAACCTTTATGCCAAATTTCAACTTCTTATCTCCAGTGGTTTGGGCAGGCAGTTAAGGGAAACACTTTTCCAATTTGTGAGACCGTCTTATATTCGGCATAGACGTCCGCTATGCCGAATATCTTTTTGTGAAATTATATTTTTTTAAATGAAATTTTTGTTGAAAAAACGAAATTTTTTGGAAAAAGATACTTTATTTTTACAAAGTACTTTATTGGAAGAAGGTACTTTTTTTGAAAAATTTATTTTTAGGAAAAATTTATTTTTTTTGGAAAAACGTCCTTTTTTTGGGAAAAGGTCCTTTTTTGGAAAAGGTATTTTTTGGAAAAAGGTATTTTTTTGGAAAAAGGTATTTTTTTGGAAAAATGTATTTTTTTTGTAAAAAGGTACTTTTTTCAAGGTTGGCAACCGATACCGTTATAATACCGTTATCCGTTTCAAAACCCTTTCAAAATGACAACCGATACCGATACCAATACCGAAATTCTTGGTTTCAAAAAATACCGGTATTCAAAAACCTTTTCCCTTAATACCGGTGTCGTACCGGTATGGAATCGGTTTTAAAAAAATTGTTTTTTTTCACGTTTTTAGCAAAAATACTAATTTTTTAATATAAAATTTCGAAAATTGTTAAACAATTAAACTTTTTTATTCATTGTTAATAGAAAATCGTGTTACAAATTCAAAGTGCGGTTATCAGCCTTTAATTTGCATTGACAACATTGTTTTTAATTTATTTAACTTCATAAATATTCTCTAACTTGTGACAAATTTATATATATCTATATGTCCTATGGTTCCATTAGGAACAAAGGGCCACAAGTTTACAAATTTGTAAATAAAATTTAATATATAAACTGGTTTCTTAAACCTTTAATTGAATTTACAGTAGAGAATCCTTTTGTTAATTTTATAAACTTATTTTTTTTATTTTATTATATGATCTCAATACAAATATAAAATATTTGTAGTGAGTCAACTTGTGTTCCTAATAGATTTAAAAAAATGTTTGTGTTTAAAAAATAAAACACTTCGAAATTTTTAATAACTTACGGTGGGTCTCATACTGTAGGTTTAACTTTAACTTAACTAAAAACAAAATAAAATGTCAAAAAAATGTACACAAAACAACAACAAATTTTTGGGTTAACTATTAACCTAAGTTTAAACCTGCAGTATGAGACCCACCGTTATTGTTTTTTGTTCATATTATAAAAACATTTCCATAACCTATAGTTATCCTTTATAAAAATTTAATAAAATTGAGTTTTTTATAATTAAGAACATTTTTTTATATTTTTGTAAATTTTTTCAATAATACCGGTATTAATGTTTCGGTATCGGTTATACCGATACCGATATGATTAAAATACCGTTATTCGTTTCGGTTGCCAACCTTGCTTTTTTTGGATAAGGTATTTTTTTTTTGGAAAAAGGTAAATTTTTTTAGAAAAAGGTACTTTTTTTGGAAAAAGGTCCTTTTTTTGGAAAAAGGTACTTTTTGTGGGAAAAGGTACTTTTGTGGAAAAAGGTACTTTTTTTGGAAAAATGTACTTTTTTGAAAAAGGTACTTTTTTGGAAAAAGGCACTTTTTTTGGAAAAAGGCACTTTTTTGGAAAAAGATACTTTTTTTGGAAAAAGGTACTTTTTTTGCAAAAAGGTATTTTTTTTGGAAAAAGGTACTTCTTGTGGAAAAAGTTACTTTTTTTGGAAAAAGGTACTTTTTTTTGGAAAAAGGTACTTTTTTTTTGGAAAAAGGTACTTTTTTTTAGAAAAAAGATACTTCTTTTGGAAAAAAGTATTTTTTTGGAAAGATACTTTTTTTGGAAAAAGGTAATTTTTTTTGGAAAAAAGTACTTTTTTTGGAAAAAGGTACTTTTTGTTGAAAAAGGTACTTTTTTTTGGAAAAATGTACTTTTTTTTGGAAAAAGGTACTTTTTGTCCCCTTTTTGCCCCTCCCGATAAGAATTTCCAAAAATTCCGTCTCAACGGACGTCTACACCGGTCGAGGAACCTACATACCTAATTTCAACTTCATAGCTCCAGCAGTTTGAGCAGGCCGTCAAGGGGGAGACTTTTTGCCCCTCCCTGTAAAAATTTCAAAAAAAATCCCGTCTTGGTGGATGTCTACGATAGTGGAGGAACCTTTATACCATATTTCAACTTCCTACCTCCAGCGGTTTGGGCAGGCCGTCAAGGGGGGCTCTTTTCGCCTTTTTAACACCCATTTTTACAACGTCCCTGTCCAAAATTCTTGAAAGTACTTTCTAGAAAAGTTAGCCACTACTCCAAGGAACACATATCTAAAATTTCAGCTTTCTAGCCAAAGGGGTTTTGGCAGGCCGTCAAGGGTAGACTTTCCCCCTTTTTGACCGTTCTGGTAGGAATTTCCAAAAAAAAATCTTAGCGGTTTGGGCTGGGCGATGTTGAGTCAGTCAGTCACTCACGTTATTCTTTTATATATAGAGAATATATAGCAAAAATAATCTGATAATTTAGCAGTTTTTTTCTGCAGCATCATTTTTAACTAATTTTTAGTAGTTTTAACTAAATTTTTTACGGACCTTTTTCTATTAGTGTACTGAATATTAATTTAATTAATAAAAAAATATAATTAATAAAATAATTATTTTTCAAAATTAAAGAAATTCTTTTTTAACTGGACAAATTGTACTTTAGCTGGTAACTAGACAAAACCCAAAATAACTGGACAATCCAGGCCATTCCAGGCCGTCTGGCAACCCTACTTATATGTCCAGGAAATTTTACAAATACGGTCCAAATCCGTAAGTTGGCCTATTTTAGTGGCCATAATGGGATTTCTTGAAAGATTCTGGAATAACAAGGCTCCGTCCGTACCAGAGTAATAAGCAAAATGAAAGCTAATGGATAGATGATTCCAAAAGATCGTCCAAAGAATCCGGAGAAACTAGACTCCTTCTGTATTAAAGCGTATTTCAAATGAAAGCTAATGGGTAGAGGATTCCAAAAATCACCTTGGAAGAAAATCTATCACACAGCATTTGCGTAAATACGGAAATCCTATTTTAGTGGAAGATTGCGGAACAGTTAGGCTCCGTCCGTCTTTTAAAAATTGTGGAAGAACTAAATAGGCCTAACTAGGGTTGCCAGATCTCCTGGAATGGCCTTGATTGTCAAGTTGTTTTAGATCAAGTTTCTTTTAGCTTGAAACTTGATCTAAAACAACTTGACAATAATTCGTCAAGTCAAAAATACTTGTCCATTTCAAGAAATTGCCATGACTGTGGGCGCTGTAGTGTAATTGTTAGCATGTTGGACTGTTACACATAAGGTTGCGGGTTCGATCCCCAGCGAAAGCAACATCAATTTGGAAAAATAATATTTATTTATTTCCCTCATACATATCGCAGCGTCGGTGTTCCCATAGCACTTATCCCCACCGAAGTAAAATAATATAACAGCCCGGTGAAAAATGTTCATATACGCTCAAACATGTTCATATATGGTTTATGTATGGACACATATGAACAAATATGGATTTTTTATGAACATATATGGATTTTATATGCCCGGTGAAAAATGTTCATATACGCTCAAACATGTTCATATATGGTTTATGTATGGACACTAGGGTTTTTCTTTTCCCGGACTTTTTCATTTCCCGGGACAGCGGGATTTTTTTATGAATTTCCCGGGATCCCGGGAATTCCCGCTCGTTAGAAAATAAATTAATCCGACATATGTTGTACTTGAAAAATTCGATTTCTATTAAAACACCGTCCGACAAAGTTCATCTTTTGGTTGTTATTTTTTTACCCATGATAAAATCTACTTAATATATTCTTTTTCTATATCAATTCGTTTAACAGTTTAAATCGCGAATTATTATTTAGATAATATATTTACATATATTTAGTTAATAATATATTTAATAATATATTTATATGGAAGGCCGTCTTAATTTTAAAATGAAATATATTAACTAAATATTAACCCTTTCGACCCCAACTTTAAATGGCTGGGAATTTTTCGACCAAACTTCTTGTAAGTGTAGATCTATGCCAAAGAAATATTTTTTTATTACTTTTATGGCTTTGCAACACCCCCTAACGGAGATATTTGGAATTAAAGTTCAAAAATTAATATGCTGCCGGTCCCGAACGGGTTAAGATTTTTTAAAAATTTTAATTTTATATTTTTTCTATTACTGAACTCTACATAAAAAATTTTGATTTTTTAAATTTTATTCATCACACAATTTTTGAGACTAATTTAAACAAAAATTTTATTTTTCCTTAAATTTTGCTGTGAGAAAAAATGTGTGTTGACATTATGAAAAATAGCTCGCAAATGAACACTATTCAAGACTGCTACATGAAATTATACACAGGTATTCTAGAACTTCAATGCTACTGAGTAAAAAAAATTGTTAGAAAAAAAAAATAAATATAACGGGAGTTATAGGCACAAAACAACGAAGTTGCTTGTAGGCAACTTTGGGGTCGAAAGGGTTAATTCGCGGTTGGAACGGTAAAACAAATTGATGTAGAAAAAGTGAAAGATATGGGTATTTTATTTTCTTCCCTTATTTCAGGATATGTTGGAATTGTTAATGGGTGTAAACTTGTGTCGGAACAGTTTTATAGTCAGAACTAAGATAGGCTTTTTGCTTAAGTATTTCTTAAATATGAAATCCAAAAATTTGTTTCTATGCAGATTTTCAGAAGTATTCGTATAGAATTACTTTATAAAAAAGTTTAAGAGTATTCTTCACACAAATTATTAAGCAAATTCTCTTAAATATTTTTATAAAAATCGATACTAGAATATTATTAAATAATAATTTATTCATTTTAATACACTAGATATAGTGAAAAATATAATTTAATAAGTATGCCTAATTGTTTACTATCAACATGGATTTATGTTTTAGGTTAAAAAATAATTAGAATATGAATTTAAAATTAAAGGCTCTTTGTCGTTCATAAATCTGAGCTTCATAAATTGTCGATCAGAGTTGAATTTCATAGGAAGCAGCTGGATAAAAATAACATTGTTAGAATTTCGTTGATGTTAGCAAAGAGTATACATAATAAAGAGATTGGGGGACTCTCTATCACTGAGAAAGCATTTGTTCTATTATGTGCCTTGGAACAGGAACATACTCAAACCAATATCACCCAGCTCACATGGCAATAAGATTCTCCGAACATATCGCCAGGAAGAAAACATTTATTGCCGGCAATATCAATTTCGTATTTCCTCCGTCGGAAACAACTGTTGTTACACTAAAACAATACTTCCAGGCAATATGAAAGCAATAACTCATATGGAAGGTAAAAGGGATATCGCTAAATAAACTCCCAGTACAATAAAAAAACAATTTAATTTTTTCATTATAAAATTTAAGCCTGAAAAACAATATCTGCATACATAATCCATTGACCAACTCATAAATTATTTTGATTTCATCTTAGCCGCTTTTTCCCGCGCAATTAATCTTTACTTTTCACGAGATTATTTCCTATATATCTTTTGATTGTTTTTGTACAAATTTAGTTTTAATTTTTTCCAAATTTATAAAAGATTTCAAACAAATTTGCTTTATCTTCCAAATGATACAAAGGTGATATTGCCGCAATATTGTCATAAAAAGTTATGACAAAAGATAAAATTTTCGAATTATTTTTTTTCCAAATATCGCCGAAATATCTTCCAAGTGATAAAAGAAGACAATTTCAAAGTAAATACTACTTGATTATTTTCATTCAAATGACAATCTTCTTGGAATGTATCTTTTAAATGTTTGCAGGGTCATTATGTGCGCTCTTTGTATGACTCAAACATCGATTGTAACCAGGGATGGAAAATCATAATTTAGTTATAAAAATCAAGAATGGAACTATACTATGGAATTACACTATTCCAACAGTATTATAGCCCTAGATTATGAATTTTAAAAAACCATACGTAAAAAATTGCAAAATAATTTCGGAATGGGAAAAAAGGCTTTGGGGTTCAAAAAATTATTTAAAAGATTTACATTCTGCAAACGATGCCAAAATTTTCTTTTTTTTGCAAGTTACCACCAAACTTTGTTTTATGAAATGGGCATTATACTCCGTAGATTATAAATTTAAAAAATTGCAAAATAATAGAGGAACGCGAAAAAAAGACTTTGTGGTAGAAAAAAAAAATAAATAAAAAACTCAATCAGCGATTAACAATCTGCAAATGAATACAATGACGCAAAAATTTTCCTTTTTGCAAATATTTTTTTCGCGATTTTTTTTTTTTTTTTGCAAACTAAGCACCAAAATTTTGTGTATAAAATTGGTACTATAGACCCTAGATTATAAATTTAAAAAAACCACACTTAAAAAATTGCAAAATAATCGCGGAAAGCGAAAAATAGCTTTATGGTACAAAAAATTAATTAAAAAACTTAATCAGCGATTTACATTCTGCAAACAAATATATTGATGAAAAAATTTTTTGCAAATTTTATTTTTCGCGATTTTTTTTTGCAACTAGCCACCAAACTTTGTTGCATGAAATATGTATTATAGTGCCTAGATTATAAATTAAAAAGAAACATACTTAAAAAATTGCAAAATAAAAGCGAATCGCGAAGAAAGACTTTGTGGTACAAAAAATTAATTAGGAAACGTAATCAGAGAATTAGATTCTGCAAACAAATATATTGATGCAAAAATTTTCCTTTTTGCAAATTTTATTTTTCGCGATTTTTTTGCAACTAGCCACCAAACTTTGTTGTATGAAATGTGTATTATAGCCCCTAGATTATAAATTTGAAAAAATCGCACGTAAAGATTTGCAAAATAATAGCGGAATTTGAAAAAAGATTTTATGGTACAAAAATTTAATTCCTAGGTTATATATTTAAAAAAACCGCACTTAAAAAGTTTCAAAATAACGGCGGAATTCGAAAAAGGCTTTATGGTACAGAAAATGAATTAAAAGAGGTAATCAGCGATCGACATTCTGCAAACGAATATATTGTTTCAAAAATGTCGCTTTTTGCAAATATTTTTTTTTTTCGCAATTTGTGCTAATATCTAAATATTTATTTAAATTTTTTTTAACGAGCCAAATAGGAAGCTATTTTTTAGTTACTTACATTTTTAAATATGTAAGAGCGATCTAACATTTTTTGGTATAAGAGCCCGATTAAGTGAGCCTTTTCCATCCCTGATTAACCAGTCGGAGTTCGTTCCTGTTCCAAGCCGCATAATATATTTTCAAATAAAAAATATTGAGAGAGTTGCAAGGCCATTGATGTTAGCCTAATTGAGTTATTTCAATTTGCTGGTTTCAATTCAATATAAATATATCATCAATTATTAACCCATAAAGGTATAGAATAATGAGGATGGGTTTGTAGCAGGACCCAAAAATACGTATTCTATCCTGCTGGCCTCATCAAATTTTTTAAAATTTTATTCAATGTAATTTGCTTGTAAAAATGTTACCATCTCTCTTTTAATTTGAATCTTAATTTAAAGGAAAATGTGATAATATTTGATCTCAAATTGAATGAAAAACATTCATTAAATAGTTTTTTAACTGTAACTGGTATCTTTTGAATAGAAATTTTTTATGCCACAACTATTTAAAAATAAATTATTTAATTTGCATAATTGCATTTTAAATTAACATATAAAAAAATCCAAAATAATTTGAAAAATCATCTGAATAATATTCAAAAAATACAATTGAAATAAAGGAATAGCAGTTCAAATTTAAATAAAATTATTTGAAGTTAAAAAACCTCATTATTTGAAGTTAAAAATACGAAAATATTAAATACTAATCCCTAAATTCATAAACGCTTTGTAAAATTATAAGAGGTTTATTGAACAAATTTTGTATGAAAATGACGTTTTGTAAACCTGCTATAACTTTACAAAGCATTTATGAATTGAGGGGTAATTTTATAATTCCTAGTTTTTTAGATATATTTGGAACTGAGATACGGATGTTGAAGTATTGTATACATATTTTAAAGAAAAAAAATTTTTATGAAGTTCGAGTATTTGTTTTCGGTTTAACTTAACCAAATTCAACAGATTTCTAAAAACAATTTGGCCTAAATACTATTTTTTTATATTAATTCAGTTTATTAAATTTTAAATCGCATTTTTTAATTTCAAAAAATGTTATTTAAATTAATTTCAAATCAATGTTTCAAATTTAAATTTATTTAGCTTCCAAAATTGCAATATATAATAGCTAAAACTTCTGTAAAAGAATCAAAAAAAATCCCGGGAAATCCCGCACAAAATTCCCGGGATTGCGGGATCGAAAAAAGGGCGGGATTCCCGGGAATCCCGTCCCGGGAATTCCCGGGACATAAACCCTAATGGACACATATGAACAAATATGGATTTTTTATGAACATATATGGATTTTATATGAACATATATGGAAGTATATGTGATTCCATATATGGAAAAATATTTCATATACAGACATATATGGAGGCATCTGCTATTTCATATATGGAAAAGGCACTCATATAGGGACAAATATGAAAGTATATGTTATTCAATTTATGCAAAAGTGACTTGTATATGAACATATTTGGAAGAATACATTTTTCCATATGTGTAAAACGAACTCATATATGGATAAATATGGAATTATATTTAATGCCATGAATAAAAAAAGAAACATATGTAGCGTCTAATTCGAATGTCATACATAAATTTATATCTATAGTGCAACCTTATAATAAACGACAGCAACGTTCGCATGTATTCGCATATATTTAATAAATGTATATGTTCATATATGTCCATATATGAACATACTTAGGTGTTACCTCATTTTTCGGATCCATACATATATGGTTGAACTGTAAATGTTCATATATGGACATTTTTCACCGGGAGGGCTATAAACTAAACAGCATCAATAAAGTTCGCCAGATCACTATCAAATAGCTCGCAATAACTGTTCTAAAATTCAACATCCCCCGCAATTACTGTGTTGCCATTCATCTTTCATCCCTTCTCTATCCCCTTGCCAAAGAAAGGAACACGTTAATTAATAGGAAAAATTTCCTATGTTGCTTCTTAAAAAAAAAAACAAAATTACATATTCGGCCTCCAAAATTCATATTATTACTTTTTGTATTACAGAAATAAACTACATTTACATTAACCAAAAACTAGTAGTTATTAAAAACTACTTATATTTACTTGTCAAACTTTTTATAACTACCCGAGTAAAAAAAGTCAGATGTTATAAAATACAAACATATCTTTTTTTTTTTTGTATAGTCCAAACTACAATTTGATCCGAAAAGTGGTGGATCATACTGTATTCATTTAGATACACCTTGGATCTAATATGATGAAATACGATCCGAAAAATGGGTTTATCTTACTATATATAATTAGATTTAGTGCAATAAAGTTACATTTTATTTGATACCATTAGACAAAAATACTTCATTCAAAGTTTTCTCATATTGCATTAAATTCCATTTGAATTAGTTTTTGACTGTCATTATGTCACATCCAATTCTATATGATTAGATAAACCCATTTTGGGATCGTATTTCATCATATTAGATCCACGGTGCATATAAATGAATAGAGCATGATCCACCATTTTTCGGATCAAATTTAGCATGTTGTACCTCATTAATTATTTTAATAGGGTACTTGTTTTTGGATGTAGTGTTAACTGGGCTTTAAAATGTAATATTTTCTTTTGATTTTCATTATAAAATATTTATTGAAACCATATTTGAATATGTAGCGACACTAAAACAAAAGTTCCATGGAAACAGAGGTTTAGGTCTTTGATAAGCACTAGATGGTTTATATGTCCAGGGATTTTTACAAATACGGTCCAAATCCGTAAGTTGGCGGTACTGCCAATCTTCAATCCAAAGATATCGCCTTTAATACAACCATTGCCTTTACAATGGAGGCTAAAGCCTATATGACACTTGCTAGTTTCTAGATTCTAGTTTTTTGCACCATCAATGCAAATCATATGAAGGGTACACTCAAAAAAAAGTCAGTAAAGTCAGCAAAAAATGTTGCTGTGTCAGCAAATTTTTAGTCAGGAGCGTGCTTGCAAAAAAGTTGGTAATTTCAGTAAAAGGTTTGCTGAAAATCAGCGAGCTGATTTTTACAAAAAAAATAGTAATCTTCAGCAAAAGTTTTGCTAACATTTAGTCGACTGCAGATGAAAAAAATCCTTGCTAAAATCACTAAACTTTTTGCTGAATATTAGTAGACTGAAAAAAACTCAAAAAACTTGTAGCGAAATTTTACTTTAGTTAATTTATTTGCTGAAAATTTAAATATAGAATATGTGTCGAGTTGTTTTTCATTTTTTGTCATTTCCGTTTCCAGACAAGCTGCGACATCTACATCTTGTCTATCTGGTTGTCGTCCACGCTATGCATGCGATTATCAGCACAATTTTTGTAGCAAAATAAATAAGTAAAACATTAGTTCAAAATTAGTTTAGTGCTAAAAAAATATAACTAAAATTTTTGCTGAAAACGGAATTTCAGCAAAAAAATTGCTGAAAACTAGTACACTTGATATACAAGACATTTTACTAATTTTTCTACTATTTTTCACCGGGAGGGCTATAAACTAAACAGCTTCAATAAAGTTCGCCAGATCACTATCAAATAGCTCGCAACAACTGTTCTAAAATTCAACATCCCGCGCAATTACTGTGTTGCCATCCATCTTTCATCCCTTCTCTATCCCCTTGCCAAAGAAAGCAACACGTTAATTAATAGGAAAAATTTCCTATGTTGCTTCTTAAAAAAAAAAAAATTACATATTCGTCCTCCAAAATTCATATTATTACTTTTTGTATTACAGAAATAAACTACATTTACATTAACCAAAAACTAGTAGTTGTTGAAAACTACTTATATTTACTTGTCAAACTTTTTATAACTACCAGAGTAAAAAAAGTCAGATGTTATAAAATACAAACATATCTTTTTTTGAATAGTCCAAACTACAATTTGATCCGAAAAGTGGTGGATCATACTGTATTAATTTAGATACACCTTGGATCTAATATGATGAAATACGATCCGAAAAATGGGTTTATCTTACTATATATAATTAGATTTAGTGCAAAAAGTTACATTTTATTTGATACCATTAGACAAAAATACTTCATTCAAAGTTTTGTCATATTGCATTAAAAGCTGCGACATCTACATCTTGTCTATCTGGTTGTCGTCCACGCTATGCATGCGATTATCAGCACAATTTTTGTAGCAAAATAAATTAGTAAAACATTAGTTCAAAATTAGTTTAGTGCTAAAAAAATATAACTAAAATTTTTGCTGAAAACGGAATTTCAGCAAAAAAATTGCTGAAAACTAGTACACTTGATATACAAGACGTTTTACTAATTTTTCTACTAACGTATTTTTTTGAGTGTACTGCATTAACAACATCAATTTGACAGTTTGATAGTTTTTCGATATAGTTCTTCTCTTCACACACATTATTTCTTACTCAAGGAAAGTCGTGCTCTCCTCTATTTTGGATTATTAATACTGAAACTATCAAGTGTCATATAAGCTTAAGGCTCAGTGTTATGAGAAAAAAAAATTCGAGTAAGGTAGGCCTCCGCCCGTAAAAATTGAGTATTGGGCTGAAGTTTACTGTTTGGGGCACCCCTCAAATGAAAAAAAAGTATATCACCCCTCTGGAATTAAAAAAGATTTTTTTTTCTATATAGTGTTAAGGGGCCGGGGCCCCTGGGACCCACTAGGTCCATAAAACTGAAACACACCCAAAATCGTAAGTGCGAGGCTTAAATTAAAGGAAATTTTCTCCCACAAAATAGTTAATTTTATTCACGTAATTTATTAATTTACGATTATTTACGTATTTTCTAATTATTCGTACATATTTTAAAAAATATTTCAATTACAGTTCCCATTGAAAAAGGGAAGGAAATAAAGAATTGGATCCCATTGAATCTCCTGGACTATGACCCAACTATGAATTCATCTTTTCACTAAATGCAAATATATAAAACTTAACAATTAAAATGTATTCTTAAGGCTCTATGCAAGTCGCTCGTGTGCTATGACACCGTAAACCAAAGAAATATGTTAATGAAATTTGTTGCAATGTTAACACATTTTATCGTTTAAAACAGACCCATCAAGAGGTTGGTTAACAGGGGTTGAGTATCCTACAATCCCTTACTGGTTGCAAAAAGATCTATAAATGTCACCTGCTTTAAATGTCGATATGCTTTAATTGCCCTAACGCCTTGAAAGTCGTAAAATCAAACTAAATAAATAATTCTATAGTGACAAAAAATATATTATTTCTTCAACTCAAAAATAGATCTTAAAAAAAATTACTGCCGTCAACATTAAAATGTCAAGAGGATTTTGGCAATTAAAGTTCCAAATTTTGATTAAAGTTAAAATTTGGTAAATGAACAACAAAGAATTTAACTAATCACGTATTGCAAATTATTGGAACTTAATGCATCGTTTAATAAAAACGTTGATTTTCAGCTA
This sequence comes from Leucophora obtusa, assembly GCA_949987735.1. NCBI lineage: Eukaryota > Metazoa > Arthropoda > Insecta > Diptera > Anthomyiidae > Leucophora > Leucophora obtusa. The sequence continues at coordinate 57,038,106 of OX465297.1, forward strand.
ACGATGCACAATGCTTCGTCCCATGGACAAAAAAAAAATATTTCTCTCAAATTGTGATTAAAGAAGGATTTTTTTTAAAGATTAGAAAGTAACTAAAACAAATGTGAAAAAAATATTTGGTGTGTTTCCTTTTCCGCCAAGAGAGAGCGCTAAACTCAGAGAATTTTATGCAAAAATTACTTAACCCTTTGGCGAATGGCGTACATTATAATGTACGTCGACTTCATCAACTCGTCACTGATTTGAATTTTCACCAAAGCGCCATTCATTTACTGTTATCGGTTCATTATTTTGTTCTAATTTAAATTTTATGCTGGTTGTGAAATTTCAAAACAACATGAGATCAGTAGAGTGCGTTTTGTCCTGTGATCATCAACGCTGCTGAGATCGTGTTCAAATTTATAAATTAAAAAAAGACTAAAAAGATTAGTAATAGAAAAAATATAAAATTAAAATTTAAAAAAAATTTAACCCGCTCTGGGTCGGCAGTATGTTACTTTTTGAACTTTAGTTTCAAATATCTCCGCTAGGGGGTGCTGCAAAGCCATAAAATTAATAAACAATATTTCTTGGGTATAGATCTACATTTCCACGAAGTTTGGTCGGAAAATTCCCAGCCATTAAAATTCCCGTGTAAAAGGGTTAACAGAAAAATAGATTTTAATTGTTTCACTAAAATAATTCTCAAAAATACATTTTTTTAAAAACTTGTTCGAGAATTTATTTTTTAATTACTTCAATATATTTGTAGTTAAATTAAAATATGGATTTTAGTATATGTTTACAAAACAATTATTTTTTATTGCTCCGAAAAACACATTTTCTTTGTTGAAAATCCAAAAATTACTTAAGTTTGATGGAGTAAAAAAAAATTATATAAAATTAAATATTTTTCTTTTATTTTTTTGGAGGTTTATACTGTTATATAACAGATTATTAAAAAATTAATTACTATTTTTTACCACAAATTAAAAAAAAATGGATTTTTTGAAATGCCTAAATTCATGATTTTTACAGAAATTTCACGCATTTAAGAGTGTTTAGTATTCAAACCATGTGAACCTTGCATTTTAGGTATAGGATGTGTTGAGCGCAGTTTTGTAAAACACTACGAGAAACATTTTTATGGAACATTCTAACCCCCATGTTTTCTGCCTAAAATCCAGGTTTGTGGGACATTTGAGCGCCAATTCTGTATAAGTACGAAATTAACCCTTAAACACATTTAAAACAATTGATAAGTTCTGAAATACAATTAATAAAACTGAAAATCAATTGATAATTTCTGATACAATTGATAAATCTGAAATACAATTGATAACTTCTGAAATACAATTGGAAAAGGTGTAGTTAATTCAACTTTTGGTCAAGCAATTAAATTTTTTTCGTTTAATTCCCTGGGAACGATGCCCAGGAATCACCGAGAACGATTCCCAGGAATCAATTTTTATGAACAGTCACGGTGACCCACGTGACTGTTTTATGCAAATGGATCCATCGGAAGCGTTAAAAGACCTGGCCTATTTGTATTATCGTGGTGTGTTAATACTCCGTAAGAGCAAAAATTTCGTCCGGTTTGCTCTATCTCGCTTAGTTTTCGAGATACGTTTATATAAATAGTTCGAGATAGTTTTATAAAATCGCCATTTTACAAAATGGCCTCTATCTAAACTTAATAAATAAACTTTACAAAAAATGGAATATATGCCGAAATAATACAAAATATGAAAAAGAATATAAGAAATATAGAAATATAGTCAATAAAAAACTAAATTGTGCTAAAAATTCTTACTATAAAAATAAATTTTTGGAAAACAGAAACAATATACGCATAACGTGGCAAATCATCAATGAAATTATTGGAAAAAAGACATATAATATTGATGAAAACGTACTTAGAAACTTTAAAAAGATAAACTTAAACATAAATGATCTATGCAATAATTTCGCAATGAGTTTTAAAGACAATGTTAAACAAATTTTACATAATTGTGAAGAAAAAAACAATAAATTCTTCAGCAAACGTAATTTCAATATAATAAGCACACTCAATATTAATAAAAGTGCAGGATTTGATGAAATTAGGCCCAAAAATTTACTTAACAATGCAAGAACCATGGCTCCAGTAATAACAAAGTTAATCCCTAACATTCTTAAAACTTCAATTATACGTCCAATTTACAAGAGTGGCGTAAAATCAGACGTGAATAACTACAGACCAATTGCAATTTTGTCTGTGATTGAAAAAATCATGGAAGAGATTGTATGTAGAAGGCTCACAGAATTTATTAAAAAATACAATATAATTAGCCCAAATCAATTCGGATTTCAAAAAGGAAGAAACATAAACAAACTACTTGGCAACTTCGCAAACTATATTAATGATCAGCTTAGCAAAGGCCATCACTGTTTAACTTTATTTATAGATTTTAGTAAAGTATTCGACACTCTGTCTCATGCCAAACTATTACAAACACTTGAGAAAATTGGAATTCGCGGGAACTCTTTAGAATGGTTCAAAAACTATCTCACATTAAGAACTTTTCACGTAAAATTATCAAATAACTTAAGCAATGAAATGCACACAGAATACGGAGTACCACAAGGATCAAAATCAGGCCCGGAACAAGTGCAGTTTAGGAGCATAGCCCCGATTTTTTTTTATTTTTTTTTCCAGTGTAGTACTTTTTGAGCTGTTTTCAAAAATATAAATTTTCTTTGTCGGAAACGCCTACTTTCGAGTGGGCGGGGCTTTAAAGTTGAAAATTGAAATTGGAATAAGTCCGGAGATACTTATCCGATCAGGACAAAATGCACATCAACTGAAAGGTCTGTGAAATTCCTTTCAGATTGGGTCAAATATGACCCCAAATATTAACCCATTGTGGATAACATTTTTAATTTTTTTCATTGACTTTTTGCATAAAAAGCCAATTTATTCAAAATATGTCCCATGTACCGGAAAGTATACTTTATGTTAGCTAAAACTCAAGACTTTAGGCTTTCATTTGATATGACTCATTATCTTTTTAAATTAAAAAGTTATTTAAAGTTAAAATTGGACATTTCCCTTTTTTATTTTTTTTTGTAGGTATTTAAAATGTCTATATTCATAAACATACACGAATGCAATTTATTAACCCATTAAGAACTGATTTAAGATTTTTTTGTGTTTAACTGTTGTTTTAGTTATAATTTTTTATTACCATAATATGCGAATAATTATGGCTTCGCTGAGTAAATTTTTTTGCGTTACCGGCCTCCGGCAGGACTTAGAGGTTTTCACCTATGTGATAGGCAGTTTAGTGGCTTCGCTGACTAAAGTATTTCTGTGTTGCCGGCCTTCGGCCGGACTTAGGGGTTTTCTCCTATGTGATAGGCAGTTTAGTGGCTTCGCTGAGTAAAGTTTTTCTGTGTTGCCGGCCTTCGACCGGACTTAGGGGTTTTCTCCTATGTGATAGGCAGTTTAGTGGCTTCGCTAAGTAAAGTTTTTCTGTGTTGCCGGCCTTCGGCCGGACTTAGGGATTTTTTCCTATGTGATAGGCAGTTTAGTGGCTTCTCTGAGAAAATGTTTTTCTGTATACTGGTACACAATGGGTTAATATTAGACCTCTATGAAAAGATATTTCGGAGACTTTTCCTTTGGTGTAAATTTTTTCCTAATCTAATACACATAAATAGCCAAAATCTTAAATCTATTCTTAATGGGTTAATTAATTCCATACATGTTTTTTATGAATATAGAAATTTTAATTACCTGCCTATCCATCAACGTTTTTATGGTATTATTAAATACCTTTCGAGCTGCTAAATACCACTTTCCTCGGAAATTTTTGACATCGTTGGCGACTTTTTTTGTTACCTTAGTTTCTTTTTCAACGAAGCCCAGAATTAACGAATTAACTCTTCAAAGCTCTGTTAATTAATTCGTAACAAAATAAATCGAACGAAAACAAATATGAATTAATTCCATTCAATATATAGCCTTTTGTGAATTAATTCATTGAATTTTAAATTCAGAATTCAAAAACTGAATTAAAAAATTAATTTTTCAAAGCTCTGGGTGAGGTAAAGCTAGGAATAGTCGTATTTCATTTTCATTTTGGTCTACTTCTCTTAGTTTAGTAGATATGTACCATTTTAAAAAACCGGGCGGGAAAAAAATAAGGATATCTTTAAAACATCGGATATACTGATGGGGCCATCTAATAGGTGATGGCAGAGAGTTGAAAATCTTATATTTTAACAATAAATTGTGTAAAATTTAACAAATGTATGTATAATTTTATAGACATTTTGAAATATAAACTCAATTTTTATAAATTCGGAAAACTACACTTAAAATAGTAAGTCTGTTGGCTGAACCGAAAAATTTGTTACTTTAACAAAATTATTCCTGTTTTTGGCTTAAAATAAAATTTGTTGATTTTAACACTTTTTTTGTTAAATTTAACAAATCAATTTAAGTAAAAAAATTGTAAAACTTTAGTTTTATCTGCAATTATACTGAGTCGTAGAATTTATTCAAATTTAGGGTCTCGGGACTCTCCCCGGGGCTAATCCATATCATGTGAGGGCATATAAGGGCACTCCAATGGAGCAAACATTTTGTCCGCTTTGCTTCATCTCGCTTAGTTTTCGAGATAGGGCCATTTTATGAAGTGGAAAATTTTTATTTAAAATTTCCGAAGGCCAAGGCCCCACCAAAGTCCATTTTTTGATAGAAGTAGCCCCTTTCTCTGGGGTATTACATGGTTAGAGGTAGTCGAAATTTTCATACATTTTGCTCTATCTCTCTTAGTTTTCGGGACGGAAAGAAATGGCGCCATCTTTAAAACTTCGGATACATTGGTGGCGTCATCTAACGGGTAATAATAGTAACATGAAAATATTATATTTCAACAATAAATTTTATAAAATTTAACGAATTAGTTTTAAATAATTTTGAAAATTAACACTCAAAATTAGTTAAAGTACTGCGGATTTTTAGTATAGTGTTAAATGAAAATTACTAAAATCTTTGCTTAAATTAATGTTTCAGCTAAAAATTTGTTAAAAATAAGTCAAATCGATTTGAAACCGGTTTGACAGATTTTGTTACTGACGTATTATTTTAAGTGTACCTAAAAAAATTACAAAGCTGACTTCGATATTTTTGCAGTTGTTTTTTTTTGCGTATCTGTTGAAATTCTTGGAAAATGTACCTTTAGCCGACGCCAGTCGACACTATTTTTTTAAGCCAGCCGCCAGCGTTTGCGGCTCAACTCTACAAATCAATCGCCGCCGACCATTTTAGCCATTAGCCGCCGCCAGCCGACAGAATGGACCGGCTTGTATCTCTGCTGAGGACCTTCCGAGCACTGTTTGTATCACTTTGGTCATGCTCACCTCCGCTTCCAGGCCATTGTCAAATCTTCTCTTTAAAACCCTGGAAAGTGTCGAGTGGTGAGCTTTTAACTGAGAACCGGATTTTTTATATATTCGTCCAAAATAATTTGCGTCGTTTCTAACTCGATGGTCATTTTTAAAGAAACTAAAAGTAAAATTCGAATGAAATTTCTCATACATAAAATTTAGGTCCTGGTACGTTACTCAGGGTATTTGAATTTCAAAATATATAAATTTTTTTGATTAAGTTTTCCAAAGTGTCGCAGCTTTGGTGTGTTCACCCTTTAATTATTCTTAATTTAATTAGTTTTTTTGTTTTTCTTGCTTTATTTTCTCTTATTTCATTAGTGGCGTCCTTTTTTATAAATGTCAAACTAAAATGTCATCTGAGTTTGACATTTCATCTCAGCAATAATTTATAACGAAGATTCGCTAACAATTATTGCGACATATGTTGCCAGCAATAAATATGTACGCAATTGAGGTGTCTACACTGAAGACAATATAATTTTGACGTTTGCTGCAATATATGTCAACATATTTATTGCTAATCTAGACTGGGGGCTAGTTGTAAACAAAAATGTTTCAACATTTTTGCAGCTTTCTTAAAAATGTATTCTTATTTAAATTTTAGCCTTTGTTAGGTCGAAGGAAATTCTACTCCTTTTTTGTAAGTATATCTTATTTAAAATACTAAAAGTTATTTCACAAAAAGCATTGCTATTTGGTATGGAAAAAACAAACGAGATCAATTTTTATAGATTTTGTACGTTATTTTTATCGCATTTTTGTAAAAGATGGACCAGTGGATAGTGTGAAAGTACGACCATTTATATATATTCCAAAAAAAGGTGGTAACTGAGTGAAATTTTCGGGCGCCAGCAGTTCTTAAAATTTTGTTGTTTTATTTTGAATATTTCTGGTAATAAGTTTTAGACTTTGGAATGTATTGTTATTATAATAATTTTTTTTTTTAGATTTAAGTTGCTAGTCTGTAAGGATAATAATGTATCCATAGACTGAAATACATAAATAAATATCTTATCAACTGGAATATCTTTCGGCAAATTATCAAAGGATTCTCGCAGGCAGCAGAAGTCAGTGTACAACATGTCGTTGTCAATTAAATTTGATATTTCTAAAACTTTTGGAAGCTCTGATAAGTTATCCCACGCCAAAAGAGATTGTGTTAGATTTAAAACAGAAAACTTGTTTTGAAGTGATTCGTATCCGAAATCATTTCGCTGCTCCAAGTACACTAATAGAAAATAGTCCGTAAAAAATTTAGTTAAAACTACTAAAAATTAGTTAAAAATGATGCTGCTGAAAAAAACTGCTAAATTAGCAGATTATTTTTGCTATATATTAGTAATATAGGAACAGCAAAAATAAAACTGTTGAATATACAGAACTTTAGTTATATTTCAGCTAAATTTTAGATATATTTCAGCTAAATGGAGAATAGCAAATTAACCTGCTTAAATCAGCCAAAAATTTTGCTAAATAATTATTAGCCTAAAAAATCACCAAAAAATTTAAAATTTTATAAGTTTTTTTTCGATAACTAAATAACTAAAATTCTGTAATTAAACAGTTGTATTTTTGCTGTTCCTTTATTCCACGTTTTTAGCGTGCCTTAAAGGTTAGAATTAAATTTCTTTTATATAAAATAAAACAAAATATTTGTTGCTAAGGTAAAATAATTGTTAAGGTAAATTTATTATAGATAAGTTGTATTCTTAAAATTTGCTTTTTTTAAATACAGTTTTTTATAATAAAAACCTTCACTCACCCAGCCACCACAAATAAATAATTCTGACACAACAATGGGTTTAAAATAAATAAATATTTGATCACTTTTTCTCATGAAAGTGGATTGTTATTAATGAATCCATTACAAATTTCAATATACGTGTGTATGTCAAGATAATTTGGTAAAGTGCGAAGTTAGGTAGATAGACCCGTAAGTAGATTTATTCATTTGTGTTTTGAATGAAAATAAATAACGTAAAGCAGGGTTGGCAAGCGATTTATAATATTAAAGATAGCGGGCAAAGCTACGTATCTACGTTGTTAGCGTGCATTGAAGTTTTTTTTAATTCCAGTTTATGTAAAGGTAGACCTGGCAATTCAAGTAAATTCACAAATTCAGTTGGAAAATTTACTGCGTCGGTTTCTTTCACCGGTGCTTCGTTACCTGCAGTTTAAATATCAGAATATATAAGTTCCATTCTTTTTCTAAGGTTTTTTCTCTTTTAGAAAATTTGTTTAACTTTTTGGAGAGTATGTTTCAATGCTACATAAATTTCATATTCCGTGGATAGTGTTTGAATAGGTAATTAAAAGGGGTTCTTCACCTCTTTTTGTTCCTCCCAGTAAAAATCCCAAATATATATAATCTGCCTCAATCGCATGCGAAATTTCAAGTACCAAACTCCGGCAGTTTGATTCATTCAAATTCCATTCCATTTTGTTTAACAATTTCAGTGTTCCAATGCAACTCCTTCCAAGATTCCATTTCCTTCACCATTCCATTGCATTTCGTTCCCATTATCTGTTATTCCAATTCCACTCGTTCCCCGTTTAATTCCATTTCGTTCCTACTGTCTTGTGTATCGATATTGATGAGTCGCTTCTCTTTCCATTCCATTTCTTTGCACTTGCTCCGTTCCATTGCTCTTTTAACTGCAGTGTTTCAATTCCACTCGTTTCCCATTCTATGCCATCTCGCTCCTCATTCCATTTCGTTCTATAGTCCATTCCTTTTCGTTCCCTCTTCCAATCCATTTCCATTGTCTATAATTTCAATTCCACTCGTTCAACTTTTATATCCATTTCGTTCCACTTGTGCGTGTTTCAATTCCACTCGTTTCCTATTTAGTTTCTTAATTTCAGTGTTCCATATACACTCGTTCTTGAAATTTTAGGTTTCTAGCTAAAGACGCAGATGTTCAGGGGGGGGGGCAATTTTCCCCTTTTGAGCCACAATTTTTACCACGTTCCTGTCCAAAGTCCTAAAAATGCCTTGTCGATAAGTTAGCCCATACTCCAAGGAAAACATATTATAGATTACGGGTTTCTAGCCGAAGGGTTCGGTTAGGCCATCAAGGGGGAGAATTATTCCGTTTTCACCCCTGCCGGTAGGAATTTCCAAAAATTCCGAGAACATCTGCGTTGGAGGAGGAACCTACTACGTACATAATTTTAGGTCTCTATATCCAGCATTTTTCCCAACTCGGCAAAGGGGGAGTTTTTTCACTTTTTACCCCTCCCGGTATGAGATTCCAAAAATACCGTCTTAGGGGACGTCTACGTTGGAGAAGGAACCCAAATACCGAATTTAAGCTCGCTCCCTAGTTCCAGCAGTTTGGCCAGGCCTTTAAGGGGGAGACTTTTCCTGTTTTTGACCCTACCTGTGGAAATTTCCAAAAATCTCATCTTAGCGGATGTCTACAATAGAGGAGGAACTTTAGTACCAAATTTCAACTTCCTACCTCCAGCAGTTTGGGCAGGCCTTTAAGCGGCACTTTTCGCTTCATTAATCCCCATTTTTGCAATGTCCCTGTCCAAAATTCCACAAAGCACGTTCCCGATAAGTGAGCCCAGACTCCGAGGAACATATGTTTTACATTTCAGGTTTCTAGCCAACTTTTACTATTTGTGCCCCTCTGGGTAGGAATTTCAGAAAATCTATCGACAGGGAATTTCAGCTTCCTAGTTCCAGCAGTTTGAGCAGGCTGTCAAGTGGGACATTTTTCTTTTATTGTCCCTCCCGATTGGTATTAGGCTGGAAGACGAACCTAAGCACCGAATATCAGCTTCGTAGTTCCAGAAGTTTGGACAGGTCGTTAAGGCGCCACTTTCCCTTTTTAAGCCCCTTTTTTATAACGACCCTGTCCAAAATTCAAAATAGTATCTTTCTAATAAGTTAGCCCTTACTCCAGGGACCCTCATTTTAAATTTTAGGTTTCTTGCCGAAGGGGTTTTTACAGGCCACCAAGGGGAGGCTTCCTTCTTTTTGCCCCCCCCCTTTAGGAATTTACAAAAATTCGATCTTCGCGGCTGTCTGCGATGGTTGAGGAACATTCATACCAAATTTCAACTTCATTGCCTCAGTGGTTTGGGCAGGCCGATATTGGGGACATTTTTCTCTTTCAACCCACATTTTTACTATGTTTCTGTTCCAAAATAGAAAAATTACGTTGCCGGTGAGTTAGTCCTACTCCAGGGAATACATATTTAAAATTTTAGGTTGGCCAGAAGGGATTGGGCAAGCCGTCAAGGAGAATACTTTGCCCCTTATCTCCCTCCCGATAGGGAATTTTAAAAATTCCGTCTAAGCGGATGCCTACACAGAAGGAGGAACTCACATACCGAATTTCGGCTACATAGTTTCAGCAGTTTGGCCAGGCCGTCAAGGGGAAACATCCCCCTTTTGGGATATCCAGTAGGGAATTCCAAAAATACAAACTTAGTCGATGTCTACTACAGTGGAGGAACCTTTATGCCAAATTTCAACTTCTTATCTCCAGTGGTTTGGGCAGGCAGTTAAGGGAAACACTTTTCCAATTTGTGAGACCGTCTTATATTCGGCATAGACGTCCGCTATGCCGAATATCTTTTTGTGAAATTATATTTTTTTAAATGGAATTTTTGTTGAAAAAGCGAAATTTTTTGGAAAAAGATACTTTATTTTTACAAAGTACTTTATTGGAAGAAGGTTCTTTTTTTGAAAAATTAATTTTTAGGAAAAATTAATTTTTAGGAAAAATTTATTTTTTTTGGAAAAAGGTCCTTTTTTTGGGAAAAGGTCCTTTTTTGGAAAAAGGTCCTTTTTTGGAAAAGGTATTTTTTTGGAAAAAGGTATTTTTTTGGAAAAATGTATTTTTTTGGAAAAAGGTACTTTTTTTCAAGGTTGGCAACCGATACCGTATAATACCGTTATCCGTTTCAAAACCTTTTCAAATTGACAACCGATACCGATACCAATACCGAAATTCTTGATTTCAAAAAATACCGGTATTCAAAAACCTTTTCCCTTAATACCGGTGTCGTACCGGTATGGAATCGGTTTTAAAAAAATTGTTTTTTTTTCACGTTTTTAGCAAAAATACTAATTTTTTTAATATAAAATTTCCAAAATTGTTAAACAATTAAACTTTTTTATTCATTGTTAATAGAAAATCGTGTTACAAATTCAAAGTGCGGTTATCAGCCTTTAATTTGCATTGACAACATTGTTTTTAATTTATTTAACTTCATAAATATTCTCTAACTTGTGACAAATTTATATATATGTCCTATGGTTCCATTAGGAACAAAGGGCCACAAGTTTACAAATTTGTAAATAAAATTTAATATATAAACTGGTTTCTTAAACCTTTAATTGAATTTACAGTAGAGTATCCTTTTGTTAATTTTATAAACTTATTTTTTTTTATTTTATTATATGATCTCAATACAAATATAAAATATTTGTAGTGATTCAACTTGTGTTCCTAATAGATATAAAAAAATGTTTGTGTTTAGAAAATAAAACACTTCGAAATTTTTAATAACTTACGGTGGGTCTCATACTGTAGGTTTAACTTTAACTTAACTAAAAACAAAATAAAATGTCAAAAAAATGTACACAAAACAACAACAAATTTTTGGGTTAACTATTAACCTAAGTTTAAACCTGCAATATGAGACCCACCGTTATTGTTTTTTGTTCATATTATAAAAACATTTCCATAAACTATAGTTATCCTTTATAAAAATTTAATAAAATTGAGTTTTTTATAATTAAGAACGTTTTTTTATATTTTTGTAAATTTTTTCAATAATACCGGTATATACCGGTATTAATGTTTCGGTATCGGTTATACCGATACCGATATGATTAAAACACCGTTATTCGTTTCGGTTGCCAACCTTGCTTTTTTTGGATAAGGTATTTTTTTTTTTTTTGGAAAAAGGTAAATTTTTTTAGAAAAAGGTACTTTTTTTTGGAAAAAGGTACTTTTTGTGGAAAAAGGTACTTTTTGTGGAAAAAGGTACTTTTGTGGAAAAAGGTACTTTTTTTTTGAAAAATGTACTTTTTTGGAAAAAGGCACTTTTTTTGGAAAAAGGTACTTTTTTGGAAAAAGGTACTTTTTCGGAAAAGTACCTTTTTCAAAAATTTTGAAAAAGGTACTGATTTTTCTTAAAATTTGCTTTTTTTAAATACAGTTTTTTATAACAAAAACCTGAACCACACAGCCACCACAAATAAATAATTCTGACACAACAATGGGTTTAAAATAAATAAATATTTGATCACTTTTTCTCATGAAAGTGGATTGTTATTAATGAATCCATTACAAATTTCAATATACGTGTGTATGTCAAGATAATTTGGTAAAGTGTGAAGTTAGGTAGATAGACCCGTAAGTAGATTTATTCATTTGTGTTTTGAATGAAAATAAATAACGTAAAGCAGGGTTGGCAAGCGATTTATAATATTAAAGATAGCGGGCAAAGCTACGTATCTACGTTGTTAGCGTGCATTGAAGTTTTTTTTAATTCCAGTTTATGTAAAGGTAGACCTGGCAATTCAAGTAAATTCACAAATTCAGTTGGAAAATTTACTGCGTCGGTTTCTTTCACCGGTGCTTCGTTACCTGCAGTTTAAATATCAGAATATATAAGTTCCATTCTTTTTCTAAGGTTTTTTCTCTTTTAGAAAATTTATTTAACTTTTTGGAGAGTATGTTTCAATGCTACATAAATTTCATATTCCGTGGATAGTGTTTGAATAGGTAATTAAAAGGGGTTCTTCACCTCTTTTTGTTCCTCCCAGTAAAAACCCAAATATATATAATCTGCCTCAATCGCATGCGAAATTTCAAGTACCAAACTCCGGCAGTTTGATTCATTCAAATTCCATTCCATTTTGTTTAACAATTTCAGTGTTCCAATGCAACTCCTTCCAAGATTCCATTTCCTTCACCATTCCATTGCATTTCGTTCCCATTATCTGTTATTCCAATTCCACTCGTTCCCCGTTTCATTCCATTTCGTTCCTACTGTCTTCTGTATCGATATTGATGAGTCGCTTCTCTTTCCATTCCATTTCTTTGCACTTGCTCCGTTCCATTCCTCTTTTAACTGCAGTGTTTCAATTCCACTCGTTTCCCATTCTATGCCATCTCGCTCCTCATTCCATTTCGTTCTATAGTCCATTCCTTTTCGTTCCCTCTTCCAATCCATTTCCATTGTCTATAATTTCAATTCCACTCGTTCAACTTTTATATCCATTTCGTTCCACTTGTGTAGTGTTTCAATTCCACTCGTTTCCTATTTAGTTTCTTAATTTCAGTGTTCCATATACACTCGTTCTTTAAATTTTAGGTTTCTAGCTAAAGACGCAGATGTTCAGGGGGGGGGGGGGGGGCAATTTTCCCCTTTTTGAGCCACCATTTTTACCACGTTCCTGTCCAAAGTCCTAAAAATGCCTTGTCGATAAGTTAGCCCATACTCCAAGGAAAACATATTATAGATTACGGGTTTCTAGCCGAAGGGTTCGGTTAGGCCATCAAGGGGGAGAATTATTCCGTTTTCACCCCTGCCGGTAGGAATTTCCAAAAATTCCGAGAACGTCTGCGTTGGAGGAGGAACCTACTACGTACATAATTTTAGGTCTCTATATCCAGCATTTTTCCCAACTCGGCAAGGGGGGAGTTTTTTCACTTTTTACCCCTCTCGGTATGAGATTCCAAAAATACCGTCTTAGGGGACGTCTACGTTGGAGAAGGAACCCAAATACCGAATTTAAGCTCCCTAGTTCCAGCAGTTTGGCCAGGCCGTTAAGGGGGACTTTTCCTGTTTTTGACCCAACCTGTGGAAATTTCCAAAAATCTCATCTTAGCGGATGTCTACAATAGAGGAGGAACTTTAGTACCAAATTTCAACTTCCTACCTCCAGCAGTTTGGGCAGGCCTTTAAGCGGCACTTTTCGCTTCATTAATCCCCATTTTTGCAATGTCCCTGTCCAAAATTCCACAAAGCACGTTCCCGATAAGTGAGCCCAGACTCCAAGGAACATATGTTTTACATTTCAGGTTTCTAGCCAACTTTTACTATTTGTGCCCCTCTGGAATTTCAGAAAATCCATCGACAGGGAATTTCAGCTTCCTAGTTCCAGCAGTTTGAGCAGGCTGTCAAGTGGGACATTTTTCTTTTTTTGTCCCTCCCGATTGGTATTGGGCTGGAAGAGGCACCTAAGTACCGAATATCAGCTTCCTAGTTCCAGCAGTTTGGACAGGTCACTTTCCCTTTTTAAGCCCCTATTTTATAACGACCCTCTCCAAAATTCAAAATAGTATCTTTCTAATAAGTTAGCCCTTACTCCAGGGACCCTCATTTTAAATTTTAGGTTTCTTGCCGAAGGGGTTTTTACAGGCCACCAAGGGGAGGCTTCCTTCTTTTTGCCCCTCCCTTTAGGAATTTACAAAAATTCGATCTTCGCGGCTGTCTGCGATGGATGAGGAACATTCATACCAAATTTCAACTTCATTGCCTCAGCGGTTTGGGCAGGCCGATATTGGGGACAATTTTCTCTTTCAACCCACATTTTTACTATGTTTCTGTTCCAAAATAGAAAAATTACGTTGCCGGTGAGTTAGTCCTACTCCAGGGAATACATATTTAAAATTTTAGGTTGGCCAGTAGGCCAAAAAACGTCCTTTTTTTGGGAAAAGGTCCTTTTTCGGAAAAAGGTCCTTTTTTGGAAAAGGTATTTTTTGGAAAAAGGTATTTCTTTGGAAAAAGGTATTTTTTTGGAAAAATGTATTTTTTTTGGAAAAAGGTACTTTTTTCAAGGTTGGCAACCGATACCGTTATAATACCGTTATCCGTTTTAAAACCCTTTCAAATTGACAACCGATACCAATACCGAAATTCTTGATTTCAAAAAATACCGGTATTCAAAAACCTTTTCCCTTAATACCGGTGTCGTACCGGTATGGAATCGGTTTTAAAAAAATTGTTTTTTTTTTCACGTTTTTAGCAAAAATACTAATTTTTTTAATATAAAATTTCCGAAATTGTTAAACAATTAAACTTTTTTATTCATTGTTAATAGAAAATCGTGTTACAAATTCAAAGTGCGGTTATCAGCCTTTAATTTGCATTGACAACATTGTTTTTAATTTATTTAACTTCATAAATATTCTCTAACTTGTGACAAATTTATATATATGTCCTATGGTTCCATTAGGAACAAAGGGCCACAAGTTTACAAATTTGTAAATAAAATTTAATATATAAACTGGTTTCTTAAACCTTTAATTGAATTTACAGTAGAGAATCCTTTTGTTAATTTTATAAACTTATTTTTTTTTTATTTTATTATGTGATCTCAATACAAATATAAAATATTTGTAGTGAGTCAACTTGTGTTCCTAATAGATTTAAAAAAATGTTTGTGTTTAAAAAATAAAACACTTTAATAACTTACGGTGGGTCTCATACTGTAGGTTTAACTTTAACTTAACTAAAAACAAAATAAAATGTCAAAAAAATGTACACAAAACAACAACAAATTTTTGGGTTAACTATTAACCTAAGTTTAAACCTGCAGTATGAGACCCACCGTTATTGTTTTTTGTTCATATTATAAAAACATTTCCATAAACTATAGTTATCCTTTATAAAAATTTAATAAAATTGAGTTTTTTATAATTAAGAACGTTTTTTTATATTTTTGTAAATTTTTTAAATAATACCGGTATATACCGGTATTAATGTTTCGATATCGGTTATACCGATATGATTAAAATACCGTTATTCGTTTCGGTTGCCAACCTTGCTTTTTTTGGATAAGGTTTTTTTTTTTTGGAAAAAGGTAAATTTTTTTTGGAAAAAGGTACTTCTTGTGGAAAAAGGTACTTTTTTTTGGAAAAAGGTACTTTTTTTTGGAAAAAGGTACTTTTTTTTAGAAAAAAGATACTTCTTTTGGAAAAATGTATTTTTTTGGAAAAAGATACTTTTTTTGGAAAAAGGTAATTTTTTTTGAAAAAAGGTACTTTTTTTGGAAAAAGGTACTTTTTGTTGAAAAAGGTACTTTTTTTTGGAAAAATGTACTTATTTTGGAAAAAGGTACTTTTTTTGGAAAAAGGTACTTTTTTTGGAAAAAGGTACTTTTTTGGAAAAAGGTACTTTTTTTGTCCCCTTTTTGCCCCTCCCGATAAGAATTTCCAAAAATTCCGTCTCAACGGACGTCTACACCGGTCGAGGAACCTACATACCTAATTTCAACTTCATAGCTCCAGCAGTTTGAGCAGGCCGTCAAGGGGGAGACTTTTTGCCCCTCCCTGTAAAAATTTAAAAAAAATCCCGTCTTGGTGGATGTCTACGATAGTGGAGGAACCTTTATACCACATTTCAACTTCCTACCTCCAGCGGTTTGGGCAGGCTGTCAAGGGGGCTCTTTTCCCCTTTTTAACACCCATTTTTACAACGTCCCTGTCCAAAATTCTTGAAAGTACTTTCTAGAAAAGTTAGCCACTACTCCAAGGAACACATATCTAAAATTTCAGCTTTCTAGCCAAAGGGGTTTTGGCAGGCCGTCAAGGGGGAGACTTTCCCCCTTTTTGACCGGTCTGGTAGGAATTTCCAAAAAAAAATCTTAGCGGTTTGGGCTGGGCGATGTTGAGTCAGTCAGTCAGTCCCTCACGTTATTCTTTTATATATAGAGAATATATAGCAAAAATAATCTGCTAATTTAGCAGTTTTTTTCTGCAGCATCATTTTTAACTAATTTTTAGTAGTTTTAACTAAATTTTTTACGGACTTTTTTCTATTAGTGTACTGAATATTAATTTAATTAATAAAAAAATATAATTAATAAAATAATTATTTTTCAAAATTTAACAAATTCTTTTTTAACTGGACAAATTGTACTTTAGCTGGTAACTGGACAAAACCCAAAATAACTGGACAATCCAGGCCATTCCAGGCCGTCTGGAATTTTTACAAATACGGTCCAAATCCGTAAGTTGGCCTATTTTAGTGGCCATAATGGGATTTCTTGAAAGATTCTGGAATAACAAGGCCCCGTCCGTACCAGAGCTATAAGCAAAATGAAAGCTAATGGATAGATGATTCCAAAAGATCGTCCAAAGAATCCGGAGAAACTAGACTACTTCTGTATTAAAGCGTATTTCAAATGAAAGCTAATGGGTAGAGGAATCCAAAAATTACCTTGGAAGAAAATCTATCACGCCAGAAGGGATTGGGCAAGCCGTCAAGGAGAATACTTTTCCCCTTATCTCCCTCCCGATAGGAATTTTAAAAATTCCGTCTAAGCGGACGCCTACACAGAAGGAGGAACTCACATACCGAATTTCGGCTACATAGTTTCAGCAGTTTGGGCAGGCCGTCAAGGGGGAGACATCCCCCTTTTGGGATATCCAGTAGGGAATTCCAAAAATACAAATTTAGTCGATGTCTACTACAGTGGAGGAACCTTTATGCCAAATTTCAACTTCTTATCTCCAGTGGTTTGGGCAGGCAGTTAAGGGAAACACTTTTCCAATTTGTGAGACCGTCTTATATTCGGCATAGATGTCCGCTATGCCGAATATCTTTTTGTGAAATTATATTTTTTTAAATGAAATTTTTGTTGAAAAAACGAAATTTTTTGGAAAAAGATACTTTATTTTTACAAAGTACTTTATTGGAAGAAGGTACTTTTTTTTAAAAATTTATTTTTAGGAAAAATTTATTTTTTTTGAAAAAACGTCCTTTTTTTGGGAAAAGGTCCTTTTTCGGAAAAAGGTCCTTTTTTGGAAAAGGTATTTTTTGGAAAAAGGTATTTCTTTGGAAAAAGGTATTTTTTTGGAAAAATGTATTTTTTTTGGAAAAAGGTACTTTTTTCAAGGTTGGCAACCGATACCGTTATAATACCGTTATCCGTTTTAAAACCCTTTCAAATTGACAACCGATACCGATACCAATACCGAAATTCTTGATTTCAAAAAATACCGGTATTCAAAAACCTTTTCCCTTAATACCGGTGTCGTACCGGTATGGAATCGGTTTTAAAAAAATTGTTTTTTTTCACGTTTTTAGCAAAAATACTAATTTTTTTAATATAAAAGTTCCAAAATTGTTAAACAATTAAACTTTTTTATTCATTGTTAATAGAAAATCGTGTTACAAATTCAAAGTGCGGTTATCAGCCTTTAATTTGCATTGACAACATTGTTTTTAATTTATTTAACTTCATAAATATTCTCTAACTTGTGACAAATTTATATATATGTCCTATGGTTCCATTAGGAACAAAGGGCCACAAGTTTACAAATTTGTAAATAAAATTTAATATATAAACTGGTTTCTTAAACCTTTAATTGAATTTACAGTAGAGAATCCTTTTGTTAATTTTATAAACTTATTTTTTTTTATTTTATTATATGATCTCAATACAAATATAAAATATTTGTAGTGAGTCAACTTGTGTTCCTAATAGATTTAAAAAAATGTTTGTGTTTAAAAAATAAAACACTTTAATAACTTACGGTGGGTCTCATACTGTAGGTTTAACTTTAACTTAACTAAAAACAAAATAAAATGTCAAAAAAATGTACACAAAACAACAACAAATTTTTGGGTTAACTATTAACCTAAGTTTAAACCTGCAGTATGAGACCCACCGTTATTGTTTTTTGTTCATATTATAAAAACATTTCCATAAACTATAGTTATCCTTTATAAAAATTTAATAAAATTGAGTTTTTTATAATTAAGAACGTTTTTTTATATTTTTGTAAATTTTTTAAATAATACCGGTATATACCGGTATTAATGTTTCGATATCGGTTATACCGATATGATTAAAATACCGTTATTCGTTTCGGTTGCCAACCTTGCTTTTTTTGGATAAGGTATTTTTTTTTTGGAAAAAGGTAAATTTTTTTTGGAAAAAGGTACTTCTTGTGGAAAAAGGTACTTTTTTTTGGAAAAAGGTACTTTTTTTTGGAAAAAGGTACTTTTTTTTAGAAAAAAGATACTTCTTTTGGAAAAATGTATTTTTTTGGAAAAAGATACTTTTTTTGGAAAAAGGTAATTTTTTTTGAAAAAAGGTACTTTTTTTGGAAAAAGGTACTTTTTGTTGAAAAAGGTACTTTTTTTTGGAAAAATGTACTAATTTTGGAAAAAGGTACTTTTTTTGGAAAAAGGTACTTTTTTTGGAAAAAGGTACTTTTTTGGAAAAAGGTACTTTTTTTGTCCCCTTTTTGCCCCTCCCGATAAGAATTTCCAAAAATTCCGTCTCAACGGACGTCTACACCGGTCGAGGAACCTACATACCTAATTTCAACTTCATAGCTCCAGCAGTTTGAGCAGGCCGTCAAGGGGGAGACTTTTTGCCCCTCCCTGTAAAAATTTAAAAAAAATCCCGTCTTGGTGGATGTCTACGATAGTGGAGGAACCTTTATACCACATTTCAACTTCCTACCTCCAGCGGTTTGGGCAGGCTGTCAAGGGGGCTCTTTTCCCCTTTTTAACACCCATTTTTACAACGTCCCTGTCCAAAATTCTTGAAAGTACTTTCTAGAAAAGTTAGCCACTACTCCAAGGAACACATATCTAAAATTTCAGCTTTCTAGCCAAAGGGGTTTTGGCAGGCCGTCAAGGGGGAGACTTTCCCCCTTTTTGACCGGTCTGGTAGGAATTTCCAAAAAAAAATCTTAGCGGTTTGGGCTGGGCGATGTTGAGTCAGTCAGTCAGTCCCTCACGTTATTCTTTTATATATAGAGAATATATAGCAAAAATAATCTGCTAATTTAGCAGTTTTTTTCTGCAGCATCATTTTTAACTAATTTTTAGTAGTTTTAACTAAATTTTTTACGGACTTTTTTCTATTAGTGTACTGAATATTAATTTAATTAATAAAAAAATATAATTAATAAAATAATTATTTTTCAAAATTTAACAAATTCTTTTTTAACTGGACAAATTGTACTTTAGCTGGTAACTGGACAAAACCCAAAATAACTGGACAATCCAGGCCATTCCAGGCCGTCTGGAATTTTTACAAATACGGTCCAAATCCGTAAGTTGGCCTATTTTAGTGGCCATAATGGGATTTCTTGAAAGATTCTGGAATAACAAGGCCCCGTCCGTACCAGAGCTATAAGCAAAATGAAAGCTAATGGATAGATGATTCCAAAAGATCGTCCAAAGAATCCGGAGAAACTAGACTACTTCTGTATTAAAGCGTATTTCAAATGAAAGCTAATGGGTAGAGGATTCCAAAAATTACCTTGGAAGAAAATCTATCACAAAGCATTTGCGTAAATACGGAAATCCTATTTTAGTGGAAGATTGCGGAACAGTTAGGCTACGTCCGTCTTTTAAAAATTGTGGAAGAACTAAATAGGCCTAACTAGGGTTGCCAGATCTCCTGGAATGGCCTTGATTGTCAAGTTGTTTTAGATCAAGTTTCAAGCTAAAATATAATTCGTCAAGTCAAAAATACTTGTCCATTTCACGAAATTGCCACGACTGTGGGCGCTGTAGTGTAATTGTTAGCATGTTGGACTGTTACACATAAGGTTGCGGGTTCGATCCCCAGCGACAGCAACATCAATTTGGAAAAATAATATTTATTTATTTCCCTCATACATATCGCAGCGTCGGTGTTCCCATAGCACTTAACCCCACCGAAGTAAAATAATATAACAGCCCGGTGAAAAATGTTCATATACGCTCAAACATGTTCATATATGGTTTATGTATGGACACATATGAACAAATATGGATTTTTTATGAACATATATGGATTTTATATGATCATATATAGAAGTATATGTGATTCCATATATGGACAAATATTTCATATACAGACATATATGGAGGCATCTGCTATTTCATATATGGAAAAGGCACTCATATATGGACAAATATGGAAGTATGTGATATTCAATTTATGCAAAAGTGACTTGTATATGAACATATGTGGAAGAATACATTTTTCCACATGTGTAAAAGGAACTCATATATGGATAAATATGGAATTATATTTAATGCCATGAATAAAAAAAGAAACATATGTAGCGCCTAATTCGAATGTCATACATAAATTTATATCTATAGTGCAACATTATAATAAAGGACAGCAACGTTCGCATGTATTCGCATATATTTAATAAATGTATATGTTCATATATGTCCATATATGAACATATACTTAGGTGTTACCTCATTTTTCGGATCCATACATATATGGTTGAACTATAAATGTTCATATATGGACATTTTTCACCGGGAGGGCTATAAACTAAACAGCTTCAATAAAGTTCGCCAGATCACTATCAAATAGCTCGCAACAACTGTTCTAAAATTCAACATCCCGCGCAATTACTGTGTTGCCACTGCGAAGAACAGATAAGATTTTAGGTATTTCCCGATCCCAATTCTGATGATTCCTATCATCTTTAAGAAAATTACGAATTTTTGATATAATATCCCTGTTTGAACGTTCCGAGGCGTTCGCCTGCGGTGAATATAGTCCAGTTTTTATATGCTCAATGCCATACTTCGATAAGAAATCCTGAAAATCTTTAGAAACAAACTGTTTACCATTATCACTATGGATATACTGAGGTACACCATATGTTGCAAATAACTCATTTTGAAAAATGTTAATAACATTTAGTGAAGTAGCTGAACGAAGAGGTTTAAGAAATAGAAATTTTGTCATATGATCAAGAGCAATAAAAAGAGATGTATTCTGGCGCTTTGATCGTGGATAAGGCCCTAGAAAATCGCAGTAGATACGCTGGAAGGGTCTGGAAGTAGAAAAAGCAGTACCCATCATTGGTTTTAATGACATATTTGGTGGTTTAATGGATTTACAAATGTCGCAACAATCCACATATGATTTTATGTCCTTTGCCATTGAAGGCCAGTAGAATTGTTGTCGTACACGAGCAAGCGTCTTAGCGTAACCACCATGAAAAGAATCTTGATTGTGAGATTTTTCAACCACAAAAGAAATTAAACTTTTTGGCAACCAAAGCCTCCAAAGCGAGTCTTCCTCATCCTCTGCACCTTTTCTAAATCTAACTCTTTTATAAATTTTTCTATCTTTTATAACAATATCTGGGATTAAATCTAAATTTTTTTCAAGGGTTTCACGCAAATTTTTATATTCATCAGAATGAAAAGCGGAACAATTCAAATCAATATCAGCACTATATTTTGAAAAGTCGAGAGAATCAACGTCGAACCTTGAAAGGGTATCAGGCACAACATTTAGGGAGCCCTTTCGGTGCTCTATCGCAAAATCAAACCCCTGAAGCTTCAAACTCCACCTCGCTAATCTACCGTTAAGGTCTTTTTGGTTCATGAGCCAGCGAAGACTTGAATGGTCTGTAATTATCGTAAAAGGGAGGCCCTCTATATAAGGTCTACATTTTTTTACACAAATGACCGCAGCCATACATTCCAGTTCTGTAACTGTGTAGTTTTTCGGCATTTGTTTAATTTTTGTGAAACGAATGCAATTGGATGTTCGTTACCATCATCATCCTTTTGGTACAAAACTCCACCTACCCCAACCCGGGATGCGTCGCATTGGATAATGAATTCGCGCGTAAAATCCGGTTGTGCCAGAACTGGAGCAGATGAAAGTGCTTCCTTCAACCTATTAAAAAAATCGATAGCTTCGTTTGAAAGTTTAAATGGTTTCGAAGATTTTTTTATACAATCGGTAAGGGGGCTGGACATATCAGAAAATTTTTTAATAAAACACCTATACCAATTACACATCCCTATAAATCTGCGAATTTGTCGGGGTGTCTTCGGTAGGGGAAACTCACGGATTGCCGATACCTTTTCCTCGTCAACTTTTAAACAACCATGACCGATCCTATATCCGAGGTATTTAATTTCGCTTTGGCAAAACCTGCTCTTTTCGACATTGATTGTAAGGTTTGATCTTTTCAAACAAATTGCTACATCTTTTAACGTACTTAAATGAGTCTCAAAATCCGCAGTACATACAAGAAGGTCATCCAAGTATATAAAGACGTTCTCCCTTAGCCTGGAGGGTATAACCTTGTCCATGAGTCGGCTCATGGTTTGCGGCCCATTGCAAAGGCCGAAAGGCATCACTCTATACTGATAGAGTGGTTTCCCGGGAATTGCAAACGCAGTCTTTTCCTTCGACTCTTCAGAGAGCTTAATCTGTAGAAACGCATCCTTCAAGTCTATACCACTTATGAAATGGGTGTCTTTTAACCGGGACAACAAACCTCCAATATGAGGCAATGGATATGAATCCTTTTTCGTTACGGCATTAACTTTACGTGAATCCAAGCAAAGGCGAACCTTTCCCGGCTTCCTTACCAACACAACTGGGCTGCACCATGGCGAATTAGATTCTTCTATCACATTCATACTTAAGAGACGATCAATTTCGGCACAAGCCTCTTCCTGACGTGGAGGAGATAATGGGAAGTGTCTAGACTTTATTGGGGTAGCATTACCAGTGTCTATGTGATGCTCTAGTAATGTGGTATATCCAAGTCCTAATTTAGAAAAGGAAGGAAACTCCAAGATTACTTTTTCAAGATCCAATTGCTGTTCAGTTGTAAGAGAATGAAAATTTGGGTCATTTAACATTTCATCAGATAGCTCGCTAATTTCGGGAATAATATCGGGTGCTAGAGCAAAAGCTCTCCGAAAGTCGACTCCTAAGTAGGCGACCTGCCTAAGCGAAGGGACAAGGTAAAAAGTTATATTTTGCACAGTATTTCTGTAAAAAACTGGAAGGCTACAAAAACCTACTATTGACTGACGTGAACCATCGGCTGTTGAGATTGAACATCTAAATTTTCTAATATGGATCGAGTGTTTATTCAAAAATTCAAAACAATTTTTACCCAGGACGGATACACTAGCACCTGAGTCTAGTAAACCGTGGATAGTATCATTAAATATTTTGATTTTTGCGTATGGTCTATCATCATTATCACTACATAAACGGACAGACTCAATAACTTTTCGTAGGACTTTACGATTCAAAAATCTTTGTCTACACTGTAAAATTCTTTTTAAAATCAATTTTTCTTTATAAATCGGACGGACAGGAGTAAAATTATCGGGATCTAGCGACTCGAACGAGAGTCCCCGGTTATAATCTCGCTCGTTTTGGGGTTTCCCACATGCCTATTGGGGCATTTAGGAGTGGTTACTCCTTTTTGACCGCATTTATAGCAAAATAAGTTACGAGTCTCCTCCGGACAGTATATATACGAATGTCCATAAGACGAACAATTCCAACAGAGTATTTTCGAATAATCAATTTTTCGTTTCAATTAAATATCTTCAATTTGGGGATCCTGATCAGATTCATCACTTTCATTCCCAATATCCACTTCACTAACATTACGCGGATTAGACAATAAAGGAAATTGATTTTTGTTCTCCAATAGAAGTTTTTCAGCTTTTCGTGCAGCTTCACGAAAGTCTTCTAAGTTCGAATGATCTGAATTAAAAAGAATGTAACGTAAACCTGGAATTAGATTCTTCGTCATGATATCAATTAATTGAGTATCAGACATACGATGCCCTAGCCTTGTATTCATAGCAATAATAGAAGAATGAAATTCATCGTAAGATTCCCGAGGTCCCTGTTTTCTCAGAGATATTTTTATAACAATATCGAGGTCCTTTTCAAGAGTTCCAAATTCCTTATTAATAGAAAATTTTAATAACGGATATCTAGCTCGGCTCTTCCGGAAGAAATATATATTTCTTGAAAATTGTCCATCAATTGCTCGTGAGTGCACTTATTACGATCACAAAGCGTATCAATTTTAAATAGAAAATCTGAAACACTACCTGCGCCATCATATGTAACCTTCCACTCTTTCAAACGAATGGGAGGATTAGAAAATAAAGTATTATTTAAATTATCACTATTAAAACTATTATTTGGGGCGGCAGATGGTTCTGTCCTTTGGGCCGAGTCATTAGAAGTGACCCTAATATTATCTATAGTCCCTCTAATTGTTAATAACTCACGCCTAAACTGTTCTTGAGTTGAAATAATAGTCTGATGAAGCATACTAATAATCTGATTAATATCCTGTTGGTTATGAGTGGTTTTAGTATTTGCAGGATTTGGAGGTGGTAGGTGTGGTGGTGGGACTCTCACCTGAGTGACATTATCATTTGCCGGTTTCTGAGATGTCGACGGTGCGACTAAATTCTGCTCAATAGTAGGAGTGCCCTGTTTTTGGCCTGCTTCCATGGGTGGTGGTAAATTGTTAGGGTTTGGAGTACCTTTGGAGCTCATGTTGCCAAAACCAATTGAATCTAGTGATTCCGGAATAGAACCCAGCGATTCTGAAATAGAATCTGATTCGAATCTAAGATCTGTATATGACAGTTCAAAAAGGTTCCGATTAGGTATGTCGAAAATTGGCAAGTTTCCTGTTGCCTGAGTATAGGAACTACTTGCAACCTTGGGGTTTGAAATTTTCGGAGGTGTTCTTGCTAAACTAGATCTAGGTTTAAATACTGACGTACTAGACCCTAAAGAAGGTTCCTTTACAGGTGTTCTACCTCGACCGCGAATAGAAGTCTGTCTTGTGTTTTTAATGGGTGATTTCTGGCCTGGTTTCGAAGATCGAGTTAGCATACTCTTTATATTAAATAGGTATGAGAAAAATAGAGTTGGCATATACGTGTTTTAAAAATTAATATATTTTTAACGGGATATATTATAACATAAAATAATGAGGAATGTTAAGGTTATTAATTTTACATCAAAATATTCTGACAAACGTTCTATCAATTATTGATTGCAAAATACACAAAAACTAGTTCATTTTGTTGTAATGACTAATCAATGAAATAATATCTAATGATTATGCTACTTATTTAGAAAAGTATTCGATTTTGTCTCAAAATTAAAATACAACTGAAGCGATTACACAAAAAGCAAAGTTAGAATATTTAATTTGAAAACAATTGCAAGAATTATGAAAATTATGAATTATGCATCATTATCCAACAATTGTTTTATAAAGGTATTGGATATGGACTAATATTTTCAAAACTCATTGTATAAATATGCTGTTAAATGAAAGTCGAAAACCAAACTGTTGTATACTCGGTTCTAAATAACTTTGAAAATATCGCGCATTGCAGGGTAAAAAGTTAACTTTCTACAACTGAGTCTTCGTAATCTTCAAACTTATTATGATGGATTTTTTTTTTAAGCAAAATTTTGGTATACAAAAGAGCAATAATCATTAAAAAAACTATGTGCAACTTAGCGTTCTAATGCTCATGTTTTATAACGAATTGCCCCTAAAACAGATCTTATTAAATTATTCTAACCACATGATTTCAATATTTATTAACTTAGCAATTCATATTAACAAAAATTATTTAATATAGATAGAAATATATAGCAAACATAAGAGTTAGATATAATTTATTAAATCTTTGCATTAAAATGTTCTAGCTTAATCCATGAGGTTAGATATAAATTTTGAATTCGGTTGCAGAAATTAAATATTATTTTTAGTATTTGGTTAAATTTAGAAATTTACTTGTTTATATTAACAAACTGGAAGTATATAAGAAGTTTTTTTTTTGTTTTTATTTTTGTGTTTTGGGTTTTTTTTTATAACAAGTATATAAAAGTAAATAAGAAATTTAAAAGTGGTCTTATGTGGTCACTGAACTCATTGCAAATTAAAAAAAAAGTTGACCAAAACAAAATTGAAAATATAGTAAGAACTATGAGAGGGTTTGTGTCTCGGTCGAATTCGCCGCACTCACAAAACCAGTAATTCTTTATAAATTGTTTTTGTAAAAAAAAATCCTCTTTATGCTAACAAAATAAAAAAATATGAATACTTTAAATATTTAATATTTAAACTTACAGCTTTTTGTTATTTATTAATTCCAATCGACGGTGTCACAAAAAGGCCTTTTCTTGACTGCAACTGAAAATAGTATCTTTTACAGAATACTACAGACTCGGACAATGACAAACGCACAGACTAAATTAAAGTTTTTTTTTTCAAATTAAAATATTTTTGTAGCCCGGTGAAAAATGTACATATACGCTCAAACATGTTCATATATGGTTTATGTATGGACACATATGAACAAATATGGATTTTTTATGAACATATATGGATTTTATGTGAACATATATGGAAGTATATGTGATTCCATATATGGAAAAAATTTCATATACAGACATATATGGAAGCATCTGTTATTTCATATATCGAAATGGCACTCATATATGGACAAATATGAAAGTATATGTTATTCAATTTATGCAAAAGGGACTTGTATATGAACATATTTCGAAGAATACATTTTTCCATATATGTAAAAGGAACTCATATATTGATAAATATGGAATTATATTTAATGCCATGAATAAAAAAAGGAACATATGTAGCGCCTAATTTGAATGTCATACATAAATTTATATTTATCGTACAACCTTATAATAAAGGACAGCAACGTTCGCATGTATTCGCATATATTTAATAAATGTATATGTTCATATATGTCCATATATGAACATATACTTAGGTGTTACCTCATTTTTAGGATCCATACATATATGGTTGAACCATAAATGTTCATATATGGACATTTTTCACCGGGAAGTTAGGATATTAGTAAATACGATATATATGTAGGTCTGTGAATATAATTTAGTACTCAAAAAAAAATAGTAGTCTTCATTGATTTAGTGAACATGTTAGGTTGTGTTCCATTTTATAAAAACTGTGATATGCAAATGAGTGCAATAGGTGTCAGGTCAGTAAGAAACATTCTTTGATAATGAATCCAATGGTGTAGATCGTAGTTTTGAGTAATTTAATTTATAATCTTAATTCGATCTCCTGTAATGAATATGGTATGCGGCCCTATGTGATGTTTGTATGAAAACTTTGACCATATAAAATCAACGTGAGATGTCGGAGACCGCGTGATTATTAATTCCACATCAATTTTAAGACTTTAAGAAGTTTCTCAAAATGTAATTGCTTAATTTTAGAATTTCTGCCGTATATCATAAGGTTTGTAAACAAATTAGATAGTAGCCAGTGCTCCAAACATAATTTTTTAAAGTTTGCAGTCACAATTTGCAACTAGAAAATTAAAAGATGCTTAAAATTTTTAGACATATAAAAATTTAGATTCGCAATATCTTACCTCAATGATAAATAATTGAAAGAATTTGACGAAAGGTTTAAATTTTCTTATTATTAGCTTTAATTGAATTTGTATGATGATCACTTGTATAAATTTTGATAATTTTTTTTTTCTTTTTTATCACCTTGCAATTTTCCTGATTGGACTTAAGTTGAACACGTTAAACTATCGACTAAACGGAAGTGAAGCAGAATTACCAAAAAAAGTGCTATTCAGATAAATATATCTAAATTATGGTGAATCTAATACCGAATACAAACCATATACAGCTGTTCTAACAATAAATTATGAGTGTTGGGCAAAAGATGGGATAAAAGCACCAGAGGTTATAATTTGGCTTTATTCGAATAAAAAAATGTATTAATAAAAAATCGTTACACATTGGAACACTGAAATTGTTAAACAAAATGGAATGGAATTTGAATGACTCAAACTGCCGGAGTTTGGTACTTGAAATTTTGCATGCGATTGAGGCAGATTATATATATTTGGGATTTTTACTTTGAGGAACAAAAAGGGGTGAAGAATCCCTTTTAATTACCTATTCAAACACTATCCACGGAATATGAAACTTATGTAGCATTGAAACATACTCTCCAAAAAGTTAAACAAATTTTCTAAAAGAGAAAAAACCTTAGAAAAAGAATGGAACTTATATATTCTGATATTTAACCTGCAGGTAACGAAGCACCGGTGAAAGATACCGACGCAGTAAATTTTCCAACTGAATTTGTGAATTTACTTGAATTGCCAGGTCTACCTTTACGTAAACTGGAATTAAAAAAAAAAACTTTAAGGCAAAAAAAAAACTATCTATTATAAAGCCAAGATATTTAATTTCATTTACTTTTTCAATAACTTCATTATAAATTTCAAATACCGATTCATTGTCCATATTTAATTGCATTAGTTTTGTTTTATTTTCGTTTAATTTAGCTTGTTCATTTTTAACCATTTTCGCGGTCGCTAAATGCTATAAAATGATTGTGTCTTTTTGCATACTACGAGAGGTGATTTAATTAAATCCATTTGGTAAGTCTATAAAATAAAAGTGGATTATTGGATCTATTAATAAGTATTTCGTGCTAATCGAGACAACCGCGGAAAGATTCGCGCATAAAATTAAAAAAAAAATAGTGGAAATTTTGTGATAGATTTTTAATTAAGGCAATTTATGTGATCAGCACATCAAAGTGATTAGAAAAATAATCGCTGTGCATGATTTTGTATCTTTTTGTAATTGCGAGTCAAAACTGTGGGTTGTCCAGGGGTTCCTCACATACTTTTAAAATATTTAAAACATGATTGGTTCACATTTCATAAATTCGAGAGTGAGAGTGATTATATTTAAGAATTAAATTCAGTAGTCTTGTACTTCATTCAGTAGTCTTGAGCTTTGATATATGATTCATTTTGAATTTGATACGCTGATACCAAATTCTTAAATGTAAGTTACTTAAAATTGATGCAACAATTCTTTTTCTGACAGTGGTTTTCAAAAGAATTTTTTCCTATAACGGTACACAAATTAAGAAAATGTTGTCCTATGCATTTTAGAGAACAAAATTCATTCTTTACTACCATCGTAACAAAAAGTCTTAAGCTATTTGAATGCGTTTTGTATAGTATTTTAAAATTCGTAGAAAGCTATTTTTCGCGTTTTTAATCACGATTTTCTCAAAATTGAGAGGTGGTAGAGAATTCGGAATAGAGATTTGGAATCAGCAAGTAAAATACTAAAAGTATGTTTCAAGCTTCTACCAACAGCGACTTTTCATTTTGTAGAGGTGTATAATTCGTGTCAAATTGTTGTAATATTGGTCACCATTTTTGGTTTTAATTATTCAAGACAGGTTTTGGCTCCCTGAACCAATAAAAAAATAAATTTTTCCTATTTCCTTATATGAGGCCAATTTCTGTAATATCAGTTCCCGAACTAGATCTACTAGTTATTTTGAGCCGGTACTAGTTCTACTTTGGCACTATTACCCATGATTTTTATTTGAAATTGTCACCCTTGGAACTAGTTCTAGGGAATCGTTTGAGGAACAGGTACTAGTTCTACAGAACGGTTCTAGAAGTTATTCTTGAATCCGTGATTTTCGTATGAAATTGTCATGCTCGGAAATATTTCCAAAAAGCCATCAGTGAGTACTAAGCCGTTAGGTAGATCGGTTTTAAAACTAATATTTATTTATAATCATACATTGAGAGAAGTGTCTGCGTGATATTAATGAATTTGTGCATAAAACTCAAGCAGTTTCACCGGAATTCGTCGATTGAAACATTTCATTGAATAAATGGAATTTTTCATTAAATGTTGCGAAAAATGTCATTTTATTTTTTAAAAATTTTATACACTAAATGAAAAAGTTGCATTAAACATAGATTGACAAAATATATGAAGCGTTTTCCTCAAATCTCAAACAAATATTTTTTAAATTTTTTGCTTACTTTTTTAAATTATTATTTGTGCACACCAAAAGCACTTATTACACTCCTAAAATTAAAGCCAAAAACTTATGGAATAATAACTAAAACTGTTTATTGGTTTATAAAAAACTAAATGGTAAAATAGCAAAAAATAATCGAACCAAAATGCATAATATTTTTAATATCATTATAAAAAAGGTAAACATTTAGATTTTCATGTTAAAATAAATATTTTTTTTATAAAAATCTCAGTTTAACGTTGAAACACTAGCCGTTTTACTTATTTGTCTACCAGTTTTTTTTGTGAGTGTAATTCGCTTAATTTTTATTTTTTTTACTTAATAATACAAACATTTATTTTTTTGGAAATATAATATTCTATTTTTAATATTTTATTAAACTAATGTGCCTTGTCATGACCAAAAACAACATTTTTCTAGAAATCCGCAAAAATCGAATCGACAAGGTAAGGGTTAACGTTAATTATTTCGTCCAAAAATTTTACCATAGTAACTTCAAACATTATGTTATAATATTTCAAATCACATTTCCTAAAATTAATTGGTAGAAAGCAAAAAATTGACTTCTTTTGTAAATTAAAAAAAAAAAAATCTGAGGTCATTTTGGGCACCAGGTCCACATGGGTTAATGATGTCCAAAAATTTTTTTTGTCAACCTTGGGTAGCGATGATAAAAAAAACAACTAACATTACAGAAGTAGCTAATTTTTAATTTTAAATATTTTAGGACAGCAAATAAGCCGTGTTATCACCAAAAAACGCAATTTCCTCGAAATCCGCAAAAATCAAATCGTTGCCCTACCCAAGTGTGCCAGTGGATATTTTTAAATTTTTTTACTTTCATTCTCTAAGGTGTTCTAAACAAGCTACTGGACTCCAAACCTCAATTTTTTCGGTTTCTTTGAAGAAAAAATTTTGAAATTTGAAATTAGAGATTTCAAAAACATCCCAAAAATTTTGTCCGCGTATGACGTCATTTTACGACAAGTTTACGACATCCAATAAAAAAATCTTGTTCCATATCTCATAGCCTTGAGTCTTTTAAGTAAAAAAATTATAACTTAGTAATCGATTTCAAAAATATTTATGACGTGTGGTCGAATTTCTCAATGAAGTAATAATTTAACCTTTTTTGATCTGGGGCATTATTTATTACTGGGCTGGTTTTTAACCGAATTTGAATTACCTTTTTGAATAGATAAATATCTCTTTATATCAAATAATTTAACATGTAGAATAAAAAATTTTCCCATAATTGAAAAATTTACATAAGTCTCGAAAAAAGTCATTTTTTCCCATATAAACGCATTTGCAATTTTCTTTTTTGAGCGACCTCTAAACATTTTTCGATTGGCCCAAAACTTCGTATTTATCACTTTTTTGGCCGTTCACATATTTCTGGGGGGTGAAACCATAAGATTTAACACTTTTTTTTTAAGGGCCACCCTAATGTACATTGATCTGCTAGTTAATAGTTTTTTGAGGAAATGTATTCCAAAATAGACGAAGATATATTCATCTTGAAAATTGGAACGAAACCGATTTTATTTATATTTAGGTTAATATAAAATTAAGATACTCGTATATTAAATCTCTTTTATTTATATTCTATTTCTTTCCATTACGTTTATTTCACGTAATTTTCCACAATTTTACCACAAAGCGTTTCCATTGTCACCATTGTGTGTAAATTCTTGCAATTTGGCCTCCCGCGGGTACCCGTGGTAACACCGCGGAACAGACTTGTTGTATCAGAAAACATCTAGGTATTCATTTCGAAAAAGTACCAACCGAGAACATATAAATTCTTTTCTTTAACGGGTTTTTCCATCCATAGTTCTTGAGGTGTTTTCCGCTTTGACAGGAAAAATTTTTAGAGCATTTTTTTTTATTTAAGGAGGAACAAATTAGAGATGAGCGATCCGGTGATTTTTGAATAACGCTGCTACCAGTGATCGTGATTTTCAAATCGCCGTTCTTTTAAACAGTGACCGTCATCACGGGTTTGTAATAGAGATGGGCGATCCGGAGATTTTTCAGTAACATTGTTCTCAGTGAATGTGATTTGCAAATCGGTTCTTTTAAACTGCGATCGTGATCACGGTTTTTCTATGGAAAAGACTGCGATTTTCTGATAAATAAACGAAATAATATTTATGGCGAGTTTTTAAGATGTCAGTTAAACTTGGTTTAGTTAAACCGAAAACGAATTTTGTCAGCCATTTCAAAGTTTATTAACAAAAATTTGCCGGAAAAACTTTTTCTCGAGTATAATTTATTTCTTTATTGAAATAAAACAAAATAAACCACATTTTAAAAGCAGTATTCCAGTTACAAATTGCGTTAAACTAAGTTTTATTCAGAAGAGTGTGAAAGCAAGTCACTGTTATTGAAAAACAACATGTATTACTGTGCACAATGAAGTTTGCAAGAAAGAATAGTACAAAAATATTAAAAGAACGGCATTCCGAGTAACTGCGACTTGAAATATTTGATCACTGCCGTTACCAGTGATTTATCAATAACTGTGACTAAATCACCGGTATAAAAATATCGCTCATCTCTAGAACAAATATCTAAAATTTTGTAAGTTTTTCAAATAGCTCTACGGAGCTGTTTTAGAACTAGTATTAGGTCCTGGGAACCGATGAAGAACTCATGTATAACTAGTTCTCAATCAGTAGTTTCCAAAACATACTCAAGATATAGGTAAAATGGTAAATATGACTCCTTTGCATGGGTTTTAGACCTAGTTGCGCCATCACTAATTCTAAGGGTGCTATTGGAGAATATGTAAAGGGTGCCGAATTATCTCATCCTTTAGCTCTTGAATTCTTCTTGGCTTATTGACGTACACTTTTTCTTTCAAATATCCCCAAAGAAAGAAGTCCAACGGTGTCAAATCACATGATCGTGGAGGATAATTAGCATCGCCACAACGTGAGAGATAACACGGCCATTGAATTTCTCTCGCAAAAGAGCCATTGTTTCGTTGGATGTGTGGCAAGTGGCACCATCCTGTTGGAAGCACATATCGTCCAAGTCCATATCATCAATTTGTGGCCGCAAGAAGTCCGTTATCATCTCGCGATAGCGAACACCATTCACAATAACTGCTTGGCCGACCTCATTTTCGAAGAAGTACGGCCAACAGCAATGTTTTCCGCAGAACGAACTGGGCGAGCATGCACAGGTGTTTTTACATTTCCTACAGACCCGGTTTGCTGAAATTTGCGCACAATTCTCCCGATTGAGGACATATTTGCGATTATGCTGACCAAAAAAATCACGAAGTCCACGAAATGCATTTTGATTTGAACGCCCATTTTCGTAAAAGGCTTCAACAATCTTAACGCGCTGTTCAATTGTGTACCTCTCCATGGTTGAATTTGCCAAGCACTGAAACAAAGAAATGTTAAATAAATAAAATAACTAAAAATCCACAAAAAAGATCTGAAAACAAGCCAACATCATTTATAACTTACAGCTATATTGGCACCCGTTAATTTATACGCCTTTTCATTTAAATTGCTACAATAAATATCAATTTTAATTATGAAATTTTGTTTTCAAGAAAGTTGTTATTTCTGAAAAATAATCAATTCTTCAAATGAACAATTTATATATGTTTACATTTTTTTTTAAATATATTTATAAAAGCACTGTATAGCTGTTTACTTGCACTCATTAGGTCCATTCGATTACTGGATAATTTGTACAAATTTGTACAAATTTTTACTGGAAGGCGTTCGTTTACATAAATACTCAGTAAACAGAGAGAATAAAGTGACAGTTCTATGTTGAGAGTTTCTAAGTCTTCTTCTTTTTCTTGCAAATTTTTACTGGATAAATTTTTGCCAGTAAGAATTTGCAAGCAGAAAAAAACATATGTTTCGAAAACATATGTTTGTTTATCAGTCTTGCATTGGCTGTGTTCGGGTACTCAACATTGGGATCCCGCGGGATCCCAATTTTACCAAAAAGCGTTTTCTTACTACACAATTGGGTAAATGAGAGCTGTCATGAGAGAGTTATATTCTTGTTCTTCTTGCACGAGAAAGCCCAGACTTTTTTTTCGTGTGAATTTGGGTAAATTGTTTTAATCAGCTGTTATATCATCAGTTGGGTGCAACTAGTTCAATTGAACTCTTCACTGATTTGAACCAAAGACCTAGTTCACAACTAATAGCTCTTTTAGTTCAATCGATCATTTCATTCATTCAGAAAATATGTTTATCATTTACAAAAATTAGTGTAATAGTTGCAAAAGTCTATCGGTGATTTTACAACTCCATAAAATTACCGACAATTTTGTGAAGACTCTTGTTTAAATGTGTTAAAGAGTTAAAAATGTAAATAAATCGAAGCTTTTGTTTAATATTTAAATCTGTTCCAAATTTAATAAACTATGTATTCCTTTTTGTAAATAGAAATGCCTAAAAAGGAAATTTTTATTAAATTTTTGATTTAAAAAGGGCTAGAAAAGCTATCTAGATTTTTACAACAAATTGAACAAGAACTAGAAAGAGCGCTCACCAAAACGAACTATAATGCACAAATCTATTGACATTTGTTTTTCGGGCTTCAAATGTGGTTTTTCGCATTCGTTTACTTTTGTGCATTTTTGTTATTTCGGGAGAGTATTTCTTGTTAACTCTCAAAAAGTAAAGAAACACACCTATTATCATTTGATGTGTTAAGTCATAGTTTATTCTGTTTCCTTAAAGTGTAATAAAAGTTTACGGTTTATTTTTTTTTCTTTATTTCTTGTTGTTATTGTTTGTTAACAATATCTAAATATTAAAAAAACAAAAACAAAATTAAACGCAATCGTGAAGATGTTGATGCCTGCTCTGGGTATAACATGAATAGAAAAAAAATGGCCACAAACAGCTCTCAGAGAGCTAGCAATTCAAATTATTTTGCACCTCTGCAAACTATCGATGATGACGATAATGATGAAACAATTATCGAACCAGCTGTTAAAGTTAACATACCACCAATAACAATATTAAAATGTAAAACTGAACAAGTTCATGAAATATGTAGAATATTAAAAATCAAAGATTACTCTATACGTAAAATTTCCATCGGTCTAAAATTGTTTTGCACAAATAACGTAGATTTTACTACCGTTTGTGACTCTCTCACTAAGAAGTTTCAGCTCGAATATTTCACATATGCTGCTAAAAACGAAAAGCCTTATAAGGCTGTACTATTAGGTCTAGATAAAACAGACCCATCAGTTGTTAAGTCCAGACTTTTAGACATGGGCCTTAAATGTATCGATGTTAAAATTGTTACTAGATCCTATGCTGGAGCTAGGGACAGTAACAACGAACAAATTATATTCATTGTCTACTTTGAAAAAAAGTCAACCACATTAAGAGAATTAAGGCAAAATTACTCAGCCATCAACTACATAAAAGTCAGGTGGGAATACCAAAAACCCAACAAAACAAAACTGACCCAATGTTATAATTGTCAGATGTATGGACACTAGGGTCCCGTCCCGGGAATTCCCGGGAATCCCGCCCTTTTTTCAATCCCGCAATCCCGGGAATTTAGTGCGGGATTTCCCGGGATTTTTTTTATTCTTCTACAGAAGTTTTAGCTAGTATATTAAAAGTTTGGAAGCTGTATTTCAATTAAAAGCATTGATTTTTTTAAAAATAATTTAAGTAAAAAATATTTAAAATTAAAAAATACGAATTTAATAATATAATATATAATATAAAAAAAAATTTCGGCCGAATTTTTTGGGTTTAGTTAAACCGAAAACAAATTTTATTAGACATTATCAAGTTTAAATTCCAACAAAAATACTCGTACCTCGGAAATTTTATATTTTTTAATGATGGTCTTTGTTCAAATAAAGCAATATACATACACACCATTTCAACATCAGTATTTCAGCTCCAAATACCTCAAAAAAAAACTCGGCATTAAAGTTAAATTATTAAATTAAAATTAAATTAAAAAAAATTATAATATTTTCGTATTTTCAATTGATGTAAGTGTTTTGAGTTTTTATTACATACTTCAAATAATTTCATTTAAATTTCAATTGCTATTCCTTTATTTCAGTTGTATTTTTCAAATTTTATGTTTTTGTTAGATTAAATATTGTTGACCTTTGGTGTTGTTATATTTTTACTATTGTTTGGCTTTGAGTCATAAATTTATAAAAAATTAAATATTTTGTATTTTATTTTTTAATTTTTTTCCGATATTTCGATTTGCTTCACAAATCATCTTCTGGGATATTTAAAAAATACAATATATTAAAAAATATATTTTGAACTTCTCGCTGCACTTAAAGCTTACTATTATTTTTAAAATAATGCACAGATGCCTTTTCAAATTATTTTGGATTTTTTATATGTTAATTTAAAAAAATGCAACAATGAATATTAAATAATTTTTTTTAAGTAGTTGTGCCATAAAAAATTTCTATTAAAAAAATACCAATTAAAGTTATAAAACTATTTAATAATATTTTAGTGTCTATTTTTATAAATAGATTTAGACGATTTGCCTAAAAATTTGTGTGAAAAATACTCACTTTTAAACTTTTTAATAAAAATAGACGAATACTTCTGAAAATCTGCATAGAAACAAAATATCTAGAAATAGAAATTTTTGGATTCCATATTTAATCAAAAAATCGATCTTAGTTCTGATTCTAAAGCTGGTCCGATACAAATTTGCACCCATTAACAATTCCATTATATCCTGAAAGAATTTATGATTCAATTTGTTTAACCGTTTAAATCGCGAATTAATATTTAATTAATGTATTTCTAAGAGTTGTTTTAAAATTAAGATGGCCTTCCATACAAATATATTACCTGCATATTAGTTCGCTATTTAAACTGTTAAACGAATTGATCTCGAAAAAGTGGAAGATATGGATATTTTATATTAAGCCCTTATTTCAGAATATATTAAGTAGATTTTCTCATGACTGCAACCAAAAGATGAACTTTGTCGTAAGTTTTTTTGACAGAAAAACTCGATTTTCAAGTGAAACATACGTCGGATATATTCATTTTCTAACGAGCGGGAATTCCCGGGATCCCGGGAAATTCATAAAAAAAATCCCGCTGTCCCGGGAAATGAAAAAGTCCGGGAAAAGAAAAACCCTAATGGACACGGTGCCAGCAGATGCAATGTTAAAACATTTTGTGCCCATTGCGCCGGGAATCACAAAACTGAAGAATGCAAGTCAACCATTGTAAAATGTGCTAATTGTAAAGGTCCCCATAAGGCTATGTCCCCTGACTGCCCTAATAGGGAAACATATAAGCAAATAAGGCCACGTGCTCAACCAAAGAGTACCAGACAAAGAAGCCAACAATTCAATAACCAATCAAATTACAATGTTAATTTTCCAAATGCTTTAAATCAGAGCGAAACACCAAATCCATCTAGAACGGGTTATAGCCAACCATTCACCCAAAATAACGATAATAATAATTTGTTCTCTTTAGAAGAATTAAAAAATCTTACCTTTGAATTAATTTCAAATTTAAAAAAATGCAGGTCTCGTGAAGAGCAATTCGAGGTTGTTACAAACCTTGCATGCAAATTTTTGTACCATTGAACAGCAACATAACGTTATTACAATGGAATGCTCGTAGCATTCGCACTAAAAAAGACGAATTATTCCATTTCTTGGAAAAAACCAATATTGACATTTGTTTACTTTGTGAAACCTGGCTAAATAAAAAAATTACAATAAAACATCAGAACTTCTACTGCTACAGATACGATCGACAACGTGGTGGAAGAGGTGGAGTAGCTATTTTAATTAAAAAACACATTCAGCATCAACTTATACCTCCTATTAACACAGAACTGATTGAAAACATAGGTGTTAAGGTAAAATCTGGTAATGACTTTATAAATATTTATTCTTGCTATTATCCTGGTGGGACAACAGGGACCCTAGAAGAAAACAAACATTTGCGTCAGATTTTCGTAAACTAACGAGCTCAAATAAATACATATTAGGAGGAGATTTTAACTGCAGACATAGTTATTGGGGATGTCAAAGAAGTAATGGCTGGGGTAACATATTATATGAGAAACTCCAACTAAACCAAACACAAATAGTATTTCCCCACGAATATACTTATATTCTGGCTGATCCAAGTAAACAACCGTCAACTCTAGATTTTTTTCTAACTAACATATCTCAAAATATGTCCGCAGTAAAAGTTATAAATGACTTGAGTTCTGACCACCTACCAATCATTAGTACAATTAATTATATCCTACACCACTATGTGGTCAGGGTATTATAAGTTTGTGCTGATGTTTGTAACACCAAAAAATATTGGTCGTAGACCCAACTTATA
The DNA here is from genome assembly GCA_949987735.1 of Leucophora obtusa. NCBI lineage: Eukaryota > Metazoa > Arthropoda > Insecta > Diptera > Anthomyiidae > Leucophora > Leucophora obtusa. The sequence continues at coordinate 57,076,543 of OX465297.1, forward strand.
GTATACCGATCGGTTCAGAATTTTTTTTTATTTCGATTTAACGATGTCCGTCTGTCCGTCCGTCCGTCTGTCTGTCTGTCCATGCAATCTTGTGCGCACTCTACAGGTCGCAAATATAAAGATATTTTGATGAAATTTGGTAAGCAGACCTATGTTGGCCCAAGGACGAAAAGTTTGATTTTCGTGAACATCGGTCCATGTTTAGACCTAGTGCCCATATAAGGGTCCTACCAAAATTATATTGTTTATACGCTGCAGGTCGTAAATATTAAGATATTTTGACGAAATTTGGTATACAGACTTATGTTAGCCCAATAACGCAGCCTATTGATTTTGGTGAACATCAGTCCATGTTTAGACCTAGTGCCGATATAAGGGTCCTACCAAAATTATACTGTTTATACGCTGCAGGTCGCAAATATTAAGATATATTGATGAAATTTGGTACACAGACCTATATTGGCCCAATAACGCAGCCTATTGATTTTGGTGAACATCGGTCCATGTTTAGACCTAGTACCCATATAAGGGTCCTACCAAAATTATACTGTTTATACGCTGCAGGTCGCAAATATTAAGATATTTTGATGAAATTTGGTACATAGACCTATGTTGGCCCAAGGACGAAGCCTATTGATTTTAGTGAACATCGGTCCATGTTTAGACCTAGTGCCCATATAAGGGTCCTACCAAAATTATACTGTTTATACGCTGCAGGTCGCAAATATTAAGATATTTTGATGAAATTTGGTACATAGACCTATGTTGGCCCAAGGACGAAGCCTATTGATTTTAGTGAACATCGGTCCATGTTTAGACCTAGTGCCCATATAAGGGTCCTACCAAAATTATACTGTTTATACGCTGCAGGTCGCAAATATTAAGATATTTTGATGAAATTTGGTACACAGACCTATATTGGCCCAATAACGCAGCCTATTGATTTTGGTGAACATCGGTCCATGTTTAGACCTAGTGCTCATATAAGGGTCCTACCAAAATTATACTGTTTATACGCTGCAGGTCGCAAATATTAAGATATTTTGAGGAAATTTGGTACATAGACCTATGTTGGCCCAAGGACGAAGCCTATTGATTTTAGTGAACATCGGTCCATGTTTAGAACTAGTGCCCATATAAGGGTCCCCCCAAAATTGGCTTGGTTACAAACTGCAGGTCGCAAATATTAAGATATTTTAATGAAATTTGGTGCGCTGACTCACATTAAGAAAATTTTGACACGAGCCCCATTTTAACCCATTCGAATTTCGGATCCAAACATTAGTTGGCTTTTACCCAGACTGGTGTAGGGTATTGTATAGTCGGAATGCCCGACTTTAACCTTTTTACTCGTTTAAATTATGAAATGGTAGACAATTTATGCTACGCTTTCAGCAAGGCAAACTGGCCGCATTTTATGAAATTCATAAACAGGAATCTTCCTGTGGCGGATAGCGTTAATGAAATAAACAACAGCTCTCAAATTGACAACATGATAAATGTTTTCAATAATGTAGTAAAAATGGGAATAGAGGAAAGTGTGCCCAAACGTAAAATTGTCCCAACCTCTAAACCCTTACCAAACAACATAAAAATTATGATACAATTAAGGAACGTATTTAAAAGGAACTGGAAGCGTTACAGAGATGTTAATGATCGTCGAGCTATGACACGTTTAAATAAAAATATTACGAATGAAATAAACCACTTCAGAAACCAAACTTGGAATAACATGTTGTCCAATTTGGACAACAATCTTCCCCTTTTTGGAAAGTTTCAAAAATGTTAAAGAAGAAATCTAGCAATACTCCAATTTTAAAACACAACAATGTAGTATGTTTCACCCGGCAAGAAAAGGCTGAAATTTTGGCTCACAACTTAAATTTGAACCACTGTATTTCATCAAATTTAAGTGATACTACTACGATTACTGAGGTTAATGGTGTTGCAAGCCTTATTCGTAATATTAACCCAATCCCACAAAACTGTTACTTCACTACTACTGAAAAAGTTGGTGTAATTATAAAAAAATTGAAAAACAAAAAAACTCCAGGTTTAGACGGTATTAATAAATGTCTAAAAAATTTACCTAATAAAGGTATCAACTATCTAACGAACATCTTTAATGCTTGCCTTAAATTATGCTACTTTCCCAGTGATTGGAAAATCTCAAAAACCATACACTCATAGAAATAAATCCGTAAAAATAGCAGAAAAAGTTACTAAAAATTAGTTAAAAATGATGCTGCAGAAAAAACTGCTAAAATTAGCAAATTTTTTTACTAAATACTAGTAAAATGAGAACAGCAAAATTAAAACTGCTAAAGTTACAGAATTTTAGTTATATTTAGGCTAACTTTTAGTTAATTGAAAATAGCAAATTGTACTGTAAAATCTGCAGAAAATTTTGCTAAATATTTGTAGACTAAAAATAGCAAAAATAAACTGTTAAATCTACAAAATTTTTGCTATTTTTAAGCTAAATTTAGTTGAATGCAAATAGCAGTCTATTCTGCTAAAATCAGCAGAAAAAATTGTAAACTGCTGTTTTCAAAAGGCTCGATTTTTATTTGCATTTAAAAAAAAAATCGAAAAAAAAACTTCGAAAATTTTAAATTTTTTGGTGATTTTTTAGGCTACTAATTATTTAGCAAAATTTTTTGCTGATTTTAGCAGGTTAATTTACTAATCTCCATTTACAAAAATTTAGCTCATATATAACTAAAATTCTGTATATTTAACAGTTTTAGTTTTGCTGTTCCTATATTACTAATATATAGCAAAAATAATCTGCTAATTTAGCAGTTTTTTTCTGCAGCATCATTTTTAACTAATTTTTAGTAGTTTTTACTAAATTTTTTACGGACTTTTTTCTATTAGTGTACCAATACTCAAGCCAAATAAACCTCCTGATTCTCCACTTTCTTATAGACCAATAAGTCTGCTCTCTTCTATAAGTAAAATCTTGGAAAAAATTATTAAGGAAATGCTTATTAATTTTATCGATGCAAACAATATACTTCCATCGCAACAATTCGGGTTCAGAAGTGAACATAATACGTCTCAACCCCTACTAAAAATCAGAAAATTAGTTAAAAATAATTTTCAAAACGGCAAATCAACTGGAATGATATTGCTAGACATAAAAGCCGCGTTTGACTCCGTTTGGCATAATGGACTTATTTTTGAAATGAAAAAATTCAACTTTCCAATTGAACTCATAAAAATTATTCAAAAATTTCTTCAAAATAGATCGTTCAGCGTTTACTTGGGTAAAACCTGTTCACAACTAGTTAATATCATTGCAGGACTCATAGAAAATCATCTTACCAATGATATGAAATCCATTGGCTTTGAGCCAACAAATACTTTAACTCCAACCCATTTTACTTCTACAAATAGCTCATTGCTTGATATATTTTTTGTCAGCAATATAAATAAAGTTTTACTCTACGATCAGTTATCAGCACCATGTTTTTCCAAACATGACCTAATATTTCTGACGTTTGATTTCCAGTTGCAGTATGTTAACGAAGCGGTTACTTACTTTGATTTCAATAAAATTAATTATGATATCATGACTTATGAGCTGAACAGTATTGATTGGTCCTCAATTTGTTACATGTCATCAGTGGACGAACAGCTTAATTTCTTAGAGCAAAACTTATCAAAAGTTTGTGCAAAGTCAGTTCCAATTAAAACGGTTAGACAGGACATTAAAAAGAAACCGTGGTTCAATACTGAAATAAAATTAGCAATTGCTAACAGAGATTTTGCTTATAAACGATGGAAGTATTTCAAAACTGATGAACTACATATAGAATACAGAAATGCACGCAGAGAAGTAAATGTAATGATAAAAAATGCAAAATCTGAGTTTTATTCGAACCGTTTTACGTCTGTAATCGGCTCTTAAATGACCTGGAGAGCCATACGTGAAATTGGTATAGGTAAATCGTCGTCCAAAGTCACAACTACAATTGATGCAGATGAGATAAATGAATCATTCACAAAACTTCCTAATATTTCTCCAAATCTTGGTTATTATAGTCAAATTTCGGCTGTTAATGGTGCTCCATTTTGCTTTGAGTGTGTATATGAATCGGATGTTATGTCCAGTTGTTTTGCTATAAAATCAAATGCGGTAGGGTTTGATGAGCTACATCCAAAATTTTTGAAAATTGTCATGCCCCAAATGTTACCCTATATAACGTATATCTATAACAATATTATCACGAAATGCATTTATCCCCACAATTAGAAATTCGCTAAAATAATACCAATACCAAAGTCCAACAGAGAATATCGCCCGATTGCCATTCTACCATATCTATCGAAAGTTTTTGAACGATTACTTCATCAACAAATAAGGGGCAATTTTCAAAGGGCAATTTTCCCCTTTTGAACCACCATTTTTACTACGTTCCTGTCCAAAGTCCTAGAAATGCCTTGTCGATAAGTTAGCCCATAATCCAAGGAAAACATATTATATATTACAGGTTTCTAGCCGAAGGGTTCGGTTAGGCCATCAAGGGGGAGAATTATTCCGTTTTTACCCCTCCCGGTAGGAATTTACAAAAATTCCGTCTTAGAGGACGTCTGCGTTGGAGGAGGAACCTACTATATACATAATTTTAGGTCAAGGGTGAAGTTTTTTCCCTTTTTACCCCTCCCGGTATGAATTTCCAAAAATACCACCTTAGGGGACGTCAACGTTGGAGAAGGAACCCAAATACCGAATTTAAGCTCCCTTGTTCCAGCAGTTTGGTTTTTTTCTTTTCCTGTTTTTGACCCTACCTGTAGAAATTTCCAAAAATCTCATCTTAGCGGATGTCTCCAATAGAGGAGGAACTTTAATACCAAATTTCAACTTCCTACCTCCAGCGGTTTGGGCAGGCCTTTAAGCGGCACTTTTCGCTTCATTAATCCCCATTTTTGCAATGTCCCTGTCCAAAAAGCACCTTCCCGGTCCAAAAAGCCCATACTCCAAGTAACATATGTTTTACATTTTAGGTTTCTAGCCAACTTTTACTATTTGTGCCCCTCTCGGTAGGAATTTCCGAAAATCCATCGACAGGGAATTTCAGCTTCCTAGTTCCAGCAGTTTGAGCAGGCTGTCAAGGGGGACACTTTATCTTTTTTTGTCCCTCCCGGTTGGAATTAGGCTGGAAGAAGAACCTAAGTACCGAATTTCAGCTTCCTAGTTGCAGCAGTTTGGACAGGTCGTTAAGGGGCAACTTTCCCTTTTTGAGTACCCATTCTATAACGACCCTGTCCAAAATTCAAAAAAGTATCTTTCTAATAAGTTATCCCTTACTCCAGGGACCCACATTTTAATCTTCAGGTTTCTAGCCGAAGGGGTTTTTACCGGCCCCCAAGGTGAGGCTTTTCTTCTTTTTGCCCCTCCCTTTATGAATTTACAAAAATTCCATCTTCGCGGCTATCTGCGATGGATGAGGAACATTCATACCAAATTTCAACTGCATTGCCTAAGCGGTTTGGGCAGGCCGTTATTGGGGACATTTTTCCCTTTCAACCACCATTTTTACTATGTTCCTGTTCCAAAATAGAAAAATTACGTTGCCGGTGAGTTAGTCCTACTCCAAGGAATACATATTTAAAATTTTAGGTTGGCCAAAAGGGATTGGGCAAGCCGTCAGGAGGAGACTTTTACCTTATTTCCCCTCCCGATAGGAATTTCAAAAATTCCGTCTAAGCGGACGCCTACACAGAAGGAGGAACTCACATACCGAGTTTCCTTTTGGGATATCCTGTAGGGAATTCCAAAAATACAAACTTAGTCGATGTCTACTACAGTGGAGGAACCTTTATACCAAATTTCAACTTCTTACCTCCAGTGGTTTGGGCAGGCACTTTTCCAATTTGTGAGACTGTTTATGTGGAGACTTTTCCCCTTTTTGCCCGTTCCGGTAGCAATTTCCAAAAATCCCGTCTTAGCGCACGTCTATGCCGAATATCAAGAAACCTTGTTTTAGTGGAGATATCCGTGGGGGAGGGAAAAAAGTAGTTTTTTTGAAATTATATATTATTTTAAATGGTACTTTTTGGAAAAACGAAATTTTTTGGAAAAAGATACACTTTATTTGTACTTTTTTTGGAAAATGTATTTTTTTTAATAAAGTGTTTTTTTTGGAAAAATGTATGTTTTTTGGAAAAAGGTACTTTTTTTGGAAAAGGTACTTCTTTTGGAAAAGGAACATTTTTTAGAAAAAGATACTCTTTTTTGGGAAAAGGTACTTTTTTTTGGAAAAGGGTTTTTTTTTGAAAAAGGTATTTTTTTGAAAAAATGTATGTTTTTTGGGAAAAGGAAAATTTTTTTAGAAAAAGGTACTTTTTCTTGGAAAAGGTACTTTTTTTTGAAAAAGGTATTTTTTTTGGAAAAATGTGTTTTTTAAGAAAAGGTACTTTTTTTGGAAAAGGTACTTTTTTTTATGGAAAAGGTTAATTTTTTTAGAAAAAGGTACATTTTTTTGAAAAAGGTACCTTTTTCCAAAAAAAGTACATTTTTCCCAAAAAAAAGTACCTTTTTTGGAAAAAGGAATTTTTTTTGGAAAAAGGTACTTTTTTTGGAAAAAGGTACTTTTTTCGGGAAAAGGTACTTTTTTTGGAAAAGGTATTTTTTTTTAATAAGGTGTTTTTTTTGGAAAAATGTATGTTTTTTGGAAAAAGGTACTTTTTTTGGAAAAGGTACTTCTTTTGGAAAAGGAACATTTTTTTAGAAAAAGGTACTTTTTTTGGGAAAAGGTACTTTTTTTGGAAAAGGTACTTTTTTTGAAAAAGGTATTTTTTTGAAAAAATGTATGTTTTTTGGGAAAAGGAACATTTTTTTAGAAAAAGGTACTTTTTTTGGGAAAAGGTACTTTTTTTGGAAAAGGTACATTTTTTTAGAAAAAGGTACATTTTTTTAGAAAAAGGTACATTTTTTGGAAAAAGGTACTTTTTTTTGGAAAAAGGTACTTTTTTGGAAAAAGGAATTTTTTTTGGAAAAAGGTACTTTTTTTGGAAAAAGGTACTTTTTTTGGAAAAAGGTACTTTTTTTGGAAAAAGGTACTTTTTTTGAAAAAAGGTACTTTTTTTGGAAAAAGGTACTTTTTTTGGAAAAGGTACTTTTTTTTGAAAAAGGTACTTTTTTGGAAAAAGGTACTTTTTTTTGGAAAAAGGTACTTTTTTTGGAAAAAGGTACTTTTTTTTTGGAAAAGGTACTTTTTTTTAGAAAAAGGTACTTTTTTTTTGGAAAAATGTACTTTTTTTGGAAAAAGGTACTTTTTTGGAAAAAGGTACTTTTTTGGAAAAAGGATTTTTTTTTGGAAAAAGGTACTTTTTTTGGAAAAAGGAACTTTTTTTGGAAAAATGTACTTTTTTTGAAAAAAGGTACTTTTTTGGAAAAAGGTACTTTTTTGGAAAAAGGTACTTTTTTTTGGAAAAAGGTACTTTTTTTGGAAAAAGGAACTTTTTTTGAAAAAAGGTACTTTTTTTGAAAAAAGGTACTTTTTTTGGAAAAAGGTACTTTTTTGGAAAAAGGTACTTTTTTTGGAAAAGGTATTTTTTTGGAAAAAGGTACTTTTTTTGGAAAAAGGTCCTTTTTTTGGAAAAAGGTACTTTTTTTGGAAAAAGGTACTTTTTTGGAAAAAGGAATTTTTTTTGGAAAAAGGTACTTTTTTTGGAAAAAGGTACTTTTTTTTTGGAAAAATGTGTTTTTTAAGAAAAGGTACTTTTTTTGGAAAAGGTACTTTTTTTTATGGAAAAGGTTAATTTTTTTAGAAAAAGGTACATTTTTTTGAAAAAGGTACCTTTTTCCAAAAAAAGTACATTTTTCCCAAAAAAAAGTACCTTTTTTGGAAAAAGGAATTTTTTTTGGAAAAAGGTACTTTTTTCGGGAAAAGGTACTTTTTTTGGAAAAGGTATTTTTTTTTAATAAGGTGTTTTTTTGGAAAAATGTATGTTTTTTGGAAAAAGGTACTTTTTTTGGAAAAGGTACTTCTTTTGGAAAAGGAACATTTTTTTAGAAAAAGGTACTTTTTTTGGGAAAAGGTACTTTTTTTGGAAAAGGTACTTTTTTTGAAAAAGGTATTTTTTTGAAAAAATGTATGTTTTTTGGGAAAAGGAACATTTTTTTAGAAAAAGGTACTTTTTTTGGGAAAAGGTACTTTTTTTGGAAAAGGTACATTTTTTTAGAAAAAGGTACATTTTTTTAGAAAAAGGTACATTTTTTGGAAAAAGGTACTTTTTTTGGAAAAAGGTACTTTTTTGGAAAAAGGTACTTTTTTTTGGAAAAAGGTACTTTTTTTGGAAAAAGGTACTTTTTTTGGAAAAAGGTACTTTTTTTTTGGAAAAGGTACTTTTTTTAGAAAAAGGTACTTTTTTTTTGGAAAAATGTACTTTTTTTGGAAAAAGGTACTTTTTTGGAAAAAGGAATTTTTTTTGGAAAAAGGTACTTTTTTTGGAAAAAGGAACTTTTTTTGGAAAAATGTACTTTTTTTGAAAAAAGGTACTTTTTTGGAAAAAGGTACTTTTTTGGAAAAAGGTACTTTTTTTTGGAAAAAGGTACTTTTTTTGGAAAAAGGAACTTTTTTTGAAAAAAGGTACTTTTTTTGAAAAAAGGTACTTTTTTTGGAAAAAGGTACTTTTTTGGAAAAAGGTACTTTTTTTGGAAAAGGTATTTTTTTGGAAAAAGGTACTTTTTTTGGAAAAAGGTCCTTTTTTTGGAAAAAGGTACTTTTTTTGGAAAAAGGTACTTTTTTGGAAAAAGGAATTTTTTTTGGAAAAAGGTACTTTTTTTGGAAAAAGGTACTTTTTTTTTGGAAAAAGGTACTTTTTTTGGAAAAAGGTACTTTTTTTGGAAAAGGGTACATTTTTTGGAAAAAGGTACATTTTTTGGAAAAAGGTACTTTTTTTAAAAAAGGTACTTTTTTTTGGAAAAAGGTACGTTTTTTGGAAAAATGTCTTTTTTTTGGAAAAGAGTACTTTTTTTTGGAAAAGGGTACTTTTTTTGGAAAAAGGTACTTTTTTTGGAAAAAGGTACTTTTTTTGGAAAAAGGTACTTTTTTTGGAAAAAAGTAATTTTTTAGGATAAGGTCCTTTTTTTTGGAAAAAGGTACTTTTTTTGGAAAAAGGTACTTTTTTTGGAAAAAGGTACTTTTTTTGGAAAAAGGTCCTTTTTTTGGAAAAAGGTACTTTTTGTTGGAAAAAGGTACTTTTTTTTGGAAAAATGTACTTTTTTTGGAAAAAGGTACTTTTTTTTGGAAAAAGGTACTTTTTTTTGGAAAAAGGTACATACTTTTTTTGGAACAAGGTACTTTTTTTGAAAAAAGGTACTTTTTTTGGAAAAAGGTACTTTTTTTGGAAAAAGGTACTTTTTTTGGAAAAAGGTACTTTTTTTGGAAAAAGGTCCTTTTTTTGGAAAAAGGTCCTCTTTTTGGAAAAAGGTCCTTTTTTTGGAAAAAGGTACGTACTTTTTTTGGAAAAGGGTACTTTTTTTTGGAAAAAGGTACTTTTTTTGGAAAAAGGTACTTTTTTGGAAAAAGGTACTTTTTTTGGAAAAAGGTACTTTTTTTGGAAAAGGGTACTTTTTTTTGGAAAAGGGTACTTTTTTTGGAAAAAGGTACTTTTTTTTGGAAAGGGTACTTTTTTTTAGAAAAAGGTACTTTTTTTGGAAAAAGGTACTTTTTTGGAAAAAGGAATTTTTTTTGGAAAAAGGAATTTTTTTTGGAAAAAGGTACTTTCTTTGGAAAAAGGTACTTTCTTTGGAAAAAGGTACTTTTTTTGGAAAAAGGTACTTTTTTTTGGAAAAAGGTACTTTTTTTGAAAAAAGGTACTTTTTTGGAAAAAGGTACTTGTTTTGGAAAAAGGTACTTTTTTGGAAAAAGGTACTTTTTTTGGAAAAAGGTCTTTTTTTTGGAAAAGGGTACTTTTTTTTGGAAAAAGGTACTTTTTTTGGAAAAAGGTACTTTTTTTTGGAAAAAGGTACTTTTTTTGGAAAAAGGTACTTTTTTTGGAAAAAGGTACTTTTTTTGGAAAAAGGTACTTTTTTAGGAAAAAGGTACTTTTTTAGGAAAAAGGTCCTTTTTTGGAAAAAGGTGCTTTTTTTGGAAAAAGGAATTTTTTTTGGAAAAAGGTACTTTTTTTTGAAAAAGGTACTTTTTTTGGAAAAAGGTCCTTTTTTTGGAAAAAGGTACTTTTTTTGGAAAAAGGTACTTTTTTTGGAAAAAGGTACTTTTTTTGGAAAAAGGTACTTTTTTGGGAAAAGGTACTTTTTTTGGAAAAAGGTACTTTTTTTTGGAAAAAGGTACTTTTTTTGGGAAAAGGTACTTTTTTGGGAAAAGGTACTTTTTTGGAAAAAGGTACTTTTTTTGTCCCCTTTTTGCCCCTCCCGATAAGAATTTCCAAAAATGCCGTCTCAACGGACGTCTACACCGGTCGAGGAACCTACATACCAAATTTCAACTTCCTACCTCCAGCGGTTTGGGCAGGCCGTCAAGGGGGGCCTTTTTCCCCTTTTTAACCCCCATTTTTACAACGTCCCTGTCCAAAATTCCAGAAAGTACTTTCCAGAAAAGTTAGCCCATACTCCAAGGAACACATATCTTAAATTTCAGCTTTCTAGCCAAAGGGGTTTTGGCAGGCCGCCAAGGGGGAGACTTTTCCCCTTTTTGCCCGTTCCGGTAGGAATTTCCAAAAATCCCGTCTTAGCGGACGTCTACGCCGAAAGAGGAACCTACATACCAAATTTCAACTTCCTAGCTTCAGCGGTTTGGGCTGGGCGATGTTGAGTCAGTCAGTCAGTCAGTCACGTTATTCTTTTATATATAGAGATAATTGTGACCTACATATTAAACTTTATCAATAATTAACATTAGCTGTATTTTGTCTCATGCCTATCAACGTTAAGTATTTAAAGCAAATCTACGTTAAACCGATTATAGTACAAAAAAATTTAAACAGGTAATGTTTATAATTGTTCCGTTATAATCGAACGTTCGTCACCAAAAGTTTTTAGGATGTAACGGGAATAAGTTACGTTAGATGTGAAACTGTATAAACGTTGAGTTTTCAACGTTGATAATTATCCGTGTTGAAAGTTAACGTGCATACGAAAAGTAATGTGTTAGTTTTCGTCTTTAACGCTTTTTTTTGCACATTGAATTTTTTTATGAGTTAACGGATATAGTTAAGTCGAAAACACAGCTATTGTAAAAATCCTTTACTATAATTATAAGATTTAATATCTTGTTGTATTGAAAACAAATAAATAAATACAAATACAAATGTCCACAAGGTTCTTGCCTGTCGCGAGTTCTTTACAACATCTTTACTGCTGACATTCCAACATTTTCCAATTGCATTACGTCTATATTTGCAGATGATACATCAATTCTTAGTTCTGATGTTTATTCAGCTGATATTATTACAAACTTGCAGTCTGCTCTTACTGGGTTGAGTAATTATTTTGATAAATGGAAGATTTTGGTTAACCTTGAAAAAACGCAGGCTATTTATTTTACTAGAAAACGTAAGTCTTGTTTTATACCCCAGAGTTTACCTCGTTTCATGAACCATGATATTCCATGGGAAAACAACGTCAAATACTTGGGCGTTATGCTTGATACAAAGCTTAATTTTAATAATCATATTCCCTATGTAGTGGACAAAATTAACAAAATTATTAGAATAATGTACCCAATTATAAACAGAAAGTCGGAAATGAACATAGACAATAAAAAACTCATCATCAAATCTATATTCCACCCCATAATGTTTTACTGTGCTCCAGTTTGGTACACGTCTGCAAAATGTCATATAAAAAAACTCCAAGTAGCACAAAATAAGCTACTTAAAATGATATTTAAACTACCATGGCACTATTCCACCCGACGCCTACATAGTCTCGTTGGCTTCGAACTCGTTCTGGATAAAATCGAAAGATTGACTCTAAATTTTAATGGAAGATGCCAACTCTCACAACATGTACATATCAATGAACTCATCTCATCATAATTTTATCTACTTTATTTTTTTCTCATTTTTATCTTATACCTCTGCTTCATAAAGGTTTTTGTAAATTTTTTCCTTCCGTTTAATAATAATGTACATAAATTTCATAATTTAAAAAAATATATTTATATATCTAAGTAGAAAAGGAACGAAGTTCCTAAACTCTTTGCTTCTAAGTCAAATGTAAATAATATAAATATTATAAGAAATAAATTGAAATTGAATTGAATGTTTGTTTATTGTAAATAAAAAAAATTATTTTCCAATTATATTATTTTATGGAAATACAAAGCAGTAAAACTTTCAAAATAAATTATGGAAAAGATAAGAAAACCTTATAAAAATGTTCTGCTTAAGTTTTAACATCTAAAATTGTCTTCTTACATAGCGACAAGTTAAAATTTATTTGTATATTTGGTGTTGTAATCAGCTGTGTTTACAAACTTGCAAATTGTTGCAAATTTTCTGTTCGCGTACATGTTTGGGAAATTTTATTTTGAGAGTAAATCTTGTCTTACTCTCTGAAAGTTTTTACTGAGTAATTCTTACTGGACTTGACTGAGAAAAGTAATCGAATGGACCTATTGGTTTTTTAACACCACTTTTTCCCCTCTCCACAGGGTATACCTGTGAAGTCAAAAGTGACAGCTGTCAAACGAGTAAACAGAAACCGTATGGTGTGGTTGTTGTTGTAATTTTTAACCGAAGTGCGAAGGAGATTTAAAAAAAAGTATATATACGAAACCCATGAGTAAAAGTAAACAACTATACAGCATGTTTTTAAACATGTGTACACAAAAAAAAAGTAAAAGATAGCGTAGAAAGTACGAAGATACACACCATGGTTTAGCTTCCCTGGTGTGTTACAAACTCACAAAATAATTATATATTTGTAGTTACACATTGTAATGAATAGAACAATATTAATTTAAACTTTTTTATAAAATTTGTGCACATTAATGCCTTTTATTAGGTCCATTCGATTACTGGATAATTTGTACAAATTTGTACAAATTTTTACTGGATGGCGTTCGTTAACACAAATACTCAGTAAACAGAAAGAAAAAAGAGAGAATAAAATGACAGTTCTATGATGAGAATTTCTAAGTCTTCTTCTTTTTCTTGCAAATTTTTACTGGACAAATTTTTCTCAGTAAGAATTTGCAAGCAGAAAAAACATGTTTCGAAAACATATGTTCGTTTATTGAAAACAAAAAAAAAATATTTTACAATTATGTTATTTTATGGAAATTCAAAGCAATGAAACTTTCAAAATAAATTATGGGAAAGATAAGAAAACCTTGTAAAAAGCTCCTGCTTAAGAACATAAAAAAATATCGTCTTCCATAGCGACCAGATAAAATTTATTTGTATATTTGGTGTTGTAATCAGCTGTGTCTCTCTGTAAGTTTGTACCATAGCTTTGAAGAATTAATTCCTTAATTCAATTTTGCAATTCTGAATTAAAAATTCGATGAATTAATTCACTAAGCACCATATATTGAATGGAATTAATTCATATTTGCTTTCGTTCGATTTATTTTGTGACGAATTAATTCAATTGCAATAGTTCTTTTTATTAAATCAAATGAATTAATTCACTGGTGAACGCGTTCAATTTTATAAATCGAACGGAAAAAGTGAATTAATTCCTTACTGAATTAATTCACTACTGAATTCGTTCAATTTCATTTTCGTTCAGTGAATTAAAAAAAGATAAAATTACGTTCAGTGAATTAAAAAAAATAAAATTACGTTCAGTGAATTAAAAAAAAAAATAATAAGTTCAGTGAATTGAAAAAAAATAAAATAAGTTCACTGAATTGAAAAAAAAATAAAATAAGTTCACTGAATTCAAAGCCTGTTTTCTGCCGTTCAGTAGAAGAAAACAATAATGTACAAATAAAATTTTTAAATAAGCAATTTTACAGCTTGTGCTAGTAAAAATAAGCAAATTAGAAACCGGATGCTGTGTATCAACCAACATGATTCAAAAATAAAGCCTTTTACTATTAAAAATAAAAACTTTACGGATATAGATAAATTTGGAAAAAAATATTACTATTAATTTTACAAACTAGTTATATAGTAATATAGTTATATTTTTTTCCAAATTTATCTATATCTGTAAAGTTTTTATTTTTAATAGTAAAAGGCTTTATTTTTGAATCATGTAGGTTGATAAACAGCATCCGGTTTCTAATTTGTTCAGTTTTACACGCTGTAAAATTGCTTATTTAAAAATTTTATTTGTACATTATTGTTTTCTTCTACTGAACGGCAGAAAACAGGCTTTGAATTCAGTGAACTTATTTTATTTTTTTTTCAATTCAGTGAACTTATTTTATTTTTTTTCAATTCAGTGAACTTATTATTATTTTTTTTTAATTCACTGAACTTAATTTTATTTTTTTCAATTCACTGAACGAAAATGAAATTGAACGAATTCAGTAGTGAATTAATTCAGTAAGGAATTAATTCACTTTTTTTCCGTTCGATTTATAAAATTGAACGCGTTCACCGGTGAATTAATTCATTTGATTTAATAAAAAGAACTATTGCAATTGAATTAATTCTTTGAATTTGTTGTTTGATGAACGCGTTCAGTTGAACGAATTCAGTGAATTACTTAAGAAAAGGAATTCATTCAATTCTAGAGAAAATTGAATTCGATTGGTAGTGAATTCATTCAAAAAGGAATTAATTCTTCAAAGCTCTGGTTTGTACTGAGTAATTCTTACTGGACTTGACTGAGAAAAGTAATCGAATGGACCTATTAACAATAAAGAAAACTTATACAGTACCTACTATTAAACATAACACAACATACAACAAACTCTCACATCCATATGTTCTGTGAAATGTATAAAAAAACACAAATGCACACAAAACAGATTTATATTATTTATTATTATTCGACAACATAAAATATTCACTTTATAACAGCATCTATTTTTAATTTTTATTATTCAATCATTATTTGAGCTATATAATTTTATTTTGTTACACAAACGATGCTGTGAAGAAAATTTATTAAACTAAAAAAAACACAGCATATAGTCAGCTTAGTATTGGTTTGTTCGAAATGCCAAAAAATCTTTATCCAGAAAAACGATAAAGAAGATTTACATCTTTTTAATTTGTGTATGCACTAGGTATCTCAGATGCGGCCAGTGGGCCGAACCAATAATAATGCGACGAATTGGAAAACTTTAGGGAAAGAGAGACAGAACTAGTTGTAATATATTTGTTTCTCTCGCTCTTACGTTTTTGATGCAGCTCTGCTAGTTAGTTGCAGAGTTGCAAATTTCTGTAGTTCCAAAAACGTCCGCCCGCAGCGCTAGTGCGTGTCTTCACTGGTATACCCTGTGCCCCTTTCTTTCAAGATTTTACTTCTATGGTGAAACGTAAAACTGACCATACGGTTAATGTTTATAATTTCATGAAACGTCATTGGTTTCAGATCTGCTATAATTTGTGAAGCTCAGGAGGGCAAATTGATTTGTTTATTATTAATTTTTCGTTGTATTAATGAATGGGTGGAATCGCAGTCCATTTGTGTATGTCCTACCATTAAATACTTATGTTCAATTGTAATGTTGTTTTCCACACAAAACGAAATTAAGCCATTGGATAACACATTTCGATTTTGGTAAAAGCATCCATCAGAATATATCACAAAATGATGAACATTAGGCGTATTTAACATTTCCTATTGTATATGCTTTATTAAAATTAATGCGAAAGTAGAATCAACAAGGTTTCCTTCAGTTTCATCCCAGACATAGTTTTCAGATTTATGAGTGATGACATTATAAATGGTAAAGTTATGGACTTGAAGTTTCATTTTATAATAGGATGCACTTGCCTTTGACTGCGGAATGAGCTTTACTGCTTGCATACCCATGCACAGTAGTGATCGTAATCCCGCCTTAGTACTTTCAATATCATTATTTTTTTCTTCTCTTATACCCTCTATTTCTTTTCTGTAGCTATCATATTGTTCCTGCGATATTTTTTGATTCAAACGATATGCAGGTATCACACATATCATTTCTGGGCTTATAAATTGAATACTTTTTTGTCGTTAAGTCGTCCATAAAATTAGGAAAGGATATAGGACATTTTCTTTTGCAATTCACAGTCCTGAGAATAAACTTCATACACATTTGCATACGAATTAAAATCTGATTGAAAATACAATTTATTTGTATACTGGCGTCGGTAATGGGATTCTAGTTTCGGGACGTCTTCCAACCATTTATTTAAATAATTTAATCTGGTTTGGTAATCTTTTCCCCTTTTTGTATTTTTTTGATTTTCAGCTCGCAAGATTTGTTTATTTTCCGGACCCAATTGAGTGCTATGTAGGTCAGTGGAACTCAACCAACTTCTTACCATAGTTTTCGAAATGCCGAGGGTTGACAAAAACATTTTACTACACACTTGATGGCGCACTGTTTTAAGATTCCAAAAATATGCTTTTGAATTTAAACGTCTGGAATTTTCTACATAAATCCGCTTTTTAGTGGAAACTTCTATACTGCTGGTTACCTAAAGTTTCTTTTTGTCCCATGACATTTGCCAAAAACGTTCAAATATTTCCTTTCGAAAATTTTCGGAAAAAAGAGAACAATGCCGAGTTGAACTTTTGCTGCAATACTTTGACGTGCACCCAGCTTTCATTACTCTTGGTTTTCTTTCGCAAATGTTTCCTTTTGATAAGCCTTCATATCTTTTACCATTCATTCTGTTTTTTTTTTTTTATTTTCTTCTCTTTTGTTAAATTTTTTAGAACCTTCCATGTTTTAATTATAACTATTTTCGATTAAAGAACACATTTTATTACAACACATTTTGTTTTATTAAAACTTCTTTAATAACGTTAAGTTTGATCACAAATTGCACGAAAACTGAGATAATATTGAATAGAAGATAAACAATAAAAAATCAATGGCAGCTGTGTTCAAAAAAAAATTTTTTAATTTGAATTTTTTTAATATTCCGATTTTTTTTAACATGAGTGATAATTTTATTTTGTTTGAGAAAATTTTGTACTTGATGATACCAAAGAGTATACATAATAAAGAGATTGGGGGACTCTCTATCACTGAGAAAGCATTTGTTCTATTATGTGCCTTGGAACAGGAACATACTCAAACCAATATCACCCAGCTCACATGGCAATAAGATTCTCCGAACATATCGCCAGGAAGAAAACATTTATTGCCGGCAATATCAATTTCGTATTTCCTCCGTCGGAAACAACTGTTGTTACACTAAAACAATACTTCCAGGCAATATGAAAGCAATAACTCATATGGAAGGTAAAAGGGATATCGCTAAATAAACTCCCAGTACAATAAAAAAAACGACTTTATTTTTTCATTATTAAATTTAAGCCTGAAAAACAATATCTGCATACATAATCCATTGACCAACTTATAAATTATTTTGATTTCATCTTAGCCGATTTTTCCCGCGCAATTAATCTTAACTTTTGACAAGTTTATTTCCTATATATCTTTTGATTGTTTTTGTACAAATTTAGTTTTAATTTTTTCCAAATTGATAAAAGATTTCAAACAAATTTGCTTTATTTTCCAAATGATACAAAGATGATATTGCCGAAATATTGTCATAAAAAGTTATGACAAAAGATAAAATTTCTGAATTATTTTTTTCCAAATATCGCCGAATTATCTTCCAAGTGATAAAAGGAAGATAATTTCAAAGTAAAATACTATTATAAAGTAAATACTACTACTTTAATATCTTCTTGGAAGGTATCTTTTAAATGTTTGCAGGGTCATTATGTGCGCTCTTTGTATGACTCAAAACATCGATTGTAACCAGGGATGGAAAATAATAATTTAGTTATAAAAATCAAGAATGGAACTATACTATGGAATTATACTATTCCAACAGTATTATAGCCCTAGATTATGGATTTTAAAAAACCATACGTAAAAAATTGCAAAATAATATCGGAATGCGAAAAAAGGCTTTGGGGTTCAAAAAATTAATTTAAAGATTTACATTCTGCAAACGATGCCAAAATTTTCTTTTTTTGCAACTAACCACCAAACTTTGTTTTATGAAATGGGCATTATACTCCGTAGATTATAAATTTAAAAAACCGCACTTAAAAAATTGCAAAATAATAGAGGAACGCGAAAAAAGACTTTGTGGTAGAAAAAAATAATTTAAAAACTCAATCAGCCATTAACAATCTGCAAATAAATACAATGACGCAAAAACTTTCCTTTTTGCAAATATTTTTTTTGCGATTTATTTTTTTTTTTTTTGGCAAACTAAGCACCAAACTTTTGTGTATAATATTGGTACTATAGACCCTAGATTATAAATTTAAAAAAAACCACACTTAAAAAATTGCAAAATAGTCGCGGAAAGCGAAAAAAGGATTTATGGTACAAAAAATTAATTAAAAAACTTAATCAGCGATTTACATTCTGCAAACAAATATATTGATGAAAAAATTTATCCTTTTTGCAAATTTTATTTTTCGCGATTTTTTTTGCAACTTGCCACCAAACTTTGTTGTATGAAATGTGTATTTTAGCCCCTAGATTATAAATTTAAAAAAACGCACGTAAAGAATTGCAAAATAATAGCGGAATTTGAAAAAAGACTTTATGGTACAAAAATTTAATCCCTAGGGTACATATTTAAAAAAACCGCACTTAAAAATTGCAAAATAACGGCGGAATTCGAAAAAGGCTTTATGGTACAGAAAATGAATTAAAAGAGGTAATCAGCGATCGACATTCTGCAAGAGAATATATTGTTGCAAAAATTTCGCTTTTTGCAAATGTTTTTTTTTTTCGCAATTTGTGCTAATATTTGCTAATATCTAAATATTTAATTTTTATGTTTTTTAACGAGCCAAAGAAGAAGCTATTTTTTAGTTACTTACATTTTTAAATATGTAAGAGCGATCTAACATTTTTTGATATAAGAGCCCGATTAAGTGAGCCTTTTACATCCCTGATTAACCAGTCGGAGTTCGTTCCTGTTCCAAGCCGCCTAATATTTTTTCAAATAAAAAATATTGAGAGAGTTGCAAGGCCATTGATGATACGTTATTTTGAATTTTGGTTATAACTTGCTTATTTCTGATAATATTGGTTTAAAACAAGGTTGGTTACCGAAACGAATAACGGTAAGGGTAACGGTAACGGTATCAGATTTCGTTTGTTTAGGTAATGGTATTTAAGACTATTTCGGTAACGGCATACCGTTATCGAAACAGCAATACCGGTACGTACCGGTATTAAAAATTATGTTAAAAACATATAAAAACAAGTAAAAACATGGCATATTTTTAATTTTAAGTACTGAAAATACAGATTTTAAGCTATAAATTCAATACTGGTAGTTTTAATAAGTAAAATTATTATCTATAAATTTTTTGTAAAAAAAAACACTCAAGATTATAAAATAAAAAAATTGTAATTTTTATATAAAATAATAAATACCGGTAACTACCCATAAAAATAACGGTAACGGTATTTAGAAATTTTTTTAGATATATCGATAACGGTAACGGTATTCAATTTGAAACGGTATTTTAGCGATAACGGTATTATAACGATAACGGTAACCAACCTTGGTTTAAAATCTGGCAAAGTATATTTGTACACTTTGAAAATCCTGTACTATAATTATAAGACTTAAGGCTGAGTTACCCAACCGTAAACGTATTTGTAACGAATCAGCTGTTCCGATACAAGAAGAAATGTATACGAATGGTTACTAACACGTAAATGTAAACGAACTTGCCGATCATTCTGTGGAAATCAGAATTTTCTATCCGGCATCGAAACAGCTGAATGATTTTAGTCGCAAAAAATATGAAATGAATAAAGAAAATTGATTCAAACAAAAAATAAGGAATAAAAATTTAACTAATGGAAAAATTTAGAATAAAATATAAAACCACATGAAATAGATGCTAAATAGTAATGTCGTTTACGATAATCTATAAGTGTACTTTTTAGCTACGGCACGGTACAGTTACATCACATTTACGTTTACGGTCCCATAATCCGCCCTTTAGTCTTGTTGTGCAGGAAATCAATAAATAAAAAAATAAAATAAAAAATGAAATAAAATAAAAATTTTGTACAGATATGTAATATGATGTAGTGAATCGTAATCAATCAAAAACCCGATTTTGATTTTTTTGATGAGACGTTATTTTGCATTTTAGGTGACGTTACAATCCTTGCAAAATATATACATGTGTAGCGGAAAATATCCGACAATTTGCATATATTTTGCTAGAAATTTGTAAAACTTACTTGGAACTTATGTAGTTGTATAAATACATGTAATTGTATAATTACATAGCACTATTTTTTTTCTGCGTGTAGGCAAAATATTGAGGAAACAGCATTTTTCTAGGAAAAACTTCATTTCAAAAACAGAAAATCCGCAGAAAATTGTATGCAATGGGTTAATAGTTTCGAAAATTTTTTATGCCGGATTAAAGGTGCTTGAATAAGATTTTTAATGACAGCCATTTCGTTCCGTTCAGATAACGCATTCCGAAGTTAATATATAATATATAATTAAATGATATATCCAAACTTAAGAGGCCCATAACTCGGAAATTATGGGCCGCCGAAAGCAATTTTTTTTCTGAACCCCTTATTTTACCCCTAATTTCGTTTTTTTTAGCTTTGCCAGTAAAGTAGATTTTCTCCGCCCATATTAGTTTTCGACTATCGAGAAAAAACATGCATTTGCATGGAATTCCTTGCCCTAGTTATATCAGTGGTAAAAATTTGAAGTCAATCGGTGAGTTGCCCCTAAACTAGACTTTAGCCAAAAAATAATTTCACATATGTAAAAAACTTACTTTTTTAGATATTCGATGCAAAGGAAAGCCCGATTGTGTTGGAACATTTAGATAACCAGCCAATACAGGTATTTCAACTTCCATTTTTAAAATTCCATTGAAATTTTATTATTTACTAACATTTATTGTATAAAAAATAAAACCCAACTTTTGTTTTACATTCTGTGTTAAACAGTGGTGCCAGATTTAAGATCATTTTGACGATTTTTTAGTGAAAAATTACCAAATGACGATTTTTTGCTATAAAGCGGGGAATACACTAAAGCCCCGTTCACATTGGTAGCATTCAGCAGAGAAACCTTACTTCCCCCGTTTCCACATGCAAGTAAATGGTTGTAAGTTAAAAATACGTATTATCAGCGAAAATTTCGAAATTTACCGAAAAAACATAAAAATTTTACATGTGTCCACACTACTTGCTGCAAGTTCATTTTTAAAATGTCGTGGAAGGCATGGGTTGTCACTATATAGCACTCCAGTATTGCCAAGTATTCAATATTCTAGCAACGCTGGGAAAAAATTTGTTCTTAACAAGTTTTTTTTGGAAAGGGGGGGTTAGAAGACAGTAGATTTTTGATACTTGCAGCAAGTGAAATGACAGAATGAAGAAAACAGTGTTGCCTAGTAATGTTTTCTATTAATTTACTAGTATTTGGTAAAGTAAAAATTGTAATGCAACTAATTTTGTATTTATTTGTAAAAAAAAAAGTAAAAAAGAACACAACGGCATATCTTAATGGTAATTTAAAATATAAATTTTAAAAGTTTTTGAAAAAAAAAAATTGTTAAGAACAAATTTTTTCCCAGCTTGAATATTGAATACTTGGCAATTCTAGAGTGCTATTTAGTGACAACCTACCCAAGAAACATTTTTACGGACTCTCCGGCACGTACGGAATCATGAATCCCGCTTTTACGGCACATTAACGGTCCGTAATACACGTATCCGTCAAAGCTTGTACGTATACGGAACATTAACGGACCGTGTAATCGGATTTTCGAACACAATACGTTTTAACTCCGTTTCCGTACCGTAAAATACGGACTTAATTGATTTTAATTTGTGTTCAAAATAAAAACAATAAAATTATTTTAAACACTTTTTGTGACGAGAAATTGGTGGCGGTAGCTGGAATGGGTTCAACACATCATCAATTAACTAACTTCAAGTCGCATACATATATTAGATGGTAAGAATAATAAAATTTAGTGCGTGTTTTACAATGATTTGTGTAAGATCGTTTGTTTTTGTAACAAAAGCTCTGTTTCACGTACGTTAACGCGGCTACCCAATTTTTTCAAAATTGTGTGTAAATTGTTGTTGTTTCGAGTAAAACACCATCGTAAATGCAATCAAATAAACCATAACTAATTTATTTTTTCTTTTGCATGTAGATGATCGATTTTATTATGGGTGACTATCGTGAATTGATGCGCTAGATAAAGAGGCAACTCAAAGGTAAACTGATGTACTAAATATAGTGTAAATGTAAATAATATCGTTATTAATAAATCTATTAAAAATAAAAAAAAATTAGTAAATTTAATTTACTCAAAATTAGTCTATTTAGATAGATATACAAGTCCGTTTTTGGTCCGAAGTCACTCCGTTTATACACGACATAACGGTCCGTAAATGGTCCGTCATTGACGGACTTTCAACGGACTTGTCCGTTTTTTACACGACACAACGGTCCGTAAACGGTCCGTCAATGACGGACTTACAACGGACTTGTCAGTTTTTTACACGACATATCGGACCGTAAACGGTCCGTCATTGATGGACTTTCAACGGATTCGAATCAGTTTCGATGTTCCTTAAAATCCGTTTTCTGGTCCGTATACGGATCCGGAAAACGGTACGTAAACGGAGTTGGATTCCGTTTATGATGGACCGAAAACGGTACGTAAACGGAACGATTTGTTTGTTGGGTATGCTTTCGACGACATTTTAAAAATGAACTTGAAGCAAGTAGTGTGGACACATGTAAAATTTTCATGTTTTTTCGGTAATTTTCGAAATTTTCGCTGATAATACGTATTCTCAACTTGCAACCATTTACTTGCATGTGGAAACGGGGGGTAAAACTGATACCGGTGACTTGTAGCGCTTGTGATTAGTAAGTCTGCTGAATGCATTTTTCTATCTTTTGTTTTTAAATAATTTTTTTTCTATATTTTCCTTTGGTTTTTAAATTTTTTTGTTTTTGAATTATATTTGTATGTTTTTATTTGTCATTCATACAAAACAAAAAGATTTTTAAATCAACAACTACAAATGTATCACTATTTGATCAAAAGTAGCAAACATATTTTACGCTACCAAAATATGACAGCGCTACCTGAGCAGTTAGTGACCAGGTCGTTCAGCAGATAGTTGCACAACTGTTGTAGAACTGTTGACTATTAAAATGTATCTGCCGAATGCACCCAATATCACACAAGTGCTTATACCTTTCTTCACACAAGTATGACAAAAAGTATTGTCTGGTTGTCAAAAAAGTATAAAAGAAAATCTTTTCAGTGTTCAGACTATTATCGACACACACAACAAATAAATTAAAACAGTTATTTTTTCTTCTATTATTATTTATTTCACCATTAGTTGTTTTTAATATTTGTTTACATTTATTTTTGAATAACACAACACTTGTGTTGAGACAAGTGGTAACTTTATGAAATATTTCCTGAAATAAATCTTACCAAAAAAGTGTGACCGATTTTTAAAATGTGTGCACTCATTTTGACATGTGTGTAACGAACACTGTTCACACTATTAAGCTGCCTACACACTAGGGAACATTCCATTCCACATGGCCATTTTTTTACGAATGTTGAAATGTGTATAGCATCGTGTTTACAAAATTTTTTGATATTTTTTGTTTCCAAACTTGTGATGCAGTTTTGTTTTCGGCCGGGGTAAAACTCAGTTTGTCCAGGTTCGTCAAAGGTCTGCCTCCTTTGAAATAAAACAGCAATCGTTTCTTTTGTTCAATTCAATTGTACGATCCTGAATCGCACACAGTTTTATTTACCAAGAACTTAAACTACTTAAATTACTTAATCTAATGACTGTTATTCCTTACACGACTTCGTCGATTCGGTGCACAGGATGTTCTTCGGCAACTCTGGCAGTGGTTGCAGTTCCTCCAAACGTTGATCGCTCTGTCACTGGTTAGGTATTGAATTACGACCCGTAAATCTTTCTAAGTGTCTCCCGAAAATACTAGGGAGAAACGAGGAGATGTTGTAGATACGATTAGTAAATATGTCTAAGCGACTCACGAGAATAGTAAGCAGGTGAGTCGAGTTATTTCGGGAAAACGAGGAAATGTGTTAAATACGATTGGTAAATATTTCTAAGTAACTCACGAGAATAGTAAGCAGTTGAGTCGGGTTATTTCGGGGAAATGAAAAGGTTGTAAATACGATTAGTAAATATTTTTAACTAACTCACGAGAATAGTAAGCAGGTGAGTCGGGTTATTTCTGGTAAATGAAAAGGTTGTAAATACGATTAGTAAATATTTCTAAGTAACTCACGAGAATAGTAAGCAGGTGAGTCGGGTTATTTCGGGGAAACGAGGGAATATGGTAAATACGATTGGTAAATAACTCTAAGTAACTCACGAGAATAGTAAGCAGGTGAGTCGGGTTATTTCGGGGAAACAAGGGAATATGGTTACTACGATTAGCAAGCATGCTGTTCAGCTTGTTTGACAAACAAAAAATGGTTTTTTGAATACACGGACAAGCATGCTGTAAAATTTGACTTCAAAACCACAAAATCAACACAGCGGATGATAATGACACAATTATTTTTATAAAATTTTTTCTTGGAATTTCATTTTTGAATTTATGTTTCTGCATTTTTTAGTTGATTTATTAACGGTATCCTTTTCTTGTCACAAAATAACTTATTAAAAATGTGAAATTCTTTAATGTTTGATGATTTTTTTTATTTGACGGTAAAGCGTGATTGACAAACTTGCTGAAAAATCAAAAAGTTTTGTTTTTCGTCCAACATGCTTGACAAACCGTCAAATTAGATTACATGGTCAAATTCATACAGCCGTCCAGCATGATGTACAATATGCTTGGTCGTATATAGGCCGCTTGGCATGTATAACACACTTGTGTGATAATCTAAACTGGGCCTAAGGAACATTTGTGAAAAAATGGCCATTTTTTTACGAATGTTGATTTGTGTATGTTAATGTTCGTGTTGACATTCGAGCAATTCGTGTTTACAAATTTTTTTGATATTTTTTGTTCCCTACTCAATGTTTCTTAATGTATTCGCCGCTTAAAAACTTGGTTTAAGCTGCGTTTACATCTTCATATTCACCATTCTGAAAAAACAATGAAGGAAAGAATATAAATCGTCTATTCTGAATTTAGCACATATAGTTAGCTGTAAAGGCACATCTACACGGGATAGAAATCTCGTAGAGTTTGCACTAAATTTGTCATATATAATATAGCTGGCACTAATTTTTATCATAAAACTATCATCTCTAGTTGTCAAGTATTCGTTTTAATTAAAATTGTTTTATTTTAAAGAATAATTTTTTCTCCAAACACCAAAAGGGTCATTTAATAAACTGAAATGTTCAATAATGTTACAAGACATCTTTAAAATTGTTACTAATTAAAGAAATTATGTATGACAGCAGTTGTGAACGACCTAGAGATTACATTTCGTAGACTTATTCAGAGCTGCATTTTCATAACTTGTAGTCACACGAGACATAAATTAGTTAACATGGCCACTAACATCATGTTAATGTTAAGTGTGGACCACTCATTATAATGTTATTATTTACGTTTTTTCTGTGTTAACATAGTTGTTAAAGCAGATGTTAAGAAAACTATTTTATAACATCTCAGTCGATGCCATATATTTTTACTGCTTAATGGCATCACCAACAAACAAAGCTTATAAAAAAAAACAAAGAAAATATATAAAAACAGTGTAATTGTGAAGTAATTTGCATTATAAGAACTTAAAATGTAATATTCTTTTTATTTATGAAAGAAAAAATATACTACCAATTAATTACTCTGAAATAAAAGACATTCATTTGCGACTGACTCCGGCAAGAAAAAATGAATAATGAAATTTCTTAACATTAATGTTCTCCACCACAAAAGTATTACATTTTATTTGTGACTGTCATAACAGCTATCTTAACAGAATCTCATAGCTAATGGAGACACAGAGTAAAGTCTAGCGAGTTTTCTATCCCGTGTACACGCAAAGAAAAAGTATAGTATTTTCATCTAAAATAAGCGTATAAGTTGCCTTAGTTGAATGCAAAAGTTAAGAAAATAACTTATAAATCACTTCGTTGACAAAATTTACATCTTTTTTGCAGGTTCAATATTTATTTTTTTATAAATAAAATGACTCCTTCAAAGGAATTAAATATGCTAAAAATCCCAAACGTATTTAACAAATTGTGAAAAATAATCCGCTGCAGGCATGTCCCTATCCGGATTTCATTCTTGCCTAAGGAAATCGTCAGGGGACGACGTTTTTAGAATTTCTGGAAATATTTGTTAAGTTAAATTACAAACTCAATGAGAATTTTTTGTTCTCGTCTAGGAGCGTTATTAAACATTTAAAATATCAAAGAAAAAACAAAAACAACAACAGAGAATTTTCCACAATTTGCTTTGTCATCTTCCAATGTACTACTCTGTTGTTTTGACAGATCTAGCAATGTAGTGACATCCATTCATGTAGAAACAACAATAGAGAACAATGTTTTCTAAAGTGTCAGTAACATTTAAATTTGCACAAGCACTTGCATATTAGTTTTTTAATTTTATTTTATCGGGATATACATTAATTGCATCAAAGGAATTAAATATGCTAAAAATCCCAAACGTATTTAACAAATTGTGAAAAATAATCCGCTGCAGGCATGTCCCTATCCGGATTTCATTCTTGCCTAAGGAAATCGTCAGGGGACGACGTTTTTAGAATTTCTGGAAATATTTGTTAAGTTAAATTACAAACTCAATGAGAATTTTTTGTTCTCGTCTAGGAGCGTTATTAAACATTTAAAATATCAAAGAAAAAACAAAAACAACAACAGAGAATTTTCCACAATTTGCTTTGTCATCTTCCAATGTACTACTCTGTTGTTTTGACAGATCTAGCAATGTAGTGACATCCATTCATGTAGAAACAACAATAGAGAACAATGTTTTCTAAAGTGTCAGTAACATTTAAATTTGCACAAGCACTTGCATATTAGTTTTTTAATTTTATTTTATCGGGATATACATTAATTGCATCAAAGGAATTAAATATGCTAAAAATCCCAAACGTATTTAACAAATTGTGAAAAATAATCCGCTGCAGGCATGTCCCTATCCGGATTTCATTCTTGCCTAAGGAAATCGTCAGGGGACGACGTTTTTAGAATTTCTGGAAATATTTGTTAAGTTAAATTACAAACTCAATGAGAATTTTTTGTTCTCGTCTAGGAGCGTTATTAAACATTTAAAATATCAAAGAAAAAACAAAAACAACAACAGAGAATTTTCCACAATTTGCTTTGTCATCTTCCAATGTACTACTCTGTTGTTTTGACAGATCTAGCAATGTAGTGACATCCATTCATGTAGAAACAACAATAGAGAACAATGTTTTCTAAAGTGTCAGTAACATTTAAATTTGCACAAGCACTTGCATATTAGTTTTTTAATTTTATTTTATCGGGATATACATTAATTGCATCAAAGGAATTAAATATGCTAAAAATCCCAAACGTATTTAACAAATTGTGAAAAATAATCCGCTGCAGGCATGTCCCTATCCGGATTTCATTCTTGCCTAAGGAAATCGTCAGGGGACGACGTTTTTAGAATTTCTGGAAATATTTGTTAAGTTAAATTACAAACTCAATGAGAATTTTTTGTTCTCGTCTAGGAGCGTTATTAAACATTTAAAATATCAAAGAAAAAACAAAAACAACAACAGAGAATTTTCCACAATTTGCTTTGTCATCTTCCAATGTACTACTCTGTTGTTTTGACAGATCTAGCAATGTAGTGACATCCATTCATGTAGAAACAACAATAGAGAACAATGTTTTCTAAAGTGTCAGTAACATTTAAATTTGCACAAGCACTTGCATATTAGTTTTTTAATTTTATTTTATCGGGATATACATTAATTGCATCAAAGGAATTAAATATGCTAAAAATCCCAAACGTATTTAACAAATTGTGAAAAATAATCCGCTGCAGGCATGTCCCTATCCGGATTTCATTCTTGCCTAAGGAAATCGTCAGGGGACGACGTTTTTAGAATTTCTGGAAATATTTGTTAAGTTAAATTACAAACTCAATGAGAATTTTTTGTTCTCGTCTAGGAGCGTTATTAAACATTTAAAATATCAAAGAAAAAACAAAAACAACAACAGAGAATTTTCCACAATTTGCTTTGTCATCTTCCAATGTACTACTCTGTTGTTTTGACAGATCTAGCAATGTAGTGACATCCATTCATGTAGAAACAACAATAGAGAACAATGTTTTCTAAAGTGTCAGTAACATTTAAATTTGCACAAGCACTTGCATATTAGTTTTTTAATTTTATTTTATCGGGATATACATTAATTGCATCAAAGGAATTAAATATGCTAAAAATCCCAAACGTATTTAACAAATTGTGAAAAATAATCCGCTGCAGGCATGTCCCTATCCGGATTTCATTCTTGCCTAAGGAAATCGTCAGGGGACTCCTGTTTTATTGGAAATTATATTTTTACTATTATTTTAATTTAAAATTACATATTTTGGATCACATTTATAAAAAACACAATTAAATACCTAAACAATGGCATTATTCCTCTTGCTTATTCTGTTGTATGGAAAAAAGATGAGGCCATCCACATTTAAGTATATTATGTCTGAAAAAAACAACAAACTGAAAATTAACTCGTTGAATATTTTATTTGGATGTATTACTTACACGCAAAAAATTAGTGTATGTTATATTATACAAACATGCCTGGTAAAAACGATTTCCTATAGAAAAAAAATAGTTTTCATTAGCTTAGTTTAAATCAAACCCTTAAATTTTTATATAAATCACCTAAAAACATAACTGTTTATTGATACATTACAAATTCTTTTTCACATTATGTTAAATCACTTTCTTTTCTTATCTATTTAAAAAACTGTCAATATTTAGTTACATTATGGGAAAATTATAAAAAATTTCATGTATACGACCCAAAATAATCTTAGGTAGTTTTACAATTCATTTATTTGTTGCCAGATGTTTGTAAAATGTGTATAATTCCTAAAAATAGCATTAAAATTGTCTAAGTTGAAAATTGTTTAAAAAAAAAAATAAAGAAGATAAAACAATATGGCGAACAGTAGATGCCAAAAGTGAAAAAGTTAGAAAAAATATAAAATAATATAAAATTTTATGTTAATGTCACATGGAATTGTCGGTGGGTAAGGCTAAAGGACTTTCTCAAACGGATATGGCTTTATATTTATATAAGACACAACTATCGGTGCGTTTACAAATTTATCGTCCACATTTTCATCAATAGGTTCACCTAAAACTTTTCGGTTAGTAAAAATATTATGTAATCAAAATAAAATAGTTAATAACTTTCATTTTTATTTGCATTGCAGTTTAAGTTTTTAACAAGTTGATGCCATCTGGAAATGGTTGGCTGATTATCCAGAATATGCTGATTGTCATTTTTCATGGTTGCAGTCACAAGCTAGGGGTGATCAACATGTTTTAGACTTGAAGGCTGTTATTTATATGGTACAACGATTGAGACTGGAAAAGGAATTAGTATTAGGACAGGCTGACAATGTTTTGTTTGGAATGGTAACAAATTAAAAAATTAGATTTTATATTGTAATTAACTAGTTTTACAAATTTAATATTTTAAACAAAAATGAAGATTATAATACTTTAATTTGTATCCAACTATTAATAACAGTAATAATTATAAAATAAATAATTAAATCAGTCTTCGGCTAGCACTTGTTTTAAGCAGACGCATAATCAAAACATACGGAACGTTAATTATTTCCTTTTTTCTTATTCCCTACAACGAGTCGCTATTAATTTTTTTTTTTCTTATTTCTATTCTACATATTTTACTACATATACTCTATAGTGTACTAAAAACAACTACAACATGCCCACAGGGCCCTCCAACCTTGGGGACAATCGTTTCACTATTCTTGCTGATTCGACAAGCCCCAAACGTAAAAAAACAAAATATAAAGATACTACGCCATTCCCCCAATTGCCCAATCCCAGATATATAACTATGCAAACAAACGACCCAAAAAAACCTCTTTCTTCTTATTCGTGCTTTGCGGTGAATAGAGCAATATAATTAATAAGCAAAGACATAACATCTATATCCCAGCTACGCGATGGAAACCTCCTTCTCCTGGTGAACAACAAACAAACTGGAAACCTCCAAGGAATTGTTTTACCTATGCACAATTCAATGCAAACTACATGAAAACCTAAATAGTACTAAAGGAACAATCTATGCCCCGTATCTTATTGACATCCCAGATGACGAAATCATCAAGGAACTTTCTA
The DNA here is from genome assembly GCA_949987735.1 of Leucophora obtusa. NCBI lineage: Eukaryota > Metazoa > Arthropoda > Insecta > Diptera > Anthomyiidae > Leucophora > Leucophora obtusa. Next base: position 57,107,048 of record OX465297.1, read on the forward strand.
ACCAAGGCGTAATCGGCATTCATAAATTCCAAAAAACAATAGACGATAAAACGATTAAAACTGGAGTAATGCTACTTACATTCGATTTATATCACTTGCCAGAAAAAATCAAAGTTTCTTGGAACACAGTAAATATTCGTGAATATATACCCAACCCGATGCGTTGCAAATCGTGCCAAAAACTAGGGCACACAATAAAACATTGCAAAAATGATCCCATTTGTGTTCAGTGCAACTTACCACCTCATAAACAAATAAATTGTTCTCGCTCCCAATGTGCAAATTGTCTTGAAGAGCATGCAGCCTCATCAAACAAATGCCCAAAATTCATTCAACAAAAAGAAATTTTAAAAATTAAAATAAAATTAAAAATAAAATTAAATTAAAGTAAACTTAAATCTTCCATAAGTATAATTCCTTCAAATAGTACATTCTTAAAACATTATACACTTTTTCACGGCATCCCCCAAGGATCTCCTCTAATACAATATTATTGAGCACTCATTATACGCTGATGACGCTGTATTTTTCTCAAAAAATAACAACAACGACAGAGTCAAATTAGCCTTTACAAACCTCCTGTGTGATATCAAACATTGGTCTAAAACCTCCGGGGCCTCACTCTCTCTTACACTCAGAAAAGTTCTGCAGTTACTACATGACAGTTATTTATGTAGTAATGCGGTTGTAGTTATTTTAACTACAATTGTAGTTAATTTACTTAGAACAAAATTTTTCAATGTTTTTGACAGTTATTTTTTTAAACAAACTACAAAAATTACTACATTGTATTAACATTTATTTTATGCAGTTATTTTGAATTTTATTTACAAATACTTAAATTTTCAAGTGTGTATGCACACACACGAAGCAAATAGAAGTAATTGTATGAATCACTTGTTTAGAAATTTCTAGTGAAAGAATATGAGTATAACATGTTTTCTCTTGTCTTAGTCATAAAACAACAACAAAACAAAGAGTGAGCACGCGTTATACGGAAAAGGTTATATATTTTTTATTAAATTACTAAAATAATAAGGTAAGTTTTATAATATAAATTTATTTACGGGGAATGTTGTATTGTATTTATTTTCTTTCAGTTCTTTTATATTCTCATCCCTTTCTACTTGGAGAAAAAAAAGGAAGCCAAACAACAGCATATTTCATCCCTCACAGACGGACATGTACAACAATATCTTAATAGTGAAAAAAAAGTGACATTAAGTGTAAATTTTGATTTCTCAATTTTAAATTTATTATAGAATAAAATTAAGTTAATAGTGTTTACATAAATTTGTTTTTTTTATTAAATTAATAATTAAAAAAAAATTTTTTTATTTATGTTTTTTAACTACATTTGCAAGTTTTTTGTACAGTTTTACAATAATTTGCATGTATGTTGTTTCAAATGCATTAGTAGTTGTTTTTACTACATTTGTCAGTTGATTTTTAACAGTTAAAAATTACTTCATATTGCAGTTAATTTAACTGCAAATGTAGTCTACACCTTTTTAAGTGCAAATGCAGTTATTTTAACTGTCATTTGGAGTTGATTTTACCTACATAATTCCCTGAGTGTAGTAAATGTAAAATTCTTCATATATGTAACAAACAACATTGTAGCCCTCCAACCCTCTTATACAACAATATTAACATCGAACATGTCTCTCAATTGAAAATTCTGGGTATTACTTTCGATAATAAATTCAATTTTAGTCATCATTGCATCAACCTGAGGAAAAAACTCATATCAGGACTGAATGTAATCAAATACCTTTCTTCCAAAAAAGTGCTGTCCACACAAATACACTCCTTATTGTAACTAAATCTCTAATTCTTTCCAAAATTGACTACGGTATACAAATATATAGCAACTGCCCAAAAAGATATTTAAATATGCTAAATTCACCTTATCATGCAGCCATCAGATGTTCAACAGGAGCATTTCCAACTACAAATATTAAAAATTTACTTACTGAAGCAGGATTCCCATCTATTAACGAAATAATATACGAAACTGACTTAAAACTAATACCTAAACTATATATTTGCAACAACAACATCCTTCACAAACTCGTAAAAAATACCACAAATCTAGTGTTTCCAATTCGATTAATCGATTAACCGATTCCTCGATTAATCGCCTCTATTTCGGTTAATGTCGAAACAAATAATTTAAAACTCAAATAATTATTCGATCCGAATAATCGGTTAAAACAGGTCGATTAACCGGTTACAATTTTAATATGGAATTTTTCCCTTATTTTTTCCCAAAACTTCATAATTTTCTTAACTTTGGTTAAAAAATTACAAGAAAAGCTAGGAATAAACATCAAATTACAAAAATACCATCAAATTGTTTTAAAATTGAGTGAAATAAGCCGTTAAGCCTTTAGATACCTTTTTTAATAAAGGTGTTTCTAAAACTACCCAAAATACACGAATGTCTGGCTGGATCAGCGTCGAAGTGCTCTATAGGCTTTAATCAATACAGTAGGCGATTTTTGATTCTGTTCAAGGTTGCATTTTTATTTTATTTTTTCAAATATGTGTCCCACAACTGTCAACTGACATCTTAATTCTGAAGAAACTCTACATTTTCTCACATCTCCAAAGAAACTGTGTATAATCGATTCAAAACCACATCAATTCTACAACATCTCCAACTACAACATTTTCAGTTTTATTTCAAAATTGTTTAAAAATGTTTTAAAATTATCCAAATATATTTTAAAATTGTCTAAAAAGGTTTCAAAATTGTCTAAAATGTTTCAAAATTATCCAGAAATTTTTTAAATTCTTCCAAAAATATTTTAAAATTGTCCAAAAATCACTCAAAATTGTTCAAAAATGTTTTAGAATTATCCAAATATCTTCCAAAATTGTCCAAATATTGTTTAAAATTGTCTAAAAAACTTTGATATTTGTCCAATTGCATTTCCAAATTGTCCAAAATGTATTTTAAAATTTTCAAAATGGATTTCAAAATTACAAATATATTTTAATATATTTTATTTGTATTTAAGAAAATTATATTTGTATTTTAAAATTGTTCAAAAACATTTCAAAATAATTCACTTGCATTTAAAAATTTTAAATATGTATTTCAGAATTGTAAAATTGCATTCAAAATAATTCCGTTTGTATTTCAAAATTCTCCAAATGTATTTCAGAAATTTCCAAATGTATTTAAAAAGACTCTATTTGTATTCCAAAATTTTCCAAATGTATTTAATAAAAATCCAATTGCATTTCAAATTTTTCCAAATGTATTTCAGAAATTTCTACTTTTATTTTAAAAGCATTTTTACAAACATACATGTTTTCTCTTTCATAACGAAAATTTTATAGGAATTATGAGAATTAAGAGATAGCATGTATGTTTGAAAAAATGCTTTTAAAATAAAACGAGTAAAAAGGTTAAAGTCGGGCAAGCCAACTAATGTTTGGATCCGAAATTCGAATGGGTCAAAATGAGGCTTGTGTCAAAATTTTCTATAATGTGAGTCAGCGCACCAAATTTCATTAAAATATCTTAATATTTGCGACCTGCAGTTTGTAACCAAGCCAATTTTGGGGGGACCCTTATATGGGCACTAGTTCTAAACATGGACCGATGTTCACCAAAATCAATAGGCTACGTTATTGGTCCAACATAGGTCTGTGTACCACATTTCATCAAAATATCTTAATATTTGCGACCTGCAGCGTATAAACAATATAATTTTGGTGGGACCCTTATATGGGCACTAGGTCTAAACATGGCCCGATGTTCACCAAAATCAATAGGCTGCGTTATTGGGCCAATATAGGTCTGTGTGCCAAATTTCATTAAAATATCTTAATATTTACGACCTGCAGCGTATAAACAGTATAATTTTGGTAGGACCCTTATATGGGCACTAGGTCTAAACATGGACCGATGTTCACCAAAATCAATAGGCTGCGTTATTGGGCTAACATAGGTCTGTGTACCAAATTTCGTCAAAATATCTTAATATTTACGACCTGCAGCGTATAAACAATATAATTTTGGTAGGACCCTTATATGGGCACTAGGTATAAACATGGACCGATGTTCACCAAAATCAAACTTGTTCGTCCTTGGGCCAACATAGGTCTGCGTACCAAATTTCATCAAAATATCTTAATATTTGCGACCTGTAGAGTGCGCACAATATTGCATGGACAGACAGACAGACGGACGGACGGACGGACAGACGGACATAGTTAAAAAAAAATTCTGAACCGATCGGTATACTATATGGTGGGTCTACGACCAATATTTTTTGGTGTTACAAACATCAGCACAAACTTATAATACTCTGACCACATAGTGGTGTAGGGTATAAATAGAAATTTCTGAAATACATTTGGAAAAATATACCCCTCAATTCATAAATGCTTTTTAAAGTTATAGCAGGTTAACAAAACGTCATTTTCATACAAAATTTGTTCAATAAACCTCCTATAATTTTACAAAGCGTTTATGAATTTAGGGGTAGAATTTTATTAAATACATAAATACAGAAGGGAATGTTAACTCAAACTTTGGATAATTTTTTTTTTATTGTCAATGGCCCTTAAAACGGAAAAAAGACAGAGAAATTTAACAATTGTTTATGATATTCTTTAGTCTACTAACTCTGCTATTCAGAAAATTTTTTTGCAAATTTTTGTAGAGTAAATTGGTATTTTCATTTAACTAATATTTTACTCAAATGGAACTAAATTTTTTTTTTATTTCTTCAGGGGAGGAGGAAGAACTTTGGATAATAATTTTTTTAAATGCAATATTATGTTTATTGTAGTATTGATTAAATTTGCATTCAAAGAAATTTTGTATCCAAAGTTTTACAGATTAAAAAAAAATTTCGTAAGAAGTAAAAAATCTACCTTGAATTATACTATTTTTAACTTAGGTACTAATATTTAGAAAAAAAATCTCCTAGTTTCAGCAGTTTCTTTTTGCCATTTTTAACAATTTTTAATAGCTTCAGCTATATTTTACACACATTTTTCTATTAGTATAAGAAATGTTTCAATTTAGATAATCTCAGATTCCGAAACTTTTCAACCTTAAGGTACATTTACACGCGAGAGAAAACTGCTAGAGATGGAGCAAAAACACTCCAAAATAGCTAAACTCATTCAAAATAGAGCTAATTAGAGGTGATTTTTGTTTTATCTCTAGCATTTTCTCTCCAGTGTAGATGTGCTTTTTTAATTTGAAACATTTTTTTAAATACATCGTGTTCATGTGCCATGTTGATATTTAACAAAAAACAGGAATCTGTTAGTGTTTTTGTTGGTAAAAAGTTAAGGAAATACATTAATTTTGTTTTAAACGATTAATCGATTAATCGCCAATTTTCTCGAATAACCGACCCGAATAACCGATTAATCAGTTTTAGTGATTTTTCGAATAATGCAATAACCGGTTAACCGCCTATGTCGAATAATTGGAAACAGTACACAAATCTCAAACGTACCTGTAAAAAACAATCACCGTTACACAGGTGTGTCAACTATGTTAGAAAATTCTTCCCAATAATTACAAATTCACTCGAAAAACGAACCATGGTGGCTTTTAAAACGTAGTTCATTTATACTTGATCTGCAAAATTATGACAAACAATCAACATCTCCAATTGTATATCAACAAGAGTTTAATAACATCCGTTATTTCCCCCCCCCCCCCCCTTCCCCCATACAATAACTGGAAATTCATATACACGGATGGCTCAAAAACACATTTACATACCTCTTTTGGCATTGTGAATGATAATAACTCACCTATATTCTATGGCCTTCTGGAACCACACTGTAGTGTATTCACAGCTTAAGCTCTTGCAATTAAACTCGCTATGGAATATTCCTCAAAACAAAAAGGTCATTACGAGCAGACAGCAAATCCACGATTACAGCTATCTTAAATATCAAATATTCCGAACCAACTGTAACATGCATACGTAACTTTTTAATTTAATACCCAAATAAAATACGCATAATGTGGGTCCCAGGTCATGCTGGTATTACAGGCAATGAAGCTGCCGACAAAACTGCAAGCTTTGCAGCAAAATCTCCAACATACACCTTTACCACCCATGTTGTAAAAGATCTTAATAGATTTATATCTAAACACCTTGAAGACAACAAATTAAATTTGTGGGAAAATTACACCCATCGGTACAAACTTATTAATCCAAATGGAGTCAAACCCATATATCCAAAATCTATATCCCGACAAGAAATACGTGTTTTCACAAGGCTAAGATTGGGTCATTCCAAAATTACTCACCAACACCTGCTGAAAAAAGAAGAAATCCCCATCTGCCGTAGTTGCAACGTACAGTAGACCATAAACCACATTCTTGATCAATGTCAAATATTTTCCACTGAAAGAATAGCTATTTTTGACACAACGCTACCCAGCTCATGTCTATCATATCCTAGTCATAATAACATCTCGAAAATTATCAACTTTATAAAAAACTGTAATTTATTTAACCACATTTAATATGCAAAACTTACCTTTATATTCCATAAAATCATTTACCTCTGTATATATGTAAATATTCGTATGTTCCTAGAATTCATTAAGATTATAATTACTTGAGTCGAAGGCCACAGTTGCTAGCACTCTTCAATTTGCATTATATAGTGTCATTTATTGTATTATATAATATTAATAAAAATAAAAAATAAAAAAAAAAAAATAATTAAATAAATTAATCAAACTGTTTTAATAAGGGAGAAGGAAAGAGCTAAATAATTTAACGTAAATTAATAAATAAAATATGACTTAAGTTTAATAAATTAGTGCTAACAATTCCAAAAACAGAATAACAAATATTTACCAAGTTTTTTTGTATAGTTATCAGGGTTGGCAGGCAATACCGCTAAAATACCGTTATCGATTCAAAACCCTTTTAACTGACTACCGTTACCCCTAAAATACCGTTACCGAAATACCCGGAATACCGATATCCTTAAAATACCGTTACCGAAATAACTGAAATACCGTTATCCTTAAAATACCGATACCGAAATAAATGAAATATCGATAACCTTAAAATACCGTTACCGAAATACATGAAATAGCGTTATCCTTAAAATACCGTTACCGTTATTTTTAATTCTCTACTCTTGGTCATTGCACGTGGTTATTGAGTATTTCAGATAAATGAAGTCAAATTATTCGTTTTGTTTTTACTTTAGTGTGGTTTTTGCAACAAAAAAAATGCAGTATGTACCGTAATAACTGACTACCGTTACCCTTAAAATGCCGTTACCGATATAACATAAATACCGTTAACCTTAAAATACCGTTACCGAAATAACCCAAATATCGTTATCCTTAAAATACCGTTATCCTTAAAATACCGATACCGAAATAAATGAAATGGCGTTACCCTTAAAATATCGTTAGCGAAATAACCTAAAATATCGTTACCCTAACGATAACCGCATTCGTTTCGGTTACCATCCATGATAGTTATTGTTAGTTTTTGTTTTCTTATTTTTGGTATAAAATTTATATAAGTTATACCCAAAACTTGGGTAGAGCTATAATACATACTAAAACTAGGTAACTTATACCCTTATTTTATTTAATTTCCCCCTTTTTATTTTTTGCGTGTACTTTTATCACAATTTTTTATGTTTAATTTTTTATTTTATGTCTGTTCCCGTACTTTACCGAAGTTTCACAAACTAGCCCAAAGGCGTTCCCGTACTCAAAATTGCGCGTAAATTGTTGTTGTTTGGGCTGTTTTGGGTTCCCGCGGGTACCCGCGGTAACGTACGGGAACACACATTTTATTTCACATTCCATTTTTTATTACCTAGTGTCTTGACATGCAATAAAATGATAGCAAGCAATTGTCAAAATGATCTCATCTCAAGTGGAGACCTCAATTTAAATTTTATTGCAATATCATAATATCGCTGACATGCAAGCGGCTCTTGCAATGATGCCTGCCATTAAATGTCACTTTTCGTTTTAATTTTAACTTTGTAATAAAAAAACAGCAGAATATTTGGTAAAAAAGAAAGGGAAAGTGTTTAATTTTTTATTATTTGTAGATAAAAATTAATGTTTGATAAAATTTTGTGTTTTTCGAAGCAAAATCTATGATATTTCTTATCTATGAAATGGTCAAGTGTTCTCCACCACTTTGCAATTGATATCATTTTGACGTTTCACTGAAATGGTTTTGACATTTCATATCATATAATTTATTGCATTTGAAGATACGGGGTTACCCGTTCAAAAAAAGTTGAAAATCATTTATATTTTTCTGCAAAAGAATGCATCAGCCATCTTGGTTTCTATACACGCAAAGAAAAACCTATAGTTACTTCAACAAAGCATACCATGTAAATATATCGTTAGTTTAATTAGATAGGAATTTTATTGGGTTGCACTCTAGTGTAATAGGTAATAACCCAGCAAACAATTCGTTCCGGTTACGCACCGTTTTCGGTCCCTCATAAACGGAATCCAACTCCGTTTCCGTACCGTTTTCTGGATCCGTATACGGACCAGAAAACGGAACTTAAGGAACATAGAAACTGATTCGAATCCGTTGAAAGTCCGTCAATGACGGACCGTTTACGGACCGTAATGTCGTGTTAAAAAATGACAAGTCCGTTTAAAGTCCGTCAATGACGGACCGTTTACGCACCGTTATGTCATGTAAAAAACGGACTAGTCCGTTGAAAGTCCGTTAATGCCGGACCATTTCCGGACCGTTATGTCGTGTGAATAACGGAGAGACCCCATTTTTAGAATGCCGTTTTCGGTCCGTATTCGTACCGTTTTTTTAAACAAAAACTGATTTGCATGTCTACCTATATTGACCCTATTTTTATTAATTATAAGTAGTATTTTTTAAGTTTTTTATATATTTATTAAAAATGGAATTTATTTTTTATATTTACGCTATATATTTGGTGCAGCTTACGTCTCTGTCCAATATCCATGTCCAACATCCAAATTCAATACCTGCATGCAAAAGAAAAATTAAATTAGATGAGTTTTAACTAACTGTAATCACGATGGTGTTTTGCATACGATGCAAATTCGCACGTTGCTATCAAAACAACTAAATGTTATGTCATCAAATATTTCTTATTTGCACTGGCATACAAAAAAACAACCTTTAAAACACATAATAAGTTAAATTAATCTTACCATTTGATATATGTGACTTCAAATTCTTTGGTTGATGGGGTGTTAGGAGGGATTCACGCTACTGCGACTTATTTTTCCTCCAAATAATATTTTTTAGCAGCTAAAGGGCTTTTTAAAATAATTTGTGTACTTTTTTCCAAAAACAAACTGATACCGACAAAGTCCGTATTTAACTCTACGGAAACGGATACACAAAACGGAGTTAAAACATGCTGTATTCGAATCTGATGAAAATTGGTGAAGTCCGTATTTAACGGTGAGGAAACGGATACACCAAAACGGATTCAAAACGTATTGTATTCGAAAATCCGAAAGTACCGTCCGTTATTGTTCCCTATACGTACAAGCTTTAACGGATACGTGTTTTACGGACAGTTAACGTGCCATAAAAGCCGGATTGATGATTCCGTACATGCCGGAGAGTCCGTAAAAATGTTTCTTGGGAATGTTTAGGTATTTCCCAACAAACAATAAGCATTGAAAAACATTTAGTGGGGCATTTTGTAAAACGCAACGCCTTGCGTTGCGTTGATTTGTGTGTAAATTGTTATTGTTACAAAAACAATTTGTATGGAAAACAACGCAACGCAAGGCGTTGCGTATTACAAAATAACCCCCTTAATATCGATTTGATTTCAAATTTAATTTTCAAAACTTACCTTTGAGAAAAACTTGAGAAAAGCCTTTTTATCGATAGCAAAACTATAGCATTCTCAACAAAAACGGCTTGTTAGTTCTCAAATATATTTTTAAAATTTTTATAGACTAGAAAAATAAGTTTGAGATTTCCTTGATAACAAATGTATTTCTCAAGTTGAGAAATAGGGTACATATCAAATCACCTTTAAGTGTAGTTTTCAAACCATTCTCAAATTTAATTTTTTTAAATATTCAAATGTAGTCATTTTTATTTTTTTTTATTTTCTTTATTTACACTTAGAAAAATGCATCAATTTCAGAATGCAAAGTACAGAACATATTAATACGTACACAATACACATTAAAAATTAAGTTACATAAATATATAAATATTTTAATCTAGATATTGGTAATAATCACTACAGTAATGGCTTGATTTTGTACTGATATTTTATATATTCCACTGGTATACAGAATTAAATTTTAGTGAGCCTTTAGAGAAATTACATTATATGGGAAATTACTTGATCATCTTCTGCAAAGAAAAGATATGCGTTAGTAAAATAAAATGTAGCAACTATTACACGGCTCCAAAAAATAATATTAGAGAGGAATTTAAATAGCTTAAAATCAAAACTGATCTGATCTGTTTGATATGAAAAATCATTGAAATCCGGGTGTTTTAGAAAGTGGCTGTGTTTTTATCTGTCAACTATTAAAAAAAATGCTAAAGAGGCTTCAATATCGCTAGAAAATCACTTAACTTATAAACAGTAAAAAAATTAAGCGACTTTATCGCTAGGTTATCAAAAAGACACTAGTACAAGTTTTTTTTCTCAAAATCATATAAAAAACGTTCATAAGATTTCTAGACTTTAAAATAATGAAAATTTTTATGATTAACCTTCAAATCGTGAATCTCGATTTTCAATTAATATTTATTAGTATTTAAAATAATCTTATTGATATATGGATTTTTTTTTAGAAACTTTTTGCAACTTGGTTTATGTTGTCTACCATTTCCAATTTTATTAACAAAAATTTGTCCGAACAACTTTTTCTCATTTATAATTTTGAAATTTTTTCAAACAAAATAAATCACATTTCAAAAGCAGTATTCCCGCTATAAACTGCGTTAAACTAAGTTCAAAGATAATCTACATCCTAAAAACTGGGCCTAAAAGGTTGTTTTTTTATGATATAGTCCTGTTAACTTATCTCAAACTAAACTGAGTTTAATGTTTAACCATAGTTATAAATGTCAAATTTATATGAAAATATCTGTGGTTAAAATTTAGCCATGGTTATGTTGGAAATAAGTTATTCGCCCATATTCCCATATATTTTGGCTTATTACTATTCGGTAATTTCCCCCAGGTGCAAATTAAAATCACTAGATCTGACGAGAAAATCGCCGTTATGGCAACAGCGAATTAGATGTATAAAATTATCTCGCAAAAAAATAAGTTTGAGAATGAATCTTGAAAAAGGTACTTACCATCTATAAATCACCTGTTTTTGAAGTGAATTTGATGCCCATAAGTGTATAGTCCATTATGTACTCTTCTTCAAATGGAAATTATAATCCTAAACCAAACAAATTCTTATTTTATATTCTAACTTAGGAGATTTAAACTGATACTTACGTTTCTAATTAAGGTTGAAAATATAAAGTCCCTCATGTAGGTAAATACATCTTTTCGCGGGTTCTTCGTTTTCGTTTTTCCTATTTTCCAAATTTCCATATTTTTTGTTTATTTGTTGTAATTAAAAAAACTGTTGAAAAACATTTTTTTTCAAATCTTTATCAAATGCTATTATAAAATACTTCTCAACTAAGAAAAATATTTGATGAAAGCTTGAAATAAACAAAATATCTCAAACAACATCTTAAAGTAAAAATACACTTGAGAAATACACTTTAGGTTAACACAATAATTTGAAAATTTTCCAAATAAATTCTATTGTATTTTTTAAATTGTTGCCGAATGTTTCTCAAATTGAATTAAAAAACTAGATTTGTTGTATGGAGAATGATTTAAAAAATACACTTAATATTAAATAAAAATTTAAAAATTTTGCAAAGGTTTGAATCGATGTTTGTTGGGTTAATTGTGTTTTATAAGTGTGTTAAAAAATTGTAATATTGAAATAAAATAGATACTAAAATATTAATAAAAATATAATTTCCAATAAAACAGTAATTTTATTTATAAAAACAAATAGTTTATTTAACCTAGAAAAAAGATGCAATTGTTTACAACGAACGTAGACATTTCAACGAATATTTGTTTTTGGACATTTGCTTAAGTGCACGCAAAAAAGTTTGACAGTTACTACATGACAGTTGGTTGTGTAGTAATCAGTAGTTGTTGTTTTTAACAGTAATTACAGTTGTTTTTCTATAGAAAAGTGCAAAACAACTGTTATGACGGTTATTTAACACGCTGCTGGTAATGGTTAATGGCGCTGTGGTGTAATGGTTAGCGCGTTGGACTGTTACACGTGAGGTTGCGGGTTCGAGCCCCAACCAAGGCAACATCAATTTATGAAAAATAGTAATATGTATGAATTTTTTCTATCCCTCACACATATCGCAGCGTCCTCCTTCGGTGTTCCCATAGTACTTAACCCAACCGAAGTAAAATAATATAACAGGGCTATGAACTAAAAAAAAGCTTCAACAAAGTTCGCCAACTCACCATCAGATGGCGCGCAACAACTGTTCTAAAATTCAACATCTCGCGCAATTACAGTGTTGCCATATTTGAAGCCCTTCATCTTTCACCACCTTTCACTTCTTCTCTATCCCCTTTCCAAAGAAGCAACACGTTAATTAATAGGAAGAATTTCCTGAGTGTTGCTTCTCTTAAAAAAAAAAAAAAAAATAACTCACGAAAAGTACTGTAATTTCGTAACAGTTGGTTAAAGCAGTTATTTTTAATATAATAATAAACAACTACCAAAACTGTAATTTTAGAGTAAACAGTTATTTTTGGTAGTTATTTAAAAAATAAAAAATTTCGTTGAATGTTTTTGAACTTTAAAAATTTTTGCTTAGTTTATATTTGTAATTATTGATATATTTTTAGTTTGCAAATAAAAATCAGAAACTTGTATTTTATCTTCAATGCATAAAACCATAATAACTGGAGAACGGTTTGGAATTTTTACTTCAAATTTTAAATAGGCTGAAGTAATACCACATATTTTTGAAATCGAAAGAAAAAAAATATTTTTTTTTTATTAAAGTATACTTTTATAAACAAAATGTATTGACTGTAAAAACAGTAGTTTTTACCGATTTTGTCAGTTGTTTTGAAATTTTTGTAGTAAAAATTTATCAGTTAATTTTACGACATTGGTAGTTATTTTTAATGAATTTGTTTGTTATTTTTCAACAATTAGAAATAACAAAAGTTTTAGTTATTTTAAAGGTAAATACCTTTGTCGCCTTTTTAACTGCATATACCTTTGTTTTAACTGTCATTTTCAGTAGATTCTACCGACAAACTTTTGTGAGTGTGATTTTATAAATTTTATTCTTAAGCTGCGTTTACGTCTGCACCGAAATCTCGAGATTTCGATATTCACCACTCTGAAAAAGCAATGAAGGAAAACTTATAGATGTTCAATTTTGAATAAAGTACACATATTTAGTTCTAAAGGCACATCTACACGAGAGAGAAATCTACTAGAGATAGACCAAGAAACACCTCTAATAAGCTCTATTGTGAATGATTTTAGAGGTGTTTTTTGCTCTATCTCTAGCTATTTTATCTCTCGTGTAGATGTGCCTTAATAAATACATTTTCAAAAAAAAATTAAAGTTTATACGCATATCTTCACTGTTTTTTCAGAGTGGTTAATAGCAATAAAGGAAAGTTTATAGATGTTCAATTTTGAATAAAGTACATATATTTAGTTCTAATAAATATATTTTCCAAAAAATTAAGGTTTATACGCATATCTTCACTGTTTTTTCAGAGTGGTGAATATCGAAATCTCGGGATTTCGGTGCAGATGTAAACGCAGCTTTAAAGTTTCTTTTAGGCTGTGTTTACATCTGAAATCCCGAGATTTTGCTATTCACCACTCTCAAAAAACAATGAAGGAAAGCATATAAACTTTAAATTTTTAGAAAATGTATTTATTATAGCTAACTATGTGTGTTTTATTAAAAATTGCACATTTATATGCTTTTCTTCATTGTTTTTTCAGAGTGGTGAATAGCGAAATCTCGGGATTTCGATGCAAGTGTAAACGCAACCTTACATCTGTTTTCAAATCCCGAGATTTCAATGGAAATCTCGACCGTTTACACTTTATGACAGTAGCGAGATTTCGATTTGACAACTGCACTTTTTTTGTAAACAAAGTACCATAAAAAATAACCTCAAATTTAAAATATTTCTAAAAACCATTTTATTCATTGGCGGAGTACAATTTACATTATTTTATGTAAAGATCTAATGCTAAATATGTTAGTAAATTTGTTTTTTTTACAAGGACGACAAGCTAGAAGCCAGATTTTGCAATATTTTGGCGGAAGGAAGACATGCACTTCCCAATGCTTTCTTCATGGTAATGCTTCGCGGGATGCAAAAATTAGAACCACGCAACTTTCACCGGCGTAGCTAGACCATTTTTCTATTTTGGGCTATAGCCCCGTCTTATAAAAATTTTGTTTTTTTGTAATTTATCAAAAAATGTATCTAAAGTTTGGTTCCTCTGTTTCGTTTACGATCATCTGTACGATCGCCAGATAGCTATTCAGACAGTTACGCTTTCAGGTTTACCCAATAATCACTACAGAAATTTAAGTGAAATCAAAATTAAGGCTTACATTTTGTTTGAATTGCACTTTGTTTTATGACTTACACCAGCAATACAAATATACTGATAGAAATAAATCTGTACAACTAGCAGAAAAAGCTGCTAAAAATTTGTTAAAAATGGCCCTGCAGAAAAAACTGCCGACTGTAGCAGAATCTGTTAAGTAAATTTTGGTTAGATAAAAACAGTACAAATAAAACTGTAAAATCTAAAAAATTTCAGCCATATTTGGGTGATATTTTGGTTCGTTTTAAATGACAACTTACCCTTCTCTTATTAGCAAAAAATTATCTGAATATAAGTAGAAAACACACAGAAAGGAACAACTAATACTTCTATAAATTTTTTGTTATATTTAAGTTAGATTTAGTTAAATGCATGTAATATTCTATTTTGCTGAAATTAGCGGAAATTTTTGCTGAAAAATTGTTGAATATTAATTTTAGATTGGGAGATTTTCAATTTATTTTACAAAATAAGTATATTAAGGAAAACATTATCCAAAAAAATTTTAAAAATTAGTTTTTAGTTAAATTATTATTAGAAAAAGGGACTTTATGCAAATACATATTTGCAATAAAATGGCATCGAATTGGTAATATGTGAAGAAACGGGCTAGAGGGAGAGGGTTAATTTGGAGGGTTTAAAGCAGGGATCGGTAAACATATACAACCTTATTTTGTGCTTGTATGAGTGAGTTGCAGCCTCTCACTTTCAATGCACTGACAAAGAACGTTTGTATAATAACTCAAAAATTTCAAATGTTTATAATGGGAATATAAAAATTTAAAAGCAAACAACAACTACGAAAACAAATATCAAAAAACAACAACACAAAAAAAAATAAAAACAAAAAAACTTAAAAATAAATTACCAAAAAAATGTATCAATAAACATTATGCAGAGTGTACAAAATCTGGCAAACAAGCGATGTGACAACCTACTTCATTGAAATCTTGTATGCTATGTTCTATGTGTGAGCTTATGTAGGTGTGAGAGAGCGCCCATGGGCATAGGTGATGCCGACCTCTGGTTTAAAGTAAATACTTTACCGCGTAAAGCGTGCCTTCGAAATAAAATTATATAAATTCAATTTAAACGTTATAATCCGTACGTATGTATATTTATTATATAGTTGGATTTAAATTTACAAACGGTTTTTGGGTTAATTAGTTTAAAGTTAATATTCTAAATTTTCACAGTAGTTTATTTATGGTAACGAAAATTAATCTTTAATTAAAACACTTTGCGTAACTTCAATGGCTGTTTGGGGGTTTTTAATTTTTTGCCGACGTAGCACATACAAAAGAAAAAAAGGAGATCAGATGTTGAGTACACTGAGAAAAGTTCTACAGTTACTACATGACAGTTATTTATGTAGTAATGCGGTTGTAGTTATTTTAACTACAATTGTAGTTAATTTACTTAGAACAAAAATTTTTCAATGTTTTTGACAGTTATTTTTTTAAACAAAATACAAAAATTACTACATTGTAGTAACATTTATTTTATGCAGTTATTTTGAATTTTATTTACAAATACTTAAATTTTCAAGTGTGTATGCACACACACGAAGTAAACAGAAGTATGTGTATGAATCACTTGTTTAGAAATTTCTAGTGAAAGAATATGAGTATAACATGTTTTCTCTTGTCTTAGTCATAAAACAACGCCAAAGAGTGAGCACGCGTAATACGGAAAAGGTTATATATTTTTTATTAAATTACTAAAATAATAAGGTAAGTTTTATAATATAAATTTAATTACGGGGAATGTTAAAAAATATTGTATTTATTTTCTTTCAGTTCCTTTATATTCTCATCTCTTTCTACCTGGAGAAAAAAAAGGAAGCCAAACAACAGCATATTTCATCCCTCACAGACGGACATGTACAACAATATCTTAAGTGAAAAAAAAGTGACATTAAGTGAACTTTTTGATTTCTCAATTTTAAATTTATTATAGAATAAAATTAAGTAAATTAATAGTGTTTACATAAATTTGTTTTTTTATTAAATTAATAATTAAAAAAATATTTTTTTATTTATGTTTTTTTAACTACATTTGCAAGTTGTTTGTACAGTTTTACAATAATTTGCATGTATGTCGTTTCAATTGCATTTGTAGTTGTTTTTACTGCATTTGTCAGTTGATTTTTAACAGTTAAAAATTACTTCATATTGCAGTTAATTTAACTGCAAATGTAGTCTACACCTTTTTAAGTGCAAATGCAGTTATTTTAACTGTCATTTGCAGTTGATTTTACCTACATAATTCCCTGAGTGTAGGTTGTGGTAGTTTTCGAACTGACCTTTTAACCAAACGCAAAGGCCGACAGCTGTTGTGTGTGGTGGGTTTGGCTGCCGCTTTGCGATGGTTCGATACTCGAAGACGTGAGAGCCAGGGTTGGGTAACCTTCATTGTTCACTAAAGTGAACAATGTGTATTTAGCTAGAAGTGCATATTTTTGCATATTTTGCTATAAGTTCATATTTTAATATTTATTGTAGCTTATCATGTTTTATTGCATATTATGCCAATAAACGCATATTTTTGCATATTTTGCTAAAAATAGATGTTAAAAATCGTACTTTTTATTCTATCAAAATCTTAGTTTTTTTTGGAAAATTTACCTTTAAAATAATTTTTTTCCTTAAATTTATAAACATTTATTGGATCTTCTAATTCACGGAGACGAAAGTGTTCGATAAATGTAGTTACTAACATTTTGAAAATACTTTTAAGATAATAATACTATAGCCTACTTAACAAAAATAATATTGAAAACGCTGAAATAAATAACAAATTCATGTTTAAAAACTTTGTAATAAAAACTTTCCGATTTTTAATACTTTATGTATATAAAACACGATTTTTACAACATTTCTTACCCTGGTCATTACTGACGATCTACTTTCATAAGAAAGTTGAGTCAGAAATGGATAAGAATTTTTATTTCCAGTAAAAATGAATTTTTAAAAAAAATCTGGGGGGGGCTAAACTATTTCTATCTACTTTCATAAGAAAGTTGAGTCAGAAATGGATAAGAATTTTTATTTCCAGTAAAAATGAATTTTTAAAAAAAATCTGGGGGGGGCTAAACTATTTCTGGGGGGGTGCTTAGCCCCCCCCAGACCGGCCTATCTACGCCTATGGCAACACTTCTTAAGGCACATCTACACGGGATATAAAACTCGCTAGACTTTATGAAAATGCAGCTCTGTATAAGACTACGAAATGTAATCTCTAGGCCATTGACAATTGCTGTCATACATAATTTCTTTAATTAGTAACAATTTTTAAGATGTCTTGTAATATTATTGAACACTTCTGTTTATTAAATTCACCTTTTGGTAATTGGATAAAAAATTATTCTTTAAAATACAACAATTTTAATAAAAACAAATACTTGACAACTACACTCAGAAAACTTCTGCAGTTACTACATGACAGTTATTTGTGTAGTAATGCGGTTGTAGTTATTTTAACTGCAATTGCAGTTAATTTACTTAGAGAAAAATTTTTCAATGTTTTTACGGTTAATTTTTTAAACAAACTACAAAAACTACTACATTGTAGTAACGTTTATTTTATGCAGTTATTTTCTATTTTGTTACAAATACTTCAATTTTCAAGTATGTGTGTGTACGATAAAAACAAGAGCTCGTACACAACAAAGCGCTTGTTTAGAAATTTCTAGTGAAAGAATGTGAGAAGAACATGTTTTATCTTGTCTTAGTCATAAAACAACCCTAAAGAGTGAAGACGCGTAATACGGAATAGGTTATATATTTTATTAAATTATTAAAATAATAAGGTAAGTTTTATAATATAAAATGTAAATTTATTTACGGGAATATTAAAAAATATTGTATTTGTTTTCTTTCAGTTTTTTTATATTTTCATCCAATTCTACCTGGAGAAAAAACGAAGCCAAACAATATTTCATCCCTCACAGACGGGCATCTAGAACAATATCTTAATAGTGATAAAAGTGATATTAAGTGTAAATTTTGCTTTCTCAATTCTAAATTTATTGAAGAATAAAATTAAGAGTATTTACATAAATTTGTTTTCATTAAATTAATAATTTTTAAAATAATTTTTGTTTATGTTATTTTAACTACATTTGCAGTTGTTTATAAAGTTTTACAATAATTTGCATGTATGTTGTTTTAATTGCATTTGTAGCTGGTTTTACTACATTTGTCAGTTAATTTTTAACAGTTAAAAATAAATTCACATTGCAGTTGATTTAAATGCAAATGTAGTCTACACCTTTTTAACTGCAAATGCAGTTATTTTAACTGTCATTTGCAGTTGATTTTACCTACATAATTCCCTGAGTGTAGGGATGATACTTTTATGATAAAAATTAGTGCCAACTATATTAGAGATGACAAATTTAGCGCAAACTCTACGAGATTTCTATCCCGTGTAGATGTGCCTTTATAATCATTAGTACATTTCCATTGGGTCTAAAGTCATATTTATTAAATTAATAATAATTTTTTTATTTCATTATTTTGGGTTATTTTTTTAGTCAGCTGTTAACCATCGTTGCCACTTTTTCATGCAAAAACTCTACAAATTAAGCGAAACACAGTGTTGTATTCTGCAAAAGTCTCCAGATTTGTGAGATTTTCATGAGATTTCTTAGAAGTCCCGCAAATTTACGGGATTTCTTTTAAATGGGGAATCTCGGAATTTTACATGAGATTTTCACTGACATGTCAATTTTAGTCGAAATCTCGGGATTTGGATGCAGATGTAAATGCAGCATAACTTTTGTAGTTGTATAGTACACTCAGAAAAGTTCTGCAGTTACTACATGACAGTTATTTATGTAGTAATGCGGTTGTAGTTATTTTAACTACAATTGTAGTTAATTTACTTAGAACAAAATTTTTCAATGTTTTTGCAGTTATTTTTTTAAACAAACTACAAAAATTACTACATTGTATTAACATTTATTTTATGCAGTTATTTTGAATTTTATTTACAAATACTTAAATTTTCAAGTGTGTATGCACACACACGAAGCAAACAGAAGTATGTGTATGAATCACTTGTTTAGAAATTTCTAGTGAAAGAATATGAGTATAACATTTTTTCTCTTGTCTTAGTCATAAAACAACGCCAAAGAGTGAGCACGCGTAATACGGAAAAGGTTATATATTTTTTATTAAATTACTAAAATAATAAGGTAAGTTTTATAATATAAATTTATTTACGGGGAATGTTGTATTGTATTTATTTTCTTTCAGTTCTTTTATATTCTCATCCCTTTCTACTTGGAGAAAAAAAAGGAAGCCAAACAACAGCATATTTCATCCCTCACAGACGGACATGTACAACAATATCTTAATAGTGAAAAAAAAGTGACATTATGTGTAAATTTTGATTTCTCAATTTTAAATTTATTATAGAATAAAATTAAGTTAATAGTGTTTACATAAATTTGTTTTTTTTATTAAATTAATAATTAAAAAAAAATTTTTTTATTTATGTTTTTTAACTACATTTGCAAGTTGTTTGTACAGTTTTACAATAATTTGCATGTATGTTGTTTCAAATGCATTAGTAGTTGTTTTTACTACATTTGTCAGTTGATTTTTAACAGTTAAAAATTACTTCATATTGCAGTTAATTTAACTGCAAATGTAGTCTACACCTTTTTAAGTGCAAATGCAGTTATTTTAACTGTCATTTGGAGTTGATTTTACCTACATAATTCCCTGAGTGTAGTAAATGTAAAATTCTTCATATATGTAACAAACAACATTGTAGCCCTCCAACCCTCTTATACAACAATATTAACATCGAACATGTCTCTCAATTGAAAATTCTGGGTATTACTTTCGATAATAAATTCAATTTTAGTCATCATTGCATCAACCTGAGGAAAAAACTCATATCAGGACTGAATGTAATCAAATACCTTTCTTCCAAAAAAGTGCTGTCCACACAAATACACTCCTTATTGTAACTAAATCTCTAATTCTTTCCAAAATTGACTACGGTATACAAATATATAGCAACTGCCCAAAAAGATATTTAAATATGCTAAATTCACCTTATCATGCAGCCATCAGATGTTCAACAGGAGCATTTCCAACTACAAATATTAAAAATTTACTTACTGAAGCAGGATTCCCATCTATTAACGAAATAATATACGAAACTGACTTAAAACTAATACCTAAACTATATATTTGCAACAACAACATCCTTCACAAACTCGTAAAAAATACCACAAATCTAGTGTTTCCAATTCGATTAATCGATTAACCGATTCCTCGATTAATCGCCTCTATTTCGGTTAATGTCGAAACAAATAATTTAAAACTCAAATAATTATTCGATCCGAATAATCGGTTAAAACAGGTCGATTAACCGGTTACAATTTTAATATGGAATTTTTCCCTTATTTTTTCCCAAAACTTCATAATTTTCTTAACTTTGGTTAAAAAATTACAAGAAAAGCTAGGAATAAACATCAAATTACAAAAATACCATCAAATTGTTTTAAAATTGAGTGAAATAAGCCGTTAAGCCTTTAGATACCTTTTTTAATAAAGGTGTTTCTAAAACTACCCAAAATACACGAATGTCTGGCTGGATCAGCGTCGAAGTGCTCTATAGGCTTTAATCAATACAGTAGGCGATTTTTGATTCTGTTCAAGGTTGCATTTTTATTTTATTTTTTCAAATATGTGTCCCACAACTGTCAACTGACATCTTAATTCTGAAGAAACTCTACATTTTCTCACATCTCCAAAGAAACTGTGTATAATCGATTCAAAACCACATCAATTCTACAACATCTCCAACTACAACATTTTCAGTTTTATTTCAAAATTGTTTAAAAATGTTTTAAAATTATCCAAATATATTTTAAAATTGTCTAAAAAGGTTTCAAAATTGTCTAAAATGTTTCAAAATTATCCAGAAATTTTTTAAATTCTTCCAAAAATATTTTAAAATTGTCCAAAAATCACTCAAAATTGTTCAAAAATGTTTTAGAATTATCCAAATATCTTCCAAAATTGTCCAAATATTGTTTAAAATTGTCTAAAAAACTTTGATATTTGTCCAATTGCATTTCCAAATTGTCCAAAATGTATTTTAAAATTTTCAAAATGGATTTCAAAATTACAAATATATTTTAATATATTTTATTTGTATTTAAGAAAATTATATTTGTATTTTAAAATTGTTCAAAAACATTTCAAAATAATTCACTTGCATTTAAAAATTTTAAATATGTATTTCAGAATTGTAAAATTGCATTCAAAATAATTCCGTTTGTATTTCAAAATTCTCCAAATGTATTTCAGAAATTTCCAAATGTATTTAAAAAGACTCTATTTGTATTCCAAAATTTTCCAAATGTATTTAATAAAAATCCAATTGCATTTCAAATTTTTCCAAATGTATTTCAGAAATTTCTACTTTTATTTTAAAAGCATTTTTACAAACATACATGTTTTCTCTTTCATAACGAAAATTTTATAGGAATTATGAGAATTAAGAGATAGCATGTATGTTTGAAAAAATGCTTTTAAAATAAAACGAGTAAAAAGGTTAAAGTCGGGCAAGCCAACTAATGTTTGGATCCGAAATTCGAATGGGTCAAAATGAGGCTTGTGTCAAAATTTTCTATAATGTGAGTCAGCGCACCAAATTTCATTAAAATATCTTAATATTTGCGACCTGCAGTTTGTAACCAAGCCAATTTTGGGGGGACCCTTATATGGGCACTAGTTCTAAACATGGACCGATGTTCACCAAAATCAATAGGCTGCGTTATTGGTCCAACATAGGTCTGTGTACCACATTTCATCAAAATATCTTAATATTTGCGACCTGCAGCGTATAAACAATATAATTTTGGTGGGACCCTTATATGGGCACTAGGTCTAAACATGGCCCGATGTTCACCAAAATCAATAGGCTGCGTTATTGGGCCAATATAGGTCTGTGTGCCAAATTTCATTAAAATATCTTAATATTTACGACCTGCAGCGTATAAACAGTATAATTTTGGTAGGACCCTTATATGGGCACTAGGTCTAAACATGGACCGATGTTCACCAAAATCAATAGGCTGCGTTATTGGGCTAACATAGGTCTGTGTACCAAATTTCGTCAAAATATCTTAATATTTACGACCTGCAGCGTATAAACAATATAATTTTGGTAGGACCCTTATATGGGCACTAGGTATAAACATGGACCGATGTTCACCAAAATCAAACTTGTTCGTCCTTGGGCCAACATAGGTCTGCGTACCAAATTTCATCAAAATATCTTAATATTTGCGACCTGTAGAGTGCGCACAATATTGCATGGACAGACAGACAGACGGACGGACGGACGGACAGACGGACATCGTTAAAAAAAAATTCTGAACCGATCGGTATACTATATGGTGGGTCTACGACCAATATTTTTTGGTGTTACAAACATCAGCACAAACTTATAATACTCTGACCACATAGTGGTGTAGGGTATAAATAGAAATTTCTGAAATACATTTGGAAAAATATACCCCTCAATTCATAAATGCTTTTTAAAGTTATAGCAGGTTAACAAAACGTCATTTTCATACAAAATTTGTTCAATAAACCTCCTATAATTTTACAAAGCGTTTATGAATTTAGGGGTAGAATTTTATTAAATACATAAATACAGAAGGGAATGTTAACTCAAACTTTGGATAATTTTTTTTTTATTGTCAATGGCCCTTAAACACGGAAAAAAGACAGAGAAATTTAACAATTGTTTATGATATTCTTTAGTCTACTAACTCTGCTATTCAGAAAATTTTTTTGCAAATTTTTGTAGAGTAAATTGGTATTTTCATTTAACTAATATTTTACTCAAATGGAACTAAATTTTTTTTTTATTTCTTCAGGGGAGGAGGAAGAACTTTGGATAATAATTTTTTTAAATGCAATATTATGTTTATTGTAGTATTGATTAAATTTGCATTCAAAGAAATTTTGTATCCAAAGTTTTACAGATTAAAAAAAAATTTCGTAAGAAGTAAAAAATCTACCTTGAGTTATACTATTTTTAACTTAGGTACTAATATTTAGAAAAAAAATCTCCTAGTTTCAGCAGTTTCTTTTTGCCATTTTTAACAATTTTTAATAGCTTCAGCTATATTTTACACACATTTTTCTATTAGTATAAGAAATGTTTCAATTTAGATAATCTCAGATTCCGAAACTTTTCAACCTTAAGGTACATTTACACGCGAGAGAAAACTGCTAGAGATGGAGCAAAAACACTCCAAAATAGCTAAACTCATTCAAAATAGAGCTAATTAGAGGTGATTTTTGTTTTATCTCTAGCATTTTCTCTCCAGTGTAGATGTGCTTTTTTAATTTGAAACATTTTTTTAAATACATCGTGTTCATGTGCCATGTTGATATTTAACAAAAAACAGGAATCTGTTAGTGTTTTTGTTGGTAAAAAGTTAAGGAAATACATTAATTTTGTTTTAAACGATTAATCGATTAATCGCCAATTTTCTCGAATAACCGACCCGAATAACCGATTAATCAGTTTTAGTGATTTTTCGAATAATGCAATAACCGGTTAACCGGCTATGTCGAATAATTGGAAACAGTACACAAATCTCAAACGTACCTGTAAAAAACAATCACCGTTACACAGGTGTGTCAACTATGTTAGAAAATTCTTCCCAATAATTACAAATTCACTCGAAAAACGAACCATGGTGGCTTTTAAAACGTAGTTCATTTATACTTGATCTGCAAAATTATGACAAACAATCAACATCTCCAATTGTATATCAACAAGAGTTTAATAACATCCGTTATTTCCCCCCCCCCCCCTTCCCCCATACAATAACTGGAAATTCATATACACGGATGGCTCAAAAACACATTTACATACCTCTTTTGGCATTGTGAATGATAATAACTCACCTATATTCTATGGCCTTCTGGAACCACACTGTAGTGTATTCACAGCTTAAGCTCTTGCAATTAAACTCGCTATGGAATATTCCTCAAAACAAAAAGGTCATTACGAGCAGACAGCAAATCCACGATTACAGCTATCTTAAATATCAAATATTCCGAACCAACTGTAACATGCATACGTAACTTTTTAATTTAATACCCAAATAAAATACGCATAATGTGGGTCCCAGGTCATGCTGGTATTACAGGCAATGAAGCTGCCGACAAAACTGCAAGCTTTGCAGCAAAATCTCCAACATACACCTTTACCACCCATGTTGTAAAAGATCTTAATAGATTTATATCTAAACACCTTGAAGACAACAAATTAAATTTGTGGGAAAATTACACCCATCGGTACAAACTTATTAATCCAAATGGAGTCAAACCCATATATCCAAAATCTATATCCCGACAAGAAATACGTGTTTTCACAAGGCTAAGATTGGGTCATTCCAAAATTACTCACCAACACCTGCTGAAAAAAGAAGAAATCCCCATCTGCCGTAGTTGCAACGTACAGTAGACCATAAACCACATTCTTGATCAATGTCAAATATTTTCCACTGAAAGAATAGCTATTTTTGACACAACGCTACCCAGCTCATGTCTATCATATCCTAGTCATAATAACATCTCGAAAATTATCAACTTTATAAAAAACTGTAATTTATTTAACCACATTTAATATGCAAAACTTACCTTTATATTCCATAAAATCATTTACCTCTGTATATATGTAAATATTCGTATGTTCCTAGAATTCATTAAGATTATAATTACTTGAGTCGAAGGCCACAGTTGCTAGCACTCTTCAATTTGAACTTATTTTATTTTTTTTTCAATTCAGTGAACTTATTTTATTTTTTTTCAATTCAGTGAACTTATTATTATTTTTTTTTAATTCACTGAACTTAATTTTATTTTTTTCAATTCACTGAACGAAAATGAAATTGAACGAATTCAGTAGTGAATTAATTCAGTAAGGAATTAATTCACTTTTTTTCCGTTCGATTTATAAAATTGAACGCGTTCACCGGTGAATTAATTCATTTGATTTAATAAAAAGAACTATTGCAATTGAATTAATTCTTTGAATTTGTTGTTTGATGAACGCGTTCAGTTGAACGAATTCAGTGAATTACTTAAGAAAAGGAATTCATTCAATTCTAGAGAAAATTGAATTCGATTGGTAGTGAATTCATTCAAAAAGGAATTAATTCTTCAAAGCTCTGGTTTGTACTGAGTAATTCTTACTGGACTTGACTGAGAAAAGTAATCGAATGGACCTATTAACAATAAAGAAAACTTATACAGTACCTACTATTAAACATAACACAACATACAACAAACTCTCACATCCATATGTTCTGTGAAATGTATAAAAAAACACAAATGCACACAAAACAGATTTATATTATTTATTATTATTCGACAACATAAAATATTCACTTTATAACAGCATCTATTTTTAATTTTTATTATTCAATCATTATTTGAGCTATATAATTTTATTTTGTTACACAAACGATGCTGTGAAGAAAATTTATTAAACTAAAAAAAACACAGCATATAGTCAGCTTAGTATTGGTTTGTTCGAAATGCCAAAAAATCTTTATCCAGAAAAACGATAAAGAAGATTTACATCTTTTTAATTTGTGTATGCACTAGGTATCTCAGATGCGGCCAGTGGGCCGAACCAATAATAATGCGACGAATTGGAAAACTTTAGGGAAAGAGAGACAGAACTAGTTGTAATATATTTGTTTCTCTCGCTCTTACGTTTTTGATGCAGCTCTGCTAGTTAGTTGCAGAGTTGCAAATTTCTGTAGTTCCAAAAACGTCCGCCCGCAGCGCTAGTGCGTGTCTTCACTGGTATACCCTGTGCCCCTTTCTTTCAAGATTTTACTTCTATGGTGAAACGTAAAACTGACCATACGGTTAATGTTTATAATTTCATGAAACGTCATTGGTTTCAGATCTGCTATAATTTGTGAAGCTCAGGAGGGCAAATTGATTTGTTTATTATTAATTTTTCGTTGTATTAATGAATGGGTGGAATCGCAGTCCATTTGTGTATGTCCTACCATTAAATACTTATGTTCAATTGTAATGTTGTTTTCCACACAAAACGAAATTAAGCCATTGGATAACACATTTCGATTTTGGTAAAAGCATCCATCAGAATATATCACAAAATGATGAACATTAGGCGTATTTAACATTTCCTATTGTATATGCTTTATTAAAATTAATGCGAAAGTAGAATCAACAAGGTTTCCTTCAGTTTCATCCCAGACATAGTTTTCAGATTTATGAGTGATGACATTATAAATGGTAAAGTTATGGACTTGAAGTTTCATTTTATAATAGGATGCACTTGCCTTTGACTGCGGAATGAGCTTTACTGCTTGCATACCCATGCACAGTAGTGATCGTAATCCCGCCTTAGTACTTTCAATATCATTATTTTTTTCTTCTCTTATACCCTCTATTTCTTTTCTGTAGCTATCATATTGTTCCTGCGATATTTTTTGATTCAAACGATATGCAGGTATCACACATATCATTTCTGGGCTTATAAATTGAATACTTTTTTGTCGTTAAGTCGTCCATAAAATTAGGAAAGGATATAGGACATTTTCTTTTGCAATTCACAGTCCTGAGAATAAACTTCATACACATTTGCATACGAATTAAAATCTGATTGAAAATACAATTTATTTGTATACTGGCGTCGGTAATGGGATTCTAGTTTCGGGACGTCTTCCAACCATTTATTTAAATAATTTAATCTGGTTTGGTAATCTTTTCCCCTTTTTGTATTTTTTTGATTTTCAGCTCGCAAGATTTGTTTATTTTCCGGACCCAATTGAGTGCTATGTAGGTCAGTGGAACTCAACCAACTTCTTACCATAGTTTTCGAAATGCCGAGGGTTGACAAAAACATTTTACTACACACTTGATGGCGCACTGTTTTAAGATTCCAAAAATATGCTTTTGAATTTAAACGTCTGGAATTTTCTACATAAATCCGCTTTTTAGTGGAAACTTCTATACTGCTGGTTACCTAAAGTTTCTTTTTGTCCCATGACATTTGCCAAAAACGTTCAAATATTTCCTTTCGAAAATTTTCGGAAAAAAGAGAACAATGCCGAGTTGAACTTTTGCTGCAATACTTTGACGTGCACCCAGCTTTCATTACTCTTGGTTTTCTTTCGCAAATGTTTCCTTTTGATAAGCCTTCATATCTTTTACCATTCATTCTGTTTTTTTTTTTTTTATTTTCTTCTCTTTTGTTAAATTTTTTAGAACCTTCCATGTTTTAATTATAACTATTTTCGATTAAAGAACACATTTTATTACAACACATTTTGTTTTATTAAAACTTCTTTAATAACGTTAAGTTTGATCACAAATTGCACGAAAACTGAGATAATATTGAATAGAAGATAAACAATAAAAAATCAATGGCAGCTGTGTTCAAAAAAAAATTTTTTAATTTGAATTTTTTTAATATTCCGATTTTTTTTAACATGAGTGATAATTTTATTTTGTTTGAGAAAATTTTGTACTTGATGATACCAAAGAGTATACATAATAAAGAGATTGGGGGACTCTCTATCACTGAGAAAGCATTTGTTCTATTATGTGCCTTGGAACAGGAACATACTCAAACCAATATCACCCAGCTCACATGGCAATAAGATTCTCCGAACATATCGCCAGGAAGAAAACATTTATTGCCGGCAATATCAATTTCGTATTTCCTCCGTCGGAAACAACTGTTGTTACACTAAAACAATACTTCCAGGCAATATGAAAGCAATAACTCATATGGAAGGTAAAAGGGATATCGCTAAATAAACTCCCAGTACAATAAAAAAAACGACTTTATTTTTTCATTATTAAATTTAAGCCTGAAAAACAATATCTGCATACATAATCCATTGACCAACTTATAAATTATTTTGATTTCATCTTAGCCGATTTTTCCCGCGCAATTAATCTTAACTTTTGACAAGTTTATTTCCTATATATCTTTTGATTGTTTTTGTACAAATTTAGTTTTAATTTTTTCCAAATTGATAAAAGATTTCAAACAAATTTGCTTTATTTTCCAAATGATACAAAGATGATATTGCCGAAATATTGTCATAAAAAGTTATGACAAAAGATAAAATTTCTGAATTATTTTTTTCCAAATATCGCCGAATTATCTTCCAAGTGATAAAAGGAAGATAATTTCAAAGTAAAATACTATTATAAAGTAAATACTACTACTTTAATATCTTCTTGGAAGGTATCTTTTAAATGTTTGCAGGGTCATTATGTGCGCTCTTTGTATGACTCAAAACATCGATTGTAACCAGGGATGGAAAATAATAATTTAGTTATAAAAATCAAGAATGGAACTATACTATGGAATTATACTATTCCAACAGTATTATAGCCCTAGATTATGGATTTTAAAAAACCATACGTAAAAAATTGCAAAATAATATCGGAATGCGAAAAAAGGCTTTGGGGTTCAAAAAATTAATTTAAAGATTTACATTCTGCAAACGATGCCAAAATTTTCTTTTTTTGCAACTAACCACCAAACTTTGTTTTATGAAATGGGCATTATACTCCGTAGATTATAAATTTAAAAAACCGCACTTAAAAAATTGCAAAATAATAGAGGAACGCGAAAAAAGACTTTGTGGTAGAAAAAAATAATTTAAAAACTCAATCAGCCATTAACAATCTGCAAATAAATACAATGACGCAAAAACTTTCCTTTTTGCAAATATTTTTTTTGCGATTTATTTTTTTTTTTTTGGCAAACTAAGCACCAAACTTTTGTGTATAATATTGGTACTATAGACCCTAGATTATAAATTTAAAAAAAACCACACTTAAAAAATTGCAAAATAGTCGCGGAAAGCGAAAAAAGGATTTATGGTACAAAAAATTAATTAAAAAACTTAATCAGCGATTTACATTCTGCAAACAAATATATTGATGAAAAAATTTATCCTTTTTGCAAATTTTATTTTTCGCGATTTTTTTTGCAACTTGCCACCAAACTTTGTTGTATGAAATGTGTATTTTAGCCCCTAGATTATAAATTTAAAAAAACGCACGTAAAGAATTGCAAAATAATAGCGGAATTTGAAAAAAGACTTTATGGTACAAAAATTTAATCCCTAGGGTACATATTTAAAAAAACCGCACTTAAAAATTGCAAAATAACGGCGGAATTCGAAAAAGGCTTTATGGTACAGAAAATGAATTAAAAGAGGTAATCAGCGATCGACATTCTGCAAGAGAATATATTGTTGCAAAAATTTCGCTTTTTGCAAATGTTTTTTTTTTTCGCAATTTGTGCTAATATTTGCTAATATCTAAATATTTAATTTTTATGTTTTTTAACGAGCCAAAGAAGAAGCTATTTTTTAGTTACTTACATTTTTAAATATGTAAGAGCGATCTAACATTTTTTGATATAAGAGCCCGATTAAGTGAGCCTTTTACATCCCTGATTAACCAGTCGGAGTTCGTTCCTGTTCCAAGCCGCCTAATATTTTTTCAAATAAAAAATATTGAGAGAGTTGCAAGGCCATTGATGATACGTTATTTTGAATTTTGGTTATAACTTGCTTATTTCTGATAATATTGGTTTAAAACAAGGTTGGTTACCGAAACGAATAACGGTAAGGGTAACGGTATCAGATTTCGTTTGTTTAGGTAATGGTATTTAAGACTATTTCGGTAACGGCATACCGTTATCGAAACAGCAATACCGGTACGTACCGGTATTAAAAATTATGTTAAAAACATATAAAAACAAGTAAAAACATGGCATATTTTTAATTTTAAGTACTGAAAATACAGATTTTAAGCTATAAATTCAATACTGGTAGTTTTAATAAGTAAAATTATTATCTATAAATTTTTTGTAAAAAAAAACACTCAAGATTATAAAATAAAAAAATTGTAATTTTTATATAAAATAATAAATACCGGTAACTACCCATAAAAATAACGGTAACGGTATTTAGAAATTTTTTTAGATATATCGATAACGGTAACGGTATTCAATTTGAAACGGTATTTTAGCGATAACGGTATTATAACGATAACGGTAACCAACCTTGGTTTAAAATCTGGCAAAGTATATTTGTACACTTTGAAAATCCTGTACTATAATTATAAGACTTAAGGCTGAGTTACCCAACCGTAAACGTATTTGTAACGAATCAGCTGTTCCGATACAAGAAGAAATGTATACGAATGGTTACTAACACGTAAATGTAAACGAACTTGCCGATCATTCTGTGGAAATCAGAATTTTCTATCCGGCATCGAAACAGCTGAATGATTTTAGTCGCAAAAAATATGAAATGAATAAAGAAAATTGATTCAAACAAAAAATAAGGAATAAAAATTTAACTAATGGAAAAATTTAGAATAAAATATAAAACCACATGAAATAGATGCTAAATAGTAATGTCGTTTACGATAATCTATAAGTGTACTTTTTAGCTACGGCACGGTACAGTTACATCACATTTACGTTTACGGTCCCATAATCCGCCCTTTAGTCTTGTTGTGCAGGAAATCAATAAATAAAAAAATAAAAAATGAAATAAAATAAAAATTTTGTACAGATATGTAATATGATGTAGTGAATCGTAATCAATCAAAAACCCGATTTTGATTTTTTTGATGAGACGTTATTTTGCATTTTAGGTGACGTTACAATCCTTGCAAAATATATACATGTGTAGCGGAAAATATCCGACAATTTGCATATATTTTGCTAGAAATTTGTAAAACTTACTTGGAACTTATGTAGTTGTATAAATACATGTAATTGTATAATTACATAGCACTATTTTTTTTTCTGCGTGTAGGCAAAATATTGAGGAAACAGCATTTTTCTAGGAAAAACTTCATTTCAAAAACAGAAAATCCGCAGAAAATTGTATGCAATGGGTTAATAGTTTCGAAAATTTTTTATGCCGGATGAAAGGTGCTTGAATAAGATTTTTAATGACAGCCATTTCGTTCCGTTCAGATAACGCATTCCGAAGTTAATATATAATATATAATTAAATGATATATCCAAACTTAAGAGGCCCATAACTCGGAAATTATGGGCCGCCGAAAGCAATTTTTTTTCTGAACCCCTTATTTTACCCCTAATTTCGTTTTTTTTAGCTTTGCCAGTAAAGTAGATTTTCTCCGCCCATATTAGTTTTCGACTATCGAGAAAAAACATGCATTTGCATGGAATTCCTTGCCCTAGTTATATCAGTGGTAAAAATTTGAAGTCAATCGGTGAGTTGCCCCTAAACTAGACTTTAGCCAAAAAATAATTTCACATATGTAAAAAACTTACTTTTTTAGATATTCGATGCAAAGGAAAGCCCGATTGTGTTGGAACATTTAGATAACCAGCCAATACAGGTATTTCAACTTCCATTTTTAAAATTCCATTGAAATTTTATTATTTACTAACATTTATTGTATAAAAAATAAAACCCAACTTTTGTTTTACATTCTGTGTTAAACAGTGGTGCCAGATTTAAGATCATTTTGACGATTTTTTAGTGAAAAATTACCAAATGACGATTTTTTGCTATAAAGCGGGGAATACACTAAAGCCCCGTTCACATTGGTAGCATTCAGCAGAGAAACCTTACTTCCCCCGTTTCCACATGCAAGTAAATGGTTGTAAGTTAAAAATACGTATTATCAGCGAAAATTTCGAAATTTACCGAAAAAACATAAAAATTTTACATGTGTCCACACTACTTGCTGCAAATTCATTTTTAAAATGTCGTGGAAGGCATGGGTTGTCACTATATAGCACTCCAGTATTGCCAAGTATTCAATATTCTAGCAACGCTGGGAAAAAATTTGTTCTTAACAAGTTTTTTTTGGAAAGGGGGGGTTAGAAGACAGTAGATTTTTGATACTTGCAGCAAGTGAAATGACAGAATGAAGAAAACAGTGTTGCCTAGTA
The DNA here is from genome assembly GCA_949987735.1 of Leucophora obtusa. Classification (NCBI taxonomy): domain Eukaryota; kingdom Metazoa; phylum Arthropoda; class Insecta; order Diptera; family Anthomyiidae; genus Leucophora; species Leucophora obtusa. The sequence continues at coordinate 57,139,737 of OX465297.1, forward strand.
ATGTTTTCTATTAATTTACTAGTATTTGGTAAAGTAAAAATTGTAATGCAACTAATTTTGTATTTATTTGTAAAAAAAAAAGTAAAAAAGAACACAACGGCATATCTTAATGGTAATTTAAAATATAAATTTTAAAAGTTTTTGAAAAAAAAAAATTGTTAAGAACAAATTTTTTCCCAGCTTGAATATTGAATACTTGGCAATTCTAGAGTGCTATTTAGTGACAACCTACCCAAGAAACATTTTTACGGACTCTCCGGCACGTACGGAATCATGAATCCCGCTTTTACGGCACATTAACGGTCCGTAATACACGTATCCGTCAAAGCTTGTACGTATACGGAACATTAACGGACCGTGTAATCGGATTTTCGAACACAATACGTTTTAACTCCGTTTCCGTACCGTAAAATACGGACTTAATTGATTTTAATTTGTGTTCAAAATAAAAACAATAAAATTATTTTAAACACTTTTTGTGACGAGAAATTGGTGGCGGTAGCTGGAATGGGTTCAACACATCATCAATTAACTAACTTCAAGTCGCATACATATATTAGATGGTAAGAATAATAAAATTTAGTGCGTGTTTTACAATGATTTGTGTAAGATCGTTTGTTTTTGTAACAAAAGCTCTGTTTCACGTACGTTAACGCGGCTACCCAATTTTTTCAAAATTGTGTGTAAATTGTTGTTGTTTCGAGTAAAACACCATCGTAAATGCAATCAAATAAACCATAACTAATTTATTTTTTCTTTTGCATGTAGATGATCGATTTTATTATGGGTGACTATCGTGAATTGATGCGCTAGATAAAGAGGCAACTCAAAGGTAAACTGATGTACTAAATATAGTGTAAATGTAAATAATATCGTTATTAATAAATCTATTAAAAATAAAAAAAAATTAGTAAATTTAATTTACTCAAAATTAGTCTATTTAGATAGATATACAAGTCCGTTTTTGGTCCGAAGTCACTCCGTTTATACACGACATAACGGTCCGTAAATGGTCCGTCATTGACGGACTTTCAACGGACTTGTCCGTTTTTTACACGACACAACGGTCCGTAAACGGTCCGTCAATGACGGACTTACAACGGACTTGTCAGTTTTTTACACGACATATCGGACCGTAAACGGTCCGTCATTGATGGACTTTCAACGGATTCGAATCAGTTTCGATGTTCCTTAAAATCCGTTTTCTGGTCCGTATACGGATCCGGAAAACGGTACGTAAACGGAGTTGGATTCCGTTTATGATGGACCGAAAACGGTACGTAAACGGAACGATTTGTTTGTTGGGTATGCTTTCGACGACATTTTAAAAATGAACTTGAAGCAAGTAGTGTGGACACATGTAAAATTTTCATGTTTTTTCGGTAATTTTCGAAATTTTCGCTGATAATACGTATTCTCAACTTGCAACCATTTACTTGCATGTGGAAACGGGGGGTAAAACTGATACCGGTGACTTGTAGCGCTTGTGATTAGTAAGTCTGCTGAATGCATTTTTCTATCTTTTGTTTTTAAATAATTTTTTTTCTATATTTTCCTTTGGTTTTTAAATTTTTTTGTTTTTGAATTATATTTGTATGTTTTTATTTGTCATTCATACAAAACAAAAAGATTTTTAAATCAACAACTACAAATGTATCACTATTTGATCAAAAGTAGCAAACATATTTTACGCTACCAAAATATGACAGCGCTACCTGAGCAGTTAGTGACCAGGTCGTTCAGCAGATAGTTGCACAACTGTTGTAGAACTGTTGACTATTAAAATGTATCTGCCGAATGCACCCAATATCACACAAGTGCTTATACCTTTCTTCACACAAGTATGACAAAAAGTATTGTCTGGTTGTCAAAACAGTATAAAAGAAAATCTTTTCAGTGTTCAGACTATTATCGACACACACAACAAATAAATTAAAACAGTTATTTTTTCTTCTATTATTATTTATTTCACCATTAGTTGTTTTTAATATTTGTTTACATTTATTTTTGAATAACACAACACTTGTGTTGAGACAAGTGGTAACTTTATGAAATATTTCCTGAAATAAATCTTACCAAAAAAGTGTGACCGATTTTTAAAATGTGTGCACTCATTTTGACATGTGTGTAACGAACACTGTTCACACTATTAAGCTGCCTACACACTAGGGAACATTCCATTCCACATGGCCATTTTTTTACGAATGTTGAAATGTGTATAGCATCGTGTTTACAAAATTTTTTGATATTTTTTGTTTCCAAACTTGTGATGCAGTTTTGTTTTCGGCCGGGGTAAAACTCAGTTTGTCCAGGTTCGTCAAAGGTCTGCCTCCTTTGAAATAAAACAGCAATCGTTTCTTTTGTTCAATTCAATTGTACGATCCTGAATCGCACACAGTTTTATTTACCAAGAACTTAAACTACTTAAATTACTTAATCTAATGACTGTTATTCCTTACACGACTTCGTCGATTCGGTGCACAGGATGTTCTTCGGCAACTCTGGCAGTGGTTGCAGTTCCTCCAAACGTTGATCGCTGTGTCACTGGTTAGGTATTGAATTACGACCCGTAAATCTTTCTAAGTGTCTCCCGAAAATACTAGGGAGAAACGAGGAGATGTTGTAGATACGATTAGTAAATATGTCTAAGCGACTCACGAGAATAGTAAGCAGGTGAGTCGAGTTATTTCGGGAAAACGAGGAAATGTGTTAAATACGATTGGTAAATATTTCTAAGTAACTCACGAGAATAGTAAGCAGTTGAGTCGGGTTATTTCGGGGAAATGAAAAGGTTGTAAATACGATTAGTAAATATTTTTAACTAACTCACGAGAATAGTAAGCAGGTGAGTCGGGTTATTTCTGGTAAATGAAAAGGTTGTAAATACGATTAGTAAATATTTCTAAGTAACTCACGAGAATAGTAAGCAGGTGAGTCGGGTTATTTCGGGGAAACGAGGGAATATGGTAAATACGATTGGTAAATAACTCTAAGTAACTCACGAGAATAGTAAGCAGGTGAGTCGGGTTATTTCGGGGAAACAAGGGAATATGGTTACTACGATTAGCAAGCATGCTGTCCAGCTTGTTTGACAAACAAAAAATGGTTTTTTGAATACACGGACAAGCATGCTGTAAAATTTGACTTCAAAACCACAAAATCAACACAGCGGATGATAATGACACAATTATTTTTATAAAATTTTTTCTTGGAATTTCATTTTTGAATTTATGTTTCTGCATTTTTTAGTTGATTTATTAACGGTATCCTTTTCTTGTCACAAAATAACTTATTAAAAATGTGAAATTCTTTAATGTTTGATGATTTTTTTTATTTGACGGTAAAGCGTGATTGACAAACTTGCTGAAAAATCAAAAAGTTTTGTTTTTCGTCCAACATGCTTGACAAACCGTCAAATTAGATTACATGGTCAAATTCATACAGCCGTCCAGCATGATGTACAATATGCTTGGTCGTATATAGGCCGCTTGGCATGTATAACACACTTGTGTGATAATCTAAACTGGGCCTAAGGAACATTTGTGAAAAAATGGCCATTTTTTTACGAATGTTGATTTGTGTATGTTAATGTTCGTGTTGACATTCGAGCAATTCGTGTTTACAAATTTTTTTGATATTTTTTGTTCCCTACTCAATGTTTCTTAATGTATTCGCCGCTTAAAAACTTGGTTTAAGCTGCGTTTACATCTTCATATTCACCATTCTGAAAAAACAATGAAGGAAAGAATATAAATCGTCTATTCTGAATTTAGCACATATAGTTAGCTGTAAAGGCACATCTACACGGGATAGAAATCTCGTAGAGTTTGCACTAAATTTGTCATATATAATATAGCTGGCACTAATTTTTATCATAAAACTATCATCTCTAGTTGTCAAGTATTCGTTTTAATTAAAATTGTTTTATTTTAAAGAATAATTTTTTCTCCAAACACCAAAAGGGTCATTTAATAAACTGAAATGTTCAATAATGTTACAAGACATCTTTAAAATTGTTACTAATTAAAGAAATTATGTATGACAGCAGTTGTGAACGACCTAGAGATTACATTTCGTAGACTTATTCAGAGCTGCATTTTCATAACTTGTAGTCACACGAGACATAAATTAGTTAACATGGCCACTAACATCATGTTAATGTTAAGTGTGGACCACTCATTATAATGTTATTATTTACGTTTTTTCTGTGTTAACATAGTTGTTAAAGCAGATGTTAAGAAAACTATTTTATAACATCTCAGTCGATGCCATATATTTTTACTGCTTAATGGCATCACCAACAAACAAAGCTTATAAAAAAAAACAAAGAAAATATATAAAAACAGTGTAATTGTGAAGTAATTTGCATTATAAGAACTTAAAATGTAATATTCTTTTTATTTATGAAAGAAAAAATATACTACCAATTAATTACTCTGAAATAAAAGACATTCATTTGCGACTGACTCCGGCAAGAAAAAATGAATAATGAAATTTCTTAACATTAATGTTCTCCACCACAAAAGTATTACATTTTATTTGTGACTGTCATAACAGCTATCTTAACAGAATCTCATAGCTAATGGAGACACAGAGTAAAGTCTAGCGAGTTTTCTATCCCGTGTACACGCAAAGAAAAAGTATAGTATTTTCATCTAAAATAAGCGTATAAGTTGCCTTAGTTGAATGCAAAAGTTAAGAAAATAACTTATAAATCACTTCGTTGACAAAATTTACATCTTTTTTGCAGGTTCAATATTTATTTTTTTATAAATAAAATGACTCCTGTTTTATTGGAAATTATATTTTTACTATTATTTTAATTTAAAATTACATATTTTGGATCACATTTATAAAAAACACAATTAAATACCTAAACAATGGCATTATTCCTCTTGCTTATTCTGTTGTATGGAAAAAAGATGAGGCCATCCACATTTAAGTATATTATGTCTGAAAAAAACAACAAACTGAAAATTAACTCGTTGAATATTTTATTTGGATGTATTACTTACACGCAAAAAATTAGTGTATGTTATATTATACAAACATGCCTGGTAAAAACGATTTCCTATAGAAAAAAAATAGTTTTCATTAGCTTAGTTTAAATCAAACCCTTAAATTTTTATATAAATCACCTAAAAACATAACTGTTTATTGATACATTACAAATTCTTTTTCACATTATGTTAAATCACTTTCTTTTCTTATCTATTTAAAAAACTGTCAATATTTAGTTACATTATGGGAAAATTATAAAAAATTTCATGTATACGACCCAAAATAATCTTAGGTAGTTTTACAATTCATTTATTTGTTGCCAGATGTTTGTAAAATGTGTATAATTCCTAAAAATAGCATTAAAATTGTCTAAGTTGAAAATTGTTTAAAAAAAAAAATAAAGAAGATAAAACAATATGGCGAACAGTAGATGCCAAAAGTGAAAAAGTTAGAAAAAATATAAAATAATATAAAATTTTATGTTAATGTCACATGGAATTGTCGGTGGGTAAGGCTAAAGGACTTTCTCAAACGGATATGGCTTTATATTTATATAAGACACAACTATCGGTGCGTTTACAAATTTATCGTCCACATTTTCATCAATAGGTTCACCTAAAACTTTTCGGTTAGTAAAAATATTATGTAATCAAAATAAAATAGTTAATAACTTTCATTTTTATTTGCATTGCAGTTTAAGTTTTTAACAAGTTGATGCCATCTGGAAATGGTTGGCTGATTATCCAGAATATGCTGATTGTCATTTTTCATGGTTGCAGTCACAAGCTAGGGGTGATCAACATGTTTTAGACTTGAAGGCTGTTATTTATATGGTACAACGATTGAGACTGGAAAAGGAATTAGTATTAGGACAGGCTGACAATGTTTTGTTTGGAATGGTAACAAATTAAAAAATTAGATTTTATATTGTAATTAACTAGTTTTACAAATTTAATATTTTAAGCAAAAATGAAGATTATAATACTTTAATTTGTATCCAACTATTAATAACAGTAATAATTATAAAATAAATAATTAAATCAGTCTTCGGCTAGCACTTGTTTTAAGCAGACGCATAATCAAAACATACGGAACGTTAATTATTTCCTTTTTTCTTATTCCCTACAACGAGTCGCTATTAATTTTTTTTTTCTTATTTCTATTCTACATATTTTACTACATATACTCTATAGTGTACTAAAAACAACTACAACATGCCCACAGGGCCCTCCAACCTTGGGGACAATCGTTTCACTATTCTTGCTGATTCGACAAGCCCCAAACGTAAAAAAACAAAATATAAAGATACTACGCCATTCCCCCAATTGCCCAATCCCAGATATATAACTATGCAAACAAACGACCCAAAAAAACCTCTTTCTTCTTATTCGTGCTTTGCGGTGAATAGAGCAATATAATTAATAAGCAAAGACATAACATCTATATCCCAGCTACGCGATGGAAACCTCCTTCTCCTGGTGAACAACAAACAAACTGGAAACCTCCAAGGAATTGTTTTACCTATGCACAATTCAATGCAAACTACATGAAAACCTAAATAGTACTAAAGGAACAATCTATGCCCCGTATCTTATTGACATCCCAGATGACGAAATCATCAAGGAACTTTCTAACCAAGGCGTAATCGGCATTCATAAATTCCAAAAAACAATAGACGATAAAACGATTAAAACTGGAGTAATGCTACTTACATTCGATTTATATCACTTGCCAGAAAAAATCAAAGTTTCTTGGAACACAGTAAATATTCGTGAATATATACCCAACCCGATGCGTTGCAAATCGTGCCAAAAACTAGGGCACACAATAAAACATTGCAAAAATGATCCCATTTGTGTTCAGTGCAACTTACCACCTCATAAACAAATAAATTGTTCTCGCTCCCAATGTGCAAATTGTCTTGAAGAGCATGCAGCCTCATCAAACAAATGCCCAAAATTCATTCAACAAAAAGAAATTTTAAAAATTAAAATAAAATTAAAAATAAAATTAAATTAAAGTAAACTTAAATCTTCCATAAGTATAATTCCTTCAAATAGTACATTCTTAAAACATTATACACTTTTTCACGGCATCCCCCAAGGATCTCCTCTAATACAATATTATTGAGCACTCATTATACGCTGATGACGCTGTATTTTTCTCAAAAAATAACAACAACGACAGAGTCAAATTAGCCTTTACAAACCTCCTGTGTGATATCAAACATTGGTCTAAAACCTCCGGGGCCTCACTCTCTCTTACACTCAGAAAAGTTCTGCAGTTACTACATGACAGTTATTTATGTAGTAATGCGGTTGTAGTTATTTTAACTACAATTGTAGTTAATTTACTTAGAACAAAATTTTTCAATGTTTTTGACAGTTATTTTTTTAAACAAACTACAAAAATTACTACATTGTATTAACATTTATTTTATGCAGTTATTTTGAATTTTATTTACAAATACTTAAATTTTCAAGTGTGTATGCACACACACGAAGCAAACAGAAGTATGTGTATGAATCACTTGTTTAGAAATTTCTAGTGAAAGAATATGAGTATAACATGTTTTCTCTTGTCTTAGTCATAAAACAACAACAAAACAAAGAGTGAGCACGCGTAATACGGAAAAGGTTATATATTTTTTATTAAATTACTAAAATAATAAGGTAAGTTTTATAATATAAATTTATTTACGGGGAATGTTGTATTGTATTTATTTTCTTTCAGTTCTTTTATATTCTCATCCCTTTCTACTTGGAGAAAAAAAAGGAAGCCAAACAACAGCATATTTCATCCCTCACAGACGGACATGTACAACAATATCTTAATAGTGAAAAAAAAGTGACATTAAGTGTAAATTTTGATTTCTCAATTTTAAATTTATTATAGAATAAAATTAAGTTAATAGTGTTTACATAAATTTGTTTTTTTTATTAAATTAATAATTAAAAAAAAATTTTTTTATTTATGTTTTTTAACTACATTTGCAAGTTGTTTGTACAGTTTTACAATAATTTGCATGTGAGCAATTCCATTTTATTTCAACGAACATTTTTTGTAGTAGTAGTGTATGTATGTTCACAAAACGGTTTTTAATTTTTTTGTTTTCGAAAACTGTGGCAACCCTGCAGCTTTGAAATACTGAAAATTGCAGGGTAGGCACTACACTTAAAATTTCATAACTTTTGTTGTGAGCAAGATATTGAAAAAATTCTTTTTGCGTGGGATTAGTGAAGTTTTTAGGTTTAAGAAATTTATTATTATTTTTTTTTTTTAAATTTTTAAAATTTAAAAAAAAAAAAAAAAAATTAAAATTTATTTTTTTGAAAAAAACCCATTTTTTAAAATTTTTATATTTTTTGCACAAAATGCCACATATGTGTTCTAAACATCCTAAAAATTTCAGAGTGGAATGCCTCCTACTTTTTGAGATATATTAAAAAATGTAAAAATGTAAACAAAAATATAATTCATTTTTTGGAAAAAAAAAGTTTTTCTTATAAAAATAGCCACATGTACGTTCTAAATACCTTGAAAATTGCGGAATCTTTTCGAGATATGAGAAAAAATATAAAAGTATTTATAAGTATTTTATTATCTTAATAGGTTTTGGAGTTTCAACTGAATTTGAAAAGGTTTTGGCAGCTATTTCTGTTCTTGAAATAGGTACGAATGAATGGAGTTTTTGTGTTCCTTTAATTGCAACAGATTTTTTAAATCTAGTGTTTAGTTTCATTTCCTCTTCTTCATATTCATTTTTTGTGCAGAATGTTACATTGATATTAGGCAAACCCTTAGCGTATTCAAATAAATCTGTAGCATTTACAATTTGATTTTCTATTGGACGCTGAAGACTGGCAAGAGCTGCTGCTCTTTTTAGTGAACCTCCAACTCCATCACAAGGGCCTTTCCCATGTGATGTCGCAAAAAAGTGCCATTCAGCATCACAATCAAAATCGTTTTATGGTATAGTAAATTTACAAAATTTTTTCGATTTTTATACTGAGCTGCGCAACCGTCAGAAAAATATATTATTTTGTCAATGTTTTCATTAACATGTTCTTTTATAAATTGTACAAATTTCCTTTGAAATAAATGAACAGCGACTGTGTTGTGCTCCAAAATATCGGAAATGACAACAAAGCTTATGTGATCTATTTTTCCATCTGCATTTCGGAAATATGTCACAAAGGGGTGTATAGTGGCTTGAGAAATTGTCCAATGATAGCTCTGTATACAATCTTGGATAACAAATGTGTAATTTTCGGCAAAATCACAGAAAGTCAAAAATTCTCCAATTTTTAAATTGGATTTTACCTCATCAAGAAACTTGTTCTGTTCTTTTGCCACAAAACTATGAAAAATTAATTTTATCATTTCTTCAGAAAGTTTGTCCACAAAGTCGTCAGATGGAGATGTTATGGTCAAAAGATTGGATCTGTCTACTTGAACCCATTGTTTGTATGTTATGTTTTCTGTGTTGTTAGTGGAATATGCGTTTTTAAGGGCATCTTTAAGGTAAGTATCCCCTGGACAAAGTGAACAATTTCCCATATAGCATTGTACAGTTGCTGGATTACAAATAGATTGAGCAATCCAATGCTTGTAAGTGGGAAAACCTATAACTTCCTCTTCAGCCAATTCCTTGATTTTCCCCCCAATAAACATAAGTTTGGAATTTTGGTGAATAGCACACACGCAAACTGTATGAGTGCCACTTCCCCCAATCAAAATACATTCTTGTGGTCTCAGCTCTGAAAATTTTGAAAATCCAATTTTTACTGTTGGATAAACTTCTTGAAACGAATTATGCAATTCTTTCAGATTACAAAGCATCAATCTCTTCTGTTTTTTTTCTTTCTCCCCATTACAACTCTTAACAGTCTTTTTTCCCGGGCATAACGCGACTGTTTTTGTCGTTTCTATAAAAATCTTCAACTATAGATTTTGTCTCTGTCGAGAAGCCGGATCGTCTTTTTGGATGCGAAGAAAAATAATAATCGCCATTTTGAATTAGTTTTTTAGCTTTACGAGCCATATAGTTTGTAGTTGAAAAGGTTTTTTCTATTTTACCAACACTCCAAGAATGTGGCAAAGATGTTAATATTTTAATTTGTCTATCTTTATCATCTTCAGAAGTATTGTAAATCTCTTTTAAGTGGTTTAAAATATCTTCACTATCGCAGGATATATTTTCTAAACTAAAAAGGTTTTTCCTAAATATGGAATTTATATTGCCTAAAATTTCTTCCTGTTTATATTTAGAATAGTTATTTTTAAACTCAATGGGAGATTCATTTAGCGCTTCTAAGCATTTATTCAAATAAAAAAAGCTGTGTTCTTCTTTTCATTGAAAGCCTCTTCGGTTGTTTCTTCCGAAAGTGAGCCAATATCACTTTCAGACAAACTTTCATCAGCATTGGCAACTTTTAAAGCTGATGTAGAAGTTCCTGCAACCGTGTCAATTTCAAAAGCTTCGAAATTGTTTTCGTTTTTCTTTTTCTTTATCAATGACTTCGCTTGATCTAATAGAGCCATTCTACATGAAGCACAGATATATTGACCATGCAAATATTATGGAAAACGCTCCCGAAGACTTTGCGAAACTTTACGAACACATTTTATTTTGTTTGTTTTATGCTTGAGTTTTCGGAAAGGATTACAACAAACTTTTCCAAAAGGCATTTTAAGCAAATTAAAAATCTGTGAACAAATGTGTACTGCTTGAAATAAAATAGTTTTTGAAAATTATTATCAGAGAATAAAACTACTACGATGTTGACTTGTCAAAAATCTATAAACAATTAAAAAGCTACTCAACAACGCAAAGACATTAAAGAAATCTAAATCGTTTTCATCGTTTTGTTTTTGAAATAACGGAACTTCTTAAGCATCAGCAAAAACAATTTTCAATGAATACAAACAATGCTTCCAATGAATTGCATACAAGCAAACTTAACTTATTAACTCAGTGGCACGTAGCAACTAATAAAAGAGAGTATTTCTTATAAACATACCAGTACATTTTTTAATATATCTCAAAAAGTAGGAGGCATTCCACCCTGAAATTTTTAGGATGTTTAGAACACATATGTGGCATTTTGTGCAAAAAATATAAAAATTTAAAAAAATGGGTTTTTTTCAGAAAATAAATTTTAATTTTTTTTTTTTTTTTTTAAATTTTAAAAATTAAAAAAAAAAAAAAATAATAATAAATTTCTTAAACCTAAAACCTTCACTAATCCCACGCAAAAAGAATTTTTTCAATATCTTGCTCACAACAAAAGTTATGAAATTTTAAGTGTAGTGCCTACCCTGCAATTTTCAGTATTTCAAAGCTGCAGGGTTGCCACAGTTTTCGAAAACAAAAAATTAAAAATCGTTTTGTGAACATACATACACTATTTCACACATTCACCAAGTTTTATCAAAATCGGACACTACCGAAAAAATGTTCGTTGAAATAAAATGGAATTGCTCTTTCTTGATATGGTTTTGCGCATAGCATATTTACTAACAAACTAAACAAAAAAAAGAGAGTATAAGTGGAATGTAATTTTAGTCTAAATTAAAAAAGCCACTTGAATTGTTTCTTTGATTTTAATTATCTCACACCGTATTCACTTGTGTATTGTTGTAAACAATCAAGGTGGTTAATATGTCCCCAGGGCCCCCCCTTATAGGGGATAACCGGTTTGCTTTACTAGCTGACCAAAGTCCACAAAGCAAAAGAAAAAAAAGAAATAGAGGAGGATCTCCAATTAACTTCCCTGATCTACAGTGTTGCCAGAACTCTTAGATGGAAATATGCTAGATTCCTAAAAAATTTCTGCTAAAATTTGCTAAATCCTAAAATAAAAAATATATGCTTAGAATATGCTAAATTAAAAAAACGCAGTGTTTGCGGTTTTACTACTGTTTCGATACAAAGCAAACAAGTGTGTTGCTTACTTTGTAATAAAAACATGTCAACAAAGCATCAACAACATTTGTGATGCACAGTTTGCTTTTTATATGCGCATCATTTGCGTTTACGAATGCATGACTTTGTTCAGTTGCATTGCAAATGACGTTTTGCAGCCAATGCTTATAAAAAATTATATTTTCATACTTTTTTAAACTATCTTAGAATAAATATAAAAGTTTACCCCTTAATTCATAAATGCTTTCAAAAGTTATATGAGGTTTAACGAACATATTTTATGTGAAAAATTGGTTTGCAAACCTCCTAGAACTTTGCAAAGTGTTTATGAATTGAGAGGTAAACTTTAAAATTTATTGTAAATACTTTAAAAAAGTATGAAAAGATAATTTTTTGTAAATATTGAACGATTACTTTGAGACTAAAAAAATAAACTTTCTCATTTAATTTTTTCATAATAAACATATCTGATTTAAAATTTTTGGAAGATTTTTTTATGGTTTTTGTAGCATTTTCAAATTATAGTAGCATATCAATACTACTAAAAAAGTTTACACTGAAAAAAGAATTGAATAATTACGCATGAAATAAAAAGTTATGAAAACATTGTTATTGTTTTATAAATATTGTTACAGAAAAAATTATTTTGTTAAAAAATATGCTAAAAATACGCTTTTATTAAATAAAACAAAATATGCTAAAAAATCTGCTTTTGTCCAAAAGAATATGCTAAAAAGCAGTTAGCATATTTTTACAAAAAAATATGCAATTGCCCAACTTAATCTGCTAAATCTAGCAGAAAATATGCTAAGATGGCAACACTGCTGCTCTACCAACTCAAAAACCTCTCAATCCTAAATACATTGTTGTTGCCGCTACTGATGAAAAAAAACCTCTGTCTGAATATTCATGCTTCGCTATTCACAGAGCTCTTCATCTCTTCAGCAAGGAAATTTTATCAATATCCCAATTAAGAGACGGCAAAATACTCTTACTTGTTAAAGATAATTTAACTGCAAGGAAATTTCTGGCTGCTAGGGAATTATTTGGTGTATGTCCAATTACATGCAAATTACATGAACAACTCAATTTTACCAAGGGAACTATATTCGCCCCATACCTTTCTAAAATCCCTTGAAAAGGAAATAATAGACGAACTTGGATCCCAGGGAGTTGTTGAAGTATATAAATATGAAAGAGTGGTTGACAAGAAAAGGGAACCGACAGGGGCCTTCCTGCTAACCTTTGACTTATACCACCTAACAGAATCTATTGATATTTCATGGTATAAGGTAAAAGTACGTGAGTATTACCCAAATCCTATGAGATGTAAGAATTGTCAATTGTTGGGGCATACTTTAAAACGTTGCACAAAATCACCTTTATGTGAAAACTGTAGTCTAACTCCCCACTCCCCGTCAGATTGCACATCCTCCAATAAATGTACAAAATTCTTACAACAAAAAGAGATTCTTAAAATTAAAATAAAACGAAAATGCCCTCTGCGTGAAGCAATGACAATCCATAGAGAGCAAAAAAATAACAAAAACTCCACCTCCTACTCCGCAATCACAGCCACCAATATCAATGCTACTACTAGCTCATCTATTCAACCAACAACAATACCTACTGATGCTGTTAGTAATACCACAAAACAAACTAAAGAAAAAACAACCGTTTCATATACAGAATCTGCAAAGAGCTTAACTTCTGATTCAAATGAAATCAATGTTTACAACAATAAACAAGAGATAATTTCCTCTTTAAATCCCAATAAAAAAGTTAACAATAAAAACAAAAATATTCAACAACAAACATCTAAAACCTCATCTTCAAATTTAATTTCTAAAATTATAGACAATAACAAAAGTGATCGACAGCTTACAACAAACACTGCATCTGGCTATTTAGGTGCCTATAATTCAAATAATACCCTTAACCTCTCGGAACCTAGTTCTGATGTCGATACCTCGTTAGCGCAAATTGAATTTATGGTAACTGACGAGGAAAGTGATTAATATAAGTAGTTAACTCTTTACATTTATTAAAGTTTTCTAGTTTTAAATTTATATTAACTTTCTTTCCCCTATGGTCTTAAATATTCTTCAATGGAATATTCGAGGATACCAAAACAACTATACAAATCTACAACTTTTAATATCAGAGAAAAAACCTGACATCATTTGTCTACATGAGACAAAGTGCAAGAACAATTTAACTCCAATGATCCCCAGGGAGTACATTGGATATTTTTTTAACCCTAACCGAAACTCTAAACAGGGTTCTGCTATACTTATTAGAAGGAGTATTCCTCACAAAGTTTTGGACACAAGCCAATCACTGTCTGTAGTTGGCTTGGAAGTAAATACAACGGTTAGTTTTTAAATTTTTTCGTTGTATTTGCCTCCACAGGACCCAATTTCATTATCTGATTTTCAAAGTCTTGTTGCTAATATAAACACACCAATTTTTTTGATCGGCGACCTTAATGCTTGGAGCCCTCTTTGGGGCTCTAATACGGCCAATGGCAGGAGTAAAATTTTGGAAGAATTTCTAATGGATAATGATCTTTCGGTCCTAAACGATGGTTCCCCAACGCATCTGAGTACACATAACACTTTCACTCATATAGATCATCAATTGCGTCTATCTCCATTGTTCCAATGTGTAGATGGCAAATAATTAATGACCTTCATAATAGTGACCATTACCCCATTATTACTCAATTTCTTATAGGTAATCATTCCAGCCATTGTACTCAATCCAAATTTAACACCAAGAGGGCCAAATGGGATATTTTCCACAATAAAATATCTCAGTATAGTCAGACTATGGGCATTTCTGATAATATCAATAGGGAAGTGGCCTTAATAAGAAGGATAATTAGAATATCGGCCAACGAGAGTATTCCTCAGTCGAATAACAGGAAAAGGTCTAGAACTGTACCTTGATAGTCACTCGAGCTCCAGAAACTTAGGGCTGAAAAACAATGGTCGTGGAGACAATTTCGTCACAATAAGTCTGTTCGAGTAGTCAACATTGGGATCCCGCGGGATCCCAACTATGCACTAATTTTCTTACTGCACAATTGGGTTAATGAGAGCTGTCATGAGAGAGTAATATTCTTGTTCTTCTTGCACGAAAAATCCCAGACTTTTTTTTCGTGTAAATTTGGGTAAATTGTTTTTATCAGCTGTGTATAACAGTTGGGTTCAACTAGTTCAATTGAACTATGCACTAATTTGAACCAAAGACCTAGTTCACAACTAATAGCTCTTTTAGTTCAATCGCTCATTTAATTCATTCAGAAAATATGTTTATCATTTACAAAAATTAGTATAAAAGTTGCAAAAGTTTATCGGTTATGTTACAACTCCATAAAATTACCGACAATTTTTTGAAGACGCTTGTTTAAATGTGTTAAAGAGATAAATATGTAAATAAATCGAAGCTTTTGTTTAATATTAAAATCTTTACCAAATTTAATATAGTACGTATTCCTTTTTGTATATAAAAATGCCTGAGAAGAAAATTTTGATTAAAATTTTTGATTTAAAAAGGGGTTTAACTAGAAAATCTATCTAGAATTTTACAACAAATTGAACAAGAACTAGAAAGAGCGCTTACCAAAACGAACTATAATGCACAAATCTATTGACGTTTGTTTTTCGGGCTTCAAATATGGTTTTTCCCGTTCGTTTACTTTTGGGCATTTTTGTCAATTCGTGAGAGTATTTCTTGTTAACTCTTATTTTACCGAACTTTACCCAAAAAGTAAAGAAACACACCTAATATGACAACTGAAAACCTCGTCTCGTATAAGAGGAAAAACACTCTTTTTAATAGGGCTAAGAAATTAGCAAAGATCAAATCATTTCGCGAATTTACTGAGGAATTAAACCCATCAACATCTTCTTCCATTTTGTGGCAAAATATACGAAAACTTACTGATAAGTACACCCCTCAAACCATTAATACAATTTCTATTAATGGGAACACATTAACAGATTCACAGAATATATCTGAATCTTTTGCGAGATACTGTTCAGATACCTCAATGTATTCCAATTTTTCACAATCAATCCAAAGTGCGAAAACTGAAACTCTATTATATCTCGAGGTCCCTACGTGTTCCAGTAAGGCAATGGAAATAGAAGGTCCTTTTAACATACAAGAGTTAACTCATAGCCTAAATACGTCTAAGGGAAAAACTCCGGGTTTGGATAAAATATCCTACCCAATGCTGGAAAATGTTCCAAACTCTTTTAAATTACGTATTTTACAGTTATTCAACAAAATTTTGGATTCTGGAGTCATTCCCCAATTTTTCAAAACTGCTGCGGTAGTGGCGATATACAAGAATAATAAGCCAATAGACAATATAGATTCATACAGACCCATTTCTCTCCTACCATACATAACAAAACTTTTGGAAAAACTGATCTCAAGACGTTTAATGTGGTTTATACGAAAATATAAACTGTTGTCACGGAATCAAGTTGGCTTCCAATCTGGTCTAAGTACAATGGATGCCCTTTTATACTTGGACCATATAATTTGTAGCAATCGCTCTACTAAAAGACATACCTCTATTTTGTCAATTGATTTCATCAAAGCATTTGACAGAATAGGTGTGCATATAGTGCTTCAGAAATTGAAAAACTGGTCAATAGGACCTAAAATGTTTAACTTTCTAAAATCTTTCTTAACAAATAGAAAATTTACTGTACGTGTGAAAAATACTTTTTCAAAGATTTATCCTCTTCATAATGGTATCCCACAGGGATCACCATTATCGGTTACTATTTATTATCGCTTTTGATGACCTTAGTCGTATTATAAGCAATAATAATACGACTAAGGTCATCAATACGCTGATGACCTTAGCGTAAATACAATACGCTGATGATCTTTATGTAATATCAAAAGACCAAGCAATTGATAATATTGAACGGAATTTTTCGGAAACTCTACATGCTATTGCCGATTGGTCAAAGTACTCAGGTGCTGATATTTCGTTTGAAAAAACGAATCATCTGCATATATGTGGGAAACGCAATTGCGATAACATAAATTTAGTTTATAAGAATACTAATATTGAAAATGTAAATTATTGTAAAATCTTAGGATTAAATATAGACTGCAAATATAATTTTAAAGACCATTGTAATTATTTAAAGAGAGATTTAACAAATAAATTTAATGTAATTAAATACTTATCGTCCTCAAGGAGTTATATGCACACTAACAGTCTGCTTAGATTAGTGAAATCCGTTATACTATCGAAAATCGAATATGGTTTTGTGATATACAGCAAAGCCGTCAAATTATTTTTAAAAGTTATTGAGAGTCTGTTTAATGCCGCCATTAGAGCGAGCCTAAGAGCATTCAGAACAACACCGATTAAAAATTTACAAGCCGAGGGGGGATTTGATCCACTCCGTGTACATGCCAACAAACTTAAATTTCGATTAGTGAATAAAATTTTCTGCGATAAATCATCTTTACTGCACAAACACGTTACGCTTCTATGCAAGAGGAAAACGGAACAGAAATACCCCTCTACGTTGTCACATATTTTAAAAATGGTAAAAAAGTTTAATATCAAAAAATTTAAAAAGCCCCATGAAAATTATCCTCCATGGCAATTGGACTCAAATATGTTTATGAAAAACCTTCAAATATATAATAAGAACTCCACAGCACCTGACGTTTGTAAAATGATTTTTAATGAAATTTGTACTACATACCAAAATGAAAACTGGAAATTTTTCTACACAGACGGATCAAAAACCTCGACTTATGTGGGATTTGCGATCACCGATGAAAATGGATCCTCTAAAGCAATAGGAATCTTACCACAAAATGGAAAGGTCTTTGAAGCAGAAGCTGAGGCTATTGTAGAAGCACTAAAACTATGCAAAGTTTCTCCGAACAAATATATAATATGCACTGATAGCCGATCTGTCTTCAATGCAGCTATAAACCCCAGAAATAGAAACGAAACAATTATATGTATTCAACAACTGATGATCCAACTGAAAAATAAAGTCAAACTACTATGGATACCAAGTAGGGTTTGGGGTTCGGGAATTCCCGTCAAACTTCTCCCGGGATTTCCCGGGAAAATAATATTTTTTTCCCGGGAAAACGGGAAATTTTAAAAATTCTAAATTCTTTAAATTGTTTTTGTTTGGAATAGGATTTTTTAATTTTAGTCATAAAAAACATTATAAATACCAACACAAAATATTATTGCTAAAATATTTTAAAAGGGAATCAATTTCTTTGAAACACAAAAAATCTTTGCCAAGTAATTAGGAGCATTTCAACTAATAAAGGTTTTTCGCACAATGCAGCGCAGTGCAATATTTGCCTTAAAAGACTAATGGTTAACGAAGGTATTAAACCACATCTAAATGGGGTTCACAAAAAAAAAAAAATGAGAGCCATGCAACTTCTCTTGAAGAAAACAACAACAAGAATAACGTGCCAGCTAAAATTAGCAAAGTACCCGAAGAAAAAAGTGTAAGCTGAATAGGCAGTAAAGGTTTTATGGTAGGGCAAACATTTCCTGAAATGGTATCCAAATTAGCCGCAGTCAATCCGCACCATAACTAGATCTTCGTTTATTCGAGAAAGTTTTTATAATAAAAATCTGGCATTGCCAAAAAACGAAACCGATGTAAAGAACATTATATTAAATTACTATAATCATGTAAAAGATATCATGATAAAAGAAATATTGAGCAATATTTCTAACAATAGGAGATTTACTATAATCTTAGATGAATGGACAAGAATATCAAAAAAGAGATATTTGAACATATGTATAAACGGAAATAATTAATTTTATAACCTGCGGTTGGTTTATATGTCAGGAAGATGTAATGCTGATGAATTAAGAAGAATTGTAGAAATAAGTCTAGTATAGTTTTATTTGTATTTGTAAATAACATTGTGGCCACCATATCTAATGGGTCGAATGTGATGAAACGGTTTGTTTCCGACAATCCAGTAGTCGGTGCTTTCTGCTGGAATCATACAATTCATTTGGCAGTGCTTAGAGTAATTTATGTGAAACCAAATGTTCAAAATTCTGATATTTTTACTTTGAATTCTCACTACACAGACTGAATTTGTACTGAAATAGTGTTTTTTAAAACAAATATTACTTATATAGGTGGTTTTCATTAACAATTTTGTTTAAAAATATTTCCCGGGATTCCCGGTATTCCCGGGAATCAAATTTTTTTATTCCCGTTTCCCGGGAAATGAAAAAGTCCGGGAAATCCCAAACCCTAATACCAAGTCATATTGGAATAAAGGGAAATGAAGCTGCAGATAAAGCTGCAAAAACAGCCCACCTTCACCCAACGGATTGCTTCATACCACAATCCAAAAACTTTATCTCCAGAAGTCTAATTACGAATTTGAATACTTCAATCTCTCTTAAATGGAGGAGGTACAACCATCTTTATGAAACTATTAATCCAAATAAAATTCCCACTCATCTACCTACTTCTACAAACTGCCTCAAGGACAAATGCTTCACAAGACTTCGTCTAATACTAGGGTTTGGGGTTCGGGAATTCCCGGGAAAAGTTTGCCGGGAATTCCCGGGAAAATAATATATTTTTCCCGGGAAAACGGGAAATTTTAAAAATATAAAATTTTTTAATTAGAAATTTATTAATTCAGTTCGAGGCCAATTAATAAATTTCTAATTAATTAATAAAAAGGTCGAAAAAACAATTTTTAAATAAAAATTAAAACCCAACATAAAATTTTTTAAATTGTTTTTGTTTCGAATAGGATTTTTTAATTTTAGTCATAAAAAGCATTTTAAATACCAAAACAAAAATGTCATTGTTAAAATCTTTTAAACCCGGTGAAAAATGTCCATATATGAACATTTATGGTTCAACCATATATGTATGGATCCGAAAAATGAGGTAACACCTAAGTATATGTTCATATATGGACATATATGAACATATACATTTATTAAATATATGCGAATACATGCGAAAGTTGCTGTCCTTTCCCTATTAAAAAAATTAATGAGGTACAACATGAAATCATATCTTTTTCTGATGTTGGCCAAAACAAAATTTGATCCGAAAAATGGTGGATCATGCTGTATTCATTTATATGCACCGTAGATCTAATATGATGAAATACGATCCGAAAATGGCTTTATCTAATCATATATAATTGGATGTGACATAATGACAATCAAAAACTAATTTCAATAGAATGGACGATTTAATGCAATATGAGCGAACTTTGAATGAAGTATTTTTTTCTAATGGTATCAAATAAAATGTAATTTTATTGTACAAATCTAATTATATATAGTAAGATAAACCTATTTTTCAGATCGTATTTCATCATATTAGATCCAAGGTGTATCTAAATTAATACAGTACGATTCACCACTTTTCGGATCAAATTGTAGTTTAGGCAATACCAAAAAAAGATACGTTTGTATTTTATAACATCTAACTTTTTTTACTCGGGTTATTATAAGGTTGTTCGATAGATATAAATTTATGTATGACATTCAAATTAGGCGCTACATATGTTCCTTTTTTTATTCATGGCATTAAATATAATTCCATATTTATCCAAATATGAGTTCCTTTTACATATATGGAAAAATGTATTCTTCGAAATATGTTCATATACAAGTCCCTTTTGCATAAATTGAATAACATATACTTTCATATTTGTCCATATATGAGTGCCATTTCCATATATGAAATAACAGATGCTTCCATATATGTTTGTATATGAAATTTTTTCCATATATGGAATCATATATACTTCCATATATGTTCATATCAAATCCATATATGTTCATAAAAAATCCATATTTGTTCATATGTGTCCATACATAAAACAAATATATGAACATGTTTGAGCGTATATGAGCATTTTTCACCGGGAAAGGGAATACATTTATTTGACACACAAATAAAATCTTTGAAAAGTAATAAGGAGCATTTCAACTAATAAAGATTTTTCGCATAACTTATTCAAAATTTAAGTAGTAAAACCTAAAAACTTGGTAAAATGTTTAAAAGAAATATGAAAAAAAGCTTTGTTTCCCATATGAAAATCGAAATATATATGAACATACATGATCATATATTGACTAGTATATGATCATGCATAGTCATACATGATCATATACGTCAATGCATAGTTCAATGTATGACCATACATTATCTCATATATTTCCATATATCTTCGGATCCGAAATTTGAGGGAGTCCGGGAAATCCCAAACCCTATTTAACACACACCAGACTTACCCATCAATATCTGATGTCTAGAGATTCTCAGCCAACTTGTTCATTTTGCAACGACTCAATACTAACAGTTTTTCAACTTCTATCAGACTGTCCTTCCAATCATGACATTAGTCTATTAATATGTAACTCAAACAGTATTATAGATTTGTAAGTATCCAACAGAGGATTACATAAACAAAATATATGAATTTTTACAACACATTAATTTACAAAATGAAATTTAAATTTTCTAGGTTACTATAACTATACAATAACTACTTAATATTGAACTTCCCATAACAAAAAATTGAAGCCGAGCCTAAGTCGCTAGTGCTCTATAGAATTAAGTTTATTATAATTTAAAATTGTAATAAATATTGAAATATATAAATAAATAAAATAAAAATAACAAGGCATTCAATACTAGTTAGTTAAGGTCTGTTTCTTTACTTTTTGGGTAAAGTTCTGTAAAATGAGAGTTAACAAGAAATACTCTCACGAAGTAACAAAAATGCACAAAAGTAAACGAACGCGAAAACCCATATTTGAAGTCCGAAAAACAAACGTCAATAGATTTGTGCATTATAG
Source organism: Leucophora obtusa (assembly GCA_949987735.1). NCBI lineage: Eukaryota > Metazoa > Arthropoda > Insecta > Diptera > Anthomyiidae > Leucophora > Leucophora obtusa. The sequence continues at coordinate 57,161,552 of OX465297.1, forward strand.
TTAATTTTGGTGAGCGTTCTTTCTAGTTCTTGTTCAATTTGTTGTTAAAATCTAGATAGCTTTTCTAGTTATACCCCTTTTTAAATAAAAAATTTTAAAAAAAATTTCCTTTTTAGGCATTTCTATTTACAAAATGGAATACATAGTTTATTAAATTTGAAAAGGTTTTAATATTAAATAAAAGCTTCGATTTATTTACATATTTATCTCTTTAACACATTTAGACATGCGTCTTCAAAAAATTGTCGGTAATTTTATGGAGTTGTAACATCACCGATAAGCTTTTGCAACTTTTATACTCATTTTTGTAAATGATAAACATATTTTCTGAATGAATGAAATGAGCGATTGAACTAAAAGAGCTATTAGTTGTGAACTAGGTATTTGGTTCAAATTAGTAAATAGTTCAATTGAACTAGTTGAACCCAACTGATGATAGCTCTGTTTCTTTACTTTTTGGGTAAAGTTCGGTAAAATGAGAGTTAACAAGAAATACTCTCCCGAAATGACAAAAATGCACAAAAGTAAACGAACGCGAAAAACCACATTTGAAGCCCGAAAAACAAATGTCAATAGATTTGTGCATTATAGTTCGTTTTGGTGAGCGTTCTTTCTAGTTCTTGTTCAATTTGTTGTAAAAATCTAGATAGCTTTTCTAGTTAAACCCCTTTTTAAATCAAAAATTTAATAAAAATTTCCTTTTTAGGCATTGCTATTTACAAAAAGGAATACTTAGTTTATTAAATTTGGAAAAGATTTTAATATTAAACAAAACCTTCGATTTATTTACATATTTAACTCTTTAACACATTTAAACAAGCGTCTTCAAAAAATTGTCGGTAATTTTATGGAGTTGTAAAATCACCGATAGGCTTTTGCAACTATTATACTAATTTTGTAAATGATAAACATATTTTCTGAATGAATGAAATGATCGATTGAACTAAAAGAGTTATTAGTTGTGAACTAGGTCTTTGGTTCAAATTAGTGAAGAGTACAATTGAACTAGTTGTACCCAACTGATGATATAACAGCTGATAAAAACAATTTACCCAAATTTACATAAAAAAAAAAGTCTGGGCTTTTTCGTGCAAGAAGAACAAGAATATTACTCTCTCATGACAGCTCTCATTTACCCAATTGTGTAGTAAGAAAACGCTTTTTGGTAAAATTTGGATCCCGCGGGATCCCAATGTTGAGTACCCGAACACAGCTGATATAACAGCTGATAAAAACAATTTACCCAAATTTACACGAAAAAAAAGTCTGGGCTTTTTCGTGCAAGAAGAACAAGAATATTACTCTCTCATGACAGCTCTCATTTACGCAATTGTGGAGTAAGAAAACACTTTTTGGTAAAATTGGGATCCCGCGGGATCCCAATGTTGAGTACCCGTACCGACCTTATGTTAGATGAATTTTAAATGTTTTTCATTTGTATTATGCTAATATTTCAGCATATAATTGCAAATTAAAATTTTTCATATGACAAAGTGAATGTTACTGCCGTACAAGAGACTTGGTTTTCTTCGGACTTTGAACAAATTTACAATATTTTCGGATATAATGTTGTACACTGCTGTACATGGATATGGGGGAACGTCAGTTTATATACGCAATAGTATGAAATATAAAATTGAAACCTGCGAAAGCAAAGACTTTATTGAAACTATAACAATTTCTTTGGAAAGCCATAAGATTAATGGTAAAGCTTTAAAGTTTACTTCTTTTTATAGATCACAAAAATGCAATTTTAATAAATTCTCGAGTTTTATTGAAAAATTACTTATAAGTTGTGGTCGACACCCCAGTATTGTTGTTTGCGATTCCAATATTGATTTTTTACAAAACCCTTTGTCAATTGATTTGATTGATATACTCACAAGTTTCAACTACAAGAATTGTCATACATTAATAACGCGCCCTGAATCCGGTACATGTATTGATAATGTTTATAGTAGTGTTTCCAATTCGGTTAATCGATTAACCGATTCCTCGATTAATCGCCTCTATTTCGGTTAATGTCGAAACAAATAATTCAAAACTCAAATAATTATTCGATCCGAATAATCGGTTAAAACAGGTCGATTAACCGGTTACAATTTTAATATGGAATTTATCCCTTATTTTTTACTCAAAACTTCATAATTTTCTTAACTGTGGCTAAAAAATTACAAGAAACATAATCACAAATATATTTTATTTGTATTTAAGAAAATTCTATTTGTATTTTAAATTTGTCCAAATACATTTCAAAATTATTCACTTGGATTTAAAAATTTGTAATCTGTATTTCAAAATTGTAAAATTGCATTTAAAATAATTCCATTTGTATTTCAAAATTCTCCAAAAGTATTTACGAAATTTCCAAATGTATTTCAAAAGAATATTTGTATTACAAAATTTTCCAAATGTATTTAATAAAATTCTAATTGCATTTCAAATTTTTCCAAATGTATTTCAGAAATTTCTATTTTTATTTTAAAAGCATTTTTACAAACATGCCTGTTTTCTCTTCCGTAATGAAAATTTTATAGGAATTATGAGACATGTACGTTAGTAAATATGCTTTTAACATAAAAATAGAAATTTCTGAAATAGATTTCGAAAAATTTGAAATGCAATTAGAATTAAATACATTTGGAAAATTTTGGACTACAAATAGAGTGTTTTTAAATTCCTTTGGAAATTTCTGAAATACAATTAGAGAATTTTGAAATACAAATGGAATTATTTGAAATACATTTTGACAATTTTGAAATACATATTTAAAATTTTTAAATACAAATGAATAATTTTGAAATGTATTTGGACAATTTTGAAATGAATTTTGAAACGTTTTTATGCAATTTTAAACAGTGTTTGGACAATTTTGAAAAATTTTTGAACAATTTTAAAACATTTTTGGACAATTTTGAATGATTTTTGGACAAATTTAAAACATTTTTGGAAAAATTTAAAACATTTTTTGATAATTTTGAAACATTTTAGACAATTTTGAAACCCTTTTAGGCAATTTTAAAATATATTTGAATTTTAAAACATTTTTAAACAATTATGAAATATATTTGGAATTTTCTGAAATAAAACTGAAAAAGGTGTAGAATACAAGGGAACCCGTAACCGTTTCACTGAAATTAAATTTTTATTCGCATTTGTGACATTAATAATAACGAAATAACCTAAAGTTAACACAAAATGAAAGCTAAAAAAATCAAATTTAAATGGAATTTGACATTTGTAACTGTACACTGAGAGAAATGTCTACATTCTATTAATAAATTTTTACATTGATTCTATGAAGTTTCGCTGAAGTTCGTACATTGAAAATTTGTATGAAGCTTTCCATTCTTTTTCTTAAGAAAACTTCATTAGTTTAGTGGAAATTTTCATTAAAACTGGAATAAAAAGATCCCTGTGCGTATGTTAGCTCAAACTTTGGTTAATTTTGTTTATTGTCAATGGCCCTTAAAAACGGAAAAAGACTGAGAAATTTAACAATTGTTTATGATATTCTTTAGTCTACTAACTTTACTATTCAGAAATTTTTTTTGCAAATTTTTGTAGAGTAAATTGATATTTTCTATTAATTAATATTTTACTCAAATGGAACTAAATCTTTTTTTTATTTCTTCAGAGGAGGAGGGAGAACTTTGGATAATAATTTTTTTAAATGCAAAGTTTTACAGATTAAAAAAAAATTTCGTAAAAAAATAGAAAATCTACCTTTAGGTTATGCTGTTTTCAACTTACTAATTTTTAGAAAACAAATCTAGTTTCAGCAGTTTTTTATTTGCCATTTTTAACTAATTTTTGATAGCTTCAGCTATATTTTTAAATAAATTTTTCTATTAGTATAAGAAATGTTTCAATTTAGATAATCTCAGATTCCGAAACTTTCAACCTTAAGGTACATTTACAAGCGAGAGAAAACTGCTAGAGATCTAGCAAAAACTTCACAAAATAGCTATACTCATTCAAAATAGAGCTAATTAGAGGTGATTTTTGTTTTATCTCTGGCATTTCTGTCTCGAGTAGATGTGCTTTTTAATTTGATTTTTTTTTAAATACATCGTGTTCATATATCATGTTGATATTTAACAAAAACAGGAAGCTGTTAGTGGCTTTGTTGATAAAAAGTTAAGGAAATACATTAATTTTGCTTTAAACGATTAATCGATTAATCGCCAATTTTCTCGAATAACCGACCCGAATAACCGGTTAATCAATTTTAGTGATTTTTGGAATAATACAATAACCGGTTAACCGCCTATGTCGAATAATTGGAAACAGTAGTTTATAGTAATCTTGCGGAAGATATGTTTATAGATACCATTGCGTGTTGTTTTACCAATCACAATGTAATATCAGTAAACTTAAAACACTTGCAAGTAGCTCTGAATATATTGAAACAATTCATAGAGTTTGTGTTTATGACCATGCAAAGGTGAGCCTTAATAATTATCTGCAGACATTTCAAGAAACTAATAATCCATCTGAAGACACCTTAAAGCTTATAACATCTATTTCTAATGATGTTACAAATTCTACCGTAGAAAAATGTGAAAAAAGGTTAATAAGGAATGAAATGACACCTTGGATGAACAAAAATTTACATGCTCTAATAATATTTAAGGAAAAGTTATTAAAATTTGTTGCGGGGGCTATGGAACCCGTTTTGATGATTTAGTTCACGCCATTGGCGGGAACTTTATCACCCTTCACGCCGCTGGCGTGAACTTTTTACCTAACCCCCTTCGTACGTCCGCACGAAAAAAAATTTTTCGTGGCGGCTACTTAGGGGATGGTGATATGGGAGGGGGTATGAACTCATTCCCGGAGTCCCACCTTTTCTTTTTATATGGGAGGGGGATCTTCAGTCCCCGAATCCCTTTTCTTTTTTTTTTATTCAATTGGGGAGGGGTCTTCGATTTCCCGGAGAAACCACTCTCCTACCCGAGTCCCGGTTTGAAAATTTTAAGGGTTATATATTTTTTTTTAACATTATATTCCACCTTGCATGTGCGGTTGGCCGGACCGCAGTGGAAACATATTAAGCCATTTTGGGAAACGTTTCAGTATGAGGCTGAGTCGCACCTCTGTTTCCCAAAGAGTCAATTTTAGCTGAAAAGGAAAAGAGGAAAAATGAAAATTATTAAAGTTTTTTTTATGTGGAACGATACAATAGTTACCCAGGACCCCAGTCCGGGGTCGGCAGATCTCCATGGTCCACATGAAACTGGTCAAATCTGAAAGAAAATAAATATATTAAATAGTGATAAATTGCAAAATTTGTATAAAGGGAAAAAGTTAAAATTAAATTAAACTTACCATGTGATGAGTGATGTATCCAGTGTTTATATGAAAACATATGGTAAAGGTCCACGCCAAATGGTGTTGAACATGTTGGCGGGAGCCGCCTTAGTATTTTGATTTGCCGCCGCCGCTGAAAATTTTTCTTTGGCAATAAATTGAAAATGAGAGCGTTTTGAGTGGAATAAAAACCTAGGAGAATCTAGGAATTGGTATTTCTGATAATTTGTATTAATTCCTATTTTCTCTAATCCATTTATGGAAAATCTGACTGTAAGCCGCAGAGCATTTTTTTTTTCTTTAGGCCAGCGCTCCAATCGACTTAGTCAGCGCAGACCTCTGGTATAAGTAGAATTGTGTTTACTATTTGTTTACAATTTGACATTGTTGGTGTAATGGTACAAATCAATAGTAAAAGTGGTACCGTAAAAAGGGGAAAAAATTTGTAAGAATATTGCACGGTTGGATATTCCATTCAAAACGACGGTTTTAGCGGATGGGCTAAAATTTTGTTTTGAGAAAGGAAATTATGAATGAAAATAATTGACTTCTAAAAATGATGGGCTCCTGGTAGTTTAAAATATACAGGATAGGGCAATTTTGGATAGGACAAAGGGAAAGGATAGGAATGGTTTATAGATGCAAAATATAGTGAAAGGAATAATTTCTAGAAAAATTAAATTAAATTTTTTTTGGGAAAAAAGATGGCAGTTATGGAGGGAAAAATTTAAATAAATATATAATGATTTGGTAAATAAATACAGCAAGATATATCTATTTGCTGGAAAAACTCCGTAATAAAAAATCAAGTTTTAGTTAGACAAACCGAAAAAGTATTCATTAGTTAACGCAAAGTGAAAGTGTTCGCATCTAAAAACGCAGAGGAAAATTTAACTGAGACAGAATAATTTGAACTGATAATTTAAGAAACAAAGTCTCTTATAGTGAAAGTAAAGTTAGTGGTGCAATTAGTGAACAATTAAATTTTTAAAACAGTCTAAGTGAAGAGGCTATAACTATAATAGCCAATATAAAAAAAGAAGTTAATAATAATAATAATTGCCCATAAAAATAAAAAGGAAAAGACAGTATTTAGTTAAGCTAATCCGGTCTAATAAGCAGAAATCCGCCGGAAGTGAATGCACGAGGAGGGATATTTCTTAACCAGAGAAGGAAAATTAAACTCGTATTGATTTTAAACGTGAGTGAAAGTGTTGTGTTTTTTTTTGTGAAATAGGTTACAATAAAAGCTATTTATTTTGTCCATAGCTGGCCACGTCACCAAAGAAGAAAATAAGTCCTGTGAAGGAGGAGGAAGTTGGTTCCGCTACAAAGGTACTGGTAGTCCTACAGGCAAAGCTGGTGAGGCCAGGTAAAGAAAATTGTTTTTATTGTATATTGCGTGGCGAACAAATCAAGCACAGGATTGTACAACTATAGTAAATTAATTTCGGAAGAATTTAAAGCCAAATGGAAATTTTTTTTTTATATTTAAAAAGATAACAGTCTATTTTTATTGTCGTTAGTGTTAGGTTTTTATGTTTAGTGTATTTATATGTATGTATGTATATAGGTATGTTTAGGTTAGAATAAGCGATCTTTGGTTAGTCGGAAATTTCATTTTTAAATTATTATTATTTCGCCTTAAAATCCGTAACCAATCCCCGGAGAAAAAAAGAATCTGAAAAGAAAATTTGAAAAGTAAAATATTAGAAAATTTTAAATTAAATATTTATCTCTTGAAAAAAAAAACATAACTTATCGCATTTCGGGGAAAAATCTTTAACCCATATTAGTGACAGCATTTATAACATCCTTAGGGAGCTCCTTCAGGAACGTTTAGTGAGGAAGTGCGGTATCCTTATTGGAAAAATTGGTAGGATTTCATCCCTGGAAAAGAGGATGAAAGAGATATTTATTTTTGAGAAAGTATAAAAAATTGTGTGGAAAAAAAGAGGAAATAAATTTAAGGTAAAAAAAATAATAATATATACGAAATTTTCTTTTGAGATTTTTAAAACAAATAAGGGTATTTAGTTGAGGAAAAAAAAAACAAGTTAGAAAGATTTTGTTTCAAGTTTAAGTTGAGGAAAAATCTGATTTTAAGGCTAATGAGAAAATTTATTGCATGCGATTTTTAAGTTTTATTTAGTGTTTTTTTATAACGTTTTTTTTATTCAAATATGTTTTTTTCTAATTTATACAGTTTATAAGTATTGTTTTTTTTATATAGATTTTATTTTATATTGTTTAGTGGTTAATTTTAATTTAATAAAGATGTTAGTTTTGATTTGAAAAGAATAAGAAGATATGTTGGCTTAGATTGGAAAGAGGGTAAATGGCAATGATGGTAAGTTGAGGGAGGAATGGTCGAGTGGTGTTCGGGATCGTAAAGTGAACTTCGTGGGAACATATTTTACGGTCAAGGTTGGGAGGGCAGACAGAGATTTCCATCTATCTCTGACTTTATGTGTGGTATATTGTGGTTTGGTATTTTTAGTAAAATTGATATTTTTGAGTTACCTTTTTTTATGCGCGTGCTCGAAACTGATGAGAGGGTTGGGACCGCCTGAGAGAGTGCGTAAGAGCTTGCCGGAAACCTCATCAGCCAGACGGTTCGAGACATAATGGCGCCCAAACAAATGGTGTTACTTGGGGTACTTCCCAAGCTATAATGAAGAAACATGTAGTGACAGCAATACATGTAACAATAGCCCAATAATTTTGAAAATAGTTAACCGTGTAGTCGCGATGCTGAATCGTAGGATTCTAGGCTTGTACAGCCACCTGGAACTCCGTTCTTTAAAGTGTAGTGTATAGGGTAGAATCTTGGATGTCAGGAGAGCGATGAGTCGGCCAGATATCAGAGGATGGAAGCAGCAATAGCTTAAGATTACATCGTAATGTTTTTTTTAACACGTATTGTTGTTCATATCCGATTTTTTTTTTTTATTGTAGATTTAGATTCAGTTTAAATGATAATTGTGGGTGTACAACGAGATGATAATTTAGGATAGCCTCTCGTGACCATATTTGAATCACGAGGTTAGAAGTATCCGAAATTTTCCTCCGCCAATCGTAAGCTCACGTCTGTAATTTATTACGGTAACATGATGTACGATTGGGCACCCCACATTAGTAGCAATAGTGTAAAGTAATGTTGTCTGAATACCACATTTGTAAAGTAGAACTTGTACACCGCTTGACCTCCACCACGACCATCATTGCCAACACCCAGCGAACAAATTTGTATATAAATAGAAAAAGAAAGAAACATTTTATTAGAAATTTGAGATATATAACGTTAGGAATAGAAAACTGAAAAAAAAATTGTTTGGCATTTAAAGCGAAATAATTTCAACGATTTTCAGTTGCAAATTATTTGATAGGTTTAGATACCAAAACTGCGTTAATATTTTGTTTGTTATTTAGAATTTTAACACATTTCCTTTTAGTATTTTTAATTAGGAAAATAATAAGGTTTTTAAGTATTTTTTTTTATTTTCTTTTTTGGATTTAAGGATATTATTTTTGGTAATAAAAAGGTTTTGTTAAGATACTTTAAAAAAATTTTTTTTTGTTTGCGCATTTTTTGATAATTTTTTTTAATTTACGTGTTATGTTTATACATAAGTAGTTATGGTGAGTTTATTTATTTTTTAGAAAAGTTAATGCTCGTTGAGGATTAAGAAAAAATTTCAAAATTTAGAAAGTTTTAGTTTTTTTATGCAAAATTGATTCGATTTTTTTTTTATTTTCCAAACGTTTTTTTTAATTTTTTTTTAAATAATTTTTTTTGTGAAAGAAAGTGTGATTTGCGTTTAAATTTTGTTTTAAATTGCGTTCTTACGATTTTTATTGCGGAGTTTTAATTTTGTTTTGGTGAGTTTTTATTTTTATAATCTTGGAGGATATTTTCAAATTAGAAGGAAAAGTTCCTTAGGCTATGAATAAAAATCCCCCAAATACCAGACAGAGAAAAAGAAATCGCCAAGTACATTTTGATCTTAATCGTTCAACACCCCAAATAGCGAATAAGATCCAAAAACCAAATACGCCACAGGTACAAAATATTCCGAAGGAAACAAAATCTAAAAGGAGTCTTGAAATGGCACAACAGGGAGAAGGAGCTCCTCAATTTCAGGATAAGTCTAACTCTATCATAACCAATAGACCCCAGAATACAGCGGGAAATTTAGTTGCACAAAATGATGTGGCAGAACAGTCAGGTAGTAGACAGCCACAGCAAGGAGCGAATACACCACAACCCGTAGGTTCAGTTAATTTAGTAGGAATGGAAAGCTCAGTTATGCGAATGATAGAACAGGGAGTAGGGCCTCAGTTATCAGATATTAAAAATACCATGTCAGATTTAACAGCAATAGTGAGTAGGTTAAGTTTAGCAGTTGAGGAAACTCAGAGAGAAAATAAAAGGTTAACAAACGCAAACTTACCCAACGTATCGAACTTTTCTACTCCAATAATACAACCGATGAGTATATCAGGCATACTTCCACAATCTAACGAATCATCGAGAGCATCATCCCTAAGTAATGGTAACGTAGGCATGTTGGATAACAACAAAATTCGTATCGATAAATGGGGCTTACAATTTGATGGCAACACCAATCACTTAGCCGTTGAAGATTTTATTTTTCGTCTGGAAACACTCCAAAGACAATACAATATCCCATGGCTGGAAGTACTCCGTGATTTTCATTTATTAATGACAGGAGAAGGAAAAAAATGGTACTGGCTATTGGCGAAATCAACTGACATAACCAGTGAAGATAAATGGCCCATATTAAAAATGTCGTTAATGCAACAATATCAGTCTACCAGATCCAGTTATGAATTAATGAGGGATATGGTAGAAAGAAAACAGCTTCCAGGAGAGACAATTGATAATTTCTTCTATACTATGAATACCCTTAGATCTCGTCTTGGTATGCCAATGCCTGAATATGAGATGATAAAGTTAGTAAAAAGAAATTTAAAGGAAAGTATAGCAAGAATAATTTACCCTATGCAGATTTCATCCGTGGAACAGCTTAGAATTGAGTGCATCGAAGCTGAAAAGACTTTTCTACGCAAAGATGTGAGACAACAACCTCAAATGCCGATGAACAGATTTTCTAAGCAGGTTAATGAAATTGAAAATTATGATGAACAATATCAATACCCAGAAGCAGATTATGTAGATGTAGCAGCCATAAGAGTCAACAATAATCAGCCACAAAGAAACCCACTGATATGTTGGAATTGCAAACAAAACGGCCACACGTTCATGGATTGTCCTAGTATTCAAAAATCGATATTTTGTTATCGCTGTGGAAAACCTGATGTAGTTTGTCCAACGTGTCCAAATTGCAAGGCGAAAAACTTTCAGAGGAGCGAGGGAAATGCGGGCGACCATCGTTCCAATCCGAACCCGCAATCAAACCTGCATTAAATAAAAACAAAATTATTAATATAATAGAAAAAACAAAACATTTTAATAAAATTATTCCAGAATTAAAACACCAATATACATTTGAAGAAAGGCAAATAAATTATGAACGCGTACGAAACCGTATTTTTAATGAAGCAGTCAGTATAAAGAAACCACTTTCAAATAGAATCCGAAAACTAAGGCAAAAATTTGCAGAAAAAAGGCGTGTAAGATTCCTAGTAATAGAAGCCATAAAATCAGCTGATAGGAAAGGTTCAGACCCCCGAGCTTTTGCCAATATAGAAATAGGCGAATTTCAAATTAGAGGCCTTCTTGATACAGGCGCTTCGGTGAGTTTGTTAGGTAAAGGGTGCAGGGAATTCATTGACAAGTTAGGGATTCCAATAGTACCAATATTTACAGTAGTTTCAACCGCTAGTGGGCAGCAACACCGATTATTAGGTAAAGTTGTATTAGAAGTAGGATTTAAAGACAGATTAGAAAATATTATATTTTACCTGTGTCCTGATTTGGAACAGACAGCATATCTTGGCATAGATTTTTGGAAAGTTTTTAAACTAGCTCCTGAAATAGTCGGCGTAGCCGAGTTAGATATTCAGAAGATACAGGAAGAATACACAGTCGAAAACCACAAGTCTAATCCACATACTTTAACAGCACAACAACAACAACAGCTAGATGAAGTAATAAACTTTTTTCCATCTTTTGAAAAATCAGGTTTAGGATGCACATCGTTAGAAAAACACACGATAAAATTGATTGAAGGTGCGGAACCCGTCAAAGATAGGTATTATCCCATCTCACCTGCAGTCCAGGAAATAGTATTTAAAGAAATTGATAATATGTTAGAGCTTAATGTTATAGAGGAAAGCGAAAGTCCGTGGAGTAATCGAACCACTGTTGTCAGGAAACCCGGAAAAAACAGATTTTGTTTAGATGCTAGAAAATTAAATAAGGTGACTGTAAAGGATACATATCCATTGCAGAATATCGATGGTATTTTAAGCCGGATCGACGAAACTTATTATATAAGTAGCGTTGATTTGAAGTTCGCATTCTGGCAAATAGAATTAGATGAGCAAAGTAAACAATATACGGCGTTTACTGTAGCAGGTCGGCCACTCTACCAGTTTCGCGTTATGCCCTTCGGCCTCTGTAACGCGGCACAGAGACTCTGTAGGCTTATGGATAAAGTTATCCCGCAGAAACTAAAAGGAAACGTTTTCATATATCTTGATGATCTGTTGGTAATTTCTGAAACTTTTGAAAAACATTTACAGCTTTTGAAAGAGGTAGCCATATGTTTAAGGAACGCTAATCTAACTATAGGTTTGAAAAAGTCTCAGTTTTGTTTTCAGCAATTAAAGTACCTAGGTTTCATTATCGGTGGTGGAATGCTCAAAACTGACCCGGATAAAATAGAAGCGATAAGATCGATAAAAATACCAAAAACGCAGCGAGAAGTACGAAGTTTTTTGGGTACAGCTGGCTGGTATCGCAGATTTGTGAAGGACTTTTCTACAATATCAGCTCCCTTAACAGACACACTTAAAAAAACAAAAAAATTCATAATGACACCCGAAGCAATATCAGCTTTCGAACAACTAAAAATTGCACTTACAACTGCACCGGTTCTTAGACACGCAGATTTTTCGAGACGGTTTTGGATACAGTGTGATGCTAGCGACTATGGAATTGGTGCAGTGTTGTATCAGCTCAATGATCAAAAGGAAGAACAACCAATAGCATTTTACTCCCAAAAATTGAACACGTGCCAAAGAAATTATAGTGTTACTGAAAAAGAATGTTTGGCAGCGGTAATGGCTGTAAAAAAGTTCAGACCGTTTGTCGAAATGATGCCATTTACGATAGTAACAGATCACGCCAGTTTAAAATGGCTAATGACATTAAAAGATCTGAGTGGAAGACTTGCAAGGTGGTCATTGCAATTACAGGCGTTTGATTTCGAAATACAACACCGAAAAGGCTCAGAAAATATAGTTGCTGACATGTTATCAAGGTTGCCAGTCGAAGCAGATATTGAAGAAATTTCTATAGAAGACATTTTTGATTTTGAAACTACTGAGTTTGATAGCGAAGAATACAATGATCTGAAAAATACTATTTTACAGAATCCAAATTCACTACCAGATCTAAAAGTGGAAGATGAAATGATATTCAAGAGAGTTGATTATGATCGCGGTGATCAAGAAAAAAGTCGATGGAAACTATGGATTCCGCCTAATATAACTCAAACAGTAATTGAAAAAGCCCATGATACTTTAGAGACAGCCCACGGAGGAGTAGGCAAAACACTTGAAAGGCTGAGGCGTTTCTTTTACTGGCCGAAAATGTCAACTCAAGTAAAAGCGTATGTAAAAAATTGTCAAATATGTAAAGAAACTAAACCGTCCAACCAAAATCTAAGACCAGAGATTGGAAAACAGGTCATTACAGAACGGCCGTTTCAAAAACTATATTTGGACTTTTTGGGAAAATATCCAAGATCAAAAAACGGAAATTGCTAAGTTTACTTTTCTTAAGGCCATGAAAGAAGCCACAACTGGAAATGTAATAGAATTTTTAGTGCATGAAATATTTCATAAATTCGGCGTACCGGAAATAATTCATAGTGATAACTGTTCACAATTTGTTTCTAAAAGTTTTGAAAATCTTCTAAAAACATATAAAATTCAACACATAAAAACAGCAGTATACTCTCCGAGCAGCAATGCATCAGAAAGGGTAAACCAATCGGTCTTAGCTGCCATAAGAGCCTACCTTAAAGAAGATCAAAGGGAATGGGATCTATACCTTTCTGAAATTGAATGCGCGCTGAGAAACTCTATACATACGGTTATCATATGTATTCCAGCGGGGCCGATTATAAATTGGCGAGAAAATTGCAATCATTAACCGATCACCGAATATTAACGGAACCCAATGAAAGAATGGAAATTCTCAGAGAGGAAATTAAACAGAATATGCAAAAGGCCTATGAAAAAAGCGCTAAAAGATATAATAAGAGGGCACGAATCGTAAAATTTATACCCGGACAGGAAGTCTACCGTAGGAACATGATTCTAAGCAGTTTTGAGAAAAATAGAAACGCAAAATTTTGTAAAAAGTTTCTAAAATGTAGAGTTGTACGACCTGTAGGTAACAATAGCTATGAACTAGAGACTTTGCAGGGTAAAACTATCGGGATATATCACGCAAAGGATATAAAAGCTTGATTATTTTTGATCAAGAATTGAAAATGTGCAATATTAGGACTTAGGAAAATACAATTTTAATGGATTAAAATATAGTCCTGTTTATACACGAAAGTATGTCTTAAATTGTGCAATATTTGTGTTTGCGATCCGACCTAATACCTGTGATATTTACCGATATGTACCTGATAGCTTTTAGATTTATATTCTGTGATTTAATTATATTTATACATACCGTAGGATGAGCAAATTATACTTTGGAATCCATTGTGGTAAAGTTTAGAGAAAATAATGAAATTCTGCGATATTTGTTTTGACTGCTACTGTGATGTCCCCTTTTCTTTTGTTTAGACCTGGTGGTGAAACTGTGTTGTTGCAACACAGAATTGATGACATTGGTATCGATGAACGGAAAATTGTGCTCCGGCAAATGATGTAGTATAGTTCTGCGAAAAAATTTCTGAAATGGAAGAGAAAGTTTTCACAAAGTAAGGAATATTACAATACAATAGTGTGTATTAGAATACTTCCCGTAATGATTCGATGGAACGATTGATTTATTGACCACGTGCGAGCATCATTCTCCGAAAATCTCAGAGTCTTTTAAGATTAAAAGTACCCTGTAGATTTAAACCATTTTTAAATCGAACAACCAAAATTCCCAAGTAGGATGAGTATAGAGGCTTGACCCGAGTGAATTAAGATCTGAAAAAGAGAACAAATTAATAAAATGAAAATATTAGTAAAATTTAAGGAATTTTCTTAATTCTCGGTTTAATTCGGAATCCATAAAGGAGACGAATATTTACGAATGAAAGTAATAATAGAAATTTAAAAGAGTAAAATATGTAATTTTACGAATGATTTAGCAAATTTTTTATGCATACTTTAAGACAAATATTTTAATACTTCAATGACAAATCAAAAGGATTCAAAATAAATTCAAATATATTAAAAAAAAATTTAATTTAACCAGTACAAATTATGTTATTAAAATGACTCTTTCAAGATACTGTGATTATGAATTTTATAAATCCATAAAGCACAGCGAAATTGATTACTTTTTGAATTTAGATTAATATATAAAATTTGGCAACCCTGGATATATAATTTTTATGAAAATTTGTAATTGACAGCCAGGAAAAGCCAAAAATAAACTTTTAATTTTAGAAAAATTGGAAAAATGACAAAGAAATTTATGATTAAATTGCCTCAAATAATTTTGTAGGCGTTCGAATTTAATTTCGCACCCTAGGTGCCCTAATTGGTCGCGAACCAATTGCAAGAATTTTTATATATAGATCTTAAAAGCAAAGTGGGTTGCCACTATGCTTCTTCTTACCGAGAAGAACGCAGCAGTCGGCGGTTGTTCGATGATGCTGCAGATGGTTTGTTCACCCTGTAGTTTGTCTGGTTGAAACTACCAGTATTCGCAGGGGCAGTGGTCGAAGGCCAAGTCTTGTCGTTCTGCGAAAATATGTGAAAACATAGAATATATCACAGCAATGTTTTTTTTTACTTACCCAATAATCCACGTATGTAGTGCATCAGTAGCCCGGTCTTGTCTGTCGGTAGAGCGTCGAGACCCTTTTTCAGGGTGTGGTGTTCCCCACGTTGGGCTTGTGCTATATTTCGGGGCAACCATACCCGCACACCGTTCCCTACCACGATCATGTGTAGAACCCGGAGTTTTGTTGCGGGGGCTATGGAACCCGTTTTGATGATTTAGTTCACGCCATTGGCGGGAACTTTATCACCCTTCACGCCGCTGGCGTGAACTTTTTACCCAACCCCCTTCGTACGTCCGCACGAAAAAAAATTTTTCGTGGCGGCTACTTAGGGGATGGTGATATGGGAGGGGGTATGAACTCATTCCCCGAGTCCCACCTTTTCTTTTTATATGGGAGGGGGATCTTCAGTCCCCGAGTCCCTTTTCTTTTTTTTTATTCAATTGGGGAGGGGTCTTCGATTTCCCGGAGAAACCACTCTCCTATATATTTTTTTTAACATTATGTTCCACCTTGCATGTGCGGTTGGCCGGACCGCAGTGGAAACATATTAAGCCATTTTGGGAAACGTTTCAGTATGAGGCTGAGTCGCACCTCTGTTTCCCAAAGACTCAATTTTAGCTGAAAAGGAAAAGAGGAAAAATGAAAATTATTAAAGTTTTTTTTATGTGGAACGATACAATAGTTACCCAGGACCCCAGTCCGGGGTCGGCAGATCTCCATGGTCCACATGAAACTGGTCAAATCTGAAAGAAAATAAATATATTAAATAGTGATAAATTGCAAAATTTGTATAAAGGGAAAAAGTTAAAATTAAATTAAACTTACCATGTGATGAGTGATGTATCCAGTGTTTATATGAAAACATATGGTAAAGGTCCACGCCAAATGGTGTTGAACATGTTGGCGGGAGCCGCCTTAGTATTTTGATTTGCCGCCGCCGCTGAAAAGTTTTCTTTGGCAATAAATTGAAAATGAGAGCGTTTTGAGTGGAATAAAAACCTAGGAGAATTGGTATTTCTGATAATTTGTATTAATTCCTATTTTCTCTAATCCATTTATGGAAAATCTGACTGTAAGCCGCAGAGCATTTTTTTTTTCTTTAGGCCAGCGCTCCAATCGACTTAGTCAGCGCAGACCTCTGGTATAAGTAGAATTGTGTTTACTATTTGTTTACAATTTGACATTGTTGGTGTAATGGTACAAATCAATAGTAAAAGTGGTACCGTAAAAAGGGGAAAAAATTTGTAAGAATATTGCACGGTTGGATATTCCATTCAAAACGACGGTTTTAGCGGATGGGCTAAAATTTTGTTTTGAGAAAGGAAATTATGAATGAAAATAATTGACTTCTAAAAATGATGGGCTCCTGGTAGTTTAAAATATACAGGATAGGGCAATTTTGGATAGGACAAAGGGAAAGGATAGGAATGGTTTATAGATGCAAAATATAGTGAAAGGAATAATTTCTAGAAAAATTAAATTAAATTTTTTTTGGGAAAAAAGATGGCAGTTATGGAGGGAAAAATTTAAATAAATATATAATGATTTGGTAAATAAATACAGCAAGATATATCTATTTGCTGGAAAAACTCCGTAATAAAAAATCAAGTTTTAGTTAGACAAACCGAAAAAGTATTCATTAGTTAACGCAAAGTGAAAGTGTTCGCATCTAAAAACGCAGAGGAAAATTTAACTGAGACAGAATAATTTGAACTGATAATTTAAGAAACAAAGTCTCTTATAGTGAAAGTAAAGTTAGTGGTGCAATTAGTGAACAATTAAATTTTTAAAACAGTCTAAGTGAAGAGGCTATAACTATAATAGCCAATATAAAAAAAGAAGTTAATAATAATAATAATTGCCCATAAAAATAAAAAGGAAAAGACAGTATTTAGTTAAGCTAATCCGGTCTAATAAGCAGAAATCCGCCGGAAGTGAATGCACGAGGAGGGATATTTCTTAACCAGAGAAGGAAAATTAAACTCGTATTGATTTTAAACGTGAGTGAAAGTGTTGTGTTTTTTTTTGTGAAATAGGTTACAATAAAAGCTATTTATTTTGTCCATAGCTGGCCACGTCACCAAAGAAGAAAATAAGTCCTGTGAAGGAGGAGGAAGTTGGTTCCGCTACAAAGGTACTGGTAGTCCTACAGGCAAAGCTGGTGAGGCCAGGTAAAGAAAATTGTTTTTATTGTATATTGCGTGGCGAACAAATCAAGCACAGGATTGTACAACTATAGTAAATTAATTTCGGAAGAATTTAAAGCCAAATGGAAATTTTTTTTTTATATTTAAAAAGATAACAGTCTATTTTTATTGTCGTTAGTGTTAGGTTTTTATGTTTAGTGTATTTATATGTATGTATGTATATAGGTATGTTTAGGTTAGAATAAGCGATCTTTGGTTAGTCGGAAATTTCATTTTTAAATTATTATTATTTCGCCTTAAAATCCGTAACCAATCCCCGGAGAAAAAAAGAATCTGAAAAGAAAATTTGAAAAGTAAAATATTAGAAAATTTTAAATTAAATATTTATCTCTTGAAAAAAAAAACATAACTTATCGCATTTCGGGGAAAAATCTTTAACCCATATTAGTGACAGCATTTATAACATCCTTAGGGAGCTCCTTCAGGAACGTTTAGTGAGGAAGTGCGGTATCCTTATTGGAAAAATTGGTAGGATTTCATCCCTGGAAAAGAGGATGAAAGAGATATTTATTTTTGAGAAAGTATAAAAAATTGTGTGGAAAAAAAGAGGAAATAAATTTAAGGTAAAAAAAATAATAATATATACGAAATTTTCTTTTGAGATTTTTAAAACAAATAAGGGTATTTAGTTGAGGAAAAAAAAAACAAGTTAGAAAGATTTTGTTTCAAGTTTAAGTTGAGGAAAAATCTGATTTTAAGGCTAATGAGAAAATTTATTGCATGCGATTTTTAAGTTTTATTTAGTGTTTTTTTATAACGTTTTTTTTATTCAAATATGTTTTTTTCTAATTTATACAGTTTATAAGTATTGTTTTTTTTATATAGATTTTATTTTATATTGTTTAGTGGTTAATTTTAATTTAATAAAGATGTTAGTTTTGATTTGAAAAGAATAAGAAGATATGTTGGCTTAGATTGGAAAGAGGGTAAATGGCAATGATGGTAAGTTGAGGGAGGAATGGTCGAGTGGTGTTCGGGATCGTAAAGTGAACTTCGTGGGAACATATTTTACGGTCAAGGTTGGGAGGGCAGACAGAGATTTCCATCTATCTCTGACTTTATGTGTGGTATATTGTGGTTTGGTATTTTTAGTAAAATTGATATTTTTGAGTTACCTTTTTTTATGCGCGTGCTCGAAACTGATGAGAGGGTTGGGACCGCCTGAGAGAGTGCGTAAGAGCTTGCCGGAAACCTCATCAGCCAGACGGTTCGAGACATAATGGCGCCCAAACAAATGGTGTTACTTGGGGTACTTCCCAAGCTATAATGAAGAAACATGTAGTGACAGCAATACATGTAACAATAGCCCAATAATTTTGAAAATAGTTAACCGTGTAGTCGCGATGCTGAATCGTAGGATTCTAGGCTTGTACAGCCACCTGGAACTCCGTTCTTTAAAGTGTAGTGTATAGGGTAGAATCTTGGATGTCAGGAGAGCGATGAGTCGGCCAGATATCAGAGGATGGAAGCAGCAATAGCTTAAGATTACATCGTAATGTTTTTTTTAACACGTATTGTTGTTCATATCCGATTTTTTTTTTTTATTGTAGATTTAGATTCAGTTTAAATGATAATTGTGGGTGTACAACGAGATGATAATTTAGGATAGCCTCTCGTGACCATATTTGAATCACGAGGTTAGAAGTATCCGAAATTTTCCTCCGCCAATCGTAAGCTCACGTCTGTAATTTATTACGGTAACATGATGTACGATTGGGCACCCCACATTAGTAGCAATAGTGTAAAGTAATGTTGTCTGAATACCACATTTGTAAAGTAGAACTTGTACACCGCTTGACCTCCACCACGACCATCATTGCCAACACCCAGCGAACAAATTTGTATATAAATAGAAAAAGAAAGAAACATTTTATTAGAAATTTGAGATATATAACGTTAGGAATAGAAAACTGAAAAAAAAATTGTTTGGCATTTAAAGCGAAATAATTTCAACGATTTTCAGTTGCAAATTATTTGATAGGTTTAGATACCAAAACTGCGTTAATATTTTGTTTGTTATTTAGAATTTTAACACATTTCCTTTTAGTATTTTTAATTAGGAAAATAATAAGGTTTTTAAGTATTTTTTTTTATTTTCTTTTTTGGATTTAAGGATATTATTTTTGGTAATAAAAAGGTTTTGTTAAGATACTTTAAAAAAATTTTTTTTTGTTTGCGCATTTTTTGATAATTTTTTTTAATTTACGTGTTATGTTTATACATAAGTAGTTATGGTGAGTTTATTTATTTTTTAGAAAAGTTAATGCTCGTTGAGGATTAAGAAAAAATTTCAAAATTTAGAAAGTTTTAGTTTTTTTATGCAAAATTGATTCGATTTTTTTTTTATTTTCCAAACGTTTTTTTTAATTTTTTTTTAAATAATTTTTTTTGTGAAAGAAAGTGTGATTTGCGTTTAAATTTTGTTTTAAATTGCGTTCTTACGATTTTTATTGCGGAGTTTTAATTTTGTTTTGGTGAGTTTTTATTTTTATAATCTTGGAGGATATTTTCAAATTAGAAGGAAAAGTTCCTTAGGCTATGAATAAAAATCCCCCAAATACCAGACAGAGAAAAAGAAATCGCCAAGTACATTTTGATCTTAATCGTTCAACACCCCAAATAGCGAATAAGATCCAAAAACCAAATACGCCACAGGTACAAAATATTCCGAAGGAAACAAAATCTAAAAGGAGTCTTGAAATGGCACAACAGGGAGAAGGAGCTCCTCAATTTCAGGATAAGTCTAACTCTATCATAACCAATAGACCCCAGAATACAGCGGGAAATTTAGTTGCACAAAATGATGTGGCAGAACAGTCAGGTAGTAGACAGCCACAGCAAGGAGCGAATACACCACAACCCGTAGGTTCAGTTAATTTAGTAGGAATGGAAAGCTCAGTTATGCGAATGATAGAACAGGGAGTAGGGCCTCAGTTATCAGATATTAAAAATACCATGTCAGATTTAACAGCAATAGTGAGTAGGTTAAGTTTAGCAGTTGAGGAAACTCAGAGAGAAAATAAAAGGTTAACAAACGCAAACTTACCCAACGTATCGAACTTTTCTACTCCAATAATACAACCGATGAGTATATCAGGCATACTTCCACAATCTAACGAATCATCGAGAGCATCATCCCTAAGTAATGGTAACGTAGGCATGTTGGATAACAACAAAATTCGTATCGATAAATGGGGCTTACAATTTGATGGCAACACCAATCACTTAGCCGTTGAAGATTTTATTTTTCGTCTGGAAACACTCCAAAGACAATACAATATCCCATGGCTGGAAGTACTCCGTGATTTTCATTTATTAATGACAGGAGAAGGAAAAAAATGGTACTGGCTATTGGCGAAATCAACTGACATAACCAGTGAAGATAAATGGCCCATATTAAAAATGTCGTTAATGCAACAATATCAGTCTACCAGATCCAGTTATGAATTAATGAGGGATATGGTAGAAAGAAAACAGCTTCCAGGAGAGACAATTGATAATTTCTTCTATACTATGAATACCCTTAGATCTCGTCTTGGTATGCCAATGCCTGAATATGAGATGATAAAGTTAGTAAAAAGAAATTTAAAGGAAAGTATAGCAAGAATAATTTACCCTATGCAGATTTCATCCGTGGAACAGCTTAGAATTGAGTGCATCGAAGCTGAAAAGACTTTTCTACGCAAAGATGTGAGACAACAACCTCAAATGCCGATGAACAGATTTTCTAAGCAGGTTAATGAAATTGAAAATTATGATGAACAATATCAATACCCAGAAGCAGATTATGTAGATGTAGCAGCCATAAGAGTCAACAATAATCAGCCACAAAGAAACCCACTGATATGTTGGAATTGCAAACAAAACGGCCACACGTTCATGGATTGTCCTAGTATTCAAAAATCGATATTTTGTTATCGCTGTGGAAAACCTGATGTAGTTTGTCCAACGTGTCCAAATTGCAAGGCGAAAAACTTTCAGAGGAGCGAGGGAAATGCGGGCGACCATCGTTCCAATCCGAACCCGCAATCAAACCTGCATTAAATAAAAACAAAATTATTAATATAATAGAAAAAACAAAACATTTTAATAAAATTATTCCAGAATTAAAACACCAATATACATTTGAAGAAAGGCAAATAAATTATGAACGCGTACGAAACCGTATTTTTAATGAAGCAGTCAGTATAAAGAAACCACTTTCAAATAGAATCCGAAAACTAAGGCAAAAATTTGCAGAAAAAAGGCGTGTAAGATTCCTAGTAATAGAAGCCATAAAATCAGCTGATAGGAAAGGTTCAGACCCCCGAGCTTTTGCCAATATAGAAATAGGCGAATTTCAAATTAGAGGCCTTCTTGATACAGGCGCTTCGGTGAGTTTGTTAGGTAAAGGGTGCAGGGAATTCATTGACAAGTTAGGGATTCCAATAGTACCAATATTTACAGTAGTTTCAACCGCTAGTGGGCAGCAACACCGATTATTAGGTAAAGTTGTATTAGAAGTAGGATTTAAAGACAGATTAGAAAATATTATATTTTACCTGTGTCCTGATTTGGAACAGACAGCATATCTTGGCATAGATTTTTGGAAAGTTTTTAAACTAGCTCCTGAAATAGTCGGCGTAGCCGAGTTAGATATTCAGAAGATACAGGAAGAATACACAGTCGAAAACCACAAGTCTAATCCACATACTTTAACAGCACAACAACAACAACAGCTAGATGAAGTAATAAACTTTTTTCCATCTTTTGAAAAATCAGGTTTAGGATGCACATCGTTAGAAAAACACACGATAAAATTGATTGAAGGTGCGGAACCCGTCAAAGATAGGTATTATCCCATCTCACCTGCAGTCCAGGAAATAGTATTTAAAGAAATTGATAATATGTTAGAGCTTAATGTTATAGAGGAAAGCGAAAGTCCGTGGAGTAATCGAACCACTGTTGTCAGGAAACCCGGAAAAAACAGATTTTGTTTAGATGCTAGAAAATTAAATAAGGTGACTGTAAAGGATACATATCCATTGCAGAATATCGATGGTATTTTAAGCCGGATCGACGAAACTTATTATATAAGTAGCGTTGATTTGAAGTTCGCATTCTGGCAAATAGAATTAGATGAGCAAAGTAAACAATATACGGCGTTTACTGTAGCAGGTCGGCCACTCTACCAGTTTCGCGTTATGCCCTTCGGCCTCTGTAACGCGGCACAGAGACTCTGTAGGCTTATGGATAAAGTTATCCCGCAGAAACTAAAAGGAAACGTTTTCATATATCTTGATGATCTGTTGGTAATTTCTGAAACTTTTGAAAAACATTTACAGCTTTTGAAAGAGGTAGCCATATGTTTAAGGAACGCTAATCTAACTATAGGTTTGAAAAAGTCTCAGTTTTGTTTTCAGCAATTAAAGTACCTAGGTTTCATTATCGGTGGTGGAATGCTCAAAACTGACCCGGATAAAATAGAAGCGATAAGATCGATAAAAATACCAAAAACGCAGCGAGAAGTACGAAGTTTTTTGGGTACAGCTGGCTGGTATCGCAGATTTGTGAAGGACTTTTCTACAATATCAGCTCCCTTAACAGACACACTTAAAAAAACAAAAAAATTCATAATGACACCCGAAGCAATATCAGCTTTCGAACAACTAAAAATTGCACTTACAACTGCACCGGTTCTTAGACACGCAGATTTTTCGAGACGGTTTTGGATACAGTGTGATGCTAGCGACTATGGAATTGGTGCAGTGTTGTATCAGCTCAATGATCAAAAGGAAGAACAACCAATAGCATTTTACTCCCAAAAATTGAACACGTGCCAAAGAAATTATAGTGTTACTGAAAAAGAATGTTTGGCAGCGGTAATGGCTGTAAAAAAGTTCAGACCGTTTGTCGAAATGATGCCATTTACGATAGTAACAGATCACGCCAGTTTAAAATGGCTAATGACATTAAAAGATCTGAGTGGAAGACTTGCAAGGTGGTCATTGCAATTACAGGCGTTTGATTTCGAAATACAACACCGAAAAGGCTCAGAAAATATAGTTGCTGACATGTTATCAAGGTTGCCAGTCGAAGCAGATATTGAAGAAATTTCTATAGAAGACATTTTTGATTTTGAAACTACTGAGTTTGATAGCGAAGAATACAATGATCTGAAAAATACTATTTTACAGAATCCAAATTCACTACCAGATCTAAAAGTGGAAGATGAAATGATATTCAAGAGAGTTGATTATGATCGCGGTGATCAAGAAAAAAGTCGATGGAAACTATGGATTCCGCCTAATATAACTCAAACAGTAATTGAAAAAGCCCATGATACTTTAGAGACAGCCCACGGAGGAGTAGGCAAAACACTTGAAAGGCTGAGGCGTTTCTTTTACTGGCCGAAAATGTCAACTCAAGTAAAAGCGTATGTAAAAAATTGTCAAATATGTAAAGAAACTAAACCGTCCAACCAAAATCTAAGACCAGAGATTGGAAAACAGGTCATTACAGAACGGCCGTTTCAAAAACTATATTTGGACTTTTTGGGAAAATATCCAAGATCAAAAAACGGAAATTGCTAAGTTTACTTTTCTTAAGGCCATGAAAGAAGCCACAACTGGAAATGTAATAGAATTTTTAGTGCATGAAATATTTCATAAATTCGGCGTACCGGAAATAATTCATAGTGATAACTGTTCACAATTTGTTTCTAAAAGTTTTGAAAATCTTCTAAAAACATATAAAATTCAACACATAAAAACAGCAGTATACTCTCCGAGCAGCAATGCATCAGAAAGGGTAAACCAATCGGTCTTAGCTGCCATAAGAGCCTACCTTAAAGAAGATCAAAGGGAATGGGATCTATACCTTTCTGAAATTGAATGCGCGCTGAGAAACTCTATACATACGGTTATCATATGTATTCCAGCGGGGCCGATTATAAATTGGCGAGAAAATTGCAATCATTAACCGATCACCGAATATTAACGGAACCCAATGAAAGAATGGAAATTCTCAGAGAGGAAATTAAACAGAATATGCAAAAGGCCTATGAAAAAAGCGCTAAAAGATATAATAAGAGGGCACGAATCGTAAAATTTATACCCGGACAGGAAGTCTACCGTAGGAACATGATTCTAAGCAGTTTTGAGAAAAATAGAAACGCAAAATTTTGTAAAAAGTTTCTAAAATGTAGAGTTGTACGACCTGTAGGTAACAATAGCTATGAACTAGAGACTTTGCAGGGTAAAACTATCGGGATATATCACGCAAAGGATATAAAAGCTTGATTATTTTTGATCAAGAATTGAAAATGTGCAATATTAGGACTTAGGAAAATACAATTTTAATGGATTAAAATATAGTCCTGTTTATACACGAAAGTATGTCTTAAATTGTGCAATATTTGTGTTTGCGATCCGACCTAATACCTGTGATATTTACCGATATGTACCTGATAGCTTTTAGATTTATATTCTGTGATTTAATTATATTTATACATACCGTAGGATGAGCAAATTATACTTTGGAATCCATTGTGGTAAAGTTTAGAGAAAATAATGAAATTCTGCGATATTTGTTTTGACTGCTACTGTGATGTCCCCTTTTCTTTTGTTTAGACCTGGTGGTGAAACTGTGTTGTTGCAACACAGAATTGATGACATTGGTATCGATGAACGGAAAATTGTGCTCCGGCAAATGATGTAGTATAGTTCTGCGAAAAAATTTCTGAAATGGAAGAGAAAGTTTTCACAAAGTAAGGAATATTACAATACAATAGTGTGTATTAGAATACTTCCCGTAATGATTCGATGGAACGATTGATTTATTGACCACGTGCGAGCATCATTCTCCGAAAATCTCAGAGTCTTTTAAGATTAAAAGTACCCTGTAGATTTAAACCATTTTTAAATCGAACAACCAAAATTCCCAAGTAGGATGAGTATAGAGGCTTGACCCGAGTGAATTAAGATCTGAAAAAGAGAACAAATTAATAAAATGAAAATATTAGTAAAATTTAAGGAATTTTCTTAATTCTCGGTTTAATTCGGAATCCATAAAGGAGACGAATATTTACGAATGAAAGTAATAATAGAAATTTAAAAGAGTAAAATATGTAATTTTACGAATGATTTAGCAAATTTTTTATGCATACTTTAAGACAAATATTTTAATACTTCAATGACAAATCAAAAGGATTCAAAATAAATTCAAATATATTAAAAAAAAATTT
Source organism: Leucophora obtusa (assembly GCA_949987735.1). Taxonomy (NCBI): domain Eukaryota; kingdom Metazoa; phylum Arthropoda; class Insecta; order Diptera; family Anthomyiidae; genus Leucophora; species Leucophora obtusa. The sequence continues at coordinate 57,187,474 of OX465297.1, forward strand.
AATTTAACCAGTACAAATTATGTTATTAAAATGACTCTTTCAAGATACTGTGATTATGAATTTTATAAATCCATAAAGCACAGCGAAATTGATTACTTTTTGAATTTAGATTAATATATAAAATTTGGCAACCCTGGATATATAATTTTTATGAAAATTTGTAATTGACAGCCAGGAAAAGCCAAAAATAAACTTTTAATTTTAGAAAAATTGGAAAAATGACAAAGAAATTTATGATTAAATTGCCTCAAATAATTTTGTAGGCGTTCGAATTTAATTTCGCACCCTAGGTGCCCTAATTGGTCGCGAACCAATTGCAAGAATTTTTATATATAGATCTTAAAAGCAAAGTGGGTTGCCACTATGCTTCTTCTTACCGAGAAGAACGCAGCAGTCGGCGGTTGTTCGATGATGCTGCAGATGGTTTGTTCACCCTGTAGTTTGTCTGGTTGAAACTACCAGTATTCGCAGGGGCAGTGGTCGAAGGCCAAGTCTTGTCGTTCTGCGAAAATATGTGAAAACATAGAATATATCACAGCAATGTTTTTTTTTACTTACCCAATAATCCACGTATGTAGTGCATCAGTAGCCCGGTCTTGTCTGTCGGTAGAGCGTCGAGACCCTTTTTCAGGGTGTGGTGTTCCCCACGTTGGGCTTGTGCTATATTTCGGGGCAACCATACCCGCACACCGTTCCCTACCACGATCATGTGTAGAACCCGGAGTTTTGTTGCGGGGGCTATGGAACCCGTTTTGATGATTTAGTTCACGCCATTGGCGGGAACTTTATCACCCTTCACGCCGCTGGCGTGAACTTTTTACCCAACCCCCTTCGTACGTCCGCACGAAAAAAAATTTTTCGTGGCGGCTACTTAGGGGATGGTGATATGGGAGGGGGTATGAACTCATTCCCCGAGTCCCACCTTTTCTTTTTATATGGGAGGGGGATCTTCAGTCCCCGAGTCCCTTTTCTTTTTTTTTATTCAATTGGGGAGGGGTCTTCGATTTCCCGGAGAAACCACTCTCCTATATATTTTTTTTAACATTATGTTCCACCTTGCATGTGCGGTTGGCCGGACCGCAGTGGAAACATATTAAGCCATTTTGGGAAACGTTTCAGTATGAGGCTGAGTCGCACCTCTGTTTCCCAAAGACTCAATTTTAGCTGAAAAGGAAAAGAGGAAAAATGAAAATTATTAAAGTTTTTTTTATGTGGAACGATACAATAGTTACCCAGGACCCCAGTCCGGGGTCGGCAGATCTCCATGGTCCACATGAAACTGGTCAAATCTGAAAGAAAATAAATATATTAAATAGTGATAAATTGCAAAATTTGTATAAAGGGAAAAAGTTAAAATTAAATTAAACTTACCATGTGATGAGTGATGTATCCAGTGTTTATATGAAAACATATGGTAAAGGTCCACGCCAAATGGTGTTGAACATGTTGGCGGGAGCCGCCTTAGTATTTTGATTTGCCGCCGCCGCTGAAAAGTTTTCTTTGGCAATAAATTGAAAATGAGAGCGTTTTGAGTGGAATAAAAACCTAGGAGAATTGGTATTTCTGATAATTTGTATTAATTCCTATTTTCTCTAATCCATTTATGGAAAATCTGACTGTAAGCCGCAGAGCATTTTTTTTTTCTTTAGGCCAGCGCTCCAATCGACTTAGTCAGCGCAGACCTCTGGTATAAGTAGAATTGTGTTTACTATTTGTTTACAATTTGACATTGTTGGTGTAATGGTACAAATCAATAGTAAAAGTGGTACCGTAAAAAGGGGAAAAAATTTGTAAGAATATTGCACGGTTGGATATTCCATTCAAAACGACGGTTTTAGCGGATGGGCTAAAATTTTGTTTTGAGAAAGGAAATTATGAATGAAAATAATTGACTTCTAAAAATGATGGGCTCCTGGTAGTTTAAAATATACAGGATAGGGCAATTTTGGATAGGACAAAGGGAAAGGATAGGAATGGTTTATAGATGCAAAATATAGTGAAAGGAATAATTTCTAGAAAAATTAAATTAAATTTTTTTTGGGAAAAAAGATGGCAGTTATGGAGGGAAAAATTTAAATAAATATATAATGATTTGGTAAATAAATACAGCAAGATATATCTATTTGCTGGAAAAACTCCGTAATAAAAAATCAAGTTTTAGTTAGACAAACCGAAAAAGTATTCATTAGTTAACGCAAAGTGAAAGTGTTCGCATCTAAAAACGCAGAGGAAAATTTAACTGAGACAGAATAATTTGAACTGATAATTTAAGAAACAAAGTCTCTTATAGTGAAAGTAAAGTTAGTGGTGCAATTAGTGAACAATTAAATTTTTAAAACAGTCTAAGTGAAGAGGCTATAACTATAATAGCCAATATAAAAAAAGAAGTTAATAATAATAATAATTGCCCATAAAAATAAAAAGGAAAAGACAGTATTTAGTTAAGCTAATCCGGTCTAATAAGCAGAAATCCGCCGGAAGTGAATGCACGAGGAGGGATATTTCTTAACCAGAGAAGGAAAATTAAACTCGTATTGATTTTAAACGTGAGTGAAAGTGTTGTGTTTTTTTTTGTGAAATAGGTTACAATAAAAGCTATTTATTTTGTCCATAGCTGGCCACGTCACCAAAGAAGAAAATAAGTCCTGTGAAGGAGGAGGAAGTTGGTTCCGCTACAAAGGTACTGGTAGTCCTACAGGCAAAGCTGGTGAGGCCAGGTAAAGAAAATTGTTTTTATTGTATATTGCGTGGCGAACAAATCAAGCACAGGATTGTACAACTATAGTAAATTAATTTCGGAAGAATTTAAAGCCAAATGGAAATTTTTTTTTTATATTTAAAAAGATAACAGTCTATTTTTATTGTCGTTAGTGTTAGGTTTTTATGTTTAGTGTATTTATATGTATGTATGTATATAGGTATGTTTAGGTTAGAATAAGCGATCTTTGGTTAGTCGGAAATTTCATTTTTAAATTATTATTATTTCGCCTTAAAATCCGTAACCAATCCCCGGAGAAAAAAAGAATCTGAAAAGAAAATTTGAAAAGTAAAATATTAGAAAATTTTAAATTAAATATTTATCTCTTGAAAAAAAAAACATAACTTATCGCATTTAGGGGAAAAATCTTTAACCCATATTAGTGACAGCATTTATAACATCCTTAGGGAGCTCCTTCAGGAACGTTTAGTGAGGAAGTGCGGTATCCTTATTGGAAAAATTGGTAGGATTTCATCCCTGGAAAAGAGGATAAAAGAGATATTTATTTTTGAGAAAGTATAAAAAATTGTGTGGAAAAAAAGAGGAAATAAATTTAAGGTAAAAAAAATAATAATATATACGAAATTTTCTTTTGAGATTTTTAAAACAAATAAGGGTATTTAGTTGAGGAAAAAAAAAACAAGTTAGAAAGATTTTGTTTCAAGTTTAAGTTGAGGAAAAATCTGATTTTAAGGCTAATGAGAAAATTTATTGCATGCGATTTTTAAGTTTTATTTAGTGTTTTTTTTATAACGTTTTTTTTATTCAAATATGTTTTTTTCTAATTTATACAGTTTATAAGTATTGTTTTTTTTATATAGATTTTATTTTATATTGTTTAGTGGTTAATTTTAATTTAATAAAGATGTTAGTTTTGATTTGAAAAGAATAAGAAGATATGTTGGCTTAGATTGGAAAGAGGGTAAATGGCAATGATGGTAAGTTGAGGGAGGAATGGTCGAGTGGTGTTCGGGATCGTAAAGTGAACTTCGTGGGAACATATTTTACGGTCAAGGTTGGGAGGGCAGACAGAGATTTCCATCTATCTCTGACTTTATGTGTGGTATATTGTGGTTTGGTATTTTTAGTAAAATTGATATTTTTGAGTTACCTTTTTTTATGCGCGTGCTCGAAACTGATGAGAGGGTTGGGACCGCCTGAGAGAGTGCGTAAGAGCTTGCCGGAAACCTCATCAGCCAGACGGTTCGTGACAAATTGCGAAGAAAAGGTAGAAGTGATGTTGAAAGTAGACTGAAGAGAGTGAATAATATTATAAAGAAAGCTTGTAAAGAATGTATGAACAATTATTACTATGACCATTTAGATAAAATTCAACAAGATCCGAGAAAATGTTGGAAATTTTTTAACGGAAATCTTTGGACGAAAGCGGAAAGGTCAAATAAATGTTAAAGATACTAATTGTAGATGATCAAACTAAAATTGATATGTTTAACCGCTATTTTCTTCAGATGCCTAGAATATTGAAACAAAAAATTGAGCATTTATCTGGCGATTCATGTAATGGTTTAAGAACATTAAATCAATGCAGAAGCAAATTCGATTTTTCACATACTACTTATTTAGAAATTACGGAAATTATTTCAAAATTGGACGTAAATAAAAGTTGTGGTTATGATGGAATTTCTGCTAAAATGATGGTTCAATTCAACAATATAATTTCTACTTTTCTTTCAAGGATTTTTAATAATATAATTGATACTTCAATATATCCCGATGATTTGAAAATAGCCAAAATTGTGCCAATACCCAAAGAAAATAATGCTTCACTGATAGAAGAGTTTAGGCCAATAGCCCTACTTCCGTTGATTGATAAAGTCTTCGAGAAAATTCTTTACAAACAGCTGTCATTATATTTAGATGAAAATAGTCTATTATATGATTGTCAATATGGATTTAAAAAGGGATGTGGTACGGAAGAAGCTATTGTTAATGTAATTAATAATATATGTCAAGGATTGGATGGAGGATTTAGTGAGGTAGCTGGTATTTTTTACGATTTCTCAAAGGCGTTTGATCTTGTAGATCATGAAATAATGATTCAGAAGCTGAGTTATTATGGTATTGAAGCTAGTGCAGTAGCTTTGTTGAAAAGCTACTTAACAAACAGGAAGCAATATGTTGAGGTGAATGGTCATAAGATGGGTGATGTTAAATATGGTGTTCCACAAGGAAGTGTGTTGGGTCCATTGCTATTTACTATATACATTAATGATATACAAAATCTACAATTGATTGGTAAATTGATTATGTTTGCCGATGATATTAGTATTTTTTATCCACATAAGCATGAAACTGCATTAAAAGCTCATGTGGAATACGATGCAGCAATGATCACAGAGTTTGTCAGAATAAATAAATTGAGTTTAAATGCCGAAAAAACCAAACTATTAAGGTTTAGGCCATATTTAGTCCACAATCAGAGTTTTAGTATTTTTGTTGATGGAAAGAAAATAAATGAAACTCATTCAACGAAATATCTTGGTATACATTTACAAAGTAACCTCTCGTGGGATAAGCATATACTACATTTAAAGTCTAAAATTGTATCTGCTAGTGGTTTACTTTATAAGTTTAAAAATAAATTTAATACAAAAACTAAACTAATTATTTACCAATCGCCGATACATAGTCACCTAAATTATATGCCTATTGTTTATGGGTGCAAGAAGAGTACTGCGTTAAAATCGTTGCAGAGATCCCAAAACAAGGTGTTAAAAACAGTTTATAATCTTCCACTTAACTTCTCAACATTGTCTCTATATACACTCAGAAAAGTTCTGCAGTTACTACATGACAATTATTTGTGTAGTAATGCGGTTGTAGTTATTTGAACTACAATTGTGGTTAATTTACTTAGAGCAAAATATTTCAACGTTTTTGACAGTTATTTTTTCAAACTAACTACAAAAACTACCACATTGTATTAACATTTATTTTATGCAGTTATTTTGAATTTATTTTACAAATACTTATATTTTCAAGTGTGTGTGCACACACATGAAGCAATCAGGAGCATGTGTATTAATCGCTTGTTTAGAAATTTCTAGTGAAAGAATATGAGTAGAACATGTTTTCTCTTGTCTTAGTCATAAAACAACGCCAAAGAGTGAGGACGCGTAATACGGAAAAGTTTATATATTTTTTATTAAGTTATTAAAATAAGGTAAGTTTTATAATATAAATTTATTTACGGGATTATTAAAAATTATTGTATTTATTTTCTTTCAGTTCTCTTATATTCTCATCTCTTTCTACCTGGAGAAAAAAAGGAAGCCAAACAACGCCATATTTCATCTCTCACAACAATATCTTACTAGTGAAAAATAAAAGTGACATTAGTGTAAATTTTGATTTCTGAATTTTAAATAGAATAAAATTAAGTTAGAAGTGTTTACATAAATTTGTTTTTTATTAAATTAATAATTTTGAAAATAATTTTTATTTATGTTTTTTAACTACATTTGCAGTTGTTTGTACAGTTTTACAATAATTTGTAATGTTGTTTCAATTGCATTTGTAGTTGTTTTTACTACATTTGTCAGTTGATTTTTAACAGTTAAAAATAACTTCATATTGCAGTTAATTTAACTGCAAATGTAGTCTACACCTTTTTAAGTGCAAATGCAGTTATTTTAACTGTCATTTGCAGTTGATTTTACCTACATAATTCCCTGAGTGCAGCCCTGTTTTCCAGTTTCAAGGCTTGAATACAACTTTAATTACATTTTATTTCAATAGCATACTCCAGCAAAAGGGAAACAAAAATTCAAGTTTAAAATATTTTTTTTAAATATACAAATGCTAGAATTTGAAATATTCTTTACTTCAAGCAAAATTTAAAGCACTTGAATTTTTCAAACCTATGTGCTTATTGGGTATGAATTTAAGAACTTAAAGATGTCGATTTGAAACAACTAAACAGAAAGTAGAGCACATGGGTAGTTTGGAATACAATAATCTTTCACAAAATCTAAATAATATTGAAAGAATTTCCATTTTTAAAAAGAATATTATTTATTTATTTAATTGATTCTATTTCCTGTACAACAAGACTGTGTCTTATATTTTTAGTACAGGAGCGTATTACGTTACAAAAAAGAATTTTTATATTATTAATTATAAATTCACATAAACAAACTTAGTACACTCAGAAAAGTTCTGCAGTTACTACATGACAGTTATTTATGTAGTAATGCGGTTGTAGTTATTTTAACTACTATTGTATAACATGTTTTCTCTTGCCTTAGTCATAAAACAACGCCAAAGAGTGAGCACGCGTAATACGGAAAAGGTTATATATTTTTTATTAAATTACTAAAATAATAAGGTAAGTTTTATAATATAAATTTATTTACGGGGAATGTTAAAAAAATATTGTATTTATTTTCTTTCAGTTCTTTTATATTCTCATCAGGGAAACAAGCCGATCAAAATAATCGGCGGCGCAAACAAAAAATCGGCGGCGGCGGCGGCGATTAAGGTTGAACCGGATAAAAATCGGCGGCGGCGGCTCAACCAAATAATCGGCGGCGGCGGCGGCTTGATCGGCTTGATAGAACATTATACACGTATTTTAAAGATGTTTAAGGTTTTTTCCAAAATGTAGCAGTAGAAAATTGTTCAAAAATTCATCGATAAAAATTACAAATTTAGGATTTTTAGTTTTTGAACGGAGCTAGAAGGAGAGATAGTTGGGCTTTCCAAATATATACATATGTTTATATATTCAACAAAATTTTGTGGAAATATTTTCAAATAAAACTGATTTTCTTAATTTTTTCTTATTTTGTTTAATTTTGACGGCTTTTAATTGCAATATTTTGTTTAAAAAAAAATAATTTTTATGTAATTTATTCTTTATTCAGGGTAAAATGAAGTTCTACTTTAATCGCTTTAAAATTGTCAAAGTTATACATTTTTTTATAAACATGGAATCTCTGCATTTATAAGAAAATTGAAAATATTAACCTTAATGATTGTGCAAACAAGAACCTCGAGTTGCTGAAATTAAATGTTTAGAAAAATTACGATAACTTTTTCAATTTTCAATTAATTTAAACAAAAGAATCTGATTTTACTAAGAACTAAACCCACTTTCAGAATGAATTAAAACAGTAAAGAATTGTTTAATACTGTAAAAAAGCCGTCAAAGTATAAAAATTAAAAAAAAATTAATTTTAATATTTAAAAAAAAACTGTCAACATATTTCAGTTACAAATAAATAATTCTATATATATTTGGAAAGCTAAATTTTTTGTCTTTCCGAAAACGTTACAATATTCAAAATCGGTTGAAAAATTGCTGAATTTCAAATTGTTAAGTGCTTGAAGTCACTCAAAAACAGAGTTTTGACACTATCACCCCTGTTCTGAATTCCGAAACTTTTTAATTAGAGTGGTTTTGTAAAGTCACACAAAATTCAAAATGTCGGAAATTGACTGTTTCAACAAATTTTAAAATAAATTTTAACATATTAATTTTTGCAACAAAATATTCCTTTTATTTTCACCAAGCTTTTCTAACACGAAATAAAACGTAGAAAATAATTCGGATGTGGATCACAGAACAGCAAAAAAATTCGGAATGTTTCACTTTAGAATTTTTTATGTGGATTCGGAACTTAGAAATAAACAAACTCTATTTTCACTCAAAATTAAATGTGTTTTTAGAATAAACTAGAAAAAAAATATGGTTCGAAAAAAATTATGCTCGAAAATATGTCAAAGTTGAAAAACTTAGAAGAAAAGTTAAAAAATTCAGATATTCACTCCTGTTCTTAGTTCCGAAACATCATCATCACGGATCACGGAACAGCAAAAAAAATTCGGAATGTTTCACTTTAGATTTTTTTTGTGAATGCGGAACTCAGAACAGCGTCGATTATTGTAAATATCTTCGTCCGCAATGTCTGAAAAATGTGTCTTTTGATAATAATTTCAGGTGTACTGAAATTTCTGAAAAATGTGATGTGATCTATTTAACCAAACCTACGACCATAAATTCGAATGAATTAATTTTTTAATTCACTTTTGGACTTTTAATTAAAATTTACTAATATATCTTACGATTATACCATTCCTTATGAATTCATTCACTCCCGGTGAAAAATGTTCATATACGCTCAAACATGTTCACTCAAAATTAAATGTGTTTTTAGAATAAACTAGAAAAAAAATATGGTTCGAAAAAATTATGCTCAAAAATATGTCAAAGTTGAAAAACTTAGAAGAAAAGTTAAAAAATTCAGATATTCACCCCTGTTCTTAGTTCCGAAACATCATCATCACGGATCACGGAACAGCAAAAAAAATTCGGAATGTTTCACTTTATAATTTTTTTGTGGATGCGGAACTCAGAACAGCGTCGATTATTGTAAATATCTTCGTCCGCAATGTCTAAAAAATGTGTCTTTTGATAATAATTTCAGGTGTACTGAAATTTCTGAAAAATGTGATGTGATCTATTTAACCAAACCTACGACCATAAATTCGAATGAATTAATTTTTTAATTCACTTTTGGACTTTTAATTAAAATTTACTAATATATCTTACGATTATACCATTCCTTATGAATTCATTCACTCCCGGTGAAAAATGTTCATATACGCTCAAACATGTTAATATATGGTTTATGTATGGACACATATGAACAAATATGGATTTTTTATGAACATATATGGATTTTATATGAACATATATGGAAGTATATGTGATTCCATATATGGAAGAAACTTCATATACAGACATATATGGAAGCATCTGTTATTTCATATATGGAAATGTCACTCATATATGGACAAATATGAAAGTATATGTTATTCAATTTATGCAAAAGGGACTTGTATGTATATGAACATATTTCAAAGAATACATATTTCCATATATGTAAAAGGAACTCATATTTGGATAAATATGGAATTATATTTAATGCCATGAATAAAAAAAGGAACATATGTAGCGCCTAATTTGAATGTCATACATAAATTTATATCTATCGTACAACCTCATAATAGAGGAAAGCAACGTTCGCATGTATTCGCATATATTTAATAAATGTATATGTTCATATATGTCCATATATGAACATATACTTAGGTGTTACCTCATTTTTCGGATCCATACATATATGGTTGATCCATAAATGTTCATATATGGAAATTTTTCACCGGGCTGGCTTCATTCTTTTAATTTTCATGCATAGTGAATGAATTCTTTCATGAATTCATTCTTTTTATAATGATCTTTCACGTTTCATTCGGTTTGTAAAAGTTTAAAACAAATGTTGCGTTTTTAATTATTTTTATGGGTTGTGTATATGATATCAATATTAAATCCCTAATATAAGCCACATTTTTATTTAATTTGTAATTATAAACTAAAGTGTTGTCAGAATCATTAGTATATTCAGGCACTATCCACGGCTCTCATCTGAAAAACTGAACTGGTTTCAATGTAAAATAACAAAAAACGTGAAAAAGTGGTTTTTAATTAATTATTTTTATTGTTTTACAGCAATTTTAATTAAATTATAAAGTGCACTTGTGTTGTTTGATATTGTAACACATTTGATCCGAATTTAAACCAGTCTTCTTCAATGTCAAAACTAGACTCTTCATTTATTTATTATCTTATTTTATTAGACTATCAATAACTAACAATGTACTAAAATACTTATCAGGGATGGTTATTCATTACACCTCCCTTTTTATACAAAAAAGGAAGAAATAAACAAGGGGTACCAGGCTTGTTTAATTCTTGCTTTTTCGAAACTTAAATTACAATTTTTAATTATAAACATAATATATATTTTCTCTTTGTTATACAATCAAAAATATTTAGATAGTTAGAATTATATAAACCAATTTTAATAGATTTCAATTTTATGTCCTATACAAAAATAATAAATTACTACTAGTAATTAATACTAGCATTTTCTTCCTCTTCCTTTTTTTTCTTTAATTTAAATTTTTCATTAAATTCAATTTTCCTATATTTATTTTACAAAATATGATATAAAAAATTATTATTAATTTGCTTTTGTTTCAATTAAGGTATGTAGAAATGATTTTAATCTAACGTTAAAGAATTACAAAAATAAGTTTTACAAAAATGTATCATTACGTTTCTTTGTTTTTATACTTTTCTTATCCTATTTTTATGAATTGTTTTTTCCTTTTTTGTTGTTTTATCATATATTGTTACATTACAATTGTCGATTTTTTTGACTATAAATGGGCCTTCATAAATACTCTTGAACTTGTCGTACGGCTGTTTCCGTATTAAAACATGATCATTAATTTCCAACCGTAATGGTCTTGCATGTCTGTCATAAATATCTTTATTACGTATTTTATGTTTATCTATTAAATCCCTTGCCAATTGGTGTGTCCTCTGTAACCTAAATTTAACTTCTTTGCTGTAATTTTCTATGTTATATATTGGATCAATTGGCTTATGAACTTCGGTAGGAAGCGATGGAATTCTACCGAACACTAATTCATAGGGTGAAAATTTGTTATCGAATACCGTGTTTGATGTGGTATTATGGTAAAATGTAAAGTACTTTAATATGGTATCCCAGTCGGAAATATTCTCATTTATGTATGACCTAAGGTATTCATTAAAAACCCTGTGGTTACGTTCTACCGTTCCCACTGTTTCATGATGGTAAGCCGTTGAAAATTTTATTTTTATTTTTAAAAATTTACATAATTCGATTAATACTTGGTTTTTGAATTCCGTACCCAAGTCAGATTTAATAGTATTCATTGAACCGTAAGTTAAAATAAAATGTTCAAATATTGCGCGAGCCACAGTGTTAGCAGATTTGTCGGGTATTGCTATTGTTATCAGATATTTTGTAAGATCACACATTAGAGTCAACGCATATTTGTTGCCATAATTGGATTCAGGTAATGGACCAATTGTGTCTAAAACTACTACATCGAAAGATTGCATAGGTGTTGGTGTCAATATAAGTTCCTCTATATTTCCTGGTCGTACCTTGTTATGTCTACATTTGTCGCAATTTTTCACAAAAGTTGCTATATCTTTTGTCATGTTTTTCCAAAAATATTTCGTTCGTAATTTTGCGTATAACTTCCTGCGTCCACAATGCCCTCCTAAAAGTGGATCATTATGATAGACAGTCATGAGTTTTTCCTTTTCGCTTTTCCCAAGTACTTGTTCAATTGGTTCAGTTAGTACGATTTCTATATCTTTTAAAAATTTTATGCAGTGGTCTTTCAACTTTTGTAAACTGCAAATAGTAAAAAATGTATCATCTTTTGGCCATTCTATCATGAAAATATTCTGATTGACGGCTTCTCTTTGGAGCCTCGAAAGCACATCGTCTAGATTCAATGTTTCGTTATCAATTAGAAAATTTAAAGATAGTACAATTCTAAATTTTTTATAAATGTTAATGCGTAATTTTGATAATTTGTTATTATTATAGAAAAGCTCAGATCTGATTTTTGGTATTTTCTTTGAAAATTCATGTGAAAATTTGTCATATATCGGTACTTTCTCTACGTTAGTTTTTGCTCTTGGTGTCTCGTCTCGGATTCGTTTCGACATTCCGCGAGTTTTTACTACAAAAATATCCTTGTCCGGATTCTTTAAATCATCTATCGGGATTCGCGACAGTGCGTCTGCAGCTACGTTGTCCTTACCCTTTATGTGTTCTATTACAAAATTGTATTCGGATAATTCCAATCTAATTTTTGTTAACTTCGACGAAGGATCCTTGATGTTGAACAAATAAACTAAAGGTCTGTGATCCGATCTTACTTTGAACTCCATACCATAAACGTATGGTCTAAACTGTGTTATCGCAAAGTGAATGGCTAGAAGCTCTTGTTCGATTGTAGGTTTTTTCTGTTCTGCGTTATTGAATGATTTTGACGCAAAGTAAATGGGTAAGTCATCTCCATCAAAATCTTGGCTTAGAACCGCTCCGCAACCTAATTTTGATGCATCGACTGTTATAATAAATTGTTTTGTAAAGTCTGGGTACTGTAGCAAAGTAGGAGATTTTAAACTCAACTTTAAACTCTCAAAAGCCTTTTGACATTTTTCATCCCAACTGAAGTGTACATTTTTACGTGTAATATAATTTAGCGGTGCTGCCAGTAAGGCAAAATTCCTAATGAATAGTAGTTCGCAAAAGCAACAAAACGTTTGACTGCGTCTTTGTCAGTTGGCACAGGATATTTTTCGATTGTCTTGATTTTTGAATCATCCGGTAGGAGACCTTCAGATGTGCATTTATGGCCTAAAAACGTGACCTCAGGTCTGAAAAAATTACACTTATAAGGATTGATCTTTAAATTAAATTTTCTAAAGATGTCAAAAACGTCTTTCAGGTTTTTTAAGTGATGTTGCATACTGCAACCAATGACAATTATGTCATCGACATACAAAAAAGCTTGGTCTGGTGACAAACCCGAAAAGGCGATAGACATCATCCTAGAGAATGAGTTAGGAGCAATGTTTAGTCCGAATGGTAGGACTTTCCATCTAAAAGAACCTGAATTTGTGCTGAATGAGGTAATATCTCTAGATTCAGAGTGGAGTGGAATTTGGTGAAAACCAGAATATAAATCGAGTATCGAAAAGTGTTTGGCTCGTCCTAGGTTATCTAAAATATCGTCAACTCTTGGGAGTGGAAATTTGTCGGCTATCAATTTTTTATTGACTCCTCTATAATCAACGCACATTCTATATGCCTTCTGTCCATCAATGCTCTTTTTTGAGACTAAAATTAGTGGGCTGTTGTAATTCGATTGGCTTGGTTCAATTAAATCGTTTTTCAATAAATTCCTCACTTGGGTATCGATTTCTTGTTTCTGTGAATGTGGCATTCGATAATTTTTCACATAAACTGGAGTGGAATCGTTCAGTCTTAGCCTTTGCTCATAAAAATTATTAACGGTCATTCTGTCGTCTTTTAATGCAAAAATGTCGGCATATTGTTCGCAAAGTGGCATTAATTGTTTTTCTACTTCTTTTGGCATTTGACTTTTCAATAATTCTTTTACTCTAACAGTACGTTCAACTTCCGGTTTGATTTCATTAAATGTGTAAATGTTATAATTTGTAAGCTTTTCTGACTTTATATTACAATTTTCTATGCATTTGAATTTATCGGTTACATTAACTAGTTTCAAAATTGGTGTTTTCGAGTCAACTATGCATCTGCATGTAAATACTCCTTCGCAAATTTCCTGTGTGTCTATAAAAACTGGTTCGGTTACATTTCCTAATTTAAATAATCGAAAAACCTCGCATCTTGGCGGTATTATGCAATTTTCATCGGTTGTGCCATGTTTTATAGGAATTTTTAATCTATTATTGTCGTACCAAAACGAAATTAACATATTTTCGTAGTTAATGTTGCATCTGTATGCTTTGAGGAAATCTTTACCCAATATTCCATCGGATGGAATATTGAAATCATCGTCAACAACGTGTAGAATTTGAGGAATGAAATAACTTTGAACAATGAGGTTGGTGCAAATTGTACCTAATGTTGAAATGGACTGTGTTGTCACGCCAGTAATATTTATAATTTTACTTTTATCTAGTTTGATATATGGTTTTATACGTGAGACTTTTATCAAAGATATGTCCGCTTGAGAATCGACTAAAAAACTGTTGTATTTGTTTGACCCTGTACATGTTAAATTTACGTAGTCTGAAAAGTTTAGGTTTAGGCTGTAAACTGATTTGGTTGGCAGGTGGCCATTTTCAGTTATTATTGGAGATGCAGTTCCCCCAGCATTTCCTGCTGAGGGGCCTCTGCGTTTAAAGGCAGAGCCCTTGAATTACTAAATGAATTGGTTCTATTGTTTCTGGAACGACTATTGCCACGGTTTGAAAAATTATTTCCCTGAGAGTTATTGTAGTTATAATTCCTGTGGTTATTGTAATTACCTCGGTTTGTGTTATTGTAATTACCTCGGTTGGTATTATTGTAATTACCTCGGTTGGTAGAGTAATTATTAACACGTCTATAACTATTACCTCGATTGAAATTGTTATTATAATGATTCCTATTGGAAAAATTATTTGGATTGTTTCTGCGCGACTGGAAAGATAGAATTTGTCGTTCGTTTGACTCATTCGTCTGTTCCACGATTAACTTCGCCACGACATCTCTTGGATCAGTAAATGATGTCGATGCTAGGATTGATTTCACTAGGTCAGATCTGGCGTTCAGTCGGCATACGCTAACCGTTTGTTCGACTGACATTTCATGTGCTTTTAACTTCGTGATTCCTTCCATAACGAGTGATCTTTCTAGAGCATCCGCGAGCTCTTCGGCTTGCTTCGCAAAATCTGAATAATTGTTATTTCTTATTTGCAAGGCCGCAATTTTCCCCGCAACTACCTTTGAATTTTCCGGTTTTATCCTATTCCTCAGAGCGTTTTTTATTTCGTCAATTGTAACTACATTTTCTGGTAAAGCTTCGCGAGCTTTGCCTTCTAGTTTTGATTTTACAAATGATACAAAAGTAAATCCTAGGTCATCGTCTGTTAAATCTTGAATTAAATTGACCTTGTCCATAAAGGATTCTAATCCAAGCGGATTTCCGTCATAATTTTCTCTTATTATATTAGCACACATGCTAATAAAGGATTTTTTCTTGTCCAAGGTAGCCATTTGTATCTCTGATTCCTGTGATTTAATATTGTTATTTACCTTTTCCTGTGACACTTCCCCTTCCGAATCTGATCCCTTCATTACTTCTTCATCGACTAATTCAAATGAATAAATGTCCTGAGGAACTTTTATCCTACAATTTAACTTCTCAAAACATATAATTAGTAGTTCCCTACAGTGAATTATCTTATTGTATGTTTCTTTTTGTTTCGAAATCGGTAGCGCAGATTTATGCAACCCAGTATATGACAAAATCCTATTGTAATTATCAATTAGTAAGTGAACATATTCGTTTATTTTTGCTTCATTTGTGGATAGGGGTCGATTTTGCAAAATTCGCTTTTTTATTTTATAAAAACTAGAAATTAATTCGTTAAATTTCTCTTTGTCAAATTCTGACATTTGTTAAAATTTAACATTCTTTTTTCTACTCGATTCGCGGTCAATATAATCGTTACATGAAACAAATCCAACGAATACATTCTTTTAATTACCATTCTTAAAGTTTGTCTTTTTTTCCTTTCTTGTTTTTTCCTTGATTTTACTTTAATATATAGAATTTAATTTTACCATACTCTCATCTGAAAAATCGAACTGGTTTTAAGAGAGTTTCAGTGCAAAATAGCAAAACGTAAAAAGGTGGTATTTTAATTAATTATTTTTATTTGTTTTTAAGTAATTTTAATTAAATTGAAAAGTACACTTATGTTGTTTGATATGTTCTTCGCTTTAGTTTTGTATAATTAGCACAAAATTTTGGCTTATTAATATTAAAAAAACGCAATATAACACTAAAAACTGTTTCTCTTACAACCATTTGGCATATACAATTAAAGAGCAGAAGAGGCTGGTGGTAGTTGATTTAACTATTTGCTTGTTTTATTGTTTTTTTTTTAACTTTTTCATTTTCTTTCAATTTGTAAAATATCAATTTACTAAGAGAATCGTTATTTTATATTCTTATTATGTTGTTATTTTATTCTCTTAACTTTGTATTTCTTGTATGTATTTTATACATACATATATATCTTTTTTTTAAATATCTAAGAGAAAAATAGAGTACTTTTTAAAATATTGTTTGTTCTCTTTAGTTTTACAGAAAAATTCAAAGAAAAAAAATTTTCCACTTTTTGTTTTCTTTCTTTTGATTTTACCAGTGGGTTTCTATACCACTCTTCCTTTGTTAACATTTACTATTTATATTTGTTCGTGAAGTCGGGAAAGAAAACTAAAACATGTTGGTAAGGTAGTTAAGAGAAAAACTGTTTTGGAAGAGCATTTTGAGAAACATTTTTTCGTTTTTTTTTTCTAAATGTTTTACTCTAAATATTGTGTATTTATTTAAGAGAATAATATAAGCTGTGTTTTCGACTTAACTATATCCGTTAACTCATAAAAAACCACAAAGTGCATAAAAACGCGTTTAAGATGAAAACTAACATATTACTTTTCGTATGCACGTTAACTTTCAACACGGATAATTATCAACGTTGAAAACTCAACGTTTATACATTTTCACATCTGACGTAACTTATTCGCGTTACTTCCTAAAAACTTTTGCCGACTTAGTTAGATTATAACTGAAAAATTCTAAACATAACCTGTTTAAAATTTTTTTGTACTACAATCGGTTTAAAGTTGATTTGCTTTAAATACTTAACGCTGATAGGCATGAGACAAAATACAGCTATAATTAAAGTTGTAGGTTTTTGTTGTTTTGTTTTTTTTCTGACTAGGAATATGTGATAATGAGAAATATATGTAAGTATAAATGTAATACTACCGTTTGGTAACAGGATTTAATAATAATTACATGAAATTGTACATGATAATATTTATAATAATTTATAATATTTATAATAATTACAATAATTTCAATAAGATATTCATAATATACGTTTTTTCATATTTACGCTTTAACGCCTCCGTCGCCGCTGTGGATGTGGTTGACAATGCCGTTGACGTTGTTTTAAAGATGATTTTGTTGTTTTTGTTGTTACTTGTAGTTTTCATTGCTGCTAAAGATAGTTGTTAGTTGTTGTTATGGTATGTTTTGTTGTAATTTTATTTAATAATGACGTTGTTAATGTTGTTTTAAATATCCAAACTACATGACCAACAATTGAGTTTAAAACTTTTTGCTGTTTTCGATTTTTTAAATTTATTTCACTTTAAAACTTTTTCAGTTTTTTTTTTTTTACAAAAAATAGTTTATTTTTGTAAAATTATTTATAAAAAAAATTATTTATTTTTTACAATCTATTTGTTATAGTCTGTAGTTTGCTGCCTTTTGTTTTTGTAAAAATAATTATTGATTTAGATTTTTCCAATAAATTTTTATTTAAACCCCACTGTTGTGGTATGTATGATTGGTTTAGTGTTTGAAAAGGAAAATGATTTCTTCTTGTTTTAGTTTGTTGTTTAATATTAAAAAAAAAAGTTTTTGGTTGTTGTTTATTTCCACTTTTTCTACTGTGTTCTTTATTTTTTGTTAAAAACTTTTATTAATTCTCACGAAATATTCTTATTTTGGTTGTATTAAACCTTTGCGCACGAAGTTTTTAACCGTTCACATGAAAGTCCCAAAGTGAAGTGTTTAAATGAACGCGCCAAAAGTTAACAACTACCAAACGTTATTCTGTTTACTGACACAACACTTGATTGTTTCTTCGTCTCCCCTTTTGCCGTTCACTTTGCCCTCTTCTGTGTTGATCATGTTGATGATGCAGGTGTTGTCGTTTAACAGTTCTTTTTTGTTATAGATGTTTTATTGTTCTAACTGTGGTTTTTTGTTTTAGTTTTGGCAAAGTTTTGCCCTTGAAAAAAAATTCTTTAAAATTTTTCCTTCTTTTTTTAAAATTATATGTACAGTTGCGTTTTAGTTTGCAAGTTTTAGTTTTTAACTATTTTTTTTGGTTTTTTCCCCCGTTTTTCAAAATCCTTAAATTTTTCCAATTTTTTTAAACAAATTTTCTTTTTAATACATATATATTTTCCTCAATTTTTTATTACAAATTTTCTTTCACTTTCATACTTCATTAATAGTTTTTCCCGAGTTTTGAATAGTTTTTTTTTTAATTTTAATTTATTAAACTCGTACACTTTTTATTTATTGTTTTTCTAATCGTAGTTAACGATATTTTGTTTTAGTTTTCCAAATAATTTTCAATATCTTGTTTTTCTTTTTACACTAAACTTTTTTCACTCTTAACTTATATGCCGGTTGACAAAAAAAAAATGAATGTCACGGTCGCCATGTAACACATTTGATCCGAATTTAAACCAGTCTTCTTCAATGTCAAAACTAGACTCTTCATTTATTTATTATCTTATTTTATTAGACTATCAATAACTAACAATGTACTAAAATACTTATCAGGGATGGTTATTCATTACAATATGTTCTCTGCATTAGTTTTGTATAATTAGCACAAAATTTTGCTTATTAATATTAAAAAATACGCGTTAAAAAAAACACTAAAAACTGTTTCTCTTAAAACCAGTTTGCATATAAAATTAAAGAGACTTTTTAACAGCAGTTGAGGCTGGTGGTTTGTCTTTAGTCTATATAGTCGTTGGTATATTCATACCTTAGATCTTTTACTGATTTAATAAAATGACAATTTTGATAAGCCATTTTGTAAAAGATTAGAATTAATGAAAAAATTAATTATTTATATTGATTGTAATTCTATGAGGAATGTATTCAACATAAGAATGCATTCTATTTAATATTAAACTTTGGGAATGAAACCTATGAATTAATTATAAAGGAATGTTTTGATGGAATGATATATATTCAATTTCTAAAGCTGAATTTGGTTTTGTGCGAATTAACCTAAAATTGAATTAATTCTTTCGAAGCTCTGCCTACAATCTACACTTGGTCATTTAAAAAGTATATATGTATATTGTTCATTTGGATTCTCTCCTCTATTGCTTATCCAAATTTCAGCGAATCTGTCAGAAGTTTTCAAGCAAAACTTCCAACTTAAGAAATATAAAACTGGTTCTTTTATTTTTTTTTAACTAAAAAAAAATACTCTTGATGGTTCAGGAAATGATGAAGTCGAAAATTTGTTTTAAAAATGACATTTGCTTTTAATTTTTTTATTTTGGAAAATTGATACTTCCAGCCGAAATGAGCCGAAAAAAATCGGCGGCGGCGGCTGGAGCAAGAATGACCGGCGGCTGCGGCTTAAACGGCTTACGGCGGCTGGCTTGTTTCTCTGATTCTCATCCCTTTCTACATGAAAGAAAAATTATTTGAAAAATATAAATAAAAATGTTTTGAAACTATTAGCATTGCTGTTTACTTGTTGACTTAGTGGAAGATTGTTCCAAAGACGTGCGGCATGTACAAAAAACTGCCATTCAGACATTAGGCATTGTTGTCGAGGAATTACAATATTCCGGTTTCGTGGCGATTGAAAAAAGCGTATTTTGTCAAATAAATAATTGGGGATCCGACTGTTTATTATTTTATGCAAGAATGTCAGTTTGCGAATTTTTAGCAGATTATTTAGAGAGACTCCGTAAAAATTATTTGAGACAGAGGAAACATGATCAAACCTTCTCAATCCATACACATATCTAATAATATTATTAAATAATACATTTAGTCATCTATTGCTAACTGAATCACAGCTTCCAAATAATTCACATCCATACATCAGGGAGGGAATCAAGTTCGTCTTGGCAAGAATATAAAAATATATTTGATAAATAACTTAGAAATGCTTCTATTGGAAAAATAATGAAATGCTAATCTCATTTTTTATATCTTTTTTTTTTTTTTTTAATCCAGTTTTATTTTTAAATTAAATTTTATATTTCGTTAAGTCTGTAAAATTTTTGCCAACTCGCCTCAATAATGTCCAAGTGACGCTGAGGCACTCTATATTTGTAATACTTATTTTTTATTAATAAAGAATTATTAATAATTATTAATTATTAAAAAAATCATTTTTCATTCACCTTTTAACTAAAAGAATTCAGGTTAATTTGGTTTCATTCAAATAGAATTAAGGGCTGGTATCTTATCTCCAATGCTTAGTTTACTTTAATCATTGATATAGAAATCATTGATTAGCCCTTAAACTTGCTTAAAATAATATCGGTAACTTATAAAAATTTAATCAATGATTTGTTAATTTTAGATATTTTCATTTGACAATACGAATAAAAAATAAAAGAAAATAAAACAAGTTTGGAAATTCGCGAAATAAGAGGTTTTTATTAAATTTTTCGCATGATACGGGGTCATAAAATTATAAAATAGATGACCAAATTGTTGTTTTAAAAATCATCAATCGCTAAATGCCTCAAATAGGAAGTGTCTTTTTGCATGCTACATGCATATCTTAATTTTTTTCATTGGGTAAGTGTGTATAATTATAAATTTGTTTTTAGTCCAGGAAGGTGTTATTAAGAAATATTTATGAAGGACAAGATGATTTTTGATGTTTTTGATACATTCAATACAAATTTTAAAGTCAGAATATATTAGGAAACTATGTTCAAAGGAAAAGTAAAATAGCTATGCCTCTATATTATTTGTTATTCGTTTACCTATGCGCAGAAAAAAACAGGGGGAATATTATCTAAGTGCTATGTAATTATACAACTACATAATTTTCAAGTTAGTTTTACAAAGTTCTTGTAAAGTATGCACATTTTTTTGTAAAATATATACAATCCTTGCAAAATATATACATGTGTAGTGGAAAATATCCGAAAAAATGCATATATTTTGCTGGAAAATTGTAAAACTTACTTCGAACTTATGTAGTTGTATAATTACATAGCACTTAGGTAAAGTTCCCCCTGTTTTTTTTTCTGTGTGTAGTGTCTTGACATGCAATAAAATGATAGCAAGCAATTGTCAAAATGCTCTCATCTCAAGTCAAGACCAGTGTTGCCATATAGCCAGTTTTACCTGTTTTTTACAGTTTTTTGGGAAGCCTAACAGTTTTTCAGTTTTTGCATGTAAAAAACAGTTTTTTTTTAATTCATGGATTTTTTTACAGTTTTTTCATATTAAATCGGCATATTTGTTTCATTTACATTTTTTTTTAAATTTTTTAACTAAAAATTAAGAATTCAAATATAATTTGAAAACCTTATAACACGTTTATAAAATGAATTTTGTATAAAATATTTTTCTTATAAGCCATTTATAAGCTTAGAAAGTGATTATGCATATGGCCCAACAATTACAATAAAACTTTCATATTGTGCTGAAAAATTATGTACAAATCGAAACATAAATAAATTTAAAAATGCCATTATTATACTACAAAATATGCTTACTGAAAAAACCAAACTTTTAACAAATTTCATCAAATATTAGCATGGAATAAAATTAGCTAAACCACATGTGACATGGACATTTTTTAGCCGAACTTTTCAGATCATTTCTAAATAAAGGATAATTTAGAAAGTTATATTTTTTTGAAAAAATTTTTAAAACAATGTCTCATCAAAAAAGTCCGAAATTCATTTTTTTTAAATAAATATTTGCCAATTCTGCATAACAGTTTACTACTTTTTTAAATTTAATGAATCAATTAAATCAATTTTTTTTAATTTTAAATTATGATCAATGACTATTCCAAAAAACGTGATTTTCGAGATTTTTACGGGGTTTTTACTCGCCGTCAAACAATTCCCGACATAATAATACTCAATCGAATAAAAGGTAATTTTATGCAGAATGCAAATCCATAAAAAATATTTTGAAGTATAACATTGACCAGTAAAGTATTCTATCCTAAGTCAGGAGTTAATGAAAAAAGGCTCACATCTCGGAAGGGTGATTCGATGAACTTTTTTTAACTTCAGATTCGGGCCTAGGAGACCAAAATTCTTAAAAAAGTTTTGTTAGAACGCTGTGCAGAAGTCGATTAATATAAATGCCAAACGCAAATTAAATTGTTCAAATCTCGATATTTTTAAAATTTTGAAATATTTTAATCCCACTATACTTCGGGATCCCACAATTTCTTCCGATTTTTTAATTTTTTTCGAAAAACAGTTTTTCTTAAAGAAACAGTTTTTTTTACAGTTTTCTAAAAAAATATATGGTAACACTGGTCCAGACACTCAATTTCAATTTTATTGCAATATCATGATATCGCTGACATGTCATCGGATCTTGCAATGATGCCAGAGATCAAATGTCACTTTTAGTTTTCATTTTAATTTTGTAATAGAAAAACAACAAAAAATTTGGTAAAAAGGAATGGAAAAGTGTTTAGTTTTTTATTATTTGTCGGTAAACATTAATGTTTCATAAAATTTGGTGTTTTTCGAAGAAAAATCTATGATATTTCTTATCCAAGAAATGGTCAAGTCTTCTCCACCACTCTGCAATTGATATCATTTTGACGTTTCGCTGCAATGGTTTTGACATTTCATATCATATAATTTATTGCATTTGAAGACACCGTTAAGGTCTTAATCACAGAAATTTCTTTAATTAAATTTAAGCAATGTTTAGAGTAAAATCAGAGATTAAAATTTGATGAGTTACTGTAATTAAGTGCTAAACAAAGATTTTCTTCTTAATCATTGTTTAATATCACATAAGATACCAGTAGTTTGATTCTCTAACTTTTTAACGACAAAATTCGGTTAAGTTGTCAGTTTACTATGAAAAATTGTCAATTTAACTACCGAATTTTGTCGTTAAAAAGTTAGAGAATTGCCCCTCAGGCCTAACTCATATAATTTAAAGCTATCGGGAATTAAGCTATCGAATTCATTCCATAAGAATGCTATTACGGAATGAAATTTAACCCAAATTTCATTAATTTTCAAAAGGTGAATTAAAGAATTAAGCCTTTTAAACCTTTGACTTGCAGCAAGTAGTGTGGACACATGTAAAATTTTCATGTTTTTTCGGTAATTTTCGAAATTTTCGCTGATACGTATTCTCAACTTGCAACCATTTACTTGCATGTGTAAACGGAGGGTTAGTCGACTTTTAACGGTCGCCGACTAAATTTTTGTTTGTATTCCGCCGGCTAATATTTAACATCAACTTCGTTCTCTGATTAATATTATTGCTTAAATTATGACACCACATACATCTTCGAAAGAATGTCTGTCACAAGCGCTCCATAGCAAAATCATACCAAATCAGGAATACTTGTTACAAGGGTCAATCATTGAATCGGCTGTTGAACATTTACTGCAAAGGTGAATATGTGGTAATTTTTAATTTTACACCCGTTTACTTACACTGGAGTTACACTATCAAGATTTTGCTTTCAAGTTGATTACACATACTGCTTGTCAAATTCAGTTGAACTTGAAGCTGTCGCACAGTGCTTCGTCCCCGTATAGCAACTCGGCAAAATTAGAGGAGTTATCGTAGAAGAATGAAATTCGGTGTGCTGGTTCAGAACATGTAAATTAAGAAAAATTCGAAGTTTCAGCAAAATCGGTGCAAGGACATGAGTACCTCCCATACATCCTTAATCTAAAATTTTTAATTTTAGCTGCAATTATAAACAGAATAAAGCGAAAATTGGTTACTGCCGGTCAAATTTTGTCCTTTAACTCAGTGGGTAATTTTGTTTCATTCGGGGCAAGGACATGACTACCTCCCATATATCCTTTTTCTAAAAAACAATATTCTGGCTTAATTTATGATCAGAATGCACTAAAAGCTTACAATAGTTTGTAGAATAATACTTTTCAGCTCTTTGGCAAATTTTTTTTCATTCGGTGTAAGGACTTGACATACCTCCCATATATCCTTTTTCTAAAAAACTATATTTTAGCTAAATTTATGATCAGAATGCACCAAAAAATTATACTTTTTATCTCTGTGGCAAATTTTGTTTCATTCGGTGCAAGGATATATATGACTATCTCCCGTATATCATTTTTCTCATTCATTATCAATTTTAAGGGCGCCACAGACTAGCAGTATTATTGCTAAATTTTTACAAGTTTTTTTATGGTGCAATATTATTCGTCGTCGTCCAGGAAATAACTAAAAATGCTCGCCTTTGTGGGCTGTTTCCGCACTGTAGACTGTTCGAAAAGACTTTGGGCTGTATTCATAAGTTAAAAATAATGACTGCACAAATTTCCCTTATAGGAATTTGTGTGTATAAAAAGTTGTGCACTGGATGTTAGTCGTTAGTTTTAACTTATGAATACCGCTATTTATTTTTTTCTTCACATCTTCCACATACATTTTCATGTCAGCAGAATTTAATTCATATCTCTATTTTTAAATCCTATCGTCAATATATCGAAAATTCATTCCATAGAACTTCATGGCTTCTATATAGATTTAAAATCGCAACACTTAATTTTTTTTAGTTTTATCAACGAGCATACAATTTAAAAGAAGTACCAACTCTTCCTACCTCTGTTACAGGGATTGGAAAAGAGATTTTTATATCGGTATCAAAAAATTGTTTGAAGAATATTTTTTTGATCCCAAGAGTACTAAAATTTTTTTTAGCTCTTTAATAAGAAAAAATACATAACCTCTCGATTTACGCTTGTTAGCGGAAGTTCGATATTAATATCATAAATATCATGAGGCAGCAATTTTCATGTAAATAAGTGTGTTTGCGTACCCGAAAATTTGTACAAATTTGTACAAGTTTTTACTGGAAGGTGTTTGTTTACACAATTACTCAGTAAGGAGAGAGGAAAAATAGAGGGTAAAGTGACAGTTCAATACCAGAGAACTTACAAGTTTTTACTGGATGAATTTTTGCTAGTAAGAATTTGTAAGAAAAAAAAAACATATGATTTAAAACATATGATTGAAGAAACAAAACATTTGTCTAAATAATTTTGAAATAATTTTTTGTAAAAATAAAAAATATTTAAATATAAGCTTATTTACGATGGAAGGAGTAAGTAAGTGATCATTTTATTAGGTTTTATTTATTAATCCAATAATTTGAAAAGGTTTATTTCGCAATCAGCTATTTTAATAACTGTTGCCAATTTAGCTATTTTCTCGGCAAATCTAGCGATACTTCAACTCGTTTAGGGGGATAAAATATAATTTAGCTATTAGCGGGAAAACTAGCGATTTTTCTTTTTAAGACAGTCTTCACATTTTCTTAGCATTTTTTTACATTTATTTCCTTGACAGAATTTTTGAATTATTATTCAGCGATTTATCGGTAAATTTTTATGGAAAACAAAAAAGTTCGAAAAATTTGGCGATGTATCAATAATTTTCTAAGAAAGTTTTAAGAAGTTTGAAAAATATAGCTATTTTTGTGAAATTTTTCAACAGAACCTAAAAAGTTCGTGCAATTTAGGGATTTATCGCTATTTAATTTTTTTTATAATTTAGATATTTTTTAGTAATTTTTTAGTTTGATTTAGCGATATTTTTACGGAAGAAGTTGGCAGCAGTATTTTACTAATTCTTACAATTTTTCTGTTTGCGTACATTTTTAGATATTTTTCTTTTTGAGAGTAAATTTTGCCTTACTCTCTGTAAATTTGTTACTGAGTAATTTTTACTGGACTTTACTGGAAAAGTACCCAAACACACCTAATATATGTTGGTATTTAGTAGCCCAAAAAAAATTTGTATATTTAGCTTTTAAGTGCATATTTTTGCATATTTAATGATTTTTTTTTGACATATTTATTTTATTATTTATGTTTTAAATAAAAATAAACTAAAAGAATTTGTATAAAAAAAGCATACTGTTACAACTTTCAATTTTAGTTTAAAGCGACGGTTTCCGGGACAAATATGGTTTTTTAAATCGATAAATTTTTTATTTTAGTGCATATTTACTTTTCAGCGCATATTTTTAGTACATATTTATATATTTATTATGTATGAAAGTCGCGTACTTATTATTATTTCTATTTCATTTTCGAATTACGCGTCATAAATTTTGATTAAACGCGGACATCTATTTTAAAATATACCTATATTTGTTTAAACTGCATAAATAAAAAATGCGTAGGTACTAGTGTTTCCAATTATTCGACATAGGCGGTTAACCGGTTAATGCATTATTCGAAAAATCACTAAAATGGATTAACCGGTTATTCGGGTCGGTTATTCGAGAAAATTGGCGGTTAATCGATTAATCGTTTAATGCTAAATTAAGGTATTTCATTAACTTTTTATTAATTAAAACAGAAAAAGCTGACTCTTCATTAAATATTAACGTCATATATGAATACGATTTATTTAATAAAAAAGTTTTCATATTCGAAGGTTGAAAAGTTTCGGGATCTGAGATTTTTTTAAAAAAAAGGTCTGTAAAAATCTTGTTAAATCTACTAAAATTTCGTTGAAGATAGCAGAAAGCACTGCTGAAACTAACAAAATATTAGTAAGTTAAGAACAGCAAACCTAAAACTGTTACATATCGATTACTTAACGTAGAATTTTTATTCAGAAAAAAATTTTAAAATCTGAAAAGCTTAGATACAAAATTTTTTTGAATGTGAATTTTAATCAATACTGACACTATACAATTTAATATTGCATTTAACTTTTTCAGACCCAACTAACTTGCAAAAATGTATTCATTTTATAACTTTAAGGTAAAATGGTACTAAAACTATTAAAATTCCCTGGTGTCAATTCATATTTTATGAAATATAATTTAGCTAAAAGTATAACTGAAAATTTTTATCTAAATAAACCTAATAGTATTTAAAATATTTTTTTTATTCATTTATTTAAATTAACCGAGCCCTTATGGGCCATATACGGCTAATAGTATTATATAATGTGCAAAAACAATGTAACACTTAAAACTAAAAATAATGATATTAACAAATTCATATGTTTTAAAGATACCATTTAAATTCAATATAACATTATAACAATTTTAAGAGAAAACATCACATCTCACAATCGTGTATGCTGGGTCTGAAAGGGTTAAAGAAATGCTATACCTAAAGTTTTTTAAATTTTAATAAGATTCTTCCTAGAGCTACGAAATTTTCATTAAAGTCATCGATAAAAAAATTTGAGTTCTCTTTGAGATTAATTTCAGTTAATTGAGAATACCAATTTACTTTGTTTCTCAGTATCTTTTTCGTTACTAAAGGCCATTAACAGTAAAAAATAACCTAAAGTTTGAGCGTACTTACTCTGAGAGAATTTTGTCGGACGAGCTGTTAACAAAATTTTCAATAAGCTAATGAAGTTTTCTTCAAAAAGTAAAAGCCAAATTTATTAAATTTTATGAAAAAGCTTCACAATTTTTATGAATCTTTTTCTAAAAAAAAATTTTTTGGGTGTACGACATTTTTAATAAATAATATGAAATTCTTCATAAAATTTTATGGAAAATTGCATCAATTCAATTAAAAGTTTCAATAGACGAATTCCAGCGAAACTTTATAGAATCAGTGTATAAATTCATCAATAGCATATAGACAATTCACTGAGTGTGCAGTTACAGAAGTCAAATTCTATATAAATTAAAATTTTTTAACTTTAGGTTATTTGTTTTAATTCGAATTTATATTTCTTGAAACGGGTTCGGGTTCAATGTTGCTCTAGTGGAACATGTTTTAGAATTGATGTGGTTTTGAACCGATGTGTATGTACACTTTCTTAGGAAAAATAAGAAAAGTTAAAGTTCTTTCAGTATTAACTACCCGAAATCCCGATTCCGAAAATCCCGGGATTTTCGGGATTTAGAAATCCCGAAATCCCGGGATTGGTCTTGAAAAAATCCCAGGATTTCCGAGATCATTATTTGGCATATTTTATATCTTTTTTTATTTGTTTTTATTGTTATATTCGCCCTAAATCACAAAAATCAAATATCTTATTGAGTGTTCTTAAAGAACTAATTTTTCCCATTCATAAATAATAGATTAAAATTGTAGTGTATGCATAACGTAGCGTGCGACATGAAAACAAAAGTACTATGCTCTAAGATTAGGTCCATTCGATTACTTTTCTCAGTCAAGTCCAGTAAGAATTACTCAGTACAAACTTACAGAGAGTTAGACAAGATTTACTCTCAAAATAAAATTTTCCCAAACTTGTACGCGAATAGAAAATTTGCAACAATTTGCAAGTTTGTAGACACAGCTGATTACAACACCAAATATACAAATAAATTTTAACTGGTCGTTATGGAAGAAGAGAATTATTGATATTCAATCTTAAGCAGAAAATTTTAAGAAGGTTT
This sequence comes from Leucophora obtusa, assembly GCA_949987735.1. Taxonomy (NCBI): domain Eukaryota; kingdom Metazoa; phylum Arthropoda; class Insecta; order Diptera; family Anthomyiidae; genus Leucophora; species Leucophora obtusa. The sequence continues at coordinate 57,216,090 of OX465297.1, forward strand.
TCTTATCTTTTCCATAATTTGTTTTGAAAGTTTTACTGCTCTGTATTTCCATAAAATAACATAATTGGAAAATATTTTTTTTTATTGTCAATAAACAAACATATGTTTTCGAAACATATGTTTTTTTCTGTTTGCAAATTCTTACTGGCAAAAATTTGTCCAGTAAAAGTTTGCAAGAAAAAGAACAAGACTTAGAAACTCTCAACATAGAACTGTCACTTTATTCTCTTTTTTTTCTTTCTGTTTACTGAGTATTTGTGTTAACGAACGCCATTCAGTAAAAATTTGTACAAATTTGTACAAATTATCCAGTAATCGAATGGACCTATTATTGAACTCAAATGCAATAACATGTGTTTAGTGTAGGCATGCCTTATTCATGTCGCACGCTACGTTATGCATACACTACAAAATAGATTAGGTAGAAATTAAATAAATCTGAATAAAAATTACAAATTTTATTTATTTTATTGATGATTTTATAAAATCAATATAAAATAAATTAGAAAAATCTAATAATATGCCTTTCCGAAATCAGCAGAGGTATGTGCTTAATATTTTCTGTAAGTTGATTTAAAAAAAGTAATAGTCAGTAAATATTTCTGATGATTTCAGCAGAGTAGTAGTGTATTAAAATAATTTTAGCCAAATATAATTAAAAATTTATAGATATAGCAGTGTTTAACTACTTTTGGTTAAAAAGTTTCGTCAGAGGTAAATCGTAATTTGCAATTTGCTTAAATTTAACTCATAATTATATTTCTTATATTTCGGAAATTAAACAATTATTTAGCAAACAAGTTCTGCTGATTTCAGTAGTTTTAATCGCTGAACCTTTTTTGATAAACCACCGAAATTTTTGTAAAAAAAATAATGGTAAAACGCTTTTCGCAAACGCTGGCAAAGCGTCCCAAATGAGTGTTCTGCCAGTCATTTATTTTTAATACCGTGGTTACCCAGTGGTATGCCAGTGCTTGATTTTTTGTACCACTGGTGATTTCTGGTTATTTTAATTTGTAGGATTTATTTCAGATATTTATTTTTAAAATTAAAAATATGATGAAAAAAGAAAATCCCGAAAAATCCCGGGATCCCGGGATTTAAATTTTCACAATGCCGAATCCCGGGATTTGTAAAAACCAGTCCCGTTCGGCATCCCTAGTATTAACATGTTAATTGTGTAACAGTTTTAAAACAAATGCAGCCTTGTCTTAAAGGACATGGAGATATAATTTATATTAGTTTAATTTTTTAAAAGAATTGAAACAGTAATGCAAAATTTTATTTCATAAAGCATCCTCCAGCCAGTCGTGTATTTTGTGTGTTTTGTGAAGTTTTAAAAAACACCTTCATTTTGGCCTTTTGCTATGTTCTTAAGGCTTTTTTACAAATAGAAATTTTGATACATATTTTTTTTAAAACATTTGCGCAAAATTTTATTAAAAATTGGGAGTCTGATGGTACAATGTCGACGTGTTTGCGGTTGCTCGAAAAAGGTATTTAAGGACCTATTTGACACGATTTTTAAAGAATTTTCTGGTAATTTTGTAGCCCAGATTAAGAAAATTATGAAGTTTTGGGAAAAAATTAAGGAACAATTCCATATTAAAAATGTAACCGGTTAATCGGCCAATTTTAACCGATTATTCGGGTCGAATAATTATTTGAGTTTTAAATTATTTGTTTCGACATTAACCGAAATAGAGGCGATTAATCGAGGAATCGGTTAATCGATTAACCGAATTGGAAACACTAGTAGGTACATACAATTTTTGTAGGGCCAAACTAATTTTAATGGATTTACTTAGGTGGTTTTTTACACAGTTGTCTGCAGAAATTAATTAAAATAACAAAATTGATATATTGTATTTTTTTTTTTCAATAAAAATTGGAGCAAATGAGCCGAAAAGGTAGCCAGTTGATTTTTTAAAAACTGTTATTTTTATTATTATTATTTATTTATTTATTTTTTGTTTAATATTTCTTTAAATTCGAAACATATTTTATGTTTCCATTTATTTCCGTAAGAGAACAAATGTTTGAACAATGTTTTATAAAAAGTGGTAAATCTCTAGAATTACAAAAATTATAAATAAAAACATTGTTGAAAAATGAGCGAAAAATAGCAAAATTTTTTCGAACACGTTTTGTTTAAAAATTTTGCGTTAAAATGACCGGACACTTGTAAAAATTTTTATAAACGCGGATAATAGCAATATCATATTTTATCACGCTTAATGCTAGATTTGATGAGAAAATAGCGAAATTGACAATAGAGGCAAAAAGTAAATACGGAGTGTATTCCCGATTGTCATTTGCACATGATGGAAAAAAGTTGAGATTTATTTGTATTTTCTAAGCCTTGAGTAGTTATGATGATGATGATGCAAGAGTATCTAATGCGACTCGGGGGAACTACGGTACTTTTTTGAATCAAATAGTATCAAAAAAAGTACGATCGTATCAACTTTCCCATCCCTGCTCTGTTAAGTCACTCTGTTCTTAATTTGTATCGAAAAATGTTGCCGTAAGAATTACACACGTCTGCAAAAGCTAAAAGGCTCATTTAGCCATACGTAACGTGACGAATCAGTAAAGTAAAAAAGAAATAGACTGTCAGCTATGCTCTTTTAACTCATTAGATTTTCCATAAGGAGACTCGTCACGTTACGTCTACGTATAGCTAATTCTACCTTTAGACATACGTAACGTAACGTGACGAATCAGCTGATTCAATCTAAAATAATGAGTAAAGAAGAAATAGACTGTCAGCTATGCTTTTAACTCCTTAGATTTTCCATAAGGAGACTCGTCACGTTACGTTCACGTATAGCTATTCCGAACAAAATAAATAAATATAAATAAATAAATAAATAAATAGAAATAGATACCGATTCTGACTCAGAAGATTTCTCAGATAATTCCAAAATGACACAAACAGTCGTGGAATTTCTTAGTACAGCTTCCAAGCTGATCTGTGATTTCGATAGTAAACCTGAGAATCTACGCACATTTTTGGACTCACTCCAATTAGTGGATTCACTTAAGGGGACACACGGACAAACAGCGATATCACTAATAAGGACTAAACTAAAGGGAACTGCTAGAAATCTAATTAGTAATGAAACTTAAATCGCTGAAATTGTAAATAAACTGACTAGTTCAGTAAAGTGAGAATCAGTTGAGGTCTTGTCGGCAAAAATAATGAATATCAAACAGAACAACAAGTCTGCGAATGCTTATTGTAGTGAGGTGGAATCTCTAGTTAAATCACTTGAGAATGCATACATACTAGATGGTTTACTTGCGATTTGGCAAATAAATACTCCACCCAAGTTGCTGTAAAGGCACTTACGAAAAACTGCAATATTGATAAAGTAAAATTGATCATAGAAGCTGGTCAATTCAATAATATGAATGACGCAATTAGCAAATTTGTAAATAGTTGCACTGAGGTAACTGGTCAACAAAATACCATATTGTACTATGGGCAAAGACCGAATTACGGCAATTACCGCGGGAACAAAAGAAAATTCCGTGGAAGAGTTCACTTCTCCAGGAATAACAATAATAATAACCGCAACAACAACAATAGCAATAATAAGAATTATTTAAATAATAACTACAGAAATAGCAGAGGACGTGGAAATTATAATGGAAACAGAAACCACGCTAGAGCAATAACTGCAAGTGAAAACAGTTCGGAAAACTCGAACAATCCCCTAGGATGAAGCCAATAAATGGGAAAATATATAATCTTAACCTTAACTTTAGTTGTTTCATCCAAATTAAAATAGACATAATTAACACAAATGTAACTTTACTGGTAGACACTGGAGCAGTTATATCCTTAATAAAACATCAATGCACATTTAAACAAATAAATACGGCACATTTTACTACACTTTCTGGTATAGGAAAAGGAGGAATTAAATCCTTTGGTACAACATTTTTTGATTTAAAAACTAATGAATTTTTAATACCTCACAATTTCCAAGTGGTAGATGACAATTTCCCAATACCATGTGATGGAATAATTGGTATGGATTTAATGAAAAGATTTAATTGTATTCTTGAATTTTTTTTGAATTTGAATTTATTTAGTCTATGGAATTATTCCTTACAAACAATAATATTAAAATTTACATAATTTTAAAAAATATTATAAGCGAACTATGTGTTCAGAATTAAAATGATGCTACGTTTAATGCAATTAAACTATTTGCAATTTAACCAAGACCAGGATTATCATTATCTAAAACAACAAATAGTAATACCAATGACCAATACTTGTGATGATGATATTACCTTGCCAGCAAGATCTGAGGTAATACGACGAATTAAACTTTCATCGTGGAATGAGGAAGTACTGGTAACTAATCAAGAACCTCAACCGGGAGTATTCATAGCCAGTACACTAGTAAAAGCTGAAAATGCATTTATAAGGATACTTAATACAAACAATTCTGTAACTACCCTAAAACAAAATAAAATTATAGAGCAATTCCATATGAAAACGATCAAAATTGGCAAATTTTTGGACGACCCCTCTCCCCATAAAAGGTCTCACAAATTGGAAAAGTGCCTGCCCAAACCACTGGAGGTAAGAAGTTGAAATTTGGTATAAAGGTTCCTCCACTGTAGTAGACATCGACTAAGTTTGTATTTTTGGAATTCCCTACAGGATATCCGAAAAGAAAATTCGGTATGTGAGTTCCTCCTTCTGTGTAGGCATCCGCTTAGACGGAATTTTTGAAATTCCTATCGGGAGGGGAAATAAGGGGAAAAGTCTCCTGCTTGACGGCCTGCCCAATCCCTTTTGGCCAACCTAAAATTTTAAATATGTATTCCTTGGAGTAGGACTAACTCACCGGCAACGTAATTTTTCTATTTTGGAACAGGAACATAGTAAAAATGGTGGTTGAAAGGGATAAATGTCCCCAATAACGGCCTGCCCAAACCGCTGAGGCAATGAAGTTGAAATTGGGTATGAATGTTCCTCATCCATCGCAGATAGCCGCGAAGATGGAATTTTTGTAAATTCCTAAAGGGAGGGGCAAAAAGAAGAAAAGCCTTCCCTTGGTGGCCTGTAAAAACCCCTTCGGCTAGAAACCTGAAATTTAAAATGTGGGTCCCTGGAGTAAGGGCTAACTTATTAGAAAGATACTTTTTTGAAGTTCGCACAGGGTCGTTATAAAATGGGGGCTCAAAAAGGGAAAGTGGCCCCTTAACGACCTGTCCAAACTGCTGGAACTAGGAAGCTGAAATTCGGTACTTAGATTCCTCTTCCAGCCTAATTACAACCGGGAGGGACAAAAAAAGAAAAAGTGTCCTCCTTGACAGCCTGCTCAAAGTGCTGGAACTAGGAAGCTGAAATTTCCTGTCGATGGATTTTCGGAAATTCCTACCGAGAGGGGCACAATACTAAGTTGGCTAGAAACCTGAAATGTAAAACATATGTTCCATGGAGTATGGGCTCACTTATCGGGAAGGTGCTTTTTGGAATTTTGGACAGGGGCATTGCAAAAATGGGGATTAATGAAGCGAAAAGTGCCGCTTAAAGGCCTGCCCAAACCGCTGGAGGTAGGAAGTTGAAATTTGGTACTAAAGTTCCTCCTCTATTGTAGACATCCGCTAAGATGAGATTTTTGGAAATTTCCACAGGTGGGTCAAAAACGGGAAAAGTCTCCCCCTTACCGGCCTGGCCAAACTGCTGGAACTAGGGAGCTTAAATTCGGTATTTCTCCAACGTAGACGTCCCCTAAGACGGTATTTTTGGAATCTCATACCGGGAGGGGTAAAAAGGGAAAAACTTCCCCCTTGACGGCCTGGCCAAACTGCTGGATATAGAGACCTAAAATTATGTATGCAGTAGGTTCCTCCTCCATCGCAGACGTCCTCTAAGACGGAATTTTTGGAAATTCCTACCGGGAGGGGTAAAAACGGAATAATTCTCCCCCTTGATGGCCTAACCGAACCCTTCGGATAGAAACCTGTAATATATAATATGTTTTCCTTGGAGTATGGGCTAACTTATCGACAAGGCATTTCTAGGACTTTGGACAGGAACGTGGTAAAAATGGTGGTTCAAAAGGGGAAAATTGCCCCCCCCCCCTTAACGTCTGCGTCTTTAGCTAGAAACCTAAAACTTAAAGAACAAGTGTATATGAAACACTAAAATTAAGAAACTAAATAGGAAACGAGTGGAATTGAAACACTACACAAGTGGAACGAAATGGATATAATCTTTGAACGAGTGGAATTGAAATTATAGACAATGGAATTGGATTGAAAGAGGGAACGCAATGGAATGTACTATAGAACGAAATGGAATGAGGAGCGAGATGGTATAGAATGGGGAACGAGTGGAATTGAAACACTGAAGTTAAAAGAGGAATGGAACGGAGCAAGTGCAAAGAAATGGAATGGAAATAGAAGCGACTGATATCAATCTCGATACACAAGTCAGTAGGAACGAAATGGAATGAAACGGGGAACGAGTGGAATTGGAATAACAGATAATGGGAACGAAATGCAATGGAATGGTGATCGAAATGAAATCTTGGAAGGAGTTGCATTGGAACACTAAAATTGTTAAACAAAATGGAATGGAATTTGAATGACTCAAACTGCCGGAGTTTGGTACTTGAAATTTCGCATGCGATTGAGACAAGCTTATATATATTTGGGATTTTTACTGGGAGGAACAAAAAGGGGTGAAGAACCCCTTTTAATTACGTGTTCAGACACTATCCACGGAATATGAAACTTATGTAGGATTGAAACATACTCTCCAAAAAGTTAAACAAATTTTCTAAAAGAGAAAAAACCTTAGAAAAGAAATGTAACTTATATATTCTGATATTTAAACTGCAGGTAACGAAGCACCGGTGGAAGAAACCGACGCAGTAAATTTTCCCACCGAATTTGTGAATTTACTTGAATTGCCAGGTCTACCTTTACATGAACTGGAATTAAAAAAGACTTTAAGGCACGCTAACAACGTAGCGGGCTTTGCCCTCTATCTTTAATATTATAAAATGCTTTCCAACCCTGCTTTACGTTATTTATTTTCATTCAAAACGCAAATGAACAAAACTACCTACGGGTCTATCTACCTAAGTATATTGCAATTTATAATGGATTCATTACTAACAATACACTTTCATGAGAAAAAGTGATCAAATATTTATTTATTTTAAACCCATTGTTGTGTCAGAATTATTTGTTTGTGGTGGCTGGGTGAAGGCTTTTATTATAAAAACTGTACTTTAAATAAAAAAGCGATTTTTCCCATACATTTTGACATTTAAAAATCGCTGAGCGGTGCAGTCGTGAGATAGAATCTATTTTATTTTAATGGCGGTTTTTTAATGGTAATTTTTTAAATTACCATATATTTAGTTAGAATATTGTTCTACCTCAAGTCCAAATTCTAATATGATATTGTCATATTAGATTTTATTTGTTGTTTCAAAAAAGGTTGATAATTTTCATGATAGACAATGCAATTTTTTCGTGGGCATCACCCCAACTCTTCAGTTGTCCGCAATAAGAAAATGATAGCTTTATTACACAAACCAAAAAATTCTTAAATTGTGGGAAACAAATTTAATTTGTTGAATTAAGGTCAGTAATGACTCGAAATATCGATTCCAAACCAATGAAATGCAAAATCAATTGTTTTTCGCTCCAGCAGTTTAGGGTAAAGAACTGATAACTTTTTTTGATTTGACGCAAAATTGTTAGTTGAATCATCTATTGACGCATAAATATTAGTTGTATCACCTCTGTTTATGGTTATTTTAAAATATTTTAAACATTTACCTACATTTTTTTGAATGCAATCTGATGCAAACAATTTTGGTTACGGAGTTTACAGTAACGGAGTTTACATTTGGTTACTTTTTTCGTTTTCTTTCAGAAACGCTTTTCCAGAATTTTCTTTCCGAAACAAAATCGTATGATGCCTACAAGGTGAATCCAAATATGCCATTGTTTTTCTTACTTGTTAAATAGTTTGGTGTAAAAATTAGGAACGGAGTTTACAACAATTTTTCAAATCTTACTAAAGACATCCTTTTTCATCTCGAGAATGTTGCATGCTGCAGAAAAACTTCAAATCTGTTATACTAGACTAGCGGGCAAAGCCCGCTACGTCGTTAGCGTGCATTTAATTCCAGTTTATATAAAAGTAGATCCAGCATTTCAAGTAAATTCACAAATTCAGTTGGAAAGTTTACTGCGCCGGTTTCTTCCACCGATATATCGGAATACATAAATTGCATTCTTTTTCTAAGGTTTTTTGTCTTTTTATAAATTTGCTTAACCTTTTCGTAGAGTGTGCTTCAATGGTAAATTTCATATTCCTTGCTTAAGGTGTTTGCACATATAACTAAAAGGGCTTCTTACCCCTGTTTGTTCCTCCCCGTAAAAACCCAAATAAAGGGTTCTTCAACAGGGACGCTACAAAAGTAGAAAGACAGGGACAGCAAACGACGCCATATTTCTTGCCGCTCTTTTGACATTTCTCTTCAGTAAGGTTTGCCATTTCATGATGGAAAGATATACGAGCCAACAACGAGTCGAAATTATTAAAATTTACTACCGGCATTCGGAGTCAGTGGCCTCAACGATAAGAGCGCTACGTCCAATTTATGGTCGTCATAATGAATGGCTTCGTCAATAAACAAAATATGCGTTATTGGTCAGACAGCAATCCACACGTATTCCATGAGTCATCATTGCATCCCGAAAAAATTACGGTTTGGTGCGGTTTATGGGCCGGCGGCGTCATTGGGCCGTACTTCTTCCGTGATTATCAAGACCGGCACGTTACTGTGATTGGGAATCGCTACCATTCAATGATAACCGAATATTTTTGGCCCCAATTGGATGATGTGGACTTGGAGGACATGTGGTTCGAACAGGACGGCGCCACAAGCCACACAGCGAATGTCACAATCAATTTATTGCAAACCAAGTTTGGAAAACGTGTTATCTCACGAAATGGTCCAGTCGATTGGCCGCCTCGGTCGTGCGATTTGACGCCGTTGGACTATTTCCTGTGGGGCTACGTCAAATCTATGGTCTATGCCAACAAGCCAGCGACGATTGATGAACTTCGTACGAATATCGGCCGATTTATGCTTGAAAACCGTCGAAAATTGGGTTCAGCGTCTGGACTTCTGCAAGCGTGCCCGCGGTGGCCATGCAAAAGAGATCGATTTCCATACATAATGGCATCGAACGTACTTTCACAGGAATAAAGAATTTCATTGATATCCAAAACCGTTTTTGTTTTATTTAAAAAAACTTTTGTAGCGCTCTTATTGAAGAACCCTTTATATATAATTCTGCCTTAGTGGATGTATGTCTATGTTAAAGGTAGTCACATCCGAAATTTCAAGTACCAAACTTTAGCAGTTTGAGTCATTCAAATTCCATTCCATTTCCCTCCAGTTATTTAATGTTTCAATTTCACTTGTTCCTCGTTCTATTTCGTTCCATTCCAGATTCTATTTCGTTCTTCATTCCTTTGCATTTCGTTCCCATTATATATTGTTTCAATTCCAATTGTTCCGCGTTTCATTCCATTTCGCACCCACTGTCTTGTATTTCGATATCAGTCGTTCCTCTTTTCATTCCATTCCTTTGCACCTGTTCCGTTCCATTCCTATTATTAACTGTAGTTTTTCAATTCCACTCTCTCGTCATTCCATGCCATCGCGCTCCCTATTGCATTATGTTTCATATTCCATTTGGTTCCCTCTTCCATTCCATTTCAATACGTTCCCCGTTTATTTCCATTTCATTTCACTTGTGTAGGGTTCCCCATTTTGTTTCTTAATTTTGGCATTCCAAACACACTCGTTTTTTAAATTTTAGGTTTCTAGAGGCGGACGTTAAGGGGGGCAAAAACCTCCTTTTACCACGTTCCTGTCCAAAGTCCCAAAAAATAACATGTATATAAGTAAGCCCATACTCCAAGGCACACACATAAATTTCAGGTTTCTAGCCAAAATTGTTCGCGCAGGCCATCAAGGGGGAAAATTATTCCCTTTTTGCCCCTCCCGGCAAGAATTTCCAAAAATGCAGTATTAGCTGTCGTTTACGCTGGAGTAGGAACTGTATCTTCCTAGTTCCTGCAGTTTGTCCAGGCCGTCAAAGAGGAGACTTTTTCTCTTTTTACCCCTCCCGGTAGGAATTTCCAAGGAACACATATTTTGCATTTCAGATTTCTAGGCAGTGGGGTTTTGGCAGGCCGTCAATGGGAAGACTTACTATTTATGCCCCTCCCGGCAAGAATTTTCGAAAATTCGGCCCTAGAGGGCGTCCAAGCTGGAGGACGAACCCACACACCGAGTTTCAGCTTCCTTGTTCCAGCAGTGTGGGCAGGCCGTCGGGGGACACTTTCCTTTTTCGCCCCTTCCGGTTTGAATTTCCAAAAATGCCGTATTAGTAGACATCTATGTTCAAGGAGGAACCTATATACTGTATTTCAGTTTCCTTGTTCCAGCAGTTTGGAAAGGCCGTTAAGGGGCCACTTTCCCTTTTTATAACGTCCCTGTCCAAAATTCAAGAAATTACCTTCCTGATAAGTTGGCCCATACTCCACGGAATATATTTTATAATTCAGGTTTCTAGCCAAAGGGGTTTTGACAGGCCATCAAGGGGAGACTTTCCTTCTTTTTGCCGCTCCCTGTAGGAATTTCCAACAATTTCATCTTCACGGCTCTTTACGGTAGAAGAGGGACCTTCATACCAAATTTCAACTTCGTTGCCTCAGCGGTTTGGGCAGGTCATTATTGGGGACATTTTCGCCATTAGCCCCACTCCAAGAAATACATATTTATAATTTTAGTTCTCTAGCCAAAAGGGTTTGGGCAGGCCGTCAAGAGGGACACTTTTCTTCTTATTGTCCCTCCCGATAGGAATTTCTAAAAATCCCTTCTTTGCGGACATCTACACAGGAGAGGGAATTTACATTCCGATTTTCAGCTACGGGCAGGCCGTCAAGGGGAGACATTCCCCTTTGGGCCCCTCCCTGTAGGGATTTTCAAAAACGCAGTCTTAGTGAATGTCTTAGATAGAGGAGGAACCTTTTTAGCAAATTTCAACTTCCTACCGCCAGCGGTTTGGGCAGGCCGTTAAGGGGGGCACTTTTCCAATTTTTAACCCCCATTTTTACAACGTCCCTGTCCTTTGCGAAAAAGGTATTTTTTGCAAAAGCGAGGACATTTTCCTCTTTTAGGCACTCACTGTTGGAATATTCAAAAATCCAAAAAAGTTTATGCCAATTTGGTTTTTTGTAAAGGTAATTTTGTTGGGAAAAGGTCCTTTTTGGAAAAAGTGCTATTTTTCGAAAGATACTATGTTTTAAAAGATACTTTGTTTAAAAAAAAAACTAATTATTTTATAAAGAGATACTGTTTTTGTATAAGTTACTCTTTTGGAAAAATAGCGTTCTAGGGGGGGGAGGGGTGGTCTATGTCGGAGTATAATAAGATACTTTTTTTTCTGACAAAGGATCTTTTTTAAAATAGAAGGTACTTTTTGGAAAAGATACCTTTTTTTGGAAAACGCCGGGCTTTTCCAATTTTCGGCCCTCGCTGTTGAAAATATCCCGTTCTAGTGGAAATCTCCTGCGGGGGAGGAATCTATACTCTTTATTTTACTTTGTTTCTGGAAAATTACTTTTCTTTAGAAAATGTACTTCTTGAAAAGAAGGCTATACTTTTTTGAAAAAGCTTCATCTTTTTTTGAAAATGAATTTTTTGCAAAAACATACTTTTTTGCAAAAAGGTACTCTTGTTTAAAAATGGTACTTATTTTGGAGAGAGGTACTTTTTTTTGGAAAAAGTACTCTTTTTGAAAAAGGTACTTTTTTTGAGAAAAGTACTTTTTTGGAAAAAGGTACTTTTTTTTGTAAAAATGTGCTTTTTCGGAAAAGATAACTTTTTTTGACTTTTTTGTGAAAAGGTACTTGTGGAAAAAGTATTTTTTTTTGGAAACAGTACTTTTTTTGGAAAGGGAGTTTTTTTGGAAAAAGGTACTTTTTTGGAAAAAGGTACTTTTTGCCCCTCCATGCACACAAAAAAAACTATAGGTAAAATTGCCTATAATTGTAGGGTGATTTCACCTATTCCCAAAGGCAACATAGAGTTTGCTATGTTTAACGCCAATATTACATTAAAAAATAGGTAATTTCTATTTGACTTTTATGTTCGAAAAATCACCTATAATTTTTGGTAAATTAACTGAGAAAATAGGTGTATTACCAATTTTAATGTAGGCAAACTATTGGTAATATAACTTTGATATTAGGTATTTCTTTATTGCAAAATGCCCTTTTAGTAATTCAATTTTATATTTTATTATGTATAAATTTATTTATTAAAAAATAGATAAAAACACAAATGATTTAATTATGGAAATTACAGATACACATTATGTTAGCGGGTTTTTAATAAACATTTTAATTTTTCTATAGAAAATTTACTTCAAAAGAAAAAGTCTTCAGAATCTGAAGATTTTTCCATAAGAAAAGTTATCAGCATCTAAGGGTTTTTCTGTAGAAAAGGGGTTTTCTATAGGGGAAAGCCCATAGAATCTGAGGTTTCTTCATTAGGAAAATTCCGCAGAATATGAGTGTTTTTTGTAGAAAAATTCATCAGAATCTGAGGGTTTTTCTATATTAAAAGTCCTTAGAATCTGACAGGTTTTCTATAAGAAAATCTTTTAGAATCTGAGGAGTTTTCTACAGACAAAGGTCTTCAGAATCAGATAAGTTTCAGAATTTGAGAGGTTTTCTATAGGAAAAAGTCTTTGGAATATGAGGGTTTTTTTAAGATAAAAAATCATTGTTGGCAACCGAAAATAATAAGGGGATATTTTTTCGTTAATATTAACCTTTCAGTGGCAGAGTTTCTACACATTTAAGAATATTTGGTTATTTATAAACACTAAATCGCACTGTTTGTATAAACTATAAAGTCGAACCTAATTCGTTTCGGTTGCCAACCCTGTAAAAAAGTCGTAGAGTTTTTATATGAAAAATCTGAGGCATTTTCTAAGCCTTTTTTTTATGGGAAAAAGTTCCTAGAATTTTAAGTTTTCTACAAGAAATATCCCTGAGAATCTGAGGTTTTTCCATATGAAAAAGTCCAGAGAACCGGAAGGCTTTTATGCAAGAAAAAGTTGTACACTAAGAGAATTATGTCGGTAAAATTAACTACAATTGTAGTTCAAAAAGTGCAGACGGCAAATTTAAAATTAACTGATATTCCAGTTATTTTAACTACAATTGCAATTAAAATAAATTGCAATTCTGGTTAATTCAAATACAATTGCAGTGTACACTTTCCTAACTACAAATGCAGTTAATTTTATCGACATAATTCTCTGAGTGTAAGAATATAAAAAAAACTCGGAGAATCTGAGAAGTCATATCCCTTGCACTTAGATTCAGTGGGTCATTTCCCATCAAAAATCTCTTCTACGAGTATTTAGGACATTTCCTGTAGAAAGCCCCTTATATTGTGACAAATTTTTCCAACTTTTTCCATCAGATAGAACTTTTTTCCAGAAAAACCCATCAAAATCTATAGGCTTTTCTCTTTCGTAAAATTATCACAGTCTGTTTAATGTTTTATCGAAATATTACCAGATTCTGAGGCCAGTATCAATAGAAAAATCCACAAATTTTGATGGCTTTTTTCTATAAAAAATCTTATATTCTGGGAACTTTTCCTACGGAAAAGTCTTTAGGAGCTGAAAACTTTTACCCATAAAAATCATTGAGACTAGAGACTTAAGGGCTACTATTTCCCAGTAGTGAATATATGAAATATAATTTTCAGACGAGAATTCACAGGAATTTGGGAATTCATTCCCCAATGCTGGGAAAGAGTAGATATGGCAACGTGTAAATCCAGCAACGTGTAAATCCAGAAGCCTCATCCACATAAGTGTGGCCACAGCATGAACAATGTAATCTAAACTAAAGCATCCAAACACGCTTTCCTATTTGGTTTGTGTAATTTTATCGCATTTACGGCAATATCCTAAAATTAGGGAGTATTACACACAGATAAGTTATCTAAAAGTAAAATATAAATATTTAAGTTACTTTTGGTACAGATGAAAAACCGGTAAATTAACAGGAAAAGTAAAAGTCATATAAAACTATAGTGTTATATGCATCCATAGTTCTTCAAACAATGACAAAATTCTCCATTTGCTCAAGGAAAAGTGTGGGTCAGTGGCCATTATTGACAACATTCAGCAACATCGAACATAAACTTGAATATTTGGGCTGAATCTGTAAAAGCAGCTAAATATGCAAAAATCAAACACACATTATAAAACAAAATATACATTATAATACACATATAAACATCATAACTACAAATAACTTACCTCCTCATGCTTATTTTATAAGTTTTTGTAAAAATAATTAAAAAATATATTTATAAATATTTTCATAAAAATTTAAACGAAAGAAACCGAAAGAAACTAAAAAAATAATTAAAGTTTGGCATTTCGAATTTCAAAAAGATTGTCGAAGGGTTGCCTGCTTTCATTAGTTGAAATTACAATGCTAATAGGTAAAATAATTATATACTGGCATAGGTAATAAAACATTTTTTCAAAATTTCAAACTAAAATGGGCTACCTATGCCAGCCAAGGCAATATACCCTCTAGTATTTTTTTGTGTGTGTAGAAATTTACAAAAATAACTTCTTAGCGGTTGTCTACGCTGGAGGAGGAATCTACTTACCGAATTTCAACTTTCCGGTTCCAGTAGTTTGGGCAGGCCGCCAAGGGGGAGATTTCTCCCCTTTTTGTCCCTCCCTGTAGCATAATGTGCTAATTGTGCTCACTGTGTTAAGACGTGTTTTAAATTTGCTCCGTAGAAAAAATTAAATTTCCTAAAATAAAATCACATTTTTATAAACCTTTTGCTAAAAAATATTATTTTAATAACAATAAACCTTAAAACAATATTGATTTTTAGTTTAATTAATTGTGAAAATTATATTTCAATTTTAATCTATTTAAAATAACTTTTTATTAAACTAAAATTCTAAAATCATCAAACACTACATACAACAAAGCATAAACAGATAATATAAAAAACAATAATAACAACAAACCTTTCAATAATTAACAAGACAAACAAGTTCTTGCTCTCTTTTTACAACAATAACAACAACAGTGTTTATTTTATTATACATATTGAAATAAACCAAATTATGGCGTGTTTAACTAAAGGCTGTACAATCGAAAGTGATTACGAAAGAATGATATGTTGCTGGTTATGTCATGAACTCTGTCACATTAAATGTAGTGGTCTTACTGTAACTGTTGCTGAAGCTGTTTACAAATATAAGGGCCTAAATTAGTGTTGTCCAGACTGTAGAAAAATCGGTGTAAGCTTTTATCGTTTTTTCAAGGGAACAAAAGATAATTTTCTGGAAATTCAAAATGAAGCGTCTCAGCTTTCAGAGCGTATTTCTGCATATGGAAAGTTTTTGAAGACTTTAAGTCGCTCGATACTCTTAAATCTCCGCCACAGTCTTCTCCAAAACGACGTAAATTGTCCAGGAAAAATAAAGATAAACCCGATGATCCTGCTTCTTCTTCAACTACTCCAGTTAGTGCTTTAATTCCGTTTGTGAAAATTCCATTTTCTACTAATACCCAGCAAAATCTTTCATTACCAAATAAGTGGTTATATAATAGAAATTCATAGCTCCGCACAACTTATTTTTTGGCGTCTAAACTCATTATTTTTGTTTGGCGTGGTCGTTTTTATAAGTAGTCACGCTTACCCGCTCGCTTACGAAAAAATGAGAAATAAGTAGTTATGAGGTTTTGAATAATAAGTGGTTACACACATGCTTACAAAAAGTTGAATTATAAGTGCTTATCAGATTGCTTACTTGATTCTTAAAAATAAGGAGTTAGGCAAATACTATTAGCTTAAGGAAATAAATTCAGAAAAATTTAAGTTTTAGTTTTAGGACACGTCATACAAATTTAAACATAAAACATATTTACATACATATAATAAATAAAATTTTAATAAAATTTAACTGTGTAAAAAGTACTTATTTATACTATTACGAGTAAGTCATTATTTTGTATTTAGAAACAATGAATACAATAGGCCCTTATTAGGAAGTCATTATTTTAAATTATAAAATAATGCAAAAGGTAATGATTCATCATTTTGGGTAATGCAGATAGTAATGAGGTGTCATTACCAATATTTTGCTGGGTACTTCAACTACGAATATTCCTGGTAGTTCTTTAACTTTGTTGTCAGCGGAAAATACTTCTAATAATAATTCCACAACTACTATTAGTTCAAATACTTCAAATACAATAATAGCTTCAAATATTACTGACACAGCAATAAATAATCCTGAGGTTCCTCTTAAATATACCCAGGTCTTAACTTCTTCTGTTCCTCCTTCAAATATTATTGAAAGTAATCCTACTCCTGTTGATAATGTAATTGTTCACAGAGAATTATGTGCAATACCTCGTCCGAAATCAATTTTTCTATCTCGTCTGGCCTCCGAAACTCATGATGATCATGATGATGATCTCAACTACTATATAAATACTAAGTTGAATTCAAATGCTATAATTTCAACTTATAAGTATTCACATACACAACCCAGAAGTATTGCATCTTTTAAAATAACAGTTTCATCTGAAATGTATGAGAAATTGATAGACCCATGTTTCTGGCCAGATAATACACTGGTTCGTGAATACAGGTACAAGGAAAACCAGACAAATAAAAATATTGTACGGTTACCTTCGTCATCTAGTCAAAAAAACTAACTATATCTTCTGATAACCAACTGTATATTGCATATCAAAACGTTCGTGGTCTTTATACTAAGCTTTCCAATCTGTTTATCCAAAGCTTTGATTTAGATCATCATGTTATAGTTTTAACTGAAACCTGGTTAAATAAAAAAACTTTGAATACCGAAATTTTTTGTAATGGATATAACGTATACAGACTCCATAGAGAAACTACTACAATTGGTGGTGGCGTTTTAATAGCTGTTCTTTGCCTTTTTTCGTCAGAGGAAATTACACCTAATACTTCTCACAAAATTGAATTTGTTGCTGTTCGTATAAAACTAAAACACAAACATATATACATAAACTGTTCATATATTCAACCGAATTCTGATGCTCTAATTTATAATCAACATTACGAGAACATTAAATCCGTTGTATCGTCTGCCCAGCCAGATGATTCAATTTTTGTGTTTGGTGACTTTAACTTGCCCTTAGTTTCTTGGAAGCTCTTACCAGATTCTTTTTATTATACTCCTACAAACGCAAATGATTGGATCGATGTCTTTTTTAATAATCTCTATGACTTGTGCCTTTTCCAGTTTAATGGTGTTTATAACGAATATGGAAAACTGTTAGATTTGGTGTTTGTGAATGAACCTATTGACTGTTCATTAACTCGAGCTATTCCAATTTCTAGACCTGAGGATCGTTACCATCCTACCATTGAAATTACTTGTAATACTCCATTTGTTAAACGTAAAACCATAGTGAATAATGAAAAAGTCTACTGCTTCAAACGAACAAATTACAACAACTTAAAATATCTTCTAAGTAATACAAACTGGCTTGATAAGTTATACATCTCAAATGGCAGACCATCTTCCATCGATTCTATGATTAATACTTTCTATAAAACTATTTTTGAATATTTAGATGAATGTGTTCCGAAAATCACTGTGTTTAAACAGTCAGGCCCTCCCTGGAGCTCAAGACAGCTATCCAGACTAAAAAATATAAAAAACAAACTTTACAAAAAATATAAAAAATCCGGATCATCTTGTACTTATGGTAAATATTCTGTATCACGTGCCGAATATAATTTACTAAACATGAAGCTGTACAATAATTATTTAAACGATATGAAGGTTAAATTTAAAATTGATCCTAAGTCATTTATAAATAAATAGTCTCAATCGATTGCCCAGCAAAAAATAATGTACCTACATATTTTTTTTTTTTTTATAGTGACTGGTTTAGTGGTGGTGTACACCACTGTCATGTGACTAAATTGAAGAATTCTTCATAAGGGACCTCATTGAAAGTTGTTTTAAAACTACTAAAGCAATCGCAACGAGTGATAGCTCGTTGGAAAGGTATTGAATCAGGCTTTAATTGAAAAATAAAATTTTCCTAATTTTTCTCAGAAATTTACCTTTTTTCCCATGAAAATTAAATTTTCCGATTTTCCCACAGAAGCTCCTAAATTTTCCGGCTAAGTTTTTTTTTTTTGGATTCCTCATAATTTTTGCTTTAAGAATCAGCAATAAAAAAATGGGCCCCGACTCCTTGTTTGGACAGGAGAGGAGCATTTAAGAGACCACCTTGTTCTCATTGTTTTTATATTTTTTATAATATAATTATTTGTAATTATTTAACATTGTTTTATTTTATTATTAAAAATACATTTTAAAAATTATTTTACAGTTAAAAATACATTAATGAAGAAAAAATCTTTCTTATTTTGCTGCTTATACTTAATTACAATATTTATTAAAAATTTCAATTGTCTTGGCATCATTATAAAATTAAAGTAACTTTAAATTTAGCACGTCGGCAGACGAAGAGTACCGCTTTACATTAATTGACATATCAGAAATATTTGGTATGAAGCAATGAAACTTTTGCGTTCCAGTTATAGTTTTGACATTATTATATCTGTTTTGAATTCGTCGCTCCATGGCATCGTGTTCTTTTTGAGTGCATAAAACTGTGTTAATGGCAATTTCCTTGCTTTGAATCCACGAAAACAAATGTTGTACAATAAAGATCTGGTCAGTATATGGCCTTTGCAAACTTGCCTTAGTCGCCATGCGTTTTAGGGTTCCCCCTAACGCATCGCATGGGCCCTTACCGTGGGACGTCGCAAAAAAGTGCCACTCGACCTTGCAGTTTTGTTCTTCTTCAATTATGCAAAGATTGTAAAAATTTTTTTTATTCTTGTACTGAGAAGCCGCGCCGTCTGAGAAAAACGTTACTTTGTCGATTGCATCGAATTTTGATCTTAAGAATTCAAACAGTTTCATTTGAAATAAATAAACGGACACATAATTATGAGCTAAACTCTCCGCGACAACAACAAGGCTTACGGTCTGTAGTTCGTTATCTTCGTTTTTGAAATAAATGCAAAAAGGATGCACCGTGCACTGGTCGTTTGCCCAGTGATAAGCCTGAATTTCATCCTGAACGAGAAAAGTGTAATTCTCGGCAAAGTCGCTTATCACAATGAATTAATTTTGGGCTAATTTCTCCTTACTTTCCTTTAGAAATTTCGATTGCATCTCGGATATGAAATGGTGCGCCTTCAGTTCATTCAACTTGAATCCGAATTCCTCGATGAATTCCGGAATCTGCTTTACCACGGTCTCAAGGGAACATCTGCCGCTGCTAATTATCCACTGTTTGAAATGCACCTCCTGAATTAAAGCTGTTCAAACTTTTCCGCCAAATATTGCTCTAGCTCGTCAATCTTCGGACAATTGTCGCATTTGGACAGATGACAATTTTCCGTGGGGTATGCGCACAACGACTTCGACAGGAGGTCCCTATATGTTTCAATTTCACCGTGAAATACTTTCAATTTCTTGCATGGAAAGAACATTAATTTGATGTTTTGATGAAACATGCAAACGCAGACTGAATGCGTTCCGTGCCTGTCTAATGCCAGCACGCATTCTTTTGGTCGTAGATGGCAAACTTAGAAAATCCCACTTTTTCTGCTGGGTATTTCTCTTTGAACTGATGGTATCCCAGCAAAATATTGGTAATAACACCTCATTACTATCTGCATTACCAAAAATGATATATCATTACCTTTTGCATTATTTTATAATATAAAATAATGACTTCCTAATAACGGCCTATTGTATTCAGTGTTTCTAAATATAAAGTAATGACTTACTCGTAAAAGTTTAAATAAGTACTTTTTACACAGTTAAATTTTATACATTTTTATTTATTATATGTAATTATGTTTAATGTTTAAATTTTTATGACGAGTCCTAAAATTACACACTAGAAAAAACTTCAATTTTTCTGAATGTATTTCCTTAAGCTAATAGTATTTTTAAGAATCAAGCAAGCAATCGGATAACCGCTTATAATTCAACTTTTTGTAAGCATGTGTGTAACCACTTATTATTCAAAATCTCATAACTACTTATTTCTCATTTTTTCGTAAGCGAGCGGGTAAGCGTGACTACTTATAAAAACGACCACGCCAAACAAAAATAAAGAGTTTAGACGCCAAAAAATAAGTTGTGCGGAGCTATGAATTTCTATTTTATAACCACTTATTTGGTAATGAAAGATTTTGCTGGGATGCTTCGGATAGATTACATAATAATAATCTGCGCTGCTTATGTACTTTTTCTCCATCTTCACGTGTGATAACATAGTCACGTGTACCTGGGCAGGCGCGGCTGTTGTCATCATTGCAGTAAAAATCTTGAATCAATTTCACCGTTGCTTCGCTGAGGGTCCTTGAGCCAAATTTCTTGGTGGGAGTCGCCAATATGCTCTTCTGTCGAACTAATTCTTTGCTTCTTCTCGCGATGTAAAAAGATGTTTGAAACTGTTCAGAAATCTTGCGTATAGACCATGATTGAGGCAGCACAGATAAAATGAGATATTTCTCCGGAAAAGTGGTCGCTAAATTGAATTTTCTTTTCAACTGCTCAATCATTTGTTTGCCGTCATCAACGTCATCTGCTTGACTGCATTCGTTATCAGAGCCTTCATAAAATATTGTCGCGATTGCACTCATAACCTTGCCTTTTTTCTCTTTCCTGTATTTTTCACTTCGCAACTTTCTTTTTGTAATAGGCGATTCACCTAAAGTGGTAATAGCCTCATTCAAAGGACTCAAAGACATATTGACCATCGGAATGTCTGCCTCACTATCAGATGAAACATTTTGTTCAATTGTCATTTCACTCTCGGATTGTGGTTGCATTTGTTTCAATGCATTTGCTTGTTGAGACAAATCGATTTTACACTTGGGGCAAATGAATTCTGCTTCTTCACCGTATTGTATATTTAATTCATTCATGTATCGCTTCGAAACACCAGTTAATTTTAATACTTTTATCTTTTTCGAACGATGTCCACTCTTGTTAAACGGATTGCAGCAAAATTTATTCATTTTACTTTAAATTGTCTTTACAGCTTCACTCTTTACTTTACAAAAAAAAAACACTTTAACACTTTCACGTTTAGTATTCAACTAAAATTTGACTCAGAGTGTGTGAAGTATTTATATTTATTTTTTGGTAAAAAATAGGTAAAAAAAAATAAGCGATATTTGCTTTTCTTTAATAGGAAAATTTGCGTGAACTACTGGTCATAAAATGTTTTTTAAAGAGGAACTTAATTGGTTACTGCCAATAAGCCGACCACAGGTCATAAAATGTTTTGTAAATTTTTTAAATTACCAGGTAATAAATATTTCGCCATATTTATGGAAAATCCGTGTTTTATGACTTGTTTCTGCACGTGTCATTTTAGGCGAAATATTTATTACCTGGTAATTTAAAAAATTTACAAAACATTTTATGACCTGTAGCCTCAGTTGGGTTTGGTGTGCCATTACATGCCACTGCTGCTATTATCCATGGATTTATGGCCGATCTTGTGAAGGCAGGCAGACCATATTCACTACACACTCAACTTGGGGCTCTTAAAAAAATTGATTTTTTCTTCATAAATGTGTTTTTAACTGTAAAATAATTTTTAAAATGTATTTTTAATAATAAAATAAAATAATGTTAAATAATTACAAATAATTCAATTATAAAAAATATAAAAACAATGAGAACAAGGTGGTCTCTTAAATGCTCCTCTCCTGTCCAAACAAGTAGTCGGGGCCCATTTTTTTATTGCTGATTCTTAAAGCAAAAATTATGAGGAATCCAAAAAGAAAAAATTAGCCGGAAAATTTAGGAGATTCTGTGGAAAATCGGAAAATTTAATTTTCATGGGAAAATTTAATTTTCATGGGAAAAAAGGTAAATTTCTGAGAAAAATTAGGAAAGTTTTATTTTTCAATTAAAGCCTGATTCAATACCTTTCCAACGAGCTATCACTCGTTGCGATTGCTTTAGTAGTTTTAAAACAACTTTCAATGAGGTCCCTTATGAAGAATTCTTCAATTTTGTCACATGACAGTGGTGTACACCACCACTAAACCAGTCACTATAAAAAAAAAAAAATATGTAGGTACATTATTTTTTGCTGGGCAATCGATTGAGACTATTTATTTTAAAATCGGAGAGGGGTCGTCCAAAAATTTGCCAATTTTGATCGTTTTCATATGGAATTGCTCAATAAGTAACATGTTTGCTGACTTCTTTGCAACTACATATTCTGATGCTCAACACAACAACTCCAATAATTACCCTTACGCGATTGATGAACACCAGGCAATATCATTTTCTCCCATTATAACTTCCCAAATAGTAACCAGTTTGAAAAGCGTAAAATCATCCTTCCACAGTGGACCTGATGGTGTTCCAAGCTGTATATTAACTAACTGTGCTAATGCTTTTGCCACACCTTTATCAATAATATTTAATTTATCAATTAGATATGGCTACTTTCCTCAATTGTGGAAAGAATCTTACATAATTCCGCTATTTAAGTCTGGAAACAAATCAAATGTATCAAATTATAAAGGTATCGCTAAACTAAGTGCTATCCCTAAACTATTTGAAAAGTGCATAACTGATTGTATCTCTCATCAAGCATCTTCATTACTGTCACCTTTCCAGCATGGCTTTAGAAAAGGTCGCTCAGCAATCACGAATATCTTACAACTTACCACTATTGTAAATAATGGATTTAATAATGGTCAATTAACGGACGTTATATACACAGACTTCAGTAAAGCTTTTGATAAGGTCAACCATAGTCTTCTTCTTAGTAAACTTTCACTAATGGGTTTTACTAACAACAGTCTTCGCTGGCTCGAGTCATACCTTATCTGTAGGAAACAAAGTGTTCGTTTTAATAATACAACATCCAAGGGCATTATCGTCAATTCTGGAGTACCGCAAGGAAGCCACCTTGGTCCAATCTTATTCTCACTTTTTATAAATGATTTGCCGTGTGCAATACACAATTGTAATGTATTAATGTATGCCGATGATGTAAAAATCTTCTTAAGCTACAAAGAACCTTCGGAAATGCTCAATCTTCAACTTGACTTGGATAACTTTTATAACTGGTGTAATATTAACCTCATGGAACTTAATTTAACAAAATGCAAGCACATGCGTTTTTCCAGAAAATGGAATTCTCTTGGTTTCTATACTTTTGGTGACAGCCAACTTGAATTAGTCAAAGAGATTTTAGATCTTGGTGTTCTACTTGATTCAAAATTAGATTTTATAAAACACATTACGTCAATGATAAACAAAGCTCGTGGAGTACTTGCTTTTATAAAGCGTTGGGCAAAGGAGTTCACTGATCCTATAATTACAAAGCAGTTATACACATCTTTGGTAAGACCAATCATCGAATATGGTTCTATTATCTGGGATCCTGATTATGATGTTCACATAAATCGAATAAAATCTGTTCAAAAACAATTTTTATTGTTCTGCTTAGGGAACTCAACTTGGAACGCTTCTGAAGCTCTTCCATCCTATTCAGTTAGACTTGAACGGTTCAGTTAGACTTGCTTAATGGTAATGTTTGTTCTGAATTCCTGCTTAATAATGTTAAATTTAACGTTCCGCAACGATAAACTCGCAATTTTACACCATTGTATCTTCAGGTCTTTCAAACAAATTACGCAAATTCTGATCCTTTTCGTAGAATATGCAGAGATTTTAATGAGATGTATAAATTTATTCACTTTTCTTTGAGTGTTAGTGTCATTAAACGTAGTATTATCTTGTTTTTAAATACATAGCCTTATAATATTGTTTGTAATTAAATTAAATAATATTGTTTGTAATTAATTTAAATAATATAGTCTGTAAGGATTTAAAATCCATAGACTTAACTAAATAAATAAATAAATAAATAAAATTTCCAAAAAGCTCGTCTTAGTGGATGTCTACTACAGAGGAGGAACCATCATACCTAATTTCAACTTCCTAGCTCCAGCGGTTTGGGCAGGCCGTTAAGAGGGGCAGTTTTCTCCTTTTGAGCCCCCCAGTTTTACAACGTCCCTGTCCAAAATTCCAGAAAGTAATTTCCAGAAAAGTTAGCCCATACTCCAAGGAACACATGTTAAATTTCAGCTTTCTAGCCAAAGGGGTTTTGACAGGCCACCAAGGGGGAGATTTTCCCCTTTTTGCCCGTTCCGGTAGGAATTTCCAAAAATCCCGTCTTAGCGAAACTCTACGCTGGAGGAGGAACCTACATACTAAATTTAAACTTCATAGCTTCAGCGGTATCGGCTGGGCGATGTTAAGTCAGTCAGTCACTCACGTTATTCTTTTATATATGGACCCAGAAAAATCTCAGTAATGGGTGCTCATCAATAATAAACTGTAGAATTAGGGTTTGGTCAATAATAAGCAGTAGAATTAGGGTCTACTCAGAGCTTTGAAGAATTAATTCCTTTTTGAATGAATTCACTACCAATCGAATTCAATTTTCTCTAGAATTGAATGAATTCCTTTTCCTAAGTAATTCACTGAATTCATTCAACTGAATGCGTTCATCAAACAACAAATTCAAAGAATTAATTCAATTGCAATAGTTCTTTTTATTAAATCAAATTAATTAATTCACCGGTGAACGCGTTCAATTTTATAAATCGAACGGAAAAAAGTGAATTAATTCCTTACTGAATTAATTCACCACTGAATTCATTCAATTTCATTTTCATTCAGTGAATTAAAAAAAAATAAAATTACATTCAGTGAATTAAAAAAAAAATAATTAGTTCACTGAATTGAAAAAAAAAATAAAATAAGTTCACTGAATTAAAAAAAAATAAAATAAGTTCACTGAATTCAAAGCCTGTTTTCTGCCGTTCAGTAGAAGAAAACAATAATGTACAAATAAAATTTTTAAATAAGCAATTTTACAGCGTGTGCTAGTAACAAATTAGAAACCGGATGCTGTTTATCAACCTACATGATTCAAAAATAAAGCCTTTTACTATTAAAACTAAAAACTTTACAGATATAGATAAATTTGGAAAAAAAATATAACTATATAACTAGTTTGAAAAAGTATATAAAATAAGTAGTTACCAGAATAAGTAGTTATTCTTGTGCTTATACGCAATTAAAAAATAAGTGGTTACAAGTTGTTAAATAATACGACTTACTTATATACTTACTAGTGGTTAAAAAATAAGTAGTTACCAAATTCACATTATCTTTATAAATAAATAAGTAGTCTCGCGTAAGCTAGACTGCTTATAAAAACGGCTTCGCCTAACAAAAATAACTAGTACTGACGCCGAATTATAAGTACACACAAAAAAAAATAAAGGAAATATTGCCTAAAATTGTGGGGTGATATCACCTATTTTCAAAGGCAACATAGAGTTTCCTATGTTTTACGGCAATATTGCTATAAAAAATAGGTAATATTTATTTGATTTTTATGTTCGAAAAATCACCTATAATTTTTGTTAAATTAACTAGAAAAATAGGTCTATTACCTATTTTAACGTAGGCGAAAATTCTTTAATATAACTTCGATATTAGGTATTTTCTTTTTTTTGTTGCAAAAAGTAATGTATTTTATTATTTTATAAAATAAAAATTTATTTATTAAAAAATAAATAAAAATACATATAAATTATACAAATGGTTTAATTATACAAATTAAAGATAAAAATACTACACTATACAATATAAAATTATCGGTTTTTTATATAAAAAACACACAAGAAAGATCACTGGCCGATTCCCTGAAATTTGGGTATGTTATGGAGGAGAGAAAATTATTGAACACTTATTTTTTTAGCGGCCCAATCTCATATTCGGAGGATGAAAATGAGATTAGAAATTTATGGATTTTTATATTTTTAAGGTTTTTATGAAAGTTGCTAGAATCTTGAGGTTTTTTGAAGAAAATATTCTTTTTCTGTACTCACAATCTGAGGATTTTTCTATAGAAAAATGTCCTCAGGATCTGAGGCTTTTTCTATAGAAAGCGACCTCAGAATCCGAAGGCTTTTCAGTAGATTATTTTTGAAAAGTCTTCAGTTTTTGAGCGAATTTCTATAGGAAAAGATCCTTATCAGAGAAACAAGCCAGCCGCCGTAAGCCGTTTAAGCCGCCGCCGCCGGTCATTTTTGCCTCAGCCGCCGCCGCCGATTTTTTTCGGCTCATTTCGGCTGGAAGTATCAATTTCCAAAATAAAAAACAAGGTTGGTTACCGTTATCGTTAAAATACCGTTTCAAATTGAATACCGTTACCGATACATCTAAAAAAATTTCCCAATACCGTTATCGTTACCGATACCGTTATTTTTATGGGCAGTTACCGGTATTTTACCGGTATTTATTAATTTATATAAAAAATTACAGTTTTTTAACTTCTTTATTTTATAATCTTGAGTTATTTTTGCAACAAAATTTATAGAAAATAATTTTAATTACTAAAACTACCAGCATTGAATTTATAGGTTAAAATCTGTATTTTTAAGACTTAAAAGCAAGAATATGCTATGTTTTTATATGTTTTTACGTAATTTTTAATACCGGTACGTACCGGTATTGCTGTTTCGATAACGGTATACCGTTACCGAATCAATCTTAAATACCGTTACCTTTACCGTTACCGAAACAAACGAAATTCTATACCGTTACCGTTATTCGTTTCGGTAACCAACCTTGATAAAAAATTTAAAAGCAAATGTCATTTTTAAAACAAATTTTCTACTTCATCATTTCCTGAACCATCAAGAGTATTTTTTTGTAGTTAAAAAAAATAAAAGAACCAGTTTTATAGTCAGAGCTAAGAAGGATTTTTGTCATAAATATTTCTTAAGTTGGAAGTTTTGCTTGAAAACTTCTGACAGATTTCGCTGAAATTTGGATATGCAATAGAGGAGAGAATCCAAATGAACAATATACATATATACTTTTCAAATGACCAAGTGTAGATTGTAGGCAGAGCTTCGAAAGAATTAATTCAATTTTAGGTTAATTCGCACAAAACCGAATTCAGCTTTAGAAATTCCATCAAAACATTCCTTTATAATTAATTCATAGGTTTCATTCCCAAATTTTAATATTAAATAGAATGCATTCTTATGTTGAATACATTCCTTATAGAATTACAATCAATTTAAATAATTAATTTTTTCATTAATTCTAATCTTTTACAAAATGGCTTATCAAAATTGTCATTTTATTAAATCAGTAAAAGATCTAAGGGATGAATATACTAATGATTCTGACAACACTTTAGTTTATAATTACAAATTAAATAAAAATGTGGCTTATTTTAGGGTTTTAATATTGATATCATTTGTTTTTAACTTTTACAAACCGAATGAAACGTGAAAGATCATTATAAAAAGAATGAATTCATGAAAGAATTCATTCATTATGCATGAAAATTAAAAGAATGAAGCCAGTGAATGAATTCATAAGGAATGGTATAATCGTAAGATATATTAGTAAATTTTAATTAAAAGTCCAAAAGTGAATTAAAGAATTAATTCATTCGAATTTATGGTGGTAGGTTTGGTTAAGTAGATCACATCACATTTTTCAGAAATTTCAGTACACCTGAAATTATTATCAAAAGACACATTTTTAAGACATTGCGGACGAAGATATTTACAATAATCGACGCTGTTCTGAGTTCCGCATCCACAAAAAAATTCTAAAGTGAAACATTCCGAATTTTTTTGCTGTTCCGTGATCCACATCCGAATTTTTTTTTTCGTTTTATTTCGTGTAGAAAAAGCTTGATGGTAGTGAAACGAATACATATTTTTTAACAACAATTATTATATAATAATTTATTTTAAAATTAGTCTATCAATATTAAAATTTGGTAGAAACAACAAATTTTCGAAATTTTTAATTCCATGTGATTTTACAAATCAACTCTAATTAAAAAGTTTCGGAACTAAGAACAGGGGTGAATATCTGAATTTTTTAACTTTTCTTCTAAGTTTTTCAACTTTGACATCTTTTCGAGCATAATTTTTTTCGAACCATATTTTTTTCTAGTTTATTCTAAAAACACATTTAATTTTGAGTGAAAATAGAGTTTGTTTATTTCTAAGTTCCGAATCCACATAAAAAATTCTAAAGTGAAACATTCCGAATTTTTTTGCTGTTCTGTGATCCACATCCGAATTATTTTCTTCGTTTTATTTCGTGTTGGAAAAGCTTGGTGAAAGTAAAAGGAATATTTTGTTGCAAAAATTAATATGTTAAAATTTATTTTAAAATTTGTTGAAACAGTCAATTTCCGACTTTTGAATTTTGTGTGATTTTACAAAACCACTCTAATTAAAAAGTTTCAGAATTCAGAACAGAAATGTCAAAACTCTGTTTATGAGCGACTTCAAGCACTTAACAATTTGAAATTCAGCAATTTTTCAACCGATTTTGAATATTGTAACGTTTTTGGCAAGACAAAAAATTTAGCTTTCCAAATATATATAGAATTATTTATTTGTAACTGAAATATGTGACAGTTTTTTTTTTTAAATATTAAAATTAATTTTTTTTTAATTTGTATACTTTGACGGCTTTTTTACAGTATTAAACAATTCTTTACTATTGTAATTCATGGGTTTAGTTCTTAGTAAAATCAGATTCTTTTGTTTAAATTAATTGAAAATTGAAAAAGTTATCGTAATTTTTCTAAACATTTAATTTCAGAAACTCGAGGTTCTTGTTTGCACAATCATTAAGGTTAATATTTTCAATTTTCTTATAAATGCAGAGATTCCATGTTTATAAAAAAATGTATAACTTTGACAATTTTAAAGCGATTAAAATAGAACTTCATTTTGCCCTGAATAAAGAATAAATTAGATAAAAATTAGTTTTTTTTTAAACAAAATATTGCAATTAAAAGCCGTCAAAATTAAACAAAATAAGAAAAAATTAAGAAAATCAGTTTTATTTGAAAATATTTCCACACAATTTTGTTGAATATATAAACATATAAATATGTGGAAAGCCCAACTATCTCTCCTTCTAGCTCCGTTCAAAAACTAAAAATCTTAAATTTGTAATTTTTATCGATGAATTTAACTTAAAATAATTTTTTTTTTGATAATTCCAAATTTTTTTGCACAAATTTCTACTGCTATATTTTGGAAAAAACCTTAAACATCTTTAAAACACGTGTATAATGTTTTATCAAGCTGATCAAGCCGCCGCCGCCGCCGATTATTTTGATCGGCTTGTTTCCCTGGTCCTCATAGTATAAGGGCTTTTTATAGGAAGAAGTACTCGAAATCCCACGGTTTTCTATAGGAAAAGGTCATCAGAATCTGAAGGTTTTTCCACATGAAAATATCATCGGAATCTGGGGCTTTTTTTTATAGAAAAATGTCCTTAGAATCTGAGGCTTTTTTATAGGAAAAGATTCTCAGAATCTGAAGCCCAGCAACAAAATTAATTGTATCAACAAAATTAATTGTAAAAAACAATAGTTTTTATCTATTTTGTCAGTTGCTTTTACACTCATAAATAAAGCCCATACAAATAGGTCAAAATTTTGTTGGTGCAAATACATGTACTATTTTCAGCAGAATTTTAAACTTATTTTACGGGCTTTTTAAGAGAAAATGGCAGAAAAATTAGTTAAATTTAATCAGAATGCGTTTAACAGACTTTTGTACTAACTTTTTTTATGAGTGTACTTATTTTGTCAGTTGTTTTAAAAAATTTTTATTACAAATTTTTCAGTTAATTTTATGACATTGTTAGTTATTTTTATTTCATTTGTTAGCTATATTTCAACAGTTAAAAATAATAAAATTTTTATTTTTTTAAAGGCAAACACACAAACACAAACACACGCCTTTTTAACTGCATATAACTTGGTTTTAACTGTCATTTCAGTAGATTATACCGACAAACTTTTTTGATTGTATAGAAAAAACCGTGTTGGGAATTAAAGAAATATGTTTTTCAATACATCAACAGGCTAGAGTATTTTGTATTCTTTTTTATGTTTTTGTCTTAAAATATCCTGCCTCTTAAAACACACAATAGTAAAATAGTTAAAATATCGTTTGCAATAAAATTGCATTGCCGAAATAAATAAATGAAAAACCTTTATCCAAAAGATAAAGTTTTCAAAATACTATGTTACAGTAACCGACACAGTATCGTTCTGTTTGCCAACCATGAAAAAAGACCATAGATAGTTACGATAAAAACACCTCTAAATAGCTTAAATCATTCATAATAGAGCTGTTTAGAGGTGTGTTTAGCTTTATCTCTAGCAGCTTTCTCTCGCGTGTAAATCTGCCTTTAGAAATAACACCCAAATATATAAAACCACTCAGTTTCCGAATAGTTTTTTAACTGAAAAACTCCCTGATTCTTATAGAAAATTACTCGATCCATGAGGATTTTTCCCTTTAGGAATTCCCTTCGAACCAAAAAAAAAAAAGATTACCGCTTCAGTTTAAAAAAATAATCAAATCCAATATGATACTTATAGGAGGAATCGTGATCATATTTACGTTCTTTAGTTTTTTTTTCTTAACTGGAACGGTACCCAGCGCTGTATGATAAATTGGCATGAAAGAAAAATAACCCTAAGTACATTTTGGAAAACGGCGTTCTTTGTTGAGAAAAAGAGTGTCTTGACGTACAGGAATCCCCAATGTTTGGAATTCCCGATTGGGTTTTCTTTTTCCACATTTCATTCAGCATGTGATGAGCTGAAGGTTTGAATATTTTAAATTTTGAGTATTAGTACCATAGTATGGAAAGCAATTCAGCATCCAATCCTTATAAGATCGTCTGAAAAATCAAAGAATAATTTAAACTTTATTTTTTTAATATAACATTTAACACTGCCTTACGTCGTTAATCTTTTCTTCCGTATATTTCATACTCTACAATTTTTTCATTAAAAAATCTTAGAAAATAAATGTTGATTGAACATTAAAAGTAAATAAAATATTTTAAATTTGTGACATTTCGTATTACAAATTTTCAGAGGGTTGCCTACATTCATAATTTAAATCTACAATGCCAATAGGTAGAATAATTAGCTGTTGGCATAGGTAATAAAACTATTTTTATTAATAACATACAAACATAGGGTACCTATGCCAACCAAGGCAATATGCACTCTAGTATTTTTTTGTGTGTAGTGAAAAATTTTAGTTTCATTATATAACCACTTATTTGGTAATGAAAGATTTTGCTGGGGAGATGATTATTTACAGTCCAATGATCATTTGAGTATAAATAATATTATACTTTTCGCAATATAATAATAGATAACTCCAAAATTGTGGTGTATGCATTTTTATCAAAAATTATGACGAATAATCGTTACAGAGTTGAAGTCGTGTTAGCATAGATTTACGAAAAAGTTTGTAAAATGTATTAATTTTTATTAAAAACGTTACTTTTTTTCTTCACAAAAATTCTTACAGTTAGTGTTTAGCTTCATTGGTTAATAAAATATAAGCTATTAAATTTAAAAAACCTTATGAGTTACTCGTTACGGAGTATACATTTGGCGTATAAACTTGGTCACAAATTTTATGTATTAACCAACAATTGGTCAGATTGTTATAAATTTTGTAAAACATGTGACAATGCGCTGCTATATATCGCAATATATAACTCAAATGTAATCAATGCATTAGAAATTAGCCGGTTACACGGTTTTTATTAGAGTTTGCTGTTCGGTTTTAATCGAAACCTAAACCCACAAAAATAAGTCGGTTTTTAAAAAATACTTTAACAAACTAAAATAAATAAATTGCATATTACTGAATCTTGAATTTCGAAAAGGCTCAGCTCCTATTTTACAAAATATTGGCCATTTTTTTAAATCCCTGGATTTATTTTCGGATTTATTTTATTTTGTTAAAAAATCCTCATTTTGGTTTTTAATTTTCAAAATTTAATATTTTTATCAAAATCTAACAGTTATTCGATTATATAATGTGAAAGAAAATCATTAAATTTTGTAAAAATGTAAACATAGGAATTGAATTAAGCTAAATCCAAAATGGATTTCTAAAATAAATAAATCCGTTTTGGATTTTCGCAAAATTTCAATTTTTTCTTTCATATTATATTAGCGAATAAGTATAAGATTTGAATAAAAATTAAAAATTTTTTAAATTTAAAAAGAAAATGTGAATTTTTTAACAAAATAAAATAAATCCAAAAATAAATCCGGTGATTAAAAAAAGGCCTATTGTATTTAATTGTAATGAACATTTTCTACATTAAAAACTGCTTTAAAGAATTTTTTGTTTTTGTTATTACGGATAACAAAAACTGAAGCTTATAATTTTAGTAAAAAATTACACCAAAAAGTCAAGTTGTTTAAGAGATATTGAGTTTCACATATTCAGTTACGATTTTCACCGCGTATTTTTCAAAAAGCCTTATTTCGTATTGCGTGAAATTTGGAAATTTTAACTTTATATTGTTTTAAACAAATTGCTAAAATTTAAACTCTTTAAAATACACCTGAAGAAAAAAGAAAAAAAATTTATTTATAACGGGTTTCCGCGTTTATTTCTTCTCCCGGAAAGGTTTCGAAATGGCGTTATTGCCTTTAAATATTCGAGTGAGAAATTCAATCGAATTTTAAAAGATATCTTGGATGTATTAAACTATTTAATTTTTATGCATATTTAATTATCATATATTTAGTTAGAATATTGTTATATTTAATTTTTTTAAAACAACTCTATTAATATCACAAGATAACCGAAATATAACCGAAACCGCGGTTTTTATAATTTTGAAAAACCGAAACCGCGGTTTCCAAATTTTTCGGTTTTTAGCAAACTCTAGTTTTTATCACATTTTTTGATATCACCCATACATAGTTGATACGTTCTCAAATGTTTGTAAATATAACTTGTAAATAAATTATGAATAAAAAAAACGTAGTCTACTCTTTTTATAAAAGGCTATATTAATTAAACTTATTTTCATAAAAATTATGTTTTGGATTAATATGTTTATTACCTTTCTTTGTAGGCTTCGGGGTTTATGCGATAATGTAGAAACTGCTCCTGAAACATTTCATGATTTAGAAGTATGTATGAGTATGAGGCAACCAAACCAACAAGTACCATTAAATGTCCGAGTTCGCCGTGCTCTTGACAGAGATATGCCATTCCAACTGCGCTATATTGGACAACCTGAACTAGATCGAACAAGATCAACTATTGTGAGGTCAAGCATAGATGTTGGATGTACATCAACAGTTCTTGAATTTTTAACTGAACTGGGATGTAGGCTAGACTTTGAATATGTTAGCCAAGGCTATTTATTTCGCAAAGGACGAATGAAAATAACCGTTTCTAAAATTTTTAAAATAATTCCTGGCAAGCAGCATGACAGTGAACCAGTTTGTCATAGTTATCTTGTAGAACTATCAGTTTTAGCTCCAAATGGCCAAGACGCAATTGGCGATGAAATGAGGATTTTTGCCGAGCAATTAAAACCTTTAGTGCAGCTTGAAAAAATCGACTACAAGAGACTTGGAACTATTCCCTAAAAATAACCGAAGCGAAACAGTTTTTCATATATACACACATTGTTGTTTAGATGAAGTTATTAAGAATAAAAATCAAGGACCCTAAATAATTATTATCAGAATTTTTAAAACCGAAAAAATTGCTCAATTTTAAGAAATATTTTTAAAAATTGATTCATAATTATTATTGGCAACATAAAAAAAAATCGTTGCCCATAACTATTTTCATCAAATTTTTTTTTTTTTTTTGTTAAGTGTTGTTTTTTCAAACGCGTCGTATAGACCAAATACAATTAAAATTGTAACTAATATGTATTTTTATTAATTCTAATTTAGTAGGTTTGAGGTTAAGAAGAAGAATAAACATTTTCTTCAAATGTTATAAACACATTAAATTTGCACATCAGACTAGATCCAGTTTCTGCCTTTTTTGTGGACAGGCTTCATCAGTGATTTTACATTAAATTGAATTATTGTTTATATTTTCATTATCAGATTGTCTCTATATGAATACTTTCAGAAGTGATCAAACAGACATATACAAACATTCTACTTTAGATTTCCTGTTTATCTTCTTATTTTCTCCGTGTCACCTTTTCGCAAATGTTGCCACACTGACTTATGGTTTTTACGTACAAGTGCAGGCAATTTGTGTATATTGGAGACGGACAGCCAACAGGGCATTTTTATTTTTTTAGTTAAGTGTTGTATTTTCAAACGCCTTGTATAGACCAAATACAATTAATATTGTAATTAATATGTATTTTTATAAATTCTAATTTAGTAGGTTTGAGGTTAAGAAGAAGAATAAACATTTTCTTCAAATGTTATAAACACATTAAATTTGCAAATCAGACTAGATCCAGTTTCTGCCTTTTTATGGACAGGCTTCATCAGTGATTTTCCATTAAATTGTATTATTGTTTATATTTTTATTGTCAGATTGTCTCTATATGAATACTTTCAGAAGTGATCAAACAGACATATACAAACATTCTACTTTAGATTTCCTGTTTATCTTCTTATTTCCTCCTTGTCACCTTTTCGCAAATGTTGCCACACTGACGTATGGTTTTTACGTACAAGTGCAGGCAATTTGTGTATATTGGAGACGGACAGCCAACAGAGCATTTTTAGTTTTTTAGTTAAGTGTTGTTTTTTCAAACGCCCTGTATAGACCAAATACAATTAATATTGTAATTAATATGTATTTTTATAAATTCTAATTTAGTAGGTTTGAGGTTAAGAAGAAGAATAAACATTTTCTTCAAATGTTATAAACACATTAAATTTGCAAATCAGACTAGATCCAGTTTCTGCCTTTTTTATGGACAGGCTTCATCAGTGATTTTCCATTAAATTGTATTATTGTTTATATTTTTATTGTCAGGTTGTCTCTATATGAATACTTTTAGAAGTGATCAAACAGACATATACAAACATTCTACTTTAGATTACCTGTTTGTCTTCTTATTTCCTCCGTGTCACCTTTTCGCAAATGTTGCACATGATGTATGGTTTTTTCGTACAAGTGCAGGCAATTTGTGTATATTGGAGACGGACAGCCAACAGAGCATTTTTATTTTTATACCCTACACCACTATGTGGTCAGGGTATTATAAGTTTGTGCTGATGTTTGTAACACCAAAAAATATTGGTCGTAGACCCACCTTATAGTATACCGATCGGTTCAGAGTTTTTTTTTATTTCGATTTAACGATGTCCGTCTGTCCGTCCGTCTGTCTGTCCATGCAATCTTGTGCGCACTCTACAGGTCGCAAATATTAAGATATTTTGATGAAATTTGGTACGCAGACCTATGTTGGCCCAAGGACGAACAAGTTTGATTTTAGTGAACATCGGTCCATGTTTAGACCTAGTGCCCATATAAGGGTCCTACCAAAATTATATTGTTTATACGCTGCAGGTCGTAAATATTAAGATATTTTGACGAAATTTGGTACACAGACCTATGTCAGCCCAATAACGTAGCCTTTTGATTTTGGTGAATATCGGTCCATGTTTAGACCTAGTGCCCATATAAGGGTCCTACCAAAATTATACTGTTTATACGCTGCAGGTCGTAAATATTAAGATATTTTGATGAAATTTGGTACACAGACCTATGTTGGTCCAAGGACGAAGCCTATTGATTTTGGTGAACATCGGTCCATGTTTAGACCTAGTTCCCATATAAGGGTCCTACCAAAATTATACTGTTTATACGCTGCAGGTCGTAAATATTAAGATATTTTGATGAAATTTGGTACACAGAACTATATTGGCCCAATAACGCAGACTATTGATTTTGGTGAACATCGGTCCATGTTTAGATCTAGTACCCATATAAGGGTCCTACCAAAATTATACTGTTTATACGCTGCAGGTCGCAAATATTAAGATATTTTGATGAAATTTGGTACACAGACCTATATTGGCCCAATAACGCAGCCTATTGATTTTGGTGAACATCGGTCCATGTTTAGACCTAGTGCCCATATAAGGGTCCTACCAAAAATATACTGTTTATACGCTGCAGGTCACAAATATTAAGATATTTTGATGAAATTTGGTACACAGACCTATGTTGGCCCACTAACGCAGCCTATTGATTTTGGTGAACATCGGTCCATGTTTAGACCTAGTGCCCATATAAGGGTCCCACCAAAATTATATTGTTTATACGCTGCAGGTCGCAAATATTAAGATATTTTGATGAAATTTGGTACATAGACCTATGTTGGCCCAAGGACGAAGCCTATTGATTTTGGTGAACATCGGTCCATGTTTAGAACTAGTGCCCATATAAGGGTCCCCCCAAAATTGGCTTGGTTACAAACTGCAGGTCGCAAATATTAAGATATTTTAATGAAATTTGGTGCGCTGACTCACATTATATAAAATTTTGACACAAGCCCCATTTTAACCCATTCGAATTTCGGATCCAAACAATACACCAGACTGGTGTAGGGTATTGTATAGTCGGCATGCCCGACTTTAACCTTTTTACTCGTTTTAGTTAAGTGTTGTTTTTTCAAACGCCTTGTATAGACCAAATACAATTAATATTGTAATTAATATGTATTTTTATATATTCTAATTTAGTAGGTTTGAGGTTAAGAAGAAGAATAAACATTTTCTTCAAATGTTATAAACACATTAAATATGCAAATCATACTAGATCCAGTTTCTGCCTTTTTATGGACAGGCTTCATCAGTGATTTTCCATTAAATTGTATTATTGTTTATATTTTTATTGTCAGATTGTCTCTATATGAATATTTTCAGAAGTGATCAAACAGACATATACAAACATTCTACTTTAGATTTCCTGTTTATCTTCTTATTTCCTCCGTGTCACCTTTTCGTAAATGTTGCCACACTGACGTATGGTTTTTACGTACAAGTGCAGGCAATTTGTGTATATTGGAGACGGACAGCCAACAGAGCATTTTTATTTTTTTAGTTAAGTGTTGTTTTTTCAAACGCCCTGTATAGACCAAATACAATTAATATTGTAATTAATATGTATTTTTATAAATTCTAATTTAGTAGGTTTGAGGTTAAGAAGAAGAATAAACATTTTCTTCAAATGTTATAAACACATTAAATTTGCAAATCAGACTAGATCCAGTTTCTGCCTTTTTTATGGACAGGCTTCATCAGTGATTTTCCATTAAATTGTATTATCTCTATATATAAAAGAATAACGTGACTGACTGACTGATTGGCTGACTGACTGACTCAACATCGCCCAGCCCAAACCGCTGAAGCTAGGAAGTTGAAATTTGGTATGTAGGTTCCTCTTTCGGCGTAGACGTCCGCTAAGACGGGATTTTTGTAAATTCCTACCGGAACGGGCAAAAAGGGGAAAAGTCTCCCCCTTGGCGGCCTGCCAAATCCCCTTTGGCTAGAAAGCTGAAATTTAAGATATGTGTTCCTTGGAGTATGGGCTAACTTTTCTGGAAAGTACTTTCTGGAATTTTGGACAGGGACGTTGTAAAAATGGGGGTTAAAAAGGGGAAAAAGGCCCCCCTTGACGGCCTGCCCAAACCGCTGGAGGTAGGAAGTTGAAATTTGGTATAAAGGTTCCTCCACTATCGTAGACATCCACCAAGGGACAGGGACTGGCAAAAAGGGGAAAAGTCTCCCCTTTGACGGCCTGCTCAAACTGCTGGAGCTATGAAGTTGAAATTGGGTATGTAGGTTCCTCGACCTGTGTAGACGTCCGTTGAGACGGCATTTTTGGAAATTCTTATCGGGAGGGGCAAAAAGGGGACAAAAAAAGTACCTTTTTCCAAAAAAGTAACTTTTCCCAAAAAAGTACCTTTTCCCAAAAAAGTACCTTTTCCCAAAAAAAGTACCTTTTCCCAAAAAAAGTACCTTTTCCCAAAAAAGTACCTTTTTCCAAAAAAAGCACCTTTTTCCAAAAAAAATTCCTTTTTCCAAAAAAAGTACCTTTTTCCAAAAAAAGTACCTTTTTCCAAAAAAGTACCTTTTCCCGAAAAAAGTACCTTTTTCCAAAAAAAGTACCTTTTTCCAAAAAAAATTCCTTTTTCCAAAAAAATGTTCCTTTTCCCAAAAAACATACATTTTTTCAAAAAAATACCTTTTTCAAAAAAAGTACCTT
Source organism: Leucophora obtusa (assembly GCA_949987735.1). Taxonomy (NCBI): domain Eukaryota; kingdom Metazoa; phylum Arthropoda; class Insecta; order Diptera; family Anthomyiidae; genus Leucophora; species Leucophora obtusa. The sequence continues at coordinate 57,254,471 of OX465297.1, forward strand.
TTCCAAAAAAGTAAATTTTCCCAAAAAACATACATTTTTCCAAAAAAATACCTTTTTCAAAAAAAGTACCTTTTCCAAAAAAAAGTACCTTTTCCCAAAAAAGTACCTTTTTCTAAAAGAATGTTCCTTTTCCCAAAAAACATACATTTTTCCAAAAAAATACATTTTTCAAAAAAAGTACCTTTTCCATAAAAAGTACCTTTTCCCAAAAAAAGTACCTTTTCCCAAAAAAAGTATCTTTTTCTAAAAAAATGTTCCTTTTCCAAAGAAAGTACCTTTTCCAAAAAAAGTACCTTTTTTCAAAAAACATACATTTTTCCAAAAAAGAATACATTTTTCCAAAAAAAATACCTTTTTAAAAAAAAATACCTTTTCTAAAAAAAGTACAAATAAAGTACTTTGTAAAAACAAAGTATCTTTTTCCAAAAAATTTCGTTTTTCCAAAAAGTACCATTTAAAATAATATATGTATAATTTCAAAAAAACTACTTTTTTTCCTCCCCCCACGGATATCTCCACTAAAACAAGGTTTCTTGATATTCGGCATAGACGTGCGCTAAGACGGGATTTTTGGAAATTCCTACCGGAACGGGCAAAAAGGGGAAAAGTCTCCCAATAAATAGTCTCACAAATTGGAAAAGTGCCTGCCCAAACCCCTGGAGGTAAGAAGTTGAAATTTGGTATAAAGGTTCCTCCACTGTAGTAGACATCGACTAATTCCCTATAGGATATCCCAAAAGCAAATTCGGAATGTGAGTTCTTCCTTCTGTGTAGGCTTCCGCTTAGACGGAATTTTTGAAATTCCTATCGGGAGGGGAAATAAGGGGAAAAGTCTCCTCCTTGACGGCCTGCCCTTTTGGCCAACCTAAAATTTTAAATATGTATTCCTTGGAGTAGGACTAACTCCCCGGTAACGTAATTTTTCTATTTTGGAACAGGAACATAGTAAAAATGGTGGTTGAAAGGGAAAAATGTCCCCACTAACGGCCTGCCCAAACCGCTTAGGCAATGCAGTTGAAATTTGGTATGAATGTTCCTCATCCATCGCAGATAGCCGCGAAGATGGAATTTTTGTAAATTCCTAAAGGGAGGGGCAAAAAGAAGAAAAGCCTCACCTTGGGGGCCTGTAAAAACCCCTTCGGCTAGAAACCTGAAACTTAAAATGTGGGTCCCTGGAGTAAGGGCTAACTTATTAGAAAGATACTTTTTTGAATTTTTGGACAGGGTCGTTATAAAATGGGGGCTCAAAAAGGGAAAGTGGCCCCTTAACGACCTGTCCAAACTTCTGGAACTAGGAAGCTGATATTCGGTACTTAGGTTCGTCTTCCAGCCTAATACCAATCGGGAGGGACAAAGAAAAGAAACAGTTTCCCCCTTGACAGTCTGCTCAAACTGCTGGAACTAGGAAGCTGAAATTCCCTGTCGATGGATTTTCGGAAATTCCTACCGAGAGGGGCACAAATAGTAAAAGTTGGCTAGAAACCTGAAATGTAAAACATATGTTACTTGGAGTATGGGCTCACTTACCGGGAAGGTGCTTTTTGGACAGGGACATTGCAAAAATGGGGATTAATGAAGCGAAAAGTGCCGCTTAAAGGCCTGCCCAAACCGCTGGAGGTAGGAAGTTGAAATTTGGTATTAAAGTTCCTCCTCTATTGTCGACATCCGCTAAGATGAGATTTTTGGAAATTTCCACAGGTAGGGTCAAAAACAGGAAAAGTCTCCCCCTTAACGGCCTGGCCAAACTGCTGGATCTAGGGAGCTTAAATTCGGCATTTGGGTTCCTTCTCCAACGTAGACGTCCCCTAAGACGGTATTTTTGGAAATTCATACCGGGAGGGGTAAAAAGGGAAAAAACTTCCCCCTTGATAGCCTGGCCAAACTGCTGGATATAGAGACCTAAAATTATGTATGTAGTAGGTTCCTCCTCCAACGCAGACGTCCTCTAAGACGGAATTTTTGGAAATCCCTACCGGGAGGGGTAAAAACGGAATAATTCTCCCCCTTGATGGCCTAACTTGGCCCTTCGGCTAGAAACCTGTAATATATAATATGTTTTCCTTGGAGTATAGGCTAACTTATCGACACGGCATCTCTAGGACTTTGGACAGGAACGTGGTAAAAATGGTGGTTCAAAAGGGGAAAATTGCCCCCCTCTTAACGTCTGCGTCTTTAGCTAGAAACCTAAAACTTAAAGAACAAGTGTATATGGAACACTAAAATTAAGAAACTAAATAGGAAACGAGTGGAATTGAAACACTACATAAGTGGAACGAAATGGATATAAACGTTGAACGAGTGGAATTGAAATTATAGAGGGAATTACCTGTTCAAACACTATCCACGGAATATGAAACTTATGTAGCATTGAAACATACTCTCGAAAAAGTTAAACAAATTTTCTAAAAGAGAAAAAACCTTAGAAAAGGAATGGAACTTATATATTCCGATATTTAAACTTCATGTAACGAAGCACCGGTGGAAGAAACCGACGCAGTAAATTTTCCAACTGAATTTGTGAATTTACTTGAATTGCCAGGTCTACCTTTACATAAACTGGAATTTAAAAAAAAAACTTTAAGGCATGCTAACAACCCTGCTTTACGTTATTTATTTTCATTCAGAACACAAATGAACAAAACTACTTACGGGTCTATCTACCTAAGTTCGCACTTTACCAAATTATCTTAACATACACACGTACATATATTGCAATTTATTATGGATTCATTACTAACAATCCACTTTCAAGAGAAAAAGTGATAAAATATTTATTTATTTTAAACCCATTGTTGTGCAGAATTATTTATTTGTGGTGACTGGGTGAAGGCTTTTACTATGTAAAAACTGTACTTTAAATAAAAAGCGAATTTAAAAAAAATTGTCGGGGGGGGGGGGGGGGGCACGCTAACAACGTAGCGGGCTGCGCCCGCTAGTTGTTTATATTTTGATTGTCAGATTGTCTCTATATTAATGCTTTCAGAAGTCATCAAACAGACATATGCAAACATTCTACTTTAGATTTCCTGTTTATCTTCTTATTTCCTCCCTGTCGCCTTTTCGCAAATGTTGCCACACTGACGTATGGTTTTTACGTACAAGTGCATGCAATTTGTGTATATTGGAGACGGACAGCCAACAGGGCATTTTTATTTTTTTTAGTTAAGTGTTATTTTTTTCAAACGCGTCGTATAGTCCAAATACAATTAATATTGTAATTAATATGTATTTTTATTAATTCTAATTTAGTAGGTTTGAGGTTAAGAAGAAGAATAAACATTTTCTTCAAATGTTATAAACACATTTAATTTGCAAATCAGACTAGATCCAGTTTCTGCCTTTTTTATGGACAGGCTTCATCAGTGATTTTCCATTAAATTGTATTATTGTTTATATTTTTATTGTCAGATTGTCTCTATATGAATATTTTCAGAAGTGGCCAAACAGACATATACAAACATTCTACTTTAGATTTCCTGTTTATCTTCTTATTTCCTATCTGTCACCTTTTCGCAAATGTTGCCACACTGACTTATGGTTTTTACGTACAAGTGCAGGCAATTTGTGTATATTGGAGACGGACAGCCAACAGGGCATTTTTACTTTTTTAGTTAAGTGTTGCATTTTCAAACGCCTTGTATAGACCAGATACAATTAATATTGTAATTAATATGTATTTTTATAAATTCTAATTTAGTAGGTTTGAGGTTAAGAAGAAGAATAAACATTTTCTTCAAATGTTATAAACACATTAAATTTGCAAATCAGACTAGATCCAGTTTCTGCCTTTTTTATGGGCAGGCTTCATCAGTGATTTTCCATTAAATTGTATTATTGTTTATATTTTTATTATCAGATTGTCTCTATATGAATACTTTCAGAAGTGATCAAACAGACATATATAAACATTCTACTTTAGATTTCCTGTTTATCTTCTTATTTCCTCCGTGTCACCTTTTCGCAAATGTTGCCACACTGACGTATGGTTTTTACGTACAAGTGCAGGCAATTTGTGTATATTGGAGACGAACAGCCAACAGAGCATTTTTATTTTTTTAGTTAAGTGTTGTATTTTCAAACGCCTTGTATAGACCAGATACAATTAATATTGTAATTAATATGTATTTTTATAAATTCTAATTTAGTAGGTTTGAGGTTAAGAAGAAGAATAAACATTTTCTTCAAATGTTATAAACACATTAAATTTGCAAATCAGACTAGATCCAGTTTCTGCCTTTTTTATGGACAGGCTTGATCAGTGATTTTCCATTAAATTGTATTATTGTTTATATTTTTATTGTCAGATTGTCTCTATATGAATACTTTCAGAAGTGATCAAACAGACATATACAAACATTCTACTTTAGATTTCCTTTTTATCTTCTTATTTCCTCCGTGTCACCTTTTCGCAAATGTTGCCACACTGACGTATGGTTTTTACGTACAAGTGCAGGCAATTTCTGTATATTGGAGACGGACAGCCAACAGGGCATTTTTATTTTTTTAGTTAAGTGTTGTTTTTTCAAACGCGTCGTATAGACCAAATACAATTAATATTGTAATTAATATGTATTTTTATTAATTCTAATTTAGTAGGTTTGAGGTTAAGAAGAAGAATAAACATTTTCTTCAAATGTTATAAACACATTAAATTTGCAAATCAGACTAGATCCAGTTTCTGCCTTTTTTATGGACAGGCTTCATCAGTGATTTTCCATTAAATTGTATTATTGTTTATATTTTGATTGTCAGATTGTCTCTATATGAATACTTTCAGAAGTGATCAAACAGACATATACAAACATTCTACTTTAGCTTTCCTGTTTATCTTCTTATTTCCTCCGTGTCACCTTTACGCAAATGTTGCCACATGACGTATGGTTTTTTCGTACAAGTGCAGGCAATTTGTGTATATTGGAGACGGACAGCCAACAGGGCATTTTTATTTTTTTAGTTAAGTGTTGTTTTTTCAAACGCGTCGTATAGAACAAATACAATTAATATTGTAATTAATATGTATTTTTATTAATTCTATTTAGTAGGTTTGAGGTTAAGAAGAAGAATAAACAATTTCTTCTAATGTTATAAACACATTAAATTTGCAAATCAGACTAGATCCAGTTTCTGCCTTTTTTTTATGGACAGGCTTCATCAGTGATTTTCCATTAAATTGTATTATTGTTTATATTTTGATTGTCAGATTGTCTCTATATTAATGCTTTCAGAAGTCATCAAACAGACATATGCAAACATTCTACTTTAGATTTCCTGTTTATCTTCTTATTTCCTCCCTGTCACCTTTTCGCAAATGTTGCCACACTGACGTATGGTTTTTACGTACAAGTGCAGGCAATTTGTGTATATTGGAGACGGACAGCCAACAGAGCATTTTTATTTTTTAGTTAAGTGTTGTTTTTTCAAACGCCCTGTATAGACCAAATACAATTAATATTGTAATTAATATGTATTTTTATAAATTCTAATTTAGTAGGTTTGAGGTTAAGAAGAAGAATAAACATTTTCTTCAAATGTTATAAACACATTAAATTTGCAAATCAGACTAAATCCAGTTTCTGCTATTTTTATGGACAGGCTTCATCAGTGATTTTCCATTAAATTGTATTATTGTTTATATTTTGATTGTCAGATTGTCTCTATATTAATGCTTTCAGAAGTCATCAAACAGACATATGCAAACACTCTACTTTAGATTTCCTGTTTATCTTTTTATTTCCTCCGTGTCACCTTTTCGCAAATGTTGCCACACTGACTTATGGTTTTTACGTACAAGTGCAGGCAATTTGTGTATATTGGAGACGGACAGCCAACAGAGCATTTTAATTTTTTTAGTTAAGTGTTGTTTTTTCAAACGCCTTGTATAGACCAAATACAATTAATATTGTAATTAATATGTATTTTTATTAATTCTATTTAGTAGGTTTGAGGCTAAGAAGAAGAATAAACATTTTCTTCAAATGTTATAAACACATTAAATTTGCAAATCAGACTAGATCCAGTTTCTGCCTTTTTTTTATGGACAGGCTTCATCAGTGATTTTCCATTAAATTGTATTATTGTTTATATTTTGATTGTCAGATTGTCTCTATATTAATGCTTTCAGAAGTCATCAAACAGACATATGCAAACACTCTACTTTAGATTTCCTGTTTATCTTCTTATTTCCTCCCTGTCACCTTTTCGCAAATGTTGCCACACTGACGTATGGTTTTTACGTACAAGTGCAGGCAATTTGTGTATATTGGAGACGGACAGCCAACGGAGCATTTTTATTTTTTTAGTTAAGTGTTGTTTTTTCAAACGCCCTGTATAGACCAAATACAATTAATATTGTAATTAATATGTATTTTTATTAATTCTATTTAGTAGGTTTGAGGTTAAGAAGAAGAATAAACATTTTCTTCAAATGTTATAAACACATTAAATTTGCAAATCAGACTAAATCCAGTTTCTGCCTTTTTTATGGACAGGCTTCATCAGTGATTTTCCATTAAATTGTATTATTGTTTATATTTTGATTGTCAGATTGTCTCTATATTAATGCTTTCAGAAGTCATCAAACAGACATATGCAAACATTCTACTTTAGATTTCCTGTTTATCTTCTTATTTCCTCCCTGTCACCTTTTCGCAAATGTTGCCACACTGACTTATGGTTTTTACGTACAAGTGCAGGCAATTTGTGTATATTGGAGACGGACAGCCAACAGGGCATTTTTATTTTTTTAGTTAAGTGTTGTTTTTTTCAAACGCGTCGTATAGTCCAAATACAATTAATATTGTAATTAATATGTATTTTTATTAATTCTAATTTAGTAGGTTTGAGGTTAAGAAGAATAAACATTTTCTTCAAATGTTATAAACACATTAAATTTGCAAATCAGACTAGATCCAGTTTCTGCCTTTTTTATGGACAGGCTTGATCAGTGATTTTCCATTAAATTGTATTATTGTTTATATTTTGATTGTCAGATTGTCTCTATATTAATGCTTTCAGAAGTCATCAAACAGACATATGCAAACACTCTACTTTAGATTTCCTGTTTATCTTTTTATTTCCTCCGTGTCACCTTTTCGCAAATGTTGCCACACTGACGTATGGTTTTTACGTACAAGTGCAGGCAATTTGTGTATATTGGAGACGGACAGCCAACAGAGCATTTTTAGTTTTTTAGTTAAGTGTTGTTTTTTCAAACGCCCTGTATAGACCAAATACAATTAATATTGTAATTAATATGTATTTTTATAAATTCTAATTTAGTAGGTTTGAGGTTAAGAAGAAGAATAAACATTTTCTTCAAATGTTATAAACCCATTAAATTTGCAAATCAGACTAAAACCAGTTTCTGCCTTTTTTATGGACAGGCTTCGTCAGTGATTTTCCATTAAATTGTATTATTGTTTATATTTTTATTGTCAGATTGTCTCTATATGAATACTTTCAGAAGTGATCAAACAGACATATACAAACATTCTACTTTAGATTTCCTGTTTATCTTCTTATTTCCTCCGTGTCACCTTTTCGCAAATGTTGCCACACTGACGTATGGTTTTTACGTACAAGTGCAGGCAATTTGTGTATATTGGAGACGGACAGCCAACAGAGCATTTTTAGTTTTTTAGTTAAGTGTTGTTTTTTCAAACGCCCTGTATAGACCAAATACAATTAATATTGTAATTAATATGTATTTTTATAAATTCTAATTTAGTAGGTTTGAGGTTAAGAAGAAGAATAAACATTTTCTTCAAATGTTATAAACCCATTAAATTTGCAAATCAGACTAAAACCAGTTTCTGCCTTTTTTATGGACAGGCTTCGTCAGTGATTTTCCATTAAATTGTATTATTGTTTATATTTTTATTGTCAGATTGTCTTTATATGAATACTTTCAGAAGTGATCAAACAGACATATACAAACATTCTACTTTAGATTTCCTGTTTATCTTCTTATTTCCTCCGTGTCACCTTTTCGCAAATGTTGCCACATGACGTATGGTTTTTTCGTACAAGTGCAGGCAATTTGTGTATATTGGAGACGGACAGCCAACAGGGCATTTTTATTTTTTTTAGTTAAGTGTTGTTTTTTCAAACGCGTCGTATAGACCCAATACAATTAATATGTATTTTTATTAATTCTATTTAGTAGGTTTGATGTTAAGAAGAAGAATAAACATTTTCTTCAAATGTTATAAACACATTAAATTTGCAAATCAGACTAGATCCAGTTTCTGCCTTTTTTTTATGGACAGGCTTCATCAGTGATTTTCCATTAAATTGTATTATTGTTTATATTTTGATTGTCAGATTGTCTCTATATTAATGCTTTCAGAAGTCATCAAACAGACATATGCAAACATTCTACTTTAGATTTCCTGTTTATCTTCTTATTTCCTCCCTGTCACCTTTTCGCAAATGTTGCCACACTGACGTATGGTTTTTACGTACAAGTGCAGGCAATTTGTGTATATTGGAGACGGACAGCCAACAGAGCATTTTTATTTTTTTAGTTAAGTGTTGTTTTTTCAAACGCCCTGTATAGACCAAATACAATTAATATTGTAATTAATATGTATTTTTATAAATTCTAATTTAGTAGGTTTGAGGTTAAGAAGAAGAATAAACATTTTCTTCAAATGTTATAAACACATTAAATTTGCAAATCAGACTAAATCCAGTTTCTGCCTTTTTTATGGACAGGCTTCATCAGTGATTTTCCATTAAATTGTATTATTGTTTATATTTTTATTGTCAGATTGTCTTTATATGAATACTTTCAGAAGTGATCAAACAGACATATACAAACATTCTACTTTAGATTTCCTGTTTATCTTCTTATTTCCTCCGTGTCACCTTTCCGCAAATGTTGCCACATGACGTATGGTTTTTTCGTACAAGTGCAGGCAATTTGTGTATATTGGAGACGGACAGCCAACAGGGCATTTTTATTTTTTTTAGTTAAGTGTTGTTTTTTCAAACGCGTCGTATAGACCAAATACAATTAATATGTATTTTTATTAATTCTATTTAGTAGGTTTGATGTTAAGAAGAAGAATAAACATTTTCTTCAAATGTTATAAACACATTAAATTTGCAAATCAGACTAGATCCAGTTTCTGCCTTTTTTATGGACAGGCTTCATCAGTGATTTTCCATTAAATTGTATTATTGTTTATATTTTGATTGTCAGATTGCCTCTATATTAATGCTTTCAGAAATCATCAAACAGACATATGCAAACATTCTACTTTAGATTTCCTGTTTATCTTCTTATTTCCTCCCTGTCACCTTTTCGCAAATGTTGCCACACTGACGTATGGTTTTTACGTACAAGTGCAGGCAATTTGTGTATATTGGAGACGGACAGCCAACAGGGCATTTTTATTTTTTTAGTTAAGTGTTGTTTTTTTCAAAGGCGTCGTATAGTCCAAATACAATTAATATTGTAATGAATATGTATTTTTATTAATTCTAATTTAGTACGTTTGAGGTTAAGAAGAAGAATAAACATTTTCTTCGAATGTTATAAACACATTAAATTTGCAAATCTGACTAGATCCAGTTTCTGCCTTTTTTATGGACAGGCTTGATCAGTGATTTTCCATTAAATTGTATTATTATTTATATTTTGATTGTCAGATTGTCTCTATATTAATGCTTTCAGAAGTCATCAAACAGACATATGCAAACACTCTACTTTAGATTTCCTGTTTATCTTTTTATTTCCTCCGTGTCACCTTTTCGCAAATGTTGCCACACTGACTTATGGTTTTTACGTACAAGTGCAGGCAATTTGTGTATATTGGAGACGGACAGCCAACAGAGCATTTTAATTTTTTTAGTTAAGTGTTGTTTTTTCAAACGCCTTGTATAGACCAAATACAATTAATATTGTAATTAATATGTATTTTTATAAATTCTAATTTAGTAGGTTTGAGGTTAAGAAGAAGAATAAACATTTTCTTCAAATGTTATAAACACATTAAATTTGCAAATCAGACTAGATCCAGTTTCTGCCTTTTTTATGGACAGGCTTCATCAGTGATTTTCCATTAAATTGTATTATTGTTTATATTTTTATTGTCAGATTGTCTTTATATGAATACTTTCAGAAGTGATCAAACAGACATATACAAACATTCTACTTTAGATTTCCTGTTTATCTTCTTATTTCCTCCGTGTCACCTTTTCGCAAATGTTGCCACATGACGTATGGTTTTTTCGTACAAGTGCAGGCAATTTGTGTATATTGGAGACGGACAGCCAACAGGGCATTTTTATTTTTTTTAGTTAAGTGTTGTTTTTCAAACGCGTCGTATAGACCCAATACAATTAATATGTATTTTTATTAATTCTATTTAGTAGGTTTGATGTTAAGAAGAAGAATAAACATTTTCTTCAAATGTTATAAACACATTAAATTTGCAAATCAGACTAGATCCAGTTTCTGCCTTTTTTTATGGACAGGCTTCATCAGTGATTTTCCATTAAATTGTATTATTGTTTATATTTTGATTGTCAGATTGTCTCTATACCCAGCAAAACCTTGGTAATATGTTGGTATTACAGAACACATTACCTGGTAATATCATACCCCTTACCATTGCATTATTTCTAACTAAAATGTAATGTCTTACGTATAATGTGCTGCATAACTACTGGGTAGTAATAGCAACTTATTACCAATGATATATTTAAACACCTCAAAGAAAAGAGTTACTTGTAATACACAACATGAGTTCTAAATAATAGCAGCGACTTATTACAGATGGGATATTTTAAAACCGTAAAATAAGGAGTTACTTTTAATGTGATACGTGATCACTTAATAGAAATAGCCACTTATTACCGATGGTGAATTCAAATACCTCAAAATAAGGAGTTATTTGTAATGCGATACATGAGTGCTTATTAGTAATAATAACGTATTACAAATGCGATATTTTAAAACTTTAAAATAAGGAGTTATTTGTAATATGATACTAGAATACTTCTAGATTCTAGAAGCATACATGTTAGTAAAAGCGACTTATTACCGATAAGGTATTTAAATACCTCAAAATAAGGAGTTACCTGTAATGCGATATATGATCACTTATTAGTAAAAGCGACTTATTGCCGATGGGGTATTTAAATATCTCATAATAAGGAGTTACTCGTAATGTGATATATGATTACTTTTTTAGTTACGAAAACTTATTACTGATGGGGTATTTTAATACCTTAAAATAATGATGAGTTACTTCAATGTATTGCATTGCTTCATAATTTATTAATAATAGTTTTTATGGAATAAAATTTATTTCATCTTTAGTTAACAAAATTTGCAAAAAAAAAAAAAGTTAAGAACTGCCAATTTTCAATATATATATATATATATATGTATGTGGTGCGCATAGTTCGGAGACATGGCCAAAAATGTGCCCAAACTATGCTGTATATGAGCCACAAATGTCTTGATACTATACGCTAGACCTAGGAAGAGTTTGAGGACAGTCCCCAAACATACACTTATATATATACACTTGTGCTCACGAAATTAAGTCAATTCAATTTTTTTTTTAATTTTATTGTTGTTGCCTTTATTTTTAAAGATCAAAATAGTGGCTAAATTCGCCACGAAAGGCAGGAGATGGTTCAGAAAATTATGCAGAATTTTAGCGTAATGTTTGTTTTTTCATTTTGTCACTTATTTTATTAAGAAAACATTTGGTCATGTTTAAAGTGCTGCAATTTTAAATCTGGCGACTATTTGTAGATAAAAATAATGCAAGACTTAGACTTGCTAACTTATCTAAACATAAACTGAGTTTAGTGCTTAACCATAGTTATGAATGTCAAATTTATATGGAAATATCTGTGGTTAAGTTTTAACCTTGGTTATGTCGGAAATAAGTTACTCGCCCTTAAGGAAATTTTATAGGAATTTCAAAAATATACAGTTTGTACAGAACCGATCAGTACTGCCTAAATTTTACTATGTAGTTTGATAAAAGGTTGATATCGCTAATTTTTCGTTAAAAGCCACGCCCAAAAATGACAAAATGAAAAAAAATACATTACGTTAAAATTCTGTATAATTTTCTGAACCATTTCCTTGCCTTTCGTGGCGAATTAAGCCACTATTTTGATCTTTAAAAATAAAGGCAACAACAATAAAATTAAAAAAAAAATTGAATTGACTTAATTTCGTGAGCACAAGTGTATGTATGTGATGCGCATAGTTCGCATCAAATTTGTTACATTTAAAAATGGTTTTGCCAGAAACTCATTTTCGTTTAAGATTTCAGTTATTATTAGAAAAGCGTTATCCTTCGTTAAACAAACATTGTCCGGATTTGTAGCGCTGAAGTAACAATCGGGTAAAAATATTGACTTGGGATAACCATTTTTGTATCTTAGCCCCAGAACTGGATTTTTAGTATCTATTATTTTTCTAGTAAACTTATTTAAAATTTGTTGGCATAAATGTTTTGGCATTTTAAGTTTTTGTTTAATTTTTTGCGTAAAGTTTTCAAATTTATAAGCAGATATACTATTGAGGTCACCAAATTCATGAGCACAATCTGATATATGCACAAGGTGATGTACATTATACATGATGCTAGATCTCCCACATAACACTGGGAAAATTTCCACAAAATTTTCAATCATTTCTTTAGCCTTATCTCTTTTAGTTGTTGTTGCCAAAGGAGACAATAGAATTCTATACGCACAATGAATTAACAAGAAATGCTCATACATTTCTGCTGGAACGAAATCCTTTAATGCAACTAATCCGGTATATAGTATAAATTGTCTGAGTTCAGTAGCTTTCTATTTTTTTTTCTATTTAAAATATTCGATACAAATAATTTATGTTTTATACATATTGACTGAAATATCTTTTATGTTTTTTGTTAACTTTATATTAATCTGAGTAAATATTAATTAAATATGAATATGCTTCGTTTTAGCATTTATAAAAAAACCAACACGATAACGTCTTATTTTAATTTTTTTTGTAAGAAGTAAGTATACATTTTTATACAGTAAGTATAAGTTAAAGTAACACGTTTTTTGGCTTTACTTTTAGCTGTTATGTAAGTAGTATTGTGCTCAGTATCGGTTATGTAAGTTGTTGTTACCTAGCCCTCTTTTGGAAAGTATATACCTCCAATGACATGCCCTTGTTAAAATAATAGCTGTTGGAATAGCAAAGTAAGAGGTTACATACCTTAATTTCTTCTTACAAACCTTATTACCAGGTAATAGAAAGTTTTGCTGGGATATTAATGCTTTCAGAAGTCATCAAACAGACATATACAAACATTCTACTTTAGATTTCCTGTTTATCTTCTTATTTCCTCCGTGTCACCTTTTCGCAAATGTTGCCACACTGACGTATGGTTTTTACGTACAAGTGCAGGCAATTTGTGTATATTGGAGACGGACAGCCAACAGAGCATTTTTAGTTTTTTAGTTAAGTGTTGTTTTTTCAAACGCCCTGTATAGACCAAATACAATTAATATTGTAATTAATATGTATTTTTATAAATTCTAATTTAGTAGGTTTGAGGTTAAGAAGAAGAATAAACATTTTCTTCAAATGTTATAAACACATTAAATTTGCAAATCAGACTAGATCCAGTTTCTGCCTTTTTATGGACAGGCTTCATCAGTGATTTTCCATTAAATTGTATTATTGTTTATATTTTTATTGTCAGATTGTCTCTATATGAATACTTTCAGAAGTGATCAAACAGACATATACAAACATTCTACTTTAGATTTCCTGTTTATCTTCTTATTTCCTCCGTGTCACCTTTTCGCAAATGTTGCCACACTGACGTATGGTTTTTACGTACAAGTGCAGGCAATTTGTGTATATTGGAGACGGACAGCCAACAGGGCATTGTTTATTTTCTATAGTAAAGTGTTGTTTTTCAAACGCGTCGTATAGACCAAATACAATTAATATTGTCATTAATATGTATTTTTATTAATTCTAATTTAGTAGGTTTGAGGTTAAGAAGAAGAATAATAAGTAAAAATTAAAGTTTTTTGTTTTTGTATTTCATACCATCGGTATAAATTAAATACAAATTTTATTTTTACCCTACTTCTTTGTTAATACAAGAAGAGGCAAAAACATTTTCTCCGTACTGTGAGCGTTGTCAAAGTGTTGGTTTTTTATTTAAAACTTAAAATTGTTTTTCGACCTTTTTAATTGATTAATTAGAAATTTATTAATTCAGTTCGAGGCCAATTTCCTTATTATGAATTAACATAATATGTAAGTACTTTTTTCAAAAACTGCTATTTTTCTTCATCAGGATACTCTCCTTACAAATACTTCACAGAGTTTTTGCTTTCAAAAACCTCTAAACTTTCAGGAATGAAAAGACGATCGTTGCGGGGATTTTCCAGGTCCCCTTCATCAGTTTTCTTTAGAAAGTGGTGGCAGTAGTGCAATGCAATTTGAAGCATCAAAATCTGATATTAAATGTAGGCTGCTACATTAACAAAATGAGAATGGAGCAAACAATAAAATATGTCTTCGAAGTCTTTTACAAAGCATAGCCAACAATAGAAATGGGTCCACAAAGATTTCCCTAGTTATTAGAAATCTCTCTGCATCTAGATCGCACGAAACTGGTAGGAATGATAATTTTAGAAGGAAAATTAATAAAAGCCATAGTCGATAAATTAAATACAAATTTTATTTTTACACTTCTTCTTTGTTAATACAAGAAGAGGCAAAAATATTTTCTCCGTACTGTGGGCGTTCTCAAAGTGTTGGTTTTTTATTTAAAACTTAAAATTGTTTTTCGACCTTTTTAATTGATTAATTAGAAATTTATTAATTCAGTTCGAGGCCAATTTCCTTATTATGAATTAACATAATATGTAAGTACTTTTTTCCAAAAAATGCTATTTTTCTTCATCAGGATACTCTCCTGACAAATACTTCAGAGAGTTTTTGCTTTCAAAAACCTCTAAACTTTCAGGAATGAAAAGACGATCGTTTTGGGGATTTTCCAGGTCCCCTTCATCAGTTTCCTTTAGAAAGTGGTGGCAGTAGTGCGATGCAATTTGAAGCATCAAAATCTCATATTAAATGTAGGCTGCTACATTAACAAAATGAGAATGGAGCAAACAACAAAATATGTCTTCGAAGTCTTCTACAAAGCATAGCCAACAATAGAAATGGGTCCACAAAGATTTCCCTAGTTATTAGAAATCTCTCTGCATCTACATCGCACAAAACTGGTAGGAATGATAATTTTAGAAGGAAAATTAATAAAAGCCATAGTCGATACGGGAGCCACCAGTTGCTACATAAGCGATGATTTACTTTAAAGTCTCCAAAATAACGACACGAAATCACTAAACTCCATTGTAACCTTAGCAGATGGCGCACGAAGGCAGATAAGCGCCTTCATCGAGGCAAACGTAACTTTCGGAAATTATTGCCGATTAACCCCACTCCTTGTCATGCCTGATGCCACCGAGGACTTTATCATTGGGCTTTATTTCCTGAGGCAGTGTGAAACGCAGATTACGATGCTGGTATTCCATGCAGTTTCCGCCCCATTTCAATGGGAGATCCGTCCCAAAAATGAATGAAAAGAGCCAAAACCCCTTAATTCACACAACAATAATACTAATCAACATCCACTCTCGATATCAGCATCAATCGAACGATCTAGTCAATGCCAAAAGCCCTGGAAACCAAACTTACATAGCAATCCTGTATCACAGAAATGCAGTCACACTTGCTTCAACGACAAATCTTGATAATAATTATTTTTCCTTTTACATTCTTTCCTCACAGATATACGACGAGAATCAAAATCATCTTTGCCGGTAAAAATAAATGTTTGTTACCGCTACCATAAAAATCAATAACCTTTTGTTTATTACTTTTCTTTAATATTTTAGGCAAAAAATATTTTTTTCTTCATACATTTATTTTTACCGGCAAAACTGTTGAGTATATAGAAAAACGTTTATGAACAGATTAAAGGAATTGTAATTTTTAATTTTTTTAAAATTGTTTGAGCAAAATCGGACTAGTGGTTCTCGAGTTATGTCAAAAAAAGACCACCAAAGGTCAAATCGATATATCTCGATTCCTAGGGGTGACCCAGCGAAACGCCGGGACACGTATAACTTCTTTTTTACCGATATAACTTTCCCCGGTAGTTTGAACCCTTCCCGATCACTGACCCCTACCATTTGTCTCACAGTGTAATCAGCAACAGGGATTATAAAGTTAGTACTATAGTACTTTTTATGGTACTATTACAACCTCAAAAGTACTTTGGTACTCCTATGACTCATTTAGTACTATTGACACATTTTCATATTTTTTTTTTTTTTTAATTTTCATACCAAATAGTATGTTTAAAATGAAGAAATTAACTATCGGAGTTGAAAATAAAAAAGTGTTGAAAAACCCAAGTAAAAGATTTAAAAATTTATGGAAACTTAATTCTATCCCAGCAAAATCTTTCATTACCAAATAAGTGGTTATATAATAGAAATTCATAGCTCCGCACAACTTATTTTTTGCCGTCTAAACTCATTATTTTTGTTTGGCGTGGTCGTTTTTATAAGTAGTCACGCTTACCCGCTCGCTTACGAAAAAATGAGAAATAAGTAGTTATGAGATTTTGAATAATAAGTGGTTACACACAGGCTTACAAAAAGTTGAATTATAAGTGGTTATCCGATTGCTTACTTGATTCTTGAAAATAAGGAGTTCGGCAAATACTATTAGCCTAAGGAAATACATTCAGAAAAATTTAAGTTTTCCCTAGTGTAATTTTAGGACTCGTCATAAAAATTTAAACATAAAACATATTTACATATTATAACAAAATTTAACTAAATAAAAAGTACTTATTTAAACTAATACAAGTAAGTCATTATTTTATATTTAGAATCAGTGAATACAATAGGCCGTTATTAGGAAGTCATTATATTATATTATAAAATAATGCAAAAGGTAATGATATATCATTTTTGGTAATGCAGATAGTAATAAGGTGTCATTACCAATATTTTGCTGGGATGAAACAAATTATTAAAATATATACACAAAAATATCAAAAATAAGGCAAATTTAAATTTTTCGAAAATTTCATAGTTTTTATTTAAAAAATCTTTAATAATCGCAACTTTAAATTGTTGTGATAACCAAGAAGTTACGTTCATCGAGGGTTATGTTAATGGAGGTGGTACTTAATTTAATGGATGAATAAATCAAACGAGCTAACTTGATTAAATCCCTTTAAAATAATTTTCGCTTTCAAACGAAATTGAATACGACTTTCAACTTCATTCAAATAAAAATCTGAATCAGACGTCAGCACAAAGTTATTATATTCCATACCACATAATTCATGGTATAATTCCATAGAAACAAGTTTAACAAGTTCAAACATCGATTTTTCCGATTGTGGAAGGGATCGTAGTTCCGTGCTTTTGCTATATATTACGTCTGCTATTCTAGTTTCTAAAGTGTAAATGTCGGCCAGACAGTTTTCATTTTCAAATGATGATCTCGAAAAGCAACCGAAAGATTCGGTTGGAACCAAATTCGGTTGGGACAACAATTTTTTTTTGTAGGTGTTGATACTAGTGTAACAGTTAAGTCTAGATAGCGAATAAATAGCAAAGAATAAAAAACACAAAAATGTTCGTAATTTTTCGAGTACAAAACGCTGTAAAATAGAGCCGGGAGCCAAACTTGAGGGTGGGTCTTCCACATTCACGAATAAAATTATTTAGGTCCCGTGAAAGAAATCGTAAAAAAATGCTTTGATTTGGTTACACCATTAAATACCAATGCATTCAATATCAGATAGGACCTCTTCATGATTACTAGCTCAAAACATGGACCAATTTTAACCATTTTCAATAGCGTTAGTAATCGATGCAGTACACACTTCTATACAAAATTTCGTCAAATTATATTTTAAAATGCGAAATACTTATAGTTTTATTATAAAGATCGTTTATTTTATAAGGACAGACGAACCGACATCATTAACACTAACTCAATACATCCGTAGAGTGGTGTAGAGTACAGAAAATACTATTTGGTACTATGGAGGTCGCAAAAGTACTACTTTTTAAGCAGGTTGGTACTATTTTGAAAATCCCTTTAATCATCCCTGATCAGCAACGAAGAAAAATTATCAGTGAGTGCGTGGCCGGCAGCAGGCACAGGTCGACGTTGCAATTAGCTGAGTTCCGTAAATTGGTTCCTCTACTTGCAATTAAACTAAGTTGTGCTAATTGGGAGTTCAGTTTAAGTTCCCATTTCGATCTCGTCGAGTGCTTCGCGTGTTTTGGGAGTTCCGTTTAGGTTCCCTTTCATCGTTCTCTTCGAGTGCTTCGCGTGTGTTGGGAGTTCCGTTTAGGTTCCCTTTTCGTTCTCTTCGAGTGCTTCGCGTGTGTTGGGAGTTCCGTTTAGGTTCCGTTTTCATTCTCTTCGAGTGCTTCGCGTGTGTTGGGAGTTCCATTTCGGTTCCCTTCTACGTTCTCTTCGAGTGCTTTGCGTGTTTTGGGAGTTCCGTTTAGGTTCCCTTTTTCGTTCTCTTCGAGTGCTTTGCGTGTGTTGGGAGTTCCTATTAGGTTCCCTTTCTTCATTCTCTTCGAGTGCTTCGCGTGTTTTGGGAGTTCCGTTTAGGTTCACTTTTACGTTCTCTTAGAGTGCTTCGCCTGTTTTGGGAGTTCCCTTTAGGTTCGCTTTTCGTTCTCTTCGAGTGCTTCGCATGTTTTGGGAGTTCCTTTTAGGTTCCCTTTCTTCGTTCTCTTCGAGAGCTTCGCGTGTTTTGGGAGTTCCGTTCAGGTTCGCTTTTTGTTCTCTTTGAGTGTTTCTCTGGTTTTGGGAGTTCCGTATAAATTCCCTATTCGTTTCTTTGATGGCTACCGTGCTCTTGCTCTCAGGTTTGGGCTCATTCTATGTCATTTTCAATTATTATAATTTTCTAAATTATCTTGCATGGCAATCAACGAATGCATGCACTGGGCATTACAACGGGCTATCCATGGACTTCGCTGAAACATCCTGGTATTAGGATAAGTTAATTTCTCAGATTTTAATTATTATTTAAGTACGAATTGAATGAATAAACTGAAATAATATTGTAATTTTAATTGAAACATAAAAAACATAACGACTAGTTTCATTTCTCATTCTCTGTCACCAACAAATAAACTTTCTGTGACGGACCTGGACTTCCGCGAGCTATACCCCAGCAACCGGAGGAAACTTGTCGTTACAAAACTTTTGTGAGTGTATATATTCTTTAAATATGTTCCCTGAATATATACACTCACAAAAGTTTGTCAATAGAATCTACTGAAAATGACAGTTAAAACAAAGGTATGTATATGCAGTTAAAAAGGCGATAAAGGTATTTACCTTTAAAATAACTAAAACTTTTGTTATTTTTAACTGTTGAAAAATAGCTAACAAATGCATTAAAAATAACTACCAACGTCGTAAAATTAACTGATAAATTTGCACTACAAAAATTTCAAAACAACTGACAAAATTGGTAAAAACTACTGTTTTCTACAGTCAATTCTTTTTGTTTATAAAAGTATATTTTAATTAATTAGAAGTTTATTAATTCAGTTCGAGGCAAATTTCCTTATTACGAATTAACATAATATGTAAGTACTTTTTTCAAAAACTGCTATTTTTCTTCATCAGGATACTTTCATGACAAATACTTCACAGAGTTTTTGCTTTCAAAAACCTCTACACTTTCAGGAATGAAAAGACTATAATTTCGTGGATTTTCCAGGTCCCCTTCATCAGTTTTCTTTAGAAAGTGGTGGCAGTAGTGCAATGCAATTTGAAGCATCAAAATCTCATATTAAATGTAGTCTGCTACATGCACAAAATGGGAATGGAGCAAACAATAAAATATGGCTTCGAAGTCTTATGCAAAGCATAGCCAACAATAGAAATATTATGAAAGTTTTTTGTTTTTGTATTTCATAACATCGGTATAAAATAAATACAAATTTTATTTTAACCCTTCTTCTGAGAAATTAACTTATCCTAATACCATGTTGTTTCAGTGAAGTCCACGGAGAGCCCGTTGTAATGCCCAGTGCGTGCAGACGTTAATTACCATACAAGATAACTTAGAAAATTATAATAATTGAAAATGACATACGGGAACGGAATTCACAGCGCTTGCGGTTAACATAGAATGAGCCCAAACCTGAGAGCAAGAGCACGGTAGCCATCAAAGAAATGAAAAGGGAATCTATACGGAACTCCCAAAACCAGAGAAACACTCAAAGATAACAAAAAGGGAACCTAAACAGAACTCCCAAAACACGCGAAGCACTCGAAGAGAACGAAGAAAGGGAACCTAAAAGGAACTCCCAAAACACGCGAAGCACTCGAAGAGAACGAAAAGGGAACCTAAACGGAACTCCCAAAACACGCGAAGTACTCGAAGATAACGTAAAAGGGAACCTAAACGGAACTCCCATAACACGCGCAGCACTCGAAGAGAACGAAAAGGGAACCTAAACGGAACTCCCAAGACACGCGAAACACTCGAAGAGAATGAAAAAGGGAACCTAAACGGAACTCCCAAAACACGCGAAGCACTCGAAGACAACGAAAAGGGAACCTAAACGGAACTCCCAAAACACGCGAAGCACTCGAAGAAAACAAAAAGGGAACCTAAACGAAACTCCCAAAACACGCGAAGCACTCGAAGAAAATGTAAAAGGTAACCTAAAAGGAACTGCCAAAACACGCGAAGTACTCGAAGAGAACGAAAAGGGAACCTAAACGGAACTCCCAAAACACGCGAAGCACTCGAAGAGAACGAAAAGGGAACCTAAACGGAACTCCCAGGACACGCGAAGCACTCGAAGAGAACGAAAAGGGAACCTAAAAGGAACTCCCAAAACACGCGAAGTACTCGAAGGCAACGAAAAGGGAACCTAAACGGAACTCCCAAAACACGCGAAGCACTCGAAGAGAATGAAAACGGAACTCCCAAGACACGCGAAGCACTCGAAGAGAACGTATTAGGGAACATAAACGGAGCTCCCAACGCACGCGAAGCACTCGAAGAGATTGAAAAAGGGAACCTAAACGGAACTCCCAAAACACGCGAAGCACTCGAAGAGAACGAAGAAAGGGAACCTAAACGGAACTCCCAAAACACGCGATGCACTCGAAGAGAACGAAGAAAGGGAACCTAAAAGAAACTCCCAAAACACGCGAAGTACTCGAAGACAACGAAAAGGGAACCTAAACGGAACTCGCAAAACACGCGAAGCGCTCGAAGAAAACGTAAAAGGGAACCTAAACGGAACTCCCAAGACACGCGAAGCACTCGAAGAGAACGCCTTGTTGATGTTCATGTGGTGCTTGTGTGTTTTGGTATTTGTATCGTCAGCTGTTACCATCAGCTGTTACCTTCCTGTCTGTGTTTTCACAGGGTGGTTCATAGGGATTTATTGGCGGTTACGTAAGTTCGAATTTAAATAACTTATAAACGGGCAAGGTATTTTAATGCGTAGGCAAAAACGAGCGTTGGTGATTTGCCGTCACACTACATTCCCTCTTCGGAAAGCCGCAGCGGTCTAAACTTCGTTTCTAAAGATGATTGTGATTCTCGTCGTATATCTGTGAAGAAAGAATGTAAAAGGAAAAATAATTATTATCAAGATTTGACGTTGAAGCAAGTGTGACTGCATTTCTGTGATACAGGATTGCTATGTAAGTTTGGTTTCCAGGGCTTTTAGCATAGACTAGATCGTTCGTTTGGCGCTGAATTCGAGATTGGATGTTGTGTGAATTAAGGCGTTTTGGCTCTCTACCCTTATTGTAGCTTATTACTTCTGATGCGTTGACTGTCTGGTGGTTAGATTTGTCCAAGAGCTTTCTAGTTTGAATTCTCTTTTTCGAACACTTTGTAATTATTTGCTGAGACGAGCTTGGCCTAATTTGTCGAGGTGTCTTTTGGATGCTGATCTTTGTAGCTGTGCTGGCTGATGCTGTGCAGGAGGTCAACTGACGGTGAAACACTTGACATTTTTGGGACCGATCTCCCATTGAATTGGGGCGGAAAATGCATGGAATACCATCTATCGTAATCTGCGTTTCACAGTGCCTCAGGAAATCAAGCCCAATGATAAAGTCCTCGGTGGCAACAGGCATGACAAGAAGTGGGGTTAATCAGCAATAATTTCCGAAAGTTACGTTTGCCTCGTTTGCCGTTTTGCCTTCGTGCGACATCTGCTGAGGTTGCAATGGAGTTTAGTGGTTTCGTGTCTTTATTTTGGAGACTTTAAAGTAAATCTTCGCTTATGTAGCAACTGGTGGCTCGCGTATCGACTATGGCTTTTATTAATTTTCCTTCTAAAATTATCATTCCTACCACTTTCGTGCGATCTAGATGCAGAGAGGTTTCTAATAACAAGGGAAATCTTTGTGGACCCATATCCGCACATTTTCTAATGGCTTGGTTTTTATTTGGTGAGTTGCGGCATCAACACTGAATGGTTATTTTGTTGGGATTTGTCCGTCCACAATCCCAACAAAATAAGAACGGTGGGTTACTTCCTGGCCGCAACGCCGTCACGCAGTTTTATAATTAATGTTGGTTACTGGAGTCGATTGAGTCATTTCTTCGGGCCTAACTACTCGGTGGTATTCCATGGTCCTTGGTGGGCTAAACGGTATATATTCCAAGTCTTCTGCCAACTCTAAGAGTTCCTCGAGCGTAGTAAAATCTTTTTTTTTTATGTAAAATTTATATTTTGGTAAAGAATTTAGAAATATCATTCTGATTTTCTCGGTTTCCGAAAAGCCACTGTGTCTCATCAAATCTTTCATCATCAGAGTATAATTTTTAAAAGTTTCTCCCGAGCGTTGTTGCCTTTTCCTGATAGTATCTTTTAGGTGTTCAAAATACCGTGAAGGAAAGAAAAATTTCCAGAAATCTGTTTTAAAAGTTGACCAAGTTGTCCAAAGACGGTTATTGTTGCGATACCTTATCAAGGCTCTTCTGGTGAGGAGTACCGGCATTATAGTTGGAATGGTATCTAGTTCACCGAATACATGTGGGCCATCTCCACCATTCTTTCCGTAAATGCAAGAGGATATGACTCACCATCGAATCTGATTTCCCATTTTCGCACCCTATCCGCGACGATTTCTAGGTCAGTTGCGAGAATCTTCGATTTTTCTGTTACCATTTTTACACTTAAACGCGTTTTAATATTTTATATTTTTTTTAAGTTTGATTATTTTTATAGTTAAATAATTTTTAATTTCCTTGTTCCTTGTAAAAATAATTATTTTTTTTTTTATTTGCTGAAAAAAAATATGTTTATATTATTTTTTGTTTTATTTTTTTCTCATGATTCCTGCTTTATCTAGAAAATTCTTGAATAAATAATTTGTGGACGATCACCGACGGTTTTAATCGCGACGATTGTTTCATCGTTGTTCGTTTATTTATTTTTTTGTTTATGCTCTTTTTGAACGAGGCCATGAATGAATAAGTGGAATTGGAAACAATATTTGTAATTTTTCTTTAATTTTATTCCCATTCTCGGTCCCTGCTCGGGCACCACTGTAACGACAAGTTTCCTCCGGTTACTGGGGTATAGATCGGGGAAGTCCAGGTCCGTCACAGAAAGTTTATTTGTTAGTGACAGAGAATGTGAAATAAAACTAGTCGTTATGTTTTTATGTTTCAATTAAAATTACAATATTATTGCAGTTTATTCATTCAATTTTTTTTTTTTAAGAGGAGCAATACTTAGGAAATTCTGCCTATTCATTAACGTGTTGCTTCCTTTGGAAAGGGGATAGTGGAGAAGTGAAAGGTGGTGAAAGATGAAGGGCTTCAAATACGGCAACACTATAATTGCGCGAGATGTTGAATCTTATAACAGTTGTTGCGCGCCATCTGGTGAAGAGGTGGCGAACTTTGTTGAAGCTTTTTAGTTCATAGCCCTGTTATATTATTGTACTTCGGTGGGGTTAAGTGCTATGGGAACACCGAAGGAGGACGCTGCGATATGTATGAGGGATAGAAAAAACTCATACATATTAGTATTTTTCATAAATTGATGTTGCCTTGGTTGGGAATCGAATCCGCAACCCAATGTGTAACAGTCCAACGCGCTAACCATTACACCATTACTTAAATAATAATTAAAATCTGAGAAACTAACTTATCCTAATACCAGGTTGTTTCAGCGAAGTCCACGGAGAGCCCGTTGTAATGCCCATTGCATGCAGACGTTTATTACCATACAAGATAACTTAGAAAATTATAATAATTGAAAATTACATACCGGAGCGGAATTCACAGCGCTTGCGGTTAACATAGAATGAGCCCAAACCTGAGAGCAAGAGTACGGTAGCCATCGAAGAAACGAAAAGGGAATCTATACGGAACTCCCAAAACCAGAGAAACACTCAAAGAGAACAAAAAGGGAACCTAAACGGAACTCTTAAAACACGCGAAGCACTCGAAGAGAACGAAGAAAGGGAACCTAAAGGGAACTCCCAAAACACGCGAAACACTCGAAGAGAACGAAAAGGGAACCTAAACGGAACTCCAAAACACGCGAAGCACTCGAAGAGAACGTAAAAGGAACCTAAACGGAACTCCCAAAACACCCGAAGCACTCGAAGAGAACGGAAAGGGAACCTAAACGGAACTCCCAAGACACGCGAAGCACTCAAAGAGAACGTAGTAGGGAACCTAAACGGAACTCCCAACGCACGCGAAGCACTCGAAGAGAATGAAAAAGGGAACCTAAACGGAATTCCCAAAACACGCGCAGCACTCGAAGAGAACGAAGAAAGGGAACCTAATAGGAACTCACAAAATACGCGAAGCACTCGAACAGAACGAAAAGGGAACCTAAACGGAACACCCGAAACACGCGAAGCACTCGGCGAGATCGAAATGGGAACCTAAACGGAACTCCCAATGAGCACTACTTAGTTTAATTGCAAGTAGAAGAACCAATTTACGGAATTTCGCTAACTGCAACGACGACCTGTGCCTGCTGCCGGCCACGCACTCACTGATCATTTTTCTTCGTTGCTAATTAATAGTATTATTGGCCTTGTTGATGTTCATTTGGTGTTTGTGTATTTTGGTATTTGTATCGTCAGCTGTTACCATCAGCTGTGCGGTATTACCATACTGCCTTTGTTTTAGCAGGGTGGTTCATATGGATATATTGGCCGTTACGTAAATTCGAATTTGAATAACTTATAAACGGGCAATATATTTTAATGTGTAGGCAAAAACGAGCGTTGATGACTTGCCGTCACACTACATTCCCCCTTCGGAACACCGCAGCGGTCTAAACTTCGTTTCTAAAGATGATTCTCGTCGTATATCTGTGAAGAACGAATGTAAAAGGAAAAATAATTATTATCAAGATTTGTCGTTGAAGCAAGTGTGACTGCATTTCTGTGATACAGGATTGCTATGTAAGTTTGGTTTCCAGGGCTTTTGGCATAGACTTGATCAGGGATGATAAATGGGATTTTCAAAATAGTACTAACCAGTAGAGTTGTGAAATTTCGGTATTTTTTGAGTATTCAATACCACTCAATACTTTTCAATTGAGTACTCGATACTACTCAATACTTTTAACGGTTTTTTTAATTTAAAAATAAAAATGTTATGAATTCGTATTTATTAGGAAAAATTATCACAATTCACATACACGTGTTAAATAACTATTGTTATTTACATTTTAATTAATTTAAAACATTTTAAATAAATTAATTAAATAATTTTTCCCAAAAATTCGTTACAAATTTCTTTGCTTCACAAATAGAGTTGTATTTTCAGAGCTGTATTTTTAGAGTACTATTTTTAGAGTTGTATTTTTATACGAAAAATACACATTTCTACGGAAAATTGCATCTTTAAAAGTATTGAGTAGTACCGTTTTAGTATTGAGTACTCAAAAAAACAGTCAGTATTGAGTACTCAGTACCGGAATACTCAATACTTTTACAACTCTACTAACCAGCTTAAAAGATAGTACTTTTTTGACCCCCATAGTACCAAAAAATATTTTTTTTATTCTAACCACCCCTATGAGTGTATTGAGTTGGCGCTTATGATGTCAGTTCGTCTGTCCATTCTACTGACGTAGAATCAGTTCTAGAACTTGTCCCAGAACTGATTCAATAGCAACCGGTTTCACTTTGGTGCTATAGAAGTGGTTGCTTTTGGGACAATTTCAAACAAAAATCATCGGTATTAGAATTGAGGTAGCTATTCTCTAACCAATTTTTTTGGAACAGAAACTTTAGTGGGTAAGTAATTACTAGGGCAAGCAATTTCATGCACTTAAAAATGGAAAATATGAGCCTAAAATATGCGGCTAAAAAAGAAAAATATGCATTAAAAATTAAAGAAATATGCACTAAGAACTATTATTTTTGCAAACATAATATGTTCTCAATTTTAGCATAAGTAGATCATCATCAATGATTAACCTATCAAGGCAAACGACACTGATGATGGTTTTGTAGCGAAAGCCGAAAATACGTATTCTGTTTTGCTGGCCTTATCGAATTCTTTCAAAATTTTTTATTCTTTGTAATTTACTTGTAAAAATTTAATTTTTTTATATTTTTTTACAAAATAAAAAATGCTCCTAAAAATTAAAAATATGCACAAATATGCATTAAAAAGCACAAAATATGCATTAAAAACGCACCAAATATGCATTTAAAGACAACATATGCAAAAACATGCATTTTTGACAATCCTATCTACTCTTTTGCAGATGACAGCAACATTTGCCATTCATATTCCTTTGATCATAGGCCAAGCCTTGTGGAGGTTGAAGGCAAGAGGCAGAATATGAATGACACACTCAATCAGGACCTAATTACAATCTCCGAGTGGGGTCGCGCGAATAGGGTCGATTTTAATCCACGCAAGACCCAATGCTGTTTGCTGACTCATAGGACCACTGAGCCATCAATGTCATCTGTATACATGGGTGGTATCAGTATTGAGGAATCTGAAGCTCTTGATGTTCTGGGCATGAGGATACAGTGTGATGTCCGTTGGAAGGATCACGTCATTCAAGTGTCGAAAGAGGCATTCAAGTGTCTTGGCTTTCTTAACCGGTGTAAGAACTACTTCACTTCTTCTGATCTTCTCACTATTTATACCACCTATATCCGGCCGAAGATGGAATACAACTCCCATATATGGGCAGGGGCTTCAAAGTCTATTTTGGAGCTTTTGGACCGTGTACAAAGGAGGGCGTCGGCGCTCATTAATGACAGTAGGGTATCCAGCTCTATTGACTCATTGGAGCATCGTCGGAATGTGGGTTGTGTAACACTGTTCTATCGTTACTACCATGGGAAGTGTTCTGCTGAGATAAGTGTACTTATCCCGGGGTCACGTGTTTTTGGCCGCAACACGCGCTTGTCTAGTAGATCTCATCCGTTTGTGGTCGATTGTCCAGTTAGTCGCACAACGCATTATAGAGAGAATTCGTTCATTAGTCGAACCGCCCGTATGTGGAATAAACTCCCCGCAGGTGTCTTCCCTGATACTTACAATTTAGAGAAATTCAAGTCAAACGTTCATAAACACTACTCCCTATTTCCTCCTTCCCATAACCTATTTTCCTAATATCAACACAATGCGTTGCATCAGTAGGGGGCATCCCCTGAGTGTCGGTCTAATGTAAAAAAAAAAAAAAAAAAAAATATGCAATTACTAGGACAAGGAATTTCAGGCTCTTAAAAATCGAAAATATGCGCCTAAAAAATGCGGCTAAAAAAGAAAAATATGCATTAAAACATAAAAAATATGCACTACAAACGATTATTTTTGCAAAAATAATGCACTTTAAAATATAAAAATATATGTAAGTTAGTTATTTTACAAATAGAGAAGCTTTTCCATAGGTCAATAAGGTTTTTAATAAATTTTAGTTTTAAAAATAATGAAAAAAATATAAATATTTTGATTGAATAAAGCACGAAAACGAATCAATTTTTATTTTTTTTTTACAAATTATGAATTGCTACTAAAAACTAAAAATATGCACAAATATGCATTAAAAAACACAAAATATGCATTAAAAATGAACAAAATATGCATTTAAAGTCAAAATATGCAAAAACATGTATTTTTCAAAATATGCAATTACAAATCGATGGCATTTTGTTCTAAATTTGATGATTTGGATAAGTATTTAGGCTATATTTTTTTTGACTATCGGGAAAAAACATGCATTTGCATGAAATTCCTTGCCCTAGCAATCGATGCCATTTTGTTCTAAATTTGATGATTCGGATAAATATTTAGTCCATATTAGTTTTGAACTATCGAGAAAAAACATGCATTTGCATGGAATTCCTTGCCCTAGTAATTACCAATATCACATATAAACCCGTATTCATATAAACCAGTATTCTACTCGTAAACGGTGTAAACCTGTATTTTTAACTTGGCAAATTATATTTTAGCTTGAAACTTGACAAGACCTAAATTAACTTAGCATAGATTTTTTTGACTTGATAAGAGAACTATTTAAATGTCTTACAAAAAGTAGACATTTAAAATTGACGTTCTACATAAAATACGACTTAAATCCATTCTACAATACATTAATAAAACAAATCAAAATAAAAAAATGTTACCAGAAAACTGATACTTTTCGATTTTTATTCCCTTTTCCACTATGGTGGATTACGAAATTTTGCCATTTATTTTGTATTAAAAATACCCAAAAATATAAAGCCGCCTAAAACAATTACTTGAAAATATGAATAAAAAGCCCAAAAAAAAAACAGCGTGAGTCGTTAAAATTCGACTCACGCACACTCACTCACGAACAATTTTCTTCTACTGGCACTCACTCACGTTCACGTGAGTAAATTAAGGTTTTACTCACACTCACGCGTGATCACGCGTGATTCACGTGAATCACGCAAAATTCTGCTCACGTGCTCATCTCTAGTTGTGACTGTATTTCCCTTGTATTTGTTGTCAAAGTCTAAAAAATTAGGACCTTGTATCGATACAATCATAACAGTTATAAATAAAATTTTAATTTTATTGTTGTTTTGTATGAATAGTTGTGACTCTCAGTCTTAAAAATAGTCTTAAGACAGTCATAACGAGTCATAAGCAGGAATAGGCACCTTAATCAACTTCCCAGCAAAAAATACTGCTTGCTTGGAAGCAGGTTCGTCAGGGAAAGAAAATAGTGTAGCGCTTGAATTATTGATGATATAAGGCATGATTTTTGTCCGAGATAGCTCGCGTGAAAGCACTTGTTTCGATATCCGATATGCGCTTCTATCATAGCTCCAAATAATGGCATGAAATCACAGCTTTTAGCTAGTAAATTCGGTTATCATTGTCATTCTTTCGTGCTTTGTTAGAGCCATTAAGTATGGTAAACAAAACTATTGCCTTTTTTAACACCCCAGTGTAGAAAATCATTACCAGATATGTGGTTATGTTATTACATACTTGGTAATGGTAACTAGTTACTTTTGTTATTACATTTCTTATTACCTCTATATGGCGATGTCGCGAAAAATAATGAGTTATGGTTACACACCAGCATACGAAAAATCAAAAAATATATCTTTACCTATGTGCTTACCAGTACTGACAAAAATAATGAGTCTAAAAGTAGATTTTCAAAAAAATAAATTACATAAAAAAAATAATTTTTTATTGTATTTTTTTTAAATAAAATTTGCTGGTGCGGGAATCGAACCTGGGTCTACAGATTGCCAGTCAATAGCTCTACCATCTGAGCTATATCGACATGTAATATTTAATAGATAAAAACATAATTGACCTGCTGCACACAAGTAAGCTTACTCGCCAACATACAAAAAATCAAAAAATATGTGATTACATATATCCTTACCAGTTTTTAAAATATATTGAGTCTAAAAATAGATTTCAAAAAATTAAAAAAAAATCTATAAAATTATTTTCTATTTGAAATAATGATAAAAATAAGTCATTATCAGTAACTCATTATTATATGTTCTAAAATAATGCAGAAGATAAGTGGGTGTCATTACTGGTAGTCCAAAAAATAATGATATGTCATTACCGTTTCTACACTGGGACACTACTGCAAGCTATAAATTCTCAGAAGCAGTAAACGAAGCAGAAATGAAGCACTAATCATTTTTACTGCTTCCGAATTTCTGCTGGGTTAGCTCATTTGATTTATTCAACTATTAAATTAAGTACCACCCCAATTAACGTAATCCTCGACTAACGCAACTTCTTGTTTGTCACAACAATTACCCTGCAAAAAGAGAACATCCACTTTTTAATGCATGCCTTTTTTCTCTACATTCAAAATAAGATAATGCAAAAATAGAATAAAACAAATACAACAACACATAGTGACATGACGCACAAGCATAGTTATCTACTGAAAAATTGTTAAATTTACAGCAGTATCGGATCTTTCCTATTTAACAATTTTAAAGTAGAAAACTATGCTTGTGCGTCAAGTCGCTATGTGTTGTTGTATTTGTTTTATTTTATTTTTGTATATTATTTTATTGGATGTAGATAAAATAGTCATTCCTTTTGAAGTACTCCTTAATATTTTTGCTGGGTAATAGTTGCTATTATTAAGGATTTTTTAAATAAAAAATACGAAATTTTCGAAAAAATTTTATATTGTTATGAAAATGGCTTGGCCTAGTATAGAAAACTCTGGACTTTTCTAGAAGAAAATAGCTCAAGAGACGGGATGGGCAAAATACATCAATCTGGCAACAAAGTACTACATTTAATTATACACCTAAGAATATGCTATCATTAATTACGCATTAGAATTGTATAGTTGGTTGAATATAAGGGTTTGTATGTGTGTATAGTCTTTAAGCGTAATGTAAGTTTATTATAAGAGTTTGTGTGAATGTATAATGTCAAGCCTAATGTAGAGTTATATTGTATAGTTGGTTAATGATAAGTGTTTATTATAACAGTTTGTGTTTGTGTATAGTGTTAAGACTAATGTAGAGTAATAATTAGGGTTTATGTCCCGACGAGATTCCCGGGAATCCCGCCCTTTTTTCAATCCCGCAATCCCGGGAATTTTGTGCGGGATTTCCCGGGATATTTTTTATTCTTTTTCAGAAGTTTTAGCTATTAATATTGCAATTTTTGAAGCGAAATAAATTTAAAGCATTGATTTGAAATTAATTTAAATAAGAAATATTTGGTATTAAAAAATGCGATTTAAAATTTAATAAACTGAATTAGTATAAAAAAACATATTATTTAGGCCAAATTGATTTTTGATGTAAGTTGGATTTGGTTAAGTTAAACCGAAAACAAATACTCGAACTTCAGAAAAAATTTGTTTCTTCAAAATGGTGATCTTTGTTCAAATAAAGCAATATATTCAACACTTCAACATCCGTATCTCAGTTCCAAATACCTCCAAAAACACCAGCCATTTAAAAGTTAGGAATATTTTCGTATTTTCAATTGAGTATTTTTAGGTTTTTTCACTTCAATTAAGTTTATTTAAATTTCTACTGCTATTCCTCTATTTCAATTGTATTTTTTAAATATTATGCAGATTCTTTTTCAAATTAATTTGGGTTTCTTTATAAGTTAATTTAAAATACAACTATCCAAATTAAATAGTTTCTTTTTAAATAGTTGCGGATAAAAAATTTCTATTCAAAAGATACCAATTAAAGTTAAGGAACTATTTAATGAATGTTTTTCGTTCAATTTTAGATCATATATTATCACATTTTCCTTTAAATTATTTTGAAATTAAAAGAGAGATGATAAA
The DNA here is from genome assembly GCA_949987735.1 of Leucophora obtusa. Taxonomy (NCBI): domain Eukaryota; kingdom Metazoa; phylum Arthropoda; class Insecta; order Diptera; family Anthomyiidae; genus Leucophora; species Leucophora obtusa. Next base: position 57,286,343 of record OX465297.1, read on the forward strand.
ATTTCTACAAGTAAATTACATACATATAATAAAAATTTAAAAAATTCGATAAGGCCAGCAGGATAGAATACGTATTTCTGGATCCTTCTACAAACCCATCCTTAATATTCTATACTTTTATGGATGATGAACTATTTACTATTTATTTAACCTCAACGAAATTCTTACAATGTTATTTTTATCCAGCTGCTTGGAATTCAACTCTGATCGACAACTTATGAAGCACAGACGACAACGAACCGTTAATTTTAAATGCATATTCTAATTATTTTTTAACTTACAACATAAATCCATGTTGATAGTAAAGAATTAGGCATATGTATTAAATTATATTTTTCACTATATCTTGTGTGTTAAGATGAATAAAATATTATTTAATGATATTCTATGTAGTGTCGATTTTTATAAAAATCTTTAAGAGAATTTGCGTAATAATTTGTGTGAAGAATACTCACTTTTAAACTTTTTTATAAAATAATTCTATACGAATACTTCTGAAAATCTGCACAGAAACGATATCTTTAGAAATACAAATTTTTGGATTCCATATTTAAGAAATACTTAAGCAAAAAATCTATCTTAGTTACTATAAAACTGGCCCGACACAAGTTTGCACCCATTAACAATTCCAATATATCCTGAAAGAAGGGAAGAAATTGAAATACCCGTGTCTTTCACTTTTTCTATATTAATTCGTTTAACCGTTCCAACCGCGAATTAATATTTAGTTAATATATTTAATTTTAAAATTAAGACCGCCTTCCATATAAATATATTACCTAAATAGTAATTCGCGATTTAAACTATTAAACGAATTGATCTAGAAAAAGTGGAATTCATGCATATTTTATATTTAGCCCTCCTTTCAGAATTTATTAAGTAGATTTCATCATGGGTACAACCAAAAGATGAACTTTGTCGGACGGTGATTTAGTAGAAATCGAGTTTTTCAAGTACAACATATGTCGGATTTATTTATTTTGTAACGAGCGGGAATTCCCGGGATCCCGGGAAATTCATAAAAAAAATCCCGCTGTCCCGGGAAATGAAAAAGTCCGGGAAAAGAAAAACCCTAGTAATAATGTATAGATCGTTGTGTATATAGTCTTTAAGCGTATGTAGAGTTAAGTATAGCATGCTAGAATTGTCCAGCATGTTGTAGAAGAATGGCTGTTACTATATAAGGCGCGCGTTAACATTAGAGAAAAGAAGTTGATAATTAGCAGTTGTGCTGTTAAGACCGCGAGTTAGTATCGTGTTAAAGTTAGTAGCGCTTTAGTAATCGTCATAATAGAGAGAGTTTGTAAACAAGTAATAGTGTGTAAATAAATACAAGTGTCTAAGCTATTTCAAACTAAAGTGTATTCGTGTTTTGGTTATTGGCTAATTGGTTGTTATAATCGCAGTGACAGCACCAGGGCGGTTTATCTAAGGGAGATAAACGAACGTTTTGTAAAGTAAAACGTAATAATTGGTGTCAGCGTTGGGACTGGTTATTTTGATTGCAATAGAAAAGAATCCGGTTTATTTAAGGGAAATAAACCAACGTGTTTAAAAAGTAAAAACGTAACAATTGGTGTCAGAAGTGGGATTGCAAAACAATAAGTAACCAGGATATTGCAAAATAAACATAACTAAAAGCAATGAAGTTTGAAGAGCTTAAAGTGGAACAGCTCAAGCAGGAATTGAGTAAGTTGGAGCTGCCGACAACAGGTAATAAGGCAGAACTTCAAAAAAGGCTATTAGATAAATGCATGCGGCTTGGCATGGACATCAATACTTACGTATTTGACGGAAAAGAAGAAATGGAGGTATGTACCCGTTCAGCGGCAAGCAGTATGGACATTAATGCAGTGTTCACAGCCTTGATGGAGAAAATGGAAGGGAATTCTAGAAAAACGGAAGAAAACTCTAGGAAAATGATAAAGAAAATGGAAGAAAACTCTAGAGAAACTAGAGCCACAAATGAGAAACTGACAGAAATGACAGAGGCCATAAACCAAAGAATGGATCGCGTTGAGGTACAAGTAAGCAAATTTGATGAGAAGCTTGTCGATTTAGAGAGTAAGATGAATAATCTATAAATTGACATAGAGACGAAAATTAACAATCTTCAATGCCAAGGTGGGCCAGTTCGTGTTGTTCCAGAAGTGTCTAGTAGAATAAAGACACCATGTTTCGATGGCATTACACCCTTTAATGTATTCAAGTTCCAGTTTGAAACTGTGGCTAGCAGAAATTTGTGGACAAATGAAGAAAAAGCCATTGAGTTGATTTTGGCCTTAAAAGGAACCGCAGCAGAAGTCCTTGAAAGCATACCAATGAGCTGCAGGAATAATTATGACGACATTATGGCTGCACTGCAACGTAAGTATGGTGGCGGGCATAAGAAAGAAATCTACCGGATGGAACTGCGAGGCAGAGTGCAGAAAGCCAACGAAACGCTGCAAGACTTCGCGATGGAGATTGAACGATTGGTGCAGATGACATATCCCGGTGAAAACCACCCATTCTTGGATCAGTTTAAAATTGAGGCTTTTGTAAATGGCATTCGTGATCCCGACGTGAAATATGCGGTATGCGCTACACAGAAATTAACTTTTGCAGAAACTGTTTCATTTGCGGTGGCACAGGAGACGGCTAAAGTAATTTCGAAGCCGCAAACATACAAGGTGCGGAATTTGGAGGTTATCGCTGAAAAAGAGAGAGACATAGTTAACGACTTAAGAGAGGCAGTTATGCAAGCACTAGAAGAGAAACAAAACAAGCCACAAGCTAAATGCTACAACTGCGGTAGAGTTGGCCATTTTCAGCGAAAATGTAAGGTACCAAGAAGACGATCTAGATCTTCTTCGCCACCACGGGACAATAAGCGGGCTAACCATCAAGTATCACAAGAGTAAACTAAAACGAGCTAGCACAACGGGGCATGAGCTAGCTCCCACAAACGAGGGCCCCACAATTTCCATATCAGTGATACAGCGGAAAAATAGCAATCTTACAATTTGTGGGTTCGTCTACGGCAAAAGGCACATCTTTACGATAGACACAGGGGCGTCACAGTCAATTATTAGGCCCGATGTAGTGAAAGGGGCTATTGAACCATTAAGCAACGTAAGTCTGCGAACAGCTACTGGGGATCCTGCTACTGTCTACGGTAAAGTTAAAACTAAATTAACTATAGCCAACATCAACGTAGATCATGTATTTATTGTTGCTGATATTGTGGACGAAGTAATAATCGGTGCAGATTTTATCATTAGCCAGAACATTAAACTGCATATGGGGCAACAAATAATGATTTGGCATAACGTTGAAATACCTCTTGATGTTGGTTATGAAAGTAAGGCTCAAATAAGAAAGGTAGCTACTGTTGGACGCCAGAAACTACCACCACAGTCAGAAACCGTAGTGTGGGCACGTATGGAGGGAAATTGTGTGGACAATCGGTTGTGGGTAGAAGAACCTATAGAAATAAAGAGTGACCTTATAACAGCAAAAGCCCTCGTAAGAGCCTGTAACGACGGAAGAGTCCCGGTAAGAATATTAAATCTATCCAGCAGCGAAAAATTAGTTAAACAAAACACCGACATAGGTCAATGTGCTCCAGCAGAGGCAATAATAAATTGTGAGCGAAGACCGGAACCTGCTAATATGTCAGCAAAAGAACATGAGTTGCTAACCGAACATGCAAGGAAATGGGTAGAAGGATTAGCGGCGCCTGATAGAAATAAAGCCAAACAGCTGCTTAAGAAATATGCCTCCGTCTTCGCCTTTAAGAGCCAAAGCCATGGGAGAACAGCTATTGTTAAACACGAAATAAATACTGGCAAAGCGAGGCCAATTAAACAAGCACCTAGAAGTATCCCCTTAGCAAAGCGAGGTGAGGTAAAAGATCTAATCAATGAAATGGAGGAAAATGGGATAATAGAACCATCTACAAGTCCGTGGAGCTCGTCAGTGATTTTGGTTAAGAAGAAAGATGGCAGCACCAGATTTTGTGTCGATTATAGGAAGCTAAACGACGTCACCAAGAAAGACATTTATCCGCTACCCAGAATTGACGACACTTTGGACACGCTAGCCGGAACAAAATGGTTCTCCACATTAGATTTGCAAAACGGATATTGAAATAGCAGACAAAGACAAAGAAAAAACTGCCTTTAGTGCGGGCGATGGTTTATGGCAGTTTAATGTGATGCCATTTGGGCTTTGCAACGCTCCGGCTACTTTCGAGCGCTTCATGGAACGGATGTTAAAAGGACTTCACTGGAAGACTTGTGTGATGTACCTTGATGACATTATAGTCACGGGATAGACTTTTGACGAACATCTGAAAAACCTAGAAGACGTGCTTAATCGTATATCAGCGGCTGGGCTAAAGCTAAATGCAAAGAAATGTGTACTATTCCAGAAAGAAGTTAAGTACTTATTACATCGCGTAACAACAGAGGGTGTATCGACCGATGAAGATAAAATAGGAGCAGTAAAAGACTGGCCTCGTCCGAAAAATCTTCATGAATTGCGAAGTTTTTTAGGCCTTTGCACATACTATAGACGATTTGTGGCGAACTTTGCCAGAATTGCTGCAAGTTTACATGAGCTGACCCAAAAGTCCCGGCCATACCAATGGGGTGAATCACAAGAACATGCATTCCAGGAGCTAAAAAGGTTATTATGTACAGCACCAGTCCCGGCATATCCAATTTCTGGAGAGAAATTTGTACTAGATAGTAATGCGAGCGGTTACGGAATAGGAGGTGTGCTCTCGCAGATAGTCAATGGGGCAGAAAGAGTCATAGGCTACTATAGCCGAACACTCTCAAAGCCTGAGAGGAACTACTGCGTAACGCGACGGGAATATCTGGCAGTATTAGAGTGCGTTGTAGGGAACTAGTCCTGTACTAGTTCCAGGGGTTTGTTGCAGCGCTACTGGAGGGCCTCTTGAGGATCGCAGTAGTGCTGGTAAGTAAAAGAAAGACGTCGCGTTTTGATTTAAATTAAAGACTGTGCCTTTATTCAACTTACTCTGGTATTTATACTACTCATCAGAAGTTGACATAACGTCCAGAACTTCTTCTCTAAGAGAGATTTACTAAAATCACTCAATAACTTATTGATCTACTATTGTCATTGATTGGGCGGAGTCTTTCTCTGATCCCATTATTTTCAATAATTGTTTGGAGTTTCCCCAAACTCACTCAAAAATACTTTACTTTTCGTACTCTAGTTCATGTGCTACTCAATATGTAGCTATGTGTGTGGCCGTATATTCTACTATAGTGTTTATTCCAACTACCACACATATTTGTCATAAGTGGGTCGCTAAGTTAATGCACTCGTCAAGTGCATTAGCCGCATACCAAAAAGGATCTCATATTTCTTTGTTAATCAAAGAAATACGACCGTCCAATGAATGACAATACTTGTGCGCATGCATTGTGTGGTTTGTCTACATTACTCACACGCTATGCTGTGCACACACTAAACTAATTTATACCCTATGTTATGTATACACTACAGCGTAAAACATTACCACAATTATGTATATGGTCAGCATTTCACCTTAAGGACAGACCATTCCGCACTCAGGTGGTTACTACAATTTAAAAACCCTGAAGGACAACTTGCTCGTTGGATTGAACGCCTTCAAAGCTACGACTTCAGCATTGAGCACAGGAAAGGTGGTAAGCATAATAATGCAGATGCTCTCTCAAGACGGCCCTGCAACCTGGAGTGCAAACATTGTAGCAGGGCGGAGAGGAAAGAATGCGTTATTGATATTCGGCTAACGCATATAGACTCCAGTGTGGACTGGGCAACGGCCCAGAGAAATGATCCCATATTGTCAAAAATAATATATGCTAAAGAACGGGTCAGAAGACCAGCTCGGCTCGAAATATCTTCAGAAAGCCCAATAATGAAATCATATTGGACACAATGGGACAGTCTTAGGCTGATAAATGGCTGCTTATACCGGACATGGGAAGATGCAGACGGAAAAGCGGCAACTGATTTAATTGTTGTACCATCCTCCAAAATAAACGAAGTAATAAAAGAATTCCATAATGGTCCTAGTGGCGGTCATATTGGTGTGACAAAAACGCTAGAAAAGTTGAAACTAAGGTTTTATTGGGTTGGATGTCGACAAACTGTGGCCGATTGGATAGCCAACTGCCCGCAATGCATTATAGCCAAAGGTCCAATAAGAAGAAGCCGCGGGCAGCTTCAGCAATACAATTCGGGTGCCCCATTTGAGCGCGTAGCAATGGATATAGCCGGTCCTTTTCCTGTCAGTGAGGCTGGAAACCGATATATACTAGTGGTCATAGATTATTTCAGCAAATGGCCAGAAGTGTATCCGATACCGAACCAGCAAGCTGGAACAGTAGCAGACGTATTTGTTAACAATTGGGTGTGCCGTTATGGAGCTCCTTTAGAACTGCATTCCGACCAAGGTAGGAATTTTGAGTCTGCAATATTTAAGGAAGTGTGTGAAAAATATGGAATAAGAAAGACAAGAACAACGCCACTACATCCGCAATCTGATGGCATGGTTGAAAGAGTCAATCGCATCCTGGAGGAACATTTGAGAAAAGTGGTGAGCGGATATCAAAAGGACTGGGATGAGCACATACCAAAATTTCTGTTGGCATATAGGTCAGCTGTGCACGACTCCACCTCACGAGCACCTGCAAAGATTATATTTGGAACTGAGTTAAGACTGCCTGGAGACTTAGAGTTTGGCGTCAAGCCTACACCAACAGAGGAAGATGGTGGAGACCCCTCCATGAATGACCTTGAAGAACTTCATGAATTCGTGCGTAACCGAATCAAAATGACCAGTGATAAAATGAAAGCCAGATACGACCGAGCTGCAAACTCTGAAGGTTTCAACGAAGGGCAATGGTTCTACTTTATAACCCACAACGAAAGAAAGGATTGTCACCGAAACTGCAAACCCATTGGGACGGCCCCTATAAAGTAGTCAAGAGGCTAAATTACGTGGTTTATAGAATCCAAAAGTACAACAGCCCAAGATCTAAAATGAAGGTGGTACACCTGGTGAGACTAGCCAATTACGGAAAGGGAACATATGTGCCTATTCGGGACGAAGAGGCTTAAGTGGGCGGCAGTGTTACGAAAATGGCTTGGCCTAGTACAGAAAACTCTGGACTTTTCTAGAAGAAAATAGCCCAAGAGACGGGATGGGCAAAATACATCAATCTGGCAACAAAGTACTACATTTAATTATACACCTAAGAATATGCTATGATTAATTACGCATTAGAATTGTATAGTTGGTTGAATATAAGTGTTTGTATGTGTGTATAGTCTTTAAGCGTAATGTAAGTTTATTATAAGAGTTTGTGTGAATGTCAAGCCTAATGTAGAGTAATATTGTATAGTTGGTTAATGATAAGTGTTTATTATAACAGTTTGTGTTTGTGTATAGTGTTAAGACTAATGTAGAGTAATAATGTATAGATGGTTGTGTATATATTCTTTAAGCGTATGTAGAGTTAAGTATAGCATGCTAAAATTATCCAGCATGTTGCAGAAGAATGGCTGTTACTGTATAAGGCGCGCGTTAACATTAGAGAAAAGAAGTTGATAATTAGCAGTTGTGCTGTTAAGACCGCGAGTTAGTATCGTGTTAAAGTTAGTAGTGCTTTAGTAATCGTCATAATAGAGAGAGTTTGTAAATAAGTAATAGTGTGTAAATAAATACAAGTGTCTAAGCTATTTCAAACTAAAGTGTATTCGTGTTTTGGTTATTGGCTAATTGGTTGTTATTATCGCTGTGACAGCACCAGGCCGATTTATCTAAGGGAGATAAACGAACGTTTTGTAAGGTAAAACGTAATAATTGGTGTCAGCGATTGGTTATTTTGATTGCAATAGAAAAGAATCTGGTTTATTTAAGGGAAATAAACCAACGTTTTTAAAAAGTAAAATGTAACAATATTTTAATAATTTGTTTCATTTAATTATGTGTCTTTCAATTTTTAAATCTTTTTCTTGGGGTTTTACACATATTTTTAATTAAAACAAAAAATTGTTGATTTGTTCATTTTAAATCCAGTATTTGGTATGAAAATTAAAAAAAAAATATGAAAATTTGGAAATAGTACTAAATGGGTGATAGGAGTACCATAGTACTTTTGAGGTTCTAATAGTACCATAAAAAGTACTATAGTACCAACTTTATCATCCCTGGTCTAGATCGTTCGCTTGGCGCTGATATCGAGAAGGGATGTTGTGTGAATTAAGGGGTTTTGGCTCTCTACCCTTCTTGTAGCTTATTACTTCTGATGCGTTAACTATCTGGTGGTTAGATTTGTCCAAGAGCTTTCTAGTTCGAATGCTCTTTTTCGAATACTTTGTAATTATTTGCTGAGACGAGCTTGGCCTAATTTGTTGAGGTGTCTTTTGGATGCTGATCTTTGTAGCTGTGCTGGCTGATGCTGTGCAGGAGGTCAACTGACGGTGAAACACTTGCCATTTTTGGGACGGATCTCCCATTGAAATGGGGCGGAAAGTGCATGGAATACCAGCTATCGTAATCTGTGTTTCACAGTGCCTCAGGAAATCAAGCCCAATGATAAAGTCCTCGGTGGCATCAGGCATGACAAGAAGTGGGGTTAATTTGCAATAATTTCCGAAAGTTACGTTTGCCTCGATGAAGGCGCTTATCTGCCTTCGTGCGCCATCTGCTAAGGTTACAATGGAGTTTAGTGGTTTCGTGTCTTTATTTTGTAGACTTTAAAGTAAATCTTCGCTTATATAGCAACTGGTGGCTCGCGTATCGACTATGGGTTTTATTAATTTTCCTTCTAAAATTATCATTCCAATCAGTTTCGTGCGATCTAGATGCAGAGAGGTTTCTAATAACGAGGGAAATCTTTGTGGACCCATATCCGCACATTTTCTAGTGGATTGGTTTTTATTTGGTGACATGCGGCGAAAAAACGGAATGGTCCGAATATTTGTCCGTCCACAATCCCGCAACGCCGTCACGCAGTTCTATAATTAATGTTGGTTACTGGAGCCGATTGAGTCATTTCTTTGGGCCTAACTACTCGGTGGTATTCCATGGTCCTTGGTGGGCTAAACGGTATATCTTCCAAGACTTCTGCCAACTCTAAGAGTTCCTCGAGCGTAGTAAAATCTTTTTGTTTTATGTAAAATTTATATTTTGGTAAAGAATTTAGAAATATCATTCTGATTTTCTCGGTTTCCGAAAAGCCACTTCTCGATCCCTGCTCCGGCGCCTTTGTAACGACAAGTTTCCTCCGGTTGCTGGGGTATAGCTCGGGGAAGTCCAGGTCCGTCACAGAAAAGTTTATTTATTAGTGACAGAGAATGAGAAATGAAACTAGTCGCTATGTTTTCTATGTTTCAGTCAAAATTATTATATTATATTATTTCAGTTTATTAATTCAATTTGTACTTAAATAATAATTAAAATCTGAGAAATTAACTTATACCAGGTTGTTTCAGCGAAGTCCACGGAGAGCCTGTTGTAATGCCCAGTGCATGCAGACGTTGATTACCATAAAAGATAACTTAGAAAATTATAATAATTGAAAATTGCATAAGGGAGCGGAATTCACAGCGCTTGCGGTTAACATAGAATGAGCCCAAACCTGAGAGCAAGAGCACGGTATCCGTCAAAGAAACGAAGAGGGAATCTATACGGAACTCCCAAAACCAGAGAAACACTCGAAGAGAACGAAAAGGGAACCTAAAAGGAACTCCCACGATACGCGAATTACTCGAAGAGAACGAAAAGGGAACATAAACGGAACTCCCAAAATACGCGAAGTATTCGAAGAAAACGTAGAAGGAAACGTAAATGGAACTCCCAACACATGCGGAGCACTCGAAGAGAACAAAAAAGGAACCTAAACGGAACTCCCAATACACGCGAAGCACTCGGAGAGAACGATGAAAGGGAACCTAAACGGAACTCCCAAAACACGCGAAGCACTCGACGAGATCGAAATGGGAACCTAAACGGAACTCCCAACTTAGTTTAATAGCAAGTAGAGGAACCAATTTACGGAACTCCGCCAATTGCAACGACGACCTGTGCCTGCTGCCGGCCACGCACTCACTGATAATTTTTCTTCGTTGCTGATTATAAGTATAATTGGCCTTGTTGATGTATATTTGGTGTTTGTGTGTTTTGGTATTTGTATCGTCAGCTGTTACCATCAGCTGTGCGGTGTTACCATACTGTCGTGTTTTAGCAGGCTGGTTCATATGGATATATTGGCCGTTACGTAAATTCGAATTTGTGTAACTTATAAACGGGCAATATATTTTAATATGTAGGCAAAGTCCCCCTAGGCATATAAATCAAAATGAATCAGCTAAAAATACCCCAAATCAAAAATTTGTGCAATTCGAGACTGATGAAGATGACTTGGTCAAAGACACTGAGTGGATCCTGCAAAAAAACAAGAAGAAAAGATTAAATAAAAAGCGAAAAGCTGAGTAGTCGCCAGAATGCTCAGTACCGCGCACTTCAAAGTCAACTAAAAAAACACAAACCGTTGACAAATCGAAAAACAGTGAGCTTATCAACGACCCCGAACAAAAAAATTTAGAAACCATGAAACCACCACCAATAATGGTCTCAAATGTATCCGATTATCCGAAATTCCTATGCCTACTAAAAGAAATTTTAAAAAAGTCAATTTTTCATAACTATACTCCGTAGTGGAACATATACAATTTGTACCTCTAGTGAGGACGATTATAGAAATTTAACAAGAACATTATCATCAAACGAAACCCCTTGGTACAGCTATGAAAATAAGAGCACAAGACCTTTAAAAGTTATGGTAAAAAATTTACATTATTCATGCAATGAACAGCATATTATTGATGATTTAAAATCACAAGGCTTTAAGGCTACACATGCCATAAATAAACTAAAAAGATAAACTAAAACACCACTCAATATGTTTATCGTGTCGTTTGACGCTTCTGATGATATTAAAAAGATATATGAAATCAAAAGCATTTTGAATACAATTGTGTCAATTGAACCAATAAGGCAGCAACAATTAATACCTCAGTGCAAGAAATGTCAGAATTTTTGGCCACACTAAAAACTACTGTAACAAACCACCATGTAGCAGTCACTTTTAAAATAAGTGTAATTTCTTGTTTTAGTTCGGTCGAGCTTGGAATATTAGAAAAGGCTATGCTCGCCGGATTGGGAGGGTTCTTGACCTACCTAAAACCACAACTACTAACAAGAGAATAAGAACAAACGAATTCCAAGACTTACTCTTTCAAAATTAAGTTTAAAAATCACTGAGCGATTGATGTTGTATCGCAAGGACACTTTTCAATTGTCCCACCCTTCATCACTTAAGCGATTCGGTGTCCCTTTATATTATTTACTAAATCACTTCCCTAAATCCGTCTTTCGTACTTACATTATCATACCCGTTTTGGTTATCTTAGCTAACATTCCCATTTATAACTCAATTATTTCATTTCTAACATTCCCAATTTCATTTATTAAAAAAAAACAAACACGTAAATAGACGAATCTAAAGTATATATATATACTAATCTTATCCTAGCATAAAGGCAATGGCAATTCAAGCGTACGACTAGTATCCATATATGTAACTTTATAATTTAAAATATCAAACAAAAATCCAAATAAGACTTATAATTTTAAAAAGGTTGATATTAATTTAAGTTAGTATATAAATAAATCGAAATGATTTGGGTTAATCGAATGCATGTTTGTTAAGATTGACTTACATATTTTGATCCTAATTAAGGATTGCGATGGTCTGAAAAAAATTCAAAATCAATTGACGATGATGGTTTTATGTAAAAATATGTACTCCTTATATTTTTTTCTCCTCCGATGAATTGAGCTCAATGCATGAGGTTGGTAGATTTATTCTGTAATTTTAGAAAATTGATTAAAGCAATTGAAAAAAAATCGTCAAATATGATTAGTTCATCAATTCAGACCCAAGTGTAAATTCTTTACATAAGGTTTATTTTTTTTTTCTTAATTGTATCTTTAGATACTAAACCTTAGCAATGTAGAAAATTTACCGTATAAATTCAAACATGCTACTTAGTAGATAAAATAACAGTTAAAATTTTTGAATATTTGTATACATACATTTGTACATACATATGTGTACTCATGTATGGTTAGTTACCAACTTTTAAACTAACTATTCTAAATTTTGCGTTAATAATTTTTAATTAATATTAACGTGCTTATTCATAACAATTTGAAAACAAGACACGCTTATAAAATGAATTTCGTATGAAAAATTTATCTTATAAGTGACACGAATTTTTAAAAAATGATTACGCAAATGACTTCAAAAAAAATGTAACTTTAAAATTACAATTCTAGTTCGCATAATACAACCACAATACTTTAAGCCCTTATACAAGCCAAGAATGTACTGATCATATCCCAATAATCCAGTAAATTACCCCGGATTATCTGGTTAGCCAAACTTCATAGACTATCAGTAGATTTTATAATGTATAAAAACCAATGCATTAGGTTGTATACGTTTGAACTAATTCAGAACAACATAGAGCTTACTCTGAATTCACGTTAATATTGTAAAACTGGTTAGTGGTGTGATAAACATATGTACATTACATTAGGGAAAAGATTTATACAAATTGTGTATATCGAAGATATTTATGATGTAATATTCGTTGATTACAATAATAATGACGTCACATGAAGAAGAGATTATACAGTTTGGCTTATTTTATGTTAAAGTTGATCGGCAGCTTATTCCAGGAGCTTATTGGTACACTCATAAATACTTATTATTAATGACGTCATGGGAATAAAATATGAATATATCTTGCACGGTGGGTATAAAGTGAAAAATTGTCGAAATTGAGTAGTTCAAATTTTATTATATTAAATTGTTTCAAACCATTTTTTTTAATATTCTATGGCATCAATTAATGACTTTTGGTGTTTTTTTTTTGTGATTTTTATCGATGGTTCACTCTTATTCACGGGTTTTTTTATTATTATTATTTTTTGTTGTTCGTCAAATTTGCTTCATTTTTATTATTTTTTTGTGGCTTAAATTTTTGATTTAATCACAGAATTGAGATTAATTCCACATTCCGTCTGGTTTAATTATACTAATGGGTAGTACTTCAATTTCTGGACTTGCGGTTAGATGAACAATTAATAGCCAGAGGGAAGAATATTGAATAGTAAAAATATCAATATCCCTTCCCTCAAATTTACTCCTTAACAAAAGTTTCTTTTTAAGACTATTATCAGGTAAGGTGAATAATCCAGAAATATTTAATTTTTTTTTGAAGTCAATAAAACAACACAATTTTCTCAATATAGAAACGATTTTCAAGCTTAAAAAATTAGTTTTCTTTTATAGGTTATATAACCTCAAATTGAGTTGTTCTGCGAATCAAAATTGCGGAGATCTTTATATGACGCTTGACCAAAAGAAAAAGAATTTGCATAAAGTATTATACCAACCACTTAAGCTATGTATTTTCCAATAATGTAGCTGTGTAGTTTAGAGTAAAAAAATATATATATTCCAATTATTAGCGGTTAATTTTAACTACCACAGACTAATTGATATAATAGCATTAGTTATAACTCTCTTGAACAATTATTATTCTCATTTATTAAACTTATAATTCCAAATCCAACACAATGTGGAAAGCTTTCATAATAATTATCAAAACACTCAGTATTATATAGAAATGGAAAAATTATTGAATTCAATCAAAATTTATAATACTATAACCCCAGTTAAAATTAACTAGCACTTTAAACCATATTAACTTGTAAATTTTAAGCAATTTCACACAACCGCCTGCTATAAAAATATTCCAAAAATTTTAGCATGTTCCCTATATAACAATATATTTTTAATCCTCAAAAGCGCAACAAAAAACAATTGACCAACGACTTACAAATCCATTAATTAAACAAATTAATAAAATCTGCTACAACCAAGATGTGTAAGATGCACAGGAAAACACAACACGATTGAATGCAACCGAAAAGATGAACAACCAAAATGCTGCAACTGTGGACAACTCCATCCTGCTACATATCGTGGATGTATAGTTGCAAAAGAACTTCAGAAAATCAGAAACAAAGCCAGAAAACAAGTAAATACAGACAGTAACTTTACACCAAATATTGTGAGTCATTCGAGTCATTCAATTCCAATCGAATCAACAGATGAAACACCAAAGTTTCCAAGATCAACACGAACAGCATTTGCTGATGCACTCAAAAATCCTGCACCTAATTTGTCCCAAAAAATAAAAAAAACCCTACGCCATTTCAAAAAATCAAGATGTGCTTTCACAAATCCTACATAGACTTCAAGAGCAAGAATCGTTTTTCAAAAGTATGGAACAACTTCTTGTTGAATTAGAAAAATCAACTAAATATATATAAATAAACATACATGGCTAATTTTACAAAAATTAAGTTATGGAATGCCAATGGCCTAAAAAAACATCAAAGGGAATTGGAACTAGTTCTGAACGAAGAACAAATTGACGTGTGTTTGATATCTGAAACACACCTCACAAAAGAGTCGTACATAAAATTTAAAAACTATGAAATTTACCACCCTAAAAATTGCTCCAGAGGTGGCAGTACTGTGATCGTTAGAACAAATCTTAAACATCACGAAGAAGATAAGTTAAGCACGGAAGAATTTCAATCCACAACAATAAGACTATTCACAAACTCCCAATGTCTCTTGATAGTATCGGTATATAGCCCACCACAAGAAAAAATCAAAGCATATCAATATAAGAATCTTATAGAACGTCATAATGCTAAATTCATTATGGGTGGAGATTTTAACGCTAAAAACACCCAATGGAGATCACGTCTAATAAACTCTAAAGGCCGACAACTTTACAAGGCGATAACTGAATCTGGTTGTGAAGCAATTTCTGCTGGAGCACCAACGTATTGGCCCACAGAACGTAATAAAATACCAGACTCGATAGATTTTTTTATAATTCGGAAAATTCCAACCTCATTTATAAAACTTGAGAACATGTTTGATCTTAACTCAGATCATTCGCCGATATTACTTTACCTTCATGAGAGCATTGTCGCAAAAGAACGCCCAGCATATCTGGCAAACAAATATACTGATTGGCAATATTTTACACAATGAAAACTTATCTATTCACCAGCCAACAAAAACTGATGAATTAGAAGATGAAATACAAATGTTCACCACATTAATACAATCGGCAGCTTGGAGAAGTACACCTGCTCTAACAAAATTAACACAAGATAAAGTGTATCCTACACATATAAGAGAAATGATTTTACAGAAACGTCGATTACCGAAAAGATGGCAGCAAACTCGGTGCCCAAATGACAAAACTCTCTTAAACAGAATGACTACCGAACTTAGTAAAAAAATACAAGATTTTAAAAACTCTTCTACAAACAGATATTTGTAAGAACTTTCAAACGATAAAAATTCAGACTTCTCTCTTTGGAAGTCTGCAAAACAGTTCACTAGACCAATAAAACATGTACCGCCATTAAAAATGGATAATGGCCAATGGGCAAAATCAAACTTTGAAAAGGCAAATCTGTTCTCCTACTATCTGGCAGAAATTTTTAATGACAACGAAAACTGTGAATTACCAGAAATCGATGTATCCGTGCTTAATAATTCGAATGAATCTATTCCAGAAGTTACCCCTGATGAATTAATTGATGAAATTAGAACAAATATGAAAAATAAAAAATGTCCAGGATTTGATCTTATAACCGCTGAAGTACATAAGCAACTACCTTTAAATTGTGTACTGAAATTGACACAATTATTTAACGCCGCATTTCAACTTCAGTATGTACCAACTTTTTGGAAAGTCGCTGAAGTAATACTCATCTCAAAACCAGGAAAGCCTCCAACAGAAATATCTTCTTACAGACCTATCTCTCTCCTACCCGTTTTATCAAAACTATTTGAAAAATTACTTCTGAAACGCTTGCAACCATTAATTGCCCGACAAAACCTTATTCCAAAACATAAATTTGGTTTCCGTACAACCCATTCCACTATCGATTAAGTTCATCGTATCTCCAACGTTATTGAAAGAGCACTGGAGGAAAAAAAAAGTATGCTCTGCAGTATTCTTAGATGTTTCACAGGCATTTGACAAAGTCTGGCATACTGGTCTCATATTTAAACTACGGCAAATGATACCTATCAAATATTCTAATTTAATTAAATCATATTTAGGAGACCGTTATTTTCGTGTGAAGCAAGAGGACTCATACTCTAACTTGAAACAAATAAAAACTGGTGTTCCTCAAGGAAGCATCCTAGGCCCAACCTTGTATTTATTATACACATCTGATGTTCCTCAACCACAACATTCTACAATAGCAACTTTTGCAGATGATACTGCTATTCTATCAGTTACTGATACAGAAGAATTGGCATAAAACAAACTACAATAAATTCCATCATAACTTGGACAAAAACATGGAGAGTTAAACTTAACAATTTAAAATCAGTTCACGTCATTTTTACTCACAAAACTATACAACGTTTACCTATTTATAATGACAACTTAGAGGTTCCTTACGCCAATACAGCAAAGTACTTAGGAATGACTCTAGATTGTAAGCACGTAAAAAAGAAAGTTACTGAACTAAATCTTAAATGGAACAAATTGAAATGGCTTATTGGAAGAAAATCTACACTTTCCATTGAAAATAAAATACTATTATACAACCAATTGATAAAACTTATTTGGAGCTACGGAATACAACTCTGGGGTTGTACAAGTAACACTAATATTCAACTTATTCAACACTTTCAAAATAAAGTCCTTAAAAGTATAGTTAATGCACCTTGGTATGTTCGTAATGCTGATATCCATCGTGATCTGGGCATAGAACAAGTACGGGATGTGATTTTTGTGCAAATTCGCTGGAAAACATTATACCAGGCTCAGACAACACGAGAACCCTGAAGCTTTAGCCCTAACCCATATAGATGGCCAATCCCGAAGATTTAGACGTAGAATACCAGCTGACTTGGTTAGATTTTCGCCAACATTTAACATAAAAATATTAAGAAATTGTTTCTTGGAAATTGTTTAATAGTAATCTATTGTAAAAAATTGCTTGTTAGTTATAGTTAACTAGTTCTAATAAATAAAATAAAAAAAATATGTAGGCAAAAACGAGCGCTGGTGACTTGCCGTCATTTTACATTCCCCCTTCGGAAAACCGCAGCGGTCTAAACTGCGTTTCTAAAGATGATTATGATTCTCGTCGTATATCTGTGAAGAAAGAATGTAAAAGGAAAAATAATTATTATCAAGATTTGTCGTTGAAGCAAGTGTGACTGCATTTCTGTGATACAGGATTGCTATGTAAGTTTGGTTTCCAGGGCTTTTAGCATAGACTAGATCGTTCGTTAGGCGCTGAATTCGAGATTGGATGTTGTGTGAATTAAGGCGTTTTGGCTCTCTACCCTTATTGTAGCTTATTACTTCTGATGCGTTGACTGTCTGGTGGTTAGATTTGTCCAAGAGCTTTCCAGTTTGAATTCTCTTTTTCGAACACTTTGTAATTATTTGCTGAGACGAGCTTGGCCTAATTTGTCGAGGTGTCTTTTGGATGCTGATCTTTGTAGCTGTGCTGGCTGATGCTGTGCAGGAGGTCAACTGACGGTGAAACACTTGACATTTTTGGGACGGATCTCCCATTGAAATGGAGCGGAAACTGCATGGAATACCATCTATCGTAATCTGCGTTTCACAGTGCCTCAGGAAATCAAGCCCAATGATAAAGTCCTCGGTGGCAACAGGCATGACAAGAAGTGGGGTTAATCAGCAATAATTTCCGAAAGTTACGTTTGCCTCGTTTGCCGTTTTGCCTTCGTACGACATCTGCTGAGGTTGCAATGGAGTTTAGTGGTTTCGTGTCTTTATTTTGGAGACTTTAAAGTAAATCTTCGCTTATGTAGCAACTGGTGGCTCGCGTATCGACTATGGCTTTTATTAATTTTCCTTCTAAAATTATCATTCCTACCAGTTTCGTGCGATCTAGATGCAGAGAGGTTTCTAATAACAAGGGAAATCTTTGTGGACCCATATCCGCACATTTTCTAATGGCTTGGTTTTTATTTGGTGAGTTGCGGCGTCAACACTGAATGGTTATTTTGTTGGGATTTGTCCGTCCACAATCCCAACAAAATAAGAACGGTGGGTTACTTCCTGGCCGCAACGCCGTCACGCAGTTTTATAATTAATGTTGGTTACTGGAGTCGATTGAGTCATTTCTTCGGGCCTAACTACTCGGTGGTATTCCATGGTCCTTGGTGGGTTAAACGGTATATATTCCAAGTCTTCTGCCAACTCTAAGAGTTCCTCGAGCGTAGTAAAATCTTTTTTTTTTTATGTAAAATTTATATTTTGGTAAAGAATTTAGAAATATCATTCTGATTTTCTCGGTTTCCGAAAAGCCACTGTGTCTCATCAAATCTTTCATCATCAGAGTATAGTTTTTAAAAGTTTCTCCCGAGCGTTGTTGCCTTTTCCTGATAGTATCTTTTAGGTGTTCAAAATACCGTGAAGGAAAGAAAAATTTCCAGAAATCTGTTTTAAGGTTCAATTAGACGTGCCATAACCATAACCATATAAAACAGCTATTCAAACCCAATCTTATGGGTTACAATGTATTCGATTATTGGTGACATGCCATAACGCCATAGCCATAACCGTAACCGTAGATATCAATTGAATTTTGGTTTTCTGCCATAACCATAATAAACAGCTGATTGTTGTTTTCATTATTTTTTCATATTTTTATTGTGTTTTTATTTTTAATGGACGCTGCATGATATTGGTGAGTTTTATTTAATATTTTCGCTTGCGCTTTTTATATTTTTAGTTTATAATTATTTCAATATTTTTATAGACAATGGATGACGAAAAATTAATTGAGTTTGTCGTGCCTTTACGACAAAACCCAGAAAGACTTTAAAGATCGGGAAAAGAAAAGGCACGCTTGGATGGAAGTCGCTAATAATTTGGAAGTTGATGGTAAATAAGAAGTGAGTTTAGCGTTATTATAATAAAATGTCTGTATATCCTGAATAGAAACTATAGTTATGAAGCGATGGGGAAATTTGAGGGAGCGTTTCAGCAAGGAAATAAGAAGTTCGCGAAACACTTCAGGAAGTGGTGCTTCTGTGGGAAGGCAGTGGGCTCTATTAGAAAACCTGCAATTTCTAAGAGGTCATATTATTCCTCGCCCGTAAGGAAAATTGTTATTATGATTAATAATTATAATGAAAGTGTCTATTTTTATAGAATGAGACAAAGTGCACCAATATTTGAAAACAGCGTTGAAGAAGATATAAGTAGCGACTTTTTAAACCTTAGTGAGTCGCAATCCCCAGTTCCAGTTTTGTCTGAGCAGTCAACTTTAATTTCCCTTGAGCAGTCAACTTCAATTTCCCCTGCGCAGTCAAATCAGCCTGCGCCATCAACATATCGGGTAAGAAAGCGAAAGGCCGCACAGCTTGACGAGTTGGACACTACCATACTGGAGACAGTAAAAACTTTCCAGGAGGTATGTGCACGTAAAGCACGCCGAGAAGAGTTTAGTGGAGAGATAAGTAGTTTTGGGTCAATGATATGCTCTGCCATTTCAAATATGAAAAAACCTACCCAAGCGCTAGTGATTCGTCGTTGCACTGATATTGTCATGCAAGCGCAAATTGATGAACATCAAGAAGTCGAGAAGGCATAATTTTAATATTTTTTGTTTGCTTTTTTAAAAATTTTTTATTTTCCCAATTTATATTTTAATTTTCAAAGAAATGAACTGTGATTTTGAAATCAAAGTAGAAATTTAGTCATAAAATAAGCGTTTATTACATTATATGCAATATAGTGTACTATACTATTAACTGAATGAAATACTATAGACTGAATTTTGAATTATAATATATTTTAATTTATTTTATTTTAATAAATTAACTTTTTTATTAAATATGTTTATTAGGGTGTCCCTTAAAAATAGATTTGTCATTACACCCCCAGTTTTATTGGAAATTTCGAAATTTCGAAAAAAAAATATTTTTTATTTCATTTATTTATTTAATATAGTCAAAACGATTCAGATATGGAATTTTGACTTCATCGGATATCATTAACCCACTTTAGCCTGGAATCCAAAATGACCCACGAATTTGATAAAAATGCAAAAACGTGTTTTTTTTAAATTAATTTTAAAGATTTTTAAAATGCCTAATTTGGAGATGTGGATTGCTATTTGTACCAAATAATAGTTGATATTAAAAAGAAAATAATTAATTGGAAAAAGATAATTCGAGTTTGTATTTGGAGCGACTACTTTCCAGGACATTTTACAAAAATTGCTTATTTTGTAAAAATTTTAACAAAATTTTAATGTTTTCAACAAATTTTACATAGTTTTCAGAAAAATATCACTTAAATTTGGTTAGACTATAATTATCTTTACATTTGTTTAAAAAATTTTTAACCCTTGGCGGCCTAGGTCAGAAAAGACCCATGAAATTTAATTTTAATTATGACTACGAGATTGTAAAGCCATTAAATTGATAATAAAATCTCAACTGGATAAACATAATTATTTTATGTAAGAAGATCCATATGTATTTAATTTTTATACTTTTGGCTAAAAACGACCCACTAGGAAATTTACAGAATAACACCTTTAATAGCTTTACTATCTCGTAGTCATAATTAAAATAAAGTTCCATGGGCCTTTTCTGACCCCAGGCCACCAAGGGTTAAAGATTTTTTAAACAAATGTAAAGATAATTATGGGCTTACCAAATTTAAGTGATATTTTTCCGAAAACTATGTAAAATTTGTTGAAAACATTCAAATTTTGTTAAAATTTTGACAAAATAAGCAATTTTTGTAAAATGTCCTGGAAAGTAGTCGCTCCAAATACAAACTCGAATTATCTTTTTCCAATTAATTATTTTTTTTTAATATCAACTATTATTTGGTACAAATAGCAATCCACATCTCCAAATTAGGCATTTTAAAAATCTTTAAAATTAATTTAAAAAAACACGTATTTGCATTTTTATTAAATTCGTGGGTCATTTTGGATTCCAGGCTAAAGTGGGTTAATGATATCCGATGAAGTCAAAATTCCATATCTGAATCGTTTTGACTATATTAAATGAATAAATGAAATAAAAATATTTTTTTTCGAAATTTCGTATTTTTATAGTAATACACTTTTTTCCAAAATGGGTAATTTTCGTCCAATTTTCGGCACGGGTTAACGTTTCCAAAAAAAAAAAATTAAAAATCGATTTCTTCCATTTGGGACCATTTCCAATAAAACTGGGGGGTGTAATGAACGAAAATCGACAAATCGTTATTTTAAGGGACATCCTAATGTGTATATATATATTTGTTCCTTTTACTCCTGCAAGGAGCATAGGGCCGCGATCATAATGTGTATGCGATCGCTTTATTCTAAATGGTTTTGAAATGCTATTGCACCTTCGTTCATAAAATAATTGGTGAGGTATACCCTATAGTCATACGCACTATTTCGGCCCCTACGTCTGAATGTTTGTGCGGACCGCAATGGCCCCCCATATGGTCTCAATTCGTTCCTCCATTCTCCACTTGCCCCTCCTCCGTCAGTGTAATTCTGTGGACAGTACCACCGATTCGTATCGTGCAACATTATGAAATTATGGAGTACTAAACATGCCAGAACGATTTTTTCGGCATTTTCTGGATGGAACTCCATTGTTGTTCTTAGGACTCTCCACCTCGCCGTCAAAATCCCAAACGCATTTTCTATAACGCGGCGAGCTCGCGATAGCCTGTAATTAAAAATCCGTTCTGCTCTTGTTGTATTCACTCCTGGATATGGCTTCATAAGATTATCTTTTAAGGGAAAGGCACAGTCTCCAACGAAATAATGTGGAAATGGTTGTGTTGACAACGGAAGAGGAGTATTCGGTGGTAGTGGCAACCGATTTTCTAACAGATCTTCTCCAAATCTTGTTACAGGAAAAATGCCTCCATCACTCTCGCTTCCATAAGCTCCCACGCTTATAGCTGTAAATGTGTATTTAGCATCGCATGCTGCTAACAGCACGATGCTAAAAAACTTTTTATAATTATAAAACATAGAGCCTGAGTTCGGGGGACATTTTATGGCAATATGTTTTCCGTCAATAGCGCCAACACAATTTGGCATGTTCCACATTTGGGCGAAGTCGGTGGTAATGTCTTTATATTGTTGCTCCGTGGGATCACTCAAATATATTGGTGAAAGCATTCTCCATATAGCATCACATGTCTCCAATACAATGTTTCTCGTAGTGGTTTTGCCAATTTTATAGCTCCAAGCTAATGTTTTAAGAGGAATTCCATATGCTAAGTACCTAACAATCACTCAAATTAATTAAACATACGGTATAAAAATTTTTAAAACTTACAGAAGTGTGAGCGATAAGCGCTCTTCAGCATGAATTGTTTCCTTGAATTTTCGCAGTGATGGAGCCATTAACTTCAAAAAAATATCATAAAGCTGCCGAGACATTCTCGTGTGTGCAAAAAATTCTTGTTCGTCCATATCTTTTATCTTCAGGAACACTTTGCGGTGGTATCCGTGTTTTAACCAATCTATATTAATAGGCCGGACCCGCCATCGTCTTCTACGTTTAAGTTTCCTTCTTTTAGTATATAAACTTAATATATTAAGGAATAAATGATCAATTTCTTCGTCACTACTCATATTATTTTATTCTTTATTTGGTTTTGTTTTTTTAAATAAATAATAAACAGCTGTTTATGGTTATGGCACCACTAATCGATAGCAGAAATATGGTTATGGCAATGGTTACGGCTATGGCGATATGGTATGGCACGTCTAATTCAACCTTTAAAAGTTGACCAAGTTGTCCAAAGACGGTTATTGTTGCGATACCTTATCAAGGCTCTTCTGGTGAGGAGTACCGGCATTATAGTTGGAATGGTATCTAGTTCACCGAATACATGTTGGCCATCTCCACCATTCTTTCCGTAAATTCAAGAGGATATGACTCACCATCGAATCTGATTTCCCATTTTCGCACCCTATCCGCGACGATTTCTAGGTCAGTTGCGAGAATCTTCGATTTTTCTGTTACTATTTTTACACTTAAACGCGTTTTAATATTTTATATTTTTTTTAAGTTTGATTATTTTTATATTTAAATAATTTTTAATTTCCTTGTTCCTTGTAAAAATAATTATTTTTTTTTTTATTTGCTGAAAAAAAATATGTTTATATTATTTTTTGTTTTATTTTTTTCTCATGATTCCTGCTTTATCTAGAAAATTCTTGAATAATTTGTGGACGATCACCTACGGTTTTAATCGCGACGATTGTTTCATCGTTGTTCGTTTATTTATTTTTTTTGTTTATGCTCTTTTTGAACGAGGCCATGAATGAATAAGTGGAATTGGAAACAATATTTGTAATTTTTCTTTAATTTTATTCCCATTCTCGGTCCCTGCTCGGGCACCACTGTAACGACAAGTTTCCTCCGGTTACTGGGGTATAGATCGGGGAAGTCCAGGTCCGTCACAGAAAGTTTATTTGTTAGTGACAGAGAATGTGAAATAAAACTAGTCGGTATGTTTTTATGTTTCAATTAAAATTACAATATTATTGCAGTTTATTCATTCAATTTTTTTTTTTAAGAGGAGCAATACTTAGGAAATTCTGCCTATTCATTAACGTGTTGCTTCCTTTGGAAAGGGGATAGTGGAGAAGTGAAAGGTGGTGAAAGATGAAGGGCTTCAAATACGGCAACACTGTTACCATCAGCTGTGCGCTGTTACCATACTGCCTTTGTTTTAGCAGGGTGGTTCATATGGATATATTGGCCGTTACGTAAATTCGAATTTGAATAACTTATAAACGGGCAATATATTTTAATGTGTAGGCAAAAACGAGCGTTGATGACTTGCCGTCACACTACATTCCCCCTTCGGAACACCGCAGCGGTCTAAACTTCGTTTCTAAAGATGATTCTCGTCGTATATCTGTGAAGAACGAATGTAAAAGGAAAAATAATTATTATCAAGATTTGTCGTTGAAGCAAGTGTGACTGCATTTCTGTGATACAGGATTGGTATGTAAGTTTGGTTTCCAGGGCTTTTGGCATAGACTTGATCAGGGATGACAAATGGGATTTTCAAAATAGTACTAACCAGTAGAGTTGTGAAATTTCGGTATTTTTTGAGTATTCAATACCACTCAATACTTTTCAATTGAGTACTCGATACTACTCAATACTTTTAACGGTTTTTTTAATTTAAAAATAAAAATGTTATGAATTCGTATTTATTAGGAAAAATTATCACAATTCACATACACGTGTTAAATAACTATTGTTATTTACATTTTAATTAATTTAAAACATTTTAAATAAATTAATTAAATAATTTTTCCCAAAAATTCGTTACAAATTTCTTTGCTTCACAAATAGAGTTGTATTTTCAGAGCTGTATTTTTAGAGTACTATTTTTAGAGTTGTATTTTTATACGAAAAATACACATTTCTACGGAAAATTGCATCTTTAAAAGTATTGAGTAGTACCGTTTTAGTATTGAGTACTCAAAAAAACAGTCAGTATTGAGTACTCAGTACCGGAATACTCAATACTTTTACAACTCTACTAACCAGCTTAAAAGATAGTACTTTTTTGACCCCCATAGTACCAAAAAATATTTTTTTTATTCTAACCACCCCTATGAGTGTATTGAGTTGGCGCTTATGATGTCAGTTCGTCTGTCCATTCTACTGACGTAGAATCAGTTCTAGAACTTGTCCCAGAACTGATTCAATAGCAACCGGTTTCACTTTGGTGCTATAGAAGTGGTTGCTTTTGGGACAATTTCAAACAAAAATCATCGGTATTAGAATTGAGGTAGCTATTCTCTAACCAATTTTTTTGGAACAGAAACTTTAGTGGGTAAGTAATTACTAGGGCAAGCAATTTCATGCACTTAAAAATGGAAAATATGAGCCTAAAATATGCGGCTAAAAAAGAAAAATATGCATTAAAAATTAAAGAAATATGCACTAAGAACTATTATTTTTGCAAACATAATATGTTCTCAATTTTAGCATAAGTAGATCATCATCAATGATTAACCTATCAAGGCAAACGACACTGATGATGATTTTGTAGCGAAAGCCGAAAATACGTATTCTGTTTTGCTGGCCTTATCGAATTCTTTCAAAATTTTTTATTCTTTGTAATTTACTTGTAAAAATTTAATTTTTTTATATTTTTTTACAAAATAAAAAATGCTCCTAAAAATTAAAAATATGCACAAATATGCATTAAAAAGCACAAAATATGCATTAAAAACGCACCAAATATGCATTTAAAGACAACATATGCAAAAACATGCATTTTTGACAATCCTATCTACTCTTTTGCAGATGACAGCAACATTTGCCATTCATATTCCTTTGATCATAGGCCAAGCCTTGTGGAGGTTGAAGGCAAGAGGCAGAATATGAATGACACACTCAATCAGGACCTAATTACAATCTCCGAGTGGGGTCGCGCGAATAGGGTCGATTTTAATCCACGCAAGACCCAATGCTGTTTGCTGACTCATAGGACCACTGAGCCATCAATGTCATCTGTATACATGGGTGGTATCAGTATTGAGGAATCTGAAGCTCTTGATGTTCTGGGCATGAGGATACAGTGTGATGTCTGTTGGAAGGATCACGTCATTCAAGTGTCGAAAGAGGCATTCAAGTGTCTTGGCTTTCTTAACCGGTGTAAGAACTACTTCACTTCTTCTGATCTTCTCACTATTTATACCACCTATATCCGGCCGAAGATGGAATACAACTCCCATATATGGGCAGGGGCTTCAAAGTCTATTTTGGAGCTTTTGGACCGTGTACAAAGGAGGGCGTCGGCGCTCATTAATGACAGTAGGGTATCCAGCTCTATTGACTCATTGGAGCATCGTCGGAATGTGGGTTGTGTAACACTGTTCTATCGTTACTACCATGGGAAGTGTTCTGCTGAGATAAGTGTACTTATCCCGGGGTCACGTGTTTTTGGCCGCAACACGCGCTTGTCTAGTAGATCTCATCCGTTTGTGGTCGATTGTCCAGTTAGTCGCACAACGCATTATAGAGAGAATTCGTTCATTAGTCGAACCGCCCGTATGTGGAATAAACTCCCCGCAGGTGTCTTCCCTGATACTTACAATTTAGAGAAATTCAAGTCAAACGTTCATAAACACTACTCCCTATTTCCTCCTTCCCATAACCTATTTTCCTAATATCAACACAATGCGTTGCATCAGTAGGGGGCATCCCCTGAGTGTCGGTCTAATGTAAAAAAAAAAAAAAAATATGCAATTACTAGGACAAGGAATTTCAGGCTCTTAAAAATCGAAAATATGCGCCTAAAAAATGCGGCTAAAAAAGAAAAATATGCATTAAAACATAAAAAATATGCACTACAAACGATTATTTTTGCAAAAATAATGCACTTTAAAATATAAAAATATATGTAAGTTAGTTATTTTACAAATAGAGAAGCTTTTCCATAGGTCAATAAGGTTTTTAATAAATTTTAGTTTTAAAAATAATGAAAAAAATATAAATATTTTGATTGAATAAAGCACGAAAACGAATCAATTTTTATTTTTTTTTTACAAATTATGAATTGCTTCTAAAAACTAAAAATATGCACAAATATGCATTAAAAAACACAAAATATGCATTAAAAATGAACAAAATATGCATTTAAAGTCAAAATATGCAAAAACATGTATTTTTCAAAATTTGCAATTACAAATCGATGGCATTTTGTTCTAAATTTGATGATTTGGATAATTATTTAGGCTATATTTTTTTTGACTATCGGGAAAAAACATGCATTTGCATGAAATTCCTTGCCCTAGCAATCGATGCCATTTTGTTCTAAATTTGATGATTCGGATAAATATTTAGTCCATATTAGTTTTGAACTATCGAGAAAAAACATGCATTTGCATGGAATTCCTTGCCCTAGTAATTACCAATATCACATATAAACCCGTATTCATATAAACCAGTATTCTACTCGTAAACGGTGTAAACCTGTATTTTTAACTTGGCAAATTATATTTTAGCTTGAAACTTGACAAGACCTAAATTAACTTAGCATAGATTTTTTTGACTTGATAAGAGAACTATTTAAATGTCTTACAAAAAGTAGACATTTAAAATTGACGTTCTACATAAAATACGACTTAAATCCTTTCTACAATACATTAATAAAACAAATCAAAATAAAAAAATGTTACCAGAAAACTGATACTTTTCGATTTTTATTCCCTTTTCCACTATGGTGGATTACGAAATTTTGCCATTTATTTTGTATTAAAAATACCCAAAAATATAAAGCCGCCTAAAACAATTACTTGAAAATATGAATAAAAAGCCCAAAAAAAAACAGCGTGAGTCGTTAAAATTCGACTCACGCACACTCACTCACGAACAATTTTCTTCTACTGGCACTCACTCACGTTCACGTGAGTAAATTAAGGTTTTACTCACACTCACGCGTGATCACGCGTGATTCACGTGAATCACGCAAAATTCTGCTCACGTGCTCATCTCTAGTTGTGACTGTATTTCCCTTGTATTTGTTGTCAAAGTCTAAAAAATTAGGACCTTGTATCGATACAATCATAACAGTTATAAATAAAATTTTAATTTTATTGTTGTTTTGTATGAATAGTTGTGACTCTCAGTCTTAAAAATAGTCTTAAGACAGTCATAACGAGTCATAAGCAGGAATAGGCACCTTAATCAACTTCCCAGCAAAAAATACTGCTTGCTTGGAAGCAGGTTCGTCAGGGAAAGAAAATAGTGTAGCGCTTGAATTATTGATGATATAAGGCATGATTTTTGTCCGAGATAGCTCGCGTGAAAGCACTTGTTTCGATATCCGATATGCGCTTCTATCATAGCTCCAAATAATGGCATGAAATCACAGCTTTTAGCTAGTAAATTCGGTTATCATTGTCATTCTTTCGTGCTTTGTTAGAGCCATTAAGTATGGTAAACAAAACTATTGCCTTTTTTAACACCCCAGTGTAGAAAATCATTACCAGATATGTGGTTATGTTATTACATACTTGGTAATGGTAACTAGTTACTTTTGTTATTACATTTCTTATTACCTCTATATGGCGATGTCGCGAAAAATAATGAGTTATGGTTACACACCAGCATACGAAAAATCAAAAAATATATCTTTACCTATGTGCTTACCAGTACTGACAAAAATAATGAGTCTAAAAGTAGATTTTCAAAAAAATAAATTACATAAAAAAAATAATTTTTTATTGTATTTTTTTTAAATAAAATTTGCTGGTGCGGGAATCGAACCTGGGTCTACAGATTGCCAGTCAATAGCTCTACCATCTGAGCTATATCGACATGTAATATTTAATAGATAAAAACATAATTGACCTGCTGCACACAAGTAAGCTTACTCGCCAACATACAAAAAATCAAAAAATATGTGATTACATATATCCTTACCAGTTTTTAAAATATATTGAGTCTAAAAATAGATTTCAAAAAATTAAAAAAAAATCTATAAAATTATTTTCTATTTGAAATAATGATAAAAATAAGTCATTATCAGTAACTCATTATTATATGTTCTAAAATAATGCAGAAGATAAGTGGGTGTCATTACTGGTAGTCCAAAAAATAATGATATGTCATTACCGTTTCTACACTGGGACACTACTGCAAGCTATAAATTCTCAGAAGCAGTAAACGAAGCAGAAATGAAGCACTAATCATTTTTACTGCTTCCGAATTTCTGCTGGGTTAGCTCATTTGATTTATTCAACTATTAAATTAAGTACCACCCCAATTAACGTAATCCTCGACTAACGCAACTTCTTGTTTGTCACAACAATTACCCTGCAAAAAGAGAACATCCACTTTTTAATGCATGCCTTTTTTCTCTACATTCAAAATAAGATAATGCAAAAATAGAATAAAACAAATACAACAACACATAGCGACATGACGCACAAGCATAGTTATCTACTGAAAAATTGTTAAATTTACAGCAGTATCGGATCTTTCCTATTTAACAATTTTAAAGTAGAAAACTATGCTTGTGCGTCAAGTCGCTATGTGTTGTTGTATTTGTTTTATTTTATTTTTGTATATTATTTTATTGGATGTAGATAAAATAGTCATTCCTTTTGAAGTACTCCTTAATATTTTTGCTGGGTAATAGTTGCTATTATTAAGGATTTTTTAAATAAAAAATACGAAATTTTAGAAAAAATTTTATATTGTTATGAAAATGGCTTGGCCTAGTATAGAAAACTCTGGACTTTTCTAGAAGAAAATAGCTCAAGAGACGGGATGGGCAAAATACATCAATCTGGCAACAAAGTACTACATTTAATTATACACCTAAGAATATGCTATCATTAATTACGCATTAGAATTGTATAGTTGGTTGAATATAAGGGTTTGTATGTGTGTATAGTGTTTAAGCGTAATGTAAGTTTATTATAAGAGTTTGTGTGAATGTATAATGTCAAGCCTAATGTAGAGTTATATTGTATAGTTGGTTAATGATAAGTGTTTATTATAACAGTTTGTGTTTGTGTATAGTGTTAAGACTAATGTAGAGTAATAATTAGGGTTTATGTCCCGACGAGATTCCCGGGAATCCCGCCCTTTTTTCAATCCCGCAATCCCGGGAATTTTGTGCGGGATTTCCCGGGATATTTTTTATTCTTTTTCAGAAGTTTTAGCTATTAATATTGCAATTTTTGAAGCGAAATAAATTTAAATTTAAAGCATTGATTTGAAATTAATTTAAATAAGAAATATTTGGTATTAAAAAATGCGATTTAAAATTTAATAAACTGAATTAGTATAAAAAAACATATTATTTAGGCCAAATTGATTTTTGATGTAAGTTGGATTTGGTTAAGTTAAACCGAAAACAAATACTCGAACTTCAGAAAAAATTTGTTTCTTCAAAATGGTGATCTTTGTTCAAATAAAGCAATATATTCAACACTTCAACATCCGTATCTCAGTTCCAAATACCTCCAAAAACACCAGCCATTTAAAAGTTAGGAATATTTTCGTATTTTCAATTGAGTATTTTTAGGTTTTTTCACTTCAATTAAGTTTATTTAAATTTCTACTGCTATTCCTCTATTTCAATTGTATTTTTTAAATATTATGCAGATTCTTTTTCAAATTAATTTGGGTTTCTTTATAAGTTAATTTAAAATACAACTATCCAAATTAAATAGTTTCTTTTTAAATAGTTGCGGATAAAAAATTTCTATTCAAAAGATACCAATTAAAGTTAAGGAACTATTTAATGAATGTTTTTCGTTCAATTTTAGATCATATATTATCACATTTTAATTTAAATTATTTTGAAATTAAAAGAGAGATGATAAAATTTCTACAAGTAAATTACATACATATAATAAAAATTTAAAAAATTCGATAAGGCCAGCAGGATAGAATACGTATTTCTGGATCCTTCTACAAACCCATCCTTAATATTCTATACTTTTATGGATGATGAACTATTTACTATTTATTTAACATGAACGAAATTCTTACAATGTTATTTTTATCCAGCTGCTTGGAATTCAACTCTGATCGACAACTTATGAAGCACAGACGACAACGAACCGTTAATTTTAAATGCATATTCTAATTATTTTTTAACTTACAACATAAATCCATGTTGATAGTAAAGAATTAGGCATATGTATTAAATTATATTTTTCACTATATCTTGTGTGTTAAGATGAATAAAATATTATTTAATGATATTCTATGTAGTGTCGATTTTTATAAAAATCTTTAAGAGAATTTGCGTAATAATTTGTGTGAAGAATACTCACTTTTAAACTTTTTTATAAAATAATTCTATACGAATACTTCTGAAAATCTGCACAGAAACGATATCTTTAGAAATACAAATTTTTGGATTCCATATTTAAGAAATACTTAAGCAAAAAATCTATCTTAGTTACTATAAAACTGGCCCGACACAAGTTTGCACCCATTAACAATTCCAATATATCCTGAAAGAAGGGAAGAAATTGAAATACCCGTGTCTTTCACTTTTTCTATATTAATTCGTTTAACCGTTCCAACCGCGAATTAATATTTAGTTAATATATTTAATTTTAAAATTAAGACCGCCTTCCATATAAATATATTACCTAAATAGTATTTCGCGATTTAAACTATTAAACGAATTGATCTAGAAAAAGTGGAATTCATGCATATTTTATATTTAGCCCTCCTTTCAGAATTTATTAAGTAGATTTCATCATGGGTACAACCAAAAGATGAACTTTGTCGGACGGTGATTTAGTAGAAATCGAGTTTTTCAAGTACAACATATGTCGGATTTATTTATTTTGTAACGAGCGGGAATTCCCGGGATCCCGGGAAATTCATAAAAAAAATCCCGCTGTCCCGGGAAATGAAAAAGTCCGGGAAAAGAAAAACCCTAGTATATATAGTCTTTAAGCGTATGTAGAGTTAAGTATAGCATGCTAGAATTGTCCAGCATGTTGTAGAAGAATGGCTGTTACTATATAAGGCGCGCGTTAACATTAGAGAAAAGAAGTTGATAATTAGCAGTTGTGCTGTTAAGACCGCGAGTTAGTATCGTGTTAAAGTTAGTAGCGCTTTAGTAATCGTCATAATAGAGAGAGTTTGTAAACAAGTAATAGTGTGTAAATAAATACAAGTGTCTAAGCTATTTCAAACTAAAGTGTATTCGTGTTTTGGTTATTGGCTAATTGGTTGTTATAATCGCAGTGACAGCACCAGGGCGGTTTATCTAAGGGAGATAAACGAACGTTTTGTAAAGTAAAACGTAATAATTGGTGTCAGCGTTGGGACTGGTTATTTTGATTGCAATAGAAAAGAATCCGGTTTATTTAAGGGAAATAAACCAACGTGTTTAAAAAGTAAAAACGTAACAATTGGTGTCAGAAGTGGGATTGCAAAACAATAAGTAACCAGGATATTGCAAAATAAACATAACTAAAAGCAATGAAGTTTGAAGAGCTTAAAGTGGAACAGCTCAAGCAGGAATTGAGTAAGTTGGAGCTGCCGACAACAGGTAATAAGGCAGAACTTCAAAAAAGGCTATTAGATAAATGCATGCGGCTTGGCATGGACATCAATACTTACGTATTTGACGGAAAAGAAGAAATGGAGGTATGTACCCGTTCAGCGGCAAGCAGTATGGACATTAATGCAGTGTTCACAGCCTTGATGGAGAAAATGGAAGGGAATTCTAGAAAAACGGAAGAAAACTCTAGGAAAATGATAAAGAAAATGGAAGAAAACTCTAGAGAAACTAGAGCCACAAATGAGAAACTGACAGAAATGACAGAGGCCATAAACCAAAGAATGGATCGCGTTGAGGTACAAGTAAGCAAATTTGATGAGAAGCTTGTCGATTTAGAGAGTAAGATGAATAATCTATAAATTGACATAGAGACGAAAATTAACAATCTTCAATGCCAAGGTGGGCCAGTTCGTGTTGTTCCAGAAGTGTCTAGTAGAATAAAGACACCATGTTTCGATGGCATTACACCCTTTAATGTATTCAAGTTCCAGTTTGAAACTGTGGCTAGCAGAAATTTGTGGACAAATGAAGAAAAAGCCATTGAGTTGATTTTGGCCTTAAAAGGAACCGCAGCAGAAGTCCTTGAAAGCATACCAATGAGCTGCAGGAATAATTATGACGACATTATGGCTGCACTGCAACGTAAGTATGGTGGCGGGCATAAGAAAGAAATCTACCGGATGGAACTGCGAGGCAGAGTGCAGAAAGCCAACGAAACGCTGCAAGACTTCGCGATGGAGATTGAACGATTGGTGCAGTTGACATATCCCGGTGAAAACCACCCATTCTTGGATCAGTTTAAAATTGAGGCTTTTGTAAATGGCATTCGTGATCCCGACGTGAAATATGCGGTATGCGCTACACAGAAATTAACTTTTGCAGAAACTGTTTCATTTGCGCTGGCACAGGAGACGGCTAAAGTAATTTCGAAGCCGCAAACATACAAGGTGCGGAATTTGGAGGTTATCGCTGAAAAAGAGAGAGACATAGTTAACGACTTAAGAGAGGCAGTTATGCAAGCACTAGAAGAGAAACAAAACAAGCCACAAGCTAAATGCTACAACTGCGGTAGAGTTGGCCATTTTCAGCGAAAATGTAAGGTACCAAGAAGACGATCTAGATCTTCTTCGCCACCACGGGACAATAAGCGGGCTAACCATCAAGTATCACAAGAGTAAACTAAAACGAGCTAGCACAACGGGGCATGAGCTAGCTCCCACAAACGAGGGCCCCACAATTTCCATATCAGTGATACAGCGGAAAAATAGCAATCTTACAATTTGTGGGTTCGTCTACGGCAAAAGGCACATCTTTACGATAGACACAGGGGCGTCACAGTCAATTATTAGGCCCGATGTAGTGAAAGGGGCTATTGAACCATTAAGCAACGTAAGTCTGCGAACAGCTACTGGGGATCCTGCTACTGTCTACGGTAAAGTTAAAACTAAATTAACTATAGCCAACATCAACGTAGATCATGTATTTATTGTTGCTGATATTGTGGACGAAGTAATAATCGGTGCAGATTTTATCATTAGCCAGAACATTAAACTGCATATGGGGCAACAAATAATGATTTGGCATAACGTTGAAATACCTCTTGATGTTGGTTATGAAAGTAAGGCTCAAATAAGAAAGGTAGCTACTGTTGGACGCCAGAAAC
The DNA here is from genome assembly GCA_949987735.1 of Leucophora obtusa. Classification (NCBI taxonomy): domain Eukaryota; kingdom Metazoa; phylum Arthropoda; class Insecta; order Diptera; family Anthomyiidae; genus Leucophora; species Leucophora obtusa. Next base: position 57,320,298 of record OX465297.1, read on the forward strand.
TACCACCACAGTCAGAAACCGTAGTGTGGGCACGTATGGAGGGAAATTGTGTGGACAATCGGTTGTGGGTAGTAGAACCTATAGAAATAAAGAGTGACCTTATAACAGCAAAAGCCCTCGTAAGAGCCTGTAACGACGGAAGAGTCCCGGTAAGAATATTAAATCTATCCAGCAGCGAAAAATTAGTTAAACAAAACACCGACATAGGTCAATGTGCTCCAGCAGAGGCAATAATAAATTGTGAGCGAAGACCGGAACCTGCTAATATGTCAGCAAAAGAACATGAGTTGCTAACCGAACATGCAAGGAAATGGGTAGAAGGATTAGCGGCGCCTGATAGAAATAAAGCCAAACAGCTGCTTAAGAAATATGCCTCCGTCTTCGCCTTTAAGAGCCAAAGCCATGGGAGAACGGCTATTGTTAAACACGAAATAAATACTGGCAAAGCGAGGCCAATTAAACAAGCACCTAGAAGTATCCCCTTAGCAAAGCGAGGTGAGGTAAAAGATCTAATCAATGAAATGGAGGAAAATGGGATAATAGAACCATCTACAAGTCCGTGGAGCTCGTCAGTGGTTTTGGTTAAGAAGAAAGATGGCAGCACCAGATTTTGTGTCGATTATAGGAAGCTAAACGACGTCACCAAGAAAGACATTTATCCGCTACCCAGAATTGACGACACTTTGGACACGCTAGCCGGAACAAAATGGTTCTCCACATTAGATTTGCAAAACGGATATTGAAATAGCAGACAAAGACAAAGAAAAAACTGCCTTTAGTGCGGGCGATGGTTTATGGCAGTTTAACGTGATGCCATTTGGGCTTTGCAACGCTCCGGCTACTTTCGAGCGCTTCATGGAACGGATGTTAAAAGGACTTCACTGGAAGACTTGTGTGATGTACCTTGATGACATTATAGTCACGGGAAAGACTTTTGACGAACATCTGAAAAACCTAGAAGACGTGCTTAATCGTATATCAGCGGCTGGGCTAAAGCTAAATGCAAAGAAATGTGTACTATTCCAGAAAGAAGTTAAGTACTTATTACATCGCGTAACAACAGAGGGTGTATCGACCGATGAAGATAAAATAGGAGCAGTAAAAGACTGGCCTCGTCCGAAAAATCTTCATGAATTGCGAAGTTTTTTAGGCCTTTGCACATACTATAGACGATTTGTGGCGAACTTTGCCAGAATTGCTGCAAGTTTACATGAGCTGACCCAAAAGTCCCGGCCATACCAATGGGGTGAATCACAAGAACATGCATTCCAGGAGCTAAAAAGGTTATTATGTACAGCACCAGTCCCGGCATATCCAATTTCTGGAGAGAAATTTGTACTAGATAGTAATGCGAGCGGTTACGGAATAGGAGGTGTGCTCTCGCAGATAGTCAATGGGGCAGAAAGAGTCATAGGCTACTATAGCCGAACACTCTCAAAGCCTGAGAGGAACTACTGCGTAACGCGACGGGAATATCTGGCAGTATTAGAGTGCGTTGTAGGGAACTAGTCCTGTACTAGTTCCAGGGGTTTGTTGCAGCGCTACTGGAGGGCCTCTTGAGGATCGCAGTAGTGCTGGTAAGTAAAAGAAAGACGTCGCGTTTTGATTTAAATTAAAGACTGTGCCTTTATTCAACTTACTCTGGTATTTATACTACTCATCAGAAGTTGACATAACGTCCAGAACTTCTTCTCTAAGAGAGATTTACTAAAATCACTCAATAACTTATTGATCTACTATTGTCATTGATTGGGCGGAGTCTTTCTCTGATCCCATTATTTTCAATAATTGTTTGGAGTTTCCCCAAACTCACTCAAAAATACTTTACTTTTCGTACTCTAGTTCATGTGCTACTCAATATGTAGCTATGTGTGTGGCCGTATATTCTACTATAGTGTTTATTCCAACTACCACACATATTTGTCATAAGTGGGTCGCTAAGTTAATGCACTCGTCAAGTGCATTAGCCGCATACCAAAAAGGATCTCATATTTCTTTGTTAATCAAAGAAATTCGACCGTCCAATGAATGACAATACTTGTGCGCATGCATTGTGTGGTTTGTCTACATTACTCACACGCTATGCTGTGCACACACTAAACTAATTTATACCCTATGTTATGTATACACTACAGCGTAAAACATTACCACAATTATGTATATGGTCAGCATTTCACCTTAAGGACAGACCATTCCGCACTCAGGTGGTTACTACAATTTAAAAACCCTGAAGGACAACTTGCTCGTTGGATTGAACGCCTTCAAAGCTACGACTTCAGCATTGAGCACAGGAAAGGTGGTAAGCATAATAATGCAGATGCTCTCTCAAGACGGCCCTGCAACCTGGAGTGCAAACATTGTAGCAGGGCGGAGAGGAAAGAATGCGTTATTGATATTCGGCTAACGCATATAGACTCCAGTGTGGACTGGGCAACGGCCCAGAGAAATGATCCCATATTGTCAAAAATAATATATGCTAAAGAACGGGTCAGAAGACCAGCTCGGCTCGAAATATCTTCAGAAAGCCCAATAATGAAATCATATTGGACACAATGGGACAGTCTTAGGCTGATAAATGGCTGCTTATACCGGACATGGGAAGATGCAGACGGAAAAGCGGCAACTGATTTAATTGTTGTACCATCCTCCAAAATAAACGAAGTAATAAAAGAATTCCATAATGGTCCTAGTGGCGGTCATATTGGTGTGACAAAAACGCTAGAAAAGTTGAAACTAAGGTTTTATTGGGTTGGATGTCGACAAACTGTGGCCGATTGGATAGCCAACTGCCCGCAATGCATTATAGCCAAAGGTCCAATAAGAAGAAGCCGCGGGCAGCTTCAGCAATACAATTCGGGTGCCCCATTTGAGCGCGTAGCAATGGATATAGCCGGTCCTTTTCCTGTCAGTGAGGCTGGAAACCGATATATACTAGTGGTCATAGATTATTTCAGCAAATGGCCAGAAGTGTATCCGATACCGAACCAGCAAGCTGGAACAGTAGCAGACGTATTTGTTAACAATTGGGTGTGCCGTTATGGAGCTCCTTTAGAACTGCATTCCGACCAAGGTAGGAATTTTGAGTCTGCAATATTTAAGGAAGTGTGTGAAAAATATGGAATAAGAAAGACAAGAACAACGCCACTACATCCGCAATCTGATGGCATGGTTGAAAGAGTCAATCGCATCCTGGAGGAACATTTGAGAAAAGTGGTGAGCGGATATCAAAAGGACTGGGATGAGCACATACCAAAATTTCTGTTGGCATATAGGTCAGCTGTGCACGACTCCACCTCACGAGCACCTGCAAAGATTATATTTGGAACTGAGTTAAGACTGCCTGGAGACTTAGAGTTTGGCGTCAAGCCTACACCAACAGAGGAAGATGGTGGAGACCCCTCCATGAATGACCTTGAAGAACTTCATGAATTCGTGCGTAACCGAATCAAAATGACCAGTGATAAAATGAAAGCCAGATACGACCGAGCTGCAAACTCTGAAGGTTTCAACGAAGGGCAATGGTTCTACTTTATAACCCACAACGAAAGAAAGGATTGTCACCGAAACTGCAAACCCATTGGGACGGCCCCTATAAAGTAGTCAAGAGGCTAAATTACGTGGTTTATAGAATCCAAAAGTACAACAGCCCAAGATCTAAAATGAAGGTGGTACACCTGGTGAGACTAGCCAATTACGGAAAGGGAACATATGTGCCTATTCGGGACGAAGAGGCTTAAGTGGGCGGCAGTGTTACGAAAATGGCTTGGCCTAGTATAGAAAACTCTGGACTTTTCTAGAAGAAAATAGCCCAAGAGACGGGATGGGCAAAATACATCAATCTGGCAACAAAGTACTACATTTAATTATACACCTAAGAATATGCTATGATTAATTACGCATTAGAATTGTATAGTTGGTTGAATATAAGTGTTTGTATGTGTGTATAGTCTTTAAGCGTAATGTAAGTTTATTATAAGAGTTTGTGTGAATGTCAAGCCTAATGTAGAGTAATATTGTATAGTTGGTTAATGATAAGTGTTTATTATAACAGTTTGTGTTTGTGTATAGTGTTAAGACTAATGTAGAGTAATAATGTATAGATGGTTGTGTATATATTCTTTAAGCGTATGTAGAGTTAAGTATAGCATGCTAGAATTATCCACCATGTTGTAGAAGAATGGCTGTTACTGTATAAGGCGCGCGTTAACATTAGAGAAAAGAAGTTGATAATTAGCAGTTGTGCTGTTAAGACCGCGAGTTAGTATCGTGTTAAAGTTAGTAGTGCTTTAGTAATCGTCATAATAGAGAGAGTTTGTAAATAAGTAATAGTGTGTAAATAAATACAAGTGTCTAAGCTATTTCAAACTAAAGTGTATTCGTGTTTTGGTTATTGGCTAATTGGTTGTTATTATCGCTGTGACAGCACCAGGCCGATTTATCTAAGGGAGATAAACGAACGTTTTGTAAGGTAAAACGTAATAATTGGTGTCAGCGATTGGTTATTTTGATTGCAATAGAAAAGAATCTGGTTTATTTAAGGGAAATAAACCAACGTTTTTAAAAAGTAAAATGTAACAATATTTTAATAATTTGTTTCATTTAATTATGTGTCTTTCAATTTTTAAATCTTTTTCTTGGGGTTTTACACATATTTTTAATTAAAACAAAAAATTGTTGATTTGTTCATTTTAAATCCAGTATTTGGTATGAAAATTAAAAAAAAAATATGAAAATTTGGAAATAGTACTAAATGGGTGATAGGAGTACCATAGTACTTTTGAGGTTCTAATAGTACCATAAAAAGTACTATAGTACCAACTTTATCATCCCTGGTCTAGATCGTTCGCTTGGCGCTGATATCGAGAAGGGATGTTGTGTGAATTAAGGGGTTTTGGCTCTCTACCCTTCTTGTAGCTTATTACTTCTGATGCGTTGACTATCTGGTGGTTAGATTTGTCCAAGAGCTATCTAGTTCGAATGCTCTTTTTCGAATACTTTGTAATTATTTGCTGAGACGAGCTTGGCCTAATTTGTTGAGGTGTCTTTTGGATGCTGATCTTTGTAGCTGTGCTGGCTGATGCTGTGCAGGAGGTCAACTGACGGTGAAACACTTGCCATTTTTGGGACGGATCTCCCATTGAAATGGGGCGGAAAGTGCATGGAATACCAGTTATCGTAATCTGTGTTTCACAGTGCCTCAGGAAATCAAGCCCAATGATAAAGTCCTCGGTGGCATCAGGCATGACAAGAAGTGGGGTTAATTTGCAATAATTTCCGAAAGTTACGTTTGCCTCGATGAAGGCGCTTATCTGCCTTCGTGCGCCATCTGCTAAGGTTACAATGGAGTTTAGTGGTTTCGTGTCTTTATTTTGTAGACTTTAAAGTAAATCTTCGCTTATATAGCAACTGGTGGCTCGCGTATCGACTATGGGTTTTATTAATTTTCCTTCTAAAATTATCATTCCAATCAGTTTCGTGCGATCTAGATGCAGAGAGGTTTCTAATAACGAGGGAAATCTTTGTGGACCCATATCCGCACATTTTCTAGTGGATTGGTTTTTATTTGGTGACATGCGGCGAAAAAACTGAATGGTCCGAATATTTGTCCGTCCACAATCCCGCAACGCCGTCACGCAGTTCTATAATTAATGTTGGTTACTGGAGCCGATTGAGTCATTTCTTTGGGCCTAACTACTCGGTGGTATTCCATGGTCCTTGGTGGGCTAAACGGTATATCTTCCAAGACTTCTGCCAACTCTAAGAGTTCCTCGAGCGTAGTAAAATCTTTTTGTTTTATGTAAAATTTATATTTTGGTAAAGAATTTAGAAATATCATTCTGATTTTCTCGGTTTCCGAAAAGCCACTTCTCGATCCCTGCTCCGGCGCCTTTGTAACGACAAGTTTCCTCCGGTTGCTGGGGTATAGCTCGGGGAAGTCCAGGTCCGTCACAGAAAAGTTTATTTATTAGTGACAGAGAATGAGAAATGAAACTAGTCGCTATGTTTTCTATGTTTCAGTCAAAATTATTATATTATATTATTTCAGTTTATTAATTCAATTTGTACTTAAATAATAATTAAAATCTGAGAAATTAACTTATACCAGGTTGTTTCAGCGAAGTCCACGGAGAACCCGTTGTAATGCCCAGTGCATGCAGACGTTGATTACCATAAAAGATAACTTAGAAAATTATAATAATTGAAAATTACATACGTGAGCGGAATTCACAGCGCTTGCGGTTAACATAGAATGAGCCCAAACCTGATAGCAAGAGCCCGGTAGCCATCAAAGAAACGAAAAGGGAATCTATACGGAACTCCAAAAACCAGAGAAACACTCAAAGAGAACAAAAAGGGAACCTAATCGGAACTCCCAAAACACGCGAAGCACTCGAAGAAAACGAAGAAAGGGAACCTAAAAGGAACTCGCAAAACACGCGAAGAACTCAAAGAGAACGAAAAGGGAACCTAAACGGAACTCCCAAAACACGCGAAGCACTCGAAGAGAACAAAAAAGGGAACCTAAACGGAATTCCCAAAACACGCGAAGCACTCCAAGAGAACGAAAAGGGAACCTAATCGGAACTCCAAAGGACGCGAAGCACTCGAAGAGAACAAAAAGGGAACCTAAACGGAACTCCCAAAATACGCGAAGTACTCGAAGAGAACGTAGAAGGGAACCTAAATGGAACTCCCAACACATGCGATGCACTCGAAGAGAACGAAAAGGGAACCTAAACGGAACTCCCAATCAGAGAAACAAGCCAGCCGCCGTAAGCCGTTTAAGCCGCCGCCGCCGGTCATTTTTACCTCAGCCGCCGCCGCCGATTTTTTTCGGCTCATTTCGGCTGGAAATATCAATTATCCAAAATAAAAAATTAAAAGCAAATGTCATTTTTAAAACAAATTTTCTACTTCATCATTTCCTGAACCATCAAGTGAATTTTTTTTTAGTTCAAAAGAAATATTAGAACCAGTTTTATAGTCAGAGCTAAGAAGGATTTTTGTCATAAATATTTCTTAAGTTCGAAGTTTTGCTTGAAAACTTCTGACAGATTTCGCTGAATTTTGGATATTCAATAGAGGAGAGAATCCAAATGAACACGTCTTTAGCACCCATAGTTTTGGATACAATTTACACAGTGTTACAAAATAAAATAAAAAATATATATACTTTTCAAATGACCAAACTTAATTCGCACAAAACCGAATTCAGCTTTAGAAATTGAACATATATCATTCCATCAAATCATTCCTTTATAATTAATTCATAGGTTTCATTCCCAAAGTTTAATATTAAATAGAATGTATTCTTATGTTGAATACATTCCTTATAGAATTACAATCAATTTAAATTATTAATTTTTTCATTAATTCTAATCTTTTACAAAATGGCTTATCAAAATTGTCATTTATTAAATCAATAAAAGATATAAGGTATGAATATACTAATGATTCTGACAACACTTTAGTTTATAATTACAAATTAAATAAAAATGTGGCTTATTTGAGGGATTTAATATTGATATCATATACAAAACCGATAAAAATAATTAAAAAGGCAACATTTGTTTTAATCTTTTACAAACCGAATGAAACGTGAAAGATCATTATAAAAAGAATGAATTCATGAAAGAATTCATTCACTATGCATGAAAATTAAAAGAATGAAGCCAGTGAATGAATTCATAAGGAATGGTAGAAACGAATGATATATTAGTAAATTTTAATTAAAAGTCCAAAAGTGAATTAAAGAATTAATTCATTCGAATTTATGGTCGTAGGTTTGGTTTCTGAAAAATGTGGTTCACATCACATTTTTCAGAAATTTCAGTACACCTGATTTTTTTTTTATTTCTTTAATAAATATTTAACATTTGAAATTATATGTAAAAAGAATATTAAATATAATACTTATGCTAGACATTTATAGCTCCTAGTCGGAGCATAGGGCGGAAACAAAAATAGTTCATCGTTGCCTATCTTGCGCCAATAGTTTGATCTGCTGCCATGTTCCCCTAGATCGATGTTCAGCACAAATAGATCTTATCCACGTTGTAAAGGGGGTTTCTTGACGTCTTGAGCCTTGAGGGTTCCATTCAAAGGCCATTTTTGCAATATCGTTGTTGGGTTTGAAATTATCAAAAGACACATTTTTAAGACATTGCGGATGAAAAAAATGTTAAGTAAGTTATTTCTCGGTCGACTTATAAAATTGGGGAGATATTTACAATAATCGACGCTTTTCTGAGTTCCGAATCCACAAAGCAATTCTAAAGTGAAACATTCCGAAATTTTTTGCTGTTCCATGATCCACATCCGAGATATTTTTTTCGTTTTATTTCGTGATGGAAAAGCTTGGTGAAAGTAAATCGAATATTTTGTTGCAAAAATTAATATGTTAAAATTTGTCAGTATGCTAAAATTTGTTAGAAACAGTCAATTTCCGATATTTGAATTTTGTGTGATTTTGCAAAACCACTCTAATTAAAAAGTTTCGGAATTCAGAACAGGGGTGATAGTGTCATTGTGGTTGAAATTCAGTAATTTTGAATCTTGTAACGTTTTTGGAAAGTCAAAAAATTTATTTTTTTAAATATATATAAAATTATTTATTTGTAACTGAAATATGTTGACAGTTTTTTTTTAAATATTAAAATTAATTTTTTTTTTAATTTGTATACTTTGACGGCTTTTTTACAGTATTAAACAATTCTTTACTATTGTAATTTATTCTGAAAGTGGGTTTAGTTCTTAGTAAAATCAAATTCTTTTGTTTAAATTAATTGAAAATTGGAAAAGTTATCGTAATTTTTCTAAACATTTAATTTCAGCTATTATAAGACAACTCGATGTTCTTGTTTGCACACTCATTAAGGTTAATATTTTCAATTTTCTTATAAATGCAAAGATTCCATGTTTATAAAAAAATGTATAACTTTGACAATTTTAAAGCGATTAAAGTAGAACTTCATTTTACCCTGAATTAAGAATAAATTAGATAAACATTAGTTATTTTTAAACAAAATATTGCAATTAAAAGCCGTCAAAATTAAACAAACAGCTACGTTCTATATTTAATTTTTGGGTGAAAATGAAAATATTCACCTATTTTATGTTCCCAATTTCACAAAAATGGTTTTAAAACGATTTCATTTCGTTTCAAACGATTTCACTTTGTTCCCAACGAAATTGAGGTGAAATTCTGTGTCATGCAAATCGAAGTTTGTGTTGTTTTCTGCGATTTCAAATCACTGTCAGTTAGCTGTGTGAAATTCATGTGAATTTTGCTATAAGTGTCTATAACAGAGAAAAAAGCTACAGTAAGCGGTAAATTCCAATAATTTTCATTAAAAATAAATTTTAAAAATAAAAAAAAATGTAAGTAAAATATTTAAATTAAAAAAATTAATCTGAGAAAAATAATATCTCTTGATAAAATTTTATAGGGGTAAACACAAAAATGCAGCCCAAGAAACTGCAATCGTAAACTTTATGGAGGCGCACAACGATTTAGCAAAAGGATTTTTTAAAGGTGATCGTGTTTTAGCTGAGTCTAAAGTAACTTATAAAACTGATAGTTTATGATCTTATTAGCAGTTTGAACACATAAAAGAATTTATATGCTTGTACATACGCTTGTTCAGATAACTCCAATGGGTTTGAGCAATCCCGAAGACGTCTTCTGTTTAACTTTTCTTCTTTCATTTTTTCTTTTTCCAAAAAAATTACCGAAACCACAAAAGCAAAACTCATATTTTTAGAAATTCTTAGAATACACGGTTAAAATTTTCGCCTGCTTTGCTTTTGAATTTTTGTTTAAAAGTGACAATATCAGTGAAAGAAGAATAAAACAAAACAGCTGTTTATTGAAACAAAGCTAAAATGAAATCGATGAGAAATGAAATCGATTATCATTTCATTCGATTTTTGTGACACAGTGAAAGAGTAATATCGATTTCATTTTCACTATCGATTTGAAACCACTACGAAATACAGAACGTCGCTGAAAGTAAGAAAAAATTAAGAAAATCAGTTTTATTTGAAAAAATTTCCACACAATTTTGTTGAATATATAAACATATGTATATATTTGGAAAGTCCAACTAGCTCCGTTCAAAAACTAAAAATCCTAAATTTGTAATTTTATCGATGAATTTAACTTAAAATTATATATTTTATTTGATAATTCCACATTTTTTGTAAAATTTTCTACTGCTATATTTTGGAAAAACCCTTAAACATCTTTAAATTACGTGTATAATGTTCTATCAAGCCGCCGCCGCTGCCGATTTTTATCCGGCTCAACCTTAATCGCCGCCGCCGATTTTTTGCTTGCGCCGCCGATTATTTTGATCGGCTTGTTTCCCTGCTCCCAATACACGCGAAGCACTCGGAGAGAACGATGAAAGGAACTCCCAATTAGCACAACTTAGTTTAATTGCAAGTAGACGAACCAATTTACGGAACTCCACTAATTGCAACGACGACCTGTGCCTGCTGCCGGCCACGCACTCACTGATAATTTTTCTTCGTTGCTGATTATTAGTATTATTGGCCTTGGTTCATTTGGTGTTCGTGTGTTTTGGTATTTGTATCGTCAGCTGTTACCATCAGCTGTGCGGTGTTACCATATTGTCTGTGTTTTAGCAGGGTGGTTCATATGGATATATTGGCCGTTATGTAAATTCGAATTTTTATAACTTATAAACGGGCAATATATTTTAATGTGTTGGCAAAAACGAGCGTTGGTGACTTGCCGTCACACTACATTCCCCCTTCGGAAAACCGCAGCGGTATAAACTTCGTTTCTAAAGATGATTATGATTCTCGTCGTATATCTGTGAAGAAAAAATGTAAAAGGAAAAATAATTTTATTGTAGATTTTTAGTTGATCTGAAGATTGTTACAATGAATGTTATTTTTGTTCGGTTTAAGATCAAATATTACAAATTCTAAATAGAATTTACAATTCTTATTTTACAACCAATAGAGAAAAAACTTATGAAAAAAACTTTCCTAGAACCAATGGTTGACAATTAATGCATTTTCAAATGACACCGCATCACTATCATCAGATTGTCTTTATGGGGTCCTCTCTAGGCTATAATGGAGATTTTAGTTTTTTGTATATATATGTTAAATTTCAAAGAAATGCATTTTGAGAAGTAAATTCAAACATTTTTACTTATCCATTTTCCATTATTATAACTAACGAATGTAATGTGTAACGAACGGTTGTAAAATAAGAATTGTAAATTCTATTTAGAATTTGTAATATTTGATCTTAAACCGAACAAAATAACATTCATTGTAACAATCTTCAGATCAACTAAAAATCTACAATAAAATACCCACAGACAAGGTACAGTCCAAATTGTTAAGTAATATTCCTTAATTGCAACATGTTAGTCATTTATACGGCGTGTTGTGTTAGGATGTTATACACAAAAACAAACAACCGTGTAAAAGTTTCTTTGCTTTAGTTTTAATTTCTATAAATATAATTAAAAGCTTGAATGTTAAAAAGCACGAATCATTGCTTTACATATTGAAGGAAATAATGAATGAAATAGGCACAACTACAACATAGGGAAAAATAATAGCTTTGTTAAAGACATGTGGTTTTCGTTAGTTATAATAATGGAAAATGGATAAGTAAAAATGTTTGAATTTACTTCTCAAAATGCATTTCTATGAAATTTAACATATATATACAAAAAACTAAAATCTACATTATAGCCTAGAGAGGACCCCATACAGACAATCTGATGATAGTGATGCGGTGTCACTTGAAAATGCATTAATTGTCAACCATTGGTTCTAGGAAAGTTTTTTTCATAAGTTTTTCTCTATTGGTTGTAAAATAAGAATTGTAAATTCTATTTAGAATTTGTAATATTTGATCTTAAACCGAACAAAAATAACATTCATTGTAACAATCTTCAGATCAACTAAAAATCTACAATAAAATACCCACAGACAAGGTACAGTCCAAATTGTTAAGTAATATTTCTTAATTGCAAAATGTTAGTCATTTATAACATGTGTTAGGATGTTATAGACAAAAACAAACAACCGTGTAAAAGTTTCTTTGCTTTAGTTCTAATTTCTATAAATATAATTAAAAGCTTGACTGTTAAAAAGCACGAATCATTGCTTTACATATTGAAGGAAATAATGAATGAAATAAGCACAACTACAATATAGGGAAAAATAATAGCTTTGTTAAAGACATGTGGTTTTCGTTAGTTATAATAATGGAAAATGGATAAGTAAAAATGTTTGAATTTACTTCTCAAAATGCATTTCTTTCAAATTTAACATATATATACTGTAAATGTTTGGGTTGAAGGACCAGAGCCAAGTCTCCTAAGCTACCAATGTCAAATAAAAGACAAGCAGGTTATAATGCCAAGTACCAAATTCCTTTTATTTAACGGTGTTTCTTCATGTAAAGCTAAGACTTAACTAACTTAAAACTGAGCGAACAGACAATGTACTAACATTACATAGAGTTGTTTTAGTACAACGTATAAGGGTTTAGATCCCTCTGCATTTCAAATTCAGGTGGTTAGTACATTAGGGTTCTCATATGAACATCGGCGCCCCTCTTGCAGGGACTGCAATTTTTTTTTATTTTATTTTGTAATAAACTTATATAAACGAAAATGAATTTTTAGAAAAGTTTTCTAATAGCAGTTATAAAAGCATTATCCAATATTAACATACATGGGAATTTTTCATTACCATTGAATTTTCATTACCATTAGTTCATACTAATGACAATGAAAAAAATTCCATTATCATTTAATGGTAATGAAATATTTTTCATTAGAAAAATCATTCTAATGGTAATGAAATTACACTAATGTATAAAAAAACTAATTACAATTGATTAAAAACCATTTGTTTACAAAAAATTCAGACAAATGAAAACGAACAACTGGTTTGACCAGGGAAGTTATAAAACATACTTTATTAAGGAGGATCCATTTAATTCCGTTAAACTTTATCTGGATACAAATAACAGCGGAATGGAAAGTAATACTTAATTTCAAATGAGCATGAGCCTTAATGAGCATATTCCATTTCAGCGAGTTTTACTCCATTTTTACGTTTTTCTGTCAATGGAAATTATTTTATTGAATTTATTCATTATCAATGGTAATGAAATTTAAAATCATTGTCATTAATCAATGAAATTAAATTTTAGAATCATTACCATTAATTAAAAAAATGGTAACGAAAATAATTTCATTACAATTGATATCAATGTAATGGTAATGAAATCATCAATTAATTAGTCCACCTAATTAATTAGTCCCATGTATGAATATTAATGAGTTTGGAAATTAGACAGTTAAATTTAAGTTCAATGTTAAATTATTTTACTTAATAAAGATAATGGTAATTAAAATGGGATTGCCAAAAGAAATTTTTTTTTTTTATTATTAGTACCTTTCAATAATACGTAGGATTTTCAAACTTACGAGAATTGTAGAATGATATTATTTATGATTAATTTAATGCCAAATGTTAAGAATATTGACGATTTTAATGGTTGTCATGATGAGTAGAGATTTATTGGGTACAAGGTCCAGAGAGTACCCATCCAAACCCTGTATCTTGTGCTAGAGGTAAACCATATTCTCCAGGAATAACACCCATTTTGAAAATCTTGCAGCAAGCATCATTTCCAAACACCAAGGAAATGCCTTCTGAGATATAGAATTCTTTGTCAGCGAGGAGTAGATGGGAGAACTTGCTTACAATCGATGGGCTGACGGAAGAAGATGGCGTTTTCATCGGTAATCTTGCAACAATCTTTGCATCTACGAAAATACGTGTTTGACGGTCCACTCTTGATGTAAGAGTTAGTATGGCATATATTTCGTTGTTGAGTTTATAGGTGTTTAACTGGTGTGTATCGACTAGTTGCTGCTCAATTCGGCTTTTCTGTGAGCACACATCTATCAGTGCTCTGATATATTGGCGTCTTTGCTTGGAAATCAGGACTACTGTTGCTGTAGGCAACAATGAGACTCTGTGACAAGAAAGTATTGATGACGTTGAGTTGTTCAAAGCCGCAGATGAAATGTGACTTCTTCGATTGGGTGTATTTTCACGTTTACGGATGCCTCGAGTAGTAGTATTAGCCTCACGATTACGGATGTTTCTGGTAGGTTCTTTGTTGTGTAACAAGGTGTGATGGGGCTTCGAACAAATATGGCAACCAGTATTTTGAATGCAAGACTCTTCTGAGTGCTCGTGAGCGAGACAGTTATGGCAGTAGTCAAATAGTAGAACAGCTTGGAGTCGTTTTTCAACATCCATATTCAGAAAAGTTTGGCATTTGCGAAGGGGATGGTATCCTTTGCATAATCGGCATCGAAATACATTATTTTGGAGAAGGTATTTGCTAACAGCCAGATCCCGATCATCATAATTTGACGACATGGTTAACCTATGAAAATAATGATAACAAATAATGAGTAATCTATGATGGATTAGAGTTTTTAAATGAATTAAACTGAGGATGGTTAGGGATAGGATTTATGACTTCGCTATAGAGATATTAATTAAATATGTGAAAAGTCTTTAAGGAAGAACTAGTTGAATTAAGCTGGTAATGCAATCAGTTTCACTATAGGGCGGATGATAGTTCCTCGTTGAGTGATCACATCAGCAACCCTAACTTTATCGTCGGGTCCAATGTAGATTTTAGAAATACGGCCAAGTCGCCAGTCGTTGATAGAAGCATTATCGTCCTTGATAACCATCATAGTTTCAACAGAAATATTTTCTTCAGATGTTTTCCATTTGTTCCTCTTATGAAGTTCCTTGAGGTATTCATTTTTCCAACGTTGACAAAATTGCTGCTGAATATTTCTTAGCCGTTGCCAGCGATTTATAATGGAGATTGGTTGATTTTCAATTTTCGGATCTGGGGGAGCGAGTAGAGGATTTCCAATAAGAAAATGACCTGGAGTCAAAGCATTTAAATCCATTGGATCTTCGGATATTGGAGAAATGGGTCTAGAATTCAAGCAACCTTCTATTTTTGCCAATAATGTGGAGAATTCTTCATATGAATATTTGAATGAACTGGCGATCTTACGAAAATGGGTTTTGAAACTCTTAACGGCCGCCTCCCAAAGACCACCCATGTGTGGTGAACCTGGTGGGATAAAATGCCACTGAATATTCTAATAAGTGAAGTTTGATATGAGTTCGGAACGGGTTGATATAAGAAATTATTTTGCCATTTGTCTGGATGCGCCTACAAAGGTTGTGCCATTGTCTGAGTATAAACTGAAAGGATATCCGCGTCTAGCTGTAAATCGATTGAAAGCTGCTATGAAGGCTGGAGTAGATAGGTCGGTTGTGGCTTCCAAATGAATTGCCTTTGTCGCAAAGCATACGAAGACACACACGTATCCCTTTGTATTTCGGCATGCCCTACCAGTAAAGCTTTTCAAATCGAAAGGACCTGCAAAATCGATTCCAGTATTATAAAATGGACGCTACAGCTCAGTCCTCTCTGGAGGTAAAGCGGACATAATCTGTGTTTTAACTTTTGCTTTATAGAGAAAGCATATTTTACAATTATGGATAGTTGTTTTTATTAAGTTTTTCAATTTTGGAATCCAGAATTGTAGTCTGACTAAACGCAGGACTTGTTGATCTCCTCCATGGATGCAGAGGACATGAGAAAATTGAACTAAGAGTTTTGATAAACGACAATTGTAGGGAAGAATTATAGGAAATTTCTCATCGTATGATAGTGATGGGGAATCTGCAAGTCGTCTGTTTACTCTAAGAAGTTTATTGGAATCGATGAACGGATTTAAATTTAATATGGAACTCGTTTTGTGAATATTTTCGCTATTTTGGATAGCTTTATACTCTTGCGGAAATGCAACCTTTTGAGCTATTAGAATAAGACGATTTCGGAAATAAGTAATTTCAGTATGTGTAATTGAAGTGGACTCATAGTGAAACGAATTTCGATGCTTTGGGTGTGTCCGAATAAAGAATCGGAAAACATAACAAAGCGTTCGAATAGCAGTTGGAAACTTTGAAAATCTATCTAGAACCTCATCGTAATCTGAGAAATATGTGAAATTTACCCGAATCGGCTTCTCTTCTTCATCAGTTTTAAAATTATTTAGGTTAGATTTTGGCCATTTGCTATTTGGAAGCTGTAGCCAGGCGGGTCCATTCCACCAGAGATAATTTTCAGCCAAATCATTTGGGTACAATCCTCGAGTCGCGATATCTGCGGGGTTAAATTGAGATGACACTTGATACCAATTATCGCATCCGACAGTTTGAAGAATCTTGGAGACCCTGTTGGCCACGAACGTTTTCCAGTGGCTGGGTGACTTTTGGAGCCATGCAAGAACAATTGTGGAATCAGACCATTTGTAAAGGGAGTATTCGGGAATATTGAGCGAGGGAAGAATCGAATCAATCATTTTCGAAAGAAGTACGGCACCACAAAGTTCTAGTCGTGGAAGAGAAATGAATTTCACCGGTGCAACTTTGGATTTTGCAGTAAGGAGATTCACAGAAATGGAGTCTTTGACAATGATTCGGACATACAAAGTCGCAGCATATGCTTTTTCGGATACATCGCAAAATCCGTGAATTTCGATTTTACATTTTGGAGTAAATGACAGCCATCTAGGTATTCTAATTTTCTCGATATCTGGATAATGTTGTATGAATAGATTCCAATCATGAAGACAGTCATCTGATAGAACTTGATCCCAATCGGATTTAGATTCCCAAACTTTTCTCATTAGAATTTTTGACAGAATTATAAAGGGCGAAAGTCACCCCGTAGGGTCAAATAACTTTGATATTTCGGATAGAACTTGTCTTTTAGTAATATCTGTTCTATTTGATAAAGGTTTTTTTTTCATAATTTTATTTATTGAATCTTCACAACAGTGAACTAACAATAAGTTTATCAAATCTTATGTACTAAAGCTAAAATATTAGGCCCAGCCAGTGCCAGACAAAATTTTAATTTTAAACATTAAATATTTTTTCAATTTGATGCAAAGTAAATGTATAGAAAAAGTTAAAAACGATAAATTAGAAGTTTAATTTTAAAAAGGTCGAAAAAACTAATTTTTAATTTTTTAAATAGAAATTAAAAACCAACATTTTGTTATAAAGAATATACATTTATTCTATAGAGCCAAATCAGCGGTGGTCCTTCTTAGGAGGCGTCGGTGTCCTTGATCCTCAAGCAGTTTACGAGCCAATGAATTTGGGTGCAGTTGCAGCCTCTTTAAGTAGTTTTGGGTGTATCTCGCGATTTCATCATTAACGGTGGGAACATTCAAATTTGAGTGTATGTTCGCATTTCTTATATACCATGGTGCGCAGACAATGGTTCACAAAATATTGTTCTGCTTTCTTTGAATTTTTTGAACATTTGATGCAGACGCAGTGCCCCAGATTTGGATGCCGTAGCACCATATAGGTTTCAAAATCGAATTATATAACAACAACTTGCAATTTCTTCCAATTATCCAATTAAGTTCTATTGCTTTAAGTTTTATTTGTGTTATTTTGGCGTCGATATGGTTCTTCCAAGTGAGACGATGATCAAGATGTATACCAAGATATTTGACATTTGAGTGTTGGGGCACTTTGTGATTGTTAATTTTGATAAAAGAGCATGTTTCTTTTCTTAAAGTAAAAGTCAAATGAATACATTTCTGTTCATTCACCTTTATCTTCAACTTTTTCAGCCACGATTCCAGTCCAAATACATGTTCCTGCAATATTCGAGAGGCTTCATATGGGTTTTTGTGACAACTCAAGATAGCCGTATCATCAGCAAATGTAGACGTATGAGTATTACTATCAGTTGGCATGTCAGAAGTATACAAAAGATACAAGAGTGGGCCTAAAATGCTACCTTGAGGGACACCGGGCCGAATATCTTGAGGAGAGCTAAAGAAATCACTTTCCTTGACAACAAATTTACGATTGCTTATATAGCTTTCGAGTATATTATGTGTGTTACGTGGCAGTATATTTTTAATTTTAAATAACAAACCTTCGTGCCAAACTTTATCAAAGGCTTGCGATACGTCAATAAAGAGTGCAGAACAGTAATTCTTATCCTCAAAGGCCTTTCGTATTTCACTAACAAGTCTGCGAACTTGCTCAATGGTGCCATGCTTTTTAAAAAAACCGAACTGATGAGCAGGAATTAGGTTATGTTGAGTTACAGTTATCGTGTTGTCACAACAACAACGGCAGAAACGACACAAACTGCCATTATCACGTCAGCGGCAGAATCAACCACATTTACTGCCATTACAACATCAGCGGCAGCAACTACAAGCTACAACAACAACTGTAAGCAATAACAACAACTGCAAGCAACAACTGCAGGCAACAGCAACAACTGTAAGTAACAGCAATAACAACAGCAACTGTAAGCAACAACTGCAGGCAATAACAACAACAACGCCAAATAGCAACAACAACTGCCAGCATCAACTTTAATTAACAGTAACAACAACAACGGCAAATAACAACAACAACTGCCAGCATCAACTGTAAGTAACAGTAACAACAACAACGGCAAATAACAACGACAACCGCCAGCATCAACTGTAAGTAACAGCAACAACAACAGCAACTGTAAGCAACAACGGCAGGCAACAACAACAACAACAACGATAAACAGCAACAACAACAGCCACTGTAAGCAACAAGTTCCCCGTAAATATACCCTTTTTATTATATATATATATATATATATATATATATATATATATATATATAATAAAAATATATATATATATATATATATATATATATATATATATATATATTTAGTTTAGAGTAGTAGTTATTATTAATAATAATAAACCTAAAGAGTAAGCAATTTTAAAAAGAAAAATAAAATTTAAAAAGAAAAAGAAAAAAAAAACTTATAAAAAAACAAGAAATAAGAAACAACTATTGAAGAAGAATCGTACGGCCGTATTGAGAAAAAAAAATATACAGAAACAAAACGATATTATAATATATTGTTATACTATACCATTACTTTTAAATAGTTATTGATATCAGCTGTGTTTTCAACCTAACTATGTCCGGTAACTCATAAAAACTTAAAGAGCATATAAACGGGTTTAAGACAAAAATTAACACGTTGCTGTTCGTGTGTACAGTAACTGTCACCACGGATGAACATCCACGTTAAGAAACTCAACGTTATATACGTTTGCACCCAACGTAACTCGTTCGCGTTATTTCCTAAAAAGCTTTGCTGACGTATATTCGATTATAACGGTAACCATAGACCTAACCAGTTTACAATTTGGTTAGACGGCCACCCGGTCAGTGCCGATTCGTTTTTAAAATACCTAACGTAGATAGTTAGGAGACAAAATACAGCTATTATTACTAACCTTGAAAGAAATTTAAGGCCGGATAAACCAAAACCCGAACCAAAGAAAATAAAATTCGTTTCTATAATTTAAATTTGAAAACCATAAGAGCAACACCTAAGTAAATAGGTAGTTGAAAAAGAAAATAAAAATAAACAAAAATTTATATCATTTAAAATTTATAAGCATACCCAGTAATGTACTAACCACTCATAGTAAGTAGGTAGTAGCATAATAAATGTATTCAAGAATTACCAATATAATCAATGAGCAAACTTCATTTGGTACCATAATGCGCTAATTTTGGTCGCTAACGGGTAACGTATAGTCGCGGCTAACCAAGCCGTAGCTTAATAGGGGCACTGGGGAAAAGTTGCCGTTTGGGGATTATAGTAGTAATCCATAGGGAGGGCAAGGTGGGTACGTAACACCCAGTTATCCACCCGTCAAGGGAAGAGAGCTCCTCGGGACTTAAGCTGTGGCATGTAAGTTTTCACTTTTTGTTTAGCACACTTTCTTTGGTATGGGGACGAAGTGGAACCCGAACCTCATCACTATCGCGAGCCTAGCTGGGCAGAGCAGCGTGCCTTGTGTTCCACCGTTATCGAAATTTTTACATCCGTCCGCCGTAACAAAATGGCGCCCGAACGTGTTGGCTGCGATTAAACGTTGTTTAATCAAAGTTTAACGTTTTCATTGTTGTTTTCGATTTAGATTAGTTTGCGTAGACATGACACAGTTGATTTTATGTCAACGTTCATTCGCTACGAAACATCTAAGTTGATATGTTTTCAGCCTGTAAAAGTTTAACGTAAGTCTGCGGTTGTCGGTTTTTATGACCAAATTCGTAAGCGACGTTAAACATTTAACAGTAGTTTTTCAATTTTAATTTTGAATCGTAAGTCGATAAGTATTGCAAGCTTTACGTGCATCTTGTCAGTGACGATTAAACTAGAGGTTAGTGAAAATGGTTTGAACATGCTATAGTGGGGTTTCAGGAGTTTTTCTTCCTTTTGACATTGCAGAGTTGCGGCTTGGTATAGTAAGTCCGCAGCTATACGTTACCCGGTAAGTTGTAACAGTTTTAGAGTTTTTGAGTATTTGATAATTATTTTATTTACTTTATAGTACTTTATATTATATATAATTAAGTATTTTTCCTTTTTCTTTTTTTTTTTGACCGGCGTAAGCACTATACGTTCCCTAAGACTTAATAGCGTTTTTTATAAATCTTAATCGGAACCGAAAGTTACAAGATACACAATTGTCCGTTGGCGATAGTCAAGAGTAAAAATTTTTTCTCTGATTTGTTTAGCCTATGACCGCGTAAGTACGAATCATAATCGTTGCGTGCATAGTACAGTGTATTAGTTGTTTGAGTAGTTAACCGCGTCATTATTACAACACTCGTGGTAATCACTTTTTGAAGTTTTCGCGATTTTATACCACGACGGTAAATTTAGGAAAATTTTATTGTAAATCAATACGCGTACCGGGGGGCGTTGGCCCGTGTTTCGGGCCTGGAACTGGGATATGCCCAGCCTGAATCACGATCTCAAGGTCGGGGTTCTTCCCCACGTTTGTTTACTTCATGTTCAAGGTTGACAGCTCGATTCAGTCACTCTTCATTAGGACTTCGGTACCTGATCGGGTTTGTTATGTCACCTTGGCCGACAAGTGTTCGCCTCGAGACGAAATCACGATAGCATCTGATTGCTATCGTCATTGCAGGTGAAGACGCCCGGCTAAAATACAACCAGGACGACATACAGAGTTGTCGATTCAAAAACTGAGTTGTTCTTCGACACTCGAGTTTTGGATCGATGGCAACGCGGTAGCCGGCCATCACTCTTTTCTTTTATGTGGCGATCATTGATTGGTCAATCGGGCCAAAACGGGAGCCATAATATTTTTGTTTCACTGCAACCGGGAGCAGTGAATATTTTTTGTTTCAATATGATCGGGCGCGTGAGAAATAAGATTCATTCTGTTAGTGACATGTGGAGAAGGCGGTACAAATTTTAAAGACGGAGAAAAATTGTGTGATCCACGTGTGTGCGCTTTTCTAAAGGAAAACTTCAGAATTTTCACACGCGGTGTCTGGTTGAGGCAAAGTTAAAACGTTTGGCCAAAAAGGACAAATTTTAGCGTTAAAATTATAGCTATTTTATAAGTGTTAAAAATTAAGGTTTTTCCAATATGGATGTCGCAAATTTGTACACAATGAAGGTGGTAGATCTGCGCAATTAGTTACAGACGCGTGGCCGGGAAACCAAAGGCGTTAAAGCAGTGTTGGTAAAACGTTTACGCGCTACTTTAGAAAATGATAAAACGAATTTCCCAAATTCAATAAATCCGATTAACCAACAACAGAAGCCACTACCACAAAGTTATCGGAAACAAAAGCAAAACGGCCACAGCAACATCTGTAGCCACAACAGCCAAACTGCCACAACAACAACGGCAGAAACGACACAAACTGCCATTATCACGTCAGCGGCAGAATCAACCACATTTACTGCCATTACAACATCAGCGGCAGCAACTACAAGCTACAACAACAACTGTAAGCAATAACAACAACTGCAAGCAACAACTGCAGGCAACAGCAACAACTGTAAGTAACAGCAACAACAACAGCAACTGTAAGCAACAACTGCAGGCAATAACAACAACAACGGCAAATAGCAACAACTGTAATTAACAGTAACAACAACAACGGCAAATAACAACAACAACTGCCAGCATCAACTGTAAGTAACAGTAACAACAACAACGGCAAATAACAACGACAACCGCCAGCATCAACTTTAAGTAACAGCAACAACAACAGCAACTGTAAGCAACAACTGCAGGCAACAACAACAACAACGATAAACAGCAACAACAACAGCCACTGTAAGCAACAAGTTCCCCGTAAATATACCCTTTTTATTATATATATATATATTAGGCCGGGTCGATTTGTGGGGAGGCAAAAAAATCGCCCATGGCTCAGGGAAAATCGTATTCTAGGGATCAAAATAAGAAACTTTGCCGAAGGAACCATACCTCTAAAACGAATTCTACTACCCCCCAACTGTTGACTTTTGTCCCGTAGGGTCAAGTTTTGAAAAATCACACTTTGACCCATTTAGAGTGCCGAGTCTCGATCCATATGTATGACCGACCCCCACTAACTTTGGAGGGCCGATCCACCCATGCCAGTGGCACACCCCCTGGAACTCCCCTGGGGGGTTCCCCATACAAACATTTTAAAAAATCACCATTTTTGGCACTTTATTTTATTATTTTTTATTTATTTTATTTATTTTTATTATTTTATTTATTTTTTCTCTTTAGAAATTTATTTAGTCAGAACATATGTAAATGAAAAAATTAATTTAATTTAGTAATAGAAAAGAAAATAAAAAAAATTACTGTTTGAAGTCTTTTTTGCATTCACAAAAACTGTTGCGTTATATATGGTCTAGGAGACGAGGTAATAAGAATGAAATGGTAATTTCAATTCTACCTGTAACCGATTTTGTTGTCAAAACTGCCCATAAAGTACTTACATGTAAATTAAACGTTAATCTGACTACAAATTCTGTTAAGCAAGTGCGCCTTTTATTACTTCTGGAAAATCCTTTATGATAATTTTATGCTCAATTCTACCTGTAACCGATTTTGTTGTCAAAACTGCCCATAAAGTACTTACATGTAAATTAAACGTTAATCTGACCACAAATTCTGTTAAGCAAGTGCGCCTTTTATTACTTCTGGAAAATCCTTTATGATAATTTTATGCTCAATTCTACCTGTAACCGATTTAGCTTAAGTAAGTTTACGACATGCAGCTGTGTCTTGTGGTGGCTTAAAAAACCCACACAACCTATTTTACGACCTGCAACAGAACGACACGTTCAATTGCTAGCTAGCGTTTCCAAACGAGTTATACCGGAAAATGTAGAGGCTGTTATGGTGACGACATTAGAGAGCTGTGCGAAATTGCCCAGACTTGAAAGCAAAAAAGACTTCAAACAGTAATTTTTTTTATTTTCTTTTCTATTACTAAGTTAAATTAATTTTTTCATTTACATATGTTCTGACTAAATAAATTTCTAAAGAGAAAAAATAAATAAAATAATAAAAATAAATAAAATAAATAAAAAATAATAAAATAAAGTGCCAAAAATGGTGATTTTTTAAAATGTTTGTATGGGGAACCCCCCAGGGGAGTTCCACGGGGTGTGCCACTGGCATGGGTGGATCGGCCCTCCAAAGTTAGTGGCGGTCGGTCATACATTTGGACTCGATTGGGGCACTCTAAATGGGTCAAAGTGGGATTTTTTAAAACTTGACCCTACGGGACAAAAGTCAACAGTTGGGGGGTAGTAGAATTCGTTTTAGAGGTATAGTTCCTTCGGCAAAGTTTCTTATTTTGATCCCTAGAATACGATTTTCACTGAGCTATGGGCGATTATTAAATCGACCCGCCCTAATATATATATATATAGATATATAATATATATATATATATATATATATATATATATATATATATATATATATATATATATATATATATATATATATATATATATATATATATATATATATATATATATTTAGTTTAGAGTAGTAGTTATTATTAATAATAATAAACCTAAAGAGTAAGCCAATTTTAAAAAGAAAAATAAAATTTAAAAAGAAAAAGAAAAAAAAACTTATAAAAAAAACAAGAAATAAGAAACAACTATTGAAGAAGAATCGTACGGCCGTATTGAGAAAAAAAAAATATACAGAAACAAAACGATATTATAATATATTGTTATACTATACCATTACTTTTAAATAGTTATTGATATCAGCTGTGTTTTCAACTTAACTATGTCCGGTAACTCATAAAAACTTAAAGAGCATATAAACGGGCTTAAGACAAAAATTAACACGTTGCTGTTCGTGTGTACAGTAACTGTCAACACGGATGAACATCCACGTTAAGAAACTCAACGTTATATACGTTTGCACCCAACGTAACTTGTTCGCGTTATTTCCTAAAAAGCTTTGCTGACGTATATTCGATTATAACGGTAAAACCATAGACCTAACCAGTTTACAATTTGGTTAGACGGCCACCCGGTCAGTGCCGATTCGTTTTTAAAATACCTAACGTAGATAGTTAGGAGACAAAATACAGCTATTATTACTAACCTTGAAAGAAATTTAAGGCCGGATAAACCAAAACCCGAGCCAAAGAAAATAAAATTCGTTTCTATAATTTAAATTTGAAAACCATAAGAGCAACACCTAAGTAAATAGGTAGTTGAAAAAGAAAATAAAAATAAACAAAAATTTATATCATTTAAAATTTATAAGCATACCCAGTAATGTACTAACCACTCATAGTAAGTAGGTAGTAGCATAATAAATGTATTCAAGAATTACCAATATAATCAATAAGCAAACTTCATTTGGTACCATAATGCGCTAATTTTGGTCGCTAACGGGTAACGTATAGTCGCGGCTAACCAAGCCGTAGCTTAATAGGGGCACTGAGTTGCCGTTTGGGGATTATAGTAGTAATCCATAGGGAGGGCAAGGTGGGTACGTAACACCCAGTTATCCACCCGTCAAGGGAAGAGAGCTCCTCGGGACTTAAGCTGTGGCATGTAAGTTTTTCACTTTTTGTTTAGCACACTTTCTTTGGTATGGAGCCTAGCTGGGCAGAGCAGCGTGCCTTGTGTTCCACCGTTATCGAAATTTTTACATCCGTCCGCCGTAACAATCGTTATTCTGTTTGCCAATAGTTTCTCGAAGAGTTTTAATAAATTAGATAAAAGACTTATAGGCCTATAAGATTCAACTTTAGTGAGATCTTTTCCTGGCTTGGGTATCATTTTAATGAGGGAGACCTTCCATACTGGTGGATAATATTCAAGGCGTAATATTGCATTAAAAATAAAAAGTATTATTCTTACAGCTATCTGGGGTAACTCCAAGATCATTTTGTTACTAATTTTATCGGTTCCAAAAGCTTTTTTTGGGTTTAATTCTGAGATAGCATTTTCGACCTCTCGCAACTCAAAGCGAATGGGTACCTCTACGTGCCGTGGCAAAATTGGTGGTAACTTGACTATTGTGTTTGGTTCGTTTGGCATAAATACAGATTTTAAATGTTCTGCAAACAACTCGCCTTTCTCTGTATCATTTCTAGCCCAGCTTCCGTCAGATTTACGCATTGGAGGTTTACATATAACAGGTCTTTTTAGATTCTTTGCTAAGTCACCGGTTGGAGATACAATTCGAGGGTTTATAAGGGAAACAATAGTGGGTGAATGATCAGAAGAGAGTTCCAATGAGGATTCTAAGTGCACCAAATTTCTTGCTATATTTTTAGTTACTCCAAAATCAATGAGATCCGGTATTTTATTTCGATCTGATGGCCAGTGTGTGGGTTCGCCGCTGGAGATCACCTCCAAACCCATTTTATTAATTGTATCAAACAATACACGGCCCCTCGGGGAACAGAGCCTTGACCCCCAGAAAGTGTGCTTGGCATTGTAATCGCCAGCTGCCAGAAAGCGTGAGCCTAATGATTCGAAAAAAGATTTAAATTGATTTTCAGAAATCTTAAATTTCGGGGGGAAATAAACCGAAGAGATCACTAGGTTCATATTATTTTCTTCTATAAATACTGAAGAGGCTTGAAGATAGTCCTCACAAAGATCACACATGAGATAATGTTTCAAGCGAGTTTTATTAAGATACCTGAGCCTCCACACGCCCTGCCTCTGGGATCTTTTGTGTCATAAAATGTATACTCATTAATTGAAAAATTACTACGAGGGGTTAAGTGGGTCTCAGAAACAAGCGTTATGTCAATCTGTTTGCTTCTTAGAAAATAACTGAGTTCTTCTTTATGTTGGCGTATGCCGTTAGCGTTCCAAAAACATATTTTCAGAGTATTCATGGTTTACTCAGTAAAGCCTGCAGTAACATAGACTGCATCTTCATCATCTCCTGTATCATATTGCTCATAGATTTTGTAAAATCTGAGACCGTTTGTACTAACTCATCAATTGCTGCTTCAAGTCCACTAAAGTCCGATTTTTGACCTTGGTATTTATTTTGATTTGTTTTCATATTAGAATTAGATTCATCACTTATATTTTCTTGAAAATTTCCAGATGATGAACGACCTTTTACAGTAGATGCAAAGGTCTGATTTTGGTTCGTAAAATGCTGCGCGTTCGGCAATTGGGGCTGCGGTTTAAAAATTTCTAGATTGGGCAGCTGGGGTTGCGAGTTAAATTTCTCTTGAATGTTTTGGGATTCTCTGTTGTATAACTGCCTTCTGATAATAGAGCGCTTAACAATTGGGTATGCAGGACATCCTCGGTAATTGGCCGTGTGATTTTCACCACAATTACTACATTTTTTCAATTTTGGGTCGCCTTTAGACTTGTTACAGTCTTTTGAGCTGTGTAGCTCACCACAAATCACGCAAACTGCAGGATGCTTGCAATACGTTTTAGAATGGCCAAATTCTTGACAGTTAGTACACTGTATGGGGCCTTTTCTTTTATGGGGCTCCTCCACTGTAATTCTACGATGTAGTAAATATTTCAGTTTGTAAATTGGGTGTACCTCACTCTTCTTCAATTTAATATCGTTGGGTTCTAGTTCAATACGAAACAGGGGTTGGGGTAGTTTTTCTCTGTTTCGAATATTAACTATAGATTTTATTTTAAAACCTTCGCCTTCTAGTGCACTTTTGACATCAGAGGGGTTGACACCAGAGTCCACTCCCTTAATGACAACTTGCAGGCCTTTACTGCTTTTCAATTGATAGGTGTAAAAGCTCTTCTTCCGGTCTTCAAAATGCTTAACCAACTTTCTGTAGTTGTCCTCGCAATATAAGTGAATCTTTGTTTCACAAATGTTACCTTTTCTAATTGGAACAACGTGGAAAGACTTATCGCCAACAACTTTAATTAATTCATTCACTATCTCATCGGAGCATTTCTCTCTTAAATAAATAGGCGGTGGTTTAAACGACTTACCTGTCGCTTCGGGTGCACCTGGTTCACAGTCAAGTAGCGCAAAACGATTACTTGTTTCATTACTTATTACCTGTTCTCGTATCTGTTTTGCAGGTTGTACAGATTTGGAAGATCCGGGGCTCCGCCTCCTCTTAAGAACGGTAATGTACATATCCATTCCGGTCTGTACCGTACGTTTTTGTGTGTTTGAAGACAAACTTCCACTATTGTCATGTGGGAGTAAAGGTGTTAAAATACTTTTAATTCCAGGTGAAGCCATATTTTCATTCGGAGAACGAGCCGACGCTAGAGTGACTGTATTTATATTATTTGTAGCAGCAGGGGACTCGGCAGTATTTAGTTTTATAAGCAGATTGCGGCAAGCTGTATTGATGTTACTTGGTTTAGCTGATAGGTAATTTTTGTTGTAATTAGGATCATTTAAGTTTCCTGTATTTTCAGACAATGATAGATACATGTTCCGACCATTGAGGCTTAATCTTCTTTCGCACAATGGTGTGCTACCACCAATGTTCTTTTGATTAATCACACTCAGTTTATTATTATTAGATATGTTTCTTTAATTCAGCGACCACGGATTTAGGTTTTCCTTATTGTTTTAATATTAGAAATTAACACAAATAAAATATCAATTATTTTTATATTAATTTAATTTTTTTTTTTTTGGATCAAAAAATTTTTTGTCACAACGTTTAACAAGTAGAAATGAGAAGTAGAAAATGTCAGATTTTGCATTCCATCGTACTCCAAGTGTTTTGGCGTTGCTGGTATCTTCGAATTCGCAAAAGTCTTCTTGTAATAGATGATTTTTCGGAATACCTTCTAGAACTTCTAGAGCATTGGATGTCCATTTATGGAGGTTCAAACCCGCTGAATTAAGGGCTTTAATTAACTGATCCTGTTTAATTATGTATCTACAAACGTAGAACAGGTAGCAGCGAGGAACATCTGTTTATATATTGAATATGAATAGACATGTTTGTTGTTGTTGTTCGCTTGTGGGATCATTTCTTTTTGTACACAGAAAATACATGAGGTAATGTGTATTCTTTTGTATTCTAAGAAATTAAGCCTGTAGATAAAGGACCAATTATAAGCAGGCATATAGTTGTAAGATATTTAGTTTTATTTTAGTATATAATTATTGTAAATTTGTAAATAAAGTGGTTGTTACGAACAAACTATCAACGCACAAGGTTGTGTTTCATTTTTCCTCCTCCCATCGTAGAAGATTCTACAGATCCCTAGCTTGAATTGCCGTTGAAATATCAAAGGTTCCATACAGGGCATCATCAACGTACATAAAGTTCTTTAGAATATCGCTAGCGAGAGGATAAGATTCTTCGACATCAGAGGCCAATTGGATAAGGGTCCGAATTGCTAAATACGGAGCGCAATTACTCCAAATGTTACCGTTTTTAACTCATAATCTTGAATTTCATCGTTTTTGGAATTACGAAAATTTCTTTAATTCATTTATGCACTTATTATTTAATTTCTTTATTAATTCATGTTCTTAATATACAAAAATAAATTTAAAAATGATAAATTAATTTTTCACAGTGTAAAACACCAATACATTCACATTCTCTCTTTCTGCCGACCACTGCTCTACATATACTTACATTAACACACACTCATAGGAATTAGCCTGACATTATCTTACTTAATGTTCAGCCGAAAAAATTCATGGAAAATTTAAAATTTATAAATTTAATTTTGGGCGATTGCCCTCAAATTAATAATAAAAAAATTACAATAAAAATAAAAGAAAAATTTTATAAAAAGAAATAATAAAAGAATATAAAATTTATAAAAACAAATTAGAATGAATCTTACACGCCTATAGGTAACATATAACACCAAAACAAAACCTAACTCCCAAAATTCTAAAAAAAAATTCCCTCACCAATCGTTGGTCAAATTATTCCAATTGTCGCAGACCTAAATGAGAGAGCTCTCTTAATTAGGGTAAACTTTACGGGTAAAAAAAACTTCCGTATACGCGGGTCTATAGGGAACTAAAATCTGTAAGTTTCGGGCTCACACAAATATAAAAAAACACTAATCTACACTTAATATCAAATCACTCTATTTATCAAATAATATTTATCAAATAAAATTCATCAAATAAAATTTTTGAAATTATTATTTTTTTTCCTTCATTTTTTTTTTTTTTAATAAAATTATTTATAATTGCTGCTTATATCTCTTTTCCTTTTTTTTCTTCGGATCACTTTTGAATCAATTTTCTCTAGCACTTTTTTTTTCTTTTGTTTAATTGTTAACTCACTGGACTCACCACAGGTATAGTACAAAATATTATGTTGTCCCGGTTCACTTCCGTTACCCAATACAGAAGAAATATCCAGTTGGTATTCAGCGGTATCTCAAAAAAAATGGCTGACGGCTTATAGACAAAATTTGCTGGCTTTATCCAAAAAATCCCAAAAATTGCTCCAATACTGTGGACTATAGCCAAACGAATCCCAGGAGACTTTGAAGCACTCCTGGTATTTTCGTTAATTTCACAAAGGCTGTAATCCTCCGTGTTCCTTGAACACAAAATGGCCGCTATGGTCTGCGTAAAACCTAGTGAGTCCGAAATAAAATAATATCCTTTCCTCCGATCCTTGGGCAAAGCTGTTGGTTTGGCGGCTTAAAAGTTTTTTTCACAAATGGTATACAAATTCTTTTAATAAAAAATTTCCCAGCCGCAGTTCACGTCTTACAGCGCTTGACGTTGGCAAGATTCACACAGCAATAATCTGCCTAAATTATTTTAAAACCGCCAAATTAATTTAACTTTCCCAAACACAAACTCCGCCCACTATTTCCACTGAACGACATATTTTAATCCTTCTTTCTCTATCCTTTAAATACCATTTTATATCACTATATCCTTGCTATTTTCACTAGTTAAATTCACCTTCAAATTATAAAATTTCCATGAACAATGGCCTGGAAATTATATCCCGCCATTTTAATCACAATTTTAGGCCATATTATCAAGGTTATTTTGGCTAGGGTATTAGATGTTCAAAAAATAAATAAATAGCAGCAGCTGTTAAAAAAAATTATCGTCCATATGTCATTATATTCATATTTATTATAATTCTTTCATTCGCCCTTTCTTAACCGATTCAAATCAGCTGTTCATAGTCATCCGTGAAGTTGGCAATCTGAATAGCAACAAACCTACGAAACATCCGCTACATGGTGGTTCGATATCCAAATCGTTTACACTTGTTGGAAATCTCGAGATTTCGATACAAGTGTAAACGCGACCTAAGCTAATGATAACTATTTTTTTCTGTAGGAAATCGTTTTTACCAAGAATGATTATATAATATTACATACTCTAGTTTTTTGAGTGCAGAAAACTAGCGTATGTGATATTATATAATCATGCTTGGTAAAAACGATTTGCTACAGAAAAAAATAGTTTTCATTAGCTTAGTTTAAATCAAGCCCTTCTGATAAGTTTTTATTTTTTAAAACAACTGACAAAATAGGTAAAAACTACTGTTTTTAACAGTCAATTCTTTTTGTTTATAAAAGTATATTTTAATAAAAAAAATAATTTTTTTTTTCTTTCGATTACAAAAATACGTGTAATTACTTCAGCCTATTTAAATTTCGAAGTAAAAATTCCAAACCGTTCTCCAGTTATTATGCTTTTATGCATTGGAGATACAATGTAAGTTTCTGATTTTTATTTGCAAACTAGAAATATATCAATAATAATAAATATAAACTAAACAAGAATTTTTAAAATTCAAAAAAAATTAAACGAATTTTTTAATTTTCTAAATAACTACCAAAAGTAACTGTTTACTGTAAAATTGCTGTTTTGGTAGTTGTTTATTATGATATTAAAAATAACTGCTTTAAACAACTGTTACGAAATATCAGTACTTTTCTTTGGTTGTTTTTTTAAATAACCGTCATAACAGTTGTTTTGCATTTTTCTATAGAAAAACAACTGTAATTACTGTTAAAAACAATAACTACTGATTACTACATAAAAAACTGTCATGTAGTAACTGTCAAACTTTTTTGAGTGTATGTTTATTCAAAATTAAACTTCTATGAGCAATTCGTCATTGTCTTTGTAACAATGCTTTGGCAAATTAAAAGGTACTTAAAAAAAGGACAGGGGGCCGATTACAGCAGTCGTGATCAAGTTTTTTCGATGGCAAATATTATTACTTAAAGCATTAAAAAGATTTAAACTCGGTTAGGGGTGTAGCATTTCGGTCCCATATTGCATATGAAGGGTTATTCGTGTTCTTTTATTTGCCATTTAAAAACGTTAATTTTTAACAATTTCGAACGCTCACGACTGCGGGAATCTGGCCTCAGATTTGCACATCAGGGATGGGAAATGAGATTTTTATTTCGGTATCAAAAAATTGTTTGAAGAGTAGTTTTTCGACCACAAGAGTACTAAATTTTTTTTGGTTGCTAATAATCTCTACACTGCAAGGTAGAAGAGGTCAGGAATAATTAAAGTTTAATGAATAAAAAATGCATAAACTCTCGATTTATGCTCGTTATCGCAATTTCCATATGAGTCGAATAAAGCAGTGCAACAAATTGCATGCAACAAAATCATGAATTTAGTAGCCCAAAAAAGTATTTGACGCAATTCTTTTGTATTATTTTCTTTTAACACAATCTGATGATAGGGCTTGGTTGCACTTGAAACTTTATTAATTGTCAACTATTGGTTCTAGGATAGATTTTTTCATAAGTTTTTTCTCTATTTGTTCTAAAATAAATTGTGAATTCTATTTGCAATTTGTCATATTTGATCTTAAAACCGAGCACTCATTGTAACAATCTTCAGATCAACTAAAATCTACGGTAATTTTTTTTTTTTTTAATTTTTATATGATTTGCTTATTTTAATTTTTTTTCAGTACAATTTTTTAAATGTTTGAAATTAATAGAGATATCATTTTTCAAGAGTTGACTTTAGGTAAATATGGGTACTTCAATATATTTGTATGGAATGGGTCTTTTCCTTAATTTGATATAGTTGGGCCTTTATACAATAGATTTTTAAAAAATTGCTTTTTTAGTCTAGTTTTTTTTTAATCAGAAATATATTTTTGTTTCCATTTATTTTTGTAACATAAAAATTTACAGTTTTCTATGAAAAGTGGTAAATTCTTAAAAAATTAAAAAGTGTAAATATAGTGTTGAAAAATAAGTGAAAAATATCTAAAATTTTCGGACACATCAATTTTTGCTAAAAATTTGGCTTTAAAAATTTTACGACTTCTAAAAATCGATAGAGTTTCCTATAATAGCAATATCATATTTACTCATGCTAAATGCATTAAAAAAATGGCTGGATTTTATGAGAAAATTGAGAAATTGACAATAGAATATTCACGAACGTGATTTGCTTATGATGCAATAAAGCTCAGACTGTTATTTGCATTTTCTAAGCCATGAGTAATTATGATGATGCAAGAGTATCAAATGCGACCCGGGAGTACTTTTTTGGATAAAATAGTATCAAAAAAAGTACGATGGTATCAACTTTCCCATCCCTGTTGCACATCCCTGTACATTTTACATTAATGATCATTTAAAGGAAAGAAAATTATATATAACACATTCATTGGCTATCTTTTTGATAAAGAGTCCTTTTAGGGATGGAAAACGAAAAAATTACCCTAATTCGCATTTACATTTTCATCCAAATCCCAAAATTTTGATATTCACAACTGTGAAAAAAAACAATAAAGAAAAACTCATAGACGTTAAATTTTATGAGAATATATTTATTAGAACTAACTATATGTGCTTTATTTAAAACTGAACTTGTCTATAATAAGTGTGATACCCCAAAATGTTCGTATGGATAAAATCTATTAGTGTCCGTATTTAGAGATGCGGCGACTACTCTATTGGCGTTTTCTTTTCTGAAAAAAATGTTGCCTTTTTTCTGCCCTTTTTTTACAAAATGCCTTTTTGTGTATAGTAATAAAAGGTAAACATAGACAAATTTGGTATCAAATTAAAGGTATTTCAGATATCAATCTAACCGTGTATAAAATATGTCTAATTATTCCCTAATTTTCGTGCAATTTAACAAAATGTCACATTTTTCTATATTTTGGTGTTTTGTTAAATAAGTTGAATATTGTTGGACATTTTTGAAGCATAGTTAAATAGGTCTTTAAAATACCTTTAATTTTATACCTAATATGCCTATATTTACTTGTTATTTCTATGCACAAAAATACATTTTTTAAAAAAAGGGCAGAAAAAATGCAACACTTTTTTCAGAAAAGAAAACGGCATATGTATTCCAAAAATTCAAATTTTGTTTACTGACCACTAGTGGTGAATCACATTTTCATGGAGCAACTCCACAAAAAACTGATAGGATATAAGTGCAACACACCAAAATGTTCGTATGGATAAAATATAATAATGTCGTTATTTGGAAATGCGGTGACTACTCTAAGCATTCCGAAAATTCAGATTTCGTTTACTGACCACCATTGGTGAATCACATTTTCATGGAGCAACTCCACAAAAAACTGGTAGGATATAAGTGTGATACACCAAAATGTTCGCATGAATAAAATCTATTAGTGTCCGTATTTAGAAATGCGGAGACTAGTCTATGTATTCCAGAAATTCAGATTTTGTTTACTGACCACCAGTGGTGATTCACATTTTCATGGAGCAACTCCACAAAAAACTGATAGGATATAAGTGTGATACACCAAAATGTTTGTTTGAATAAGGCCTATTTGTGTCCATAATTAGAAATGTGGCGACAAGTCTAGGTATTCCAGAAATTCAGATTTTGTTTACTGACCACCATCGGTGAATCACATTTTCTTGTAGCAACTCCACAAAAAATTGATATATAAGTGTGATACACCAAAATGTTCGTATGGATAAGATCTATTAGTGTCCGTATTTAGAAATGCGGCGACTACTCTAGCTATTCAAGAAATTCAGATTTTGTTTACTGACGACCAGTGGTGAATCACATTTTTATGGAGCAACTCCACAAAAAACTGACTGGATATAAGTGTGATGCACCAAAATGTTCGTATGAATAAGTCCTGTTTGTGTCCATAATTAGAAATGCGGCGACTAGTCTAGGTATTCCAGAAATTCAAATTTTGTTTACTGACCACCAGTGGTGAATCACATTTTCATGGAGCAACTCCACAAAAGACTGATAGGATATAAATGTGATACACCAAAATTTTCGCATAGATAAAATCAATTAGTGTCCGTATTTAGAAATGCGGCGACTAATCTAGGTAACCGAACCGAATGGAGAGAGTTCGTTGTGGCCCTTTGTTCCTAATGGAACCATAGGACATAATATATAAAACTCCAAAAATATAAAAACAATTCACACGTTAACAAAGCTGACGTTGCGTCTACAATTACAACACATTCCAACAGCAACGTAGCTTTGTTCCCATTGATATTGCTGACTATGCGTCTGGCCAATACACAAGCCAACATGAAGCTGACGATTGTGTCTACAATTACAAAGTTGTTCCCATTGATATTGCTGACCGGCGAATACACAAACAACATGAAGAGGTGGCGTGATCGGCTGACTGTTAGGGTAATTTAAGTTAAAATTAAAATTAAAAGATTACTTGTATTTTTACCATAAACCAGTAAAGAACGTTGTGTTGTTCTAACGGACACACAACAAAATAATTTTTTTTAAAAATTATAATATAAAGAATTTAATTGGCGCCCGAGCAGGGACCCTTCGGAAAAGGTCCTCCGGTATAAAAAAGTAGAAATCAAGTCAAGCCTTGACGTGGTCCCGCAGTAGTCCTTAAAAAAGAAAAGGACAAACCGGTTTTGCGTACGCAAACGCCCGTTAAGCCCGATAACTCGGAATCCTAAACTAAGTGAACTTAAAAAAAAAAAAAAATAAAGTAAAGTAAAATCGTGAACGTGAAAAAAAAAACAAAATTTTATATATAAAGGAAAGATACGTGTAAAAATAATAAATAAAAGAATATAGTAATAAAAAAGTTAAATTAAACATAAAAAAAACAAAATTTTCATAGAAATGTTTTTTTTAAAAATAAATTAAAACGAAAGAACAAAATAGTGTAAACACTTCAAAAGAACATTGAAGCAAATTAAAATCATTAATAAAAAATTTTTATTAAACAAAAAAAAAAAAAAACTAAATTTTTCATAAAATTTTTTTTTTTATAAATTAAGACGAAAGAACAAAATAGTGTAAACCCTTCAAAGGAACATTGAGGGAAACTAAAATCATTAAGAAGAATTTCAAATTTTTGAACATTTAAGTGTGAAAGAAACCAAAGTAAAGTGAAAATTTCTAAAGGAGCAGTGAAATAAGACAATTCCAACATCAGCTCCCAACATCAACATTCAATTCAACATCTGTATGCAACACTCAACACAACATCTGTATCAACACCAGCTGTCAAAACCCACAAGGATGCTGACAACATTTTTAGCGTAAGAATCCTTATTTTTACTTTAAATTATAATATTTTTTCTAAACTCGAAATTTTATTTTTTTGACTTATTAATCATAAGAAATTGCCTGAAATTTTATCGGTTTTTCTTGAGTTTTCATTTTTCAAAAGTTTGGCTATTGTCAGATAGACTATCGATTTTTTTTGAGTTTTTATTTTTCAAAAGTTTAATTGTTGTTAGATTGCCTATCGGTTTTTCTTGAGTTTTCATTTTTCAAAAGCTTGGTTATTGTTAGATTGACTATTCAATCATAAGTTCTCTGGTATTCAGAATTTTGTAGAACAACCCTTAAGAGCGAGATCCGTCCCTATCAGTTACCATGCCAGATGAAACTATAGAACAGTTAACCGAAAGGATGGGCAGAAGTCTCACAGTGACACAACCGGGTGGTGGAACAGCCGCTACAGGGGGCTTGACCACGATTCAGAGGGAGCAAATCGCTTCAATGATAAAGGAGGCCCTTAGGCCACCCACCGATCTTTTATCGGAAGAGGGGGCGGACCACCCTAAAGTTTTGAATACAACTAGATTAGAGGAACTGGATAAGGTTCCTGATATAGTAAAATCTCTAAGAGAATTCTCCGGCAAACAAGGGGAATTCAATTCTTGGAGGAAATCCGTTGATAGAGTCTTAGGACTATACGAATCTGTGAAGGGGACTGGGCGATACTATGCAATCTTGCATACTATTCGCACAAAAGTTACTGGGGAGGCAGACGCAGCCTTAGAGTCATACAGGACTCCTCTGGATTGGCCCAGAATTAAGAAGTGCCTCATGATGCACTACTCTGACAAACGTGACATAGGCACGTTGGAGTATCAGATGACTAGTCTGTGTCAGAGAAATAGAACAATAACGGAGTTCTACCAAACCGTGTACCAACACCTGTCGCTAATCCTTGATAAGGTTTCTTGTTTAGATTTGGGGGAAAGCAGCCTCCACACAATGACGAATACTTACCGTGAGAAGGCATTAGATACCTTCATTAGAGGTCTCAACGGAGATCTCCCGAGATTATTAAGTATCCGTGAACCGAACTCCTTGCCCCAGGCATTACACATTTGTCTTAAGCTAGACAATATGACATTCAGAGAGAATTATGCTAATGGCCGAATACTCAGGGCAAATGGGTATAGGGATGGAATTGGCACAACAAGGTCACCTCTGGGGAATGGGAAATTTTATCCTGAACTTGCTTATGCCGGTGGAGTGATGTCTAACAGACCACCACTACCGCCTCGTTATAATAATAACCCAAATTTCAAACCCAATTATCATTACCGGAACGCGAGTCCTACTGTCTATCAAAATTTGGGACCGAGACCCCAGTTTGAGCAGGGTAGGCCTCCGAATCAACAGACTCAGACACAATACTGGAACCGAACCCCTAATATTCAAGGACAAACTAGAGTAGAGCCAATGGATATAGACCAATCGATTCAAACACGACAAGTCAATTATACCAATAGACCGCAGGATAACATGCCTTTTAAAAGACAAACAACGGCATCTTTCCAAGGTCCAGTTAACAAGTTGCAGAGGAACTTTCATATAAATACTAACTATATGCCAGAGGAACTATTTGATTACGGATATCCACCAGAGGGAAGCGAGGTAGATCAGCGGCCGGAAAACGAAGAACCTGATGATGTTCAGGAATACTTCCAACATATTCCCAAAGAAGTAGCTGCACTCGAAAATGAAGAGAACCCACTTGAGGAGATTCAATATGAAGCCAATTTTTTAGATTAAATTGTTCCTCGTTACCATACTTTGAACTAAAAACGAGGAACGGACAAATATTAAGATTTCTTTTGGATACAGGCAGCAATAAGAATTATATAAAATCTAATTTAACTACGAATCACATACCTAACATAAAAAAATTCAGCGCAAAATCAGTCGCAGGGAACCTGGAAATAACTCATCACACCTTTTTAAATATGTTTGGTATCAATGACATCCCCATCAAATTTTTCATTCTACCGGAGCTTAAGTCCTTCGATGGAATACTGGGTCACGATAGTCTTAAGGAATTATCGGCTGTCATCTATACCTCGGAGAATTACTTTACAATCAAGGGAGGAAGAAAGATTCTTTTATACCAATGTGTTTCTCAGGATGTTAACAACATCGAGATCAGGACAGACCATCTGTCGGAGAATCATAGGAAAGGTTTGGAAAAGATTGTAGACCATCATAAGAGTTTATTTGCAGATCCAGATGAAAGACTTACTTACACAACGAAAGTAATAGGGGACATTCGTACTTCAACTAATACCCCAACCTATTCTAGGAATTACCCTTACCCTATGGCATTGAAAGGAGTAGTTGAGGAGGAAATCGGCAAATTGCTAAAGGATGGAATTATAAGGCCATCACGTTCTCCATATAACTCGCCCATTTGGGTAGTACCCAAAAAACAGGATGCATCAGGAAAGGAAAAGTATAGGGTTGTTGTAGATTTCAGGAAACTTAACACTATAACGATTCCGGATAAGTACCCTATACCTGATATAAATGACGTGCTTTCGCATCTGGGGGGAAACAAATACTTCACGGTTATTGACTTAAAGAGTGGGTTCCATCAAATACCCCTAAAAAAGGAAGATGTTGAGAAAACAGCTTTCTCAGTTAATAATGGGAAGTACGAATTTTTGCGATTACCTTTTGGGTTAAAAAATGCCCCTTCTATATTCCAACGCGCACTTGATGATATTCTTAGAGAACACATCGGGAAGATGTGTTATGTCTAGTCTATATTGATGACATTATAATTTTCAGTAAAGATGAGGAATCTCATTTTAGATATCTAGATGCCATTTTTAAAACATTAAATAATGCAAACATGAAGGTGCAATTAGATAAGTGCGAATTTTTCAAGGAGGAGGTTGAATTTCTCGGATTTATTGTTTCTCGTGACGGAATTAAAGCGAACCCGAAAAAAGTGGATGCAATTGTAGAATTCCCTTATCCAAGGAACGTAAAGGAACTCCGATCCTTTCTTGGCCTTTCAGGATATTATAGGAGGTTTATTAAAGGTTATGCGGATATCGCCAAACCATTGACCAAACTCTTACGGGGAGATGGGGGCATGATATCTAAAACAGAATCGAGTAGGAGAATGATAATACTCGACGAAGAAGCCAAGCAATCTTTTGATGAGCTGAAAAACGCGTTAGTATCACAGGAAGTAATACTGTCTTATCCCGATTTTGAGAAAGAATTCCAGCTAACCACTGACGCATCTAATGTTGCATTAGGAGCTGTATTGAGCCAAGACGACAGGCCAATATCTTTTATCTCGAGAACGCTTACCGGAACAGAAGAAAATTATGCAGCAAATGAAAAAGAGATGCTTGCAATAATTTGGGCGTTAAATTCGTTGAGAAACTATCTCTACGGTTCTAGAAAGGTAACTATTTATACTGACCATCAACCACTTACTTATGCCCTTAGCAGCCGTAATAACAACACAAAGATGAAAAGATGGAAGTGCATACTTGAGGAGTATAATTACGAATTGAAGTATAAACCCGGTAAGACGAACGTAGTGGCCGACGCTTTGTCTAGGAATCAGTCAGGATTAAATGTTCTTCAAGACAATTTGGATTCATCGACCATGACTCAACACAGTGCAGAAAGTTCTTCGCAGGGCTTAATACACAGTGTGGAGACCCCTATAAATGTATTTAAAAATCAATTATTTATTAGTATTGATAATATGCCTTCATATCAATTCAGGATTATTTTCCCAGGATTTCACAGACATTTAATTGTGGAAACCAGTTACGACGAACAAAAACTTATAGATATTCTCTCTTAATCCATCTGTGATAAATGGAATTAAAGCTCCCGAGCCTATAATGGGAAAGATTCAAACAGTATACCAAGCAGAGAAACAAGCCAGCCGCCGTAAGCCGTTTAAGCCTCCGCCGCCGGTCATTCTTGCTCCAGCCGCCGCCGCCGATTTTTTTCGGCTCATTTCGGCTGGAAGTATCAATTTTCCAAAATAAAAAAATTAAAAGCAAATGTCATTTTTAAAACAAATTTTCTACTTCATCATTTCCTGAACCATCAAGAGTATTTTTTTTTTAGTTAAAAAAAAATAAAAGAACCAGTTTTATATTTCTTAAGTTGGAAGTTTTGCTTGAAAACTTCTGACAGATTCGCTGAAATTTGGATAAGCAATAGAGGAGAGAATCCAAATGAACAATATACATATATACTTTTTAAATGACCAAGTGTAGATTGTAGGCAGAGCTTCGAAAGAATTAATTCAATTTTAGGTTAATTCGCACAAAACCAAATTCAGCTTTAGAAATTGAATATATATCATTCCATCAAAACATTCCTTTATAATTAATTCATAGGTTTCATTCCCAAAGTTTAATATTAAATAGAATGCATTCTTATGTTGAATACATTCCTCATAGAATTACAATCAATATAAATAATTAATTTTTTCATTAATTCTAATCTTTTACAAAATGGCTTATCAAAATTGTCATTTTATTAAATCAGTAAAAGATCTAAGGTATGAATATACCAACGACTATATAGACTAAAGACAAACCACCAGCCGCAACTGCTGTTAAAAAGTCTCTTTAATTTTATATGCAAACTGGTTTTAAGAGAAACAGTTTTTAGTGTTTTTTTTAACGCGTATTTTTTAATATTAATAAGCAAAATTTTGTGCTAATTATACAAAACTAATGCAGAGAACATATCAAACAACACAAGTGCACTTTATAATTTAATTAAAATTGCTGTAAAACAATAAAAATAATTAATTAAAAACCACTTTTTCACGTTTTTTGTTATTTTACATTGAAAACCAGTTCAGTTTTTCAGATGAGAGCCGTGGATAGTGCCTGAATATACT
The DNA here is from genome assembly GCA_949987735.1 of Leucophora obtusa. Lineage (NCBI taxonomy): Eukaryota > Metazoa > Arthropoda > Insecta > Diptera > Anthomyiidae > Leucophora > Leucophora obtusa. The sequence continues at coordinate 57,361,188 of OX465297.1, forward strand.
AATGATTCTGACAACACTTTAGTTTATAATTACAAATTAAATAAAAATGTGGCTTATATTAGGGATTTAATATTGATATCATATACACAACCCATAAAAATAATTAAAAACGCAACATTTGTTTTAAACTTTTACAAACCGAATGAAACGTGAAAGATCATTATAAAAAGAATGAATTCATGAAAGAATTCATTCACTATGCATGAAAATTAAAAGAATGAAGCCAGCCCGGTGAAAAATGTCCATATATGAACATTTGTGGATCAACCATATATGTATGGATCCGAAAAATGAGGTAACACCTAAGTATATGTTCATATATGGACATATATGAACATATACATTTATTAAATATATGCGAATACATGCGAACGTTGCTTTCCTCTATTATGAGGTTGTACGATAGATATAAATTTATGTATGACATTCAAATTAGGCGCTACATATGTTCCTTTTTTTATTCATGGCATTAAATATAATTCCATATTTATCCAAATATGAGTTCCTTTTACATATATGGAAATATGTATTCTTTGAAATATGTTCATATACAAGTCCCTTTTGCATAAATTGAATAACATATACTTTCATATTTGTCCATATATGAGTGCCATTTCCATATATGAAATAACAGATGCTTCCATATATGTCTGTATATGAAGTTTCTTCCATATATGGAATCACATATACTTCCATATATGTTCATATAAAATCCATATATGTTCATAAAAAATCCATATTTGTTCATATGTGTCCATACATAAACCATATATTAACATGTTTGAGCGTATATGAACATTTTTCACCGGGAGTGAATGAATTCATAAGAAATGGTATAATCGTAAGATATATTAGTAAATTTTAATTAAAAGTCCAAAAGTGAATTAAAAAATTAATTCATTCGAATTTATGGTCGTAGGTTTGGTTAAATAGATCACATCACATTTTTCAGAAATTTCAGTACACCTGAAATTATTATCAAAAGACACATTTTTTAGACATTGTGGACGAAGATATTTACAATAATCGACGCTGTTCTGAGTTCCGCATCCACAAAAAAATTATAAAGTGAAACATTCCGAATTTTTTTTGCTGTTCCGTGATCCGTGATGATGATGTTTCGGAACTAATAACAGGGGTGAATATCTGAATTTTTTAACTTTTCTTCTAAGTTTTTCAACTTTGACATATTTTCGAGCATAATTTTTTTCGAACCATATTTTTTTTCTAGTTTATTCTAAAAACACATTTAATTTTGAGTGAACATGTTTGAGCGTATATGAACATTTTTCACCGGGAGTGAATGAATTCATAAGGAATGGTATAATCGTAAGATATATTAGTAAATTTTAATTAAAAGTCCAAAAGTGAATTAAAAAATTAATTCATTCGAATTTATGGTCGTAGGTTTGGTTAAATAGATCACATCACATTTTTCAGAAATTTCAGTACACCTGAAATTATTATCAAAAGACACATTTTTCAGACATTGCGGACGAAGATATTTACAATAATCGACGCTGTTCTGAGTTCCGCATCCACAAAAAAATTCTAAAGTGAAACATTCCGAATTTTTTTTGCTGTTCCGTGATCCGTGATGATGATGTTTCGGAACTAAGAACAGGGGTGAATATCTGTATTTTTTAACTTTTCTTCTAAGTTTTTCAACTTTGACATATTTTCGAGCATAATTTTTTTCGAACCATATTTTTTTCTAGTTTATTCTAAAAACACATTTAATTTTGAGTGAAAATAGAGTTTGTTTATTTCTAAGTTCCGAATCCACATAAAAAATTCTAAAGTGAAACATTCCGAATTTTTTTGCTGTTCTGTGATCCACATCCGAATTATTTTCTACGTTTTATTTCGTGTTGGAAAAGCTTGGTGAAAGTAAAAGGAATATTTTGTTGCAAAAATTAATATGTTAAAATTTATTTTAAAATTTGTTGAAACAGTCAATTTCCGACATTTTGAATTTTGTGTGACTTTACAAAACCACTCTAATTAAAAAGTTTCGGAATTCAGAACAGGGGTGATAGTGTCAAAACTCTGTTTTTGAGCGACTTCAAGCACTTAACAATTTGAAATTCAGCAATTTTTCAACCGATTTTGAATATTGTAACCCAACAAACAAATCGTTCCGTTTACGTACCGTTTTCGGTCCATCATAAACGGAATCCAACTCCGTTTACGTACCGTTTTCCGGATCCGTATACGGACCAGAAAACGGATTTTAAGGAACATCGAAACTGATTCGAATCCGTTGAAAGTCCGTCAATGACGGACAGTTTACGGACCGATATGTCGTGTAAAAAACTGACAAGTCCGTTGTAAGTCCGTCATTGACGGACCGTTGTGTCGTGTAAAAAACGGACAAGTCCGTTGAAAGTCCGTCAATGACGGACCATTTACGGACCGTTACATCTATCTAAATAGACTAATTTTGAGTAAATTAAATTTACTAAATTTTATTTTTAATAGATTTATTAATAACGATATTACCCGGTGAAAAATGTTCATATACGCTCAAACATGTTCATATATGGTTTATGTATGGACACATATGAACAAATATGGATTTTTTATGAACATATATGGATTTTATATGAACATATATGGAAATATATGTGATTCCATATATGGCAAAAATTTCATATACAGACATATATGGAAGCATCTGTTATTTCATATATGGAAATGGCACTCATATATGGACAAATATGAAAATATATGTTATTCAATTTATGCAAAAGAGACTTGTATATGAACATATTTCGAAGAATACATTTTTCCATATATGTAAAAGGAACTCATATTTGGATAAATATGGAATTATATTTAATGCCATGAATAAAAAAAGAATATGTAGCGCCTAATTTGAATATCATACATAAATTTATATCTTTCGTACAACCTTATAATAAAGGACAGCAACGTTCGCATGTATTCGCATATATTTAATAAATGTATTTGTTCATATATGTCCATATATGAACATATACTTAGGTGTTACCTCATTTTTTGAATTTCTTCATATATGTGTAAACCATATATGAACATATAGGAACATTTTTCACCGGGTATTTACATTTACACTATATTTAGTACATCAGTTTGCATTTGAGTTGCCTCTTTATCTAGCGCATCAATTCACGATAGTCACCCATAATAAAATCGATCATCTACATGCAAAAGAAAAAATAAATTAGTTATGGTTTATTTGATTGCATTTACGATGGTGTTTTACTCGAAACAACAACAATTTACACACAATTTTGGAAAAATTGGGTAGCCGCGTTAACGTACGTGGAACAGAGCTTTTGTTACAAAAACAAACGGTCTTACACAAATCATTGTAAAACACGCACTAAATTTTATTATTCTTACCATCTAATATATGTATGCGACTTGAAGTTAGTTAATTGATGTGTTGAACCCATTCCAGCTACCGCCACCAATTGCTCGTCACAAAAAGTTTTTAAAATAATTTGTTTTTATTTTGAACACAAATTAAAATCAATTAGGTCCGTATTTTACGGTACGGAAACGGAGTTAAAACGTATTGTGTTAGAAAATCCGATTACACGGTCCATTAATGTTCCGTATACGTACAAGCTTTGACGGATACGTGTATTACGGACCGTTAATGTGCCGTAAAAGCCGGATTCATGATTCCGTACGTGCCGGAGAGTCCGTAAAAATGTTTCTTGGGAACGTTTTCGGAAAGACAAAAAATTTAGCTTTCCAAATATATAAAGAATTATTTATTTGTAACTGAAATATGTTGACAGTTTTTTTTTTTAATATTAAAATTAATTTTTTTTTAATTTTTATACTTTGACGGCTTTTTTACAGTATTAAACAATTCTTTACTGTTTTAATTCATTCTGAAAGTGGGTTTAGTTCTTAGTAAAATCAGATTCTTTTGTTTAAATTAATTGAAAATTGAAAAAGTTATCGTAATTTTTCTAAACATTTAATTTCAGCAACTCGAGGTTCTTGTTTGCACAATCATTAAGGTTAATATTTTCAATTTTCTTATAAATGCAGAGATTCCATGTTTATAAAAAAATGTATAACTTTGACAATTTTAAAGCGATTAAAGTAGAACTTCATTTTACCCTGAATAAAGAATAAATTACATAAAAATTATTTTTTTTTAAACAAAATATTGCAATTAAAAGCCGTCAAAATTAAACAAAATAAGAAAAATTAAGAAAATCAGTTTTATTTGAAAATATTTCCACAAAATTTTGTTGAATATATAAACATATGTATATATTTGGAAAGCCCAACTATCTCTCCTTCTAGCTCCGTTCAAAAACTAAAAATCCTAAATTTGTAATTTTTATCGATGAATTTAACTTAAAATTATTTTTTATTTGATAATTCCAAATTTTTTGAACAATTTTCTACTGCTATATTTTGGAAAAAACCTTAAACATCTTTAAAATACGTGTATAATATTCTATCAAGCCGATCAAGCCGCCGCCGCCGCCGCCGATTTTTTTCCGGCTCAACCTTAATCGCGCCGCCGCCGCCGATTTTTTGCTTGCGCCGCCGCCGCCGATTATTTTGATCGGCTTGTTTCCCTGATACCAAGGTAATTTTTCAAATTATAAATGCAGATTTACACAAATAGTGGTTGAGGACATAACATCGGAAAGCGACCAGGAAAACATAATAATCGAGGAACACAATAGAGCTCATCGCAATGAGAAAGAAAACAAATTGCAGATTCTAGAAAAGTATTACTTCCCAGGAATGAATGGAAAAGTTAGGAGAATCATAAAATTATGCTCCACATGTAAGAAAAACAAATATGAACGACACCCAAATGCTCCGGTACTTAAAGAGACTCCAATTCCAAAATATCCAGGCCACACCATTCATATCGACATATTTTCCACGGACAAGAAATTAATATTAACGTCAATTGATAAATTCTCTAAATATGTACAAGTCAGAAAACTACAGAGCAGATCTACCGAAAATATTAGGAGGCCTCTAAGAGAACTCCTGTTTTTTTATGGAGTGCCAAAGAACGTCGTCATGGACAATGAACCTTCATTAAACTCTGCATCGATCATGTTTATGATGAAGGACGACTTAAAAATTAATGTTTTTACTACACCTTCTTATAGGAGCGAATCAAACGGGCAGATAGAACGATTTCACTCCACACTAGCGGAATTAATGAGGTGTCTAAAGGAAGATGGAACATCGAGGGATTTTGACGAATTGCTGGAAAGATCGGTAAATGAGTATAATCACACAATTCATTCTACTACTAGGAAAAGGCCTGTAGATCTTTATTTTGGACGCACGGTCGAGTTTTCCCCACAGGATTATGAGAAAACAAGACTGTCAAACATCGAAAGACTGAAACGGAAACAGGAACAGGATCTTGCTTACCATAACAGGAAAAAATTGCCTACTAAGAATTATGTGCCTGGTCAACTGGTATATGCAGAGAACTTATATTCTTAGAGAAGGTGCATTAGAAAGCTCACTTTTTTTTGAGCTTTCTATGGCGTGAACGATGAGGGCAAAAATTTGATTTTAGCAAATTCTACTTTATCACTAGATGACGTTAGTGTTCCCGTGAACTAAAGGGACAAATTATTTTTGTTTACGAAATGTGGTAAGGTAGGACATGTAAGAAATGTAATAGGCGAGCAGCAAAATTAGGATGGTTGAAAAAAACAAAGATCAGGAATTTGTTTTTCTTTTAGGCGAGGGGGGCGCATATTACTACATGTTATTGTTTATGATATTTGGGTGTGCGGGGTTGTAGAAAATGTTTTTTTTTTTATTGGTGGATAGGTTTCTTGACATGGGGGTATGGTTAAATGTTTGTAACTTAAGGGACGAGGAGGGATGGGTAGATTTTTGTTTTAATGTGTATAAATTGCATTAGATGCGTGTGTATGTGCATTTTTGTTTACATTTGTAACAACAATAAGCTTTACACGCAGGAGCAACAACAATGTTTACAATGTTTTTTTTTTTTTTTTTTTTTTTTTTTTTTTTTGGTGAAGCAAAAGATAAGCAAACCAACAACAAACATACTGTTTTTTATTGCTGGACAAAAATGTTTTCTATCATTATATATGTATGTACATATATATGTACATATGTACATATATATATACCTACATATGTATGTACATATGTACATATACATGTAGGTGTTAAAACTTATTAAATTTTAATTTTTTTGAATTTGCCAAATTTCACTATTCTTTGAAATTTGGCAACATGGCTTGGGTTCGTATATTGTGTATTACAATTACTAACATAAAATATTTTTGGATTTATAATCCAAAAAACATCTTTATTTCTGTTTGTAAAAATGGTAATGTATATTTGAAATTTTTGAAATATTTGAAATATTTGCAATATTTCAAAAATTTCAAAATATTTAAAAAAAGGAAGCTAAGTATTTTACTTAACTACATATTTCATTTATTTTAAAATATTTATATTTCAGCTTTGAAGTATTAATATTAACAAAATATTTATATTTCAGCTTTGAAATATTAATATTTATTTACTTACTCCAAATTATTTGAAATAAATAAAAAAATATTAATATATTACAACTCAAATATAAATATTTGTTTACTTGCTTAAAAACCTTTTTAAGTAAGTAATAAAATACTTATACTTGAACTTTCAAATATAATTACGAAAAATATTTCAAATTGTTAATTTAAGTAAATATTTTTAAGTAACTATACAGCTTTGTTCCTGGCACGAGCAAATTTTTTTTTTAAAAACAATAAAAAAATACTATATAGGTAAATTATTTTTTCGAAAATCTATTTTTCAATACTGATAAGCATATACCCAGCAAAATCTTTCATTACCAAATAAGTGGTTATATAATAGAAAATCATAGCTCCGCACAACTTATTTTTGGCGTCTAAACTCATTACTTTTGTTTGGCGTGGTCGTTTTTCCCTTTTGCATAAATTGAATAACATATACTTTCATATTTGTCCATATATGAGTGCCTTTTCCATATATGAAATAGCAGATGCCTCCATATATGTCTGTGTATGAAATCTTTTTCCATATATGGAATCACATATACTTCCATATATGTTCATATAAAATCCATATATGTTCATAAAAAATCCATATTTGTTCATATGCGTCCATACATAAACCATATATGAACATATTTGAGCGTATATGAGCATTTTTCACTGGGATATTAAAAATAAATGCTTTAACCAAGTGCTAAAAAATTGCAGTACTTCTTGTTAGTTCTTTAAATAACTGTCATGCCAATTGTTTTATATTTTTGCATAGGAAAACAACAGTAATTACAGTTGAAAACAACTACTACTGATTACTACACAAACAATTGTCATGTAGTAACTGTCAAGCATTTTTGAATGTACCCAGCAAAATATTGGTAATTACACCTCATTACTATCTGCATTACCAAAAATGATATATCATTACCTTTTCCATTATTTTATAATATAAAATAATGACTTCCTAATAACGACCTATTGTATTCATTGTTTCTAAATATAAAATAATGACTTACTCGTAATAGTTTAAATAAGTTCTTTTTACACAGTTAAATTTTATACATTTTTATTTATTATATGTAAATATGTTTTATGTTTAAATTTTTATGACGAGTCCTAAAATTACACACTAGAGAAAACTTAAATTTTTCTGAATTTATTTCCTTAAGCTAATAGTATTTGCTTAACTCCTTATTTTTAAGAATCAAGTAAGCAATCGGATAACCACTTATAATTCAACTTTTTGTAAGCATGTGTGTAACCACTTATTATTCAAAATCTCATAACTACTTATTTCTCATTTTTTCGTAAGCGAGCGGGTAAGCGTGACTACTTATAAAAACGACCACGCCAAACAAAAGTAATGAGTTTAGACGCCAAAAAATAAGTTGTGCGGAGCTATGATTTTCTATTATATAACCACTTATTTGGTAATGAAAGATTTTGTTGGGTATATGCTTATCAGTATTGAAAATTAGATTTTCGAAAAAATAATTTACCTATATAGTATTTTTTTATTGTTTTTAAAAAAAAATTTGCTCGTGCCAGGAACAAAGCTGTATAGTTACTTAAAAATATTTACTTAAATTAACAATTTGAAATATTTTTCGTAATTATATTTGAAAGTTCAAGTATAAGTATTTTATTACTTACTTAAAAAGGTTTTTAAGCAAGTAAACAAATATTTATATTTGAGTTGTAATATATTAATATTTTTTTATTTATTTCAAATAATTTGGAGTAAGTAAATAAATATTAATATTTCAAAAATGAAATATAAATATTTTGTTAATATTAATACTTCAAAGCTGAAATATAAATATTTTAAAATAAATGAAATATGTAGTTAAGTAAAATACTTAGCTTCCTTTTTTTAAATATTTTGAAATTTTTGAAATATTGCAAATATTTCAAATATTTCAAAAATTTCAAATATACATTACCATTTTTACAAACAGAATTAAAGATGTTTTTTGGATTATAAATCCAAAAATATTTTATGTTAGTAATTGTAATACACAATATACGAACCCAAGCCATGTTGCCAAATTTCAAAGAATAGTGAAATTTGGCAAATTCAAAAAAATTAAAATTTAATAAGTTTTAACACCTACATATATATGTACATATGTACATACATATGTAGGTATATATATATGTACATATGTACATATATATGTACATACATATATAATGATAGAAAACATTTTTGTCCAGCAATAAAAAACAGTATGTTTGTTGTTGGTTTGCTTATCTTTTGCTTCACCAAACAAAAAAAAAAAAAAAAAAAAAAAAAAAAAAAACATTGTAAACATTGTTGTTGCTCCTGCGTGTAAAGCTTATTGTTGTTACAAATGTAAACAAAAATGCACATACACACGCATCTAATGCAATTTATACACATTAAAACAAAAATCTACCCATCCCTCCTCGTCCCTTAAGTTACAAACATTTAACCATACCCCCATGTCAAGAAACCTATCCACCAATAAAAAAAAAAACATTTTCTACAACCCCGCACACCCAAATATCATAAACAATAACATGTAGTAATATGCGCCCCCCTCGCCTAAAAGAAAAACAAATTCCTGATCTTTGTTTTTTTCAACCATCCTAATTTTGCTGCTCGCCTATTACATTTCTTACATGTCCTACCTTACCACATTTCGTAAACAAAAATAATTTGTCCCTTCAGTTCACGGGAACACTAACGTCATCTAGTGATAAAGTAGAATTTGCTAAAATCAAATTTTTGCCCTCATCGTTCACGCCATAGAAAGCTCAAAAAAAAGTGAGCTTTCTAATGCACCTTCTCTAAGAATATAAGTTCTCTGGTAATTGTAATACACAATATACGAACCCAAGCCATGTTGCCAAATTTCAAAGAATAGTGAAATTTGGCAAATTCAAAAAAATTAAAATTTAATAAGTTTTAACACCTACATATATATGTACATATGCACATACATATGTAGGTATATATATATGTACATATGTACATATATATGTACATACATATATAATGATAGAAAATATTTTTGTCCAGCAATAAAAAACAGTATGTTTGTTGTTGGTTTGCTTATCTTTTGCTTCACCAAACAAAAAAAAAAAAAAAAATAAAAAAACCAAAACAACAAAAAAAAAACATTGTAAACATTGTTGTTGCTCCTGCGTGTAAAGCTTATTGTTGTTACAAATGTAAACAAAAATGCACATACACACGCATCTAATGCAATTTATACACATTAAAACAAAAATCTACGCATCCCTCCTCGTCCCTTAAGTTACAAACATTTAACCATACCTCCATGTCAAGAAACCTATCCACCAATAAAAAAAAAAACATTTTCTACAACCCCGCACACCCAAATATCATAAACAATAACATGTAGTAATATGCGCCCCCCTCGCCTAAAAGAAAAACAAATTCCTGATCTTTGTTTTTTTCAACCATCCTAATTTTGCTGCTCGCCTATTACATTTCTTACATGTCCTACCTTACCACATTTCGTAAACAAAAATAATTTGTCCCTTCAGTTCACGGGAACACTAACGTCATCTAGTGATAAAGTAGAATTTGCTAAAATCAAATTTTTGCCCTCATCGTTCACGCCATAGAAAGCTCAAAAAAAAGTGAGCTTTCTAATGCACCTTCTCTAAGAATATAAGTTCTCTGGTATATGTGAGGAACAACAAAAGATTGGGCACAAAATTGAGTAATCGCTTTAAGGGCGAAATAGTGAAGGAAAACAGGGATACAACAATTGTCACGAATAGTGGCCGTGTGATCCATAAGAGTCACATTAGGAATTAGAAATTCTCCTCTTTTTCTTCGGACTACTGTACCCCTGAGAACGAATTGAGCTTAAACACTACTAATTTTTTTTTCAGGATACTTCTAACCTTCAGGTCTGTTATGGGTGAGTTTCAGATAATGGATTATTCCAATTCAAGATTGGTCGTTGTAAACACCGGCCCGCCGAAAATTCAAACAGGTGTCTTTAGATTGATTCACACGATTGACTTGGGACAATATGAGGAATTGGTGCAGAAACTTGAGGATGGAATTCACATGTATAACGACACTGACAACTCGATTCTAACCTACCTATCGTACACCATATCCCAAATGAAATCCAGTCTAACCAGACTTCGATCCAGGACAAAGACAAGGTGATCACTTGACTTTATTGGAAGTGCGTGGAAGTGGTTGGCCGGTAATCCCGATCATTCTGATTTTGAAATTATAGAGAACAAAATTAATAATGTTTTGCAAAATAATAATAACCAAGTTATAATTAATCAAATGGCACTGGATAAAGTGAACAAATTATCAATCATGACGAATAATATTTCAAAATTGTTAGAGAGTAAAATTCAAGAAAAGCCTTTAATAGATTTTAAATATAAGTTAGAGATTGTTAAGGAAGAACTATCTAACATTGAGTACGCAATTCATTGGGCGAAATCAAATATTGTAAATTCTTTTATTTTTTCAAATTCTGAAATTGAAATTCTATGAAATATTTTTAATAATGATAATATTCCATTTGGGAACATAGATGAATTGTTAAATTTTTCCAAAATTAAAGTAGCTTCAAATGATAGAGAAATAATTTATATTGTAAATATCCCAACAACGAATAAACAGAATTGCGAAAACCTTTTAATTAGACCTGTAAAAAGTAAGAACGTAGTGATTAAGACAAATTTTAAAAATATCTTAAAATGTTATGGTAAAATATATGGAATTAAAAATGAATGTAAAAATTACAATAAGCTAAGTATTTGCGAAAAAGAAAATACCATAGATCTAAGTGAATCTGAGTGCATCCCTAATTTGCTGAAGAGTAAGCCATCACGGTGCGTAACAACTAACGACGAACATGTGCCTCTTGTCGAAAAAATTGACGAAAGTATGATACTACTGAACCAGTTCGCAGGAAATATATCAATCGATAATTCAACAACTGTGCTAAACGGAACCTTTTTGATTCATCATCTAAATTCTACAATACGGATAGGTAACCAAACATATTTAACAACCCAGGTTACCTTTACTAAGCCATTACCTGCATTGTTCCAGCCGGTTAATGTGAATTTTCAAGAACAAGTTATAACCTTGGAAAGGATGGAAGCTTTAAATGTTAACAATTCCCACTTTATACAACAGCTACAAATTGAAAACAAAGTTAATTTGTCCATTAATATTGCGCTAATATTAGCCGTGTTAATACTGATCATTATTATCTCGATCATAAGGCGAAATCGTAATAATGCAATCAAGGAACATAAAGTTTCTGAAACCGACAAGAAAACACAAACTCCTCAAGAAGAGGTAAAGACAACAGAGGACATTAATATTTGCCTGAACCAGATAGAACATTTATCATCGCCAACAGGAGGTTTAGGAAAAAGCAAAATTCACAACTTACCATTTTTTTGAAAAATTATCATACGAGGACGAATGATCTTAGAAGGGGAGGAGTTAACACAGAAAACATTTAAAACTCCAAAAATATAAAAACAATTCACACGTTAACAAAGCTGACGTTGCGTCTACAATTACAACACATTCCAACAGCAACGTAGCTTTGTTCCCATTGATATTGCTGACTATGCGTCTGGCCAATACACAAGCCAACATTAAGCTGACGATTGTGTCTACAATTACAAAGTTGTTCCCATTGATATTGCTGACCGGCGAATACACAAACAACATGAAGAGGTGGCGTGATCAGCTGACTGTTAGGGTAATTTAAGTTAAAATTAAAATTAAAAGATTACTTGTATTTTTATCATAAACCAATAAAGAACGTTGTGTTGTTCTAACGGACACACAACAAAATAATTTTTTTTAAAAATTCTAATATAAAGATTTTAATTTATAAATGTGATACACCAAAATTTTCGCATAGATAAAATCAATTAGTGTCCGTATTTAGAAATGCGGCGACTACTGTAGGTAACCGAACCGAATGGAGAGAGTTCGTTGTGGCCCTTTGTTTCTAATGGAACCATAGGACAAAATATAATATATACTCTAGGTATTCCAGAAATTCAAGTTTTCTTTACTGTCCATCAGTGGTGAATCACATTTTCATGGAGCAACTCCACAAAAAACTGATAGGATATAAGTGTGAGACACCAAAATGTTCGCATGGATAAAATATGTTAGTGTCCGTATTTAGAAATGCGGCGGCTACTCTAGGTATTCCAGAAATTCAGATTTTGTTTACTGACCACCATTGGTGAATCACATTTTCATGTAGCAACTCCACAAAAAACTGATAGGATATAAGTGTGATACAGTAAAATGTTCGTATGAATAAGGCATATTTGTGTCTATAATTAGAAATGCGGCGACTAGTCTAGGTATTCCAGAAATTCAGATTTTGTTTACTGACCACCATTGGTGAATCACATTTTCATGGAGCAACTCCACAAAAAGCTGATTGGATATAAGTGTGCTACACCAAAATGTTGGTATGGCTAAAATCTATTAGTGTCCATATTTAGAAATGCGGCGACTAGTCTAGATAGTCCAGAAATTCAGATTTTATTTACTGAATTTTTACTATTTTGATTTTTTTTAGAAAAAAGTTGGCAACGACGGGTTGCTCAAAATTGTACAAAAGTTGGCGACGTCGGAAGAGGTAATAAAACGGGTAGAAAAAGTGAACGACGTCGCTAGAGTTGATAAAAGTAGTATTTTTTACGATTTTTTTTTCTCTGAGTCGCCCTGTTATTTGGTTTAAAATTTTTTGCAAACAACAGGTTGACTCAGAGAAGAAAAATTTCGTAAAAACTACTACTTTTATCAACTCTAGCGACGTTTTTCACTTTTTCTACCACTTTTATTAACTCTGGCGACGTCGCTAACTTTTTCTACCAAACTTATTTTTAATTAAATATTTAATTTGTGGCTCACCTTTACCCATCGCCAGACCTTTCAAAACAGAAACTGAAAGCTAGTTTCTTTACCAACATTTTGGTGTGCCACACTAACATGGTAGCAGTTTTTTGTGGAATTGCTCCTTGATAATGTGACCCATAACTGGTGGTCAGTAAACAAAATCAGGTTTGTTGGAACACCAACAACTTTTGCCGAATTTCTAAAAGCAGGAACTGGTTTCCATCGTACTCCAAGTGTTTTGGCGTTGCTGGTATCTTCGAATTCGCAAAAGTCTTCTTGTAATAGATGATTTTTCGGAATACCTTCTAGAACTTCTAGAGCATTGGATGTCCATTTATGGAGGTTCAAACCCGCTGAATTAAGGGCTTTAATTAACTGATCCTGTTTAATTATGTATCTACAAACGTAGAACAGGTAGCAGCGACGAGGAACATCTGTTTATATATTGAATATGAATAGACATGTTTGTTGTTGTTGTTCGCTTGTGGGATCATTTCTTTTTGTACACAGAAACTACATGAGGTAATGTGTATTCTTTTGTATTCTAAGAAATTAAGCCTGTAGATAAAGGACCAATTATAAGCAGGCATATAGTTGTAAGATATTTAGTTTTATTTTAGTATATAATTATTGTAAATTTGTAAATAAAGTGGTTGTTACGAACAAACTATCAACGCACAAGGTTGTGTTTCATTTTTCCTCCTCCCATCGTAGAAGATTCTACAGATCCCTAGCTTGAATTGCCGTTGAAATATCAAAGGTTCCATACAGGGCATCATCAACGTACATAAAGTTCTTTAGAATATCGCTAGCGAGAGGATAAGATTCTTCGACATCAGAGGCCAATTGGATAAGGGTCCGAATTGCTAAATACGGAGCGCAATTACTCCAAATGTTACCGTTTTTAACTCATAATCTTGAATTTCATCGTTTTTGGAATTACGAAAATTTCTTTAATTCATTTATGCACTTATTATTTAATTTCTTTATTAATTCATGTTCTTAATATACAAAAATAAATTTAAAAATGATAAATTAATTTTTCACAGTGTAAAACACCAATACATTCACATTCTCTCTTTCTGCCGACCACTGCTCTACATATACTTACATTAACACACACTCATAGGAATTAGCCTGACATTATCTTACTTAATGTTCAGCCGAAAAAATTCATGGAAAATTTAAAATTTATAAATTTAATTTTGGGCGATTGCCCTCAAATTAATAATAAAAAAATTACAATAAAAATAAAAGAAAAACTTTATAAAAAGAAATAATAAAAAAATATAAAATTTATAAAAACAAATTAGAATGAATCTTACACGCCTATAGGTAACATATAACACCAAAACAAAACCTAACTCCCAAAATTCTAAAAAAAAATTCCCTGACCAAATCGCTGGTCAAATTATTCCAATTGTCGCAGACCTAAATGAGAGAGCTCTCTTAATTAGGGTAAACTTTACGGGTAAAAAAAACTTCCGTATACGCGGGTCTATAGGGAACTGAAATCTGTAAGTTTCGGGCCAGGGAATCAAGCCGATCAAAATAATCGGCGGCGGCGGCGGCGATTAAGGTTGAGCCGGATTAAAATCGGCGGCGGTGGCGCAACCAAATAATCGGCGGCGGCGGCCGCTTGATCGGCTTGATGGAACATTATACACGTAGTTTGAAGATGTTTAAGGTTTTTTCCAAAATATAGCAGTAGAAAATTGTGCAAAAAATTTGGAATTATCAAATATAAAATAATTTTAAGTTAAATTCATCGATAAAAATTACAAATTTAGGATTTTTAGTTTTTGAACGGAGCTAGAAGGAGAGATAGTTGGGCTTACCAAATATATACATATGTTTATATATTCAACCAAATCGTGTGGAAATATTTTCAAATAAAACTGATTTTCTTAATTTTTTCTTATTTTGTTTAATTTTGACATATTTTGTTTAAAAAAAACTAATTTTTATCTAATTTATTCTTTATTCAGGGTAAAATGAAGTTCTACTTTAATCGCTTTAAAATTGTCAAAGTTATACATTTTTTTATAAACATGGAATCTCTGCATTTATAAGAAAATTGAAAATATGTATTAACCTTAACGATTGTGCAAACAAGAACATCGAGTTGCTGAAATTAAATGTTTAGAAAAATTACGATAACTTTTTCAATTTTCAATTAATTTCAACAAAAGAATCTGATTTTACTAAGAACTAAACCCACTTTCAGAATAAATTACAATAGTAAAGAATTGTTTAATACTGTAAAAAAGCCGTCCAAGTATACAAATTTAAAATTAATTTTAATATTTAAAAAAAAAAACTGTCAACATATTTCAGTTACAAATAAATAATTCTATATATATTTGGAAAGCTAAAATTGTTGTCTTTCCAAAAACTTTACAATATTCAAAATCGGTTGAAAAATTGCTGAATTTCAAATTATTAAGTGCTTGAAGTCGCTCAAAAACAGAGTTTTGACACTATCACCCCTGTTCTGAATTTCGAAACTTTTTAATTAGAGTGGTTTTGTAAAATCACACAAAATTCAAAATATCGGAAATTGACTGTTTCAACAAAATTTAGCATACTGACAAATTTTAAAATAAATTTTAACATATTAATTTTTGCAACAAAATATTCGTTTTACTTTCACCAAGCTTTTCCAACACGAAATAAAACGCAGAAAATAATTCGGATGTGGATCACAGAACAGCAAAAAAATTCGGAATGTTTCACTTTAGAATTTTTTATGTGGATTCGGAACTTAGAAATAAACAAACTCTATTTTCACTCAAAATGAAATGTGTTTTTAGCAAGGTTGGTTACCGAAACGAATAACGGTAAGGGTAACGGTAACGGTATCGGATTTCGTTTGTTTAGGTAACGGTAAAGGTAAGGGTATTCAAGACTGTTTCGGTAACGGTATACCATTACCGAAACAGCAATACCGGTACGTACCGGTATTAAAAATTATGTTAAAAACATATAGAAACAAGTAAAAACATGGCATATTTATAATTCTAAGTACTGAAAATACAGATTTTAAGCTATAAATTCAATACTGGTAGTTTTAGTAAGAAATATTATTATATATAAATTTTTTTTGTAAAAAAAACCCAAGATTATAAAATAAAAAAATTGTAATTTTTATATAAAATAATAAATACCGGTAAAATACCGGTAACTACCCATAAAAATAACGGTATCGGTAACGATAACGGTATTTGGAATTTTTTTAGAGGTATCGATAACGGTAACGGTATTCAATTTGAAACGGTATTTTAGCGATAACGGTATTATAACGATAACGGTAACCAACCTTGGTTTTTAGAATAAACTAGAAAAAAATATGGTTCCAAAAAAATTATGCTCGAAAAGATGTCAAAGTTGAAAAACTTAGAAGAAAAAATAAAAAATTCAGATATTCACTCCTGATCTTAGTTCCGAAAATTTTTAATTAGAGTTGATTTGTAAAATCACACGGAATTAAAAATTTCGAAAATTTGTTGTTTCTACCAAATTTTAATATTCATTGACTAATTTTAAAATAAATAAATATATAATAATTGTTGTTAAAAAATATATATTCGTTTCACTATCATCAAGCTTTTTCTACACGAAATAAAACGAAAAAAATAACTCGGATGTGGATCACGGAACAGCAAAAAAATTCGGAATGTTTCACTTTATAATTTTTTTGTGGATTCGGTACTCAGAACAGCGTCGATTATGTAAATATCTCCCCAATTTTATAAGTCGACCGAGAAATAACTTAACATTTTTTTCGTCCGCAATGTCTTAAAAATGTGTCTTTTGATAATAATTTCAGGTGTACTGAAATTTCTGAAAAATGTGATGTGATCTACTCAACCAAACCTACGACCATAGATTCAAATGAATTAATTCTTTAATTGACTTTTGGAATTTTAATTAAAATTTACTAATATATCATTCGTTTATACCATTCCTTATGAATTCATTCACTGGCTTGATTCTTTTAATTTTCATGCATAGTGAATGAATTCTTTCATGAATTCATTCTTTTTATAATGATCTTTCACGTTTCATTCGGTTTGTAAAATATTAAAACAAATGTTGCGTTTTTAATTATTTTTATGGGTTTTGTATATGATATCAATATTAAATCCCTCAAATAAGCCACATTTTTATTTAATTTGTAAATATAAACTAAAGTGTTGTCAGAATCATTAGTATATTCATATCTTAGATCTTTTACTGAATGAATAAAATGACAATTTTGATAAACCATTTTGTAAAAGATTCGAATTAATGAAAAAATTAATTATTTAAATTGATTGTAATTTCACAAGGAATGTATTCAACATAAGAATATATTCTATTTAATATTAAAGTTTGGGAATGAAACCTATGAATTAATTATAAAGGAATGTTTTGATGGAATGATATATATTCAATTTCTAAAGCTGAATTCGGTTTTGTGCGAATTAAGCTAAAATTTAATTAATTCTTTCGAAGCTCTGCCTACAATCTACACTTGGTCATTTGAAAAGTATATATGCATATTTTTTATTTTGTAACACTGTGTAATTTGTATCCAAAACTATGGGTGCTAAAGACGTGTTCATTTGAATTCTCTCCTCTATTGCATATGCAAATTTCAGCGAAATCTGTCGGAAGTTTTCAAGCAAAACTTCCAACTTAAGAAATATTTATGACAAAAATCCTTCTTAGCTCTGACTATAAAACTGGTTCTTTTATTTTTTTTGAACTAAAAAAAAATACTCTTGATGGTTCAGGAAATGATGAAGAAGAAAATTTGTTTTAAAAATGACATTTGCTTTTAATTTTTTTATTTTGGAAAATTGATACTTCCAGCCGAAATGAGCCGAAAAAAATCGGCGGCGGCGGCTGAAGCAAAAATGACCGGCGGCGGCGGCATAACGGCTTACGGCGGCTGGCTTGGTTCTCTGTTTCGGGCTCACACAAATATAAAAAAACACTAATCTACACTTAATATCAAATCACTCTATTTATCAAATAATATTTATCAAATAAAATTCATCAAATAAAATTTTTGAAATTATTATTTTTTTTCCTTCATTTTTTTTTTTTAATAAAATTATTTATAATTGCTGCTTATATCTCTTTTCCTTTTTTTTCTTCGGATCACTTTTGAATCAATTTTCTCTAGCACTTTTTTTTTCTTTTGTTTAATTGTTAACTCACTGGACTCACCACAGGTATAGTACAAAATATTATGTTGTCTCGGTTCACTTCCGTTACCCAATACAGAAGAAATATCCAGTTGGTATTCAGCGGTATGTCAAAAAAATGGCTGACGGCTTATAGACAAAATTTGCTGGTTTTATCCAAAAAATACAAAAAATCCCAAAAATTGTTCCAATACTGTGGACTATAGCCAAACGAATCCCAGGAGACTTTGAAGCACTCCTGGTATTTTCGTTAATTTCACAAAGGCTGTAATCCTCCGTGTTCCTTGAACACAAAATGGCCGCTATGGTCTGCGTAAAACCTAGTGAGTCCGAAATAAAATAATATCCTTTCCTCCGATCCTTGGGCAAAGCTGTTGGTTTGGCGGCTTAAAAGTTTTTTTCACAAATGGTATACAAATTCTTTTAATAAAAAATTTCCCAGCCGCAGTTCACGTCTTACAGCGCTTGACGTTGGCAAGATTCACACAGCAATAATCTGCCTAAATTATTTTAAAACCGCCAAATTAATTTAACTTTCCCAAACACAAACTCCGCCCACTATTTCCACTGAACGACATATTTTAATCCTTCTTTCTCTATCCTTTAAATACCATTTTATATCACTATATCCTTGCTATTTTCACTAGTTAAATTCACCTTCAAATTATAAAATTTCCATGAACAATGGCCTGGAAATTATATCCCGCCATTTTAATCACAATTTTAGGCCATATTATCAAGGTTATTTTGGCTAGGGTATTAGATGTTCAAAAAATAAATAAATAGCAGCAGCTGTTAAAAAAAAATTATCGTCCATATGTCATTATATTCATATTTATTATAATTCTTTCATTCGCCCTTTCTTAACCGATTCAAATCAGCTGTTCATAGTCATCCGTGAAGTTGGCAATCTGAATAGCAACAAACCTACGAAACATCCGCTCCATGGTGGATATCGAAATCTCGAGATTTCGATACAAGTGTAAACGCGACCTAAGCTAATGATAACTATTTTTTTCTGTAGGAAATCGTTTTTACCAAGAATGATTATATAATATTACATACTCTAGTTTTTTGAGTGCAGAAAACTAGCGTATGTGATATTATATAATCATGCTTGGTAAAAACGATTTGCTACAGAAAAAAATAGTTTTCATTAGCTTAGTTTAAATCAAGCCCTTCTGATAAGTTTTTATTTTTTAAAACAACTGACAAAATAGGTAAAAACTACTGTTTTTAACAGTCAATTCTTTTTGTTTATAAAAGTATATTTTAATAAAAAAAATAATTTTTTTTTCTTTCGATTACAAAAATACGTGTAATTACTTCAGCCTATTTAAATTTCGAAGTAAAAATTCCAAACCGTTCTCCAGTTATTATGCTTTTATGCATTGGAGATACAATGTAAGTTTCTGATTTTTATTTGCAAACTAGAAATATATCAATAATAAATATAAACTAAACAAGAATTTTTAAAATTCAAAAAAACTTAAACGAATTTTTTAATTTTCTAAATAACTACCAAAAGTAACTGTTTACTGTAAAATTGCTGTTTTGGTAGTTGTTTATTATGATATTAAAAATAACTGCTTTAAACAACTGTTACGAAATATCAGTACTTTTCTTTGGTTGTTTTTTTAAATAACCGTCATAACAGTTGTTTTGCATTTTTCTATAGAAAAACAACTGTAATTACTGTTAAAAACAATAACTACTGATTACTACATAAAAAACTGTCATGTAGTAACTGTCAAACTTTTTTGAGTGTATGTTTATTCAAAATTAAACTTCTATGAGCAATTCGTCATTGTCTTTGTAACAATGCTTTGGCAAATTAAAAGGTACTTAAAAAACGGACAGGGGGCTAGAGTTGTAAAAGTATTGAGTATTCCGGTACTGAGTACTCAATACTGGCTGTTTTTTTGAGTACTCAATACTAAAATGGTACTACTCAATACTTTTAAAGATGCAATTTTCCGTACAAATGTGTATTTTTCGTATGAAAAAACAACTCTAAAAATAGTACTCTAAAAATACAACTCTGAAAATACAACACTATTTGTGAAGCAAATAAATTTGTAATGAATTTTTGGGAATAATTTTTTAATTAATTTATTTAAAATGTTTTAAATTAATTAAAATTTAAGTAACAATAGTTATGTAACACGTGTATTTGAATTATTATTATTTTTCCTAATAAATACGAATTCATAACATTTTTATTTTTAAATTTAAAAAAACCGTTAAAAGTATTGAGTAGTATCGAGTACTCAATTGAAAAGTATTGAGTAGTATTGAGTACTCAAAAAGTATCGAAATTTCACAACTCTACTGGGGGCCGATTACAGCAGCCGTGATCAAGTTTTTTCGATAGCAAATATTATTACTTAAAGCATTAAAAATATTTAAACCCTGTTAGGGGTGTAGCATTTCGGTCCCATATTGCATATGAAGGGTTATTCGTGTTCTTTTATTTGCCATTTAAAAACGTTAATTTTTAACAATTTCGAACGCTCACGACTGCGGGAATCTGGCCTCAGATTTGCACATCAGGGATGGGAAATTAGATTTTTATTTCGGTATCAAAAAATTGTTTGAAGAGTAATTTTTCGACCACAAGAGTACTAAATTTGTTTTGGTTGCTAATAATCTCTACACTGCAAGGTAGAAGAGGTCAAGAATAATTAAAGTTTAATGAATAAAAAATACATAAACTCTCGATTTATGCTCGTTATCGCAATTTCCATACGAGTCGAATAAAGCAGTGCAACAAATTGCATGCAACAAAATCATGAATTTAGTAGCCCAAAAAAGTATTTGACGCAATTCTTTTGTATTATTTTCTTTTAACACAATCTGATGATAGGGCTTGGTTGCACTTGAAACTTTATTAATTGTCAACCATTGGTTCTAGGATAGATTTTTTCATAAGTTTTTTCTCTATTTGTTCTAAAATAAATTGTGAATTCTATTTGCAATTTGTCATATTTGATCTTAAAACCGAGCACTCATTGTAACAATCTTCAGATCAACTAAAATCTACGGTAATTTTTTTTTTTTTAATTTTTATATGATTTGCTTATTTTAATTTTTTTTCAGTACAATTTTTTAAATGTTTGAAATTAATAGAGATATCATTTTTCAAGAGTTGACTTTAGGTAAATATGGGTACTTCAATATATTTGTATGGAATGGGTCTTTTCCTTAATTTGATATAGTTGGGCCTTTATACAATAGATTTTTAAAAAATTGCTTTTTTAGTCTAGTTTTTTTTTAATCAGAAATATATTTTTGTTTCCATTTATTTTTGTAACATAAAAATTTACAGTTTTCTATGAAAAGTGGTAAATTCTTAAAAAATTAAAAAGTGTAATTATAGTGTTGAAAAATAAGTGAAAAATATCTAAAATTTTCGGACACATCAATTTTTGCTAAAAATTTGGCTTTAAAAATTTTACGACTTCTAAAAATCGATAGAGTTTCCTATAATATATCATATTTACTCATGCTAAATGCATTAAAAAAATGGCTGGATTTTATGAGAAAATTGAGAAATTGAAAATAGAATATTCACGAACGTGATTTGCTCATGATGCAATAAAGCTCAGACTGATATTTGCATTTTCTAAGCCTTGAGTAATTATGATGGTGCAAGAGTATCAAATGCGACCCGGGAGTAGAGTTGTGAAATTTCGGTATTTTTTGAGTACTCAATACTACTCAATACTTTTCAATTGAGTACTCGATACTACTCAATACTTTTAACGGTTTTTTTAATTTAAAAATAAAAATGTTATGAATTCGTATTTATTAGGAAAAATTATCACAATTCACATACACGTGTTAAATAACTATTGTTATTTACATTTTAATTAATTTAAAACATTTTAAATAAATTAATTAAATAATTTTTCCCAAAAATTCGTTACAAATTTCTTTGCTTCACAAATAGAGTTGTATTTTCAGAGCTGTATTTTTAGAGTACTATTTTTAGAGTTGTATTTTTATACGAAAAATACACATTTCTACGGAAAATTGCATCTTTAAAAGTATTGAGTAGTACCGTTTTAGTATTGAGTACTCAAAAAAACAGTGAGTATTGAGTACTCAGTACCGGAATACTCAATACTTTTACAACTCTACCCGGGAGTACTACGGTACTTTTTTGGATAAAATAGTATCAAAAAAAGTACGATGGTATCAACTTTCCCATCCCTGTTGCACATCCCTGTACATTTTACATTAATGATCATTTAAAGGAAAGAAAATTATATATACCACATTCATTGGCTATCTTTTTGATAAAGAGTCCTTTTAGGGATGGAAAACGAAAAAATTACCCTAATTCGCATTTACATTTTCATCCAAATCCCAAAATTTTGATATTCACAACTGTGAAAAAAAACAATAAAGAAAAACTAGTGTTTCCAATTCGGTTAATCGATTAACCGATTCCTCGATTAATCGCCTCTATTTCGGTTAATGTCGAAACAAATAATTCAAACCTCAAATAATTATTCGATCCGAATAATCGGTTAAAACAGGTCGATTAACCGGTTACAATTTTAATATGGAATTTATCCCTTATTTTTTTCTTAAAACTTCATAATTTTCTTAACTTTGGCTAAAAAATTACAAGAAACATAATCACAAATACATTTTATTCGTATTTAAGAAAATTCTATTTGTATTTTAAATTTGTCCAAATACATTTCAAAATTATTCACTTGGATTTAAAAATTTGTAATCGTATTTCAAAATTGTAAAATTGCATTTTAAATAATTCCATTTGTATTTCAAAATTCTCCAAAAGTATTTCAGAAATTTCCAAATGTATTTCAAAAGACTAGTTGTATTCCAAAATTTTCTAAATGTATTTAATAAAATTCTAATTGCATTTCAAATTTATCCAAATGTATTTCAGAAATTTCTATTTTCATTTTAAAAGCATTTTTACAAACATGCCTGTTTTCTCTTTCGTAATGAAAATTTTATAGGAATTTCGAAAAATTTGAAATGCAATTAGAATTTTATTAAATACATTTGGAAAATTTTGGAATACAAATAGAATCTTTTTTTTTCATTTTTAAATTCATTTGCAAATTTCTGAAATACATTTAGAGAATTTTGAAATACAAATGGAATTATTTGAAATGCATTTTGAAATACAGATTTAAAATTTTTAAATATATTTATAATACATATTTTAAAATATATTTATATAATTTTGAAAATTTTAAAATGCATTTTGGACAATTTTGAAATGAATTTTGAAACGTTTTTATGCAATTTTAAACAGTGTTTGGACAATTTTGAAAAATTTTTTAATAATTTTAAAACATTTTTGGACAATTTTGAATTATTTTTGGACAAATTTAAAATATTTTTGGATAATTTTGAAATATTTTAGACAATTATGAATCTTTTTAGGCAATTTTAAAATATATTTGGACAATTTTAAAATATTTTTGGACAATTTAAAAACATTTTTGTAGAATTTTAAAACATTTTTAAACAATTATGAAATATATTTGGAATTTTCTGAAATAAAACTGAAAAAGGTGTAGAATACAAGGGAACCCGTAACCGTTTCACTGAAATTCAATTTTTATTCGCATTTGTGACATTAATAATAACGAAATAACCTAAAGTTAACACAAAATTAAAGCATTTGACATTTGTAACTGTACACTGAATTTTTACATTGATTCATTGAAGTTTCGCTGAGTTCGTACATTGAAAATTTTTATGAAGCTTTCCATTCATTTTGTTAAAAAAACTTGATTAGTTTAGTGAAAATTTTCATTAAAACTGGATTAATAAAGATCCCTGTGCGTATGTTACCTCAAACTTTGGATAATTTTGTTTATTGTCAATGGCCCTTAAAAACGGAGAAAAGACTGAGAAATTTAACAATTGTTTATGATATGCTTTACTCTACTAACTTTACTATTCAGAAAATTTTTTTGCAAATTTTTGTAGAGTAAATTGATATTTTCAATTAATTAATATTTTACTCAAACTAAATCTTTTTTTTATTTCTTCAGAGGAGGAGGGAGAACTTTGGATAATAATTTTTTTAAATGCAATATTATATTTATTGTAGTATTGATTAAATTTGCATTTAAAGAAATTTTGTATCCAAAGTTTTACAGATTAAAAAAAAATTTCGTAAAGAAATGGAAAATCTACCATTAGGTTATGCTGTTTTTAACTTACTAATTTTTAGAAAAAAAATCCAGTTTCAGCAGTTTTTTTTTTGCCATTCTTAACTAATTTTTGATAGCTTTAGCTATATTTTTATATAAATATTTCTATTAGTATAAGAAATGTTTCAATTTAGATAATCTCAGATTCCGAAACTTTCAACCTTAAGGTACATTTACACGCGAGAGAAGACTGCTAGAGATGGAGCAAAAACACTACAAAATAGCTAAACTCATTCAAAATAGAGCTAATTAGAGGTGATTTTTGTTTTATCTCTAGCATTTCTGTCTCGATTAGATGTGCTTTTTAATTTGAATTTTTTTAAATACATCGTGTTCATATGTCATGTTGATATTTAACAAAAACAGGAAGCTGTTAGTGTCTTTGTTGATAAAAAGTTAAGGAAATACATTAATTTTGCTTTAAACGATTAATCGATTAATCGCCAATTTTCTCGAATAACCGACCCGAATAACCGGTTAATCAATTTTAGTGATTTTTCGAATAATGCAATAACCGGTTAACCGCCTATGTCGAATAATTGGAAACAGTAAGAAAAACTCATAGACCCCAACAAACAATTCGTTCCGTTTACGCACCGTTTTCGGTCCGTCATAAACGGAATCCAACTCCGTATACGTACCGTTTTCTGGATCCGTATACGGACCAGAAAACGGAACATAAGGAACATCAAAACTGATTCGAATCCGTTGAAAATCCGTCAATGACGGACCGTTTACGGACCGTTATGTCATGTAAAAAACGGACTAGTCCGCTGAAAGTCCGTCAATGCCGGACCGTTTTCGGACCGTTATGTCGTGTAATAACGGAGTATTTCCTTGTCCATATCCTACCGATTTTTCAAAAAAATAGACCATATGTTTATTATTTTCAATACAAAGTCCTTTTTTTTTCTTTTTTATAAATTCATTAATAATTATTATTTATAATTACAATATTTAGCACATCCAGCTCGGTCTACCTATCTATCCAGCGCTTAGCGACCCGGAGTAAAATCCAACATCTATATGGAAAAGAGACAATAAATTAGTTATGGTTTAATTGACTGTCAACACGATGCAAATTCTCACATGTTATATACAAAACATTGTGAAACATTAAGTTTCATAACTCTTACCTTGTTACTTGATGTTGTTTGATTAATGGTGTGATGGAAAGAATTCCCTCTATTGGATATTCTCCATATATTCCCATTATAATAATATTTTCGCCGACATAACAAAAATTTTTTATTTTGTAAACAAACCGATGAAATCCGTATTTAAAGGTACGGAAACGGATACACCAATACGGAGTTAAAACGTATTGTGTTCGAAAATCCATTTATACGGTCCGTTAATATTCCGTATACGTACAAGCATTGACGGATACGTACATTACGGACAGTTAACGTGCCGTAAAAGATTCATGAATCCGTACGTGCCGGAGAGTCCGTAAAAATGTTTCTTGGGACGTTAAATTTTATGAGAATATATTTATTAGAACTAACTATATGTGCTTTATTTAAAACTGAACTTGTCTATAATAATAAGTGTGATACCCCAAAATGTTCGTATGGATAAAATCTATTAGTGTCCGTATTTAGAGATGCGGCGACTACTCTATTGGCGTTTTCTTTTCTGAAAAAAATTTTGCCTTTTTTCTGCCCTTTTTTTACAAAATGCCTTTTTGTGTATAGTAATAAAAGGTAAACATAGACAAATTTGGTATCAAATTAAAGGTATTTCAGATATCAATCTAACCGTGTATAAAATATGTCTAATTATTCCCTAATTTTCGTGCAATTTAACAAAATGTCACATTTTTCTATATTTTGGTGTTTTGTTAAATAAGTTGAATATTGTTGGACATTTTTGAAGCATAGTTAAATAGGTCTTTAAAATACCTTTAATTTTATACCTAATATGCCTATATTTACTTGTTATTTCTATGCACAAAAATACATTTTTAAAAAAAAGGGCAGAAAAAATGCAACACTTTTTTCAGAAAAGAAAACGGCATATGTATTCCAAAAATTCAAATTTTGTTTACTGACCACTAGTGGTGAATCACATTTTCATGGAGCAACTCCACAAAAAACTGATAGGATATAAGTGCAACACACCAAAATGTTCGTATGGATAAAATATAATAGTGTCGTTATTTGGAAATGCGGTGACTACTCTAAGCATTCCAGAAATTCAGATTTCGTTTACTGACCACCATTGGTGAATCACATTTTCATGGAGCAACTCCACAAAAAACTGGTAGGATATAAGTGTGATACACCAAAATGTTCGCATGAATAAAATCTATTAGTGTCCGTATTTAGAAATGCGGAGACTAGTCTATGTATTCCAGAAATTCAGATTTTGTTTACTGACCACCAGTGGTGATTCACATTTTCATGGAGCAACTCCACAAAAAACTGATAGGATATAAGTGTGATACACCAAAATGTTTGTTTGAATAAGGCCTATTTGTGTCCATAATTAGAAATGTGGCGACAAGTCTAGGTATTCCAGAAATTCAGATTTTGTTTACTGACCACCATTGGTGAATCACATTTTCTTGTAGCAACTCCACAAAAAACTGATATATAAGTGTGATACACCAAAATGTTCGTATGGATAAAATCTATTAGTGCCCATATTTAGAAATGCGGCGACTACTCTAGCTATTCCAGAAATTCAGATTTTGTTTACTGACCACCATTGGTGAATCACATTTTCTTGTAGCAACTCCACAAAAAACTGATATATAAGTGTGATACACCAAAATGTTCGTATGGATAAGATCTATTAGTGTCCGTATTTAGAAATGCGGCGACTACTCTAGGTATTCTAGAAATTCAGATTTTGTTTACTGACCACCAGTGGTGAATCACATTTTCAAGAGCAACTCCACAAAAGACTGATAGGATATCAATGTGATACACCAAAATTTTCGCATAGATAAAACCAATTAGTGTCCGTATTTAGAAATGCGGCGACTACTGTAGGTAACCGAACCGAATGGAGAGAGTTCGTTGTGGCCCTTTGTTCCTAATGGAACCATAGGACATAATATAATATATACTAGAGTTGTAAAAGTATTGAGTATTCCGGTACTGAGTACTCAATACTGACTGTTTTTTTGAGTACTCAATACTAAAACGGTACTACTCAATACTTTTAAAGATGCAATTTTCCGTAGAAATGTGTATTTTTCGTATAAAAATACAACTCTAAAAATAGTACTCTAAAAATACAGCTCTGAAAATACAACTCTATTTGTGAAGCAAAGAAATTTGTAACGAATTTTTGGGAAAAATTATTTAATTAATTTATTTAAAATGTTTTAAATTAATGAAAATGTAAATAACAATAGTTATTTAACACGTGTATGTGACTTGTGATATTTTTTCCTAATAAATACGAATTCATAACATTTTTATTTTTAAATTAAAAAAACCGTTAAAAGTATTGAGTAGTATCGAGTACTCAATTGAAAAGTATTGAGTAGTATTGAGTACTCAAAAAATACCGAAATTTCACAACTCTAATATATACTCTAGTTATTCCAGAAATTCATGTTTTGTTTACTGTCCATTAGTGGTGAATCACATTTTCATGGAGCAACTCCACAAAAAACTGATAGGATATAAGTGTGATACAGTAAAATGTTCGTATGAATAAGGCATATTTGTGTCCATAATTAGAAATGCGGCGACTAGTCTAGGTATTCCAGAAATTCAGATTTTGTTTACTGACCACCATTGGTGAATCACATTTTCATGGAGCAACTCCACAAAAAGCTGATTGGATATAAGTGTGCTACACCAAAATATTGGTATGGCTAAAATCTATTAGTGTCCATATTTAGAAATGCGGCGACTAGTCTAGATAGTCCAGAAATTCAGATTTTATTTACTAAATTTTTACTATTTTGATTTTTTTTAGAAAAAAGTTGGCGACGACGGGTTGCTCAAAATTGTACAAAAGTTGGCGACGTCGGAAGAGGTAATAAAACGGGTAGAAAAAGTGAACGACGTCGCTAGAGTTCATAAAAGTTGTATTTTTTACGATTTTTTTTCTCTGAGTCGCCCTGTTATTTGGTTTATAATTTTTTGCAAACAACAGGGTGAACAGAGAAGAAAAATTTCGTAAAAACTACTACTTTTATCAACTCTAGCGACGTTTTTCACTTTTTCTACCACTTTTATTAACTCTGGCGACGTCGCTAACTTTTTCTACCAAACTTATTTTTAATTAAATATTTAATTTGTGGCTCACCTTTACCCATCGCCAGACCTTTCAAAACAGAAACTGAAAGCTAGTTTCTTTGCCAACATTTTGGTGTGCCACACTAACATGGTAGCAGTTTTTTGTGGAATTGCTCCTTGATAATGTGACCCATAACTGGTGGTCAGTAAACAAAATCAGGTTTGTTGGAACACCAACAACTTTTGCCGAATTTCTAAAAGCAGGAACTGGTAGGCAGTCTCCTTGCAAACATTTTGGTGTATCATACTAGCATGGGAGCATTTTTTTCTGGAATTGCTCCAGGAAAATATGACTAATAACTGTTGGTCAGCAAACAAAATTACGTTTTTTGGAGCACCAACAACTTTTACCGGAATTCTAAAAACAGGAACTGGTAGGCAGTCATCTTGCGAACATTTTGGTGTATCACACTACTATGGTATCAGTTTTTGTGACATTGCTCCTTGAAAATGTGACCCATAACTGGTGGTCAGTAAACAAAATCTGGTTTGTAGGAACATCAACAACTTTTGCCGCAACTATAAAAACAGGAACTGATAGGCAGTCATCTTGCGAACATTTTGGTGTGCCACACTAACATGGTAGCAGTTTTTTGTGGAATTGCTCCTTGATAATGTGACCCATAACTGGTGGTCAGTAAACAAAATCTGGTTTGTAGGAACATCAACAACTTTTGCCGCAGTCATCTTGAGAACATTTTGGTGTATCATACTAGTATAGTGTCAGTTTTTTGTGGCATTGCTCCTTGAAAATATGACCCATTACTGGTGGTCAGTAAACAAAATCTGGTTTGTAGGAACATCAACAACTTTTGCCGCAACTATAAAAACAGGAACTGATAGGCAGTCATCTTGCGAACATTTTGGTGTATCACATTAGTATGGTATCAGTTTTTTGTGGCATTGCTCCTTAAAAATATGACCCATAACTGGTGGTCAGTAAACAAAATCAGGTTTGTTGGAACACCAACATCTTTTGCCGGAATTCTAGAAACAGGAACTGACCACCAGTTATGGGTCATATTTTCAATTCCACAAAAAACTGCCACCATACTAGTGTGATACACCAAAATGTTCGCAAGATGACTGCCTACCAGTTCCTGTTTTTAGAATTCCGGCAAAAGTTGTTGGTACTCCGAAAAACGAGATTTTGTTTATTGACCACCAGTTATGGGTCATATTTTCATGGAGCAATTCCACAAAAAACTCCTCCCATACTATTGTGATACACCAAAATGTTCGCAAGATGACTGCATATCAGTTCCTGTTTTTAGAATTTCGGCAAAAGTTGTTGGTGTTCCAACAAACCTGATTTTGTTTACTTACCACCAGTTATGGGTCACATTATCAAGGAGCAATTCCACAAAAAACTGCTACCATGTTAGTGTGGCACACCAAAATGTTGGCAAAGAAACTAGCTTTCAGTTTCTTTTTTAAAAGGTCTGGCGACGGCTCAAGGTGAGCCACAAATTAAATATTTAATTAAAAATAAGTTTGGTAGAAAAAGTTAGCGACATCGCCAGAGTTAATAAAAGTGGTAGAAAAAGTGAAAAACGTCGCTAGAGTTGATAAAAGTAGTATTTTTTACGAAATTTTTCTTCTCTGAGTCACCCTGTTATTTGCAAATAAAATTCAACTTCACGGCGGTGTTACTGAGTAGTTTTTACTGGACTTTACTGCAGTGTTGCCACCAGTAAAACAAAAAATTAAACACAGCTGTAGATCAAAAATTATCCAAAACCGTGTGAAATTACACAAAAAATATATTTTTCATATTATTTCAAAATAAACTCTCCTTGGCACAGTGGCGAAGAATACAAATATTTTGGGAAGAATTTCGCCATTTCTTACCGAGTGATATGAAATTTCACACTGTAAGTTTTGGATGGCCGAAACTGCGGGAGCTATGCCATTCGACTCCAAAGTTTTGCCATGTTGCTATTTACAAACCGATTTTTAAAGACGTAACATTTCTATCATGTACAAAGTGCAAAAGGTATTTGCATTTTAAAACTAAACTTTAGCATTTTTGCTAAAATCTATGCCGTATTTTTGCCTTCGTAAAAGCAAATCGAGGCCAATTTCGTAGAAAATATAACAAATTATTCTATTAACTAAAGGGAATTTTTATGCAATATCTTTTTCAGGATTAAAATAGCGTGCTTTTAAATTCGAATATTAAAAAATGGTATTTTATCCATATTAAAAGTTTCTTTTAGATCAAAGTATTTATGTTTTTCAGAAAGGCAACTTAATTCAGATGCATTGCATGCAAAAATATTACTTACTTGCTAATTATTCTCTCCTATACTCCTCAAAATTTAACCGTTTATATTTAAATTAAACCTATTTCTCTGAGTACAAAGCTGGAGTAGATCCTCCAAGACGTCCATAATGTGATGGTATAAGCCCTGTTCAACCCTGGCTTTAAATATCGGAAAGACAGGAAAAAATTTTAAAATACCTAATTTGTAAAATTTTGCCTGTTTTCCTTAATTTTTATGTTAATGGTAGCAAAGCAGACCTTACCATGAAATTTCTTTGCAGTATGTGTCTCAACAAATTTTCTTTTAAAAAATAAAAATATAACATTTTTTTCAAAAATTTCATCCGATTCTGTTTAAATCTGAAACATGTCGGATTTGCAGAATTCTAAAATATTCTGATTCTACTCCACCTGTTGCTACAGCAAAAAAGATTTTCAGACATTAGAAAGTCACAATCATGAAAAACTCAAACTGTTCCACACTTTCGCCGAATTTTTAAATTTTCTTGCAAACCAAGAGAAATTTTAAAATAAGCTTGATAATTATTTTCGCAAAAAATAAACAAAAGGCGGTGCTTTAAACAAAACAAAAAAATACATAACACCATTTTTGATTTCTTCTAAATAGGGTTTAGTGTTGATTAAAGAGCTCCGGGACTTTTATAAACAGTCCCGTTTTTGAATAATTATTCAAAAAGTGGCAACACTGCTTTACTGAAAAAGTAACCAAACACACCTATTGAGATAGGGATGATTAGTAGTAGAGTTGTAAAAGTATTGAGTATTCCGGTACTGAGTACTCAATACTGACTGTTTTTTTGAGTACTCAATACTAAAACGGTACTACTCAATACTTTTAAAGATGCAATTTTCCGTAGAAATGTGTATTTTTCGTATAAAAATACAACTCTAAAAATAGTACTCTAAAAATACAGCTCTGAAAATACAACTCTATTTGTGAAGCAAAGAAATTTGTAACGAATTTTTGGGAAAAATTATTTAATTAATTTATTTAAAATGTTTTAAATTAATTAAAATGTAAATAACAATAGTTATTTAACACGTGTATGTGAATTGTGATCATTTTTCCTAATAAATACGAATTCATAACATTTTTATTTTTAAATTAAAAAAACCGTTAAAAGTATTGAGTAGTATCGAGTACTCAATTGAAAAGTATTGAGTAGTATTGAGTACCCAAAAAATACCGAAATTTCACAACTCTAATTAGTATAAAGCTAAAATATTAGAGCCTGTTTTTTTGAGTACTCAATACTAAAACGGTACTACTCAATACTTTTAAAGAGTATTTTCCGTAGAAATGAGTATTTTTCGTATGAAAATACAACTCTAAAAATACTACTTTAAAAATACAACTCTGGAAATACAACTCTATTTGTGAAGCAAAGAAATTTGTAATGAATTTTTGGGAAAAATTATTAATTAAATTATTTAAAATGTTTTAAATTTATTAAAATGTAAGTAACAACAGTTATTTAACACGTGTATGTGAATTGTTATTATTTTTCTTTATAATAGTAAAGAAAAATAATAATCGTAACATTCAACAATTCAAAAAAACTGTTAAAAGTATTGAGTAGTATCGAGTACTCAATTGAAAAGTATTGAGTAGTATTGAGTACTCAAAAAGAATCGAAATTTCACAACTATATAAAATATAAAAATGAAAAGTTAGTAGCTTCTTATAAATCGCACACAACGAGCTGATAACAGAGAAACAAGCCGACCAAAATAATCGGCGGCGGCGGCGCAACCAAATAATCGGCGGCGGCGGCGGCTTGATCGGCTGAAAACAACATTTTGTAATGTGATTTGAAAACGTTTAAATTTTTTTACGAAAGATAGCTATTTTACTATCACTCTATATGCCTTTACGTTTTTTGCCATTACTCTTACCTGACCATCTCTCAAAGATTTGTACGAATAATCTTCAAGGTTTACTATTTTTAAAAAGTTATTCATCATCGCTCTTATATCTGAAACATTTGGAATAATTATTGGAGGTGGTTTTTCTTCAGAAAGCTATTTGTTAGCATTATCGTTAATATAATTATCATCATTATTGTCTACATCAAGTGCAGCAAACATGTTGTTGCTAGTAGGTACTTGGTATATCATCATTAGGGCAAGGAATTTCATGCACTTAAAAATGAAAAATATGCGGTTAAAAAAGAAAAATATGCACTCACAATATAAGAAATATTCACTAAAAACTATAATTTTTGCAACAATAATGCACTTTAAAACTTAAAAATATATTTAAGTTAGTTATTTTGCAAACATTCACAGAACTCGAAGATTCCCATAGGTCAATAAAGTTTTAAAAATGTTTATTTTGATTGAATCAAAATATGAAAACGTATCAATTTTTTATATTTTTTTTACAAAATAAAAAATGCTACTAAAAATATGCACAAATATGCATTAAAAAGCACAAAATATGTATTAAAAAGCCACCAAATATGCATTTAAAGTCGAAATATGCAAAAACATGCATTTATGTATGTCAAAATATGCAACTACAAATCGATGCCAGTTTGTTCTAAATTTGATGAGTCGGATAAATGTTTAGTCCATATTAGTTTTGGACTATCGAGAAATAACATGCATTTGCATGGAATTCCTTGCCCTAATCATCATTGTTGGTAATTTTTGTTATTTTCATTGCATGCTTAACTAATTCTGGTGATCGATTTTGTCGTCGTTTCATTGTTTTGTTTTCAGCGACTGTCTACCAGATAATATCGCTTTCTTCAGTAGACTCGCTGCTACTATCCATTCTGCTGTAACAGCAGAGGATTAGTATAGCAGAATATTAATCCCTTTGTTTACTACTTAATATTAAGTAATAATTTGTTGTTGATTTCAATATAAAATGCAGTGTTGCCAACAAATTTTCAAAATAAATGGCTAGATCAGACCCAAAAATCGCTAGAAAATCTCTAGATTATAAACAGTGTAAATATTTAGCGATTTTATCGCTAGATTGTTGAAAAATGGTACTTAAAGCAGTTTTTACTCAAAAATTTCTTTAATATGTTAATAA
This sequence comes from Leucophora obtusa, assembly GCA_949987735.1. Classification (NCBI taxonomy): domain Eukaryota; kingdom Metazoa; phylum Arthropoda; class Insecta; order Diptera; family Anthomyiidae; genus Leucophora; species Leucophora obtusa. Next base: position 57,395,651 of record OX465297.1, read on the forward strand.
GAAGTGTTATAAACTTTTAAATAATGAAAAATTCTACGATTAATCTTCAAATAATGAGTCCTGATTTTCATTGAATTAATCTTAGTATTGAGAATACACAATAAAAGGCGTTGTACGATGAAAAAGTGCATACGCATATTTTATCGAAATGTGTATTTTTTTACTAAAATCGTTTAAGATGTTGTGTTATATATTTAAGGAATATCAATGTGCGAGTTTTATAATATTTTTCAACATAAACCCGAGTTTTAAAAATTATTACGGCTGATAAAAAAATCGCTAGATTTTTGGGTAATAGCTACAGGACAATTTTTCCCGCTAGGGGCGAAATAAAATCGCTAGATCTGACGAGAAAATCGCCGTAATGGTACACTGATACAATGTATTAAAAAAAAGTTTTTTCTTAAAACAATAACTAATTTTATTGCTTTTAATTTTAAATAGAATTATAGAAAAGAGATCACAATTAACGTCTGCACTTTATCACGGTCAGAAAATCACTCGCAAAAAAATATATATAAAATCAATTTATATAAGATTTGTTGTTGGTTCACGTGTGATTTGTTTCATATTTGCACAGATCCATGGTCCTAAATATTTAATATAACATACAAGTTTTATTTAATAAATTATAAACATACCCTTTTAGGGCTACAAAGTAATCCCAACATTGGGAAAATATAACCCCCTTGGAACTCAAAACAATTTTTGCCTCTTATAGAATTTTCAGACAATTAAAGCATACTGGGAATCAATTTTTTTTTATTTATTCTTTTTAATTTTAACAAATTAAGGAATAAATAAAGACCATAGAAAAAATACATATCGATTGATTTAAGAAATTAAACTTGTTTGAAGACTTTTGAATGGAGGCTTTGTTAGAAAGTTTGGGCAGGATGCACATATCTTGTAGGGACCCATTTGAATTAGATACCCAATCAATAATGTCCTTAAATGATGAAATTATGTGATCAATTCGAACATTGGTTTGAGCATTTTATGCGTAAAAGTGTCCTTTTCTAAATATTATAGAATTTTACAATATCTTTTATCTTTACTTTTTCATTTATATTCAACTGGACCATATTTAAAAATGTATTTTAAAATTGAAAAAATATATATGGGTGATATCAAAAAATGTGATAAAAAACATGTAACCAGCCAATTTCAAATGCATGGATTACATTTGAGTTATATATTTCGATATATATCAGCGCATTGTCACCTGTTTTACAAAATTTATAACAATCTGACCAATTTTTGTTTAATACATAAAATTTGTAACCAATTTTATAGGCCAAATGTAAACTCCGTAACCAGTAACTCATAAGGTTTTTTAACTTTAATAGCTTATATTTTAATAATCAATGAAGCTAAACACTAACTGTAAGAATTTATATGAAGAGGAGAAGTAACGCTTTTAACAAAAATTAATACATTTTACAAACTTTTTCGTATATCTATGCTAACACGACTTCAACTCTGTAACGATTTTTCGTCATAATTTTTGATAAAAATGCATACACCAAATACATATATTGAGTTTTAAATGCAAAGTTAAGCAGCTATGTTTTGTTATTAATTGATTTTTTACACATCTGCAAAGAGTTGCATTCTGAAGTATTATATTAACCCATTAAGAACTTTTTTTTTTTTAATTTTTTTCACAGTATAAATTTACATAAGCTTTTGTAGCTTAAAAAAATTATATTTATAAAAATTTAATATTTAGAAGATTTTAACTTTTTTCTTTTCATATAAAAAAATTGTTTTTAGCTCTGGTTGTTCAAGTTTAATAAATTAGTAAATTCTATTTAAAAAATATATTTATTTTTAAATTTTTTATATTTGAAAATTGATACTTCCAGCCGAAATGAGCCGAAAAAAATCGGCGGCGGCGGCTGAAGCAAAAATGACCAGCGGCGGCGGCTTAAACGGCGGCTGGCTTGTTTCTCTGGCTGATAACTACACCGAAAAAATTTCTCAGTTGTTGGCTACTAAATTTTCAACTGAGTCTCAGGTGAAATACCCCTTACTGAGTATCAGTTAAAAAAATTAATTGTAAATAACTAAATTGTCAGTTGAAAATTGTATCAACAAATTTAGCTATGAAGTTAGTTAAAAAGAACGTATTTTTAGTTAACATGTAAAAAATTTTCCACATAGTAATTGGCGACTAAATTAAAAAAAATTATACTGAAATTTGCATCAATTTTGCTAATAATAACATTTGTTTCGCATAAATTGTTATAACGTTTTATTAATTTTTAGTGAAAATGTGATGACAACATTAAAACATTTGACAAAAATCGTCCTTAAGCATTCACCGTAAGTGGTACGAACAGGCAAACAAGTTCTGATTATTTTAGTTGAGCTTCTGTTAATCCGTCTATCCTTCTGTGAAGTTCGAGTCTTGAACCTCTAATATAGATTTATTCCTTTTGTCTGTAAAAATGAAAAATTGAAATGTTTGTAAAATATACATATAAGCAAACAATAAAAACTTATTTTTAAATATTTTCTTCCATCTTGAATCTTATTTGAAACAAATAGTGGACCAATGTTACCAAATTCCGGAAAAATTGACAATTTGTATTTACAGGGTAACAGGAAAACTGTTGAAATATTAGTTGGTAACGATTATTTCGGTTAGATCAGAAATTTTCGATTGTAACTGAGAAATTATTTAACTGAACAACTGAGAAATTTTATCGGTGTAGAATGTTTTTTGGGCCTAGCAGCTAGTTAGAATGGAGTTTATTCAAAATGATTAAGACCAACTCTGTGTTTGAAAATACAAGGCTTTTTTATTATTGTGAATGGAATTTTTTGTTTTTTTTTGGCGTTTGATAACAGAACATTAGAAGGAATTTAGCAACAATACTAGAATGAGTTTAACAACAGTATGAATAAAACTCATCTTAACTCTATGCTAAATTTTCATTTTGAATACCGGTGTCATTGTTTTGTCAATGGTCTTGCCGGTGCCATCAAATGATTTTTCATAGTTTTTCTTCGTCGGATACAATAAAATAGCTGTTTTTAAACTTTAAATATTTCTTTCAATTAAAAAAAACAGACTTTATTATGTTATTCCTTAATTTTTTAAAGTTATTAAAATTTATTATTTATTAATTTTTTATGACATAAACAGCTGCTAAATGTTGCCACTTTTTCTGCAAACTTCCCTACTTTGCTGCAAATATGGGAGAAAAATTGGATTTCAATTTGGATTTCGATGAGATTTCGCTGAAATCCAAATTAAATTGGAATTTCATTTCCTATGGGAAATCTGTTTGAAATCCCAAATTTTTATTGGATTTCCTTCAAAATATATCGAAATCTACTTTTAACTCGATTTTGATCATAATGTAAATTCGCTAATAAGATAAAAATACAACTTAATAGACAAAAATCCAGCACGCGCTTTTTTGGCGGAATAACTTTTTTTCGCGAAAAAATTTTAATAATTTTAATTCAGTTTCTAGTAGATGTAAGGATAAAAATACAACTTAATAAAAAAAACCTAAAACGCTTTTTTCTTGAGGAATTCTTTTTTCGCGAAAAAAATTATTATAAAATTTTATTTATGGTCAGCCTATATTGATATTTTTCTTAAACAAATTACAGACGCGTATTTCAATAAAGTTTAAAAACTGCTATTTTATTGTATCCGACGAAGAGAAACTATGAAAAATCATTTGATGGCGCCGGCAAGACCATAGACAAAACAATGACAGCGGTATTCAAAATGAAAATTTAGCATAGAGTTAACATTAGTTTTATTCATACTGTTGTTAAACTCATTCTAGTATTGTTGCTAAATTCCTTCTAATGTTCTGTTATCAAACGCCAAAAAAACAAAAAATTCCATTCACAATAATAAAAAAGCCTTGTATTTTCAAACACAGAGTTGGTCTTAATCATTTTGAATAAACTCCATTCTAACTAGCTGCTAGGCCCAAAAAACATTCTAGTTAACAGCTCGTTATGTGCGATTTATAAGAAGCTACTAACTTTTCATTTTGCATAAGGGGGTGAACATTTTAGCTTTCTACTAATCATCCCTATCTCAATAGGTGTGTTTGGTTACTTTTCCAGTAAAGCAGTGTTGCCACTTTTTGAATAATTATTCAAAAACGGGACTGTTTATAAAAGTCCCGGAGCTTTTTAAGCAACACTAATCCCTATTTAGAAGAAATCAAAAATGGTGTTATGTATATTTTTGTTTTGTTTAAAGCACCGCCTTTTGTTTATTTTTTGCGAAAATAATTGTCAAGCTTCTTTTAAAATTTCTCTTGTTTTGCAAGAACATTTAAAAATTCAGCGAAAGTGTGGAACAGTTTGAGTTTTTTATGATTGTGACTTTCTAATGTCTGAAAATCTTTTTTGCTGTAGCAACAGGTGGAGTAGAATCAGAATATTTTAGAATTCTGTAAATCCGACATGTTTCAGATTTCAACAGAATCGTATGAAATTTTTGAAAAAAATGTTATATTTTTATTTTTTAAAAGAAAATTTTTTGAGACACATACTGCAAAGAAATTTCATGTTAAGGTCTGCTTTGCTACCATTAACACAAAAATTAAGGAAAACAGGCAAAATTTTACAAATACGGTATTTTAAAAAATTTTCCTGTCTTGCCGATATTTAAAGCCAGGGTTGAACAGGGCTTATGCCATCACATTACCGACGTCTTGGAAGATATACTCCAGCTTTTTTTTTAATTCCAGCTTTGTACTCAGAGAAATAGGTTTAATTTAAATATAAACGATTAAATTTTGAGGAGTATGGGAGAGAATAATTAGCAAGTAAGTAATATTTATGCATGCAATGCATCTGAATTAAGTAGCCTTTCTGAAAAACAAAAATACTTTGTTCTGAAAGAAACTTTTAATATGGATAAAATACTATTTTTTTAATATTCAAATTGAAAAGCACGCTATTTTAATCCTGAAAAAGATATTGCATAAAAATTCCCTTTAGTTAATAGAATAATTTGTTATAATATTTTCTGAGAAATTGGCCTCGATTTGCTTTTAGGATGGCAAAAATACGGCACAGGTTTTAGCAAAAATGCTAAATTTTAGTTTTAAAAAGCAAATACCTTTTGCACTTTGTTAAGGCGACCAGATTTTGAAAAAGAAAAAAGATGACATTAAGACAAAGGTAAAAAAATTATTTAAATTCACATATGTAAATATGTAAAATTAGTTAAAAAAAAAAAAAAAATTCACATTTACTTATAAATATATAAAGTTATTAAAAAAAATAATGAAACTTAAAAAATAGGATAATAGAACTAATTGTTTGCAATGTATCAACCCTGTATCCATAAAGCTTATAGGAGCTCATACACGATTTTGCATGTGGCTGGATGGACGTGTGCATTTTGTTTTTGTAATGGTCGTCAAACAAGCCCATACACGATCAAAATCGCATTTTCATCAAACAAATTGTACAGCATGCAGTATCGAAAAGAAAATAAGTGCTAAAATTTATTTTCAAAAGAAAAAGTTAAGTAAGAATATGAACAGAACAAGCACGGCACGACATTTTTCATACGATGTGACAGAAAAATCCGGTTACCCGGCGTGAAATAAAATTTTTTGTAATTCTTAAAGGAAACCGTCCGTGCTTGTACTGTTCATACTATAAAGTCAATAATAAAAAATATAAATCATGCTTTAAAAAAAAAAGATGACAAAAGATGACCGATTATGAAAAAGATGACAGAAAGAGGACACAAATTTTATAGATGATAGCGAGTGAAAATAGATGATTGTCCTCCAAAAAAGATGACGTATGGTCACCTTAACTTTGTAGATGATAGAAATGTTACGTCTTTAAAAATCGGTTTGTAAATAGCAACATGGCAAAACTTTGGAGTCGAATGGCATAGCTCCCGCAGTTTCGGCCATCCAAAACTTACAGTGTGAAATTTCATATCACTCGGTAAGAAATGGCGGTTTTGGATAATTTTTGATCTACAGCTGTGTAATTTTTTGTTTTACTGGTGGCAACACTGCAGTAAAGTCCAGTAAAAACCAAGGTTGGTTACCGTTATCGTTATAATACCGTTATCGCTAAAATACCGTTTCAAATTGAATACCGTTACCGTTATCGATACCTCTAAAAAAATTTATAAATAGCGTTATCGTTACCGATACCGTTATTTTTATGGGTAGTTACCGGTATTTTACCGGTATTTATTATTTTATATAAAAATTACAATTTTTTTATTTTTTATTTTATAATCTTGAGTGTTTTTTTTACAAAAAATTTATAGATAATAATTTTACTTATTAAAACTACCAGTATTGAATTTATAGCTTAAAATCTGTATTTTCAGTACTTAAAATTAAAAATATGCCATGTTTTTACTTGTTTTTATATGTTTTTAACATAATTTTTAATACCGGTACGTACCGGTATTGCTGTTTCGATAACGGTATACCGTTACCGAAACAGTCTTAAATACCGTTACCTTTACCATTACCTAAACAAACGAAATCTGATACCGTTACCGTTACCCTTACCGTTATTCGTTTCGGTAACCAACCTTGGTCAAAACTACTCAGTAACACCTACGTGAAGTTGAATTTTATTTGCAAATAACAGGGTGACTCAGAGAAGAAAACTTTCGTAAAAAATACTATTTTTATCAACTCTAGCGACGTTTTTACTTTTTCTACCACTTTTTCTACGAAACTTCTTTTTAATTAATATTTAATTTGTGGCTCACCTTGAGCCGTCGCCAGACCTTTCAAAACAAAACTGAAAGCTAGTTCCTTTGCCAACATTTTGGTGTGCACACTAACATGGTAGCAGTTTTTTGTGGAATTGCTCCTTGATAATGTGACCAATAACTGATGGTCAGTAAACAAAATCAGGTTTGTTGGAACACCAACAACTTTTGCCAAAATTCTAAAAACAGGAACTGATAGGCAGTCCTCTTGCGAACATTTTGGTGTATCACACTGGTATGGTATCAGTTTTTTGTGGCATTGCTCCTTGAAAATATGACCCATAACTGGTGGTCAGTAAACAAAATCTGGTTTGTAGGAACATCAACAACTTTTTCCGGAATTCTAAAAACAGGAACTGGTAGGCAGTCCTCTTACGAAAATTTTGGTGTATCACACTAGTATGGGAGCAGTTTTTTGTGGAATTGCTCCATGAAAATATGACCCATAACTGGTGGTCAGTAAACAAAATCTCGTTTTTCGGAGCACCATGATTTACTCATCAAAATAAAATTATTGGTATCCATATTGCCCTATTTAGAACAAATTTTATCGACCATATTGAATTTTTGATAGAACGCGAAAAATCGCGAATTTCAAAAAAATCTGAGACACGTGTTCACTTAAATTGACTATCGATTACGATATATAAGTTTGACATTTAAATCACAAACATCTCCGTGCAAAAGAGTCAAAAAGTAGTTTTTTTTAGAGCATATCCTTGAAAATATGACATGTCAGGATGTGCTTGAACATGTTATATACATACATAGCTGGATGCGCCTCAAAAAAACCTTTCATATGATACTCATATTGAGTATTATGTCCTCAGATAAAATGCAAAATTCTTACAAAAACTACAAAGACCTTGCTTAAAAATTTTAGTAGAGTAGTTTTTATTTAACTGCCGTTTTATTAAGTGCAGATTTGCTATAACTACACAAAATTTTGGTTTCGTTTCTATTTTACAAAATTATGTACGCAATTGTCTTGTTTAAGTGCACTTTCAAGATTTTGCTTTCAAGTTGATTGCGATCAAGATTTTGCTTTCAAGTTGATAACACATACTGCTTGTCAAATTCAGTTGAACTTGAAGCTGTGACGTAGGCTGCATGCAACTTGATAGTCAATTTTGCTTTCAAGATGCCGTCGTTAAGGAAAGAACTAAAAATGCTCGCCTCTGTGGGCTGTTTCCGCACTGTAGGCTGCTCGAAAAGACTTTATTTTTTTCTTCACATCTTCCACAGACATTTTCATGTCAGCAGAAATTGATTTTTTATTTATTTTTATTTTTAAATCATTTCGTCGATGTACCGAAATATTCACATTTTATCAATCGTGTTTTATTGCGGCACAATATTTGTAAAAAGAAAAACAAATTTACAAGAAATTGATCAGCTGTTTAAAACTTGACCGTCAAGTTTTCTCAAAACTTGAAAGCAAAAATTGATATCAAGTTGCTGTTCATTTTTTAAAATGTGAGTGGGTTAGTAAAAAAATGTGAGTGTATTGAAACTTGAAAGGCAAAAATTGATCGTGTAACCCCTATGTTAGCTGCGTTTTTGGCTTACCTGCACAAAAATTCTTGCAAAAGTTGGTTGTGCAGCTAAGTCCAAATTACTGTAGTAGATAGTAGTCACAATCTAATAGATTTAAAAAAATGGTAGTAGATAGCAAGGTTGGTAACCGAAACGAATAACGTTAAGGGTAACGGTAACGGTATTGAATTTCATTTGTTTCGGTAACGGTAAAGGTAACGGTATTTAAGACTGTTTCGGTAACGGTATACCGTTATCGTAACAGCAATACCGGTATGTACCGGTATTATAAATTATGTTGAAAACATATAAAAACAATTAAAAACTTAACATATATTCAAATTTACGTATTAAAAATACAGATTATAAGTTTTAAATTCAATGCTGTTAGTTTTTATAACTAAAATTATTATCCATTAATTTTTTTGTATAAAAAAACTGAAGATTTTCACAAAAAAGTCAAAAAATTTTAATTTTTATATAAATTAATAAATACCGGTAAAATACCTGTAACTACCATTAAAAATAACGGTATCGGTAACGATAACGGTATTTGGAAAAAATTTTAGAGGTATTGGTAACGGTAACGGTATTCAATTTGAAACGGTATTTTAGCGATAACGGTATTATAACGATAACGGTAACCAACCTTGGTAGATAGTAATACAATCTAATAGATTAATTTACAAAAATTCTATTAGCGAGTGAACTAGTTTTTTTTGGTCTCCTAAACAATTGTATTTTTGTAGATATTTACTATTGCATCTGGGGTCTCCATACCCTGCAAACATTTGGAAGATGTCTTCCAAGAAGATAATAAAACGATATCTTCTATTTTTCATTTTAATGAAAATAATCAAGTAGTAGTTTGAAATCGTCTTCCTTTTATCAGGTCCGTTCCTTTACGTTACCGCGGGATCCCAAACTTACCCAAAAAGCGTTCCCGTACTCGAAAATTGGGTAAATGAGAGCATTCAAGAGAGTGCATTTGTTTTTCTCTTTTTACCAAAGTTACCCAAACTTTTTCATCGGGTAACTTTGGTAAATTGTAAAACTAACAGCTGATGCAAAACAACAATCGTAAAAATAAATTGAAAAATTAAATTAAACAAACCAGTACGCAAAAGAAATGTGTTATTTATAATAATTAATTGAACAAAATCAATAAGAACTTTTAAATGCAAATAAATATGTGTATTTATTAAATTTTTTAAACTAAAATTATACGCATTTTCATATTTTTCTTTGAAATGCATTTTTGGGCTCGAAAAGTGGTTTTGTGCGTTCCTTTACTTTTGGGTAATTTTGTCATTTTGTGAGAGGATTTTTTGCTTACTCTCATTTTACCGAACTTTACCCAAAAAGTCAAGGAACGCACTTATCATTTGGAAGATATTTTGGAGAATTTGGGAAAACCAATTCAAAAATTGCGTTTGTCAAATTTTTTTATGATGGTATTGCGGCAATATCACCTATTTATCATTTGGAAGATAAACACAATTTGTTTAAAATTTTTGAAAATGTTGGAAAAAATAATACAAAAAACAATTACAAGAAATATGGGAAACGAATTCGTTGAAAAATGAAGATTTAAAGCGCGGAAAAAAACCGGGTATGATGACCAAAAGATAATAAATGTTTTCGTCAATGGATTATGTATGCAGATATTCTTTTTCAGAGTTAAATTTAATAATGAAAATTATAAATCGTTTAGTTTGTTTCGAGGAGTTAATTTAGCGATATCACCTTTTTATCTTCCAGGTGATAAGTTAGCGATATCGCCGAGATATCATTCAGAAGTCTCCCTTTCGTATTGCTTGGGAGTATCGCTATAGAGAGGACATTTACCCCAGAAAAGGGGGATCTTCCGCAATAAGAATATGATTATTGCCGCAATAAAGTTTTTCTTCCAGGCGATACGATTGCGAAACATTTTCGTATTGTAATGTTTGCAGGGTATGAACAATTATAATCAGGTATGAAATGAAATATTTTGAGTGCCCCCACTACATTCATTTTTGAGTAAAACAAAATTCAACGTCTTGTTCTAAATTTTATTAATCATACTCGTAATATACGTATGTATGTCATTCATTATATGTGTATACAGATGTGTATAAAAATACTGTATATGTAAGTATTTTAAGACTATAATTCTATTTTGTTTGTAAAAATAAATGTATAATTTTAACAGTTCAATTTATATCACAATTAATTCAAAAAACTTAAAAAAAAAATCCAAAATATTGTTAAAGCTTTTAATAAACCAGTTCAACATTTCTTTTTAAGAAAATTTTTTATCTAATAAGTTTATAATTATAAATATTTCAATACAATTTGTATATCGTTGTTATATTGCGTTAAAACATTTTATGTATTCTAATACATATAATGCAATAAATAAATTTTGTTTTTCATAAAATTGATTTTACAAAATTCTGCATAAAAATTGATATGTTTTAAATATTACAGATCTTTAGGTATAAATCAAAATATAAGGACTTAAAATATAAATTATTATTGTTTAACTTTTAGACAGTACACTTATACAAGTAAAGCTATAGATGAATTAGGTGCCGGTGGGTTTGATTCTTCTTGGTCCAGCCATCTTTGAACGTGTTTCGAAGGATTTAACACTATGTTGTCATTGCAGATTGTGTGCATCTGCAGATTGATGCTGTACGTTTGCCCATAAGCATAGGCTTCACTTCGGGACGATAATGACGATTCACTATACGTTGAGGTGGAACTATCATAACCAGATGATACAGGTGAACCCTTTGGACAGTGGAAGATTGTGGGTGATAGTGTTGGGACAGATGCAGTTCGACTAAAAGCACTTGGAAGGCTTCCGATTTTTAGTTCTCCAAGAAAGTTAGAATTCTCAAGTGTAGTTGAATAATTATCTGTCAAAGAAGCTTGAAAAGTATTTTCACGACATAATTCAAAAGATATATCAGAATAAGAGTGCGATGGTGAAACAATTTTTTTACTTGTCCATAGGCTTTTTTCACTTATATTGGCTTGTTCACTGTCTGAAACTTTGTTGTTAGCAACATTGTTGTCCAAATTATTTTCATAATCATCGAGCAAGTACGGCTTAAAAAGTTTTACCGGCTTGGAAGGTGGATTTTTTTCTTCCGTTCCTACTTCAATTTCCGATTCGTCTTCCTCATTGGAATTTTCAGTGTTTGGCACATTTTCTAAACAAAATTCTGCTATGTTAAAGATACTGCATTTAACGGTTTCTTTTTCTGTTGCATTTATGAGTTTTGCTTGCTTTTCAGGAAACTCAACCGCAGTATTCGATATATTGGCAATTTTTCGTTTTCGATAAGTTAAATCAACAATATTGGTTTCACCATTCAAATAGTTTTGAACTGCGCTGTCAAAGGGTTTGGTTTCATAATAATTAACATTGGATTTCACATTCATAAATAATTCTGTTTTCACTTCTCGGCGCGGTCTTAAAGATAGATCCATGGGGCCATGCGGACATGCCGAAGAATATCCATTATTCTTTAATTGATACACAGAGTATGGCTTACTGGCATTGGTTGTATCTGTAACTTCAATAGAATTGCGGAATTTAGCATATGTTGGTGCGAGCTCACCATTGTATATATAACCCTTATTTGTTGGCGTTACATTCGAACATGTAATTCTTAACTGCGGCTCATCCAATGAATCTGTGTGTTCATTTTCCATTTTTGCAAAACCATTGGAGGTAGAGGCAGAAACAGCTGATAAGGCATTAATGGTGGGTAGACTTGCAGACGACAAATATGTTTGTTTATTTTCTGGCTGATGTATTAGTGTTTGAGTATATGCCAGATTGTGGTATTGATATGACTGATGTTGTTGCTGTGTTTGTTGGTGTATATGATGTGGATGAGAAATGTGGTGTGTTAATATTGGCATAGATAATGGTACACCGGCAGGTGCATGTGTATATGGTGGGATTCCGTAGTGGTGATGGTGGAGTAGAGGTGACATTGTAGCTGATGTGTTTCTACTAGTCCCGATAATAGCTGAAGGCCGCAATGGCGAAACAACTGTTTTTGTTGGTGCTGAAGTACTAGTGGATGATGACGTACGTGTGACCGCCATGACGCCGGCTGCAGCAGCTACAACCGCTGCTAAATCAGCTGCTTCAAAAACTCCCTGTTTCTGACTGGCAGTTGTAGCCAATGATGGAACAATCATAGGTCTTGGTGAATCTAGGGGCAAATGTGCAGAATGTTGATTACTTATTCCATACGATGAATTGTCGGGGATAGGGAGCTTTTGTGATTGCTGCTGTATACTAATATTATGAAATTGATGTTTTACCGTATTGTGATTTATATTTGCTACAGACGAACGTAGACTACATTCACATTGTAACCATTTTTGAATTTGTCTGCGGTGAATATTGTACTTTCTGGCTGTGGCTCGTTGATTTCCTTTACAATCACTGTCGTTGCGATAAGATTCGAGAACCTGAAGCTTAAATTGTGGTGTGAATATACGTCTCGAACCCATTTTTTGATTGCTATTATTGTTGTTAGTGCTAGGAGGGCATCCACTACTATTCACCAACGAAGTTTGTGAAACAAGGCTTGAAGTCTTGTTACCTGACCCTATCACTTTGCTGTCTTTAATATCACTGTTAAAAGTTAGTTTATTACAACCAGATTTAGTACTTTTAGTTTGGTTATTACCAAAATTCTTAATAGAGTTTATTTCATTTTCCATATTTGTTAATTTTTTGTTTAGATATATTTTTTTGTATATAGATACAGGCACTTCCGTTTACAGTTTAGCTTTATTTAAAAATTATATTTGTTCTTAAAATAATATAATGTACTTTTCACACTTCACAGTTTTTGATAATTATTCATTCCGACTGATATTTTCGTATTTGTGACCGAACACCTTAAAATCCAAAGCACAAGTGTTGTGAGTTTTAGTTCAAAGACTTGTTCTAGTTGTTGGCTGTTTGGTTATATTTTTAATGTGCTACCGAAACGAAAACGACATCGTAGTTGATAGCAGTCGTCGGTTTGTCTCTTCTGTAAATGAGTGTATAAAATCTTTGTATTATTTCACTGATTCTATATAAAATTTTTGAATGTACATACATACATAAGTACTATATAGTGTGAATGTTTTCTTAATATAGATACGGGACTGAAGGTGTGAAACGAAACAAACAGCGGCAAAATAACAAGAAAGAACACGTTCGATTGCTTGGTTTTTTCATTTCCAACTATAAACGAAGTACTGCTGTAAAAAAAGTGTATTTCATTGTTTATTTTAGCAGCAGACACTGGCAGACATTCTGGCTCTAGATATCTTCAATACAGGGATGATAAATTGAATTTTCAAGATAGTACCAACCTATTTTAAAAATAGTACTTTTTCGACCTAATAGTACCAAAAAAAAATTATATTCTACACCATTCTATGGATATACTCAGTGCTTTGAAGAATTAATTGCTTAATTCAATTTTTCAATTCTGAATTAAAAATTCGATGAATTAATTCACAAAGCACCATATATTGAATGGAATTAATTCATATTTGTTTTCGTTCGATTTATTTTGTTACGAATTAATTCAATTGCTATAGTTCTTTTTATTAAATCAAATGAATTAAAAAAGTAAAATAATTCCTTACTGAATTAATTCACCACTGAATTCATTCAATTTCATTCAGTAAATTAAAAAAAAAAATAAAATTACATTCAGTGAATTAAAAAAAATAAAATTACGTTCAGTCAATTAAAAAAAAATAAAATTACGTTCAGTGAATTAAAAAAAAAAAAATACGTTCATTGAACTGAAAGCCTGTTTTCTGCCGTTTAGTAGAAGAAAACATTTATTTACAAATAAAATTACATATATATTAAGTGTTAGAGAAACCCGATGCACTTTATCAACCTACATGATTAAAAAATAAAGCCTTTCTCTATTAAAAATAAAAACTTTACAGATATAGATGAATTTGAAAAAAATATAACTATATAACATGACATTGGCCGTTTTTTGAAATCGACTTTTTTATAATTTTGTATTTTAGTAAATATTCTTAAGATTCTAAGAAAAAAAATTTCATGTAAAAATTCCTACAGGTTCAAAAGTTACAACCGGATTAGTGAGAGCACATTTTTAATTTTACGTACGGAAGCTGGTATATTAGTGTTTCCAATTATTCGACATAGCCGGTTAACCGGTTAATGCATTATTCGAAAAATCACTAAAATTAATTAACCGGTTAATCGAGAAAATTGGCGATTAATCGTTTAATAAAAATTAATGGATTTTCTTAACATTTTATCAATAAAAACACAAAGGGCTGACTTTTTTTAACATTAAAAACTAGAAGAGCTTTCGCATTGAGCCATCAATATAAAAAATGTTAAGATTTATTTGAAAATATCAATTTGCTCTGTAAAAATCAGCAAATTTTTTTTTTTAAATATTGTAATTAATATAGGGTGACGATTTTTTCTGACTTCAAATCAGTACAAATTTTAAAAAAAATATTATCATCTATTTAATTTAAGTAAAATATAAAACAAAATTTTTCGGTTAACCATCATACCATCCTAAAAAACCTTACCCATTTCTTCCTATACAGACCCCAAAACAAAACAATTTTTTTTGCATGAAAAAATCCAGTTTTTTAAGTACAGGAAACGGACCCATTATTTAGAAATTTCAATGATCTGTTCTAGTTTTTTTTTTTGTAAAAGATCGATGAAATATAGCTATGCTACGAATGGAGTCAAATATGACACCAGGATAGTATGAACGTTAATTCTTCCGAATTTTTATTCAGGCCAACGAATTTCCGTCGTCACGATCAAATTGCATTGTCTAAACTAATTTTCTGTGGATACAAATTAACCAATTGATTGGCTACAAATTTAGTTGTCAAAACAAATCTTTTTTCTCTCTGCTAATTTCTGAAATAGAAAACCTTCACGTTTTGGCTACGTTTTTCTACAAAAACACGTAAAATTTTTAGAAATGATTCGAAAATTTTTCCATAGAAATATCCACATACGATATATATCTTTAGATTTTAAGGATCGTTTCTCACACTCAGAAAACAGAATCATTCTGACAGTAGCTGACAACCGGATAATTAAAATATTTTTATCACAGTCAAATAACTGTTGTATCAACTGATTTTCTATTATCGCAATGTAACCAATTGATGGATTCGGTTGTCACCACGAATCTTCTCTATGTATGAAACTACATATTAGATTAAGAAATTTACATATAGGCAAATCATTTTGAATGCTTTCTGGTAGAGAAAACCGCTCACATTCATAAAAATTTATCCTATAAAAAAAACTACATTGTACTTGTATTTGGCTTTTTTTTTACTAAAAAAAAATTTAATATTTTTTTAAATGCCAAAAATCAGTACAATCAGTACAAATTTTAAAAAATCAGTACAAATCAGTACACGACTTTTTCATCAGTACACGTGACCAAAAATCAGTACATGTACTGATCAAATCAGTACGAATGATAATAAATCAATATGGAATTTGATCAATTTTAATTAATAGATTTGAGGTTAAGAAAAAGAAGAACCTTTTTCTCTAAAAATTATGAACACATTAAGTGCAGTGTTACCGTTGTGCGACTTAAGTTGCAATTTGCAACCTTTTTGACGGCCTTTGACTTTATGTGCGACTTTTTCAAACTAGCCTAATTTTGCCACTTTTCCTAACTTTGTGCGACTTTTTCCCCCTTTTTTGTAAAGTCAGTAATAAAATAATTATATAGAATGATATTTAATTAGATCTAACAGATAAGGTATAGATTTCCTTTTTCACACGTGTAGACTAAATTTTAGCAAGCTGCTAAATATATGGACAATTTAAGTAAAAAAATTAGGCTAAATTCAAGAGAAATTTTACTTGGTGTAAAAAATTTCTAGTAAAATATCGCTTAAAATATGGATTTTTGGACACTCCGGATCCAACCCAAGATATCACCATATTTATTATTGAGAGTTGTAGATTATAAAGATACTTTTGCACGCGAAAAAAAACTACTGGAGATATAGCAAAATACACTTTGAAATATCTCTATTGTGAATGATTTAAGCAAATTATAGGTGTTTTTTGATCTATCTCTAGCAGTTTTCTCTCGTGTGTAAATGCAGTTTAAGGAGAAATTTATAGGTATGGAGGGACGAATTTTTGGCCACTGTGCTGTATCTCGCTTAGCTTACGAGAAATAAGGTATTTTCTGATTATGAAATTAAAAATATGGGAAATAGCGCCACCCATATGTGACCCTGATAGCAGAGACATGAAAATATAATAAAGGAATTCAAAGTTTAAGTGTTAATGTGCTATCGTTTTAAAATACACAGAGAGAATTCCTTGGACGAGTTTTAATGAAATTTTTTCACTAAACTAATGAAGTGTTCTTCACAATAGGAATGAAAAACTTTTTAAACTCTATGAAAAAGCTTCATAGCTTTAATGAAAATATTTTTAATGAAACTTTTTCATTAGTCGTATTAAATTTTTAATAAATAATATGAAATTTTTTATTAACTTTTATGAAAAAATGCATTAATTTAATGAAAAGTTTCAATGGACGAATTCCAGTGACAATTCATAGATCTAATGCAAAAATTCATTGATATCATGCAGATAATTCTCTTAGTGTAGTAAGATTTTTGAAGTTTAATCCATACAAAAATATTAGTTTAATCCTAAATTTTAAGATAAAATAACATAAAAATTAGTTCAATGTAATAAGAACGCATTTTTAATGAAAATTAATTTAACCAATAAGTTAAGTCAAAACCTGTGACTCGATGCTATCAACTCCGAATTTGCTAGATACCGAAATAGAATACTGATTTCCCATTAATGAACTTGTAAAAAACACAGAAACAAATTTTCAAAATAATAATTTTTTACACAATTACTCAGTAAGGAGAGAGGAAAAATAGAGGGTAAGTGACAGTTCAATACCAGAGAACTTACAAGTTTTTACTGGATGAATTTTTGCTAGTAAGAATTTGTAAAAAAAACATATGATTTAAAACATATGATTGAAGAAACAAAACATTTGTCTAAATAATTTTGAAATAATTTTTTGTAAAAATAAAAAATATTTAAATATAAGCTTATTTACGATGGAAGGAGTAAGTAAGTGATCATTTTATTAGGTTTTATTTATTAATCCAATAATTTGAATAGGTTTATTTCGCAATCAGCTATTTTAATAATTGTTGCAAATTTAGCTATTTTCTCGGCAAATCTAGCGATACTTCAACTCGTTTAGCGGGATAAAATATAATTTAGCTATTAGCGGGAAAACTAGCGATTTTTCTTTTTGAGACAGTCTTCACCTTTTCTTAGCATTTTTTTACATTTATTTCTTTGACAGAATTTTTGAATCATTATTATTCAGCGTTTTATCGGTAAATTTTTATGGAAAACAAAAAAGTTCGAAAAATTTGGCGATGTATCAATAATTTTTTAAGAAAGTTTTAAGAAGTTTGAAAAATATAGCTATTTTTGTGAACTTTTTCAACAGAACCTAAAAAGTTCGTGGAATTTAGGGATTTATCGCAATTTAATTTTTTTTGTAATTTAGATATTTTCTAGTGATTTTTTAGTTTGATTTAGCGATATTTTTAGGGAAGAAGTTGGCAGCAGTATTTTACTAATTCTCACAATTTTTCTGTTTGCGTACATTTTTAGATATTTTTCTTTTTGAGAGTAAATTTTGCCTTACTCTCTGTAAATTTGTCACTGAGTAATTTTTACTGGACTTTACTGGAAAAGTACCCAAACACACCTATTATAATTTTCAGATCAGACTAGATCTGATCAGATCAGACTATTCTGTATTTGTTTTTGTATGGACAGGCGTCGTCAGTGGTTTTCCATTAAATTTTATTAATTATTTATATGTTTTTATTCTCAGATTGTCTCTATATGATAACTTTTTCAACAACCCGTCACCTAAGTAAGGCCTTGAATGCAATGTAACTAATTCGATGTTTTCTTTCCTATTCAGCTATTCAGCTTTATCACAGATTTTCGGAAGTGGGAGCAGTTTTTCAGCTTTTCAAAATTATATGTTTGCAATAATAAAATTTTAAAAATTAATACGCACTGTTTTTGTTAAAATAAATATAAATAAATTCATCGACTAGAGGCTGAAAAACTGCTCTCACTTTAGAAAATTAATTTTACATTTTAAAAAAATTGAAAAATTATCTATTGCATTTCCTAAAGCCTGCTCCAGCCAGCACAACGTTAAAGCATTTTTTTATAAATAGAAACTTTATTATTTTGTTTAAAAAATTCAAAAAAATTTTATTAAAAATTAATTGCGATAATGTAAAACAAATCCGTTTTAAGAATATCTTTAAACCCATGACGTGTCTCGCTGGTTCAATGTCGACTTGCTTGGAGTTGCTCAAAAAATTGTATCTAAAGGTTTCTCCTTCAATCGATTTCAAAACAATTTTATCGTATTTTAGTTACTATTTGTTTTTTAAGCGTTTCTTATAATTTTTTAGCCAAAGTTAAGACAATTATGAAGTTTTGGGCAAAAATAAAGCTAAAAATTACATATTAAAAATTTAACCGGTTATTTTAACCGATTATTCGGGTCGAATAATTATTTGAGTTCTAAATTATTTGTTTCGATATTAACCGAAATAGAGGCGATTAATCGAGGAATCGGTTAATCGATTAACCGAATTGGAAACACTGTGGTATATACACAAACTTTGAACGCGTTTATCTCGAAACCATGTTTTTCGTACTGGTTGCGGCACTAGCGGGTTCATTTTTTGACGAAATTTTTTTTATTTTTTTGTAAACTTGATTCGCTATCGTATGACACGAGCTTTTTTTAAATTTTCGATTTTTTATGAATTTTTAAAGTCAATATTTTTTTTTGAAAAAACACACTTTCAAATTTGGAACATCACCAAAAATTGAAAAAAAAAAAAATTTAAAAAAAGCTCGTGTCATACGATAACCAATTTTGTTAAGATTTAAAAAAGTAATTTTTTTTCCAGATCGGACAATTTTTACGACTCCCAGCGCTGCAACCACGAGGCGCCGTTTTTTTCTCTGCCGCGAATGTCATGTCCCTCCTTTACATCTGCACCTAAATCTCGACATCTCGGTATTCACCACTCTGAAAAAGCAATGAAGGAAAGCTTAAAGATGTTCAATTTTGAATAAAGTACACATATTTATTTCTAATAAATACATTTTTCAAAAAATTAAAGTTTAAACGCATATCTTCTCTGTTCTTTCACAGTGGTGAATATCGAAATCTCGGGATTTCGGTGCAGATGTAAATGCAACATAAGTGCCACCATAATTAACGCAACCCTCGATAAACACAACTTATTGGTTATCACAACAATTAAAAGTTGCGATCATTAAGGATTTTTTAAATAGAAAATATTAATGAATGTTTTCTAGTTCGATTTTATAATACATTTATACTTGAGCAAAAATCACCTAGTTTTTGTACAAAACTAGTTTTTGCGTGTTTTTTTTATGCGTTTTGGCAAGTTAAAAACTACAAGAGGCAAAAACCAGGTAGTTTTTGTTCAGGTATAAATGTAATATTAGATCATAAATTAATATCACTTTCTGTTTAAATTATTCTTCAAATTAAAGAAAGATGATACAATTTTCACAAGTAAATCAGAAAGAATAAAAAATTTTAAAGAATTCGATAAGGCCAGCAAGACAGAATACGTATTTTCGGCTTTCGCTACCTAAGCCATCATCAGTGTCATTTTCCTTGATGGGTTAAACCACAGGTTAATACCAGATGTGAAACCAATGACAAGTGTTAAAAAAGTATTCTCAAACGGTATGGTTCTGTTTACATGGAAGTCAAGTCAAGAGGGAGATAACAATAAAAAATCTCAATACATTTTGTATTGCGCATTTTTTGTATATATCTGTCTCTTTTAAGATTATTGTGGTTTATCTATTGTATTTTTCTTAAATTTTTGCGTTTTGTTGTGCTCATTTTCTGTCGGCTATATTGCCTAAATCAGCTGATTCATATATGGTATAATTTGTGGGTTAAACATTGATAATCGTATACTTATGTAAAAGTTGAAAGCAAATCTAATATGTTAACAACTCAACTTAGACTAACATCAACGAAATCTAACAATCCTTTGTTATTATTACTCTTTTTCGCTTTGAACCTTAAAGGTGCATTTACAATGATAGAGTACTCCAATCTGTAGCAAATTTAGTTGTTTTCTCTTTCTAACCAATACATTTTTGTATTTTGCTATCTTTTTTTATTCCACTCCAGAGTTAAATTTGTTTGACTCTGGAGTACGGATTTGTTGCACTCTAGAGTTAACATCACTCTGTAAACTGTTTAACATGACAAATATAACTAAAAAAACACATCACTAATTTTTTCACATCTCTAATTGTCAACACATTTTAAATAAATATTGAAAAATAAAAGCAAATAGTTTCAATTTGTAGTAATATCAGTGTTGCCATATAGCCAGTTTTAACTGTTTTTTTACAGTTTTTTGGGGGGCCTAACAGTTTTCCAGTTTTTTCATGTAAAAAACAGTTTTCTAAATTCATAGATTTTTTTTACAGTTTTTTCTTATTAAATCGGAAAATTTGTTTATATAAAAATTTTTTTTTAGTTCTTAACTAAAATTTAAGAATTAAAATATAAAACTGCTTATGAATAATCTGAAAACCTTATACGTTTGTAAAATGAATTTTGTATAAAATATTTGTTTTATAAGACATTTATAAACTTAGAAAGTGATTATGCATATGACCCAAAAATTACAATAAACTTTCCTATTGTAAAAAATTAGGTACAAATCGAAACATAAATAAATTTAACAATGCAAATATAATACTATAAAATATGCTTAATGGAAAATCGAAACATATTTAAAACAAATTTCATCAAAAGTTAGCACGGAATAAAATTGGCTAAACCATATCTGACACGTCATAGATCCGGCGGACATTTTTTAGCCGTACTTTTTAGATCATTTCTAAATGAAGGATAATTTAGAATTTTTTTTTTAAATTTTTTAAAACAATGTCTCATCAAAAAAGGCCGACATCGATTTTTTATTTTTTTAAATAAATAATTGCCAATTATGAATAACAATTTACTACTATTTTTGAGCAGGGACAATTCCAAAAAACTTAATTTTTTTACGGGGTTTTACACAACGTCAAACAATTCCCGACGTACCAATACTCAATCAAATGAAAGGTAGGTAATTTTATGTGGAATGCAAATCCATAAAGAATATTTTGAAGTACAACATTGACCAGTAAAGTATTCTATTTCTAGTCGATTACTACAAAAGCCAAAGGAATTTAAATTATTCAAATCTCAATATTTTGAAAATTGTGACCCTGGGATAATATTTTAGTCCCAGGATACTTCGGGATCCTAGAATTTCTTATGATTTTTAAATTTTTTTCGAAAAACAGTTTTTCTATAAAGAAACAGTTTTTATTTACAGTTTTTCTAAAAAAATATATGGTAACACTGAGTAATATATAAAATAAAAAATTATTTTATAATAATAGCAGTGAAAGCCATGCTAAGATATTCACAAAAACTGCGTAAGTACTGAAACGTCACATATTTTTTTGAAGTAACTCTACTCTGCATTGTGAACAGTTAACATTTTAATCTGTGCTGCAGAGTAAAGCGACTCTACCATTGTGAAAGCACCTTAATTCTTAAAGTATCTCAGCTGGTTTTATTTAAACTCTGTGTATGACAAACACATATTTTTGAATTACAACGAAACGTTAAATTTAAATGTATATTATTTAAATTATATTTTGCACCGTATCATGTGTTTCTAAGATGAATGAGGGGTATGCCAGCAGAAGAAAACAGGGGGTGCTATGTAAGCAGAGCTTTGAAGAATTAATTCCTTAATTAAATTTTTCAATTCTGAATTAAAAATTCGATGAATTAATTCTCAAAGCACCATATATTGAATGGAATTAATTCATATTTGTTTTCGTTCGATTTATTTTGTTACGAATTAATTCAATTGCTATAGTTCTTTTTATTAAATCAAATGAATTAATTCACTGCTGAACGCGTTCAATTTTGTAAATCGAACGGGAAAAAAGTGAATTAATTCCTTACTGAATTAATTAACCACTGAATTGGTTCAATTTGATTTTCGTTCAGTGAATTAAAAAAAATAAAATTACGTTCAGTGAATTAAAAAAAATAAAATTACGTTCAGTGAATTAAAAAAAAATAAAATTACGTTCAGTGAATTAAAAAAAAAATACGAAATCAAAGCCTGTTTTCTGCCGTTCAGTAGAAGAAATCATTTATTTACAAATAAAATTTGCAACTAAGCAATTTTACAGCGTTCGCTAGTAAAAATAAACAAATTACATATATATGTATATTAAGTGTTTCCAATTATTCGACATAGGCGGTTAACAGGTTAATGCATTATTCGAAAAATCACTAAAATTAATTAACCAGTTGTTGTTGTTGTTGTAACGGCTTTAAAAGTAGAATTTGTAGTTAATAATTCTCATTTAAAGCCGGAGTGGCAATCCTTGCTCGGATAAATTCGAAAATTGGAATACATCCGAAACGTTCCGGCACATAGTCCGATTGCTGCGGGAACCGGGTTATACCGCCCATACTCGGTCGCCAGAGCCTCGTCAGCGTTAACAGGGGACACCATGTCCAAGGTGGACTGTGGGTGAGGTTGGCATTTGGAAATAATTTCCCTTGACCCCCGGTTATTCCGGTTATTCGGGTCGGTTAATCGAGAAAATTGGCGATTAATCCATTAATGCAAAATTAATGTATATTCTTAACTTTTTATCAAGGTTGGTTACCGTTATCGTTATAATACCGTTATCGCTAAAATACCGTTTCAAATTGAATACCGTTACCGTTATCGATACCTCTAAAAAAATTCCAAATACCGTTATCGTTACCGATACCGTTATTTTTATGGGTAGTTACCGGTATTTTACCGGTATTTATTATTTTATATAAAAATTACAAATTTTTTTATTTATAATTTTATAATCTTGAGTTTTTTTTTACAAAAAAAATTTATAAATAAAAATATTATTTATTAAAACTACCAGTATTGAATTTATAGCTTAAAATCTGTAATTTCAGTACTTAAAATTAAAAATATGCCATGTTTTTACTTGTTTCTATATGTTTTTAACATAATTTTTAATACCGGTACGTACCGGTATTGCTGTTTCGATAACGGTATACCGTTACCGAAACAGTCTTAAATACCGTTACCTTTACCGTTACCCTTACCGTTATTCGTTTCGGTAACCAACCTTGCTTTTTATCAATAAAAACACAAAGAGCTGATTTTTTAACATTAAAAACTAGAATAGCCTTTTACATTGAGCCATCAATATAAAAAATGTTAAGCTCCATTTGAAAATACCAATTTATTCTGCAAATGAATATTAGTAATCTGAGAATATCATAAATAATTGTTAAATTCTCAGTCTTTTCGGTTTTAAAGGCCATTAACATTAAACAAATTTTAAGGTTGATTTAAGGTAGTACAGTGTTGTTTTAACGTAATATAGACAGCTGCAATTAATATTGTAATTAATATGCAATTTTATCAATTTTAAATAGATTTGAGGTTAAGAAGAATAAACCTTTTTCTCTAAAAATTATAAACACATTATAATTTTCAGATCAGACTAGATCTAGTTTCTGCATTTTTTTTGATGGACAGGCGTAGTCAGTGGTTTTCCATTAAATTGTAGGTATCAATTATTTATATGTTTTTATTGTCATATGATACTTTTTTTCAACAACCCGTCACCCAAGTAAGGCCTTGAATACAATATAACTAATTCGTTGTGTTCTTTTCTATTCAGCTTTCTGTTATTGTTTTTAGTCAGAAGTGATCAATAAAAATACGTACAAATATTCTGTTTTTAGATTTTTGTTTATCTTACAATCTCCTCCGTGTTTCAATGGACGAATTCCAACGAAATTTCATTGAATCAGTAT
This sequence comes from Leucophora obtusa, assembly GCA_949987735.1. NCBI lineage: Eukaryota > Metazoa > Arthropoda > Insecta > Diptera > Anthomyiidae > Leucophora > Leucophora obtusa. The sequence continues at coordinate 57,420,008 of OX465297.1, forward strand.
AAAAATTCATAAAAAGCATGTAGAAAATTCCCTCAGTGTGCAGTAACAGATGTTAAATCTCAAACAGATTTGTTTGTTCGAATTTTATCACAGATTTTCGAAAGTGAGAACAGTTTTTCAGCCTTTCAAAATTCTATGTTTGCAATAATAAAATTAATACGCACTCTTTTTGTTAAAATGAATATAAATAAAATCGTCGACTAGAGGCTGAAAAAATGCTCTCACTTTTGAAAATTAATTTTACACTTTAAAAGAATTAAAACTGAAATGAAAAATTGTCTATTGTATTTCCTAAAGCCTGGTCCAGCCAACACATAGTGTTAAAGCATTTTTTTACAAATAGAAACTTCGTTATTTTGTTACAAAAAAATTCAAAAAGATTTTATTAAAAATTAATTTTGGTAATGTAAAACAATTCCGTTTTAAGAGTCTCTTAAAACCCATGACGTGTCTCGGTGGTTCAATGTCGACTTGCTTGGAGTTGCTCAAAAAATGGCATCTAAAGGTTTCTCTTTCAATCGATTTTAAAACAGTTTTATCGTATTTTAGTTAGTATTTGTTTTTTAAGCGTTTCTTGCAATTTTTTAGCCAAAGTTAAGAAAATTATGAAGTTTTGAGAAAAAATAAAGCAAAAAATTACATATTAAAAATTTAACCGGTTAATCGACCTATTTTAATCGATTATTCGGGTCGAATAATTATTTGAGTTTTAAATTATTTGTTTCGACATTAACCGAAATAGAGGCGATTAATCGAGAAATCGGTTAATCGATTAACCGAATTGGAAACACTAGAGAAATCCGATGCACTTTATCAACCTACATGATTAAAAAATAAAGCCTGTTACTATTAAAAATAACAACTTTACAGATATATGTAGATGAATTTGGAAAAAATATAACTATTAATTTTAAAAACTTATGCTTCCCAGTAAAATGTAGATGCTTGACTTGACGTTTTTACAATACAATGTTTTCTTCTACTGAACGGCAGAAAACAAGCTTTGAATTCAGCGAACGTAATTTTTGTTTTTCGATTAAATTAACGTAATTTTTTTCTTCAATTCAGTGAACGTATTTTTTTTCTTTTTTAATTCACTGAACGTAATTTCATTTTTTTTAATTCACTGAACGTAATTTTATTTTTTTTAATTCACTGAACGTACTTTTATTTTTTTTAATTCACTGAACGAAAATCAAATTGAACGAATTCTGTGGTGAATTAATTCAGTAAGGAATTAATTCACTTTTTTCCCGTTCGATTTGTAAAATTGAACGCATTCACCAGTGATTTAATTCATTTGATTTAATAAAGAGAACTATTGAAATGGAATTAATTCTTTGAATTTATTGTTTGATGAACGCATTCAGTTGAACGAATTCAGTGAATTACTTAAGAAAAGGAATTCATTCAATTCTAGAGAAAATTGAATTCGATTGGTAGTGAATTCATTCAAAAAAGAATTAATTCTTCAAAGCTCTGTATGTAAGTATACAACTACATAAGTTCGAAGTAAGTTTTACAATTTTCTAGAAAAATATTTATATGTATTTTTTCGGATATTTTCCGCTACACATGTATATATTTTGCAAGCATTGTATATATTTTACAAAAAATATACATATTTTACTAGAACTTTGCAAAACTAACTTGAAAATTATGTAGTTGTACACTCACAATAGTTTGTCGGTAGAATCTACTGAAAATAGGGTTGCCATTTCCATTTTGAGAAAAAGAGGACGTCAACCTTAAAAAAGGAGGACATTTGTCTTAAAAAAGAGGACAATTTTTTTTAATAAATTAATTTTACAAAAATCAACAACCCGATAAAACTAAAATTAATTTTATAAATAAAAATATTTTTACTCCCACTAAAAAAAAATTCACAAAAAAATCATTCTGAACTTTAAATTAGTGGTACATAAATAAACAAACAAAAAACATAATACGAATTGTAAAGGGTTTCGTTTTTTAACGATTCCAATTTGAATCATCGGATTTCTTAAAATATTTACCTAGTGTCTTGACATGCAATAAAATGATAGCAAGTAATTGTCAAAATGCTCTCATCTCAAGTGAAGACACTCAATTTCAATTTTATTACAATATCATGATATCGCTGACATGCCCTCGGATCTTGCAATGATGCCAGAGATCAAATGTCACTTTTAGTTTTCATTTTAATTTTGTAATAGAAAAACAACAAAAAATTTGGTAAAAAGGAATGGAAAAGTGTTTAGTTTTTTATTATTTGTCGGTAAACATTAATGTTTCATAAAATTTGGTGTTTTTCGAAGAAAAATCTATGATATTTCTTATCCATTAAATGGACAAGTGTTCTCCACCACTCTGCAATTGATATCATTTTGACGTTTCGCTGTAATGGTTTTGACATTTCATATCATATAATTTATTGCATTTGAACACACCGGGTTATAAAACTCTTGAAAATTGATATCAAAATTTCATTTGACTCTAATAATATCAGAAATATACCTAGAAATAGTTTCTGGATTCAATTTTTTTTCTGGCGTCCACTGGGCCTTGATTAAAAGAAAAACTTCACAAAAAAGATAACAAATCATTCTGAATTAAAATTAGTAGTACCTGAATAAAAAAAAAAAAAAAACAACGATTAACAAATTTTTTGCACACATTTTCGGGAATGTACATTTTTATAATTTCTTGATACGAATTATCAAGAGTTTCATGAATATTTTTCAACGCTTCCAATTTTAATCAATATATTACTGTCGCATTTCTTCAAATATTCATAAAATTCTTGACAATTCATATCAAAATTATATTTGGCTCTAATAATATCAGAAATAGTTTCTGGATTCAATTTATTTCTTTTTGGGGTTCACTGCGCCTTGATTATAGAAAATATAAGTTCTACGCAGAGATTTGAAGAATTAATTCCTTAATTAAGTTTTTCAATTCTGAATTGAAATACGGTGAATTAATTCACAAAGCACCATATATTGAATGGAATTAATTCATATTTGTTTTCGTTCGATTTATTTTGTTAAGAATGAATTCAATTGCTATAGTTTTTTTTATTGAATCAAATGAATTAATTCTCACCAGTGAATTTTTATTTATAAATAAAATTTGTAATACGAGTACTAAGCAATTTTACAGCGTTTGCTAGTAAAAATAAACAAATTATATATTAAGTGGTAGAGAAACTATTTATTTATAAATAAAAGTTTTCTTCTACTCAACGGCTGAAAACAGGCTTTGAGTTCAGTGCACGTAATTTTTGTTTTTCAATTAAGTGAACGTATTTTTTTTTAATTCAGTGAACGTATTTTTTTTTTAATTCTGTGAACGTAATTTTTTTTTCAATTCAGTGAACGTATTTTTTTTGTTTTAGTTCAGTGAGCGTATTTTTTTTAATTCATTGAACGTAATTTTATTTTTTTTAATTGACAACGAATTCATTCAAAAAGGAATTAATTCTTCAAAGCTCTGGTTCTACTCAACAAGTTTTTTCTATTCATGGAAAACATAATTTTTAATAAAATTGTGTTAATTTAATTTAAGTTTTTTACATAATTTTTCATGACATGGAATTCATTAAATACATTTTCATCATTAAAAGCAATGTTAAATTTTTTTAAAAATTCAACAGTTGGCTCACTGCTGATAAGCTTCACATTTTGGCAATCCAAGTAGTGATGTCAAGTCAATTGATATAACAGCGAGAAAGTAGCGATGCCAACAATTGAAAAGTTTAGAAGCAATAAAAAAAGTTAAAGAAAAGTGCAAAAAGTGGGACAACCCCGGACACTTACGGAAAAAGAAGGAGGACTGCCCGGACGCCCTAAAAAAGAGGACGGTGTCCGGGGAAAAGAGGACGGATGGCAACCCTAACTAAAAATGACACTTTTTGTATGAAAAATTCGAAATCCAGGTGATTAAAAAAACGCTAAATAATTGATAATTGTCTACTTGTGTGAAAGTAAATATGTAAATATGTTAACAACTCAACTTAGACTACACTCACATAAGTTTGTCGGTAGAATCTACTGAAAATGACAGTTAAAACAAAGGTATATGCAGTTAAAAAGGGGACAAAGCAGGGTTGGCAGGCAATACCGCTAAAATACCGTTATCGATTCAAAACCCTTTCAACTGACTACAGTTACCCCTAAAATACCGTTACCGAAACAACCGAAAGACTGTTATCCTTAAAATACCGTTACCGAAATAACTGAAATACCGTTATCCTTAAAATATCGATGCGGAAATAAACGAAATATGGATACCCATAAAATACCGTTACCGAAATAAATGAAATACCGTTACCCCTAAAATACCGTTATCGTTATTTTTAATTTTCTGCTTTGATAGTTGCACATGGGTATTGAGTATTTTTCGTACTTTAAGTTGGTAAATTGGTTTTGTTTTTAATCTCGTTTGTTTTTTGTTAAAAAAATTGCGGGATGAATCGAAATAACTGACTACCGTTATCCTTAAAATACCGTTACCGAAATAACTGAAATATCGCTAACCTTAAAATACCGTTACCGAAATAATCAAAATACCGTTATCCTTAAAATACCGTTACCAGAATAACTAAAAAACCGTTATCCCTAAAATACCGATACCGAAATAAATGAAATAGCGTTACCCTTAAAATACCGTTACCGAAATAATCTAAAGTAGCGTTACCCTTACCGATAACCGCATCGTTTCGGTTACCATCCATGCGACACATGTATTTACCTTTAAAATAACCAAAACTTTTGTTTTTTTTAACTGTTAAAAAATAACCAACAAATGCATTAAAAATAACTACCAATGTCGTTAAATTACCTGTTAAATTTTTACTACAAAAATTTCAAAACAACTGACAAAATCGGTAAAAACTACTGATTTCTACAGTCAATTCTTTTTGTTTATAAAAGTATATTTTTTTATAAAAAAATTTTTTTTTTACTTTCCATTACAAAAATAAGTGTTATTACTTCAGTCTATTTAAAATAGGGTTCTATAAGTCGACTTTCGACTAATCGACTTTTTGCGAAAATTTTCGACTTTTTGAAAGTCGACTTTGTTGTGATGCAAAAGTCGACAAGTCGACTTTTGCTTTCGACTTTTTTACTTATTACCATATGGCTAAGAAGTAAATTTTGTTTTCGCTGATATAACATAATAGAAAAAATTAAGCAAGTGTTGCTAATTTATTGGAAAACAAAACAGTGAAATATGACATAAAAAACTCTAAAATGTCTACTACACACAGTGGTTTTAAACTGAGAGAAGTGGTAATACATACACAACTTCTAAACTAATCGTCCGATTTGGATAAAGTTTATAGAATATAGTAGAGTAGGAATAAGGCTTTTGGTCAACCTGTTTTATTAATAGGGCATTTATTTAGCACCAGCGTGCAAAGTAGACCACCTCGAGTGATAACAAGCTTTCGGAACCCTTGGCTTCTTAAATTGTCGGTCGATTTCAATGAATTTAGACTTTTTGAATTATACTTAGGGCAAGTAACGTTTTTCCAATGTAACCATGGTTAAACGTTAACCCCAGATATTTTCATATAAATTTGAGATTCAAAACTATGGTTAAGCACTAAACTCAGTTTATTTTGGGATAAGTTAGCAGGTCTTAATAACAATTTTTCAACAAAACTTTTCGTTAATTTCAGCAGGATATAATATTATTGGCATTTAACTAAGTTTAACTTTTAACAAAAAATTTATAGAAATAACAGTTTTTTCATTGTGTTTTGTCTACTATTGAGATAATTGTTTTGCTAATATGAGAAGGGTAGTTTTATCTAACTAAAATTTACTAAACAGATTCGGCATTTATTTTCTGCAGGGCCATTTTTATCCATATTATCTTCTATTTGCACAGATTTATTTCTATCAGTGTATTAGTATTACTGGAGTAAGTCATAAAATCAAAGTGAAATTTAAACAAAATGTAAGCCTTGACTTTGATTTCACTTAAATTTTTGTAGCGCTTATTGGGTAAAGCTTAAAGCAGAACTTGTCAGACTAGGTATCTGCCGATAGCACTGATGATCATAATGAAAACAGAGGAACCAAAAATTTATAAGGCTATAGCCCCCCTAGAAAAATGGTCTACCTACGACGGTGTATGCAATCTACGCTCATCATTTGTTGAAAGCTAGAAAATTTTTGAACTTAATTTTAAGTTTTCACAGGTGCGTAAAATGTAGCTCCCCAATTTTTTTAGACAGAGAAATTATTGTAAATACGTGATTACAATTAATCCAACCTTTTAACCTACATCGTTTAAACATGCTTTTTTTGTCAGTTAAAAAATTAACTGGACAGTTAAAAGTTTAACTCTGCCAGCTTAAAATACCAAGGTGATGCTCAAAAAACTAAAAGAACACTGTCTATAGAAGGGGCTCCAAAGCCCAAAAATGCAGTTTTATACATCAAGTGGGGGGTTTTATTAAAAAAAACTGGTATGTTGCCATATGGCTACACCATGCATTTAAATGTATAAGAATGAGGGGGTAATTTTCTAAAACACTTCGGTGAAGTGTTGCGTTATTTCTATAGAAATTGTTTTTGTTACAAAAACAATTTACATTGAAAGTTCCCTTCACTTCACCCAAGTGTTTTACGAAATTAGGTAGTGAAATAAGCCTTAATGTATATAAGTTTTGTGCTACATTTTATGTTTAAAACCACTGTGCGATGATAAAAAACAAGGAAAAATTTTATTTTATATGCATAAAAGTCGAATTTATGCTCATTATCAACAAGGTGCAAATCTACGTTTCGAATCTAGTTAACTTACCCCCAAATAAGCTCAAAAATATGATTTTTTGCTATTTAGAAATTTTCATATAAAAAGTCGATTAATCGACTTTTACCTATAAAAAGTCGGAAAGTCGAAAAGTCGACTTTTCAAAATTTTATAAAAAGTCAAAAAGTCGATTAATCGACTTTTACCTATAAAAAGTCGAAAAGTCGACTTTTCAAAATTTGAAAAATGTCAAAAAGTCGAAAAGTCGACTTTTTGTTGCAACTATATAACCCTAATTTAAAATTCGAAGTAAAAATTCCAAACCGTTTGGATTGGAGATACAATACAAGTTTCTGATTTTTATTTGCAAACTAGAAATATATCAACAATAAAAAATATAAACTAAACAAGAATTTTTAAAATTCAATAAAAAATTTTATTTTTTAAATAACTACCAAAAATAACTGTTTATTGTAAAATTACTGTTTTGGTAGTTGTTTATTATGATATTAAAAATAACTGCTTTAAACAACTGTTACGAAATTACAGTAATTTTCGCTAGTTGTTTTCTTAAATAACCGTCATAAAAGTTGTTTTGCATTTTTATATAGAAAAATAACTTAAATTTCTGCTAAAAACAACAACTACTGATTACTACACAAGCAACTGTCATGTAGTAACTGTCAAACTTTTTTTAGTGTAGCATCAACGAAATCTAATAATGCTATTTTTATTTATTTTAACCCATCAAGGCAAATGACACTGATGATGGCTTTATAGCGAAAGCCGAAAATATGTATTCTGTCTTGCTGGCCTTTCTTTCAAATTTTTATTCTTTGTAATTTACTTGTGAAAATTTTATCATCTTTCTTTAAGCTGCGTTTACACCTTTACCGAAATCCCGAGATTTCGATACCACCCACTCTGAAAAATAGTGAAGATATGCATATAAACTTTAAGATTTTAGGAAAATGTATTTATTAGAACTAAATATGGGTACTTTATTCAAAACTGAATATCTATAAGATTTCCTTAATTGCTTTTTCAGAGTGGTGAATATCGAAATCTCGAGATTTCGGTACAGTGTAAACGCAGCTTTAATTTGAAAAATAATTTAAGCTGCGTTTATATCTGCACCGAAATCCCGAGATTTCGATATTCACCACTCTGGAAAAACAGTGAAAATACGCGTATTTACTTTTTAAAATGTATTTATTAGACCTAAATATGTGTACTTTATTCAAAATTAAACATCTATAAAGTTGCGTTTACACTTGCATCGAAATCCCGAATTAGCTGTTAGATTTCGTTGATGTTAATCTAAGTTGAGTTGTTAACATATTAGATTTGCTTTCAACTTTCACATAAGTAGACGATTATCAATGTTTAACCCATCAAGGCAAATGACACTGATGTTGGCTTTGTAGCCAGAGAAACAAGCCGACCAAAATAATCGGCGGCGGCGGCGCAAGCAAAAAATCGGCGGCGGCGGAGGCGATTGAGGTTGAGCCGGATAAAAATCGGCGGCGGCGGCGCAACCAAATAATCGGCGGCGGCGGCGGCTTGATCGGCTGAAAACAACATTTTGTAATGTGATTTGAAAACGTTTAAGCTTTTTTACGAAAGATAGATATTTTACTATCACTCTATATGCCTTTACGTTTTTTGCCATTACTCTTACCTGACCATCTCTCAAAGATTTGTACGAATAATCTTCCAGGTTTACTATTTTTGAAAAGTTATTCATCATCGCTCTTATATCTGAAACATTTGGAATAATTATTGGAGGCGGTTTTTCTTAAGAAAGCTCTTTGTTAGCATTATCGTTAATATAATTATCATCATCATTATTGTCTACATCACCTAGTGTCTTGACATGCAATAAAATGATAGCAAGCAATTGTCAAAATGCTCTCATCTCAAGTGAAGACACTCAATTTCAATTTTATTGCAATATCATGATATCGCTGACATGCCATCGGTTCTTGCAATGATGCCAGAGATCAAATGTCACTTTTAGTTTTCATTTTAATTTTGTAATAGAAAAACAACAAAAAATTTGGTAAAAAGGAATGGAAAAGTGTTTAGTTTTTTATTATTTGTCGGTAAACATTAATGTTTCATAAAATTTGGTGTTTTTCGAAGAAAAATCTATGATATTTCTTATCCATGAAATGGTCAAGTGTTCTCCACCACTCTGCAATTGATATCATTTTGACGTTTCGCTGCAATGGTTTTGACATTTCATATCATATAATTTATTGCATTTGAAGACACCAGGTCAAGTGCAGCAAACATGTTGTTGCTAGTAGGTACTTGGTATATCATCATTGGGGCAAGGAATTTCATGCACTTAAAAATGAAAAATATGCGCCTAAAATATGCGGTTAAAAAAGAAAAATGTGCACTAACAATATAAGAAATATGCACTACAAACTATAATTTTTGCAAAAATAATGCACTTTAAAACTTAAAAATATATTTAAGTTAGTTATTTTGCAAACAGACACAGAACTCGAAGATTTCCCATAGGTCAATAAAGTTTTAAAAATGTTTTTTTTTATTGAATCAAAATATGAAAACGTATCAATTTTTTATATTTTTTTACAAAATAAAAAATGCTAGTAAAAATGAAAAATATGCACAAATATGCATTAAAAAGCACAAAATATGCATTAAAAAGCCACTAAATATTCATTTAAAGTCGAAATATGCAAAAACATGCATTTATGTCAAAATATGCAACTACAAATAGATGCCAGTTTGTTCTAAATTTGATGAGTCAGATAAATGTTTAGTCCATATTAGTTATGGACTATCGAGAAATAACATGCATTTGCATGGAATTCCTTGCCCTAATAATTATTGTTGGTAGTTTTTGTTATTTTGATTGCATGCTTAACTAATTCTAATGATCGATTTTTTCGTCGTTTTGTTTTCAGCGACTGTCTACCAGACAATATCGCTTTCTTCAGTAGACTCGCTGCTACTATCCATTCTGCTGTAACAGCAGAGGATTAGTATAGCAGAATATTAATCCCTTTGTTTACTACTTAATAATAAGTAATAATTTGTCTGGCCGAAATAAAATCGCCAGATCTGACGAGAAAATCGCCGTTATGGCAACACTGACTATATTTAACAAATGGTCCTAAATATTTAATATAACATACAAGTTTTATTTAATAAATTATAAACATACCCTTTTAGTACCAAGTCCTTTTCGTTGAAACACAACTTGCAAAATTTTAATTTTGCCAGCATATTTTTTTGCCAATGTAAAGGGCTCCAAAGTAATCTCAACATTGGGAAAATGTAACCCCCTTGGAACTCAAAACAATTTTTGCCTCTTATAGAATTTTCAGACAATTAAAGCATACTGTGAATCAATTTGTTTTTATTTATTCTTTTTAATTTTAACAAATTAAGGAATAAATAAAGAACATAGAAAAAATACATATCGATTGATTTAAGAAATTAAACTTGTTTGAAGACTTTTGAATGGAGGCTTTGTTAGAAAGTTTGGGCAGGATGCACATATCTTGTAGGGATCCATTTGAATTAGATGCCCAATCAATAATGTCCTTAAATGATGAAATTGTGTGATCAATTCGAACATTGGTTTGAGCATTTTATCAGTAAAAGTGTCCTTTTCTAAATATTATAGAATTTTACAATATCTTTTATTTTTACTTGTTTATTTATTTGTTACAAAATGTTTAATTTATCCAAAATATTCAACTGGACCATTTTTAAAAATATATTTTAGAATTGAAAAAATATATATGGGTGATATCAAAAAATGTGATAAAATCCATGTAACCAGCTAATTTCAAATGCATGGATTACATTTGAGTTATATATTTCGATATATATCAGCGCATTGTCACCTGTTTTACAAAATTTATAACAATCTGACCAATTTTTGGTTAATACATAAAATTTGTAACCAATTTTATAGGCCAAATGTAAACTCCGTAACCAGTAACTCATAAGGTTTTTTAACTTTAATAGCTTATATTTTAATAATCAATGAAGCTAAACACTAACTGTAAGAATTTATATGAAGAGGAGAAGTAACGCTTTTAACAAAAATTAATAAATTTTACAAACTTTTTCGTAATCTATGCTAACTCGACTTCAATTCTGTAACGATTTTTCGTCATAATTTTTGATAAAAATGCATACACCAAATACATATATTGAGTTTTAAATGCAAAGTTAAGCAGCTATGTTTTTTTATTAATTGATTTTTTACACATCTGCAAAGAGTTACATTCTGAAGTATTATATTAACCCATGAAGAACTTTTTTTTAAAAAAATTTTTTCACAGTATAAATTTACATAAGCTTTTATAGCTTAAAAAAATTATATGTATTTATAAAAATTTACCACTAAATTCATAAACGCTTTGTAAAATTATAGGAGGTTTATTGAACAAATTTTGTATGAAAATGACGTTTTGTAAACCTGATATAACTTTAAAAAGCATTTATGAATTGAAGGGTTAATATTTAGAAGATTTTAACTTTTTCCTCTTCATATAAAAAAATCGTTTTTAGCTCTGGTTGTTCAAGTTTAATGAATTAGTAAATTCTTTTTAAAAAATATATTTATTTTTAAATTTTTTATATTTGAAAATTGATACTTCCAGCCGAAATGAGCCGAAAAAAATCGGCGGCGGCGGCTGAGGCAAAAATGACCGGCGGCGGCGGCTGAAACGGCTCACGGCGGCTGGCTTGTTTCTCTGTTTGTAGCCTTATCGAATTCTTTCAAATTTTTTATTCTTTGTAATTTACTTGTGAAAATTGTATCATCTTTCTTTAATTTGAAAAATAATTTAAACAGAAAGTGATATTAATTTATGATCTAAAATCGATCTAAAAACATTCATTTACCAAATAAAAAATCAACTATACATGCCCCTCATTCATTTTAAAAATATTAAATTTTCGAAAAATTTAAATTTACCAAATTTTTTTATATTTTTGTGTATATTCCCGTACATATTTGAATAATAGTGGTTTTCATATAAACTCGTAAATTCCTTATAAACCTTGTATAAATACAAACCATTTTTTTATATATGGAGTTCAACATTAAACTCTTAAACATACCAGGTTTACATCGTTTACGAGTAGAATACGAGTTTATATGAAAACCCATAATATGTTTATTATAATAAAGGTATTCACGATGGTACATGTGCATATTTGCAATTTGCTAATTTGCTATGCAAATTGTAACATATCGTGAGCGTCTTTTTTAAGATCAATTGTATATTTGCTTTATGAGCTATTTTGTCCTAAAAATATCGCTAAATCAAACTAAAAAATCACTAGAAAATAGCTGAAAATGGTAAAATATCATAAAAAATAGCTAAATTGGCAACAGTGATTTTGTTTATGTCAAAAGTAAAAATAAATCGTATTTTTGAGAAAATTTGTGAATCATAAAAATAATAATAAAATAATAAATAAAAAAAAAAATATTGCATGTTAATAAAAAATCACAAGCATTTTTTTTTATTGCATTTCTTATTTTATAAATAATAATATGGCGGCTGATATGTTAAAAACAGATGTTTTGTTTTATTTGCAACTTAGCTTATATGCAAAGTGATCTTTGCTAAAGGGTTTTTTATTGCAAATGAAGAAAAATAAAGCAAATTGCAAATACATACATTTTGCTGTTGTGTTGATGCAATCGTTGTTTTTTTTGCAATTATTTGCAACGTTTGCATCGTTTGCAATACCCATCGTGAGTGCCCTTAATATTAAGTACTATAATATTTTTAATATTAGCTGTGTTTGTGCGGCAAGCTATCAACGTTGACTTATATCATTCCCATATAAATTTGACATTAGCTAACGTTTAGTGTTAACTCTCAACGTTTCTTATGTCAAATTTGTATAGGAATGACATAAGCCAACGTTGATAGCTTGCCGCACAAACACAGCTATTTTCAACGTCGACAATGTACGCAGAGCTTTGAAGAATTAATTCCTTAATTCAAATTTTCAATTCTGAATTAAAAATTCGATGAATTAATTCACTAAGCACCATATATTGAATGGAATTAATTCATATTTGCTTTCGTTCGATTTATTTTGTTACGAATTAATTCAATTGCAATAGTTCTTTTTATTAAATCAAATGAATTAATTCACTGGTGAACACGTTCAATTTTATAAATCGAACGGAAAAAAGTGAATTAATTCCTTACTGAATTAATTCACTACTGAATTTCATTTTCGTTCAGTGATTTAAAAAAAATAAAATTACGTTCAGTGAATTAAAAAAATATAAAATAACGTTCAGTGAATTAAAAAAAATAATAAGTTCACTAAATTGAAAAAAAATAAAATAAGTTCACTGAATTGAAAAAGAAAAAAATAAGTTCACTGAATTCAAAGACTGTTTTCTGCCGTTCAGTAGAAGAAAACAATAATGTACAAATAAAATTTTTAAATAGGCAACTTTACAGCGTGTGCTAGTAAAAATAAACAAATTAGAAACCGGATGCTGTTTATCAACCTACGTGATTCAAAAATAAAGCCTTTTACTATTTGGAAAAAAATATAACTATTAATTAGTTACTACTAGTTATATAGTTAAATAGTTATATAGTTAAATAGTTATATTTTTTTCCAAATTTATCTATATCTGTAAAGTTTTTATTTTTAATAGTAAAAGGCTTTATTTTTCAATCATGTAGGTTGATAAACAGCATCCGGTTTCCAATTCGTTCATTTTTACTAGCACACGCTAAAATAAAATTGCTTATTTAAAAATTTTATTTGTAAATTATAGTTTTCTTCTACCGAACGGCAGAAACAGGCTTTGAATTCAGTGAACTTATTTTATTTTTTTTCAATTCAATGAACTCATTATTTTTTTTCTTAATTCACTGAACGTAATTTTATTTTTTTAATTCACTGAACGAAAATGAAATTGAACAATTCAGTAGTGAATTAATTCACTTTTTTTCCGTTCGATTTATAAAATTGAACGCGTTCACCGGTGAATTAATTCATTTGATTTAATAAAAAGAACTATTGCAACTGAATTAATTCTTTGAATTTGTTGTTTGATGAACGCGTTCAGTTGGACGAATTCAGTGAATTACTTAAGAAAAGGTATTCAATCAATTCTAGAGAAAATTGAATTCGATTGGTAGTGAATTCATTCAAAAAGGAATTAATTCTTCAAAGCTCTGAATGTACGCAATACACTCAGAAAAGTTCTGCAGTTACTACATGACAGTTATTTGTGTAGTAATGCGGTTGTAGCTATTTTAACTACAATTGCAGTTAATTTACTTAGAGAAAATTTTTTTTAATGTTTTTGACAGTTATTTTCTTAAATAAACTTCAAAAACTACTAAATTGTAGTAACATTTATTTTATTTTGTGTGTATGTGTACAAAGTAAAGTAGAATGTGTGTACGAAAATTTGTTTAGAAATTTATAGTGAAAGAATATGAGAACAACATGTTTTCTCTTGTCTTAGTTATAAAACAACGCTAAAGAGTAATGACGCGTAATACGGAAAAGGTTATATATTATATTGAATTATTAAAATAATAAGGTAAGTTTTATAATATAAAATATAAATTTATTTACGGGAGTATTAAAATATTTTGTATTTATTTTCTTTCAGTTCTTTTACATTTTCATGCCTTTCTACCTGTAGAAAAAAAGGAAGCCAAACAATAATTTCATCCCTCACAGACGGACATCTGGAACAATTTCTTAATAGTGAACAGTAAAAGTGATATTAAGTGTAAATTTAGATTTCTTAATTTTAAATTTATTATAGAATAAAATTAAGTTAAGAGTATTTACATAAAATTGTTTTTATTAAATTAATAATTTTTAAAATAATTTTTCTTTGTGTTATTTTAACTACATTTGCAGTTATCTGTACAGTTTTACAATAATTTTCATGTATGTTGTTTTAATTGCATTTGTAGTTGTTTTTACTACATTTGTCAGTTGATTTTTAACAGTTAAAAATAACCTCACATTGCAGTTGATTTAAATGCAAATGTAGTCTACACCTTTTTAACTGCAAATGTAGTTATTTTAACTGTCATTTGCAGTTGATTTTAGCTATATAATTTCCTGAGTGTACATCAACTCAATTACTTGCAAAATATTTCTTGTATTCACAAAAATGTTTTGAATTTTATTATAGTTTAATAACACAAATTAACTTGCTAAACAACAACAAAAATTCTTCAATTAACCTCTAATAAGGCTGCGTTTACAACTGCACCGAAAGTTTTTTGTA
Organism: Leucophora obtusa; assembly: GCA_949987735.1. Classification (NCBI taxonomy): domain Eukaryota; kingdom Metazoa; phylum Arthropoda; class Insecta; order Diptera; family Anthomyiidae; genus Leucophora; species Leucophora obtusa. The sequence goes on from OX465297.1 coordinate 57,435,054, forward strand.
AATACCCAATCAGAAATCGCCAGTGGTACAAAAAATCAAGCACTGTCATACCACTGGGTAACCACGGTAATGAAAATAAATGACTGGCTGAACACTCATTTCGGACGCTTTGCCAGCGTTTTTCCAGTATTTGTTTTACAAAAATTTCGGTGATTTATAAAAAAAACCACTGGCAAAGAATGGTCTAAGAGTGATATGCCAAGGTTTGCAACCAGTGGTTATTCAGTGCTACATAGCCAATGCTACCAGTGGTACAAAAACCAATACACTGGTAGATCAATGATTTTGTAAAAATGCTGACGCTTCGTTAAAAAAGTTTTGTTGTCAAAAGGTTCCGTAGAGTTTGCGGTAAATCTCGCAGAATTTGCGCTAAATTTGTCATCTCTAATATATTTGGCACTAATTTTTATCATAAAAATATCATCTCTACACTCAAAAAAGTTTGACAGTTATTTGTGTAGTAATCAGTAGTTGTTGTATTTAACAGTAATTACGGTTGTTTTTCTATAAAAAAGCAAAACACCTTTTATGACGGTTATTAAAAAAAAAAAAACTAACGAAAAGCACAGTAATTTCATAACAGTTGTTTAAATCAGTTATTTATAATATCATAATAAACAACTACCAAAACAGTATTTTTACAGTAAAGAGTAGTTTACTTTAAAAAGTAAGAGCAAAGTAAAAAGTTTAGTTTAAAAATAAAAAATTTCGTTGAATTTTTTTGAATTTTAAAAATTCTTTTGTAAAGTGTTGTTTTTTCAAACGCGTCATATAGCCCAAATGCAATTAATATGCATTTTTATTAATTTTAATTAAGTAGATTTGAGGTTAAGAAGAATAATAAACATTTTTTCAAAGTTTTTTAATTTGCAAATAACACTAGATCTAGTTTCTGCCTTTTTTATGTACAGGCTTCATCAGTGACTTTCCATTAAATTGTATTATTGTTTATATTTTATTGTCAGATTGTCTCTATATGATATTTTACTCTCAGAAGTGATCAAACAGACATACAAACATTCTACTTTAAATTTTTTGTTTATCTTCTTATCTCCTCTTTGTCACCTTTTTCAAAAATGTTGCCACACTGACGTATGGTTTTTACGTACAAGTGCAGGCAATTTGTGTATATCGCAGACGGACTGCCAGCAGGGCATTTTTATTTATCTAGTAAAGTGTTGTTTTTTCAAACGCGTCATATAGACCAAATGCAATTAATATTGTAATTAATATGCATTTTTATTAATTTTAATTAAGTAGGTTTGAGGTTAAGAAGAAGAATAAACATTTTTTCAAAGTTATAGACGCATTATTAATTTGCAAATCAGACTAGATCTAGTTTCTGCCTTTTTTATGGACAGGCTTCATCAGTGATTTTCCAATAAATTGTATTATTGTTTATATTTTATTGTCAGATTGTCTCTATATGATAATTTACTCTCAGAAGTGATCAAACAGACATACAAACATTCTACTTTAGATTTTTTGTTTATCTTCTTATCTCCTCTATGTCACCTTTTTCTAAAATGTTGCCACACTGACGTATGGTTTTTACTTGCAAGTGCAGGCAATTTGTATATATCGGAGACGGACTGCCAGCAAGGCATTTTTATTTTTCTAATAAAGTGTATTTTTTTCAAACGCGTCATATAGACCAAATGCAATTAATATTGTAATTAATATGCATTTTTATTAATTTTAATTAAGTAGGTTTGAGGTTAAGAATTCTTGTTTAGTTTATATTTGTTATTATTGATATATTTCTAGTTTGTAAATAAAAATCAGAAACTTGTATTGTATCTCCAATGCATAAAAGCATAATAACTGGAGAACGGTTTGGAATTTTTACTTCGAATTTAAAATAGGCTGAAGTAATACCATATATTTTTCTAATCGAAAGAAAATTTTATTTTTTTTATTAAAATATACTTTTATAAACAAAAAGAATTGACGGTAAAAAACAGTAGTTTTTACCGATTTCGTCAGTTGTTTTGAAATTTTTGTAGTAAAATTTTTTCAGTTAATTTTACGACATCAGTAGTTATTTTTAATGCATTCGTTAGTTATTTTTCAACATTTAAAAATAACAAAACTTTTAGTTATTTTTAAAGGTAAATACCTTTGCCGACTTTTTAACTGCATATACCTTTGTTTTAACTGTCATTGTCAGTTGTCAAGTATTTGTTTTTATTAAAATTGTTGTATTTTAAAGAATAATTTTTTTCCAAATATCAAAAGGTGCATTTAATAAACTCAAGTATTCAATAATACACTCAGAAAAGTTCTGCAGTTACTACATGACAGTTATTTGTATAGTAATGCGGTTGTAGTTATTTTAACTACAATTGCTGTTAATTTTAGAGTTGTGTAGCTCATGAACGAACTAGTTCATTTGAACGATTCAGATCATTGAACGATATGACATCGTTCACCATTATTCGTTCTTTTCGTTCATTTCGTTCTTTTTTTAGTCATAGAAAATTTGTATCCCTTTGTTATTAATTTTATTGCAGAATTAAATGTTTTTCTTAATAATTTCAAATTTTTATCTGACACTATTAGTCTATGCAAAATAAAATTAATATGATCATGTAACATGTAGTGCGCCAATAAATTATCAAACAAACGACATCGTTCACAAATCACTGTTCAGACACAGATCATGACAAAAAAAGAAAGAAAAATAACGATTGAACGATTTGAAGGAACTAGCTCAATGAATTTTAATGAACGATATAACCGAGTTACCAAAAAGAACGATTAAGCCCAACTCTAGTTAATTTACTTAGAGAAACATTTTTAAATGTTTTTGATAGTTATTTAAAAAAAAAAACTACAAAAACCAATACATTGTAGCAACATTTACTTTATGCAGTTGATTTTAATTTTGTTACAAATACTTTAATTAATTAATAAGCACACAAAAATAATATGGCGCTTGTTTAGAAATTTATAGTAAAATAATATGAGAAGAACATGTTTTCTCTTGTATCTTTAGTTATAAAACAACGCTAAAGAGTGAAGACGCGTAATAAGGAAACAGATTATTTTATTAAATAATTAAAATAATAAGGTAAGTTTTATAATATAGAATGCATATTTATTTATGGGAATATTAAAAAATATTGTATTTATTTTTTTCAGCTCTTTAATATATTCGTCACTTTCTACCTGAGAAAAAAAAAGGAAGCCAAACAAAAAATATTTCATCCCTCACAGACGGACCTCTAGAACAATATCTTAACCCTCTAATGCCCAAAGCCGCCTTTTGGCGGTCTTTAGATTTTAAATAGTTTTTGGTTAAATAACAATATATTATTAAACAAATTGTATTATATCCATAGAAAACTTAACTGCCTACTTTTTTTGCATTCAAACTTTTTTTGCATTCAAACTTATTTTGTATAAGGAACAAGCTAAATTTAAAAAATTTGAAAAAATTAACTTTTTAAAATAGAAAAAAATATTTGAAAAATTGCCAAAAATACATTTACGATCTGGCGTACATTACCGATAATAACAAAGCTAGTTTAGAGTCTCTAATTAGTTAAAAAATTTTCTCCAGGACTCACAGGATAATCAGAGGTAGTAGTAAGCAGAATTAATTTCGTCAAAATTTATTGATGTTTAGTGCCAAATTCGCCAAATTTCGCAATTTTCAAAAAGCGAAAATCGCCATAACTTTTGAAATAACAACAATGGATCAACAATTTTCGGTACGTAATTTTATTTTATTGATAGTGTTGTTTACAGCAAAAACCGAAATTATTTGACTACTGGGTTTCGAGATACCTCTTCAACCTTTGTTGTGCTATATCGCCTAAATAAAGCGATAAATTAAAATTTTAATATTTGTTCCAAAGTAGATTTTCAATGCCAAATATATGGTTTAAATATTATTGTAATCAGAAGAAAGAGCATTAGAGGGTTAATAGAGAACATTAAAAGTGATAAATGTAAATTTTCTTTTCTTAATTTTAAATTTATTTGAGAATAAAATTAAGTGTTTTGTTTTTTTGTTTTTAATTTGTTTTTATTAAATTAATAAATTTTACAATAATTTTTATTTATGTTATTTTAACTACATTTGCAGTTGTTTATACAGTTGTACAATAATTTGCATGTATGTTGTTTTAATTGCATTTGTAGTTGTTTTTACTACATTTGTCCGTTGATTTTTAACATTTAAAAATAACTTCATATTGCAGTTGATTTAAGTGCAAATGTAGTATACACCTTTTTAACTTCAAGTGCAGTTATTTTAACTGTCATTTGCAGTTGATTTTACCTACATAATTCCCTGAGTGTAGTTATGTTTTCGACTTAACATACCCGTTAACTTTTAAAAAGACTCAAAGTGCATAAAAACGTTTTTTAGACGAAAACTAACAAATAACTTTTCGTATGCACGTTAACTTACAACGTGGATAATTATCAACGTTTATACATTTTCACACGTAGCGTAACTTCTTGGCGTTACTACCTAAAAAGTTTTGCTGACGTACGTAAGATTATACCGGCACTATCATAAACACTAACTATTTGAAAAAAAATTATACTCCAATCAGTTTAACGTACATTTGCTATAAATACTTAACGTTGATAGGCATGAGCGAAAATAGAGCTAATGTTAAAAGACATCTTAAAAATTGTTACTAATTAAAGAAATTATGTATGACTGCAATTGTCAGCAATTAGTCCCATTAAAAAAATTTTTAATTTTTCCCTGCGGCGCTATGCAACTATCGGAATTACGAAATTCAATAAAAAACTCCACAATCTGGTGAACGAATTGATTAGCTACCGCTAATCAGAGCTTCGAAGAATTAATTCCCTTATTCCCTTTTTTTGAACTGAATTTATATTTTGGGAATGAATTCCCTGACCAAACTTAAGGAATTGAATGAATTCCTTTTTTTTTCATTCGATTTATCTTAAAGGAATTCATTAATTTTTTCTAATGCCTTGATAAAATTTAAAGCATTCATTCAACAAGGAATTCATTTAATTCTAGTTAATTCAACTTTTGGTCAAGGAATTCATTCAATTCTAGTTAAATCAACTTTTGGTCAAGGAATTCATTCAATTCTAGTTAATTCAAGTTTTAGTCAAGGAATTCATTCAATTCTAGTTAATTCAACTTTTGGTTAAGGAATTAAATTTTTTTCGTTTAATTCCCTAAGGAATTAATTTTTTTCGTTTAATTCTCTGAATTTAAGTTTTCACTCAATGCCCATCTCTTAATGGTCTATCTCGCTTAGTTTTCGAGATACTGTCCATTTTGTAAAATGGCCCGTATCTAATGGCCTCTATCTCGAAAACTAAGCGAGATAGCGCAAAACAGAAATTTTTGCTCCTCACGTGGGTCACCGTGACTGTTCATAAAAATTGATTCCTGGGAATCGCTCTCGGACCTACCTTATGTGGATCAATGTATGCGCTCCTACTATTCACATGAGGTAGGCCCGAGAGCGGTTCCCAGGAATACATTTTTATGAAATAGTCACGGTGACCCACGTGAAATAGATCAATCGGAAGCTTTATGAGACCTGGCCTAATTTTATTATTGGGATGTGTTAGTACTCCTGTGGAGCAAAAATTTGATCGGTTTTGCTCTATCTCGCTTAGTTATTAAAAAAAATCGCCATTTTGAAAATGGCCTGTATCTCGAAAACTAAGCGAGATAGAGCAAAACGGACAAAATTTTGGAGCAACGTACATGCTCCTCTTATTCACATGAGGTGGGTCCAAGAGCGCTTCCGAGGAATCAATTTTTATGAAACAGTCACGGTGACCCACGTGAAATAGATCATTCGGAAGCATGGATGGTAACCGAAACGAATGCGGTTATCGTTAGGGTGACGATATTTTAGGTTATTTCGGTAACGGTATTTTAAGGGTAACGCTATTTCATTTATTTCGGTATCGGTATTTTAAGGATAACGGTATTTGAGTTATTTCGGTAACGGTATTTTAAGGATAACGATATTTGGTTTATTTCGGTAACGGTATTTTAAGGTTAACGGTATTTCAGTTATATCGGTAACGGTATATTAAGAATAACGGTAGTCAGCTTTTTCGGTACATACCACAGTTTTTTTTTTGCAAAAACCACACTAAAGTAAAAAAGAAACGAATTAATTGACTTACATAAAATACTCAACTATTTTCAATAAAATACTCAACAACCACGTGCAATGACTAAGAGTAGAGAATTAAAAATAATGGTAACGGTATTTTAAGGATAACGCTATTTCATGTATTTCGGTAACGGTATTTTAAGGTTATCGATATTTCATTTATTTCGGTATCGGTATTTTAAGAATAACGGTATTTCAGTTATTTCGGTAACGGTATTTTAAGGATAACGTTATTCCGGGTATTTCGATAACGGTATTTTAGGGGTAACGGTAGTCAGCTGAAACGGTTTTGAATCGATAACGGTATTTTAGCGGTATTGTCCGTTTTGCTCTATCTCGCTTAGTTTTCGAGATACGGGCCATTTTAAAAAAATCGCCATTTTAAAAATGGCCTCTATCTCGAAAACTAGGCGAGATAGAGAATTAAAAGATGGGCATTGAGTGCAAACTTAAATTCAGGGAATTAAACGAGAAAATTTAATTCCTTAGGGAATTAAACGAAAAAAATTCAATTCCTTGACTAAAAGTTGAATTAACTAGAATTGAATGAATTCCTTGACCAAAAGTTGAATTAACTAGAATTGAATGAATTCCTTGACCAAAAGTTGAATTAACTAGAATTGAATGAATTCCTTGTGAATGAATTCCTTAATTCTAATGCTTAGTGCTTTGGAGAGGGAATTATACTATAAATTTGAATTCTTTGTATTCAATCACAGTAATGAATTCCTGCGTATGTTTTGTTAATAAATTCGTTCCTTGTATTAAAGAATTGAATTAAATTTTTGGGAATTCGTTCCAAAAACGAATTAATTCTTTAAAGCTCTGCCGCTAACATGTTGGGTAGCGATACTTTTTACGCTATTTGTGAGCAGTTAATGATACATCAGCTGTCGTTTTTTTTATATATTTTTTTTAAAGAATAATAAACATCCCAGTGTAGAAACGGTAATGACATACCATTATTTTTTGGACTACTAGTAATGACACCGACTTACTTTCTGCATTATTTTAAAACATATAATAATGAGTTACTGATAATGACTTATTTTTATCATTATTTCAAATAGAAAGTAATTCTCTAGATTTTTTTGTAAATTTTTTGAAATGTATAAAAATTTTTGTTAATATTACGAGATTGTTAGTTATTTTTAATGTATTTGTTAGTTATTTTTCAACCGTTAAAAATAACAAAAATTTTAGTTATTTTAAAGGTAAATTACCTTTGTCGCTGTTTTGAATGCATATACCTTTGTTTTAACTGACATTTTCAGTAGATTCTACCGACTAACTTTTGTGAGTGCAGGTATATAGTTACATGACCACATATGTGGTAATAAAAAATTATTACCACATATGTGGTAATAATACACTACACTGGGATATAAAAATATAATTATAAAGGAATAAAAAATTTCAAAAAAATCAAAGAAACCTCCACAAATATTTTTATTTTAAAACAAAAACAAAAGTAGTATCGTTCGCCAGATTAAGGCATTGGCATAGATGGGCCCCCCCCCCCGATTTAAAAAAAATTTAAATTTGCTTTTACTTAAAATAAATTTTTTTACCCATTTCTGAGTCAACAATGGGCTCAAAGGCATATACAATTTAGTGGAAAATAACTGATGAAACCTGTCCATAGAAACTAGATCTAGTCTGATCTGAAAATTAATGGTTTATAATTTTTGGAGGAAAATGTTTATTATTCTTCTTAACCTCAAACCTACTAAATTAAAAATTAATAAATATTTGTTCAGGTTTTATATGAAAGTGGATCGTCTGTAATGCCCAGAGTAAGAAAGTTCATGCACTAAAATTCGTATTTTATGTTAATAAAATATATGTTAAACCGGAAGATTTGCATTAAAATTTTAAAAATATGCATCTATTTATTTATTTCAGGGTTTTCATTGTTAATTTTATTAAGTAGGACTGCATCATTTCAAAAAAAGTAGTTTAAATATTGAAATCTATCGTTTATCATCATCGAAAAATTAAAAAATTAGTAGTTTTCTATAACTTTCGCCCTCGTGATAAAAAAGTTAAAGAAAACCATTCTATCAATTTTACTTCTAGCTTTGTTTTGTCAGTTTTTTATGTTGAAAATGTAAATAAAAAAGCAATCTATTTCATATATTTTCTTTTTTTTAAGATTTAAATTGTGTAAAAACTCAGTTTAAGTGAGAATCAAAAATAAGTTTTAAAACATTCATTTTTTTCCAAAATATTCATTTATTGACAAAATGCATTTGTAGCAACCCAGCAAAAAATTTTCAAAATAGGGAATCGAGTTGGGAATCAGGTATTTTTGGTAGAACGCCTTCCCAACTGGATTACCAACTTGTTTCTTTTAACAAGGCGTGAGACTAAATGCAATCGATTCTTTGGAATCGCAATGGTAGCCAGTTACTATTTTTCTTACAGAACACCTTTGATTTTTAGTAAAAGAAGGTGTTCTAATAATAAAAAGAATAAGCGAGTTTCTAAAAATAGATATTCTCAAAATAGAATTTACGAATTAAATTTTAAAATAAATAAAAAAAACTTACACATGTGTTTCGTTGGGATTTGATCCCTGGCTTTCTGCGTGTCTGGCGGATACTCTTCCACTGAGCCACCGTCTTGCATGATAATTTATAGCTTAAATCAGATTTTGTTTTTTTATAATTACTTTATACTTTTTGGCACAAGCTTGTTTTTTTGATAAAAGAGGTAGTTCTTTAGAATTTATATATAAGGCCTTACAATACACCTTGCAAATTACAGAAAAGGGAAGCGAATATTAAAATCGCTTTATGGTTATGGTTAAACTAATAGAATTCGACTTATACTAAATTAGACAAATACTAAATAGCATATCAGGTTTAGTGTATATTTATTATATTAGCTGTACTTCCACTCTTACTTAACAACATTAAATAAATAAAATAAAATATAATAAAATAAAATAAATGAAATAAATTAAACTAAACTAAATAAAATGAAATAAATTAAATAAATAAATTAAATAAATCAAATAAAATAAATAAATTAAATAAATTTTAATGAATTAAATAAATTAAATAAATCAAATAAATTCAATAAATTAAATCAATTAGATAAATTAAATAAATTAAATAAAAAAATTAAATTAAATAAACTAAATAAATAAAATAAATTAAATAAATTAAATAAATTGAATGAATTATATAAATTAAATAAATTAAATAAATCAAATAAATTAAATAAATTAAATAAATTAAACAAATTAAATAAATTAAATAAGTTAATAAATTCAATAAATTAAATAATTATTATTAAATAATTTATTAAATAAATTATTAAATAAATTATTAAATAATTTATTAAATAAATTATTAAATAAATTAAATAAATTAAATAAATTAAATATATTAAATAAATAGATTAAATAAATTAAATAAATTAATAAATTAAATAAATGAGTAAATAAATAAATAAATAACAACAAAATTTCAATTGTCCTAACAACAATATCTGAATGTTTTTATGTGGAAATTTCGAAAGGAAAAGTTCCCAGAATCAGAGGGTTTTTCGATAGAAAAGGTTCCCAAAGCCTTAAAATTGTTTATAAACCATTTTTAATGGAAAAAGTAGTCAGAATGTGAACGTTTTTCTATGGCAGAAATCAATCAGATATTAGCGAAGAGAAAACATATTTGTTCTGACGGCACAATTTGTACACTCACTAAAGTTTGTCGGTAGAATCTACTGAAAATGTCAGTTAAAACAAAGATATATGCAGTTAAAAAGGCGACAAAGGTATTTATATTTAAAATAACTAAAAATTTTGTTATTTTTACCTCCTGAAAAATAACTAACAAATGCATTAAAAATAACTACCAATGTCGTAAAATTAACTCAGAAATATTTACTACAAAAATTTTAAAACCACTGACGAAATCGGTAAAAACTGCTGTTTTTTATAGTCAAATGTTTTTGTTTATAAAAGTTATATTTTAATAAAAAAAATATTTTTTTTCTTTCGATTACAAAAAATATCACAAAAAAAATATTACAAAAACTCGAAGTAAAAATTCCAAACCGTTATCCAGTTTTTATGCTCTTATGCATTGGAGATACAATACAAGTTTCTGATTTTTATTTGCAAACTAGAAATATATCAATAATAACAAATATAAACTAAACAAGAATTTTTAAATAAAAAAATCAACGACATTTTTTATTTTTTAATTAACTACCAAAAATAACTGTTTGCTGTAAAATTACTGTTTTGGTAGTTGTTTATTATGATATTAAAAATAACTGATTTAAACAACTGTTACAAAATTACAGTACTTTTCGTTAGTTGTTATCTTAAATAACCGTCATAAAAGTTGTTTTGAATTTTTCTATAGAAAAACAACTGTAATTTCCGTTAAAAATAACAACTACTGATTACTATACAAATAACTGTCAAACTTTTTTGAGTGTAGCCAATGGATTGGTTCGGTGTACTAGTGGAATATTTCGTTTGTATCTATCAGAAAATTAGTTTTTAGAATGTAATTTCCCTACGGGAAATTTTAACAAACTGTCACCGAACTGGCCCCTTTATATGAAATAGATTGGTCACTTTTACATGGCGTTGTCATAGGACCCCTTGTGACATGTCACAAGACAAATCCCAGGACAGGTCCCTGAACTTTGTTTTTTATGAGAGTTCAGTAACCTGTCCTAGGATCACAAGGTCACAAGGGGTCAATTTCCCCCTCCTATGACAACGCCATATAAAAGTGACCAGTCTATTTCATATAAAGGGGCCAGTTCGGTGACAGTGTGTAAAAATTTCCAATAGGGTTATTTCCGAGAACGGAAATTCGCTGTCCTAAACAAAAATTCGGTAGTATTATCCGAAAAAATTTGTTGCAGCAACTGAACCATTATATTGGCATTATAATTGTTTTTTTTTTGGTTATATTTTAAAAAATTTGTACTGATTTCAAGTCAGAAAAAAATGGTATGTATCAAATGAAAAAATATAGGGTTTTGTTGGCCTTTTTAAACTACTTTGCCAAAAGATTTGTTTTGGACGTTTTGCAAAATACAAAGCAATAAATTAAAATTAATCGATTAACTGACAAAATTGCAAAGACAATAGATTTTCCTTTTATTTTAATTCTCAATATAATAACTTAAAAGAAATTTTAGTAATTTTTTATATTTTGTTTTGAATAACTGCTAAGAAAAATTAAAAAAATGTATTTCTTTGTAATGTTACTATTTATTTAATCGAAAACAACTTTTCTGGTTTACTTTTTTAATTACCATTGAACATTTATTTACTCTTCATACAGTGATTGTGTATATCAAAAATACTATTTGTGATAAAGCGCAAATTTATTGGGAAGAAATGGGAAATAGTCCTTTAAATATTAAAATGCCGTATTAGCACAAAAATAAAATAATTTTTTCACTGTTATGTTTATAACTAAATAACTTCTCTTTTCAAAATGTGGAACTACTTCTTAATTTGTTGTTTTACTACCAAAATGTAAACGGTTACTTTCTAAGATCAAATAATTTAAAAAGTAAATTATTAATTTTTGAAAACTTTTGTTAGTAAATAATTATATTTGAATGACTTTCATGCCTTGTTTGTTTTGATTTTTAGAATTGATTACAATACCTCTTGCTTTTTTTACGATCTTGTTAGAATGTGTTTGGTAATGCAGTAAAGAAATTTGGCAATGAGATTTGTAAGCGGTTATATGGCAATGCCTTGTTAAGGTAATGGGTAATTTTTTCCTGGGAAACTATGCACTAACAGATCGATGAAATTTTGTTGTAATATGTACATTAGAGTGTTCCAAGCTTGTATGGAGGAAAATAAATATTTAGTTTTTGGCCGTGTTACCCCCTGGAAATATTTATTTGGGTGTAAAACTACCCAGCAAAAAATTTTCAAAATAGGGAATCGAGTTGGGAATCAGGTATTTTTGGTAGAACGCCTTCCCAATTGGATTACCAACTTGTTTCTTTTAACAAGGCGTGAGACTAAATGCAATCGATTCTTTGGAATCGCAATGGTAGCTAGTAACTATTTTTCTTACAGAACACCTTTGATTTTTAGTAAAAGAAGGTGTTCTAATAATAAAAAGAATAAGCGAGTTTCTAAAAATAGATATTCTCAAAATAGAATTTACGAATTAAATTTTAAAATAAATAAAAAAAACTTACACATGTGTTTCGTTGGGATTTGATCCCTGGCTTCCTGCGTGTCAGGCGGATACTCTTCCACTGAGCCACCGTCTTGCATGATAATTTATAGCTTAAATCAGATTTTATTTTTTTATAATTACTTTATACTTTTTAGCACAAGCTTGTTTTTTTGATAAAAGAGGTAGTTCTTTAGAATTTATATATAAGGCCTTACAATACACCTTGCAAATTACAGAAAAGAGAAGCGAATACTAAAATCGCTTTATGGTTATGGTTAAACTAATAGAATTCGACTTATACTAAATTAGACAAATACTAAATAGCATATCAGGTTTAGTGTATATTTATTATATTAGCTGTACTTCCACTCTTACTTATCAACATTAAATAAATAAAATAAAATATAATAAAATAAATCAAATAAATTAAACTATATAAAATGAAATAAATTAAATAAATAAATTAAATAAATAAATTAAATAAATCAAATAAAATAAATAAATTAAATAAATTTTAATGAATTAAATAAATTAAATAAATCAAATAAATTCAATAAATTAGATAAATTAAATAAATTAAATGAAAAAATTAAATTAAATAAACTAAATAAATAAAATAAATTAAATAAATTAAATGAATTATATAAATTAAATAAATTAAATAAATAAAATAAATCAAATAAATTAAATAAATTAAACAAATTAAATAAATTAAATAAATTAAATAAGTTAATAAATTAAATAAATTAAATAATTATTATTAAATAATTTATTAAATAAATTATTAAATAAATTATTAAATAATTTATTAAATAAATTATTAAATAAATTATTGAATAAATTAAATACATTAATCTATTTAGATTAAATAAGTTAATAAATTAAATAAATAAATTAAAAAATTTCAATTGTCCTAACAACAATATCTGAATGTTTTTATGTGGAAATTTCGAAAGGAAAAGTTCCCAGAATCAGAGGGTTTTTCGATAGAAAAGGTTCCCAAAACCTTAAAATTGTATATAAACCATTTTTAATGGAAAAAGTAGTCAGAATGTGAACGTTTTTCTATGGCAGAAATAAATCAGATATTAGCAAAGAGAAAACATATTACACTCACTAACGTTTGTCGGTAGAATCTACTGAAAATGTCAGTTAAAACAAAGATATATGCAGTTAAACAGGCGACAAAGGTATTTACATTTAAAATAACTAAAAATTGTGTTATTTTTACCTCCTGAAAAATAACTAACAAATGCATTAAAAATAACTACTAATGTCGTAAAATTAACTGAGATATTTTTACTAAAAAAATTTCAAAACAACTGACGAAATCGGTAAAAACTGCTGTTTTTTATAGTCAAATGTTTTTGTTTATAAAAGTTATATTTTAATAAAAAAACTATTTTTTTTCTTTCGATTACAAAAATATCACAAAAAAATATTACAAAAACTCGAAGTAAAAATTCCAAACCGTTCTCCAGTTTTTATGCTTTATGCATTGGAGATACAATACAAGTTTCTGATTTTTATTTGCAAACTAGAAATATATCAATAATAACAAATATAAACTAAACAAGAATTTTTAAATAAAAAAAATCAACGACATTTTTTATTTTTTAATTAACTACCAAAAATAACTGTTTGCTGTAAAATTACTGTTTTGGTAGTTGTTTATTATGATATTAAAAATAACTGCTTTAAACAACTGTTACAAAATTACAGTACTTTTCGTTAGTTGTTATCTTAAATAACCGTCATAAAAGTTGTTTTGAATTTTTCTGTAGAAAAACAACTGTAATTTCCGTTAAATATAACAACTACTGATTACTATACAAACAACTGTCAAACTTTTTTGAGTGTAGCCAATGGATTGGTTCGGTGTACTAGTGGAATATTTCGTTTGTATCTATCAGAAAATTAGTTTTTAGAATGTAATTTCCCTACGGGAAATTTTAACAAACTGTCACCGAACTGGCCCCTTTATATGGAATAGACTGGTCACTTTTACATGGCGTTGTCATAGGACCTCTTGTGACATGTCACAAGACAAATTCCAGGACAGGTCCCTGAACTTTGTTTTTTATGAGAGTTCAGTAACCTGTCCTAGGATTTGTCTAGTGACATGTCACAAGGGGTCAATTTCCCCCTCCTATGACAACGCCATGTAAAAGTGACCAGTCTACTTCATATAAAGGGGCCAGTTCGGTGACAGTTTGTTAAAATTTCCAATAGGGTTATTTCCGAGAACGGAAATTCGCTGTCCTAAACAAAAATTCGGTAGTATTATCCGAAAAAATTTGTTGCAGCAACTGAACCATTATATTGGCATTATAATTGTTTTTTTTTGGTTATATTTTAAAAAATTTGTACTGATTTCAAGTCATGGTATGTATCAAATGAAAAAATATGGGGTTTTGTTGGCCTTTTTAACTACTTTGCCAAAAGATTTGTTTTGGACGTTTTGCAAAATACAAAGCAATAAATTAAAATTAATCGATTAACTGACAAAATTGCAAAAGACAATAGATTTTCCTTTTATTTTAATTCTCAATATAATAACTTAAAAGAAATTTTAGTAATTTTTTATATTTTGTTTTGAATAACTGCTAAGAAAAATTAAAAAATATATTTCTTTGTAATGTTACTATTTATTTAATCGAAAACAACTTTTCTGGTTTACTTTTTTAATAACCATTGAACATTTATTTACTCTTCATGCAGTGATTGTGTATATCAAAAATAATATTTGTGATAAAGCGCAAATTTATTGGGAAGAAATGGGAAATAGTCCTTTAAATATTAAAATGCCGTATTAGCACAAAATTTTTAAAATAATTTTTTCACTGTTATGTTTAAAACTAAATAACTTCTCTTTTCAAAATGTGGAACTATTTCTTAATTTGTTGTTTTACTACCAAAATGTAAACGGTTACTTTCTAAGATCAAATAATTTAAAAAGTAAATTATTAATTTTTGAAAACTTTTGTTAGTAAATAATTATATTTGAATGACTTTCATGCCTTGTTAGTTTTGATTTTTAGAATTGATTACAATACCTCTTGCTTTTTTTACGATCTTGTTAGAATGTGTTTGGTAATGCAGTAAAGAAATTTGGCAATGAGATTTGTAAGCGGTTATATGGCAATGCCTTGTTAAGGTAATGGGTAATTTTTTCCTGGGACTGCTTATCTACAAATTTTTAGTTATATTTGGAAAAAATTTATTGAATGCAAATACAAACTACTCTGCGAAATCATCAGAAATATTTAGTGACTATTAGTTTTTTTAAATCAACTAACATTAAATACTATATTAAACACATACCTCTGCTGATTTCAGAAAGGCAGTTTGTGAGATTTTTATAATTTAACAAAAACTTGCTGTTTTTAGTCGGCAAAATTATTTTGAATGAAGTTATGATTTTAGCAAATAAAATAAATAAAAACATATCCGTTTAAAGATTAAATAAAGCTGAATTATGATTTTTAAAAGTTTCACAGCTGAATAAAAGATTTTAAATTATTAAGGTTTTTATTCAGATTTATTCAATCTGTAATCTATTTGAATCTATTACTTACACTCATAAAAAAAATACGTACAAATGCATAGGTCAAAATTGTGCTGGCCCGAATACATGTACTATTTCCTGTTATTTTAGCAGAATTTTGACCTATTTGTACGGACTTTTTTAGAGAAAATAACAGAAAAATTAGTTCAATTTAATCAGAACGGGTTTAACTTTTGATTTTTGTACTAACTTTTTTTTATAAATGTATGAATAGGAAAAATTAGTTTTTTAATAACATTTAATAAGATATTAGATTTATGTGATTTTGGTCGAATATAACAATAAAAACAAATACAAAAAGAGGTAAAATATGCCAAATAATAAAATCGGAAATCCCGGGATTCTTTCAAGTCCAATCCCGGGATTTCGGGATTTCTAAATCCCGGGATTTTCGGGATCGGTATCCCCAACGTCTACTATCCCACAACTTCAATGACATACAGGCTAAGATCAACGCAGTGCAAACAGAAGCAGCTAAAGCGGTCTGAAAATAAATATTGCAAAAACTAAAGCAATGATAATTAATGCTTCTAACAACAGAGCTTTCGCAATAGACGAGAAGAATCTTGAAGATGTATCAACGTTCTGCTATCTCGGAAGTCTTCTGACTATAGCAGGTGGTTCTGCAGACGACGTAAGAAAACGAATAAAAGCTGGTAAACATTCATTTGGCATTCTAAACCCCATATGGCGATCAGCACATATTTCGAAAAGATACAAGCTAAAAATATTTAACTCCTGCATAAAATCATCTCTTCTCTATGGATGTGAATCGTGGAATGCAGCGCAGAAGGATGTTAACTCGCTACAGGTTTTCATAAATCACTGCATGCGCAGAATTTTAAAAATATTCTGGCCAGTTACGATATCCAATGAAAGGCTATGGGCTCAAACCTCTCAAATCCCCGTACATGTCGAGATCCGGAAAAGAAAATGGCGCTGGCTAGGGAATACCCTAAGAAAACCCGTTGACGATGTCACAAGACAAGCTATCGAATGCAATCCGCAAGGAAGCCGTAGAAAAGAAAGACCATCACACACCTGTCGCCGCCAAATTGAAATTGAAGCGGCCAACCAAGACAAGAGCTGGAACGAAATAAGAACACTTGCATCGGACAAATCAGAATGGAATAAATTTGTTATGGCCCTATGTTCCTTGTAGGAACTACGGGAACTTATATATATGGGTGAAATCAAAAAATGTGATAAGTTTTTGGTCCAATTTTGTAAGAAACAAAAAGTGTTAATATTTCGGTTTTTTCTTAATGGAATCAGTAAGTTTAGTCATTATAAACCTAATTGCAATAAATCTCTTCTACAAGTTGTCGCAATAACTTTTTTTGCACAATTTTAACTTTACGAATTTTCTTCAATTTATTAATTTTTCGTATTTGGGTTTTGAACATGCTTTTCAATAATATACAATTTGTGTTTATCAAAGTGGCGGTTTCGCGAATAAAAACACAATTCATTCCGCGAAAAAAAATTTTATTTTTTTTAATTTTGTATTTTTGGCGCTTTTAAATGCTTTTCAAAAATATAAAATTTTTTAAAATCCAATTAGCGGTTGCGAAGTTACAAAATAATATATTAAAAACACAACATTTCGCGATGAAAAAATTTTTAAATTGTGTGAAACAAATTTAATTTGTGAAAGTAATACCAGTAATAGCTCGAAATATCGATTCCAAACCAATGAAATGTAAAATCAATCGGTTTTCGCTCCAGCAGTTTAGGGTAAAAAACTAATAACTTTTTTTTGATTTAATGCAAAATTATTAGTTGAATCATCTTTTGACGCATAAATATTAGTTGAATACCCTCTGTTTATGGTTATTTTAATAAATTTTAAACATTTACCTACATTTTTTTGGATGCAATCTGATGCAAACAATTTTGGTTACGGAGTTTATAGTAACGGAGTTTACATTTGGTTACTTTTTTCGTTTTCTTTCAGAAACGGTTTGTCAGAATTTTCTTTCCGAAACAAAATCGTATGATGCCTACAAGGTGAATTCAAATATGACATTGTTTTTCTTACTCGTTAAATAGTTTGGTCTAAAAATTAGGAACGGAGTTTACAACATTTTTTCAAATCTTATTAAAAACATCCTTTTTCTTCTCGAGAATGCTACATGCTGCAAAAAAGCTTTAAGTTTGTTATACTAGGTGATTATTTACAGTCCAATGATCATTTGAGTTTGAATAACAGTATACTTTTCGCAATACATTTAATAGAAAACTCCAAATTTATCAAAAATTATGACGAAAAATCGTTACAAAGTTGAAGTCGTGTTAGCATAGATATACAAAAAAGTTTGTAAAATGTATTAATTTTTGTTAAAAACATTACTTTTGCTCTTCATAGAAATTCTTACTGTTAGTGTTTAGCTTCATTGGTTATTAAAATATAAGCTATTAAAGTTAAAAAACCTTATGAGTTACTGGTTACGGAGTTTACATTTGGCCTATAAAATTAGCCACAAATTTTATGTACTAACCAAAAATTGGTCAGATTGTTATAAATTTTGTAAAACAGGTGACAATGCGCTGATATATATTGAAATATATAACTCAAATGTAATCTATGCATTAGAAATTAACTGGTTGCATGGTTTTTATCACATTTTTTGATATTACCCATATATATAATGAGCACCCCCCAGCAAAATCTTTCATTACCAAATAAGTGGTTATATAATAGAAATTCATAGCTCCGGAAATTCATAGACGGATAGAAATTCATAGACTTTGAATAATAAGTGGTTACACACATGCTTACAAAAAGTTGAATTATAAGTGGTTATCCGATGGCTTACTTGATTCTTAAAAATAAGGAGTTAAGCAAATACTATTAGCTTAAGGAAGTACATTCAGAAAAATTTAAGTTTTCTCTAGTGTGTAATTTAAGACTCGTCATAAAAATTTTAACATAAAACATATTTACATATAATAAATAAAAATTAATAAAATTTAACTGTGTAAAAAGTACTTATTTAAACTATTACGTGTAAGTCATTATTTTATATTTAGAAACAATGAATACAATGGGCCGTTATTAGGAAGTCATTATTTTATAGTACAAAATAATGCAAAAGGTAATGATATATCATTATTGGTAGTGCAGACAGCAATGAGGTGTCATTACCAATATTTTGCTGGGCCATTATTGTGATTTTGCTGTCTAGCTGGTACCCAGCAAAATCTTTCATTACCAAATAAGTGGTTATATATTAGAAATTCATAGCTCCGCACAACTTATCTTTTGGCGTCTAAACTCATTATTTTTGTTTGGCGTGGTCGTTTTTATAAGTAGTCACGCTTACCCGCTCGCTTACGAAAAAATGAGAAATAAGTAGTTATGAGATTTTGAATAATAAGTGGTTACACGCATGCTTACAAAATGTTGAATTATAAGTGGTTATCCGATTGTTTACTTGATTCTTAAAAATAAGGAGTTAAGCAAATATTATTAGCTTAAGGAAATACACTCAGAAAAATTTAAGTTTTCTCTAGTGTGTAATTTTAGGACTCGTCATAAAAATTTAAACATAAAACATATTTACATATACCCAGCAAAATATTGGTAATGACACCTCATTACTATCTGCATTACCAAAAAGGATATATCATTACCTTTTGCATTATTTTATAATATAAAATAATGACTTCCTTATAACGGCCTATTGTATTCATTGTTTCTAAATATAAAATAATGACTTACTGTTATAGTTTAAATAAGTACTTTTTACACAGTTAAATTTTATACATTTTTATTTATTATATGTAAATATGTTTTATGTTTAAATTTTTATGACGAGTCCTAAAATTACACACTAGAAAAAACTTAAATTTTTCTGAATGTATTTCCTTAAGCTAATAGTATTTGCTTAACTCCTTATTTTTAAGAATCAAGCAAGTAATCGGATAACCACTTATAATTCAACTGTTTGTAAGCATGTGTGTAACCACTTATTCAAAATCTCGTTATTAATTATTTCTCATTTTTTCGTAAGCGAGCAGGTAAGCGTGACTACTTATAAAAACGACCACGCCGAACAAAAATAATGAGTTTAGAAGCCAAAAAATAAATTGTGCGGAGCTATGAATTTCTATTATATAACCACTTATTTGGTAATGAAAGATTTTGTTGGGTAATAAATAAAAATGTATAAAATTTAACTGTGTAAAAAGTACTTATTTAAACTATTACGAGTAAGTCATTATTTTATATTTAGAAACAATGAATACAAAAGGCCGTTATTAGGAAGTCATTATTTTATATTATAAAATAATGCAAAAGGTAATGATGTATCATTTTTGGTAATGTAGATAGTAATGAGGTGTCATTACCAATATTTTGCTGGGTATTTGCATTTACAATTTTAAAAAGAAGGAATTAAAAAATATACAATTTCAAAGCCTTTGGTGGAAAATTACTCAAACGAACACTTAAACACTTTTTAACAATTTCCTATTTTTCCGGAAATGAAACTGGGAATTCCCGTCAAACTTTTTCGGTAAATCCCCCCCGAGAATTTCCGAACCCCAAACCCTATACCGCGCGCAATTTCAAGTTTAATTTTTCTTAATTTTTGAATACTATTTTTTTCTGGGAAGCTTTTGTTTTGTGAATATGCGTGATTCACGTGTGATTGAAAGCTCAATTTACTCACGTGAGTGAGTAGTAATTTTTTTTTATCGTGAGTGATTAGAATTTTTTTTCGTGAGCGTGAGTGAGTGTGAGTAAAAATTCCCTCACGAGCCCATCTCTAGTACACTCAAAAAAAAGTCAGTAAAGTCAGCAAAAAATGTTGCTGTGTCAGCAAATTTTTAGTCAGCAGCGTGCTTGCAAAAAGGTTGGTAATTTCAGCAAAAGGTTTGCTGAAAATTAGCGAGCTGATTTTTACCAAAAAATAGTAATCTTCAGCAAAAGTTTTGCTAACACTTAGTCGATTGCAAATGAAAAAAATCCTTACTAAAATCACTAAACTTTTTGCTGAATATAAGTAGACTAGAAAAAACTCAAAAAACTTGTAGCGAAATTTTACTTTAGTTAATTAATTTGCTGAAAATTTAAACATAGAAATTGTGTAGAGTTGTTTTTCTTTTTTTTATCATTTCCGTTGTCTGTACTACATCCAGAATAGCTGCGACATCTACATCTTGTCTACCTGGACCATGATCCGCTAACTTTAAAAAAGATAGTTGTCAAAATGATACTACTGATAGATATCGCTTTTTGGTTGCTTCATGTAAGCATATCATTATGGTATCGTTTCGAACATATTTTCGAAAAAGATAGTTAAACATATGTCATTTTTTATTTTTTTCTTATTACGCTTTGTTATCCATTTCCTTAAAACAAAAAGTTTTAAAACACTTTAAAATAAAGTATTTAATGAATTTTATTGAATAAAATGGTTGAATAAAAAAATATTTTATCGGTTCTAGTTATAGTTTATAACGTGCAAGTGCGGTTTTAGCCATTAATTAAATAATGTTCATACGCACCCTACTAGAGAATATGCAGCCAAGTGGAACTTGGGATCAATTTCACTTTTAACACACAGTCCCGATTTTTGTTTTTATACTCGTATCTTACTATAAAGTGAGGCTTCGATACTAAGTATAACAATCAGCCCCTATAGTATGAATATTGATTTCGACATATTTTATTAATTTGTTATCAGATCGGTCCAAAAAGCATATCAATAGAAAGGTTATTAAAACTTCTTTCATACGAAAGAAATTAAAAAAATTTTAACCCATTTTGAGATAATTTAGTATACTAAGTTTTAAATAGTATTTTTTAACTCAAAATTTTAAATAAATAAGGTCTGTAATGATAATCGTTATATTAAAGCCAAGAAATCAATCTTCCATTCCATATGATATGACCCATTAACCCCTTAAACCCTAAGGATTTTAAGGTAGTAATAAGCGCAGGGATAAACTTAATCTACTAAAATATTAATTGTGGTATCAAAAAAAAAAGTAGGAATTGCCTTTTAAATTGTACTTTGAATAACCTTTGCTTTTACGTAATCGTAATAACAACGGACAATTGTTCTTAATAAAACAAAAAATATAATTTTTCTGCATTTTATTGGAAAAAAAATCCAAAAAAGATACCTAATTTGCTATCTTGCAATTTCAATCGTTTTGAAGATATCATTTTAATCATGTCATGCATACAAGAAGCAGAACAGTTGTCAAAGTTAAAGATATCATCAAAACGATTGAAGTAAAAACGTTACATGAAGCAATACTATCTTCGAAACGATATCTTCAAATCATTATCTTCATAGCAGATCAGGGACCTGGTTGTCGTCCACGCTACAAATGCGGTTATACTATTTTTGTAGCAAACTAAATTAGTAAAACATTAGTCCAAAATTAGTTTAGTGTTAAAAAAATATAACTAAAATTTTTGCTGAAAACGGAATTACAGCAAAAAATTGCTGAAAACTAATACACTTGATATACAAGACGTTTTACTAACTTTTCTACTAACTTATTTTTTTGAGTGTATAAACCATGACGATTAAAAAGTTAGATTAAATTTTCAAAAACAGTGGCTAGATCCGACCTAAAAATCGCTAGAAAAGTACTAGAATTAGAAAAAGTGTAAAAATTTAGCCATTTTATCGCAAGATTATCGAAAATGCTACATAAAGCCACTGTTATCAGTTTTTTTTGAAAAAATTTCTTAAATATGTTCACAAGCAGTTTTGTTAATTTTTAAATAATGAAATATTTTGCCATTAACCTTCAAATTATGAATCATAATTTTCAATGAACTAATATTATGCTGCCTACACACTCAATATTCGATCGTCTGTATCAATGCTTATGTTGAAATTGTTCAACCATGGCATCGTCTGTATTAAAAAATGTAAACAAAATTGAAACACATGTTTCAACGAATGTTGCTTCGTGTGTAGCCAGCATTAGTATTTAAAATACGTATAAAGGGCGTTATACATATAGTGAAAAAAAAAAAAGCCAGCATTAGTATTTAAAATACGTATAAAGGGCGTTATACATATAGTGAAAAACTGCATGCAAATATTTTATCGAAATATACTATATTTATTCGGAAAGTTTTTATATATAGGGTTTTCCAATAGGTACTTGACAACTTTGAATTTAATTTGCGAACGCACTATTTCACTGATCATCTAACTGTTACTTTCCTTTTTTTCAGTAAACTCAACATTTTCATCATGGTAAAGTACACGAACGAACAACGTAATATAACAAATGTAATACCGAAATTCGGAGTCGGTGACCGCAACTTTAAGAGCGTTAACTTCAATTTTCGGTCGTTATTCTCGCCTTAGTAGACAAGCACTAACAAGTTTAGTGCAAAAATTTGAGTCTACATATTCATTGTGTGATGCTGCCGTGCCAGTGAAACAACGGGTTGATCGAAGTGGCGAAAATATCGCTGCCGTTCAGGCGTCCGTAGCAAACGATCCAAATCAGTCGATTCCGCGGCGTTCTGAAGAACTGGGCATCACCAAGACCACTTTATCTCGAATTTTGCGTAAAGATCTTGGTTTACACCCATACAAGATCAAGCTGACTCAAGAATTGAAGCCGATGGACCATTTGACGCGACGTACGTTATTGAAAAAAAGTTGTCAAGTGCTTATTGGAAAACCCTATAATAAGATCGTTTAAGAAGTGGTTTTTTATAATAACAGGATATCAATATGCAAATTTTATGATATTTTTCAACATAAAACTGGTTCTTAAAAATTATATTATGGCTGATAAAAAATCGCTTTTTTCCCGCTAGGTACAAAATAAAATCGCTAGATAAAAAATAAAATCGAGTTATAACGAATTTTGATGTTCGTATGTACATCCATCGCCAAGATGTCTTGAATACAGAGGCAACTGGGTATGTACTAACCACATTGGTGTGAAATTCTATTACAAACACAAAAATGTTTTGTTTTCTTTAAAATTTAGTTTTTTCTCATTTATTATATGGAAACACAACACAAATACATTTTTTTAGATTTAGATTAATCATGCATTGTGTAGTGTTTTGTAGAACAGATAATAATGTATTCTTGGCAGAGATGATAAATGGGATTTTCACAATAGTACCAACCAGCTTAAAAAATAGTAATTTTTTGACACCCATACTAACAAAAAAATTGTTTCTTTAATTTTCTTTATTATAAATTAACAAAAAACGTATAATTCTTAAAAATTTTTTACACACTAAAACAAAATTGAAAATATAATACATATTTTAAAACTGGATTCACAATGCTCTCTGCATCATATCCCTTTTGCTTTTGAATCCAATCGTCAGCGTAGAGTATTTTTTAGCAAGCCAACCTCATGTTTAATTGTTAAAAATAGGGGTCAAAAATTATCCAATTCAAAGCTTTTTTAATTTATTTCTTATAATTAAAAAAATACTATAGACTATAGACTATAATACTATAGATTACATATTAAAATGACAAAATACACCGGTGGAAAATATAATAGAAACAAAGGTTTTTATAATTTTATTCTCATTGCCTTTATTTTCAAAGATCAAAATATTAGTGTTAAATTTCTCGGTCCAAAATCGCCAGGGTTGCCACTTCATTATTAGCCTTTTTTAAAAAAGGCAAAATCGGCTGCCACTGTACAGCTTTCATTAATTATTGGAAAATAATAATGTAAAGTGATTCTTAATACCAGATAAATTCTCTAGTCCTTATCGTGGCCCGATTTTTATTTTTAAAATTTTTTTTTAACAAAGTTGCCACACAAACTTGAAAATTCCAAAAAAGGCAAGAAAAAACAATTTTGCTTGGGAATATAAAATTTATTTGACTAAAATTCAAAAAAAGGGCCACGATAAGAACTACAGTTTTTTGTTGACTACGAAAAAAAAATCGGATCGAAATCGGTTAACCCACCTTGGCTGTAGAGTGGCAGCCGATTTGGAACTCATGGTTGCGAGAAAAACGCGTTTGAAGTCTAAAGTTAATTTTAACCTAAGAAAACAAGAAAATTTCCAAAAATTGTAAATGAAGGAAAGTTATATCTCCTAGCTTACTACATGTCCACCAAATTTGGGACGAATCGGTTAATGTGTATTCGATATATTAAACCTAATAGCCTTAAAAACGATGGTAAATATATAATTATTAGGGCAAGGAATTTCATGCAAATGCATGTTTTTTTTCGATAATCCAAAACTAATATGGAGTATCTGAATCATCAAATTTAGAACAAAATGGCATCGATTTGTAGTTGCATATTTTTGCATATTTGGTCATAAATGCATGTTTTTGCATATTTTGACTTTAAATGCATATTTGGTGCCTTTTTAATGCATATTTTGTGCTTTTTAATGCATATTTGTGGATATTTTTAATTTTTAGGAGCATTTTTTATTGTGTAAAAAAATATAAAAATTCAAATTTTTATATTTTGATTCAATAAAAATAAACATTCTTAAAAACCTTATTGACCTATGGCAGGGCTGGCAAAACTATGACACGCGTGTCAGTAGTGGCACGCTAATGGATTTTAGGTGGCACGCGACGCTTTGTTGGATATTTTCAAAAAATTTAAACTATTAGAAGAACAGCAAAAAATTCAGTTAAATGTTAAATTTCGCTACAAAAATGTGCGATTTAACTCCATAATGGTGAAATTTTTCATAGAGCTTGTAAATCGTGTTTTAAAATAAATAAAACTCTGTATTGCCACTATTTTTTGATATGGTTAACACAGAACTCGTAAATTCGATTATCAGAAAATTCTTCGAAAATATCTAAAATTCTAGAAAATGCCTCATAATCGGAGAAATAAAAAGTACCAGAAAATTGCACAAAAATAGAAAACAACTTGTAATAAAATTGTCTTTTAAAAATTAAGTTTTTTTTAAAGGGAAAATAGGTGCCACGAAATAACCCTCAATGCAATTAAGGCTGCAAATAACTTAAAACTTAAGTAAACTTAGTTCTTAAGTAAATGTTGACGCCCAATAATTAACAAAATGAAATAACCACCAAAAGTGCAGTAACCCCCCAAAAAAAAGATAAGGCAATAATGTTCAAACTGTTTTAATTTTATTTCATTGGGGATTTTTTCATAATAAAATAATCTCAATAATTAAAGATTAAAAAAACCCCCAAAAATTAAATAACTGTCAAACATTTTTACATCATTTCTTGCATGTTAATTAATTTTTACCTTTGGGGGTTATTTCATGGGGGTTATCCGTAGCGCTGATAAATATGTATGTAAATCTGCGATGATATATTTAAGAGAAATTTGGAAATTTTAAAAATTTTTAAAAAAGGACTTTGAAAGGCAATTAAAATTAAAGTGGCACGCGAGAAATTTTTACAAAAAAATTTTTCCATTTCTGGGTCTTGCCACCCCTGACCTGGAAAATCTTCGAGTTCTGTGTCTGTTTGCAAAATAACTAACTTAATTATATTTTTAAGTTTTAAATTACATTATTTTTGCAAAAATAATAGTTTTTAGTGCATATTTCTTATATTTTTAATGCATATTTTTCTTTTTTAGCCGCATGTTTTAGGCGCATATTTTCCATTTTTAAGTGCATGAAATTCCTTGCCCTAATAATTATATTTACATAATACTACTCATATTATTTTGTAAAAATGCTATAATTTTGTACAGTTTTTAATTTATTTTATATTTTTTCCCATTTTTATATATATTGATTACTTTTATAACTTATATTAAGCCGTCAACACCTGCCCCATATGACGTGTCTTCAACATCCATCAAGGAATCGTCATTGGCCTTTCTTTAAAAATTGCGTGCAATTTTACATCTTTTGATGTAGTTTTTATCTTTTTATTCTGCCCTGTTATAATATATACGATTTCTAATAAAAATAAGTTAACAAAAATGCAAACAAAAAGTGTTACACACAAATTTACCACATAGAGTATTACTTTGGGACTAAAACATATTTTACAAAAAACATGTGAAAATTTAATTTCTTCGAAATTTATATTGAAATTTTCGGAGCATATAGAGAAGAAATATAAAATAAAAAAAATAAATATACAATAATATATGTGACCTTCTCCGAGAAAAGGGACCTAGTGTGTGAAAATGAAGTTTTGAGAAGAACGCATTTAAAGTTTCATAACGCATTATCACTTTGAACTTTGAAAGTTCGTTTTGTACGTTTTTATAGGGTAAATAAATTTTTATCAGAAATCTAACTCATTCCATCTTATTCTACACCCTTTTAGGTACCAGAATCCATTCTTAAGTCCAAACAATTTTTGGACACACTAGGCCCCTTTTCTTGGGGAAGGTCACATATATATAATAAAATATAAAAAAAATTCGAAAACAAAAATTTTCCTAGAGTCGATAACCCCCTTAAAGCATAAATTTCAGAGCCCGGACTCTTTCGGTTTCCAAAATATGACGTCACGAAAATTGGAAAAAACGGTAAAATTTTACTAAAGAATGATTTCAAAATCGACAATAACTTCTAAACTATTTAAGATCTAAAATCAAAGTTAAAAAAGAACATTTTCACGTTTAACCTTCTAATGCTCTTTCTTCTGATTACAATAATATTTAAACCATATATTTGGCATTGAAAATCTACTATGGAACAAATATTAAAATTTTAATTTATCGCTTTATTTCGGCGATATAGCACAACAAAGGTTGAAGACGTATCTTAAAACCCAGTAGTCAAATAATTTCGGTTTTTGCTGTAAATAACACTATCAATAAAATAAAATTACGTACCGAAAATTGTTGCTCCATTGCTGTTATTTCAAAAGTTATGGCGATTTTCGCTTTTTGAAAATTACGAAATTTGGCGAATTTGGCACTAAACATCAATAAATTTTGACGAAATTAATTCTGCTTCTACTAGTTCTACTACTACTAATTGGTTAGTTTTTGAGTTAGAGAGATATTTGTAAAACGTATCCTGGCATTATCCTGTGAGTCCTGGAGAACAATTTTTAACTGATTTTACAATTAGAGACCCTAAACTAGCTTTGTTATTATCGGTAATGTACGCCAGATCGTAAATGTATTTTTGGCAATTTTTCAAATATGTTTTTCTATTTTAAAAAGTTAATTTTTCAAATTTCCTAAATTTTCATTTTACATGCTTCTGGCTTGAAAACCGTTCCTTATACAAAAAAGTTTAAATGCAAAAAAAGTAGGCAGTTAAGTTTTCTATGGATATAATACAACTTCTTTAATAAAATATTGTTATTTAGCCAAAAACTATTTAAAATCTGAAGACCGCCAAAAGGCGGCCTTGGGCATTAGAGGGTTAAAGAAGCGAAAAGGTATTCCTGTATCCGTAAAATGTTTTAGTCTTTTGAGCACAGCAAATTATTGTTATTAAATTACTATTTTTTTTTGTGGGCACTGCGGTGTAATGGTTAGCGCGTTGGACTGTTGCACATAAGGTTGCGGGTTCGATCCCTAACCAAGGCAACATCAAATGATGAAAAATAACAATATGTATGAGTTATTTCTATCCTTCATACATATCGCAGCGTCCTCCTTCGGTGTTCCCATAGCACTTAACCCCACCGAAGTAAAATAACATAACAGGGCTATGAACTAAAAAGCTTCAACAAAGTTCGCCAACTCTTCATCAGATGACGTGCAACAACTGTTCTAATATTCAACATCTCGTGCAATTACAGTGTTGCTATATTTGAAGCTCTTCATCTTTCACCACCTTTCACTTCTTCTCTATCCCCTTTCCAAAGGAAGTAACACGTTAATTAATAGGAAGAATTTCCTGAGTGTTGCTTCTCTTAAAAAAAACAAATAGCACATTTCTATAAGAAATTATTGGTTTGAGTTCAAATTTAATAGGTATCTTAGCTTTTTCAGTTACTCGTCTGAAAAAGAGCTTTCGAAGAGCTTTTTCCACCTACATTTCAAATTAGTGACAAGTTGCGTGCACGATATGAGCAATATGTTTTTTCTCGAGTGATAAATCTAAATTTCATAAATTTTACACAAGGAGTTCGTTTTCGACCCCATTTCTTATGCGGGGTCTAAACATTTCTAAACAATTTCAATATGCGACCCCAACGTGCGTTACTGGAACATACATACATATATTTCACTACTTAGAAAATCCAAAACCGCTAATAAAATTAAAGCATATCTTACACGCAAAGAAAACCTATAGCATTTTCATCTAAAATAAGCGTATAAGTTGCCTTAGTTGATTGTATACTATACAACTACAAAAGTTAAGAATATAAATTATAAAGTCACTTAGGCAAATTTCCGAAAACAAATGTTCGTTGAAATGCAGTGGCGGTTCCAGCTTTCGAACCTTCAGCAATACGCGAACAGATTATCTGCCTGATATTAATGAATTTTTGCATAAAACCAATGCAGTTTCATTGAAACTCGTCAATTGAAACTTTTCATTGAACTAATGGAATTTTTTATAAAATGTTAAAAATTTTCTTTTATTTATTAAAAGTTCCATACACACAGAGAAAAAATATCCCATTTTCCAACTGAAGTTCGGTTACATCTACTAAAATAGGTTGGTGCAACCGAATATTAGTTTTCAGACCAAAATTCTGTTTATACAACTGAATTATAGTTGCTATACTCAAAATATTTAGCAATCACATTACAATATGGTTTCACGAACCGAATTTATTGATTGTAGCAACCAAAATAGGCTTAACAATTCGGTTGGCAATTTTTTTTTCTGTGTGTATACTTAATAAAAACGTAAGATTATATTATATCCCTACGGGAAATTTTAAGAAACTGTCACCGAACTGGCCCCTTTATATGAAATAGAGTGGTCACTTTTACATAACGTTGTGATAGGAGGGGGAAGGGGCCAGTTCGGTGACAGTTTGTTAAAATTTCCCGAAGGGATATTACACGAATTGTGAGGACTCTTCCTTAGAAAATCACTTTCAACGATATTTATTTTAAAGAAGTCGTTTAATTCTGGCAACTTTACCGTATAGGAAACCACCCTGATTCTTAAAATTAATTTTCCTATATAAAAACCCTCTATGAATTTCTACATTGAATCAATCCAATTTTGCTGGTATTCGTACATTGAAACTTTTCATTGATTTAATGCAGTTTTGTATAAAGTTTTAACAGCAATTTCATATTATTTATAAAAAAAAGTTTCATACGCCTAATGAAAAAGTTTCATTAAAAAGAGTTTCATAAAAATTTTGAAGATTTTCATAAAATTTAAGAAATTTTTCCTTCACTTCGTGAAAAATTTCTTTACTTTAGTAAAAATTTTCATTAAAACTTAAATTTCTCTTTGTTTAGAATAAATGCTTTATCTAAAGAGTTTTTCTTATAAGAACCACGAGGCTTTTTTGAACTTCTTCGAATTAAAATTAACTGAGAGTTTTCATATGTAATTTTTTGAGATAACACTGGTTTAAGCACCAACTTCGAGAACCGTGGAATTAATGAAAGATCTGAAGTACGAGCGGTATTCAGATTGTCGAGTGGTAACCGCATATAGATTTTTTTCGGCAACTGGTTGGTGTTTCATGTGAAGCAACTATTGTGCTTCATAAAAAGAAAAATATTTTTCACAAAAATCAATTTCTTTAAAAATTGGGTAGAATTTCTTTTCGCGCAAATTTATTATTCAAGACTATTACTTTTCTTGAATTGTGGGTTTATATTTTGTCTTTAGTGAACAATATTTTATATCAAAATTGTGTAAACATTGGATATGCACCAAAATATTTAAAAACAAATCGAAATTTTTACATAAATTTTAATGATTCTTTTATACACTAACAGAAAAAGTCTGTAACAAATTTAGTTAAAACTACTAAAAATTAGTTAAAAATGATGTTGCGGAAAAATTATGTTGCAGATTACTTTTGCAATATAAACTAAAACATAAAAATAAGATAGGAACACCAAAAATAAAACTGTAAATATACAAAATTTTACTAATATTTGAGTTAGATTTTTGTTAATAGAAAATAACAAATTAACCTGTTAAAATTAGAAAAATATTTTTCTAAATTATTAGTAGCCTTAAAAATCCAAAAAAAAATGTAAAAGGTTCGAAGTTTTCTTTCAATTTTTTTAAACAGCAGTTTACAATTTTTTAGCAAATATTTCTGTTGATTTTAGCAGGATAGACTGCTACTGCATTCAACTAAATTTAGGTGAAAAAGCAAAACTTTTGTAGATATACCAGTTTTTGCTATTTTTAGTCTACTAATATTTAGCAAAATTTTCTGCAGTTTTTACAGTACATTTTGTCATTGTCAATTAACTAAAAGTTAACTTAAATATAACTAAAATTCTGTATAGTTTTATTTTTGCTGTTCTTATTTTACTAGTATTTAGATAAAAAATCTGCTAATTTCAGCAGTTTTTTCTGCAACACCATTTTGAACCAATTTTTAGTGAATTATTTCTGCTATTTTTACAAATTTATTTCTATTAGTGCATGAAAAACTGTTGTTAACTGTTAAAACACTGTTTTAATGTAAAGTTTGGTTGAAATTTTGTTTTGCTATTTTCATACAAAATATTGTTCATTATAGAATCTACTTTTGTATAATGTAAAATTGTGAAAATGGTGACTAAACTAAAATATGAGTACTTTTTGAATCCTGAAAAAATCTTTTATATTACACAGTACAACACTAAAAATGCAGCGGGCATGAGACATATCAATTCTGATAGATTTTAGGATGAGTACCATGAATGTAAACACCAAATTTTAAAATAAGCTCTAGTTTTTGAAATATTCGCAAATTTAACTTTTAGTAAAAAGTCGGTTTTTTCGTTAAAATTTCTTTTTTATTCATATACCTGACTAAACTACGGAAAATTTTTAATATGGTTTAAAAGTATAGACTTTGGGCTTTCAGAACTATACCAACTTATTTTTGTAAGATAAAGGATCTAGGATATAATTGCAATTCAAATGAAAAATTCACTTACTTTCCTATTTTGCAAATCAAGTAAATCCCTTAATCGTATTTGCAAAGTCTTAACACTGATGTAAATTTATATTCCACTAAATTCTTTTTGTCAAAAAAATCACAACTTTTGCATCAACATTTTCCGAAATTCAATCTGAAACACAAATTTTATCGCCAATTTCCAAAAATGTATATTTTTGTTAAAGTCGATTTCATTTAAAATTTTGGGTGGCAGTATGCTTTGATCGTTATTTTTTTAGGAATTTGCACTTAAATTATCTAAAACTTTGTTGAAATTGATTAGAAAATATGTGTACAACATATTTCAATGGTTCTATCTGAGTTTTTTAATTTCAGATTCGCAACAGACTCCTTAATTTGTAGGTATTAAAAAAAACAATATTTTTCAGCTTTAGCCAATTTTTACTTAAAATTAAAATATAAACTGCGAAATTTTGTCCATAAATTAAGTAACATTAGATGTTTAGTGATGGTATAAATTAAAAAATTGGATATTCCTTTCATCGCAGATTAATTAGAGAAATTTCAAATTTAAATGCATAAATATAATCGCAGCTGTCAAAACGTGCGATATATCAAATTAAAGGGCATATTTCATCCAATTAAAATTTTGCAAAGAGTGGCGTTCATAATTTTAATTTTGCATTTTTTTGCAAAAAGTTTATTACAAAATTTAAATTTTCTGTAAATACGGTTTTGTAAATATTTCTTAAACTATAGCTAACTTTAAAATTCTGAGGCCATATTCGTGATCTACGTCACAATGTCTATTAGAAATGATGTATCGCAATCCCGATGCATCAAATTTTTCTTATTTTGTTGTACTGCCCTGTGTAGAAACGGTAATGACATATCATTATTTTTTGGACTACCTGTAATGATACCCACTTACCTTCTGCATTATTTTAAAACATATAATAATGTGTTACTGATAATGACTTATTTTTATCATTATTTCAAATAGAAAATAATTTATGTAACCACATATTTTTTGATTTTTTGTATGCTGACGAGTAAGCTTACTTGCGTGCAGCAGGTCAATTATGTTTTTATCTATTAAATATTACATGTCGATATAGCTCAGATGGTAGAGCTATTGACTGGCAATCTGTAGACCCAGGTTCGATTCCCGCACCAGCAAATTTTATTAAAAAAAAAATACAATAAAAAATATTTTTTTTAATATAATTTATTTTTTTGAAAATCTATTTTTGGACTCATTATTTTTGTCAGTACTGGTAAGCACATAGGTAACGATATATTTTTTGATTTTTCGTATGCTGGTGTGTAACCATAACTCATTATTTTTCGACATCGCCATATAAAGGTAATAAGAAATGTAATAACAAAAGTAACTAGTTACCATTACCAAGTATGTAGTTACATACTACATATCTGGTAATGATTTTCTACACTGGGTATAACATTTTATAAAAAAATGTTCTTCCGAAAACAATATCACAACTGATATTTAATTAAAGTTTATTCCTAAAAAATATTCTTTTTACAGTTTGATAAACTTTTCATAAAAAAAAGTTCCCGAAAGAAAAACTCTCAAATTTTCTTTTGGAAAATGTACATAATCATATCCATTTTCAGTCTTTTCTTAATGGAAAATTGCAGAAAAAAGTATTTACTTTCATAAGTACTTCCTCATTTGTGTATTTTTCGTATTTGATTATTTTCTGATTATCTTCAGGATCTAAAAATTAGAGTATAGGGGAGATTTTTGTTAAATTGCTTTAGAACAGTTTTGGATTTTGGAAACACTTTGTTTGTATGTTACTTCGTGTTTTAATTTTTTTTCCTTTTCCTTTTTCCTTTTCCCTGTTTTCTTCACTTTTTTTTCTTTTCTTTCCTTTTTTTTTCGTTTCCGATTTCGGTTTCCCGTTCCCCCCCCCCCCCCCCCCCCCTTGAAAACGAGCATGTTGAAATGTCTATGTTCGTTGACAAAATTTACATTTTTTTTCCAGGTTCAATAAACTATTTATTTTTTATAAACAAAATGACTCCTGTTTAATTGGAAATTATATTTTTATTAATATTATAAATATTACAATTAAATATATTACATATTACATATATTACAATTAAATTTCACCTACACAATGGCATTATTCCTCTTGCTTAGTCTGTTGTGTGGAAAAAACTATGAGGCATCCACATTTAAGTACATTTTA
Source organism: Leucophora obtusa (assembly GCA_949987735.1). Taxonomy (NCBI): domain Eukaryota; kingdom Metazoa; phylum Arthropoda; class Insecta; order Diptera; family Anthomyiidae; genus Leucophora; species Leucophora obtusa. The sequence continues at coordinate 57,469,110 of OX465297.1, forward strand.
TGTGAAAAAAACAACAAATTTAAAATTAACTCTTTGAATATTTTATTTGAATGTATTACTTACATTTATCACAATTTTTTATGTTTTATTTTTATTCCACATTCCATTTTTTATTACCCTTTAAAAAAGTTGAAAATCATTTCCTTTCTATTTTTCTGCAAAAGAATGCATTAGCCACCTTGGTTTCTGTATGTCAAAGAATAATCTTAGTTGATTTTGTCAATTATCTTGTTTTTTTTATAAGAACATACATACAGCTTGTTGTTTCGCCAAAATTCATCAACGGTAATTTGCCTAAGTACTACTTCAATAAATTAACCCACAAAAAGATATTATACAACTACAAATATTGGTTACTGCCTATTACACTGGAGTGCAACCCTTTACAGTTACTACCAAATTAAACCCACGATATATTTACATGACATGTTTTGTTGAAGTAACTATAGGTTTTTCTTTGCGTGTACGGATGCAATAAAATATATAATGAAAGAAATCATTAAATTAATGAATTTTTCATGCATTTAATGAAATTTTGTCATTAAATCATTGAATCCGAATTATTGAAATCGATTCATTAACAGTGCGAACGAAAATTCTATCAGTGTGAAGGTAACTGAAAAACAAATAAAACTCAGTGAGGTGTAAAAAAAAAAGATGCATTTTTCGGTTGGCTATAAGCTTGGTAAGCAAAAGTCGCAAAAATTGATAGATTTTCTTTTAAATTTAACTAATTTTTTAAAAACCTTTTCATTCAATTATGTAGGTTTCTCCCAATTTTTCGCTTTTTATTTTGAAAATTTGAAAATAGTACCAAATGGATCTAAGGAGTACCACTATACTTTTGAGGTTCTAACTGTACCATAAAAAGTTCTATAGTACTAACTTTATCATCCCCGATTGTTGGTGTTCGTTCGTATAAAATTTAATACTGACTGTTAGTTCTGTTTTTATGTATCCATAGTTGTTGCTTTGCTTGTTTATGCTCATCTAGACATTAAATGTGGCAACAACGCCAGAACTAAGCAGACTGAATGTCGCCAGTTCATACGATACTACCAGACATAATGTCGACGTGTTGATTTGAGTCGAAATGACTTACCTTGCTTTGCGCTATTCAAAACAACTATTGCACATGTGTGTATTGACAGCGCCTATGAGATTCATTAGGATGTCCCTTAAAATAACGATTTGCCGATTTTCGTTATTCTGTTAATTTCCTAGTGGGTCGATTTTGGCTGAAAGTGTAAAAATTAGCCCTACATGGATCATGTTACATAAAATAATTATTTTTATCCAGTTGCGATTTTTTTTTGTCAAATTTAAAGGCTTTACAATCCCATAGTCATAATTAATATTAAGTTTCATGGGTCTTTTCTTTCCCCAGGCCACTAAATGTTAACGATTTTTTAAACAAACATAAAGATATTAAAGGAATTAAATATGCTAAGATGCCAAACGTATTTAACAAATTGTAAAAAATAATCCGTTGTAGGCATGTCCCTATCCGGATTTCATTCTTGCCTAAGGAAATCGTCAGGGGACGACGTTTTTAGAATTTCTGGAAATATTTGTTAAGTTAAAATACAAACTCTATGAGAATGAGAAAGATAATTATAGTCTTAACAAATTTAAGTGATACTTTCCAGAAAACTACACAGAAAGAATTTACAAAATTCTAATTAAATTTTTAAACACCTTTCTTATACCAAATTTGTAAATACAAAAAAAACTTTTTAAAAAGGCACCAACAAAGAAATTTGTAAATCCAAAAAAAATTGTTGGAAATAAAATTTGAATTTAAAAGAAAATGTTATTGCTTCTACAAATTCCCATTGTTGGTGCCTACTGTTTTTTCTGTGTATGTAAACTTTGATGAAAACATTAAAATTTTGTTAAATTTTTGACAAAATGAGCAATTTTTGTAAAATGTCCTTCAAAGCAGTCGCTCCAAACACAAAATCGAATTATCATTTTTCCAATTTGTTTTTTTCTTTAATATCAACTATTATGTGGTACAAATAGCAATCGACATCTCCAAATTAGGCATTTTAAAAAATCTTTAAAATTAATTTAAAAAAACACGTTTTTTCATTTTTATCAAATTCGTGGGTCATTTTGGATTCCAGGCTAAAGTGGGTTAATGATATCCAATGAAGTCAAAATTCCATATCTGAATCACTTTAACTATATTAAATGAATAAATGAATTAAAAAATAATTTTTTTCTAAATTTTGAATTTTGGGAATTGTTAACAATAATACACTTTTTTCCAAAATGTACCATTTTCGTCCAACTTTCGGCACGGGTTAACGTTTTCCAAAAAAAAAATAGATTTCTTCCATTTGGGACCATTTACAATAAAACTGGGGGGTGTAATGACGACTCTATTTTTAAGGGACACCCTAATGTACATACATTGTACATATTTTTCTTGACGTTTGTGTTTGATAAATAATTATTGATGGAAAAATTATATTAAGGCCTGGTAAACAATGACAAAGAAAATTATTTGTGACTTGGGGCTGGTAACTTATCTACAATGCTTATTTTACATTTATTATTGATTAAGAAATCATTGATTAGTGCTTAAACTTACTTAAAATAATATCGGTAACTTATTAAAATTTAATCTATAATTTGTTAATTTTGAATATGTTTATTTGACAACACGAATAATTTTTATTTAAGTCTATGGAAGTACAATCCTTTCAGACTATTACAATAATAACCAGGGCAAGTTTTTTGGCATTTGCCATTAACCCTCTAACAGGCAAATGCTCAATTTATATGCCAAAAGTTTGGGAATTTTTTTTCAAGTTAACAAATGCCTAATAACAAATATTTTGAAGACCGCAGGTGAAAATCAGCCTGTTTGAGCCACCAGGTGAAAAAAACGAAAGGCTGCCTCAGGGCATCCTTGCCTGTTTAAGGTAAAAATAATAGGCATATGCAGTTTTATTTATTTAATAAATTTTATTTAAAGAAGGCACGAATTAATGATGAAAAATAAGAACTAATACTATTTTTGATTATGATATATATAAAAACAGTTTTCGGGGGTTCGAACAACATACATTAATGAATATAACACTTTTGGCATTTACATTTAGTTTGGGATGTTTTACAGAGTTTGCACTTCCCTTTGCCACCATCCTTACTTTTACAGACTGGAAAGTGGTCATATCCATCGAAACGAATTTCTTTGATCGGTCTTTATCATTTTTACCGATGCCAGACACTGTGGGTTGCAATTCGTGGAGATGTAACGAATGACGACCAACCGTTCGTCTTTCCGAAAGTTCAGCAGCAATTTCTTCGCTGAAAGCAGTTAACTCGTGCAATTTTTCATTTCCAGGACTGGTAGTATCATCCCCTTCCTCATTATGTATGCGGCGATACATTTCTAGTCTTCGTTCTGATATGGTAGTGACCTATAGGACTATCCATTAAATCAACACCTCCCATATGCCGGTTATATTCATGAATGATCTGGGAACAGCCCAGTTCTACAACTTTCTTCGATTTACGATCTTATCGACATGTCTTGGCTGCATTCCTTGGTTCCGTCCGTTCAAATGATTAAAATTCAACATAAGTATAAAAATAGTATCATCACTGCTGAAATCTGATAGTTCCTCATCGGTATCCACTGAGTCCATAAACTCTTGCAGTTGTTCATCAGGCAATTCAGCAAGATTCAGGATTTTCTTTCTATTAAATATTGCTTTTGTTTCCATTCCTTTAAAGTAATATTGTTGTTGCCGTAAACGGGCAAGAGTGCCCTGAGGCTGCTATATGTTTTTTTCCTATACCAATCTCCCTATTATTTTTCTGATGATTACGTTGAGTTAACAGCAAATTAATATACATAAACTACTTACCAAAAATATTTAGAGTTATTCTCTAATTAGAAGTTTGTTTTTTTTTTGCCTCATAAATACTTTTCTTTTTTTGCAAAAATTTTTTAATTTACACTATTTTCTTGCAGAAAAATGTTCACAGAGTATACAAAAATCATAATATTGAATTCAAACAAAAAAAAAATGATAGACAATAAAAGACAATAGAGATACTGTTAAAAAAATGCCCTCATACGTCACAATCGGAAAAAAACTAATAGCTGCCTTGAGGCATTCTTAGTCGTTAGAGGGTTAAAGGCCATTTTTGCCATTTTTTCACTTATTTTGTAAAAATGCCAATTATACTATTTTTTCTTGCCAATTTGCCTGCCAATTTCAACTTTTTTTGCGCCATTTTAAACTTGCCCTGATAATAACAATAAAAATATTTAAGTAAAAACAAGGAATACATTTGAAAAACCAATGAAAACTAATTGTTAAGGAAAAGAATGATGTCTCTTTTTATAGAATCCACGCTCTTTTGAAAATCAAGGAGATGATAAAGTTGATTAAATTCAATACAAATACGGCGAAGTGGATCCGAATTAGCATAATTTGTACGAAAGTATTTAACGATAAGGAATTGATAATATCTTGATAATCGATGTGGAGTATTTATGTTGATTTTACTTATAAGGAAATCAGAATGTAAATCACCATTTATCAAATTAAGCAAAAAAGTAACATTTATCATTTTTCGACGACTTTGAAGGAAGCTTTATAAGAGCAAGACGGCTTTTATAACGAGACAAGTGTATGGAAGTATCCCAACCAAGTCCACGAAAGCAAACTATTAGAAATTGATTTTGAACGGATTCAATGGAATTAGAATGTACATTATAGCAAGGATCCCATATAACAGATCCATATTTTTGCTTTTTTGCATGCTACAACGAATATCTTAAGTTTTTTTACATTGATGGTAACCTAAACTATGCGGTTATCGGTAAGGGTAACGCTATTTCATTTATTTCGGTATTTTAAGGTTAACGGTATTTTAGTTATTTCGGCAACGGTAGTTTAAGGGTAACGGTATTTTTATTATTTCGGAATAAAAACAAAATCAATTTATCAACTTAATGTACGAAAAATACTAAATAACTACGTGCAATTACAAAAAGCAGAAAATGAGAAATAACGGTATTTTAGGGATAACGGAATTTCATTTATTTCGGTAACGGTATCGATATTTTATTTATTTCGGTATCGGTATTTTAAGGATATCGGTATTTCAGTTATATCGGTAACGGTATTTTAAGGATAACGGTATTTCGGTTATTTCGGTAACGTTATTTTGGGGTTAACGGTAGTCAGTTGAAAGGGTTTTGAATCGATAACGGTATTTTAGCGGTATTGCCTGCCAACCCTGGTTTTTTATTAGGTAAGGGTGTATAATTATAAATTAATTTTTAATGACGGAAGGTACAGTAAAACTCGCTTAAGACGAACTCTGGGGAATAGACAAATTAGTTCGTTATAAGCGAGGTTCGTATTAACGAGAGTAAAACTTATTTAAACTTTTTAAATTACACAGTACAACAGCCAATCTGGGGGGGTGAGAAATTCCAAGTCAGGGTGATGGTACTAGGTCAGTATAGTAAAACCCTCAAAGGGTTTGGCGTTCGTATGTGTCATTTTTTTTTATGACCTTTTAAATTTTTTCCTTATCTTGATGTTTTTTCGCTTAGTTGTAACATTTTGGCAAAAACGTAGTTTAACATAACTCGGAACCACTTGTCCGATTTTGATGAAACAAATTTAGAAAAATTTAGAATTACAATTTCTTTAATCCATTCATATAACGTTTTTCTTTATAATCAACAGTTTTGCCGGTAAAAATAAATTTGTGGAGAAAAAAAAATATTTTTTTGCCTAAAAATTAAAATTTTTTTTTTTTAAATTCATAAAAAATCCAAAACGGAAAAAAGGATCAAGTGTTATTAATTTCATGTAAAGTCACATAACCTATAAACAAAATTTAACGCGTTCTGCTTTTATTTACAATTAAGTGAAGGTATCCCATTTTGACAAGAATATTGATATTTGTTTTTATTCAAAAAAGTGTCATTTATCGCCTTTTTCATAAATTTTCCCCAATAACTCCAGACTTCTGGCAATAAACTACTAAAAAAATTAAGTAAACATTTTTATAATTTTTTATTTTTATTTTATTTATTTTAATAAATATTGCCTAGACTTTTTCGATGGTGGTTGTTCGGGACTAGTGGCATCGCATTCATCGCTATCATCAGTTTCTGAACCACACATAATGTCAATGTGTGACTCCACTGTTGGCCCTTCTGCATCTCCTGAAAATTCTTTATCATCAAGATCATCCTTGTCTTGCCACACTAACTTACTCCACCAGCAAATTTCCGCAATTATTGCACCCGGCGACTTTTTGCCTCTATATCTGTAAGTTTTTGTTTTATTAAAATGAGTTTGAAAAAATAAAAAATCAGTATTACCTCATTTCAAATGGCATAGCAACTTGATGATAGCGTTCACCTTGTTCATCAGATTCGGTAGCCAATTGTTTGCTGAAGTAGTCCAGATGATGATGTAAATAATGGATTTTCAAGGACATGTGGACACCAATTTCCGAGAATGCTCTTAACATCCTTGCGACAGAAACATCGTAGTTGTTAGAACGATGCTTTCCCAACAAGCCTTCTATTACTTCTTTGATTGCCTGCCATGCATTCAATTCAGCGTCAATCAAAATATTGTTGAATGCGTCACTTTTAATCAGCTTTCGTATATCTGGACCATTTAGTACGCCTGATTGGAAAAAATTAATTTGTTAAGATGGAAAATCATGGGAAATGAATGTGATATTATAACTTACCTTCTTTAATTTTACTTTCGCTGAGTCTCGGGTAAATTAGTTTCAAACACAAGAAAACTTCATCTCTTTTGGCGACAGTTTTGATAAAATTCTTAACAATTCCAAGTTTAATATGCAGTGGAGGCAGCAATATCTTCTCCTTCGGCACTAGAGGCTCACGAATAATATTGGCCGTTTGTAACCTGCTGTGCTCTCTGAGTTTCCATCCGTGGCATGCATATTGGTCACCGGAAAATCGTGTGTCCCAATCGCACAAAAAGCACATATATTTTATATAGCCGCTTTGAAGACCGCAAAGCATTGCTACAACTTTTAAATCGCAGCATATGCGCCACATATGTTTGGCGTAGTTAACCATTTTTAAAATATTTTCCAGTGCATCATATGTTTCTATCGTTTCTGTACTGTAGGCGATTGGAACTGAAGGTTTTTTATTGGTCTTATGCAGTAAAACCGCCTTCAAGCTGAGTTTTGAACTGTCAATAAATAATCTCCAGTCATCTGCTTCATATTTTATTTCCATTGCGTCCATTTTCCTACATCCGGGCAATATGCAGAAGTTTTTTCATCATTCACAAGGAATAAACTTTGGAGTGTTGCCTGACGACTTCGATAAGCTGTGACTTTCACACCGGGTGCCAACAAATTGTTTGATTTCAAAATGGAAGCCAGCTCTTCCGATTTATGCTGTGTTAATTCCAACTTGGCAACAATTGAATCAAGCTTATTTTGATTTATTAAAATTGGCTCATTGGATACTGATGGCTCATATGGGGAATCATCACGTGCATGATATGTCGGAGCAGTCGTAGAAGAGAAAATATCTGGGCTAGAAGCTTTTGGCACAGGAATGTGGTCCGAATGAGGCAATGGTGTTGCGGCAACACCAACGTAATTATACGATTTTCTTATCCTTTTTGCGGCTCCTTTATTCGCACATGCATAGCAATTCAATGGATTGTGACCTTCGCCAGGATTAGTCCAAGTCATTGGGATACCGAATGGCATACTTTCACGTCTTCTATTTTTCCAATTAATTAGACGGTTGTAGCAGCTTTTACACACTATATTTGGTACCCAATTTTCGTTCACTATAACATTTTGGTTGAAGTACATCTCGTATGTTTGAACAAAATCAGTACTGAAATTTCCCCTTTTTTTATGTGTTGAGACATATTGACCACAGCAGTAGCAAAAGCTATTTATATCTGGCTTGCACAGTTCCATATTCTGTTCTCTTTTGTTCACTTTTAAAAAACTGGAGAAAAATCACTTTTACTGTTCGCGTTCGTCGGCACTTGTTGAATGACAAAAATCACAGAACCAGTGTGAGAAAGAGAAGAAGTATAATGACAATGCATGTTTTATGTGAACATTACAGAACCAGTGTTGCCACATCAATATTTCTCTTTTAGTACAGTAGAAAAATATGAGAGAGTTCGGCTTGTGAGTGTCAATGTTTTCTCCAAATAATGTTGTGCATATCTGGAGCAAATTTTTGAAATTCATAGATTTACCTAATTGTGAATAAATGAGAAACGCGTGCATCGATTTTCATGATCTATGCCTTTTTTTGCTCATGAGTTATGTGACTTTACGCGAAAGTAATTAGTTTTGGCACTTTTTTCCATTTTGGATTTTTTATGAATTTAAAAAAAAAAATATTTAAATTTTTAGGCAAAAAATACTTTTTTCCCTTCATACATTCATTTTTAACTTCGAAAGTGTTGCACATATAGGAAAACGGTATAGAAACAGATTAGAGAAATTGTAATTCTAAATTTTTCTAAATTTGTTTCATCAAAATCGGACAAGTGGTTCTCGAGTTATGTTAAACTACGTTTTTGCCAAAATGTTACAACTAAGCGAAAAAACATCAAGATAAGGAAAAAATTTAAAAGGTCATAAAAAAAAATGACACATACGAACGCCAAACCCTTTGAGGGTTTTACTATACTGACCTAGTACCATCACCCTGACTTGGAATTTCTCACCCCCCAGACAATAATCCCAAAAATGTTCCATAGTGTTATCAACAAGATGTTTTAAATCCTTAAATTAAATTGTTTGTAATATATTTAAGAAAAAAATTCTGTGTGTTCGGTTTAAAATTTCTCAAAAGTAAAATAAATATAGAAAAAATTTTGAAATTTTGTAAATTTCGTATTAAAAACGGAAAATTATATGAAACTTTCCCAGCAAAAATAAATGGAATAACTTCTAAATGAATCACTTCCTTCATTACATCACAAAGAATTACTCCCTTAGAAATGGGTTTTAAGCAACATGCTAGTCAGAAGTTCTTTTTCATGGGTGATAAGAAGTTAATATTTTGTATGGGGGTTGCATAAGAACGTGCTGGCACATAAATCAGAGGGTTGTGGGTTCGAATCCCACCAGGTGGAAAAAAAATTTTTGGATCTTTTTTTACACAATTAATAATTTTTTGTGGTTTTGACAGTCAAATTTTTATTTTTTTTTTTCTATTTTGTACACTCAAAAATTAATTTTTGAAACTATTAAAAAAATTTTTTTTTAATTTTCTATTAATTTTTAATGAAATTTTATGGAAATATAAAAGTTCTAAATAAATATGTAATTCTTCAAATATTTTTTGTTAAAATACCAAAAAGGTAAATTACAATTTTGCTTGTATTTAAAAATTGTAATTTAAGAAATCCATTGTAATTCTTCAAATATTTTTTGTTAAAATACCAAAAAGTAAATATTACAATTTGTATTAAAAAAATTGTAATTTAAAAAATCCATTTTGATAAAATTTTTACTAAATATATTAAATATAACAGAAAAAGAATACAGGATTTTTTGTATTTTAGTTAGAACTAGTAAAAATAAGTTAAAAATTATCTTGCAGAAAAAACTATTTTTTATCTACTATATCAGGTATGGGCACATAAATTGATTGAAGGGCCAAACTTGGGATTTCACAAACTTACTGAGGGCCGCACCAATTAATACATTACTCGACAAAAACAAAGTTTTTGTAGGTACAGCCTTCTGCTAAAACTTTTTTTTGAGTATTTTAGATTCTTAAGCCCAGACCTAAAGTGAAAAAAGTCCATTGAATAGCCTTGGAGTTGTAAGTCTTTCTTTTTTTTATCCCCAGGGAAATACTTTATGATTTTTTATATTTTTGATCGAAATATATTTAAAAATGTAGGCACAGACTCAATAAATGTTTTAAAAATTTTTTGCCGTCCTTAATACGAATCTGAAGTCAAAAACTTTGAAATCAGCAGTCTACTATTTTTCATCACATATTTCTGTTGATTTTAGCTGGATGACTATTTTTATATTTAACAGTTTATTTTAGCTCTTCGAATATTACTAATATTTAGCAAAAATCGGCGAAAATTTTTCTGCAGTCACCTTTAAATAATAAACCTGTAAAAATAGCAAAAAAAGCTACTAATTGTTTTGCTATTTTCACAGGTTTATTTCTATGAGTGTATGAATCAAATTTTATTGTGTCTAACTGTTTTACCAAATTTAGGTGCTTCAAGGACTATTCTCAAAAGTAGATTTTAGAAATCCTTACGAGGTCCTTAGAACAGCCTTAAACAATTCCTAAACTGAAAGGTAATTTTTTTGAATTCAAAATCATAAAAAATAAAGACTTCTACGTACTTCTAAGTACTTCTATGTCATATTGACCCATAAAGTATTTTTCCCAGGCTTAAGGTTTAAATAAAGAAGAAGGAATTTTTCACTTAATATTCGGATGTAGGAGGCGAAAATGCTTTAAAACGTTTTAGAGGAACTCTGTTCAAAAAAGTCGATATTTGTTGATCGGTGTAATTTTTTTGAAGCTCCATTGAATGTTTATTTTTTTACCGCTGTTTTCTACATTATGTATATTTTTAAATTCTGATTTTAATTTTTTTTAATTTTGTTTAAAATTAAAAAAAAATTTTTTGATTGTTTTAAAATTAATGAAGGGCCCATGTATGTACTATATGCTGCAAAATTTTCTTCTTATCTAACTAGTACTTAGCAAAAAACAATCTGCTAATATCAGCAGTTTTGTTGCAAGGTCATTTTTAATTACATAATTTTTAGTAGCTTTTTCTCCTATTTTTACAGCTTTATTTCTTTCTATGAGTAAATTATTTTTTATAAAAAATAACACTTAAAAAAAACAACTTGATATATTTTCCAGTATATTAAGCGGGGAATACATTAAGGAACATTCGTGAAAAAATGGCCATTTTATTACGAATGTTGATTTGTGTATGTTAATGTTCGTGTTGACATTCGTGCAATTCTTGTTTAAAAATTTTTTGATATTTTTTGTTCCCTACTCAATGTTCCTTAATGTATTCGCCGCTTTATACATATATTTTCGTTAATAAAAAATGAAAGAAATGAAGATAACAACAATTTACTGAACAATAATGCTAAAAGTCAGCTATTAGTTATAAAAAGCGATAGCGTAGGGGGTAGAGTGTCTGCTTGAAATGACAACAAGTCTGGGTTCAAACTAGTGCTGGTAAATTCGGTTACTTTTCAATACTCGATACTGCTCGATATTTTTGATTTGATTACTCGATACTTTTAACGGTTTTTAAATTTGAAATTTTTTAGTAAAATTCCTTGAAAATGTTTATGGTAATTCAATATTTAAATTTATAAACATATTATTAAACTTTTTCATCAACTATTCATTGCGTTTTTCATAGTTTTTTAACATATAATTTTAAATATTTTACTTCTGATTTTTTCTTTTAGCAGAGTTGTAGTTTTGTGACAAATGTTTTAGCAGAGTAACATTTTTGTGGTAAATATTTTAGCGGAGTCACATTATTATATATTTTATCTATCCAAAATGCAACTCTGAAAATATCGAGTAGTAGTTTTGAGTATCGAGTACTCAAAAAAAGACAAATACTCGATACCCACTACTCATATTTTTACCAGCACTAGTTCAAACTCCACACGATGCATGATGATTTTTTTTTAATTAAATTAAAATAAAAAGAACTGAAAAAGAACTTCCTTTTCATTGGTTCAAACATACATAATTTGTTTTAAAAAAGAACAACTTCCTTCCTATGACAAGCCAATGTTAAATTCATCGGTGAAAAATCCGAAAAAGAACAACTCCCTATTCAACAGTTGCACCCTATTTTCCTCACTCTTTTTCCTGGGTTTGTTTATGGGACCATCATATATATAATGGTATATATATAAAGTATTTGAACCAAAACGTATTTTTTTATACACTGATTTCTTATCACAAATCACAAAGTCATGTTATGCAAAAAAAAAAGAAGAAAAAATTCAAAAACAAAATAACAATTCAATATTACAGACAGTGTTGCTACCAACAAAAATTTTTTGTAACCAAAATACTTAAAAAAAGTTACCAAATGAGAAAAAAATAACCAAAAATTAAAGTTTTTTAGTTTTTATTTAAATATATAAAAATATTTATTATTAAAATTTAATTATTGTCAAAATTTGTATTTTAGAGTTAACAAAAAATAAAAATAAAATTCTTTAACATATTATTATTATTATGGTGGTGGTGGTGTAGGTTTAACTTTAACTTAAATATTAAATAAAAGAAAATGTCAAAAACTTGTATTCGAAACAACAAATTTTTGGATTAACTATTACAGTAATTACCGCTTATATGCACTTATAAATTTGCACGACTTTTAGTGCTTATAAACGGGAAATGCATTTATAAAAACTCGTATGAATTTTCAGAGAGTTGAGGCGAAATTTGGGGTGCATTTAAACGATAAGTGCTTATAACCGGCGTGCATATAAGCGGTAAATACTGTAGTTAACTCTAAAACCTTCAGTATGAGACCCACCGTTAATAACTAAAAAACTTAAATTTAATTTAATTTCAAATAGAGATCAACAAATTAGTTTCAGGTAAAATTAGCCACTGTGTTATTTGAGTTATAAAATAAATATTTTATAAGGTTAAAACATCTCTTTGGCAGACCACATATAGTGAGAATGATTTTGGGTTTGCACAACTCTTTTGATTGCATTATATTAACTATATTTAATAGTTTTAAAATCAAGATTATTTCGAAACTTTGTTTTTCTTAAAATAAGCTGTGCAAATTTACTTTCGGCAGCAGCTGAACTATGTGGCAATGTAAATGAATTTTGAGCAAAATAAATTATTTATTCAAAACATTTTTCAACCATTCCATTTTGGTATTTGGATTCTTCATCCCAAAATTCAACTACTTATATGGGTGATATCAAAAAATGTGATAAAAACCGTGTAACCACCTAATTTCTAATGCATGGATTACATTTGAGTTACATATTTCGATATATATCAGCGCATTGTCACGTGTTTTACAAAATTTATAACAATCTGACCAATTTTTGATTAATACATAAAATTTGTGACCAATTTTATAGGCCAAATGTAAACTCCGTAACAAGTAACTCATAAGGTTTTTTAACTTTAATAGCTTATATTTTAATAACCAATAAAGCTAAACACTAACTGTAAGAATTTTTATGAAGAGGAAAAGTGCCGTTTTTAATAAACATTTTACAAACTTTTTCGTATATCTTAGCTATCACGACTTCAACTCTGTAACGATTTTTCGTCATAATTTTTGATAAAAATGCATATACCAGAATTTTGGAGTTATCTATTATTTATATTGCGAAAAGTATAATGTTATTTATACTCAAATGATCGTTGGACTGTAAGTAATCATCCAGTATAACAGACTTGAAGCTTTTCTGCAGCATGTAACATTCGCGAGATGAAAAAGGATATCTTTAATAAGATTTGAAAAAATGTTGTAAACTCCGTTCCTAATTTTTACACCAAACTATTTAACGAGTAAGAAAAACAATGTCATATTTGGATTCACCTTGTAGGCATCATGCGATTTTGTTTCGGAAAAAAAAATTCTGACAAAGCGTTTCTGAAAGAAAACGAAAAAAGTAACCAAATGTAACTGTAAACTCCGTAACCACAATTGTTTGCATCAGATTTCATTCAAATAAATGTAGATATATGTTTAAAATATTTTAAAATAACCATAAACGGAGGTGATTCAACTAATATTTATGCGTCAAAAGACGATTTAACTAATAACTTTGCGTCAAATCAAAAAAAGTTATCAGTTTTTACCCTAAGCTGCTGGAGCGAAAAACGATTGATTTTGCATTTCAAGGGTTTTGAATCGATATTTCGAGTCATTACTGACATTAGTTTGACAAATTAAATTTGTTTCACACAATTTAAGAATTTTTTGATCGCGAAATGTTATGTTTTTAATATATTATTTTGTAACTACGCAACCGCTGTTTGGATTTTAAAAAATTTTATATTTTTGAAAAGCATTAAAAAGGACCAAAAATACAAAATTAAAAAAAAATTTTTTTCGCGGAATGAATTGTATTTTTATTCGCGAAACCGCCAATTTGATAAACACAAATTATATATCATTGGATAGCAAGTTGAAAACCCAAATACGAAAAACTAATAAATTGAAGAAAATTCGTACGCAATTTTTTTTGTTATATCTTTTGCTTGCAGAAATGTAAACTCCGTTACAACAAAAAAAACTAAAATTGTGCAAGAAAAGTTATTGCGACAACCTGTAGAAGAGATTTGTTGCAATTAGGTTCATAATGACTAAACTTACTGATTCCATTAAGAAGAAATCTAAATATTAACACTTTTTGCTTCTCACAAATTTGGCCCAAAAATTTATCACATTTTTTGATTTCACCCATATGCATGAAACTGTTTCATTCTGTAATGTTCGAAAATCTTAATAATTTCCATTGGGTTAAAATTTTTTCTTCATTACCGCTTGTTAAGTTTGGGAAAGATGACAATAAAGGCTCCAAATTTATTTCTAAATTATTTAAAACTTGATTTGGTGTTATTATTGCAAGATGTTTTAAATCTTTTTTCGAAAATTCATAGCATTTTGAGATTTCTTTTAAAAGTTCTATATAAAAAGATTGTATATTTTTTTTAATTTCATATTTTTTTTTAAGTTGGACAAGTTACTTTCATGCAAACATAGTTCAGCTTTACGGCCAATAAAAATATTTTCTAAATTTAATTAATTACATCAATTAATTTCATCAAATAAATTAACCATTTTTAATGAAGTTAAACTTTTAACGTAATTAATTTTGGTAAAATTGTTCAAAACTATTAAAAAATTTAATTTCTATTGGCCTTAAACATATGGCAAACGCAGTTTTTCTGATTGAAATTCTTTAAGTTATTTATTATATTAACCTTCCTATTCCCGCGCGTTGGTCTGTGAGACCGAGAACACTTTTTTCAAATATATTTAATTTAAGGCTGTTTTTTAAAAGACTGAAAGTGGATAAAAATTACTGAAAATAAAGTTATTGCATGGTATAATTTCTTTCATTATATCTTTAAGTTTAAAAAAAATATTATCTATATAGGTTGTGTAAGGAAAAACTATGAAGAAACAGGTTTTCAAACCTTCGGTCTATGAGATAGCGCGCGGGTATAGGTGTTACAAAAATTAGCGCGGGTATAGGAAGGTTAAGAATATATGAGAGAAATAAAAAATAAACCTTAAAGTTAGTACCAGAAATTTAGGTACCAGAAATATCTAATATTCTATGTGGCTCTACACTGCAATAATCTTGAAGTTCTTTACATTCAACAATACGTTTCGAACTATTCGCAAAAAAAGTAACAAATATTCCTACAAAGAATTTAAATTTGTACGGGAAGCTTCTTACAAGCATAAGCAGAACATAAATCTAAAAACACAAAAAAAAAATGTATATACTTGATTGCCAAAAAAGATATCAAAATGAAAAAAAAGTTCAAAAATAACCAATTTTGGTTAAAAATAACCAAAACGGCAACACTGATTACAGAGAAAAAGTGTGCCTACAAAGTCTTTTAGTTTAATTAATGGTAGCATTCGGCAGAGAAACCTTAAACTGATACCGGTGACTTGAAGCGATTTGTGATTTCTTACTCTGCTGAACGATGTTTTCTTTGTTTTGTTTTTAAATACATTTTTTCTATATTTTGCTTTGATTTTTTAAATTTTTTGTTTTTGAATTATATTTGTATGTTTTTATTTGTCATTCATACAAAACAAAATTTTTTTAAAATCAACAACAACAAATGTATCACTATTTGTTCAAAAGTAGCAAACATTTTTTACGCTACCAAAATATGACAGCGCTACCTGAGCGCTCAGACTGAGCGATTAGTGATCAGGTCGTTCAGCAGATAGTTGCACAACTGTGGTAGAACTGTTGACTGTCAAATTGTATCTGCCGAACGCACCCAATAATTAGGGGTGTGCTTAGGGTTGCCAGACGTGCTTGATTTGGCTTGATTGTCAAGCTTTTTCAATGCGTGTCAAGAATAAAGAAAAAATGTCACTTGTCAAGCTAAAACGGAATTTTAGAAATGTTTCCATCAAATTGATAAGAAAAATCAAGAAAAATTAACTATTAGCAAAAAAAAAAAAATTGTTTTTAAATGTACCTACCATGACTAATTTTTACGGATAAATGACTGTTAAAAAGTCTTTCTTTGAATGAAAAGGAAACGTTTGAGTTAGAAGCTAACCAATTTTTACAAAATGCTGTAAAATACTTAGAAAACAGAACAGCAAATTGGTGTTTTAAATATAAAAAACTCGTTGTCAAGGAATAATTAAGCAGAGCTGCCATTTATTTTAATATCAAATTCAATTAATACCCTGCAAAATATTGGTAATGACACCTCATTGCTGTTTGCATTACCAATAATGATATATCATTACCTTTTGCATTATTTTGTAATATAAAATAATGACTTCCTAATAACGGCCTATTGTAGTCATTGCTTTTAAATATAAAATAATGACTTACTCGCAATAGTTTAAAAAAGAACTTTTTACAAAGTTAAATTTTATACATTTATATTTATTACATGTAAATATGTTTTGTGTTAAAATTTTTATGACGAGTTCTAAAATTACACTCTAGCAAAAACTTTAATTTCTCTGAATCTATTTCCTGAAGCTAATAGTATTTGTGTAACTCCTTATTTTTAAGAATCAAGTCAGCAGTGGGATAACCCCTTATAATTCAACTTTTTGTAAGCATGTTTGTAACCACTTATTATTCAGAATCTCATAACTACTTTCTTCTCATTTTTTCGTAAGCGAGCAGGTAAGCGTGACTACTTATAAAAACGACCACGCCAAACAAAAATAATGAGTTTAGATGCCAAAAAATAAGTTGTGCGGAGCTATGAATTTCTATTATATAACCACTTATTTGGTAATCAAAGATTTTGCTGGTTACTGATATGTTGTATGCAGATTAGTGCTGCCTTCGGGAAGTTTTTGAAGAATTGCCAAAAGATATATTCATTGAAAATATATGGGCCCATATATTCATTGAAAACATATGGGCCCATTTCTTAAAAAATGTGGTACAATGTAAAAAATCTGTATAAATTAATAACATTTAAATTTTTAAGTCTATTTTGCAATTTTTTTGCTAATTTAACTGAATTTTAAATTGTCAAGAAAAATCAAGCCTTTTTTTTAATGTCAAGAAAAATCAAGCTTTTTCCTCTGAATGTCAAGCTTTTCGCCAATTTCGATCTGGCAAGCCTAGATGTGCTATTTATTGTATCGTTGTATCGTCCTAACAAAAAACAGAGTTTTTAAAATTTTTATTTGACTTTAATAATGATTTCTAATTGATTTTTCTCTCTGTTGGGCTACTTAAACCATACATGGGCATTTTTCATTACCATTGAAATTTCATTACCATTAGTTCATACTAATGACAATGAAAAAAATTTCATTACCATTTAATGGTAATGAAATATTTTTCATTAGAAAAATAATTACTAATTGTAATGAAATTACACTAATGTATAAAAAAACTAATTACAATTGATTAAAAACCATTTGTTTACAAAAAAATTCAGACAAATGAAAACAAACAACGGGTTTGGCTGGGGAAGTTATAAAACATAATTTTTTAAGGAGGATCCATTCCATTCCGTTAAACTTTACCTGCATTCAAATAACAATGGAATAGAAAGTAATATTTAATTTCAAATGAGCATGAGCCTGAATTAGCATATTCCATCTTCGATTTCAGCGAGTTTTACTCCATTTTTACGTTTTTCTGTCAATGACAATTATTTTTTTTAATTTATTCATTATCAATGGTAATGAAATTTAAAATCATTGTCATTAATCAATGAAATTAAATTTTAGAATCATTACCATTAATTAAAAAAATGGTAATGAAAATAATTTCATTACAATTGATATCAATGCAATGGTAATGAAATCATCAATTAATTAGTCCACCTAATTAATTAGTCCCATGTATGACTTAAACCTAGGACACTAAACATACGTAAAAATATTGCATCGTGCTATTCTTAAATGCCGTATTTTTTCAATTTAAATTTTAACAACTCTGCTTTTTGTTAAGTCGATACAACAATACAACAAATATCACACCCCTTGTGAACTACCTTAATTATTTTGAAAATATTTTTAATAGCTGGTAAGGTATCCTTTGCGTTTAGTAACTTCAAGAAGTCTTTTTTGCATTGAATTGACTAGTTTAGCAGTGTCTTCAGCAATTATTTTAATCCATTCTTCTTTTATGAATATCCTTTGAATAGTGTGCTGGCGGATACGGCCCTCACGCAAATCCCGATCGGATTTAGATCGGGCAATTGTGGGGGTGAACGAAGCTGTTTTGGAGCAATATACAACAACCAAAGCTTAACAATTTCTGTGGTGTGCTTCGGATCGTTGTCATGCTGAAAGTAATATTGATCTCCTAGACGGAGTTTCTCAGCACTTTGTTTCAAGTTGCGCTTCAAAATGTTCAGGTAATCATATTTGTTCATTATAGATTCAATAAACTCCATATTTCCACCCCCAAATCGTTAATCCCCGACCACTGTGTTCGACAGTAGACAAACCGTTTTATTTAAGCTGTACCTGGTTTTCGCCAAACCAATTTTCGTTCGTGTTTCCCTTGTTGTCAGTATCGGTGGTCACCCAGATCGAGGCTTCGACGTCAACATTCCAGTTGATTTATTATTGTATACCATTCTTTGAACTGAAGAATGTGTTCTGCTAACGATTTCACCTATTTTGTGAAAAGTTTTGCCTTTTTTCAATAATTCAACATTGATTTTTCGTTCTCCAATAGGAATTTCTGTTGTTTTAGGCGGAATTCTACAAAGAATGGCGTATCACTTTGAATGCAATCAAAAACTGTTTGATGTAGAATTGCCACTAAAATTTACCAAATGTGTCCACCTGCTTGTTAGAAGTAAGTCGGTAATTTCCCTTTTTACATTTTGAACACATCTAGATCAGATTAAATACATACATCTAGCCAGGCGCGTATAGAAGGGGGGGGGCTATAGCCCCCCCCCCCCGCTCCTTGAGGACCAAAAATTTTTTTATTCAAAATTATGCTATAAGGGACAACACGATTAATTTTTTAAACAGTCATTTTAGAATTTCACATTCAATAAACATTTTTAATTTTGAGATTTTCACCCTTATTCTAGGAAATTGTGACAACTTTCTTTGTTATGAAATTTGTCACGTTCCTTTTAAATTTGTTATTGTATTCTATTTTTTTTTTATGACAAGAAAAAGGTTCAAAAATTTCACCATACTATGGTGAAAGCTTTTTCTGTCAAAAAGAAACAAACTTATTTAAATAAATAAAACTAAAATTCCTGTAAATTACCAAACAAAACGTAAAAAGAACAGAGAAGAATAAATGCATCACCGGATTACGAAAAATAATATTTAGCTTATTAATCTGTGCATATTGGCTCATGGTTGCATAACCCAGCAAAATCTTTCATTACCAAATAAGTGGTTATATAATAGAAATTCATAGCTCCGCACAACTTATTTTTTGGCGTCTAAGCTCATTATTTTTGTTTGGCGTGGTCGTTTTTATTAGTAGTCACGCTTACCCGCTCGCTTACGAAAAAATGAGAAATAAGTAGTTATGAGATTTTGAATAATAAGTGGTTACACACATGCTTACAAAAAGTTGAATTATAAGTGGTTATCCGATTGCCTACTTGATTCTTAAAATAAGGAGTTAAGCAAATACTATTAGCTTAAGAAAATACATTCAGAAAAATTTAAGTTTTTTCTAATGTGTAATTTTAGGACTCGTCATAAAAATTTAAACACAAAACATATTTACATATAATAAATAAAAATGTACAAAATTTAACTGTGTAAAAAGTATTTATTTAAAATATTACGAGTAAGTCATTATTTTATATTTAGAAACAATGAATACAATAGGCCGTTAATAGGAAGTCATTATTTTATATTATAAAATAATGCAGAAGGTAATGATATATCATTTTTGGTAATGCAGATAGTAATGAGGTGTCATTACCAATATTTTGCTGGGAAGAAGTAAAAGCTACTATCATAATTCTGGTACGATTCATGTAAGTGTAGCACCGATAAAAACCGTATATAAAACGGCTAGCAGTTATCCGTGGTTCTCGCAGTTTGCTAACAAAATTTGGAGGTAGTGAACAGAGAAAACGACAATTTCTATAAATACGCCCTCAGTTATATAAAATTTGTTAGTTCCAAATCCGACTTCTGTTTATGGGTTTAGATAATTCCCCACCAATCTGTCATATATCCACAATTATTATAATTGTAATTAACTTCTTGCTTCATAGTTTTTGTAACTTTAAAGGAATTCTTCAAAAATTTGGCTTTTTTTGCTCGATGACAAACACAAATTTTACTTGTTATGTGCTTATTATAATAAGGGTTTTCACAAGGGGTGTGCTATTTGTTGTATCGTTGTATCGTCCTAACAAAAAACAGAGTTGTTAAAAATTAAATTGAAAAAATACAACATTTGAGAATAGCACGATACAACATTTTTACGTATGTTTAGTGTCCTATGTTTGAGTGTGCTAACAGATAGAAAACTGAATAGAAAATCGTTGTTAAACACAAATAAAAATTTTAACAACTCTGTTTTTTGTTAGGACGATACAACGATACAACAGATAGCACACCCCGTATGAACAACCTAAATGTTACAAATTTGTCAGGGTTTTGCTGTGACAATTTTTTTTAGAATACCAAAATAATGACAATTTCCATTCACCTTAGTTTTGTCACAATTTTGTTATTGTTATAAAGTTTAGAATAAGGGTGTTTGTGTAGGTTGGATTCAAGGAAGAATTTGTTTTTTTCAGGAAATCAGACAGATTTTACATTTTTCAAGAGGTAATTCTCAAAATTTTCTAAATTGAGCTTGTTTTTATAGAATTATTATGAAACTATTAACCACTTTTTTGCAATTCAGCAAATTTTTTTAAGGCATTTTACTTAAAAATTAATAATTAGGGCCGCCTATATTGTCAGAACAATGATCGGTCTCAAACGAAATTACTTACTTAAGAAATATTTAAGAAAACAATCGTGTTTAGTTCTGAATATAGAACTGAAAAAAGTTTTTTTGTTTTAAATTTAAGTGCACTACTATTAAGTGCACTTCTAAGTGAACTTTTTAATTAATTTTTCAAATTTCATGATCTTAGGATCACCATTTTAACCATAAGTACTGCTCAGAAATACCTTAGAATCTCGGAACAAAATACCACTTAAATATTTGGTTGTATTTAAGTGTTTACTATTTATAATATCGGCCCTCAGATTTTTTGATATGAAAATTCTAAAATTTTTCAGAAAAAACTCTTTATTTTTTTGAATTTTTACCGTAGAAAATTTTGCATTAAAAAAAATTTGTTAATTCTAAGACATTAAAAAAATATCAGATTTGAAGTCATATTTTTATAAAAAAATCACACATCTAAGCAAAACTTACCCCATTTAAAATATTTTTACTTCTTTGAGAAATTGAATATCAGAGCATATTTTCTAGTGTTTTGAAAGTTTTACTTATTTGCAAAAAATCTGGTGTTTTTAACAACTTCTAGTTTTTGATTAAAAATATGTATTTAATTTGACAAGTAAATACAAGTAGTTTTTAAAAACTATTATTTTTTGGTTAGCTTTAAATGAAGTATTAAAAATATGTTAATTCCAATTTAATACACAAATAAAAAATATTGAAATTGAAAAAAACTCTTTACTTTGGTAAATTAATGTTTTTTAGTTTGACTCTAGATCATAAATTAATATCACTTTCTATATAATTTATTTTTCAAATTAAAGAAAGTGATATTAATTTATGATCTAGAGTCAAACTAAAAAACATTCATTTACCAAAATAAAAGATCGACAATACATACCCCTCATTCATCTTAAAAACTCTTTACTTTTAACCTAACACTGCGAGAATAATCTGCAGGATATTAATGAGTTTTTGCATAAAACCAATTAAGTTTCACTGGAACTTGTCTATTGAAACTTTTCATTGAATCAATGGAATTTTACATAAAATATTGTGAAAAAAAATTATATTTATTAAAAGTATCATGCACTCAATGAAAAAGTTTCATAAAATATATGAAGATTTTTAATTAATTCTAAGAAATTTTTGATTTATTTTGTGAAGAAAATTTCATTAGTTTAATGAAAAGTAGGTAATATGTGTTTAGAGGTAGGTAATAAGTGTTTTTTAGGAAGTTACCGTGATTGACAGAATAATAGTTTTATTAAAGAAAAGTAAAAGGTTACCTATCTTAAATTTTACTTACAAAACTCATAACCGGGTAATAGTTTAAAGTTTTGTTGGGATTTGGATTTATTGCGACTTCTATCGTAGAGATCTACCACATATCCGAATTTCATTAGGATCGGAAGGAATCCTGCGGAATAGTTTCCACGTTATAAACAACTAACTAAAATTTAAAATATTTTGTCAAGATTTTCGTATTAAAACCCTTTCAAATTTAAGGACATTCTTCTTGTCAAATTATTTTTTTTTTATTTAAATGTTGCAATAATTAGGGCCAGTTTTATATTTATTCAGGAAAAATATTGATTTTTTCTTATATAGCTCTAAGTGATAAATTTTATTCTCAGATCGATTTTTTTCTAAAATATTCCTTAAATATGAAATTTTCAAAGATGCTGTTTCTGGCTATAAAACTGTCCCGTAAACATTTCTTCTACATTAAACCCTAATCTAATAGGGAACATTGTTTTTTTCGAAAAATTCTTTGACATTGAAACATTTTTTATATTCTAGGTTTGATATGAAAAAGCGTGTTCGTTTACTTACTACATGTTACTACATTTACTACAGCTGGAAAAATTCAATACCAAAATTAAACAAAACTTTCCAATTGTAGTAAAAGTAGTAAGAATTTTGAGTAATCGAACACACTGAAAGTTTTAGGATTTGGAGTAATTGTTCTTATAAAACTATCACAGTGACTTTAAAAAATTTTACAATTTAAAACACATCCCTATTATCATATTCTGAGAATTTTTTTCATATCAGAATCTGCATTAGGTTTCCTATGAAAATATAAATTAATTTTTAAATGCTTTTTACAAAACAGAACATTAAAATATTGTTATTATTTCAGAAGAAAAGTTTGCGAATTTAGATATATTTCCTCTTATAAAGTTTTCGGATTCTGTGCTGCGATCTCTTAACTTATTTATGACAAAATTTGATAGTTAACGAAAAAATTTGTTGAACATAGAAAAATATATAACTACCCGAGTAAAAAAGTGTATATATAACATATATTTCTTAATATCCCAGTAAAAAATGTGGAAGCAGGAAAAACGTTTACTGCTTCCTTACTGCTACTTTTACAGCTTCTAAAAATGTATAGCTTCGTAAACAGCACAAATGAAAGGCCTAAGTTGATTAATTGTTTACATCGCTTTTTGCTGCGCTTTTCATAAAGGCATGAAATGAGCAATACATTTTGATTGCTAAATATTTTTGCGGTTCTTTTATCAAAATTTTATAAAATGCGGAAAAAAGTTATTTTAATGAAAATAAAAAGTTTTACTGAAAATAAGAGGCATTTTCTCTTCACGGAAAAATATGCAGGAATATTGTGCTTTTCAGAAGGCATGATTGTAAATAGTTGAAAAACTTTATAATATGCACTTCCGAGAAGGCATGTATTATCGACATTTTAAAAGAAAAACAGGAGCACTAATTAAAAACGGTGAATTCATGGCTTTTCGGATCTCGAAACAAGTGCTTTCACGCGAGCTATCTCGAACAAAAATCAGGCATGATATCATCAACAATGCAATCGCTTCACTGCTCAACCTTCCCTGACAAAACTGCTTCCAAGCAAACAGTAATTTCTGCTGGGATTAAAATATATGATAATATAAAATATTGTATGCGACCTTATATGTTTTTATATGATGATATTATAATTTTTTTTAGAAATTTTCTCATATGTAATCATATTAA
Source organism: Leucophora obtusa (assembly GCA_949987735.1). Classification (NCBI taxonomy): domain Eukaryota; kingdom Metazoa; phylum Arthropoda; class Insecta; order Diptera; family Anthomyiidae; genus Leucophora; species Leucophora obtusa. Next base: position 57,493,293 of record OX465297.1, read on the forward strand.
ATAATATATCAGTATTTGCTTTATTGCAAATTGTATATATAGGAATATATTATTCATAAAACCGTTCAAAATTTTATATATCAAATATTTATATATTATTTTAATTTTAGTTTTTATATAACAATATCGTCGGCTTGCCTGCAAGTAGTGTTATGTGTTTTTTTAGCAGGTTTTCAGGAGGGCGAAAAAACTGATTTATATTATCCTTTTAATATATTTCATTGACATCATATGCCTTAATAATGATTGTGTAAATAAGGTCGTGAATCATTAGGCCATATGATGTCAATAAAATATCTTAAAAGGATAATATAAATCAGTTTTTTTCGCTCAAACCTGTTAAACCAAAAACAGCACCTCGTGCAGGCAAGCCGACGATATATTAGTTAACCCTTTGACACGGGAATTTTAATGGCTGGGAATTTTCCGACCAAACTTCGTGGAAATGTAGATATAAAAGTAATACACAAGAAATATTGTGTATTACTTTTATGGCTTTGCAGTACCCTTAGCGTAGATATTTGGAATTAAAGTTCAAACATTAACATGCTGCCGACCCCGAGCGGGTTAAAATTTTTTTTAATTTTAATTTTATATTTTTTCTATTACTAATCTCTACATAAAATCCTTTGAGGTTTTGAATTTTATTCATCACACAATTTTTGAGATTAAAATTTAGCATTTTTTTAAATTCTAACTTCTAACACATTCTCTGCAGCGTTGACGATCACAAGACAAAACACACTCTACTGATCTCATGTTATTTTGAAATTTCATAGCCTGCATAAAATTTTAATAAGAACAAAATAACGAATCGATGACAGTAAATGAATAGCGCTTTGGTTAAAATTCAAATCAATGACGAGTTGATAAAGTCGACGTACATTATAATGTACGCCACTCGCCAATGGGTTGACATCAGACCCAATTTCGAGATTAACTAATATATTCAAGATTAATATAATATTTGATCAAAAACAATTTTTTTATATGTTTTACTCAATTTTTTCATTAAATTAATATTTTCTGAGCTTTTTTAACTTCTAAAAGTTTTTTTTTTGTTTAAAAAATCTAATTAAAAAAAAATGAACATTTAAAATCATGGCCCGTCTCGTAATGGGTTAATAAATCTAGGCATGTTGCATATCATTGAAAAGGTATTTCAAGTACTTTTCCAACGATATATATATTTTATTCTGGTCCGATAAGTTTTGAGTGGAGAAATAACCATTGGATATTGTTGTAGATCATCCTCAGCTCCATAAATCGGAAACTATGAGCCTCCAACAAAAAAGAAGTGCATTGCCGGGCTAACCATTAAAATTTTATTTAAAATACAAAAAAAGCTTAACACATTTAAAAAAAATTTCTAAGTCCAAAGAAGATTCCCATATTTCATAAAAAAGATCTAGTCTTTAAAGAATAACGGATTTATACACTGACGTCTTTAATAGTTACTCATTACCAACAGTAGCCCTGGCCAGGCGCGGATACAAGGGGGGGGGGCTATGGGCCCCCTTGAAGCCCAAACAATTTTTTTTTTTAAATAATGCAATAAGAGGGACAACACGATTAATTTTTTAAACAGATCTTTTAGAATTTTGCATTAAAGCCCCGTTCACATTATCACACAAGTGCTTATACTTTTCTTCGCACAAGTATGACAAAAAGTATGCTGAAATTGTTTGCTGGTCAAAAAAGTATAAAAGAAAAACTTTTCAGTGTTCAGACTGTTATCGACATACACAACAAATAAATTAAAACAGTTATTTTTTCTTCTATTATTACTTTTTTCACCATTAGTTGTTTTTAATCTTCCCTATTATAAATGGTTATAATATAATGGTATATAATTTGATACAATCATATCTAATCAAGTGTGGTTAATGTGATATTTTATAAAATTGTATGTAATTTCATCAATTTAAACAAAATTATACAACTTAGATCTAATAACATTGGGTCATTTCCCCTATAAAATTTTATATGGTTATATATGGTCTAACAATTTATATATACTTATATACAATTTAATAGGGAAATTTACCCAATGTTATTAGATCTAAGTTGTATAAATTTATTTATGTTGATTCAATTATATACAATAATATATGATATCACATTAACCACACCTGATTAGATATAATTATATCAAATTACACAACATTTTATTAAAACTTTTTTTACTAGGGTTTGTTTACATTTATTTGTGAATAACACAACACTTGTGTTGAGACATGTGGTAACTTTATGAAATATTTAAAAAAATAAATCTTGTCAAAAAAGTGTGACCGCTTTTTAAAATGTGTGCACCCATTTTGACATGTGTGTCTTAACGCACAGTGGTCACACTATTATACATTTTCGTTATACAACACATTTCTGACATGTATAACACACTTGTGTGATAATCTAAACGGGTCTTAAACAAGCATTTTAAATTTTGTGTATATTCTTGGTTTCAAGAAGGAATTTCTTTGTTCAGAAAACATGACAGATTCTACATTTTTTTAAGAGATAATTCTCAAAATGTTTTGATTCATTTTACTTAAGAATTAATATTTAGGGCCAGTTTTATTGTCAAAACAAAGATCGATTTCAAACGAAATTTCTTACTTATGAAAACAATCGTGCTTAGTTCTGACTATAGAACTGGCCTTAATATTTAAAGTTAAAACAAAAGTTTTTTTTTGTTTTGAAATTTAAGTGCACTACTATTAAAATCTCTTAAATGAACTTCTTAATTAGTTTTTTAAATTTCATGGTCTTAGGATCACCATCACCAACCCTAAGTAATGCTCAGAAACACCTTAAAAAATCGGAAAAAATGTCATTGGTTTTATTTAAGCGTTTACTATAATATTAGCTCGCAGATTTTTTGATATAAAAATTCTCATATTCATTAAAAAAAATCACAAATTACCCCATTTAAAATATTTTTTAATGCTTTTTCGTATTATTTCAAAGAAATTGCAGATCAATTGCTTTTTTTTAGTGTTTTAAAAGTTTTTTTTATTCGAAATAAACTGGTCTTATTAAAAAATTTTAGTTTTTGATTAAAAATTTTTATTGAATTTGACAAGTTGGTTAATTGTAAATTTAGCATTAAAATAATATGTGCCCTTGCTAAAATAATACGTTTTATAATAGAAAAATAACAGGTTACATATCTTAACTTCTTCTTACAAAACCCATTACCGGGTAATATTAGGAGGTTTGTGACTTGGATTTATGGCGTCGTTTGCCGCAGAGCTCTAACAAATATCCGAATTTCATTAGGGTTGGAAGGAACCCATCGGGATAGTTTCCTCAATGGTTGTTTACTTTTGTAAAATTTAAAATATTTTTTTCAAGATGAAAACTTTTCAAATTTTAGGACATTCTTGAAAAATTATTTTTTTATTTAAAAGTTGCAATAAGTATGGCCAGTTTTATAGTCAGAATAAAGATTAATATTTTCTTATATATTTTGTTCTCAGATTGTTTTTTTTTCTTAAAAATTTCTTAAATAAGAAATTTTCAAAGACCCTAGTTCTGACTATAAAACTCCCCCTTAAGCACTTCTTCTAAATTAAACCTATTAGATTAGGAAAAATTGTTGTATTCGAAAAACTCTTTGACACTGAAACAATTTTTATATTCTAGTTTTGATATGAAAGTTGTAGTATTTGGAATAATTTTTCTTATAAAACTATAAAAGGCACTGCAAAAAATTTTACAATTTAGGGCACATTCCTATTATCATATTCTGAGAATTTTTCATATCAGAATCCCCATTGTGTTTCCTATTAAAATATTATTTAGGATGGGTGCGAACTGGCTAAATAAATCTGAACTAAATCCAGGTTTCCAAAATTCTATGAAATTTGAAAAAGTTTTCAAAAAATTTTCAAATAAATTTTAAAGCCTTTTGTCAATTTGTATTTAGTTTAGAATTTATTTAGCCACCTCGCACAGGATCTTAATTTTTAAATGATTTTTACAAAACAGAACATTAAAATTTTGTAATTATTTCAGTAAAGAAAACTAACTAAACATTAAAAAAATGTCGAAATGGGGTTGAGTAGATTTTCCTGAACGCCCTTTTTAGTACTTTTTGGAAAAACTTGGCAAACCTATGCTAAAACATGTGTTAAAACCAGCAAGAAGAGTATAAGACTAGGAGATGCAATTGCACATCATACAGAACATTATGGCGTTGTCAGACAGTCGATCGAAAAATGAGGAAAAAGTGAAAATAAATTGGCAGAAACTAAAAATTACAATAAAAATTAAAAGAAATGTTAGAATTAAGAAAAAAATTACAAAAAAATATGCAAATATCGAAAATAAAAAAATTAACAGAAATTAGTGATCAAATTTCATTCTCAAAAATTTTTATTTTCAGATATTTCATAAATTATTGCACTTTCTTAATTTCTGATATTACAAATATTTTTCTTATTTTTTTTCTCATAATTTAGAGATTTTTTTCGCCTCTTTATTCACATTTTAAATTTTTTCTCCGAAAATTCCCTTATATTCGTGGGTGCTGCCATTAGTGTTGCCAATTTAGCATATTTAATGCTAGATTTAGCATTTTTCTAATTCATTTAGCATGAAAAAAAAAATGTATCTAGCATATGACATTTTTTCAGCATTTTTCCAACAAAATTTAGCATATTTTACAGTTTTAATTTCTGTTTTTTTTTAGAATATCCCAGCAAAATATTGGTAATGACACCTCATTACTGTCTGCATTACCAAAAATGATATATCATTACCTTATGCATTATTGTATAATATAAAATAATGAATTCCTAATAACGGCCTATTGTATTCATTGTTTCTAAATATAAAATAATGGCTTACTCGTAATATTTTAAATAAGTACTTTTTACACAGTTAAATTTTATACATTTTTATTTATTATATGTAAATATGTAAATATGTTTTATGTTTATATTTTTATGATAAGTCCTAAAATTACACACTAGAGAAAATTAAAATTTTTCTGAATGTATTTCCTTAAGCTAATAGTATTTGCTTAACTCCTGATTTTTAAGAATCAAGTAAGCAATCGGATAACCACTTATAATTCAACTTTTTGTAAGCATGTATGTAACCACTTATTATTCAAAATCTCATAACTACTTCTCATTTTTTCGTAAGCGAGCGGGTAAGCGTGGCTACTTATAAAAACGACCACGCCAAATAAAAATAATGAGTTTATACGCCAAAAAATAAGTTGTGCAGAGCTATGAATTTCTATTATATAACCACTTATTTGGTAATGAAAGATTTTGCTGGGATTCTACATTAATTTGAATTTTTGCTATAAAAATATTATTGATGTTGTTTCCGATATAAAAACACAACAAACAGTATTGAATCAACCTTTTTCCACGGTTCTCGTTTAACAATTGAACTGGGATTGTTATAGTTTTGTAATAACATGTTAAAAGTGGTACTTTTAATTAATTATTTTTATTTTTTTTAACTATTTTAATTAAATTTTAAGTTTTCTTTGTGTTATTTATTATATTCTCTACATTATATAGTTAAACTAATACCAAATTTTATTATTTATATTGAAATATAAGCATTAAAAAATCACTATTATCAGTTTATTCTAACCCTCATGAATAATCTATATTCTAAACCTCATTTTTGAATAATTATCTCTTATTTTACAATTTAAGATTAAATGTAATATGAAAAAGAAATATTTTTTTACTTTTAGAGTAAGTACTAGGAACTATTTTTATACGTACACATTAATTACACTGTGCAGTCGCAAATTTTATCAAGCTGGGAACCATACTGGTAAAGCTAATTCGAGTACGCTGAATTCAATGGTGATAGCATTTTTTCAAAGTTAGCGCTCGTATTCGCAATTAAAAATTTTGATGGGTACCAAAAAATTTTTATTTTTATACTTCTGGGATCATTTTTAATTATAAATTTATCAAATTTGATTAAATATGTAAAACATTAATGAAGCTGTAATTTTTTTCACCAAATTTTTTTTATAGATTTTTTTTTCGCAAAAATGTCGCAAAAACATTTTTATCTGCAAATAAAAATTATATGTTATTTTGTGTATATTCAATAGGGCCCTACGGGAAATTTTAACAAACTGTCACCGAACTGGCCCCTTTATATAAAATAGACTGGTCACTTTTACATGGCGTAATCATAGGAGGGGGAAATTGACCCCTTGTGACATGTCACAAGACAAATCCCAGGACAGGTCCCTGAACTTTGTTTTTTATGAGAGTTCAGTAACAGTTTGTTAAAATTTCCCGTAGGGGGTTTAGAAAAATATTTAATAGAGTTAAGAAAAAAATTTCTTTCGAAAAAAACAAATATCGCGAAAAAAAAATTTTTATGGGGAAAAAATAGCGAAAAATTGTACTTGATTGAAATTCAAAAATGATCCCAAAATTATAAAAAATATTGCTTTATGGTACTTTAATATTAAAATTTTAAATCGGCTTTTAACATTTTTACTCGTTTTACTTTTTTTGTTGTTATGGTGAAGGAGTGATTTTGCACAAAAATACTCCAATTTTTGGTAAAAAAAAATAATAATAATTTAAAGAATAGAGTTTAAAATAGAATTAATAGAATTGCAAAATGTTGATATGGTTCGTTTTTCATCTTTGCAATTTTTATTGGTTTTTATTTTAGGTTTGGGTTATAGAGGGTATTGTGGATATCATTTGTGATAAATAGCGTTTTCCTATCTTTTAAGAATTTCAGTGAATTTTGATTTTTTTACTGTAACTCCTGTACACTTTTTTATTTAATCATACCAAAAATTTTACAACGTCAACCAACACCACAAAAAGTATTAACCCAGATTTTTTTAAAGAATTTCATGCAGGTAAGCCCAAAGATGCAGAAATTTGAAAACGGTAAACAGAGCGTGCAATAAAAACCATTAAATTAATTTGAATTAAGGCAGAATGGGAAATTCATATTACCCGCCAAAGTATTCCACATTACCACCTATTTTAGAAATAAAACATTTTGGAGTACTTTTGTTTAGCCTTTAAATTTTTGAGATAACATATTTTCAGTAACACAGTTGGGAAATCAAATAATAATAAATTTATTTTAAAGGATTTTTGAACTTTTTTACAAGAATTAACTTTTGAGTTGTTTTTAATTCTTTTATATAATTTTAGTTAATTAAATGAACTGAATTCATAATTAGAGATGACTTATTTTCAGTCTAATTGTGAAAAGTCACTAAAATAGTATTTTCTAAACAAATTGAAACATTTTTTAAAAAAAAATTTTTAGCATATTTTTTCTAGAATATTTTTTTAGTTTTTAGCATTTTTTAGCACTTTTATGCAAAAAATCTAGCATTTTTTCCTTAATAAGTTTTAGCAACAATGGCTGCCATGGCATCATACCGTAATTGACGGAATTGTTTTGTCCGATGTCTTGTTCGATGTGCGATCTGATAGCGATTGGAACCCTAGTCTTATACCCTTCTTGCATCTAGTTCATAAAAATCTATAGATAGGACTACCGTATAAGATACGAAAAATGTTTAGGGCATGTGATGAATATAGAAAACGAAAACGATCTGATTTTCAATGGTAAATATTTTACTATCTGTACAACATACATGGGAATTTTTCATTACCATTGAAATTTCATTACCATTAGTTCATACTAATGATAATGAAAAAAATTTCATTACCATTTAATGGTAATGAAATATTTTTCATTAGAAAAATCATTACTAATGGTAATGAAATTACCCTAATGTATAAAAAAACTAATTACAATTGATTAAAAACCATTTGTTTACAAAAAAATTCAGACAAATGAAAACGAACAACGGGTTTGGCCGGGGAAGTTATAGAACATAATTTTTTAAGGAGGATCCATTCCATTCCGTTAAACTTTACCTGGATACAAATAACAATGGCATGGAAAGTAATATTTAATTTTAAATGAGCATGATCCTGAAAGAGCATATTCCATCCTCGATTTCAGCGAGTTTTACTCCATTTTTACGTTTTTCTGTCAATGGCAATTATTTTTTTTAATTTATTCATTATCAATGGTAATGAAATTTAAAATCATTGTCATTAATCAATGAAATTAAATTTTAGAATCATTACCATTAATTAAAAAAATGGTAATGAAAATAATTTCATTACAATTGATATCAATACAATGGTAATGAAATCATCAATTAATTAGTCCACCTAATTAATTAGTCCCATGTATGCTGTACAATACCAATTATTTTTTATTTCCTAATTTAGATGTCCGGCGTCAAATAAAACGATAAATAATAATTTGAAGCCAATTTGATTTTCGCGAAACTAATTATTCTAGATTGAAAAACTGTTCGTTTTCGATTTTCATCACAACCCTGAGTGTGTAGGACCCGAAATCCTGCTACCCTCCAATAAAAATTTTTTTATCATTTAAATTTAATCATATCGTATTGTATTAACTTATATCCAATTTGATCGGGACAAAATTCGGATATAAGTTTATCATTTGATATAACTTTGTATCCTTGTAAATACAATTATATCCGATTTGATAAAATTTAATATAACCATTTTTCGGATGAAATTATATCCAGTTACATATTGCAAATATATCCATTCACATATAATTTTATATGCACTTTTTTACTCGGGTAAGTTATTATAATAGAAAATTTATCTAAGTTTATGTTAAAATTTTTTTGGTTAACTCGTACATTTTCAAAACAACTAAAACTCAAATTAATTTTGTTGGTGCTTCTTATAAAAAAGTACAGAATAAGATATGCGTTTACTTAACCGACAGTTGTCTTAAGTTCCCGAGTAAAAAAGTTTATATAAAATTATATATGAATGGATATATTTGAAATCTGTAACTGCCCGAGTAAAAAAATGTATATAAAATTATATGTGAATGGATATATTTGCAATATGTAACTGGATATAATTTCATCCGAAAAATGGTTATATTAAATTGTATAATATTGGATATAATTGTATTTACAAGGATACAAAGTTATATCAAATGATAAACTTATATCCGAATTTTGTTCCGATCAAATTGGATATAAGTTAATACAATACGATATGATTAAATTTAAATGATAAAAAAAACTTTGAATTGGAGGGCAGCAGGATTTCTGGTCCTACACACTCAGGGGTGTGATGAAAATCGAAAACGAACAGTTTTTCAATCTAGAATAATTTGTTTCGCGAAAATCAAATTGGCTTCAAATTATTATTTATCGTTTTATTTGACGCCGGACTTCTAAATTAGGAAATAAAATGTAATTGGTATTGTACAGATCCTAAAATATTTACCATTGAAAATCAGATCGTTTTCGTTTTCGATATTCATCACATGCCTGACTGTCAGCCGAGGGCTACTGTTGATAATGAGTAACTATTAAAGACGTTAATGTATAAATCTGTTATTCTTTAAAGACTAGATAATTTTTTATCAAATATGGGAATTTTCTTTGGACTTATAAATTTTTTTATAAATATGTTAAGCTTTTTTTTATTCTAAATAAAATAATAATAATAAAAATAATGGTTAGCCCGGCAATGCACTTCTTTTTTGTTGGAGGCTCATAGTTCCCGATTTATGGAGCTGAAGATGATCGGCAACAATATTCAATGGCTTATTTCTCCACTCAAAACTTATCGGACCAGAACAAAATATATATATCATTGGGGAGGTACTTCAAATACCTTTCCAATGATATGCAACATGCCTAGACTTATTAACCCATTACGAGCAGGGCCATGATTTTAAATGTTAATTTTTTTAAATTGGATTTTTTAAATTAAAAAAAAAAAACTTTTAGAAGTAAAAAAGCTCAGAAAATGTTAATTTAATGAACAAATTGAGTAAAGCATATAAAAAATTGTTTTTGATCAAATAATACATTAATCTCAAATATAATAGATAATCTCGAACTTGGGCCTGATATTAACTAATATATCGTCGGCTTGCCTGCAAGAAGTGCTATGTTTTTGGTTTTAACAGGTTTTAAGGAGAGCGAAAAAACTGATTTATATTATCCTTTTAAGATATTTTATTGACATCATATGCCCTAATGATTCACGACCTTATTTATTACAATCATTATTAAGGCATATGATGTCAATGAAATATATTAAAAGGAAAATATAAACCAGTATTTTCGCCCTCCTGAAAACATGTTAAAGAACGCATAACACTACTTGCAGGCAAGCCGACGATATGGTTATATAAAAAATAAACTTAAAAATATTTTTCGTATCTATTTATATATAAAATTTTGAAGGGTTTTATCAATAATATATTCCTATATATACAATTTGCAATAAAGCAAATACTGATATATGAATTAATATGATTACATATGAGAAAATTTCTAAAAAAAATTCTAATATATCACCATATAAAAACATATAAGGACGCACACAATATTTTATATTATCATATATTTTAATATTAAAAAATATATGTTATATATACTCTTTTTTACTCGGGTGGGTATAATTTCATCCGAAAAATGGTTATATTAAATTGTATCAAATCGGATATAATTATATTTACAAGGATACAAAGTTATATCAAATTATCAACTTATATCCGAGTTTCGTCCCGATCAAATTGGATATAAGTTAATACAATATGATATGATTAAATTTAAATGATAAAAAAAATTTGTATTGGAGGTCAGCAAGATTTCACGTTCTGCACACTAGCAGCCGCAGGCTACTGTTGATAATTTGCGACTTTCATGCAAATGCATGTTTGTAGTCATTAATTCAAAAATGATTTTGACCGAATACCATTTATATTGGATTTAATTTTTAACTAAACACTCTCGAGTAATAAATATGATTTTTATAAATCGATAAATGTAAAGCGTATTTTTTGATTTTAAGCATTTATTTTTGAATCTTTAGTGCATAGTTTTTGGTTTTTATTGCATATTTCCATTTAAGTGCATATTTTGCATTTTTACTGCATATTTTAAGCGTATATTTTCCATTTTTAAGTGCATGAAAGTCGCTGCCTTGATAATAAGTAACTATTAAAGACGTTATTGTATAAATCCGTTATTGTTGAATTCTTTAACCCTAGAAGTCCATTGTTAGTCGATTCGACTAACATCAACCGTGTTTTACAAATAGCGTGAAAAATAGCGATGCACTTCTAGGGTTAAAGATTAGCCCCCGTATTCAAAATTAAAAAGCATATGCTAACTAACTAGCTGCCAGCTTTCCCTTATGGGAATATGTGTGCAAAAAAGTTAGCAGCAAGTTAGTTAGCATACACTTTGTCATTTTTAATACGGGTGTAGATCATTTTTTCTCAAATATGGGAATTTTCTTTGGACTTAGAAAATTTTTTAAATACATACATATATTGTTTTTTTTATTTTAAATAAAATTTAATGATTAGCCCGGCAATGCACTTCTTTTTTGTTAGAGGCTCCTAATTCCCGATTTATGGAGCTGAAAATGATCTATAACAATATTCAATGGTTATTTCTCCACTCAAAACTTATCGGACCAGAACTAAATATATATGGCGTTGGAAAGGTACTTGAAATACCTTATCAATGGTATGCAACATGCCTAAACTTATTAACCCATTACGAGCCGGGTCATGATTTTAAATGTTAATTATATTAAATTGGAGTTTTTAAATTAAAAAAAAAAAACTTAAAAATAAAAAAAGCTCAGAAAATATTAATTTAATGAAAAAATTGAATAAAACATATAAAATTTTTTTTCATGAAATGACTTTCGAACTTGTGTCTGAGATTAATTAATATATTGTAATATATAAAATACAATAAAAAATATTCTTCGTATGTATTTATATATAAAATTTTTAACGGTTTTATCAATTATATATTCCTATATAAATAATTTGCAATAACGCAAATTCTGATATAAGATTCAATATGATTACATATGAGAAAATTTTTAAACATTTTTCTAATATATCATCATATAAAAACATATAAAGTCGCATACAATATTTTATATTATCATATATTTTAATATTAAAAATTATATGTTATATATACTCTTTTTTACTCGGGTTAGCTAGATTGATAAAATCGGTAACAGAAGCAGATTTTTACTGAAAAAAAACTATCTACTCGGTTGAAAATGGTCATATATCATGATATGTGATCGAATACATGGGTTCCTATATGAGTTCATATATGCTCGGATGCGTAATTCGAGGGTTTATGACCATATATGATCATATATGGATATATACCTACTTACGCTCATATATAAAAATACGATTTTTTTTTAATTTTTTTTAAATTTTTCAACAAAAACTTTAAAGAAATTAATAGTTAAAATAAATTACACAGTACAACACTAAAAATGCATCGGGCATGCGACATATCAATTCCGATAGATTTTAGGATGAATATCACGAATGTGAACACCAAATTTCAAAATTAGCTCTAATTTTTGAAATATTTGCAAATTTAACTTTTAGCAAAAAGACAGTTTTTTTGTTAAAATTTCTTATTTATGCATACACCTGACTGAACCATGGATAATTTTTAATATGGTTTAAAAATATAGACTTTGGCCTTTTGGAAACATATCAATTTATTTTGATTAGATAAAGGATCTAGGATATAACTGCAATTAAAGTGAAAACTTCACTTATTTTCCTATTTTGTAAATCTAGTAAAATCCCTTAATCGGATTTGCAAAATCTTTACATATGACGTAAATTCATATTCCACTAAATTCTTTTTAACAAAAGAATTACAACTTCTGCATCAATATTTGCAGAAAATTCAATCTGAAGTACACATTTTACATCTTTTTTATTTCAAATAAATTTTATATGAATTTATTATGGCAAAAGGAAATAAAGTACATTTTTGAACATGCATATTTTAAAATCGTTATTTTTTCAAAATGTGCACTTCAATTATCTAAAACTTTGTTGAAATTGATTGGAAAACATATGTTTAATATTTCTAAATGGTTTTATCTGGGTTTTATATTTTAAGATTTGTTACATACTCCTTAATTTTTAGGTATTAAAAAAGTCAGTCTTTTTCAGGTTTAGTCAATATTAACTTTAAATTGAAACAGAAAATGCGAATTTTTTTTGATAAAGTAAGTAACATGAGATGTTTACTAAAGGTACAAATTGAAATAATAGATATTCCTTTCATCGTAGATTATTTATTAACGAAATCGTGAAAAAAGAGAAATTTCAATTTTAAATGCATATACATATAGGGAATATTATCGCAGCTGTCAAAGCGTGCAATATATCAAATTAAAGGGCATATATCATCATTCTAAAATGTTGCAAAAAAATATCGTTATTACTTTCAATTTTATATTTTTTTGCAAAAAGTTTCTTAAAAAATTTAATTTTCCTACAAAAACGTTTTTTCAAATATTTCTTAAACTATAGCTAACTTTAAAATTCTAGTGCCATATTCGTGATCTACGTCCCAAAGTCTATTAGAAATGATATGTCGCAATCCCGATGCATCAGACATTCCTTTTAATTTAAAGTCTAAATAATACAAAATCTATCGCATAAAACTGTTTAAAAACTTTATTCTCGCTACTAACAATTTAGAAATTTTAAACTAAATTAAGGAATTAATAAACATAAATGATTGTATTTCAAGTAGAAATTATTCGACAACTTTCCAGCTGTACCCTACGGGAAATGGATCAGTCACAGAGCTGGTCACGTGACTGGAACTTTGTGGGAGTCACCGGTCCTCGATTCGGTTTTTTTATATGAAAGTAACCGGCAACTTTAACATGGGCTTGTCATAGGAGGTGGCAATTTCCTCCTTTTGAGCTACTTGTAACTTGTCGCAAAGCTTGTCGTTTATAACATATCACACTACTGGTTTAAGAGAGTATGCAATATAACAAGTTAAAATTATCTAATACGGAAGTAGTCTCATGTTAGACATTATGTGATATGTACCGAAACTAGTGAGAAATAAAATATCAGGTGACTGGTTTAAGCGCACATATCAGAGAACTAAAGAAAAATATTTGTTAAAAAACTAGTCACACATTAGTCAATATGTGTGTTGTTGCTGAACTAGTACAAAATAATAGTTTCGTGACATATCACTATACTGCTCTAAGTTAACAAGTCACAGGACTAACTGAAACTAATTGACGTGTAACATGTCACTTATTATTCACCATGTGTCATAATAAGTATGGGTGCTGGAAGAACCCAGAAGGATCCAGTCACTGAACTTACGTAAAACGACAAGTCACCGAATCTGTTTTTAAAACATCACAAACTAACAAAAAAAATTATTTAAAAAAAAAAACAGTTTATTCCAAATTCCAAAAACATAAATATTAGGGGTTTCCATATAAACTCGTAAATTCCATGTAAATCTTGTATAAATATAAACATATTTTTCATGTATGGAGATTGATATTAAACTCATAAACATACCAACTTTACACTGTTTACGAGTATAATACGCATTTATATGGAAACCCCTATTAACTCATGATTACAATTCAATATAAGCTATACATATAAATTATTTTAATTTTTGCATTAAAAATTCAAAAATAGTTTTTTCGGACTTTCTAAATAGATTTTCATACATTTACTTAGAATATTGTTTTACATCAAGTCCAAATTCGAATAAGATAATATTGTAATATTACATTTTATTTGTTGCTTCAAAATGTCATATTCGAATTTGGACTTGAGGTAGAACAATATTCTAACAAATACATATATGAAAGTATACATATAAATTTTAACGTAAGTTAAGAAATACTAGCTACACCATACACCACTACTTCGACAGGGTAAAATAAGTTTATACTGCTGTTTGTAACACCAAAAAACATTGGACCTAGACCAACCTATTAGTGTACCGATTTACTCAGAATCGCGTTGAGTCGATTTGGCGATGTCCGTCCGTCGGTCTATCTATCTGTCCATTAGACCGTACCTCAAAAAAAAAGTTTGCCGTACACCCTCCAATATGAAGTATTTTTGGAAGGCGATTTCAAAAAAAAATTTTTTTTTTTTGCCGAACGTAGTGGTTGCCTTTTTTAATTTTTTGTTATAGCTTTGGCATTTAAAATCGGATTTTAAAGTGTGATATATCGATTTTTTGCCTCGAGGAGACCAGTGTTTTGCTACATAGTAAAAATCCAATTAAAAAAATTTAAAAAGGCGACCCCTACGTTCGGCAACCAATATATAAAAAAAATTTCTACTGGGTTTAGCGAAAAACTTCCTTAGCAAAAGTTGAATGATTTTTTGCGAGCTTTAAATTTCTAACATTAGGGTGGTAGCAACTGAGATCTGGTGGGTAACTACTATAACGGGAAACTTGAGGTCAAAATGCCCTTGGAGCAAAATACTGGTCTACATCGATGTATCATGCTTTAAGATCCGACTGTAAATGAAAAAAGATATAACGAAAAATGTAAAATGGCAACCCCTACGTTCGGCAAAAAAAAATAAAATTTTTTTTTTTGAAACCTTGCAAAAATATTTCATATTGGAGGGTGTACGGCGCACTTTTTTTTTTTTTTTTGCCTGTAAGGTGGTACGCTCTACTGTCCATGTACCGTTGTGTGCACGCAACAAGTCGTATATACATACGGACCAAATTTCGGCAAAATGGAATGACGTTTATAGGTCCCTAAAAATTTCAAGTTTCTTTTCAGGATTTCTGCATAAATTCTGAACAATTTTATATACGTTACGAATATGAAATACAATTTTTTAAAATTCATTTACAAAAAGAAGTTTAAGTGTGAATTGATCAAAATATTTTTTATCGTTAAATTGCCTCTATATGAAAAACTTTTTGTGTATTCCATGACCGGGAATCAAACGACCAACCCTCTACACAGGCTACGACCCGTAGCATCATCTCTTAACGAGACAAACCATGGTCGACACATCGATGAGTGTGGCTAGTTGAAGTCTTGTCAATCATAACCTACACAATGAATGTTTTGTAATCGTAAGAAAATTTCTATCGTTATTTCCTTTTCACAGGTAATTATCACATTATGATGATTTCTTTGGCCAAAATTGGATGAAATGGATGTGAACGACATGTGGCTCTAACAGGCGGCACTACGTGCCACATAGCTGAAGCGACCTGGACATTCTGCACGACCGATTTGAGGGCATGGTTGTCCCACACAGAAGCGACTTAAACTAGTCACCGAAATCGTGCGGTTTGACCGCTTTAGACTTGTTCTTGTGAGGTTCCATCAAGTTGCTTGTCTATGCCAATAAGTCAATTAAAAATTTGATGTAATATAATAGTTATTAAACTTCGAAAAGTGTACGATAATCGTCTATCGTATTATAGAATCTAGGCATATATTTTAAGTAAAACCCTGTTAAGTTTACATATAAAAAAATATGTGCGCAATTTACAAAGCCCATTCCTGAATTCAACACTAAACTGGTTTTCGGGTCATTTTGGGCTTTTTGAGCTAGTTTTCAGTTATTAACATAAATTTAATCTTCTCTTTAATTAAAATACAGATGTGATGTACCTATTTTAGCCCAATGGGTCATTTCGACCCCTTAGTGATTTAAGCTTCCCTAGTGATTTTTTTTGGAATACTTTCCTCTATTTCATAATGGTAATATCGGTATTACAAAACATTTTCACCAACGATTAGAGAAAAGAACCGGTAATCAAAATATCCATATATATTCTGACTTTTTGGATATAACATCCCCAGTGTTTGTGAATAAATTGTTTTGCTTGTCATTGACAATCTATTATGCATACTCGTATCCGAACAATATTTTTGAACTACTCGTAGTTTATTATTATGTCATCATTTCTGTGGCCACAAAGTTAAGTATTATGTAAACTTTGTAACGGTCATGGGATAGGGTATTACGGTACCGATTGCCATTTTTTCATACACATCTAATTATACTGCACCTGTTCTGTGTTATATCACTACTTCAACTGCAAAGGTACTAGTTAATTTTGTCAATTTGATGTTATGATACTTTTTCTCCAGTTATAGGATATATCCAAAATGAACTAGTTAATGTTTGGCCTCCATTTCAATAGTCACGATGTTGAATATTTTGCTGCAATTACCACTTTTTGATACACCGAAATTTGGGTTTACATCAGTTTTGTAACCTGTCCCCTATGCACCTGTCACAGATTTGTCACTTTGGATCAATCGACCCTTCATTTCCCGTAGGGTATGTATACGTTTTCAATTGAATTCCAAAATGTATCAAGTTTATACAGATTATAAAAGGATACTCTGGCCATACTCTGCAATATTGCTTGCAAATGCCAGTTCCAGTGTTGCCACCAGTAAAACAAAAAAATACACAGCAATAGGTCAAAAATTATCCAAAACCGTATGAAATTACACAAAAAATCTATATTTTTATTAGTTTAAAATAATAGTTATTGTTTTTTTAATTATGTGGCTCTTTGAACTCTCCTGCGCACGGTGGGGCAGAATCGAAATAATTTGGAAATAATTCAGCCACATCTTACCGGCTGGTTGGATTGCTATGAAATTTCACAAAGTCATAGAGTTAAGTTTTGAGGCCGGAACCCATGGACGCAACAGGAGCTCGACCATTCAGCTCCAAAGAAAGCCACCTCTAAAATGTGAAAATTTCGAAAGCTTGCCATTTTCCGATATATCTACAAATTTTAAAAACGTAACACAAAATTATATTCGGCAGAAAGTTGGCAAATGGTGTTTTATAATATGTGCTAAATTTGGAGAAAATGGGTTAATATTTAGACACAGTTTACCTACAAAGGTCATATAAAAAGTCAATTATAGAGTGCCAGTTGTAATAAAAATAGCCTTTGCATGTTAACGAACACTGAATTAATGAATTACTTAAATATATTTAAATCTGCCCAACTGTGCTGCTGTAAGAAAATTTTTGTCTGATCAAAGCCCAGTAACTGTTACAAAAACTTTGGAAATTGCAAATTTTTCAGTCATGAGAAAGTCCAGATTTCCTTTGTTTAATTCGTTAATTTCAAATGGTCTTGCCACCCAAGACAAAAAAAAATATTTTGCATTCAGTTTGACAACAGTTTTCTCAAAAAACTAACAAAATATGGGGTTTATATACAAATAAATATAAAACATCTTCGTCTAACTAAATTTGGTTTCGTGTTGCAAAAATTTACAAAAATTCAGCAGAAACTGAAAATTTCTGGTAGATGTTACAAAAACAAACTCATTTTATCTACTGTTGGACTTGAAAGCATGGAATTTAGTAAATTTTTCAGTAAAAAGCGAAATTACACAAAAATGTCATTATTCAAAAATTATCCAAGGAATGTGTAAACAGTCCCATTTTTGAATAATTATTCAAAAAGTGGCAACACTGGCCAGCTCTAATAAAAAATAGTAAATTTTAATACAGTTGTTGAAATGAAAGTAAGAGATTTGTATTGTTTTAATTTGTTTATCAAAATAATGTTTTTTTAACGAATGATTTATAAGACTTTATCTTCTCTTCTAAAAGAGATATGTCTGTACAAGAAATTGATTTAAAAAACTCCTTACCTTCAAAAAGGGTATAGTTCAAATGGGTTGCATTCCATTAAATAACATGCTCTTCATTAACAAAAAAATGCTCTTACCCGAGTAAAAATAGTTATATATTGTTATATATAATGTGATTGGGTTATATCTGACGGCGATTGGAGTCACATTAAGACACATATCATTATATACAACTACATCTGATATTATTTTTTCAAAGATTTTTTTGTGTGGTAATTGATGTTATTACATATCTCCAAATCTGACTCTATATATAACTACCCAGCAAAATATTGGTAATGACACCTCATTGCTGTCTGCATTACCAATAATGATATATCATTACCCTTTGCATTATTTTGTAATATAAAATAATGACTTCCTAATAACGGCCTATTGTAGTCATTGCTTTTAAATATAAAATAATGACATACTCGCAATAGTTTAAATAAGTACTTTTTACAAAGTTAAATTTTATACATTTATATTTATTACATGTAAATATGTTTTGTGTTAAAATTTTTATGACGAGTTCTAAAATTACACTCTAGCAAAATCTTTAATTTCTCTGAATGTATTTCCTGAAGCTAATAGTATTTGTGTAACTCCTTATTTTTAAGAATCAAGTAAGCAGTCTGATAACCAATTGTAATTCAACTTTTTGTAAGCATGTTTGTAACCACTTATTATTCAGAATCTCATAACTACTTACTTCTCATTTTATCGTAAGCGAGCGGGTAAGCGTGATTACTTATAAAAACGACCACGCCAAACAAAAATAATGAGTTTAGATGCCAAAAAATAAGTTGTGCGGAGCTATGAATTTCTATTATATAACCACTTATTTGGTGATGAAAGATTTTGCTGGGTACATAAGCAATATAAAACTTATCAAAATATATGTAGTGATCGATATGATTATATATGGTTCGATACTAAGTTATACAAAACTGTATGTGTCGTCATATTAAAAATATATTGTAATTTTATATAAGTTTCTATTCGATCCCATACAAATTAATATATAGTTCAACATCAAATGTAGCTATCTGCAAATTAAGAGTTAATTACTCCATAGCCAAATAATTTTCACGTGATTTTTTACATATAAGATCATATCAAAAAATAATGCGTACGATTTAAAAGACAAAAGCATTTAAATTTTTATTTTATGTTATAAAATTTGGGCCTTTAAAATTTGTTCAAACTGTAGAAATTTCAATGTCAATTTAATAGCCGGTATGCATTAAAATTATACCTACTATCAGACAAAATTATATAAAATCAGATATTTTTATATCGAATTAGATATAATTTGATGTTCTGGATATGGATAAATTTCGGATCAAACTGTATCAAATTCTATCTAGTTTGAAACTCCGTATACGTACCGTTTTCTGGATCCGTATACGGACCAGAAAACGGAATATAAGGAACATCGAAACTGATTCGAATCCGTTGAAAATCCGTCAATGACGGACCGTTTACGGACCGTTATGTCGTGTTAAAAACGGACAAGTCCGTTTAAGGTCCGTCAATGACGGACCGTTTACGGACCGTTATGTCATGTAAAAAACGGACTAGTCCGCTGAAAGTCCGTCTAAACCGGACCGTTTCCGGACCGTTATGTCGTGTAATAAACGGAGTGACTCCGTTTTTAGAATGCCGTTTTCGGACTTTTATATCTACCTAAATTGACACATTACTTACTAACTTTAATATTGTATGTTTTTTAATAGATTAACTAAATAATTTATTAATTTTATTAAAAACTATGTTTACCGCCGGTGCAAGTAACTTCATTAATCGGCCTCAAAGTTGGCAAAATTGACCCATAACTAGATCCAAAATATATCTACAAGCAAAAGAAACAATTTATTAATCAAGGTTTAATTAAATGTATTCACGATTGAGTTTTTTCATACGCAATTCGCAAACTATCGTGAAAAAAACACAAGATTTCACAAACACTTACTATTTAATGATTCTATGTGAATTAAAGTAATTTGGCTACTGCGGCAACGGCCAAGACAGGATGCTCGTTTTTTCGACATCCAGAAACTTTTTTAACCGACTTTACCGCGCGACCCGTATTAAATTATTTAAATAATTCTATTTTGCGGACAAAAATTCTGATTCGAATCCGTTGAAAATCCGTCAATGACGGACCGTTTACGGACCGTTATGTCGTGTTAAAAACGGACAAGTCCGTTTAAGGTCCGTCAATGACGGACCGTTTACGGACCGTTATGTCATGTAAAAAACGGACTAGTCCGCTGAAAGTCCGTCAAAACCGGACCGTTTCCGGACCGTTATGTCGTGTAATAAACGGAGTGACTCCGTTTTTAGAATGCCGTTTTCGGACTTTTATATCTACCTAAATTGACACATTACTTAATAACTTTAATATTGTATGTTTTTTAATAGATTAACTAAATAATTTATTAATTTTATTAAAAACTATGTTTACCGCCGGTGCAAGTAACTTCATTAATCGGCCTCAAAGTTGGCAAAATTGACCCATAACTAGATCCAAAATATATCTACAAGCAAAAGAAACAATTTATTAATCAAGGTTTAATTAAATGTATTCACGATTGAGTTTTTTCATACGCAATTCGCAAACTATCGTGAAAAAAACACAAGATTTCATAAACACTTACTATTTAATGATTCTATGTGAATTAAAGTAATTTGGCTACTGCGGCAACGGCCAAGGCAGGATGCTCGTTTTTTCGACATCCAGAAACTTTTTTAACCGACTTTACCGCGCGACCCGTATTAAATTATTTAAATAATTCTATTTTGCGGACAAAAATTCATGAATAAACTGAAGAAAGACACCGTGAGCTTCGGAGTTCAAACTGATGAAAATTGGTGAAGTCCGTATTTAACGGTGCAGAAACGGATACACAAAAACGGATTCAAAACGTATTATATTCGAAAATCCGAAAGTACGGTCCGTTATTGTTCCGTATACGTACAAGCTTTGACGGATACCTGTTTTACGGACCGATAATGTTCCGTAAAAGCCGGATTGATGATTCCGTACATGCCGGAGAGTCCGTAAAAATGTTTCTTGGGTATGTTCAGTTTTGAATAAAGTACACATTAGGGTGGCATTGAAAAAAAAAATTCAAGTATCGCTTAGGTCTGGTCGGATTATTGTGCCACTTGGTCTAAGATATGTATGCTGAAAATTTAAGCGAAATCGGACCACTCTAAGCCGTGGACCCTAGGGGTCAAAGTTCAGATTTTCGAACAAATGTATATCTAGCTGTAATTGCTTGAAGAAATCGTATTTTTTTTTTAAATCTTGAAAGCATTAGTAAAATTGCTCTAATTAATGCAATAAATACCAATTTTAAATATAGTATATAAAAAAAAAAATTAACCCTTTAGCGACATGGGTGCCAAAATGACCCATTTTTAGAATCTTGAAAACATTAGTAAAATTGCTCTAATTAATGCTTTAAATACCAATTTTAAATATATATAAAAAAAAATTAACCCTTTAGTGCCATGGGTGCCAAAATGACCCATTTTTAGAATCTTGAAAACATTAGTAGAATTGCTCTAATTAATGCATTAAATACCAATTTTAAATATATATAAAAAAAATTAACCCTTTAGTGCCATGGGTGCCAAAATGACCCATTTTTAGAAAAAAATGTAGTATATCCAAAAACACGTAAAAAGTAGTTCAGAGTTCAAATACTAATAGTTCTGAGCCATAAGATCTCAAATAACAAAACAAAAAATTTTAGATTTGTATATTGAAAATTATTTTAATAATTATTTTAAATAAATTATTAAGTTTTTAAATTAAATTTTTTTCAAATACACTTAAAGACAATACAAATTATTATAATTTTTACACCATTTCACTTGTTTTAATAACAATTGGAATTCGTTTAAATTACAAATGATGTTTTTGAATTTTAAATGGGGCTTTTTTAATTACATTTGCTATTTTTTGAAAAAGAAGTGTGATATTTTGAAAAATTAATGTGATTTTTTGTTAATTTTTGAAAAATAAAATTTGAAAATACTTATTATTTAATTATAATCATTTCTTAAGTCCTTTAAATTTCCTCCTTTTGAATATTGTCTATAATTTTGTACAACCTGAAAAATTAAAACATACATAAAACCAAGTTAATAATTTCGAATGAAATATTAATAACATATTGTATTACTTTAAATAAATATTGCCTCTGCTCTTCATCTTTTGTAATTTTTTCGTGGTAATCTTGAACTAGTTTTATTCCTCTCTCGGCGGAGTCATTTACAATTTTTAAGTTTTGAATAATTTCCTTTCCTTTTCTATACTCTTCCAAATCATTCCAAGTACTTGGGTCTCTTTCTAAAAAATCTGTTGGAATATCGAACCTATTCAATAGTCTTTTAGTATTTTTGGAGAACAAGTCATTTAGAATTAATGAATTGTCTCTGTCAATGAATTCTTTTAGATTTTCCTTCTTGATAAGTAGCTTTTTTAAAATTTCTTCACCTTCTTCATTATTTTCTTCTTCAACATAACTCCATCACATCTTTTCAGATAACTTGGCTTTCGCTTCGCAGTCAATTCTATCATCGAATAAAGCGAATCCCACACATTCTTCATTTAAATAATATAAGTGATTGATAAATTTAGATATAGCCTTTTCTGCTATATTTATATTAATAGTTTTGTAGCTTTCTAATTTTCTTAAAAATTCTAAATCATGTACAGGCGCTTGTTCTGCTTTGTCTGCATTGAACCAGAATCTGGAGTAACACTTAATAATAAATCCCTGTCCAGCGGAGTATCAAAGCGACTATTGTCACTTGACAGGGGTAACCTTAGAACCCTGACGGGATACTTAACTGGGCACTGTAGGCTCAGGTACCAGCTTCACAAACAGGACCGGTCAGACACTGATGTCTGTAGGTTTTGTGAGCTGGAAAAAGAGACATCGGAGCATGTTCTCTGCGAATGTCCGAGACTGTGCGACAGGAGACTCAGATTTCTGGGTGACCGCTTTGTGTCATCTTCGGATGTTTGGGGAAATTCTCCTAACAGGATTATTGGCTTTATTGGTAGCCTGAATCTATAGGGAACTCTAGGCAGCACAAAAGATCTATATTGGTCGCGGTGCGTAGTGCCTTCGTATCTAATCTAATAATAAAGCCAGCAATTTCAAGTAAACCATTTATTTCTGATTCGGTTATTTCAGGGAATTGATCCCGAAAAATTAAAATTTTTAAAGAGTAAATAACTTTGGCCATTCACCTAGCATGGTGCATAGCTCCTGGCTTTGAAAATTTTAGTCCACGGGGAGGAACTGCACCCAAAAAGATTATAATTAACTCAAGAAACTCTTGGTAATCACTCCGTGGAAAGTCCTCTCTAATCTTTTGCATTGCGAAGCTTAAAATCTCATCACTTTCATCACCTAAAATAGTTTTAAAACGTGGATATGTAAATCCCGTCGAAATTTTGTTTTGATCTATTTTGGGCCAATGCTTTTTAAATTTTTTGAATATAGTGATTTCAGGGCCAGTTGAAACGCCCATTTCTTTCTCGAATACACCTGCTAACACAATTTCCAAAATGTGATGTCTGCAGCCAAGGAATAAAATGTCTCGTCCGATTCGCTTTTCTAAAATACTGCTGGCTTCTCTAAATTTGCCTGTGTTTGACGCTGTTGTATCAAATACAAAGGCCTCGGTTTTGTCTAAAATATTGTGGTCTTCAAGATGTCGTAGACTGCAGATGCAATTTCTTGGCCAGTTCCCGATGGTATATCGGGAATATTTAATATTTGTTCTGTCTTTGGAGCAGTTGCTATTATTGAGAGACGGTCTTCGGATTTTCCTGTTACGCTAGGCAAAAGTTTTGTATCCCAGTGAATTGTTAAAGGTTGGGAGTTTTGTTTAAACGTTGATACAATGTTTGTGCTCTTTGCTTTGCGCAACGCATCCCTTTGCTGACGAATCGAATTACGGTTTTTTTTTTTTTTTTTTTTTTACTATAGACCAACACTCAGGGGATGCCCCCTACTAATGCAATGCATTGTGTTGATATCAGGAAAATAGGTTATGGGAAGGAGGAAAGAGGGAGTAGTGTTTGTGAACATTTGACTTGAATTTCCCTAAATTGTAAGTATCAGGAAAGACATCTGCGGGGAGTTTGTTCCACATACGGGCGGTTCGACTAATGAACGAATTCTCTCTATAATGCGTTGTGCGACTAATTGGACAATCAACCACAAACGGATGAGATCTACTGTACAAGCGCGTGTTACGGCCAAAAACACGGGGCATCGGGATAAGTGCACTTATCTCAGCAGAACACCTCCCATGGTAGTAACGATAGAACAGTGTTACACAAGCCACATTCCGACGATGCTCCAACGAGTCAATAGAGCTGGATACCCTACTGTCATTAATGAGCGCCGACGCCCTCCTTTGTACACGGTCCAAAAGCTCCAAAATAGACTTTGAAGCCCCTGCCCATATATGGGAGTTGTATTCCATCTTCGGCCGGATATAGGTGGTATAAATAGAAAGGAGATCAGAAGGAGTGAAGTAGTTCTTACACCGGTTAAGAAAGCCAAGACACTTGAATGCCTCTTTCGACACTTGAATGACGTGATCTTTCCAACGGACAACACACTGGATTCTCATGCCCAGAACATCAAGAGCTTCTGATTCCTTAATATTTATACCACCCATGTATACAGATGACAATGATGGCTCCGCGGTTTTATGAGTCAGCAAACAACATTGGGTTTTACGTGGATTGAAATCGACCCTATTCACGCGACCCCACTCAGAGATTGTAATAAGGTCTTGATTGAGTGTGTCATTCATAATCTGCCTCCTGCCCCCAATCTCTGCAAGGCTTGGCCTATGATCGAAGGAATATGAATGGCAAATGTTGCTGTCATCTGCAAAAGAGTAGATAGGATTGGAAGTCTGACAGAGGAAGTCATTTAGAAAGATAAGAAATAGAGAAGGAGAAAGAACAGAGCCTTGCGGTACCCCTGCATTCAACTGAAACTCATTAGATGAGACCCCATCTATAACAACTCTTATAGTGCGATCCCTGAGAAAACTCGATATAAATCGAGAGAAGTCATCACCAACACCAAAAGCCATGAGCTTTGACACGAGTGCTTTATGCCACACACGATCAAACGCCTTGGAAATATCCAGCGCAACCACCTTGAACTGTATCTCTGGAACTTACTTATCTTTAATTTATCCATAACAGCTGCTAGTCTTGGTGTCAAAATTTCTTTCCGAGGTCTTTTTTTTGGTTTTGTGACAATATCCGCAATTTGTGCATTTAAACCAAAATTATTATTCTCGTTTTGGATGGATTCTTCGTTGTCTGACTCATCCAAACATAACTTAGTGTCTTGACGAGACATCGATTTGTGCAACCAACGAACAATTTCTTGTTCACCCATGAATTTGTCTCGTGTGGACCACTCTTGTTCATGTTTTGTTCTTGTTCAGACAACGTTGTCAGCACAATTGTTCTCACAACTATGTGCAACAACAACCACGATGCCAGATCTAATTTGTACTTAGTGGCATTACTATAAACAAAAGAAAATATTAAAAAATTAATAAAATGCTAAAAAAAAGTGAAGAATTTGTATTATTATTAAATTTAAAGCAATTTGCTTTTTATTATTGTTAAAAAATTAGTGGAAAACGCATTGAAAACATGAAAATAAATAGTTTCGATTCTGACCTACTCCAACAAAAAAACAAAAAATAATGAATTGTCTGACATTACGTATTCTTCACCCAAAACAAATGAACAAATTTTTTCCCGTTATTCTACCGACGATTAGTTCTTGTGCAAACAAATCGATGTCTCGTCAAGACTCAGAGTAAAGAATCGTAGGCAATACAATCTGTTAAAATCAGGTTGGTTAAAAAAAATAATTTTGCTATCAAAGCCTCTGTACCCACTTTTAACCCATAACTCTTTTGTTTTAACACATTCTTATAACAAATTTGGCTGCCGCAACCGATTTTCAATGGTTACCGCAACCTTGTAAATTCGGTTTTCACAACCGAATTTTCGGTGAGATGAAATCTTTTGATTTTTATATGGATGCAGTTTGGTTAAAATGGGTATAATATTAAATATATATTTACCTTTTGAGGTTGATGGAGCTTCCAGAAGCTGTTGTCTTCTAAGTTCAAATGCTTGTTGACGTTTTTCACGGTTTTCTTCCCTTTTTTTTAAGTTTGCATCAATACCTATCATGCACCCTGGGCGGCCTTTTAATCTCTGCTGGATCAAAAACTGCTTGTTTTCCTCGATCTTTATTAGATTGAGTGCCTCCACATGAGCCATATAAAATAAATCATCAAGTGAGTCTTTCCAAGATTCTCTCTTTCGTTTTAAACTATCAGAATCTCTTAACTTACGTCTCGATAACTGCTTCCACTTATTATACAGGGTCACTAATTTTTGTTCTGCGTTTGATCTTGAAATGATACGGGCCCTTTCCCAAAAAATTGAGCATTCCCTTATAACTATGCGAGCACTTTTAGCAACATTTAACTTTTTAGTTCTTAAATTATAAAATAAAACTATTAGACAATCTAATTTTGATGGAAGCTTACTACCAGATAATTGTTTTTTTTGGTTGCCAATTAAGTAAATTTCACTTCTTAGTACTGGCGTATTTAATTTTAAAGAAATTACGATAAAAAATAACTTAAGACACACTTTACACGAATGTTAATCACTTTCAATCAATTAAAAAAAGTGGGTTTGACTAGTTTTTCTTTATTTGTTTTTTAATAGGGGAAAACCCGTATTAAATGCTCTAAAATTACTCTTTGAAGTAATATAAAACGGGAAATCACAGAGTTGAAATTTGAATGTAAAATTTGATACGCTTGTATAATTTTGGGTCAGTTCATGGCTAAAGGTCAAAGTGGTAGTTGTTCATTCTTAAATCCGCTAAATTTAAACTAACAACTGGTTTATGTCCTTACTAATTGGTTCATAAACAAATTGTTTGATTCTGAGTGCATTAAAAAACTTCGGCAAAATGCACCCTTACACCCAATCTTGTAATATAAGATAAAAAGTGGTTAATTTCGAACTCCAAGACTAAAGGGGTTAATTTTTTTCAAGCAAATGTTTAGACTATAATTAAAAATAGTTGCTTATTAATCGTATTTGGACAGAAAGGGTTTTAAATCGTGTTTAAAACTGGGTAATTTTGACCCGGGTGACACAAAAGGGTTAATTTTTTTATAAATTAAAAAAAAAATTTCAGACTATAATTAAAAATAGTTGCTTAGTAATCGTATTTGGACAACAAGGGTTTCAAATCGTGTTTAAAAAATGAGACATTTTGGCCCGGGTGGCACAAAAGGGTTAATTTGTTCATAAATTATTATAAAAAAAATGTCAGACTATAATAAAAAATAGTTGCTATTTAATCGTATTTGGACAATAAGGGTTTTAAATCGTGTTTAAAAAATGGGTAATTTTGACCCCGGTATCACCAAAGAGTATACATAATAAAGAGATTGGGGGACTCTCTATCACTGAGAAAGCATTTGTTCTATTATGTGCCTTGGAACAGGAACATACTCAAACCAATATCACCCAGCAAACATGGCAACACGAAGAATATTCTCCGAACATATCGCCAGGAAGAAAACATTTATTGCCGGCAATATCAATTTCGTATTCCGGAAGTTTCCTCCGTTGGAAACAACTGTTACACTAAAACAATACTTCCAGGCAATATGAAAGCAATAACTCATATGGAAGATAAAAGGGATATCGCTAAATAAACTCCCAGTACAATAAAAAAACAATTTAATTTTTTCATTATAAAATTTAAGCCTGAAAAACAATATCTGCATACATAATCCATTGACCAACTCATAAATTATTTTGATTTCATCTTAGCCGCTTTTTCCCGCGCAATTAATCTTTACTTTTCACGAGATTATTTCCTATATATCTTTTGATTGTTTTTGTACAAATTTAGTTTTAATTTTTTCCAAATTTATAAAAGATTTCAAACAAATTTTCTTTATCTTCCAAATGATACAAAGATGATATTGCCGAAATATTGTCATAAAAAGTTATGACAAAAGATAAAATTTTTGAATTACTTTTTTCCAAATATCGTCGAATTATCTTCCAAGTGATAAAAGGAAGACAATTTCAAAGTAAATACTACTTGATTATTTTCATTCAAATGAAATATCTTCTTGGAAGGTATCTTTTAAATGTTTGCAGGGTCATTATGTGCGCTCTTTGTATGACTCAAAACATCGATTATAACCAGGAATGGAAAATAATAATTTAGTTATAAAAAGCAAGAATGGAACTATACTATGGAATTATACTATTCCAACAGTATTATAGCCCTAGATTATGAATTTTAAACAACCATACGTAAAAAATTGCAAAATAATACCGGAATGCGAAAAAAGGCTTTGGGGTTCAAAAAATTAATTAAAATATTTACATTCTGCAAACGATGCCAAAATTTTCTTCTTTTGCAACTAACCACCAAACTTTGTTTTATGAAATGGGCATTATACTCCGTAGATTATAAATTTAAAAACCCGCATTTAAAAAATTGCAAAATAATAGAGGAACGCGAAAAAAGACTTTGTGGTAGAAAAAAATAACTAAAAAACTCAATTAACTAAGCACCAAACTTTTGTATATAAAACTGGTACTATAGACCCTAGATTATAAATTTAAAAAAATCACACTTAAAAAATTGCAAAATAATCGCGGAAAGCGAAAAAAGGCTTTATGGTACAAAAAATTAATTAAAAAACTTAATCAGCGATTTACATTCTGCAAACAAATATATTGATGAAAAAATTTATCCTTTTTGCAAATTTTATTTTTCGCGATATTTTTTGCAACTAGCCACCAAACTTTGTTGTATGAAATGTGTATTATAGTCCCTAGATTATAAATTAAAAAGAAACGTACTTTGACTTTGTGGTACAAAAAATTAATTAGGAAACGTAATCAGCGATTTAGATTCTACAAACAAATATATTGATGCAAAAATTTTCCTTTTTGCAAATTTTATTTTTCGCGATTTTTTTTGCAACTAGCCACCAAACTTTGTTGTCTGAAATGTGTATTATAGCCCCTAGATTATAAATTACTAATAATAGCGGAATTTGAAAAAAGGCTTTATGGTACAAAAATTTAATCCCTAGGTTATATATTTAAAAAAACCGCACTTAAAAATTGCAAAATGACGGCGGAATTCGAAAAAGGTTTTATGGTACAGAAAATGAATTAAAAGAGGTAATCAGCGATCGACATTCTGCAAGCGAATATATTGTTGCAAAAATTTCGCTTTTTGCAAATGTTTTTTTTTCGCAATTTGTGCTAATATTTGCTAATATCTAAATATTTAATTTTTTTTAACGAGCCAAAGAGGAAGCTATTTTTTAGTTACTTACATTTTTAAATATGTAAGAGCGATCTAACATTTTTTGGTATAAGAGCCCGATTAAGTGAGCCTTTTCCATCCCTGATTAACCAGTCGGAGTTCGTTCCTGTTCCAAGCCGCCTAATATTTTTTCAAATAAAAAATATTGAGAGAGTTGCAAGGCCTTTGGTATCACCAAAGGTTTAATTTTTTCATATAAAACTTCATATTGTAATTTAGAATATTAATTACAATAATTTTACAACTTTTTAGCAGGATGTTTTGAAATATAAGTATTTCTACAATTAAATATAGGTAAAAATACAGTAATTCGTAAAATATGAACTTTGACCCCTAGGGTCCACGGCTTAGAGTTATCCGAATTAGCTCAAATTTTCACCATATGATATTTAGACCAAGTGTCACGATAATCCAAGCAGACCTAAGCGATAATCCAAAGTTCAAATTGCTCCATACATTTCAATGCCACCCTAGTACACATATTTAGTTCTAATTAATACATTTCCAAAAAAATTAAAGTTTATACGCATAGCAACACTGTTTTTTCAGAGTGGTGAATATAGAAATCTCGAGATTTCGGTGCAGATGTAAACGCAGCTTTATATTCGTGTGGCAGGTATTTTACAAAATGTTGAATTTCGAGATTTTTTACAGTTGACCTAAAAAGTATATGGTGAAAATTTAAGCCAAATTAAACAATTTTAAAACGCGGCACACAGAGGTCAAAGGTCAAATATCGAGATATTTCACATTTTTTACAAAAAAAATATTTCTAAAAGTCATATTATTTGCCCGAATAATTTAATGAAAATTTGTAATTGAGTTCTTTTATGTTCATTTTTCTTATTATAATAATTTTTGTTCCAAAATAATTAACTCTCTTATTGCCCAGGGGTCAAAATGACCCAATTTATACAATTTCTATAAATAATCATACAAAAAGGCCGAATTTAAATAATTTTTTTTCTCAGAATTGCAAGAACGGCATCTAGTTCTTTTTTAACATAAACACTAATGATTTTAACATAGAGTTGTCATAGGAGAGGAGTACTCCCACTTTAACATTTTTTCAGTACTTTTTGAACGAGTGCAAAGGAAGCTCTTTCTCACCAATTAAAAAATTACAAAAGTTTTTTTATTGCCACCACCGGGTATCGAACTTGCGACCGCACGATTGCTAGTCTAGTGCTCTACCGCTGAGCTATTCTTTGATATGAAAGTTGACTGGCATAAAAACACCACTTTATTACTGAAAGATATTGTTCCTTATTCTCTTCAATAAAATTACTTATTAAACAAGTGTAAAAGGTGCACGCCAATTCAATATTGTTTTCAGTACTATTTTTACAGGTGCATAAAAAGCAATTTATCACCATTTTTTTTATATATAGATTTTTTAAAAATTTAATAATTAAAAAAATATTGAATTTAAACAATTTAGTTATAAATATTAAAAAAAAATTAATAGAATAAAAAAAATATTGGTCCCGCCGGGAATCGAACCCGGGACCCTCTTTTTGGAAGTGCCAAATGATAACAAAATCACTTTTTACGATCACTTAAAAGCAATACTTAAGTGATTTTTTGGATGTGGTTCAGAAGTAATTCTAAAGAAGCTGTAAAAATGTAATAACGGATACGTTGGAAGCAATGAAGGAAGTGATTCTTTGAAGTTGTTTAGAATAATTTCTAAAAAAGCAGTAAAAAACACTAATGGATACTTGTGAATGATTGAAATAAGTAGTTTGTAAGGCATTACTTGCAATTTTTTTTGCTGGGAAGTTTCTTCGGCTAATATATAATGAAGGAAATGGCAATTAAGTGGTATCCCTTTACGATTTTCGACACTTTGAACATTTCTTTTAAACGTTAACCCTTAACCTGATCATTTGGACCACCTCTGTTTAATTGAATTCAAGTTTGTTTTAAAAACGTAAATGTGATTTCTAACAATATGTACATTAGGGCGTTCCAAGCTTGTATGGAGGAAAATTAATTTTGAGTTTTTGACCGGGCTACCCCTGGAAATATTTATTTGGGTGTAAAACTACGTCCGCCAAAAAATTAGGATAATCGGACATCGGGAAAACCTGAAGTTTGGAACACGGACCACAAGGGAAAATATGACTTTTTGTGCATTTTCTCGAAAACATTGATATTTTAAAACTAATTCGAATTAAAAACATTATATAATCGTAATTTGAAGTGAATTATGTTTGCAATAAAGCAATTAAAATTTAAATCGGTTAAAAATAGCCGACTTATTACAATATCCCCAGGAAACTGATGTGCCGCAGATAGGGTTTTTCTTTTCCCGGACTTTTTCATTTCCCGGGAATTCCCGCTCGTTACAAAATAAATAAATCCGACATATGTTGTACTTGAAAAACTCGATTTCTATTAAAACACCGTCCGACAAAGTTCGTCTTTTGGTTGTACCCATGATAAAATCTTCTTAAATATATTCTAAAAGGCGAGCTAAATATAAAATATGCATGACTTCCACTTTTTCTAGATCAATTCGTTTAATAGTTTAAATCGCGAATTACTATTTAGGTAATATATTTATATAGAAGGCGGTCTTAATTTTAAAATGAAATATAGTAACTAAATATTTATTCGCGGTTGGAACGGTTAAACTAATTGATATAGAAAAAGTAAAAGACACGGGTATTTTAATTTCTTCCCTTCTTTTAGGATATATTGGAATTGTTAATGGGTGCAAACTTGTGTCTGACCAGTTTTATAGTCAGAACTAAGATAGATTTTTTGCTTAAGTATTTCTTAAATATGGAATCCAAAAATTTGTATTTCTAAAGATTTCATTTCTGTGCAGATTTTCAGAAGTATTCGTATAGAATGATTTTATAAAAAAGTTTAAAATTGAATATTCTTCACACAAATTATTACGCAAATTCTCTTAAAGATTTTTATAAAAATCGACACTACATAGAATATTATTAAATAATATTTTATTCATCTTAACATACTAGATATAGTGAAAAATATAATTTATTACGTATGCCTAATTGTTTTTTATCAACATGGATTTATGTTGTAGGTTAAAAAATAATTAGAATATGCATTTAAAATTAACAGTTCGTTGTCGTTCATAAATATGTGCTTCATAAGTTGTCGATCAGAGTTGAATTCCAAATTTTTATTCTATGTATGTAATTTATTTGTAAAAATTTTATCACCTCTCTTTTAATTTCAAAATAATTTAAAGGAAAATGTGACAATATTTGATCTCAAATTGAACGAAAAACATTCATTAAATAGTTCCTTAACTTTAATTGGTATCTTTTGAATAGAAATTTTTTATCTGCAACTATTTAAAAAGAAATTATTAAATTTGGATAGTTTTATTTTAAATTAACTTATAAAGAAATCCAAAATAGTTTGAAAATTCATCTGCATAATATTTAAAGAATACAATTGAAATAAAGGAATAGCAGCTGAAATTTAAATAAACTTATTTGAAGTGAAAAAAACCTCAAAATACTCAATTGCCTGGTGTTTTTGGAGGTATTTGGAACTGAGATACGGATGTTGAAGTGTTGAATATATTGCTTCCCAGCAAAATCTTTCATTACCAAATAAGTGGTTATATAATGAAAATTCATAGCTTTTTGGCGTCTAACCTCATTATTTTTGTTTGGCGTGGTCGTTTTTATAAGTAGTCACGCTTACCCGCTAGCTTACGAAAAAATGAGAAATAAGTAGTTATGAGATTTTGAATAATAAGTGGCTACACACATGCTTACAAAAAGTTTAATTATAAGTGGTTATCCGATTGATTACTTGATTTTTAAAAATAAATACTATTAGCTTCAGGAAATACATTCAGAGAAATTAAAGTTTTTGCTAGTGTGTAATTTTAGTACTCGTCATAAAAATTTAACACAAAACATCCCAGCAAAATATTGGTAATGAAACCTCATTACTATCTACATTACCAAAAATGATATATCATTACCTTTTGCATTATTTTATAATATAAAATAATGACTTCCTAATAACGGCGTATTGTATTTGTTGAGTCTAGTAACTCCCTATCCACTGATGAGGATGAGTAAAAAAACTCCGAGGGTTTTTTAATAAAAGCTTCTTGCTTTATTGAGGGCAATTCTTAGACTAATTTTATATATAAAAACTAAAATGGAATTTAAAGTTCTCTAACTAAAAAGGCGCTATAATAGTAGCCAATAACAAATTAGTTCTAGGAGAACTCTAATTAGAAAAAATACTCTCCTTGAGTTATAAATAATAGAAATTATATGCAGCAAAAAATACTGTTTTATGAGAAAAGATTTAAAGAGTATACAAACTGAATTAATGAGTTATTTTGCCAATCGCTTATTTAACCCTTACTGTTGAACTGGGTTCAACATACTGCCGGGCGAGAAATGTGGTTACAGTTGCATTCTTTTTAGGACATCATCTTTGAAAGTACGGCACCATCTAGTTCAAGGCATGTTTCGAGCCTTTACTGATTGAAAATAGTATATTTTTTCCTGTTGGCTTCTAGCATTCTGAAGATACAAAAGCTGGGCAAGTTTGAGGTTGACTGACCTAAAGTCGTGGGTTGTACTTATGTGGATGGTTGTGTAGCCACAAGCTGCAACTGCAAATTTCTGACCATTGTAATGGCTAGCTAGGGAGAAAAAAAGAATATATACTGTGTAATTAGAATTTTGTTAAGCGACTACTTTCTCTTTTTTTGTAATTTTTGCATCTAAATCCGGAGGATTAATTTTAGAGATTTGTTGTTGGATCGAATAATGAGTGTTAGTTAAATTGGTAAA
Source organism: Leucophora obtusa (assembly GCA_949987735.1). Classification (NCBI taxonomy): domain Eukaryota; kingdom Metazoa; phylum Arthropoda; class Insecta; order Diptera; family Anthomyiidae; genus Leucophora; species Leucophora obtusa. The sequence goes on from OX465297.1 coordinate 57,528,126, forward strand.
ATACAGAGTTTTGCGATCGGTCGACTAATAGTGCCATTTTGTGTTTTTACTTCGGCGACTCGTACTTTGCTGTCTCTCCCATATACGACTTTTGTAATGCGTCCCAGACGCCACTCGGTGGGTGGTAGAATATCATCTTTCACGATAACAAAACCGTTCACCTTTACATTATCTTGTTCGGTTTTCCATTTGAATCTTCGCTGAAGCTCGTGCGGCGTGCGAAAATGTGTTGGAGGGCTTTTAGACGACCCCAGGGGCTTCAGGTGGAGCTATAAGTGGCGTGCCTCTAAGGAGATGACCTGGAGTAAGTGGAAGTAATTCGGATGGGTTTTCGACAAACGATAACATTGGTTGCAAATTTAATGCAGCTTCAATTTGAATAAGCTCTTTAGAAAGTAGTATTGGGATTAGGTGCTACCTTTTCTAAATACGATTTTATACTTTTAACGTCGGCCTTCCAGAGGCCACTCATGTGGGGTATGTATGGCGGAATGAACGAACACGTAAATCGGTGAGAGCCATATTTTTCCACCATGGAGATTCTTCTATTGTAAGGAAGCATGGTTTGTTTATTGTGCAGGTTTTGCAGCTACTTATATATTTTCGGGTTGTGTTTTTAAGTCGGGGAAGGTGAAACAAATGTCTTATAGCTCGGAGCAAAAAATAATGTTCTAAATGACATACAATTTTGTAAGTATATTCAATAAAGACTGTAGTAAAATAAGATTCCTCAGGAGTCATTACATCACGACATTTTTTATAACTTAATCCTGAATATTTTAGCTTAACCCCTACACCCTGGTTAAGAAAACGTTTATCTTTAAGAACGATGGGTATAAGACAATTTGTTGCAGAGCGAATTGCTGCTGTTGTGATAAATGGACCGGTTTCAAACGGTCGTTTTAAAATGCGGTTGATATACCAAAATTGATAACTAATGATTCTTAAAGCATTCGAGTTCTTCCTAGTTTTATCTTTCGTCTCATTAGCAGTCAGATGAAAATTTGAAACACTATTGGTTGCCAAATCTGTTGAATCAAAAGTTTGTGGTTTTGACCACAGTTTAACAGGCTGTTTAAGCCAGGTGGGCCCATGCCACCATAAATTACTTACGATGAGTTCTTGAGGGCAGCAACCGCGGGATCCGAAATTAGCCGGGTTGTCCCCAGTCTTTACACGTTTCCAGTTTTTGTTGCTGGTAATTCTTTTGATTTTCGTTACACGATTCGTAACGATAGGTTTTAATGTATGTGGTTCGTTTGGTAGCCAATCAAAGACAATTGAGGTATTTGTCCATATGTAAAGTTCATAGGGGAACTTTGAAGTTTTCATGAAACTTTTTACTAATATTGGGCGAAATAAAGCCTCACACAATTTAAATTTAGGGATGATTATCTTTTTCATAGGTGCAACCTTGATTTTTGCCTCTAGCAAATGGCTGCCTATTTCTCCATCTGCATTCGTAGTTCGTTTGCAGGCCATTCTGCAGTAAGCTTTTTCTGATGAATCACAGAATCCTTGTATCTGCATCGGTTGATTTGGTGAAAAGTTTGCCCATTTTGGAATTTTCAGTATGGAAATTTGTGGTAAATTTTTCAAAACAGAGTTCATTATTTTTAAAATAATTGGTGGGATACCCTCATCCCATTCTAACTTTCTTTCCCACAGCACTTGTATTAAAAGTTTGGCTTTACCAAATATTGGACAAAGCCTTTTCGTAGCAGAAAGTTTGATTTGTGTCGGTTCTGTGCCATAATAAATACAGTTTGACATAGCATTCCACTGAATCCCCACAGATTTCATTGTGCTGGATTCGTCAAGCTTTAAAAAATCGTCGTCTAGAAGATCTTCCCGGGCCAAGTGTGGCAATAGATAACGACTGTTGGCAGTAATTTTCCTCATAGAGAAGCCAGTTGAGTAGAGAGTTTGGTGAAGTTGATATTGTTTCAGTTTGGCTTCCTCTAAGTGATCCTGAACCTTATCTACAGTAACCCCAATGGATGTAACAGTGTTGCTATCCTGGGTACTAAAATCAAAAATTTGATCTTTAGGACCTGAAGTCGAATGCTTTTGCTCATTTTCACGATTTGGCCGCGACTGAGATTTATTATAATTGTTGTTCTCTGTATTTTCGCGTTTCTCACAGTGCAAGAATATATAATTTTGTTCTCCTGTTTCAACTTGTGAATACCTTTCCTCTTTAGGGGTTTCCATAAACTCCATTTTCGACGATATAAGTTTCGCTTTTATTGATATATAAAGGTCACAAGCCTTTTTATATTGTAGAGATAATTCGTCGGTGAAAACTAGCTCTTCATTATCTCCTCCTATTATATATTCTTCATAAGACTCATTTAGGTTATACCACTTTCTTTATAATTCTTCGAGTTTTGCATCAAAAAACTCAAATGTGAGATTTTCGGTAAATGTTTTTTCATAGTTCGTGCAGAACACCGCTAGCTGTTGCAGGTCTAACCTACACCTTCTCTCAGATGCTGTCATTATTGTTGCCTACCCAAACCGAAAAATAATCGTTGTGACCAAAATATTTTACACGAATTTCTTTGAAAAATTGATAAATGAGAAAATTTTTTCTCCAATATAAAAAAAAGTGCTGATAATTGGAAAAGCGCAGCACTCTAATTATGAAATTTTTCTGCAAGAAAAATTTTTTTTTTCAATAATTGTATTTCTAATTTATGAAAATTTTCTCCACGAAACTTTTTTTATGATTATTTGCAAAATCGTGCAACTCTAATGTGGAAAATTTTTCCCCTTAAAAAAATTTTTTTTTTTTTGATAATTGAGCAATCGATCCCCTCTACTTTGAGAATTTTCTTTCCAAGAAATACTTTTTTGAATTTTGCTCCACCCTAATTTGTAAAATTTTTCTCCAAGAAAAGTTTCTTTTCAATATTTGTAATTTTAAACCACTCTTATTTTCAAAATTTTTCCTCCAAGAAAATTTGTTGATGATTGTTAATTCGAACCACACAATTTGTGAAAATTATAAAAACGCACCACTGTAATTTCTAAAATTTTTCTCCAAGAAAAAATTTTGCAATTTGAAAAAGCGTACCACCCTAATTTTAAAAAATTTTTTGCTATGAGCAATTGTTCCACTCTAATTTATGAAATTTTTCCTTCCAAGAAAAAATTTGATAATTGTAAATTTGCACCACACTAATTTGCAAATTTTTCTCCAAGAAAATAACCTTTTTTTTCGGATAATTGTAAATTTTTACCAATCTAATTTATGAAGATTATGAAAACGTACCACTGATTTATAAAATTTTTTTTTAAGAAAAATTTGTTTGATTATTTAAAATCGTACCACTCTAATTTGCGAAAAATAATAAATTTTCTTTCCAGAATTATCCACCAGATTTTACTAATAATATAATTGAATATCACAATTGTTTAGATTACTCACCGGTTCCACACAATTTTCCCCGGTTTTTTTGCATTTGTTCGGCTGGGATACCCTTTTTCTTTTTTCTTCTGTTTAAAGTGACGTCACTGATCACCACCAGTTTTTTGTTTTTAATGTTTGTGTTTCATGGATATGACGTCACTCATAAATGCAAAGCTAATGGTACTGTTGTTTTAACATATTTGGCATACACTTATTGTTGTTTTTTAATATTATATAACACGCTGATTTTCTTTCTTCAATTATTCCTTAATTTAAACAATAATCATGTAGATTTTTTTCTGCTTTTTTTTCTAATTTAACACAGGAGAAAATCCATTTTTTATCTTCCTTTTGTATTAAGTTAAATCGATCACTGATTTATTATATGAGCATATTCTTATGGGATTTTTCTATGGATATTTTCGTTTTGTTTAAACACAATCACTTTTCTCTTTGTAACTTGGTGGATTTTGCGTTTTATATATGTATATCACACTTGAAGTGGTTTATTATATTTATTATTTTATTTCTCGACAAATATTAAACTTTTTTTACTTTGCTTTTTTTATAAAAGTTTTACCATGCACTGCACTTGACAATTGGTATTTGTCTTTATTGATTCTGAGTGAACTTTCTTGGTGTTTTGTTATAGTGACGATTGAAATTTAAACATTAGCCGTTGTGCATGCGTACTCTTTTGCTTTTTTTCTTTTGTTCTTTTTTTTTTTTATAAAAAACTATTGGAGGTATGAATTTTAGTGGTACTTTATTTGAAATTAGATTTATTTAGTGGTATTCTTAGTTGTTTGACACTTTTGTGTATTTCAATTTTCTAACCAAAATCTTTTTAAGGTTAACGCTGATTTACATACACTTTATGCTTTATCACTTCGTAAATTTAAGAATTTTTGTAAATTTGTAGTTTTCACCTTTTTTTATGAGAAAAAAAATGTCGCACACAAAAAAATCTAATTACAACAGTACATACCTTTTTCCTATTGAAGTTTTTGCCAACGCTTTCTTCATGTATAGCTTTCCTTGTATGCTGCGTTGTGTTTAGACCTCTTGTTGTTAGTTGATATGCACATCTAATGCATACTTTTTTGCCTTTTTTATACAGACTCCCTTGTCTGTTTTCGTTGTTGTTGGAGTTGCTGCTGGGGGAGACAACTGCCAGTTTGTAGATATTACGACTTCCTTCTGCCGGAATGCACAATGAAGTACCTTTATTGTATGATTCAGACTGTCTTGTCTGTTATTGTTGTTGTTGCAGTTGCTACTAGGGGAGACAACTGCCGGTGTGTAGATACTAGTAGACCTTTTCTCCTAGTTCTTTCCTGTCCTAGCCTATTCTAGGACTTTTTCGAAGGACCAAATGTTGAGTCTAGTAACTCCCTATCCACTGATGAGGATGAGTAAAAAAACTCCGAGGGTTTTTTAATAAAAGCTTCTTGCTTTATTGAGGGCAATTCTTAGACTAATTTTATATATAAAAACTAAAATGGAATTTAAAGTTCTCTAACTAATTTAAAGCATTATGTACAAAAAGGGCGCTATAATAGTAGCCAATAACAAATTAGTTCTAGGAGAACTCTAATTAGAAAAAATACTCTCCTTGAGTTATAAATAATAGAAATTATATGCAGCAAAAAATACTGTTTTATGAGAAAAGATTTAAAGAGTATACAAACTGAATTAATGAGTTATTTTGCCAATCGCTTATTTAACCCTTACTGTTGAACTGGGTTCAACAGTATTCATTGTTTCTAAATATAAAATAATGACTTACTCGTATTACTTTAAATAAGTACTTTTTACGCAGTTAAATTTTTTTATTAAATGTAAATATGTTTTATTCATAAATTTTTATGACGAGTCCTAAAATTACACACTAGAGAAAACTTAAATGTTTCTGAATGTATATCCTTAGGCTAATAGTATTTGCCTAACTCCTTATTTTTAAAAATCAAGTAACCACTTATAATTAAACTTTTTGTAAGCATGTGTGTAACCACTTATTGTTCAAAATCTCATAACTACTTATTTCTCATTTTTTCGTAAGCGAGCGGGTAAGCGTGACTACTTATAAAAACTACCACGCCAAACAAAAATAATGAGTTTAGACGCCAAAAAATAAGTTGCGCGGAGCTATGAATTTCTATTATATAACCACTTATTTGGTAATGAAAGATTTTGCTGGGATATTTACATGTAATAAATATAAATGTATAAAATTTAACTTTGTAAAAAGTACTTATTTAAACTATTGTGAGTAAGTCATTATTTTATATTTAAAAGCAATGACTACAATAGGCCGTTATTAGGAAGCCATTATTTTATATTACAAAATAATGCAAAAGGTAATGCTATATCATTACTGGTAATGCAGACAGCAATGAGGTGTCATTACCAATATTTTGCTGGGCTTATTTGAAAAAAGATCACCATTTTAAAGAAACAAAATTTTTCTGAAGTTCGGGTATTTGTTTTCGGTTTAACTTAACCAAATTCAACTCACATCCAAAATCAATTTGGCCTAAATAATATGTTTTTTTATACTAACCCGAGTAAAGAAAGTTGATCTCGCGCAATATCTAATCATATCCAATTTTATATTGTCTAAGATCTGCTGTAATATCTAGCTGATCCAATTAGATCTCAAAATTGGGTGTATCCAATCATATCGTATTAGATCCCATTGTATATTATATATGGGGATAAACTAAGATCAAGTTATATCTCAAAATTGGGAGATCCAATGATATCTTTGGGGATAAACCTAGATCTAATTTGATCCGAAAAATGGCGAATCCAATTAGATCCAGCTATATATTTGTGGATAAATTTAGATCTAATTTGATCCGAAAAATGGCGGATCGAATTAGATCCAGCTATATATTTGTGGATAAACTTAGATCTAATTTGATCTCAATTTTGGCAGATCGAATTAGATCCAGCAATATATTTGTGGATAAAAGTAGATCTAATTTGATCCGAAAAAGTGGCAGATCGAATTAGATCCAGCAATAAATTTGGGGATAAACTTAGATCTAAATTAATCAGAAAAATGGCAGATGGAATTAGATCCAGCAATATATTTGTGGATAAACTTAGATCTAATTTGATCCGAAAAATGGGAGATCGAATTAGATCCAGCAATATATTTGGGGATTAAGTAAGATCTAAATTTATCCAAAAAATGACAGATCAAATTAGATCCAGTAATATATTTCGGGATTACGTAAGATCTTAACTTTTCCGATAAATTGCAGATGGAATTAAATCCAGTGATATATTTGGTGATTTGGCAGGATCTTAATTTATACCATAAATTGCAGATTGAATTAGATCCAGCAATTTATTTCGGTATTAAAATGACAGATCGGATTAGAAACAGCAATATATTTGAGGATTGACATCTAAAACTATCCAGAAAAATGACAGATAAAAGTATATCCCGCATTATATTTGGGTACTACGTAAGATCTCCATTTATTTGGAATTAAATAAGATCCCAGACAAATACTGACAACAGTTCAAAAAATAATACACTTGCAGAGCACTGATTTTATAAAAATTACAATATTTTGTTAAAATAAGGTTTAAACTCAGAAGGTCTCAATTTCGATACCGTTTACGGCTATGCATTTTTTTTATAAAATGAATTTCTTTTTATAAATTATAATTATATTTTTTTTTTTAAATTGAATTTTTTTAAAAAAATAATTTTATTTACATCTTTTTAACGCTCTACACCATTTCCAATTGTATCAATTGTTTTTACGATTTATCAATTGTATTTCAGAAATAATCAATTGAATTTCAGTTTTATCAATTGTATTTTAGAACTTATCAATTATTTTTCAGATTTATGAATTGTATTTCAGAAATAGTCAATTGAATTTCAGTTTTATCAATTGTATTTCAGAAATTATTAATTGTATTTCCGAAATTCACAACTGTGTTTAAGAAATTATCAAACTGTATTTCAGAAATTATCAATTGTATTTCAGAAATTATGAAACGTATTTCAGAAATTATGAAATGTATTTCAGAAATTTTTCTCTACTTATTTTTAAATACAATCAATAAGTTCTGAAATAGATTTGATTATTTCTGAAATACAATTAATAATTTCTGTAATACAGTTCATAGTATACTATAGTAGCCCCACTCATTAAAAAATTGAGAGCTTGTCCCTATCCCATGTAGTTGTAGTGGTATTAAGAACCATATGTACAAGTAAAATTACAAACACTACTTCATTTTTTCTAATGACAGAAAAGACTAAAGCTACTATATTATACTATGATACAGTTGATAATTTCTGAAATAGGTACATTTAAAATTTCTGAAATACACTTAATAGCTTCTGAAATACAGTTAATATTGTAGTTGCTGATGAGTTACCATATATGACCATATATTGTTTAAATGGCACCATATATGACAATATATTGTTTAAATGGCACCATATATGGTATATGTTCCCTATTAAAAAAAATAATATGGAGCTTTATATGGTAATATACAACTTAGAGTGATCCATGTACCATTTGATCCGAAAATGGCAAGATAAAATTGTATCAGTTGTTTATCAGTTTTTATCTAATTGCATCAGTTTAGATCTGACCTGATTAAATTATGTGTTAATCAGATGAAATTGTATCTCGTTGGCTTAGTCGGCAAACCTGTCAAGTCCAATTTTTATGCAAATTGAGTTTTTGATGTAGTATGCTAGTGTAACTCAAAACACATCATTTACAAAAAAAAAAAAAAATGCCATTATGTTGTTTTTTTTGTTGTTATGCAGTGGTAAGCAATTCTGTCCAAAAAAACAAACAAAACATCGAAAACCACATGCTAAGTCCAGCTGAAAACAACACACATTTTGTTTCAACAAATTTCTTCAATAGAATTAAATGCGACTTTTGTTTATTTAAAGATTAACTAAATAATTATTTAGTTATTTTAACTTTTAAGGTACCCGGTGTACAATTGGAGTCCGAAAAGACTCATAAAAGAGCCCTTAGACCTTTTGAAATCATAGATATATGAGGGTGTTTTTCTTCACCGATGAAGCCTCTTTTGAGCGCACTTTTATGACTCATAAAAGACTCCAAATTATGAGCATTGCTGGAAAATTTTGAATTTTCTGAGCCATTTATGAGTCATTTGTGACAAATTTTTGAGTAATTTATGAGCATTGAAAAAATTTTGAATACGCTCATAAATAAGAGTCTATTATGTTTCATTTATGACTCTAAGATTTGAGCACTCTGAAAATGTTCGTCTTTCAGAGTCTGTTATGAGTCATAATTTCTGAGCACTCAGAAAAATATTGGCTGGGTAACTGTTACTTATAAATTTTTTCAGGAAAAGCATTGTTAATTTATAAATTTTATTAGGCGACTGTCATGAATTCTGCTGACATAAATAAAAATAAAATAAAATAAAAAAAAAGAAAAGAAAATCTGCTAAGTCCACAAAGTTGAAAGAAAATCTGGTAAGTCCACATTTAAAATAGAAAATTATAAAGAGCAAATCTGCTAAGTCCAAAAAGAGCCTATAAGTCTGCAAACTTTTATTTTGGAATTCTATGATTTTTTGTGGTTAAACAAGATGAACTAAAGAAGAAAACTGCGTTTACAGATTTAAAAAAAGTTAGCCAAAAAAAGTTAGACAGTTTTTTTGTCTCTCCTGAAATATTAAAAAAAACGGACTTGACAGGTTTGCCGACTAAGCCAACGATCTGATTTTTGACCTGATACAATTTTATTGGTTTAGGTGCAAATAGATTGTTTAAATGATACGATATATCAAAGTATATGGTACTATATATAGTAGCATATATTATCATATCTGGAACTGTATTGAAAATGTTGTTCATGTGGTCCCATATATGAACATATATTGTTGAAATGGCACCATATATGATAATATATGGTTTAAATGGCACCATATATGGTAATATATTGCTTAAATAACACCATACATAAATATATATGGCACTATACATATTTTCTTATATTATTATATCTGGATCTGTATTAAAAATTTTGATCATGAGGTTCCATATATGAACATACATTGTTTAAATGGCAACATATATAATAATATATGGTTTAAATGGCACCACATATGCTAATATATTGCTTAAATAACACCATATATAAATATATATGGCACTATATATAGTAGCATATATTATCATATCTGAAACTGTATTAAAAATGTTGATCATGAGGTACCATATATGACCATACATTGTTTAAATGGCAACATATATAATAATATATGGTTTAAATGGCACCACATATGCTAATATATTGCTTAACTAACACCATATATAAATATATATGGCACAATATATAGTAGCATATATTATCATATCTGCAACTGTATTAAAAATTTTGTTCATGAGGTACCATATATGACCATATATTGTTTAAATGCCACCATATATGATAATATCTAGTTTAACTGGCACCATTAGTTATATATTCCCTATTAAAAAAAATTAATATGGAGCTTTATATGGTAATATATAACTTAATGTGATCCATATACCATTTCATCCGAAAAATGGCCCGATATAATTGTGTCAGTTGGTTATCACTTTTTATCTAATTGTATCAGTTTAGATCTTAACTGATTAGATTATATATTAAACAGATGAAATTTTATCTGATTTTTGACCTGATACAATTTTATGGTTTTATGTCGCATGGTATTAGTTTAGATCCAAATAGATACATTACTATACAAACTTATATAGTTACATCTGAATTTTGACCTGATGCAATTATATCTGCTTTAAAACTTTGATACAATTATATAAGGCAAATGTCGGATACAAATATATTTTATTTATATAAAATTGTACCAACTACGATCTTAACAGATACCATTAGATATAAACCGGTAAAATTGTATCAGGTCAAAAATTGGATATAATTTCATCTGAATAAGGTATAATTTTATTAGTTGAGATCTAAACTAATACAATGAGATGAAAACTGATAAACAACTGATACAATTACATCGGGCCATTTTTCGGATGAAACAGTATATTTATACAGATATAACTTAATAGCTCTTTATACGACTATATGTAACTGTTTTTACTCGGGTTGTTTAAATGATACCATATATAATTATATATTGCTAAAATGCCACCATATATATTAAGATATAGCTCTATATACAACTATATATGCAATAAGATCAGCTATGCTATGTAATATATAATCATATATACCATATCTAATATTATAAAGGCCGATATCTAATTAGATAAAATTATATATGGCATAATATAAGGAAAAATTTTGGAAAAAGACGTCATATATAATTATATATGGATATACATAACGCCATGTCTAATTATATATTGTAATATATGCCATATATGATTATATATAATTTTTTTTACTCGGGAATTCAGTTTATTAAATTTTAAATCGCATTTTTTAATATCAAATATTTCTTGTTTATTTAATTTCAATTCAATGCTTTAAATTTAAATTTATTTAGATTCAAAAATTGCAATATTTAATAGCTAAAACTTCTGTAGAAAAATAAAAAAAATCCCGGGAAATCCCGCACAAAATTCCCGGGATTGCGGGATTGAAAAAAGTGCGGGATTCCCGGGAATTCCCGGGACATAAACCCTAGTCGCAGACCACTTAATCAAGAAATTCGGGTCTAAATTTTAAAATTCTTAAACACTGTTTTAAAATCTACAATTTTAAATTTTTAAAATTTTTTTTTAAAGAAATTTTAAAAAATCAACGATTGGGCTTTAAGGTTTTATTAAGAACATATTGGAGATTACATTTTCTTTCAGCGGATTTCGAGAAAACAGCGATTTTTGGCATTTATTTTCTTCTTTTAATTCCACATAAATTTGGCCGGAATATAATAACACAAGATTAAATACTTCAATCCTGAAAATTAGGGCAAAATATAAATACATTAAATTGCCCCTGTGTAAGGTCAGAGGTCAAATATGAGGAGATTTTAATTTTTTTTAAACATATTAATATAACAGATATTCCTGAGCGGATATTCATGGACCTTCTTATTATTTTTCTAGATGTAAAAATAATATTCTTAATTTAATTTCAGAAAATTAACCCTTAAGTGCTGTTGAGTCCTATATGCCCCACTCAAAAAATATTGGTCTATTTTCATAATAGGGTCAAAAAATTCCCAACAGCACTTAAGGGTTTCCACCCAGGTTGAAAATGTTCATATATATATATTTGTTCCTTTTACTCCTACAAGGAGCATATGGCCGCAATACGGTTTCGGTAATCATGTTTGGTTTAAGATGAATGGCTGATTGGGCCAAAGCATCCGATCCTGGTATTGGGGCTGCCAACATTGCCTCCAGGCCTGCAGTGGTTGAGCAGGGATTTAATCCAAGCGCCAATAAGGTCGGTTGGGATATTGGTTTTGTTGGTTGGCGCCAATTGCTCGCCACGACGTTACAAGGATCACAGGCAAACTCTAGACTTAGTGGGAGCTCGAAAGACCCTCCGAGACTCTCCCCTTGTAACCGCTGACTGTCCGCGGCTGCCATTGGCAGCTACTCCACATTTCTGCGGAATCACTATCCGCAACCTGTGACGCGTCCGGTAGCACTCAGCTATGCTTCCCATAAGCAAATAATATATCATACATCGTCATAAAAATGACAAGGTGTAATATACCATTCGCAAGGGCGAAAAATGTTCATATATGTTCATATATTGTCATAAATGGTTTCATGTATGAGCATATATGGTTTAATGTATGATCATATATGAACATTTATGTTATGTATGGAAGCATATATGGGTACCCAAGTAAAAAAAAATGATATGGAGCCATATGAAGTTATAACAATAAAGAAGTTTATGAAATTAATTCAATGCTCCACACAAAAATAGTTTTTGAACCTCCAAAGCCAAAACGTGTAATACCACAATGCACTAACATTCAAAGATATGGTCACACAAAAAAATTCTGCAACCATTCCTCTCGTTGTGTAAAATGCACTGGAAATCATCACACCAAAGACTGCCAAAGAAAGTCCAAATCAGATGATGTTAAATGTGTTTTATGTGAAAAAAATCACCCAGCTAACTATAAAGGTTGCCAAGTTTATAAAGATCTGCAAGATAAATTATATCCCAGACTTCGAAATAAAGAACTTCCAGAATTAACAGTTCAGAATCAACAAAATCAAACTGTAACATTACCAACAGCGCAAAAACAGCAGAACCAACCCAAATCAACCCATCAAACATACGCTAATGTGATAAAAAATATGCCCCCCGTAACCCAAAATACTCAGACGCCGCCTGAAAATAGCGATATGTGTGAGCTCAAGTCAATGATGAAAACCCTTATGCAACAAATGAGTACAATACTCAATCTATTAACAGTCTTTATTAATAAAACATCAAATGAATAAATTCTTTAACCTAGCAGTATGGAATGCAAATGGTTTAATGCACCATATATTAGAGTTAAAAGCCTTTATTTGCACAAACGATATTGACATTATGCTAATATCGGAAACACATTTCACCAATAAAAGCTTTACTAGAATTCAAGGGTACACAATTTATGCTACAAATCATCCCGCAGGTACCGCAAGAGGTGGAACTGCAATTATAATCAAAAATAATATAAAACATGAACTACTAAACGATTACAGTAAAATATTTATACAATCGACTGCAATTCGAATTCTGGGTAAACATGGTCCAATCACTATAGCCTCCATATACTGCCCTCCGTCATGCACAATAATAAATGAACAGTTTGAACACTACTTCTCTAGTCTTGGTCCCACATTTTTGGTTGGTGGTGATTTTAACGCAAAAAACCAGCAATGGGGTTCTAGACTACGTAATCCTAGGGGAAAAGTATTACTCGATGTAATTAAAACTAAAAATCTTCAACATCTATCAACTGGAGAACCAACTTATTGGCCATCCGACATAAACAAAACTCCTGATCTGGTCGACTTTTGTGTTATAAAGAACATAAACAAAAAATATTTCAATATTAAATCATGTTTTGATTTGTCTTCAGACCATTCACCTATTTTAGTAACGTTAAAATCGGAAATAGCTGAAAATCAGCCACCGCCTTCTCTATACTCTAAGAACACAAATTGGAGTATATTTAAGCAATGTTGTGAAAGTAGCTTACAATTGCACGTTTCCCTTAAAAGCCCGCATGAAATAGAAGACGCACTTCATACTTTTACAACAACAATACAACAGTCGGCATGGCATTCTACTCCTAAAACAAATACTTCAAATTTCAAAAACCGCGTTTCTATTAGTAGAGATATTAAAAAAATGATCTCCGATAAACGGCAATTAAGGAAAATTTGGCAAAATACAAAACATCCAAATGATAAAAGAAAACTAAATAAAGCTTGCAAAGAGCTAAAGCATGCTCTAAATTTACAAGAGAATAATGAGTTTGAGAACTATGTAGCAAATCTTACACCGACAGATGCCACAAATTACTCTCTATGGAAAGCAGCTAAAAACTTTGATAGAGCTACGGCTAGAATACCTCCATTAAAGAAATCCAATGGACTATGGGCAAAAACAAATAAAGAAAAAGCAGAATTATTTGCTACTCACTTGTCAGAAGTTTTTCAACCATACAGTCCCTCAGCGCGAATTGATGATACAAAAATATATGAATTCCTAGAATCTCCCGGTCAAATGGATTTTCCAATTAAGCCTGTCACTTATAAAGAACTAGAAAAACTAATAAAGGAACAATCTAATAGGAAAAAATCTCCTGGTTATGACCTAATTTCAATTAAAATTTTAAAAGAATTGCCTTTAGTTGGACTAAAGTATCTAACTCATATATTTAATGCTATGTTAAGACATGGGTATTTCCCTGTACAACTTAAAGTGGCCCAAATAATATTAATTCCAAAACCTGGCAAACCGCCTGAAGATGTAGCATCGTACAGACCAATAAGTCTTTTGCCAGTTTTAAGAAAAATATTTGAAAAACTGCTACTGTACAGATTAAAACCTAATCTTCAAGAAAGGGAACTCATTCCAAGCCATCAATTCGGCTTTAGAGAACAACATTCCACTGTTGAACAAGTTCATAGAGTGGTTAGGTTAATAAGAACAGCGTTTGAAAAGAAACTATATTGTTCAGCTGTATTTTTAGACATCACGCAAGCTTTTGATAAAGTGTGGCACGCAGGGCTCTTATACAAGTTAAAAAAACAATTGCCATATCCTTACTTCGAACTACTGAAGTCATATTTGGAAGATAGATACTTTTTAGCCAAATTCAAAGATGAGCATACTAAGCTGTATAAAATTCAATCGGGAGTACCACAAGGCAGTGTATTAGGACCTATCCTTTATACATTATTTACTGCTGATCTACCCACAAACGACCTCACCTCCATCGCAACTTTTGCTGATGACACTGTGATTCTGTCTTCCCATCAAAATCATATAACTGCATCAATAAACCTTCAAGTACATCTCAGTAAAATTCAAGAGTGGCTTGAAACGTGGAGAATGAAAGCCAACGCTAGTAAATCAGTACAGGTAACTTTCACATTAAGAAAAAACAATTGCCCTAGTGTAATGTTGGGTGCTGATACTCTTCCCCAATCCGACAACACAAAATATTTAGGAATCCACCTAGATAGGCGTCTTACATGGCAAAAACATATTTTCACCAAACGTAAACAACTGGGTATAAAACTCACGTCCTTGTATTGGCTCATAGGAAAAAATTCAAAACTTTCGATAGACAACAAGTTACTCATATATAAAACCATTATTAAACCCATATGGACATATGGTATACAAATTTGGGGATCAGCCGCAAAAACCAACATCAGTATTATACAACGTTTTCAGTCGAAAGCACTACGCACGATCGCAAACGCGCCAAATTATGTATCAAATAATATACTGCATAACGACTTCTGCATTCCAACAGTGCAGGAAGAGATCAACTTAATCAACGAACGTTATTCATACCGCCTATCACTGCATCCTAATGCTTTAGCTGCAGATCTGCTGCAGATGTCTTCTACCCAAAGAAGACTTAGAAGATTTCCGCTAACACAGCTAATTGTGACAAGATAATTTAAAAAATTTTTAAATTTTATAATACTTATATAGAGGTGCAACAGTGGTTGCTTCCTCTGCATGTTTTTTAGTTTTAGTTTAATTACTTATGTACCCACTTTAAGAAAAAATGCTAAATATCTTTATAGATAGATTGCAAAATAAATTGGAGTTTAAAAAAAAAAATTAAAAAAAAAAAAATATTTTATTACCCGTGTAAAAAGGATTAGATATGATCAGATATGTTTACATCTAATTAGATATGATTGAATATATTTAGATCTGGTGCCAGATAAGGTCATATATGATCAGATATGGCATATGTGGAGCACTCTTTGGCCAGATCTGGTCAGATCTGGTACCAGATCTATTCATATCTAATGTGATCTGGAACATTCGGTGTATTTTGTAGCCAGATATGAGCTGATCTTGCCAGATTTGGTACCTGATCTGGTAGCAGATATTCGCTATTTGAGCTGTTTCCAAAGGCATTAAAATAAAAATGTGTAAACTAATTTTGTTTAAAGAATTATCCGGTGAAGAGATGGTGTACAGGTTTTTTAATTCAAAGTTTTCGATTTATTTTTCTCTTTATGACTTTAACTTACTTTCCTTTTTCTATTTGGTTTCATTTTGAATTTGAATTTTGAAACTATAGAAAAAATATACATATGTATAAAAAATAAACAATTACGAAACAGAAAAACTTCAAAATAATTTGAATTAAAATAAACTAAGGAAATTTCAGACTTCCTCGTTTCCTCTAAAGCAATTACTGATAAGAGGTAAAAACGTCACAAAAATTGTGGTTCAATATACATGGAAATTAAATCGATTCTATTTTCAGCAATGTATGTTCAAATATCTGACTTCGAAAACGTTACAATACCTGAAAGAAGATTTCAATTTAATCCGGATTGAAGATGAGGATCGAAAGTGAATTCAGTTTTTCCTTCACTAACCCAGCAAAACCTTGGTAATATGTTGGTATTACAGAACACATTACCTGGTAATACCATACCCCTTACCATTGCATTATTTCATAACTAAAATGTAATGTCTTACGTATAATGTGCTGCATAACTACTGGGTAGTAATAGCAACTTATTACCAATGATATATTTAAACACCTCAAAGAAAAGAGTTACTTGTAATACACAACATGAGTTCTAAATAATAGCAGCGACTTATTACAGATGGGATATTTTAAAACTGTAAAATAAGGAGTTACTTTTAATGTGATACGTGATCACTTAATAGAAATAGCCACTTATTACCGATGGTGTATTCAAATACCTCAAAATAAGGAGTTATTTGTAATGCGATACATGAGTGTTATTTTCTTTTTTAAAATATTCGATACAAATAATTTATATGTTTTATACATATTGACTGAAATATCTTTTATGTTTTTTGTTAACTTTTTTTAATTTTTTTGTAAGAAGTATATATTTTTATACAGTAAGTGAGCGCATAATTTTAATGTGTTATTTCAGACCTGTTTGTAACACATTTTTTTGGCCTTACTTTAAGCTGTTATGTAAGTAGTATTATGCTCCGTATCGGTTATGTAAGTGGTTGCGTAACTCCTAACATGTAACATTAAAGTAACATGTTCTTATGTTGTACTTTCTATTGAAAAGTACATACCTCCAATGACATGCCCTTGTTAAAATAATAGATGTTGGAATAGCAAAGTAAGAGGTTACATACCTTAATTTCTTCTTACAAACCTTATTACCAGGTAACAGACAGTTTTGCTGGGCAGTCAGGTGTACGTTATAGTATATAGAATTTCGTACTAAAGCTTCAGTGTTGTTAATGTTATGGGTGCGTAAGCCATTTTTGACTCATGCTCCTAAACAAAAATAAATTACTCACGCACGAGCATTTCGTTTCTTACTCAGCACACATGAGTATATTAAAAACTTACAATCAGAAAATTCTCACGCAAAACAGTAAAAATGACTAAAAACTTATGATGCAAAAAATAAACTCACACACGAATCATGCACGGGTTATTCTTACTCACGCTCACGCACGAATCTTTTAAGTATAGTAGTTATTACTCACGATCACGTGTGAATAACGTGACTCATGAACATTTCGTGTCACGCGCCAATCCCTAGTAATTACTAAATCTAAAACTAGTTCAAAATCATTGATAACATGGAACCAAATATAATATAATACGGTTTTATATGGACCTTATATATTTTTATATAAAATAACTTTGAAAAAATTGCCTATGTGGGATGATATATAATTATAGATGATTTTCTAAAGAACGTTATAAGTTATATATGGGTTCATATTCTTCAATATATAATCATAACTAACACAAATTATAAAATATTTCTTATATGGATCCACATAGTTTTATATTATTATGTATAGTGTCATACTAAATTATATATAAACGTATATGTAATTATATCTTTTATATGTTACGTTATGTACTTATATGTAGGCCAGTGTGTAATAATATAAAATCACATATGACTCCATATTAAAACCTTGGAGGAAAAAATATCTAATATATAACTATATCTATATATATAAAAATAAGTTGGTATATGTTCGTCATTTTATAACTCGAGAACCACTCAACCGATTTACAAACCAATACATGCGTTGGAAAGGTCTGCTTTTACTGATGGTTCTTAAAAAAAATTACGAAAAATGTCTACGCGTACGCATTCTACGCACACTTTTGTGATGGTGTGTTTTTCCCATATAAAATGTGTGATCGATATATAAATTTTTATTTTTCAACGGATTTCTGTCAAACAAAATTTTAGGGTACGTTGGGGATGGTCTGTAGATGGTTTATGTGAAGTTTGCACGAAATTGGCCCAGTGGTTCCGGAGTGGTCCCTACATATAAAATTTTCGTGTTGCTATGACAACCAGGCAGCACTTATATCATCTTATTTATCACATCTCATTTTTTTTTTTTGGAAACTGTTTTTTTTTGTGAAATATTTTTTTTGTGGAAAAAGTTTTTTTTTTTTTTTGGAAGCACATCTTCTCTTTGTGGAAACTTTTTTTTTGTGTAAATTTTTTTTTTGTGGAACCTTTTTTTTTTGTGGAAAAAGTTTTTTTTGAAAACACTTTTTTTTTTGTGGAAGCATTTTTGTGGAAACTTCTTTTTTTGTGGAAACACTTTTTTTTGTGGAAACTTTTTTTTTTGTGGAAAAAGTTTTTTTTTTGGAAACATTTTTTTTTTGTGTACCCGGGTAAAAATCTTAATATGGTGTCATATATAATTATAGCTTATTTGATAAGTCCCCATATACAACCACATACAGCTTGATCCGAAAAATGGGTCATCTACATGTGTCTAATTATATAAAATTAGATATAATTTGATACAGTTTGATCCGAGATTTGTCCATATCCAGGATATCATATTATATCTAATTCGATATAAAAATATCTGATTTTATATTATTTTGTCTAATAGTAGGTATACTTTTTATGCATACCAGCTATTAAATTGACATAGAAATTTGTATAGTTTGAACAATTTCAAAGACCCAAATTTTATAACATAAAAATTTAGTTGAATGTTTTTGTCTTCTAAATCGTACGCATCATTCTTTAACATGATTTTACATGCAAAAAAAATCACGTGAAAATTATTTGGCTATGGAGTAATTAACTCTTAATTTGCAGACTACTAAATTTGATGTTGAACTATATATTAATTTCTACGGGATTATATAGAAAGTTATATAAAATTACAAGAATATATTTTTAGTATGATGACATATATAATCATATCGGTCACTACATATATTTTGATTAGTTTTATATGGCTTATGTAGTTATATATGGAGTCAGATTTGGGGATATGTAATAACATAATTTACCATACAAAAAATTCGTTGAAAAAATAATATCAGATGTAGTTGTATATAATGATATGTGTCTAATGTGACTCCATTTATTGTCAGATATAACACAATCATATTATATATGAAAATATATAACTATTTTTACTCGGGTTAACCTTTTTTTTAAATTTTTTTTTTTGGGGAAACTTTTTTTTTTGGGGAAACTTTTTTTTTGTGTAAACTTTTTTTTGTGCAACTGCACTTTTTTTTGTGCAAATATATTTTTTGTGGAAACTTTTTTTTTTTTGTTGAAACTTTTTTTTTGTGTACAATTTTGTTTTTGTTGCGGAAACTTTTTATTTTTTTGTGGAAACTCTTTTTTGTTCAAACATTTTTTTCCAAACACTTTTTTTGTGGAACACCTTTTTTTTTGTGGAAACATTTTTTTTGTGAAATTTTTTTTTTGTGGAAACACTTTTATTTTGTGGAAACACTTTTTTTTGTGAATTTTTTTTTTGTGGAAACTTTTTTTTTGTGGAAACACTTTTCTTTGTGGAAACTCTTTTTTTCGTGGAAACTTTTTTTTTTGTGGAAACTTTTTTTTGTGGCAACACAGTTTTTTTTTGGTGGAAATACGTTTTTTTTTGTGTAAACTTTTTTTTTGTGGAAACACTTTTTTCTGGAAACATTTTTTTTTACACACTTTTGGGAAAGAAAATTTGCCCACGGGCACTTTTTTAACACTCTTTCGGGAAAGAAAATTTGTGTACGCGCACTTTTTTTAAACACATTTTTTGTCCTTTTTATTAAGGAGAGTTTGTTTACGACCATTTTTTTTTTGTTTTTTTAAACACTTTTTTAATACTCTTTCGGGAAAGAACGGGGAAATTAAACGGGAAACAAGTGAAATTGAAACTCGAGAAAATGGCAATGGAACAGAGAACGAAATGGAATGGAATGCTAAACGAAATGAAACAGAAGGGGGAACGAATGAATTCGCAATGATAATAAACAAATCGCAAAGAGAGTCATAGTGTTTACATATAAGAGTGACTGACTAACTTATTTTACCCTCTAACCGGCCTATTCTGTTTCACCAAAGTATAAATAAAATCCAAAAATTAAATTTTTTGTGCCTTTGATTAAGAAGATGTAACGATTTTCGTTTTTTGGAAACTACGAAATTGAGCGAAAACGGGTCTTAATTTTAATAAATATTGGTACTAATACTAAATTTATTCTTTTTGTCAAATTTCATAATAATTTATTTTCAAACTAAGACGATATCCCAGAAAGGTATCCTGATAGAATCCTGTATGTGCTCCGACATAGACATCTATAAGACGGAATTTTTTTACTTTTTAACGTAGAGGCTTAGGCCTGGCTTTTACGACCTGCACAAAAACCCATCGACTAGAAATCCAAATGTATGTACTTTGCGATGTGGGGTAATGCGCGTGATGTTGAATTTTAGAACAGTTGTTGCGCGCTATTTGATGGTGAGTAGGCGAACTTTTGTTGAAGCTGTTTATTTCATAGCCCTGTTATATTATTTTACTTCGGTGGGGTTAAGTGCTATGGGAATAGTGAAGGAGGACACTGTATTAGGGATAAAAAATTATACACATTATTTTTCCAAATTGACTTTGCGGTCGCCGGGGATCGAACCCGCAACCACATGTGTAACAGTTCAAGGCGCTAACCATTACACCACAGCTCTGACATCGTCATCGTTATTTATTGTTAATTATTAAGTGTGTCTATTTGATTTTATTTTTACTTAAAAGGTAGAAAATTTGTTTTAATCTAAGCTTCCTCTGAATAATAATTTTTGAAATTATTTATTTTTTATATAAACTTTATGGTACGCTAACAACGTAGCGGGCTTGCCCGATACGACAAAATTCGTTTTCGGTTTAACTGACATTCCAAAAACTAGGCCTAAGGCACGCTGCTAAATCTAGCGGGCTTGCCCGCTAGTAAAAGTATATATATTTGAATTTAAAAGCATATGTGGACATATGTAACTATAAGTTACTCTATGCAATTATATAAAATAATATATGATTATATCAAAACTTTTTTACTCGGGTAAATTATAAAATATTTCTTATATGGATCCACATAGTTTTATATTATTATGTATAGTGTCATTCTAAATTATATATAAACGTATAT
Organism: Leucophora obtusa; assembly: GCA_949987735.1. Classification (NCBI taxonomy): domain Eukaryota; kingdom Metazoa; phylum Arthropoda; class Insecta; order Diptera; family Anthomyiidae; genus Leucophora; species Leucophora obtusa. Next base: position 57,549,688 of record OX465297.1, read on the forward strand.
GTAATTATATCTTTTATATGTTACTTTATGTACTTATATATAGCACATATAATAATATAAAATCACATATGTCTCCATATTAAAACCTTTGAGGAAAAAATATCTAATATATGACTATATAAAAGTATATATGCATGAATTTAAAAGCATATGTGGCCATATGTAACTATAAGTAACTATATGCAATTACATAAAATAATATATGATTATATCAAAAATTTTTTACTTGGGTAAATACATTCAAATGTATGAATCCATATATGATAATATACTGCATTTATTGGTCCATATATTGGTTCATATATTCCATATATCTTAATATATGAACTCATATATTATTCCATATAAGGGTATTGTTTTAGGTTTTTTTTTGCCATGGGGGTAATTACGTGAGCGGATTCAAAAAATATTGAAATACAATACATTTGATAATTTCTTAAATACAATTGGCAATTTCTAAAATACAATTGCCAGTTTCTGAAATACAATTGATTATTTGTAAAATACATTTGATAATTTCTGAAATGCAATTGCGAATTTCTGAAATACAATTAATAAATTTCTGAAATACAATTTTCAGTTTCTGAAATACAATTCATAATTTCTAAAATACAATTGGTAGTTTCTGATATACAATTGATAAATATGAAAATCAATTGATAATTTCTGAAAAGCAATTATAAAACTGGAAATAAATTGATTATTTCTGAAATACAATTGATAAATCTGAAAAACAATTCATAACTTCAACAATACAATTGATGAAACTGAAATTCAATTGATTATTTCTGAAATACAATTGATAAATTTGAAAAACAATTGATAACTTCTGAAATAAAATGATAAATTTTGAAATACAATTGAAAAAGTTGCAGTAAGATAAAAACAGCAAAATTAAAACTGCTAAATTTAGAAAATCTGCAGAAAAGTTTGCAAAATATTAGTAAACTAAAAATGGCTAAAACAAACTGTTGCATTTAAAAAAAAATTTTGTTAAATGCAAATCGCAGTTTATAAAATCAACAGAAATATATGCTAAAAATATTAAACTGTTGATTTCAGAAGGCTAGATTTGTATTTCCATTAAAAACAAAAAACGAAAAAGGGATTTTGAAAATTTAAAATTTTATGTGATGTTTTTTGTCTACTACTACAATTTAATTTTATTTTCTAATCACTGAAATTTAGCTCTATTATAACTCAAATTTTGTAAATACAATATTAAACAGTTTTATTTTTGCTGTTCTTATCTTATTTATATTTAGCAAAAATAGTCTGCTAATTCAGCAGTTTTTTATTTTGAACTAATTTTTAGTATCTTTAACTAAAACACTTTTTTCTATTAGTGTATAAACAATCATTAAATAATCAAAAAACATTCATAAAATAATTTCTAAACTTGAAGTCAAATGTTCATGTCCATTAAAAATTTCATAATTTTTCAATTTCATTCAATGTACAAATTCATCAGTAAGAATTATAATATTTACATTTAATGTGAATAAAAAAAGCAATATTTTTATTAAAAAAAAAAATTATATGAACATTCATATATCTCCATATATGGCCATATACCCTCAAATTTCGGATCCGAACCCATATATATATGAACCCATATATGTTGCCATATATGACCATATATGAACATTTTCACCTGGCCATTTAGTTTTTTATACAAAATTTTTGCTATTTTTAACATAAGTTTAGTTGAATTCAAATAGCAGTCTATTTTGCTAAAATCAGCAGAAATATTTGCTAAAAAGTTGTAAACTGCTGTTTTCAAAAGGTTCGATTTTTATTTGCATTTAAAAAAAATCAAAAAAAAACTTTTTTAAATTTTTTGGTGATTTTTAAGGCTACTAATTATTTATGAAAATAATTCAAACATAACTAAAATTCTGTATATTTAACAGTTTTATTTTTGCTGTTCCTGTATTACTAATATATAGCAAAAATAATCTGCTAATTTAGCAGTTTTTTTCTGCAGCATCATTATTAACTAATATTTAGTAGTTTTAACTAAATTTTTACGGACTTTTTTCTATTAGTGTACTAAAGTGTGTTTAGTATGATCATAACCTTAATAAAAAATGTATTTATTGCGATAACTTTTGCAAATAGAAACTGTTTTGCTTGAAATTCTGCAAGAACATTTTTTTTAGAGGTGACCACATATTATATTAAAAGTTGAGTTTGGTTTTAACATTCAAACGGAGCAGACGTATTTTTTATTTGTCTAAAAAAACAAAATACTAACAAAATAAAATTATTTTTATATTTTTTAAAATAAAAAAGCTTCTAACTCAAATTCTTTTATAAAACCAACGCCAATACATAATATGGATGGTCCTCCAATAAATTTGGAGGACACGGATTATGATGATAAATTACCTCCAGACTAAACTGAAAAATCAATTAATAAGCTGGATTATCCTAACATTGACCTTCAACCCGCTAAAGCAAAACCTATAATCAAAAAAACTGAAAATATTAAAATTTTTCCGTCGGATTTTCTGAGTCTATGAAACTTAATTGTAATTATAATTCATCTGAAAATATTCCCAAATTTCCTAAAAGAACAGACGAAAATCGCATGGGAACTTCCAACAATCAACCTCAAAAGGAAATAGATACGCAACAAGAAACATTATTCAACAACATTAATTTTCCATCTCAAGGTATTTTTAATACTCAAAATTTGATAGATGTCAACAATTCCATGGAATGTGAGAACACCAACTTAGGAATTGATGACTTCCAACTAATTAAACGAAAACGTAAACAACATCCTGACGTAAATGTAGATCTATCTAATTTTAATAAGAGTATTCAAACTACATCACTTGATAATTCTAAAACTCAAAATAAGTTTGCTATTTTAGGTAAATTAAATGTATAATCAGATGGTGCTAGGGGTATTTCTAATAATTCTCCCAACATGAGTAGGAATCGTAAAAAGGAAAGTTCCCAACTTTTTGTCCACCAATCTTTCTTTACAATGTTAATATTAAAAACTTAATTTCACAACTTAGGGAAAAAGGAGTAGTTTTCAGCAAGGTTGGCAACCGATACCGTTATAATACCGTTATCCGTTTCAAAACCCTTTCAAATTGACAACCGATACCGATACCAATACCGAAATTCTTGATTTCAAAAAATACCGGTATTCAAAAACCTTTTCCCTTAATACCGGTATCGTACCGATATGGAATCGGTTTTAAAAAATTGTTTTTTTTCACGTTTTTAGCAAAAATACAAATTCTTTTAATATAAAATTGTTAAACAATTAAACTTTATTATCCATTGTTAATAGAAAATCGTGTTATAAATTCAAAGTGCGGTTATCAGCCTTTAGTTTGCATTGGCAACATTGTTTTTAATTTATTTAACTTCTTAAATATTCTCTAACTTGTGACAAATTTAGTAAATATAATTTAATATATAAACTGGTTTCTTAAACCTTTAATTGAATTTACAGTTTCTTTTAGAGAATCCTTTTATTAGTTTTATAAACTTATTTTTTTTATTTTATTATATGATCTCAATACAAATATAAAATATTTGTAGTGAATCAACTTGTGTTCCGAAAATAAAAAACAAAAAAAACACTCTAATATAGGGCCTATATTCTGCAAAATAACCATTGGTACTTTTTTGTAAGAGAGCATAACTTAAATGCCTTTATTCCATTATTTTATTTAACGACGGTTATATATATATTTCATGTTATACATCACTGGAAAGCTTATAAAAAAATATATGATCTAATGTGGAAATAAGTATAACATTTTATATAAAAAAGACGGAGTATGTAAAAAACGCATGTTTTTTAAACTTTTTGTATGGGAGCATATTTCAAATTTACGAAATTAAAAAAGAGTACATATATCACAGGATTAATATATTTATCAAAATATGAAGTTTGATGTACATATTTCCTATGTTTAGCACAGAAAGAGGCATAAATTCTTTAAAAATGTACCAAAAAAAGTGTTTCGGGGAAAATTTTGGCAAACCTGATGTAGTGCGAATATCGAAAAACGCAAAAACACGTTCCGCTTAAATTTAATAAGGAATAATATATATGAATTCAGCAGCCATAGCAATATAGTTCTCCATATAAAGTACCCAAAATTTTTGAAAATTTTAAAACAGCAAATTCGAAAGAGCAAAAAAGTACCAAAAAAAGCTACCAGTGAAAAGCCCTCAAAAATTGCTTTCCAACAATACCACACTTGCACATGGTTCCTTTGGTCGAAATATCTTCAAAAGCAAAAAAACCTAAAAAGGACCCATTTTTGAACCCCTTTTTGGACCCTTAAAATTCCGAGGTGGCCGATAAGCTGAGACAGGTCGATCTTAGATTTTTTTCTCAATCACATATCCAAATTTCATCAAAATCGGAGTGTTTAGGCTGAAGTACCTCCGTTATTAGCAATTTTTAATAACTTAAATACTTATCCTTTATAAAAATTTAATAAAATTGAGTTTTTTTATAATTAAGAACGTTTTTTTATATTTTTGTAAATTTTTTCAATAATACCGGTATATACCGGCATTAATGTTTCGGTATCGGTTATACCGATACCGAAATGATTAAAATACCGTTACCGATACCGAAACAAATAAAAAATCGATACCAATACCGATACCTATACCGTTATTCGTTTCGGTTGCCAACCTTGGTTTTCAGGGTTAAAAACAAATCTAACAATAAGAGCAAATTATATTTGGCTGATGTAGCGACACACTTGGAAATGATGCAATTGCTTCGCGACAAGCAAATTGAATCATATGCATATACTCCAAAAGAACTCAAACGGAAAAGTCTAATTATAAGGGGACTCTATCGCCAAACCGAATTAGAGGACATCAGAAAGGAGCTAGAAACGATTTTACCAAATATAGTTGAATCTGTTTTTAAATTTAAAACACCTTCATCTAGTAAGAAAAATATAGACACTGGGCTGTTTTTAGTGACATTACTATCGGGAATTAAGACAAATGAAATTGTTTCAATTAAATTTCTTCTAAATCAGGTTATATCTTGGGAAAACCCCAAAAATAATAGTAGGGAAATCCAATGTTGGCGATGTCAGCACTGGGGACACTTTTCAAGGAATTGCAATAGGGCTTTTGCCTGCGTAAAGTGTAATGAATCGCATAAACCTGGTGAATGTAAGCTTGTTATTAATAAGAATACTTCTCCATTTTGCGTTAACTGTGGTAAAAACGGTCATCCTGCTAATTATAGGGGATGTCCTTTCTATAAGGAATATATTAATACTAAAGCAAAATTAGTAAGTGAAAGTAGGGAAACAAAAAATACTGTCATTTCAAATGTTACAAACGCATTAGACCAATCTAAATTTATATCACAGGGCAAAACTTATTCGAGTTTATTTAGTAATCCAACATACAATAATACCACTACTACCGTTGAAAGGACACCGTTAATTATAAAGGAATTTTTGAAAATAGCTAAAATCATATGTGAACCGGAAACCCTAACATTGGAATTAAAAATTTAAAGATTTTTAAAAAGTTATAACAAGTTATCAAAATATCAAGCTAAAAATGAATGCTTGGTATTACTAAATGAGGTTCGAATACAATATGGCTCCTAGAAGTTTAAATATATTAACATTTAATGTTAGATCAGAGTCGAAGAATAGATTTATTGAATATTTTAAAATTCAATAAAATTGATATATATAGGAGACACATTTAAGGAAAAATCAAAGAGTATTTCTTGAGAACTATTCATTTTTAAGAGATTTTAATGCCTTGGGTATGGGAATTGCATTAAAAAATTCCCTCAAATTTAATAGGGTTAACATTGATAATTTAAGGTTTCCAAATTTATTTATTGAGACTGTGTTTTTAATCGATGGTGGTGAGCAAAAAATTTCTTTTTGGTTCATTATATTTTCCATGCAATACGGGTGGTTCGATAATACACGAAAGTCTACTAGTTATTCGCAATTTTTCGAGAAATTATGATGGAATTATTTTAGGAGGAGACCTAAATGCTAAAAATATTGTATGGGGAGACAATATGAACAATATGAATGGCATACATTTACTTGAATGGCTCAATGAATACTCATTAGATTTCTTACGATTTTCAGATACAACACTTACATATTCCAATGGTGCTTCATTTTTAGATCATTTTACAACAACTTTAATCCAAATTACCAAATTTCAACACTTCCATCGTTTTCTGATCACTTTCCTTTAAAAATAAATTTAAACTTTTTTTTTTAGTTAAGTGTTTGTAACCGTCGCATAGGACAATCGTAATTAATATTAGAATTAATTACTAAAGAATTGTCTAGAGTTGATTTATAGGAAGAAAAAGAAGAAAACAATTTTATTGAAAAATTTAACAGACACAAGGGAATCGCCAGACTGCCGCAGTTTCGTCTCACCCAAAGACTCTTCAGTGGTTAGTTTATGCGTCAACTGATCAAAGTAATTTTTAATTGTTAATTTGTCTCTATATGAAAAACTTTTTGTGTATTGCCATGACCGGGGATTGAACCGGCAGCCCTCTGCACAGGCTATCACTCGTAGCATCACCTTCTTAGATTTTGAATTTATTTTAAAATCTCCAAACACATTTATTTCTTATAAAAACACGAACTGGGAATGTTTTAGAAATGATTTAAGCACAGTACTTGCGGAGAACTTTCCACCATCTAATCGAAATTTACAAAATTTTGAAATTGAACAATTGTTTAAAAATTTTACTTCAAAAGTTAATGAGATCTCTAACTTGCATTCATCAAAAATTGAATGCAAAAACAAAAAATTATATAAAATAAAGTATCAATGGCAAAAAAAATTAAAGTATATTTTTAATAGGACGCTGGATAGAAAAAATAACAATTATATTATTTAACAATTTAAATTTTTTCAGGAACGTCTAGGAAAAATTAAACCGGGGCCAAAAGCTTTTAAGGAAATTTATAATATATTAGGAAATAGAAAAAAATCGTCCTCTTCTGACATTTTTTAAATATATTGAAAATTGATGATATGGGAGAGAAGTTAAATTACTTAAAAGATAATTTTAGTGCTATATATAGTGGTTCATCACCTACTAGGGATACTTCTGCTATATCCGATGTCATTCAGAATTCAATATGTTCCATTCCGAATTATTTGTTTGATTTCAGTCAAAACTTTCAATCAATTAATTTACAGGATAGCTCCAAATTGACTACAACTGATTCAATTTCGATAATTTCAAAATCCTTAAATAATAAAAAATCTTTTGGTTTGGACAACATTTCAAATTTTATAATTAGGAAATTTCCAACCGAGGCATACAAATACCTCACAATTATATTTAACAACTGTATTAATAATAGTTATTTCCCCGATATATGGAAAGTGGCTAGGATATGTCCTATTCGAAAAAAACCTACAGAATCTGATATTGGGAACATAAGACCTATTTCATTATTATCAAACTTGGGAAAACTATTTGAAAAGATAATTAGAGAAAAAATGGATAACAACTTGATAAATAAATACATCTCATACTTCCAATTTAGTTTCAAAAAAAATCATTCGACAATGCACGCATTACTGAAATTCCGCAATGATGTAATATGTAATTTAAGGGGAAGAAAGTGCACAGTAGTAATATCTTTAGATATTAAAAAAGCATTTGACAGAGTTTATCAGAATGGTATATTATTTAAAATGATTAATATTGGATTCGATCCTTTTATTATTAAACTTTTTCGAAGCTTTTTTACGAATAGAAAGTTATGTATTCAATTAGAAAATAACTATTCATCGATGGGTGAAATCAAATGTGGAGTTCCTCAGGGTTCAATACTTGCACCCCATTTGTATAATATTTCTATACATGATCATTTGTATAATATTTCTATACATGATTTTCCTCATGAAATGCCAGGTTCTATTGGTTTATTATATACGGATGATTCACTACTTTATGCCCACCACGAATCACCGATTGATGCACTTCAAATTGTTTTCCGTCATGATGATTATGATTATGATTATTACTGTCAGTGAGGAATTAAAATAAATTCTTCGAATTCAAAAGCAATATGTCTTCGAAATGCATCTGGCAAATGCAAATATTGTGTTGTTCCGGAGAGTAAAAATTTAAAGTTATTTCTTAATGGAACGGAAATCCCATTCGTTGATCACTTCAAATATCTCGGTGTTCATTTTAACAAACTAATGAAGTTTAATGAAAATGCTCGTGTGTTTTTAGCAAAAGCATACATAATTAAAGGTTCTTTTGGTCGATTATTTCATAACGCTTTTCTTCCTGAAGAAACTAAATTATTAATTTATAAAACCTGTATTCGTCCTGTTCTTTTATATGGGTTTCCCATTTGGTTTGGTATATCTCCTTTAATTATTAAGAAATTTGAAATCTTAGAGAGGAAAATCTTAAGACTATGTATCAATAAACATTTTGTTAACGATATTGGAACAAGAATCGGCAAATATAACTCCATTAGCCATTTATAATTTAGAACTTATGAAACGATTTATAGAAACACTACCCTTACATGATAATATTTTAGTAACTAATGTCTTGGCTGACCAAACAGATTTGAATTGGAGCAATACAAATTATCTCTCGCCAATCGGTTTAAATAATACTTTGGATGAATCTCAAATCTCTTTGTGGGCGCTGTGGTGTAATGGTTAGCGCGTTGGACTGTTACACGTGAGGTTGCGGGTTCGAGCCCCAACCAAGGCAACATCAATTTATGAAAAATAGTAATATGTATGAGTTTTTTCTATCCCTCATACATATCGCAGCGTCCTCCTTCGGTGTTCCCATAGCACTTAACCCCACCGAAGTAAAATAATATAACAGGGCTATGAACTATAATAACAAGCTTCAACAAAGTTCGCCAACTCACCGTCAGATGGCGCGAAACAACTGTTCTAAAAATTCAATATCTCGCGCAATTACAGTGTTGCCATATTTGAAGCCCTTCATCTTACACCACCTTTCACTTCTTCTCTATCCCCTTTCCAAAGGAAGCAACACGTTAATTAATAGGAAGAATTTCCTGAGTGTTGCTTCTCTTTAAAAAAAAAAAAAAAAAAAAAAAAAAAATGATCCCATCATTCTACGTTAAGACTACCCGTGGTACTCACCGAGGTTAACTGTAGTATATTTTATTTTAAATTTTAAGCTTTATTTTTATATATATTTATATTTTTTTATTTTAATCTAGATTTAAGTTATTTATTTTTGAAAAGATACTATGAAACAATGACAATTGCCGAGAGCAAGCAAGTATACATGTTTTTCTGTTAGATATTCTGTAAACATATTAATGTCAAAGCGTGTTGCTGTATATTGCCATAGAACTGTTTTTACAACAATACATTTTAATTTTAAATATTCCATACAAAATACGTTGTAAGATTTAATATTAAGGCACTTTATATGAAAAAAATTAAGTCTCAATAAATTTAACTTTAACTATATTAAAAGTTGGACTTTGGGGACAACTTGGAAAGCTTGCCATATAAAATTTTTGAAAAGTCGCGATTTTAACTTCAATACATTTTTTTGGTGAAATATTCTCTTTTTAATTGCTTCTTTACTAAGTCATATCATTTATTTAGGCCGATTTTACTTTCAGCGATTCAATTGCCTAAAACCTTAAAAAACTGTAAAAATCCATATAAAAGGCGAACGGTGGTTTTAATATCAAGTTTTATGCATTAAATTTTAAGCCTAAATATGAATACGGTCCTGTGCCACCATTTCACTACAAAAAAATTTATATTGATTGCATTTGAAAATTTTTGTGTATAAAAAACTATATGGAAAACCGCCAAACTTTAAAGACATTTATCGAAAAATCTGTACTTTAGATCGAAAAAAAAGTACGCCATTGTAATTAGCATGTCCGAGATATATAGAACTGATGGTCAGATATCCATTAATTTTTTGAGTGTCATGCAGTGTAATTATTGTAATTAATGATTATTAGAATTATTAATTATAATTAATGCTCAATGTAATAAAGCTTGTTTAGTGAGCACTCTGAATTAGTAAAATAAAGGGATGGTGGTACGGAAACGTAGTCGGAAAATCAATTCTCAACAGATTTCCTCTCTACGTTTACGTTTTTTATGAATTCAATGCATACGAAAGAAATATAAATTAATGTACGGGGTCTTATATTCTTCTTTAACTCATTGCGGTGTGGATCTACCCGATTTGGATAAAATTTTAGTATGTGAAAGATGGGACAGGAAAAATAAAAATATTAGCAAAATCTGATCTCAATTATAAATTTTTTTTATTTTTATGAATTTCAGAAGAGTTATTAAAAACCCAACAAGTGCATGTATATTATTTTAGATAAATTTTTTTTTGATTAATCGATTAATTTTAAAATTTTGTTCGATTAACCGGTAAAGAAAAGAACCCGAATAATTATTTGCACGATTAATCGATTAAAATAAAAAGCCGATTAATTGAATACCCTAGTAAATACTTAAAAATTTCGAGTATTAATTCAATAACATCCAGTACGTACTTAACGATTAAAACGAAATGTTGGTTTAGAAAATTATGAGTATTTTCGTGCTTGCTCCCGGCACTTTACTTTGTAATTTTGTAAGAGAAGAAAAGAAGAAAAAATTTATACTTAAAACTCACTTAAAAACTAATTTTAAAAAATACCCGAATAAAAAAAATTGATCTCGCGCAATATCTAATCAGATCCAATTTGATATTGTTTAAGATCTGCAGTAATATCCAACTGATCCAATTTGATCTCAAAATTGGGTGTATCCAATGATATCGTATTAGATCCCATTGTATATATGGGGATAAACTAAGATCAAGTTATATCTCAAAATGGAGAGGTCCAATGATATCTTTCAAGATAAACCTAGATCTAATTTGATCCGAAAAATGCCGGATCGAATTAGATCCAGCTATATATTTGTGGATAAACTTAGATTTAATTTGATCTTAAAAATGGCAGATCGAATTAGATCCAGCAATATATTTGGTGATAAACTTACATCTAAATTGATCCGAAAAATGGCAGATCGAATTAGATCCAGCAATATATTTGTGGATAAACTTAGATCTAATTTGATCCGAAAAATGGCAGATCGAATTAGATCCAGCAATATATTTGGGTATTAAGTAAGATCTAAATTTATCCAAAAAATGACAGATCAAATTAGATTGCCTAAGATCTCAACTTTTCCGATAAATTGCAGATCGAATTAAATCCAGTGATATATTTGGGGATTTGGTAAGTTCTTAATTTATCCCATAAATTGCAGATCGAATTAGATCCAGCAATTTATTTCGGTATTAAAATGGCAGATCGAATTAGAAACAGCAATATATTTGGGGATTGACATCTAAAACTAACCAGAAAAATGACAGATAAAATTACATCCCGCATTATATTTGGGTACTACGTAAGATCTCCATTTATTTGGGATTAAATAAGATCCCAGACAGATATTGACAAGAGTTCAAAAAATACACTGACAGAGCACTGATTTTATAAAAATTACAATATTTTGTTAAAATAAGGTTTAAACTCAGAAGGTCTCGAGTTCGATACCGTTCACGGCTATGCATTTTTTTTATAAAATGAATTTCTTTTTATAAAATTATAATTTTATTTTCTATAAATGTTTTTATAAAATTATATTTTTTTTTTATTAAATTGAATTTTTTTAAAAAAATTTTATTTACATCTTTTTAACGCTCTACACCAGGAGTGGCAAGACTTTTTTCGCTGCGTGCCAGAAATAGACTAATTTTGTTTGTAAAAATTTCTCGCATGCCACCTTAGTTTTTAAAATTTGGAAAATTTTTATTAAAAATATAATCGCAGATGTACATATTTATCAGCGCTACGGATAACCCCCGTGAAATAACCCCAAAGGGAAAAATTAAATAACATCCACGAAATGACGTTAAAATGTTTGACGGTAGTTTAATTTTTAGGGGTTTATTTAATCTTTAAATATTGAGATTATTTCATAATGAAAAAATCCCCAATGAAATAAAATTAAAACAGTTTGAACATTATTGCCTTTTCATTTTTTTGGGGGGTTATTCCATTTTTGGTGGTTATTTCATTTTGTTAAAAAAAAGTTATTGATTCTTTAAGTAATTAAGAAACTAGTTGAAAATGTGCTTCGGGCAAAGATTTGATTTTGTTAAGATAAATCGCGCGGTTTTTTATCATCATAATAATTAATAAAAAGCGAATATTATGGATTTGAAAAGAAAAATTTCTATTTCAGAGGAAATGGCTCTGCGAAACACGATCAAAACCCAATTTCAAATTCCAACAAACGGGGTTATTTCATTATGAAACTTATTTTTAGTCTTTATTTAATTGAGTGCTATTTCGTAGCACCTATTTTTTAGATCCATTTTTATTACAAGTTGTTTTCCATTTTTGTGCAATTTTCTGGTACTTTTTATTTCTCCGATTATGAAGCATTTTCTCATTGAAGCATTTAAACTTCTTTCAATCTAGAATTTTAGAAATTTTCCCAGAATTTTGCTGATAATCGAATTTGCGAGTTCTCTATTAACCATATTTCTTTAAAAAAATATATGTTGGCAATACAGAGTTTTATTCATTTTAAAAGACGATTTACAAGCTCTATGAAAAATTTCACCGTTATGGAGTTAAATCACACATTTTTGTAAAGAAATTTTACATTTAACTGAATTTTTTGTGGTCTTCCAATAGTTTAAATTTTTTGAAAATATAAAACAAAACGTCGCGTGCTACATAAAATCCAATCGCGTGCCACTACTGACACGCGTGTCATAGTTTTGCCAGGCCTGCTCTACACCATTTCCAATTGTATCAATTGTTTTTAAGATTTATCAATTGTATTTCAGAAATAATCAATTGAATTTCAGTTTTATCAATTGTATTTCAGAACTTGTCAATTATTTTTCAGATTTAAATTGTATCAGGCCAAAAATCGTATACAATTTCATCTGATTAACACATAATTTAATCAGGTCAGATCTAAACTGATACAATTAGGTAAAAATTGATAAACAATTGATAAAAATATATCGGGCCATTCTACGGATGAAACTATATATTTATACAGATATAACTTAATCACATATATGACTATATGTAACTATTTTTACTCGGGTTGTTTAAATGATACGATATATCAAAGTACATGGTACTATACCCACATGATCAATATAATAGATACATTCAAATTTTTTCTAATTTTATTCTCGTTGCCTTTATTTTTAAAGATCAAAATAGTGGATCAATTCACACCAAAATGCGAGGACATTGTTCATAAAATGGTGCTGCATTTTAGCGTAATGTCCGTTTTTCTATTTTGTAACTTGTTTTAAGTAGGCGTGGCTTTTAATGGCAAATAAGCGATAATGACGTTCTATCAAATTACATAGTAAAATTTAGCGAGCACTGGTCGGATCTATACAAACTGTATATTTTTGAAAATTCTATAAAATTTCCTTAAATCTTGCATTATCTTTATCCACAAATGGTCTTCAGACTTAAAATGACAGCACCTTAAACATGACCAGAATTTTCTTTGTTTTTAGCGATTTTAAAATTGAGTTAACAACACTGAAAGTTTAAAATGAATGGCCTTATTCTATACTTAACGCGATATACCAAATCAGTCAAACTTTTTTTACGTTATAGTATAAAGCATTCCGTGATTAAATTTCAGTGTTGTTAACTTTATTTTAAAATCGCTACAAACAAAGAAAAATTAAGTCATGTTTAAGGCACTGTCATTTTAAGTCTGGAGACCATTTGTAGAAAAAAATAATGCAGAGCTTAAGGAAATATTATATGAATTTCAAAAATACACAGCTTTTACAGAACTGATCAGTGCTCGCTAAATTTTACTATGTAAATTGATAAAAGGTCGATATCGCTTATTTTTCATTAAAAGCCACACCTACTTAAAACAAGTGACAAAATAAAAAAACAGACGTCACGCTAAAATTCTGCACCATTTTCTGAACAATCTGCTCGCATTTTTGGTTGAATTTATCCACTATTTTGATCTTTAAAAATAAAGGCAACGAGAATAAAATTAGAAAAAATTTTAATGTACCTATTATATTGATCATATGTGTATATGGTAGCATATATTATCATATCTGGAGCTGTATTAAAAATGTTGTTCATAAGGTTCCATATATGACCATATATTGTTAAAATGGCATAGGCGTACCTAGACCATTTTTCTGGGGTGGGCAAGCGACCCATTAATTTTCTGCTGTTTATTTGCCCATTCTCACACTCTTAATCCCAACAAACACTTGTGGCATTATGCTTACAATTTTTTCACACAAAAAAAAAACTTAAAAATGATTCCTTGCCTTCTAATAAAATGTTCATAAATTTTCCTATCAAAATCGCCATGTTTTTATACAAAACTCTGAATAGTGCATCTATTTTTCTGAAGAAAACCTCGTACAAGGAATGTATTCCAAGCTATATTTTCAGATTATTATGATAGAGAAAAGAAATCTAAGATCAACCTGTCGGCTACCTCGGACGAATCCTTTCTAACCACATATTCTGATCACTTAAATTACCGAGGTGGTCAAAAACAGTCAGATGTTCATCTTACAATTTTTTTTTTACAAAATATTGAAATTTCATTAAAATAACATAGTAATGTTTAGTTTGAAGAAACTTCCTAGTTAGATATTAACTAATTATTCGTTTAGAAAACTATGAAATCTAAGATATTTAACTCACCAAAAAAGATTCTGCGTTATATTTATATTATTGAACAACTTTGCGATTCTAATAATTTTTCTTAAAGAAAAACTCCTATAGTCAATTTTATAATCAGAACTAAGATCGATTTGTTTCTCAAATATTTCTTAGGTAAGAATTTTTCAAACAACTTTCTTATTTAAGAAATATTTAAAACAAAAATCGATCTTAGTTCTGACTATAGAACTGACCCTTAGATTTCAACAACTTAGCTGCCTAGGAATCCAGTAGAGATTTTCCCAAACCAAAAACACAGGATTAATTGATATAAAAAAGTAATATTGTGATACTTTTTGCCATCAAAAT